>JAWZYU010000008.1:55545831-56894581 GCA_038380435.1 Ryuthela nishihirai
GGGACAGCGTATTAACAGAATTAATTTATGATTAATATCTGAATATTTAAATTAAATTTCGTCATAAAACTAAACTAGAAGTTAATTCTTTCACACAAATAATTTTATTATTTTTTAAATATTCATAAATATTTTTAAAAAGTTATAATTTAAAAGTTATTTTATTATATTTAAAACTAAATAGCTTTTAATAAAACTTCAAACAAAAATATTTACTTAAACGTTTAGGAGTATTAAATAATTCTCTTTCTGTACAACGCCTATCCGGGCCCGGTACGCCTAAATGACAATATTAGAAGAGAAGAATAACATCACAGTTTAAGAAAATAGAATGAAGTCATAATTTTAGGCCTTTAATGCCCTCTAACAGTGGAATTTCAAACTAATGGGTGATCAGGAAAATACAAATAGTAATACATCGCCTTACAAAATGTTATTACAGAATCTCCATGCCATGTGAATGGGAATCCAACTTCGAAGCTCTATAACTTCTGAAATATGCATTTAATGGAGAAATGTGAATGAAGATGAATTAAAGATCATAATTCAATCTATTTAAATCTCGATTTTCAACAATATTCGTTCAGTATTTAAAGAGTTATGGCAGCTGAAACATATAACAATAAATTATCTAGTTTTATAAAAATCTTCCACAATTGTCTAATACAGAAATAATCATTATGTAGCTTCTATAATGTATAATTATTTTATTAAATGGTTTGAAACAATACTTATTATTTAAATTTTAATCGATTTCTGAGGTAAATTCTAATGACTCATTGCTGTTAAATATTCCAGCTAACATAACTCTAAATACTGAATCAATATTGTTGCAAATTGAGATTTCAATAGATTTAATTTGCGAGCTTTACCTTCTGTCAGGGGGCGGGGGTGGCTCAGTCGGTAGCTTGCCAGGCTCGTAATCTGTAGTTCCCAGGTTCGAGTCCCAGCTGGGTCAGCGTTGAGATTTATCTCCGCAAAATTCCCCGCCCTGCCCACGGTCAGTAGGGGACACCGATGGGCTTGGAAAGGCCGCCGTCCGTCGGATGGGACGTTAAGCCGTGGCCCCGTGTGCGGGAGAGACATACCCTGTGCACGTTAATGAACACGCTGGATGGCCTTGACGGGAGGCTACCATCTGTCTCCCAACAGCTGTTCCAGTGGGTCCCCTCCCCCAACCTTCTCTGAGCCTTCGGAGTCCATGTGACCTGGCCATTTAGCCCATGGTGTGCCAAAAAGTGCCGCTCAGAGGTAAATCAACCCAAAACAAACTACCTTCAGTCAGAGTTTTCCAATAAATGCATATTTTAAAATTTATATAGCTTCGAAGTTAGATTTCGATTTCTCATAACATGTGAATTCTGTAATATTTTGATAGGGAAATAAGTTTCTTAATAAAGCAAATTTTTGTTAATGACGACAACCAAAATAGCATTAAGGGAAATGAAAAGTCAGAAAATAGTAGAAAATGAAGAACTAAAAACGTAAAAACGAAATCATCTTTAAAGTCATTAAAGAGGATAGGAATTCCTTCGCTGTGTGACGCGAAAAGCAGTAAAGATGATCTTACTTTCGTTTTTCCTTCCCACCATTGGTTCTGCCTGAATCAGTCTTTCCCACAAGAATTTCTTTTATCTCCCGAAGTCTCTTCATTCGACTGATGGATTCTCACCTCCAACGACGTCATCAGACATACATTCCCTGCGCACTTATCGCTCATTAATGGTTGTAAAAGCGTTCTTGTCTGATTAGAAGAAATGAGAAAAGTTGAAAACGTGAAACAAAGACGCCCCAAGTTTGTCCTTGCTGCAGTAGATCTTAGAAGATTAAGGTTGGGTTGTCCGACTTCAAAGCCACCCAGTTTTGTACAAAAAGTGGGTCAGGTTGCTTAGCTTCTGAGCTGCACTTTTTTTTCCACACAGTGGGTTAAATGGCCAGGTTGCATGAACCCCGAAAGTTCAGAGAAAGGGGGAGGTGGCTCATTGGAACAGTGGTCACCTACCCCAACTTTCTTCCTTCAACTTGATGGTAGCCTCCTTTCAAGGCCATCCAGGGTGTTCTTTAACGTGCACAGTATGGCTCTACAGCATGCGGGGCCACAATTTAACGGGGCGGGGGTGGCTCAGTCGGTAGCGCGCCAGGCTCGTAATCTGTAGTTCCCAGGTTCGAGTCCCAGCTGGGTCAGCGTTGAGATTTATCTCCGCAAAACTCCCCGCCTTGCCCACGGTCAGTACGGGACACCGATGGGCTTGGAAAGGCCGCCGTCCGTCGGATGGGACGTTAAGCCATGGCCCCGTGTACGGGAGAGCCATACCCTGTGCACGTTAAAGAACACGCTGGATGGCCTTGACGGGAGGATACCATCTGTCTCCCAACAGCTGTTTCAGTGGGTCCCCTGCCCCAACCTTCTCTGAGCCTTCGGGGTCCATGTGACCTGGCCATTTAGCCCATGGTGTGCAAAAAAGTGCCGCTCAGAGGTAAAACAACCCAACCCAAAGCCACAATTTAACGTCCCATCCAACTGCATTTCCAAGCTCATCGGTGTCCCCTACTAACCCAAGACGTGGTGGTGGTGGTGGGGGGGGGGTTACTGGAAATAAATTATGTATTATTATTTCAGCGTTAAATAGTATTATTCCACCGTTAGGCTTAAAAATGGCTTAAAAATTTGACTGAAGATAAATTAACGAAAATTTATTTAAATCTCGATTTTCAACAATATTCGTTCAGTATTTAAAAAATTATAGAAGCTGGAATATTTTCATAAAAAAACTATTTAATATTGTCTAATATTGAAATAATCATTAGACAAACTCGATCGAGTCCGTTTAATATGTATTATTATTCCACCGTTAAATGGCTTTAAAGTGGGAAAATTATAAAAACCTTACTTTATTGTAAAATCTGTTCTGCGAAATATTTAAGTTGAGATGACCTCTGAGCGGCATTTTTTTCCATACAATGGACTAAATAGCGAGGTTATAAAGACCCCAAGAGCTCAGAGAAGGTTGGGAGAATGGGCTCACTGATTAGCTATTAGGAGACAGAGGGTAGCCTTCCATCAAGGCCATCCAGCCTGTTCCCTAATGTTGTTCAGTTGTTGTATCTCTGGGTTGCACTTTTTTCTGCACGCAATATGCTAAATGGCCAGGTCACAAGGACCCCCAAGAGCTCAGAGAAGGTTGGGGAAATGGGACTCACTGATCAGCTATTAGGACACAGAGGGTAGCCTTCCATCAAGGCCATCCAGCCTGTTCTCTAATGTTGTTCACTTGTTGTATCTCTGGGTTGCACTTTTTTCTGCACACAATGGGCTAAATGGCCAGGTCACAAGGACCCCCAAGAGCTCAGAGAAGGTTGGGGGGAAATGGGACTCACTGATCAGCTATTAGGAGACAGAGGGTAGCCTTCCATCAAGGCCATTCAGCCTGTTCTCTAATGTTGTTCACTTGTTGTATCTCTGGGTTGCACTTTTTTCTGCTCTGCACACAATGGGCTAAATGGCCAGGTCACAAGGACCCCCAAGAGCTCAAAGAAGGTTGGGGAAATGGGACTCACTGATGAGCTATTAGGAGACAGAGGGTAGCCTTCCATCAGGGCCATCCAGCCTGTTCTCTAATGTTGTTCACTTGTTGTATCTCTGGGTTGCACTTTTTTCTGCACACAATGGGCTAAATATCCAGGTTACAAGGACCCCAAGAGCTCAGAGAAGGTTGGGGGAACGGGACGACGCATGCATGACATCGACTTTTAAACTGAGGATTAGGGTTGATGAACCAGATTGGGATTAAACAAGTCTGCATTGAACTCATAATATACCAAAAAGTACGCCATGATCGACCGCGTGAACACCCCTAACAATATGTCCTAGGGAGAAATGAATTTAATAATTAACAGGAGCGAAATATTCTCTTGAACCACGTTAAGCAATGTAGAAGTTTATGCGAAATCCTGCCTGCCTCTAACAGCAGTGATCCCGGTGGAGCAGAGAGGCTCTTAAAATTAAACGTTGTACGTGGAACGATTAAGGCTATATTCGGAGAGATGACGTTCACGACCCTAGCATGGCCAAGGGACTGGAGAGTAAGTTTTGCCAATGGAGACCTGATCGGTGGCCGTGTTGCCGAGCACCGTTAGTCTCGAGTGGTCGAGGCTCCAGGGGGTCGTAAGCTAGAGGTGGTCAGCTATTTTTGGCATGTCGAAGATGCTTCGTTTTGAGAGGACAGCATCCGTGAGCTCATGCAGTTGTTCGGGAAGTGGGAACGGATTGTCACGAGGGAATCGCGCTAAGAATATGACGGTTGCAGATTATTTCAGAAGAGAAAGGTGGTACAGTCGCTCAAAGAAATATCCGAACACTATGGTTGATTACAGAATTAAGAAAAAATACCTGGCAATGATTTTTTTAGAAATTAGTGATCTGTCAACCTTCGTGTCACGTGACACGAAGGTTGCCAGATCACTCATCTCTAAAAGAAATCGTTGCCAGATATTTTTTCATAATTCCGTAATCAACCATATAAAAAAAAATACCCCCTCAAGCAGCTGCTTGCCACAGAGGTCTGACAGGAGCCTGTCAGTTTATATGCCACAGTAGAAGATCTGAGAGGATGGCAGGACCTCAGCAGAAAAACGACACATACATCCATGCCTTACCCGGGACTCGAACCCAGGTTCCTTAGATCAGTAGCCAAGCGCGCTAACCACTCGATAGTGTTCGGATATTTTTTTGAACGACTGTACTAATAATAAAATTAATAAAAGATCAAGATTTGTAGCAAGAGTACGCCATTTTAAAATAGGTGTGTAAAATTTGGCCGTTTTTCCAACTTTTTCTTCAATTATAGGAAGCTGTTGATTGGGAGAATCGAGAGGTACAGTTCATAATATTTCATCAACAGGACCACATGCAGTGGGGGGGAGAGGTCCATGTCTCCCGCTTTTAAAAATGGCGGTAATGGTAACAGAAGCAAAAAAATTATTAAACTTATTTTTATTTCGGGAATTTTTAAATGACATCTGAAACAGAGAACGAAATGTTATCCTAAAATGGAAATACAGTCTCTTGACTTTCACCTTTTGGGTCGGAGATGTCTCAGCCAGTAGCCCGCCAGGGTCGTAATCTGAAGCTCTCAAGTTCGAGTCTTAGCTGGGTCAGCGTTGAGATTAATCTCCACAAAACCCCAGCCTTCCTTCGTGAATAAGGGGCATTGATGGGCTTGAAAAGGCTCACGTCCGTCGGATCGGACGTTAAGAGTATTCCCGTATGCAGGTGAGCAATACATTATACAAGTTTAAGAACACGCTGGATGGCCTTGATTGGAGCCTACCATCGGTCTCCTAACATCTGTTCAGCGGTTCCACTCCCCCCGACCTTCTCTGAGCCCTCGGGGACCTTGTGACCTGGAAATTTAGCTAATTTTGTGCAAAAAAAAAAAAATTGCCGCTCAGAGGTAAATGAATTAAAGCCCAATTCGAACCATTTTCTAATTCGTCCTATAAAACATTTACAGAAATGCATTTTGTTAATCAATAATTTTACTCTTATTAATTATGATCATGTTATAACAAATTAAATTCTATTCATAACAAAAACTATTAGAAATGCTAAGTAGTAGCAAACTGAAAGTTCGTGGATAAAATCATCATAAAGGCAAAGAAACGTTCACTTATTAAAGAGAGAAAATGCTTAAAAAATAATCAAACGGTGCATGGCGTTTGTTTTTATTTATTAAATGCTGATAAAAGATCAAAATTATAATTTTCGAAAAATATTTTTACTTATTTGTTTCACAATTTCAAGAAATATGTGAAACTTAAACTATTCTCAGCTCTAAATTATCTCTATTCTATATCACGCAGATATGATTCAAACTTTACGGCTCATTTATAAAATATACAACTTATTTTCACAATGTCAAAGAAAAATAACTTAAAAAAATTGTTTGTATTCTATTACCTATAAAGATCCAGGCTATCCCCCTACAGTCGCGTTTCCCTGCATAGTCATTCATTATGCAGTAAAAGCACCATGTTTCCCTTATCACTATTTTTGGTGTGAAATGATTTGTTGTGTTCTTTTACCTCTGAACGGCGCTTATTTTGCACACAATGGGCTAAATGTCTAGGTCACAAGGAACCAAAGTCCTCAGAGAAGGTTGAGGGAAGGAACAGCTGTCAGGAATGTGGAACCCACTGGACAGCTGTTAGGAGACAATGTGTAGATTCCCATCCAAGCCATCCAGCGTGTTCTTTAACGTGCACAGGTTATGTCTGTTATACACACGGACCACGGCTTAACATCCCATATTATGCACGGCTCTCTTAACAAGCTCATTGGTGTCCCTTGCTGACAGACTGTATGGCGGGGAATTTTGAGGAGATAAATCTCAACGTCACCCCAGGTGGGATTCGAACCTGGGAACTGATTTAAGGGAGTATTGAGTTCTTTTAGCTCTAAGCGGCACCTTATTTTTGAATTCAGTGGGCTAAACGACCAAGTCAGAAGGACTCAAAGGCTCAGAGAAGGTTGGGGGAATAGGGCCACTGGCTAGCTGTTAGCAGAGAGACGATAGCCTCCCGTTCTTTAATTTACACGGGGCCACATTCTTTATGTCCCATCCGATTTACGGCTGCCTTTCCAAACTCTACGATGCCCCCTATCTGACATTTATAATGTTACAATCTAGATATTTCTTATAAATTTATTATTATTATTATTATTATTATTACAGATAAATTAAAATGCTAATCATTATGATACTAATAATAAAAATAAAAATAAATACCCCCTCAAGCAGCTGCTTGCCACAGAGGTCTGACAGGAGCCTGTCAGTTTATATGCTTACTTACAAATATTATTTAAAAAAATTATTCGTATGTATTGATGTTAGGATAATGAAAATAGTTGTGAATAATGTTTCCTTCTAAAAAAAGGTATTTTTGTAAAAAAAACCTTAGTTGAAATATTTGTATTATAATTCACGAATAATAGCAATCGAAATAATTATATAAGGGATATCTGATGTTTAGAATTCTCTATTCTCACCTCAGAATTGTTTGCCATTGTAAATGGTGCATTAAGCAGTCACACCAAAAAAGAGTTATATTTACAGAGAGAAGTTGCTCTTCACATTTTCTTGAAGGTGACCCATGACGATCCAGCAATAATAGGATTTTTCAGTGCATTTTAAAATCTTCAGCAATCATCATGAAGAAGTGGTGCAGAATTTCTACTACAGTGGATCCCGGCACACGTGGGAATCCATGGAAATGACCTCTAAGCAAAGTCATCACTCTCGCATGAAAAATCCCTCTACTCCTCCATGGGGAACACACACCTCAAGAAACTAATCAAGAAAATATTAAATGAACATTTCGACGTCGATTTGAGGTATTAACATCTGGAAGATCCAATCATCGAAGCATGATTGAGAATGGGAATATCTGATATTTTCTATTCTATTTCATTAAATAAAATGCTGGTGGCGACCTACTAAATTCATATGACGACCCATTAATGGGTCGCGAACCGCATTGTCTGAAAAACTCTGATCTATTAGAAAGAATTAAAAGCAACTTTGAACTATAAAGAATTCTTGCTTTTATGCAATAGTCCCTTTTTTGTCGATCTGAAAAAGAGGGAAGAAAAGCCCTAAATTTCCTGTGTGTAGGTTTTTTTTCTTTCACTGACTCATTAGGATTGCCAATGCTGACGTCATAGCTTAGTTGTAAGGCCTTCGGTGTTGGCACAGGCACTGATCTCAGTTTAACATCTCATTTGGCGAATAGCATCCTTTACATCAGTTTGGGCTTCCTTCTCCACTGCATCATTTCTGAGATTGTTGAAGGCAAAAGAAGGGTGGACGGAGGAGGGCGATGGTCTGAATGGAACAAATTTTCAAAGAATTGTTTAAACATTTTTTCTTCTCCTTTCAATCGATATCTAGGACATGAGAATTAAACGAACCATTTGCCAATCAGGCATTGAACCAACTTGTAACGTTTTCATGTCGGAGTGTTTCATTAAAAATCTTTGTGTATAAAAAAATAACGGTAGCTAAGGACTCGGGCCTTTGACAGAGAGGCTGTCTGAGCACGAAGCCCACTGTGAGTCCTTTTCACTGCTTCTCTCGTTGCTTAGCAACGAACGTAACAAACACCCCTCACACGAGAGACAGCAAAAGCAAAACTGTCAGCGGGGTTTTCATTACAGGACGAAGGCCTTTTGGCTTTGTGAGCGTTCAGACTTCACGTTGGGAAGAGAAATGCACACAAAGGCACATTGTGCACGATTCTGAGGATACTTGGCAGTGACGCAAAAATCAGTCAGACTTCAATATTAAAAATGCATCTTTTTTTAGAGTATGCAAACTATTGGGTCCAGTTTCAGTTGGACAGGCCGCCGTCCGTCGGATGGGACGTTAAGCCGTGGCTCCGTGTGCGGGAGAGATATACCCTGTGCACGTTAAAGAACACGCTGGATGGCCTTGACGGGAGGCTACCATCTGTCTCCCAACAGCTGTTCCAGTGGGTCCCCTCCCCCTACCTTCTCTGAGCCTTCGGGGTCCATGTGACCTGGCCATTTAGCCCATGGTGTGCAAAAAAGTGCCGCTCAGAGGTAAAACAACCCAACCAGTTTCAGTTATAATATCCCTTTTCGAACAATTCTTGACTAATCGTATTTAACTAAGATGTAATTTCAATATTTTACTTTTATTTGTAACATCACAGTGAGATAAAATTTGTATTATAGAAAAATAATCTTTTAAGGAAAAATTAATTTCGTATTTAGGTAAATACAAGGGAAAGTTAGAAAGTAAGGTTTCCAGTTTGTTTCCCGCCAACATCAGGCGCTGTGTTTCATCCACCTCATGTTAGTAGCCAACTGTGTCACTAATTGGCAACAGAATCCATCGACAGCTTACGACTGTGTATGGCAGTGTCTCGCAAACTTTTTTACTCTGCGGCACACTGAATCTAATTTTTTTTCTGCGGCACACTGAATCTAATTTTTTTACGCTGCACACTGAATCTAATTTTTTTCCCGCGGCACACCTAAAAAAGAATAAAAGCAAACTCTATATAATCGTCATTATATTTGCGCTTTGTTGAAGTCATCAGCCTGGTTTTACTTGAAGATTTGCTCTCGTTCTTTAATTCATAACTCGGTGTTTGTTTTAAATATTTGCCCATTCTATGGCTTGAAATAATCAAAAATTAATACCAAAATTTGGAAAAAGCTTGATAAACACTTACAAGATCCCAGTTGATAAAATCTGAAAGATTTTTTATTAAAGCACGTCGATAGCACGTCTATATTAAAGCACGTCGATAACACAAGTCAAGTCAAAATGAAATCTTTGGAATATCTCGCGATTTGAAAATCTCTCGCGGCACACAGTTTGTGAGACACTGGTGTATGGCTTGGATGTCTTGTCAGTGCTAGATGTGACGAAATGGTCATGTGACTGTAGTGGATGATGACTCGCTACCTGTTCATCACACACAATAGAGTCCAGAATTTTCAATTCTTTGGGAAGCTGAAGAAGGATCTCTGACGATGATGCTTTCCATTGCATGACGCTGTCAAAGAGAAGGTCATAAATTGGTTTCAGGAGCAGGCTGTTGTTGTTTGGTATTTTTTTATCCTGAGTGGCACTTTTTTTGCACACAATGGACTAAATGGCCAGGTCACAAGGACCCCAAAGGCTCAGAAAAAGTTGAGGGGAGGGGACCCACTGGACAGCCAGAACCTGTTAGGATACTGATGGTAGCCTTCCATCAAGGCCATCCAGTGTGTTCTTTAACGTGTACAGAGTATGGCTCTCTCTCCAGCATATGGTGACACGGCTTAACGTCCCATCCGATGGACGGCGGCCTTTCCAAGCCCATAGGGGTCCCCTACTGACCGAGGGCAGGGCGAAATTTGCTCAACGCTGACCCAAGTGGGATTCAAACTTGGGAAATGCAGGTTACGAACCTTGCGCGCTACCGACTGAGCCACTGCTCCCTCCACTTCAGGAGCTGGACAAAGCCTCCTATTGGCAGGTCTCCGATAAGCTGATCGACAGTTGGCACAAGTTTCTAAATAAATCTGATGACTACGGTGGATTGCTCTGTTTATTTTGAGGTTGTCAAAATTGTGTCCTAATTTTCCACATTTTCTGTTAAGCAATAAATGCTGATTATGTTATTAACTGAAGAGCACTCCGCGTTCTCTGGGTTTCACTTTTAATCTCTGTATTCTGATTTTCCGCTGCACTAAAGGTCAGTTTGCGTGAATCCCACCTCTTCCGACACTTTAGCGGAGCTGCGGTGGCTCAGTCGGTAGCGCACCAGGCTCGTAATCTGCAGTTTTCAGGTTCGAGTCCTAGCTGGGCCAGCGTTGAAATTTATCTCCGCAAAACTCGCCACCCTGCCCACGGTCAGTAGGGGAAACCGAAGGACTAGGACTCTATTCGCTAAACTATAGTTGTGTATACGGGCAACATTACAAAAACAAAGGGAGTCTCTCTATTCACAATATGCTGCTGAAAGTACTTTGCCTAACTTCATCATTACTTGCAATGTTGAACCACCTAATGCCTAAGATTCTGTGTAAGCATTTAGAATCAAAAATATCAAATTTCCTGAAGGCGCGAGTGGCTCAGTAGGTAACGCTCCAGGCTCGTAATCGGTAGTTCCCAGGTTCGAGTCCCAGCTGGGTCAGCGTTAGATTTATCTCTTCAAAATTCCCTGCCCACGGTCAGTAGGAGGCATCGATATGCTTGGAAATGCCGCCGTCCGTCAAATGGGACGCTAAGACGTGGCTTCGTGTGCGGGAGAGTCATACCCTGTGCACGTTAAAGAACACACTGGATGGCATTGATGGGAGGCTATCATCTGTCTCCCAACAGCTGTTCCAGTGGGTTCCCTCCCCCAACCTTCTCTGAGCCTTCGGGGTCCTTGTGACCTGGCCATTTAGCCCATGGTGTGCAAAAAAGTGCCGCTCAGAGGTAAAACAACCCAACGTTAAAGAACACGCTGGATGGCCTTGACGGGAGGCTATCATCTGTCTCCCAACAGCTGTTCCAGTGGGTCCCCTCCCTCAACCTTCTCTGAGCCTTCGGGGTCCTTGTGACCTGGCCATTTAGCCCATAGTGTGCAAAAGAGTGCCGCTCAGAGGTAAAACAGCCCAACATAACCCATCAAGTTTCCTGTTATCTTGTTTACAAAGGATCCAAGTTTCACTATCAGAACTAACTGTAAAAAGAACCAAACTATTGTACAGCCAAATTTAAGTGTTTAGTGTATACCCTTATTTCTCCACACTCTCTATAGTTTCTTAAAGGCCCCATCAGCCATTTTTCGATTTATCTGATGCCGCACATCACCAGTATCTCTATATCTATCAGATATCATTAAAATAATTATCTCCTGCCTCATGGTCTGCTGTTTTCTTAGTCAGTGCGAAGTACTCGTATTAAGTCATCTGAGGGAAAAAAATGACGGCCCAGCTGACGAGAGCTTCCTGCTTATAATTAATTTTACAGTTTATATTTTTCTTCAAGACGAACTGAAATATCTTTTTCTTTAAACGTACAGTCGCTGAAAAAAGTATCCGAACACTATGGTTGATTACAGAATTCAGAAAAAATATCTGGAACGTGTACAGCAACTGTACACGCTCCAGTTACCGTTCACAGCAAACTGGAGCGTGTGCAGTTACTGCACACGCTCCAATTTGCTGTGAATGGAAACTGCACACGCTCAATATTTCTGTGAGTGGGCCCACACGATCCAGGTTTTTGTGAGCTCACACGATCCAATGTGTTGTGAACATTAACCGCAACCGCTCCAGTTTGCTGTGAACGGTAACTGCACACGCTCCATATTCATTGCATTATATATTCATACGCATTATATACATTAAAAAAAAAGTATCCAAACGCTATGGTTGATTACAGAATTCAGAAAAAATATCTGGCAACGATTTTTTTTAGAAATTAGTGATCCGGCAACCTTCGTGTCACGCGACATGAAGGTTGCCAGATCACTAATTTCTAAAAAAAATCGTTGCCAGATCATTAATTTGTAAAAAAAAATCGTTGCCTGGTATTTTTTCTGAATTCTGTAATCAACCATTGTGTTCGGATATTTTTTTGAGTGACTACTTCGAAAAATCGTTTTTTTACTGTGGTAAAATTTAAAGCATTCTGCTAGAGACGGGTTAAGAATTCACTCAATGAGTTGTTTTACCTATCAGCTGCACCTTTTTGCACGCAATGGGATAAATGGCCAGGCCACAAGGACCCCCAGGGCTCAGGGAAGTTTGGGGAAAGAAGACCCAACCGACAGCTCTTAGGAGGTGGATTGGGTTGTTTTACCTCTAAGCGGCACTTTCTTTGCACACAATGGGTTAAATGGCCAGGTCACAAGAACCCCGAGGGCTCAGAAAAGTTTGGGGGAGGATGCCCATTGGTCAACCTTTAGCAGACAGAAGGTAGCCTCTCGTCAAAGCCATCCGTGATGTTCTTAAACGTGCACAGCATATGGCTCTCCTGCACATGGTGGGGCGGGGGTAGCTCAGTAGGTAGCGCTCCAGGCTCGTAATCGGTAGTTCCCCGGTTCGAGTCCCAGCTTGGTCAGCGTTAGATTTATCTCTTCAAAATTCCCTGCCCACGGTCAGTAGGAGGCATCGATGGGCTTGGAAATGCCGCCGTCGGTCAAATGGGACGCTAAGACGTGGCTCCGTGTGCGGGAGAGTCATACCCTGTGCACGTTAAAGAACACACTGGATGGCATTGATGGGAGGATATCATCTGTCTCCCAACAGCTGTTCCAGTGGGTCCCCTTCCCCAACCTTCTCTGAGCCATCAGGGTCCTTGTAACATGGCCATTTAGCCCATTGAGTGCAAAAAAGTGCCGCTCAGAGGTGAAACAACCCAACCTTGCACATGAATCTACGGCTTAACGTCCCATTCGACGGACGGCGGCATTTCCGAGCTCATCGGTGTGCTCATTCTGACCGAGGGGAGGGCGGGGAGTTTGGCGGTGATAAATCTCAACGCAGGCCCACCTGGGACTCGAACCTGGGAATTGCAGATTACGACCCTGGCGCGCTACCGACTGTGCCACCCTTTGCCCTGAATTAATGGTGTACTAAATCATGTTCGAGACCTAATCTTTTCAGGTTCGAATATGTATTGTACTTGCTTGAGATCAGTTGGTGAAAAGTGAGGACTGTGTCTGTCCAGATTTAGAACAGGTATCATCATTTAATTATTTACGTTTAATTATCGATAGGCATTTCAGATGGAAAACCCGTATTAATACTCTATGTGATAGGCTTAAAAGATGCGCCTATAAAACCTATGAATTGCAATGTGCCGTTCCCACTAACGTATGTGTCTTAGCGTACAAGTCTTTATGTGAATCTGGGACGGGGGTAGCTCAGTCGGTAGCGCGCCAGGCTCGTAATCTGTAGTTCCCAGGTTCGAGTCCCAGCTGGGTCAGCGTTGAGATTTATCTCCGCAAAATTCCCCGCCCTGCCCACGGTCAGTAGGGGACACCGATGGGCTTGGAAAGGCCGCCGTCCGTCGGATGGGACGTTAAGCCGTGGCCCCGTGTGCGGGAGAGCCATACCCTGTGCACGTTAAAGAACACGCTGCATGGCCTTCACGGGAGGCTACCATCTGTCTCCCAACAGCTGTTCCAGTGGGTCCCCTTCCCCCAACCTTCTCTGAGCCTTCGGGGTCCATGTAACCTGGCCATTTATCCCATGGTGTGCAAAAAAGTGCCGCTCAGAGGTAAAACAACCCAACGTTAAAGAACACGCTGGATGGCCTTGAAGGGAGGCTACCATCTGTCTCCCAACAGCTGTTCCAGTGGGTCCCCTCCCCCAACTTTCTCTGAGCCTTCGGGGTCCATGTGACCTGACCATTTAGCCCATGCTGTGCAAAAAAGTGCCGCTCAGAGGTAAAACAACCCAACCTTTATGTGAATCTATTATTCGATATGGCTTATCAGTCTATGGTTCCACTTACTCCTCTCACATTGACCGCATTTCTAGAATACAAAGTAGTATTTTAAAAACAATATTGATTTCTCACCCTATTGTAAACACCAGCATCAAGAAGGAAATATTTTTTAACTTAGCCATTCAATCAGTCGAAGCTTTATACAAGTATATCATAATTCTAAAATATTACTTTAGTAAAGACTTCAAAACTGAAAAAAGCTCTCTGTATCTAGCAACAAGTTTGACCACTAAGGGATATTACTTATTGCCTAAAATCATTAACAACTATGGTAAAAATACCCGCTCGTATAGTCGCTCAAAAAAATATCCGAACACTAAAGTTGATTACAGAATTCAGAAAAAATATCTGGCAACGATTTTTTTTTTAGAAATTAGTGATCTGGCAACCTTCGTGTTTGCGTAACACGAAGGTTGCCAGATCATAAATTTCTAAAAAAAACGTTGCCAGATTTTTTTTCTGAATTCTGTAATCGACCATAGTGTTCGGATACTTTTTTTTAATATATATATAATGCGTAAGAATATATATTAAAAAATAATGGATAAATATTAAAAAATAATGGATTAAAAAGTAATGAATATGGAGCGTGTGCAGTTACCGTTCACAGCAAACTGGAGGTGTTGCCGTTAATGTTCACAGCACATCGGATCGTGTGAGCTCACAAAAACCTGGATCGTGTGGGCTCACTCACGGAAATATTGAGCGTGTGCAGTTACCGTTCACAGCAAACTGGAGCGGTTGCGGTTAATGTTCACAGCACATTGGATCGTGTGAGCTCACAAAGACCTGGATCGTGTGGGCTCACTCACGGAAATATTGAGCGTGTGCAGTTACCGTTCACAGCAAACAGGAGCGTGTGCAGTAACTGCACACGCTCCAGATTGCTGTGAACGGTAACTGGAGCGTGTACAGTTGCTGTACACGTTCCAGATATTTTTTCTGAATTCTGTAATCAACCATAGTGTTCGGATATTTTTTTGAGCGACTGTACCAAGTACCATTCATCTTTAATTCCGTGCCACGGCATCTATTACAGCTTAAAAGATATACCACAATCAAAAATAAAACCAAAAATTGGTTATTTGAAAACATGCTAAATTAATATTTCGATTTTTATATTTTACAAAAGAAATGTTTGTTTTCATATTTCTTTATTTATTTTATTTGATAATAATTCTGTGAAATAACGTACTATTTGTGATTGTAAATTATTTCGTCATATATAATAGAACTGATCCAGATAATGTAAAATTTCCTGCAGATAAGCCCCTGGCTTCGAGGGATCATATTCATTATGCATGTATTATTTCATCGCTTTAAATGTGATGTGAAATGTGATGTGACATAAATTATTAAATGATTTATTCGAAACGCCTGCTCTGTACTCGGTAGAAAAGTGGACACCGATGGTCTTGGAAGCCCGCCGTCCGTCGGATGGGACGTTAAGCCATGGCCCCGTGTGCGGAGAGCCATACACTCTGCACATAAAGAACACATTGGCTGTCCTGACTGATGGTTATTATGTGCCTCCCAACAGCTGCTACTGGGTGCCCTACCCCCAAGGTTATCTGAGCCCTTGGGATCCTAGTGACCTGGCCCCCCATTGTGCACAAGATGTGCTGTAGGAAGGCAAACGTAACCCAACTGTCCACTAACTCTGTGCTGTACATTGTAACTGTAGCAAATAAACTCTGTATAGAAAGCTAATTATAATAGCAGTGAACATTTTTGACACACTCTATTAATTAAGCGGTGGCTCAGTCGGTAGTGCACCAGGCTCGTAATCTGAAGTTCCTAGGTTCGAGTCCCATCTGGGTCAGCGTTAAGATTTATCTACGAAAACCTCCCTGCCCACGGTCAGTAGGGGCAACCGATGGGCTTGGAAAGGCCGCCGTCTGTCAAATGGGGCGTTAAACCGTGGCCCGTGTGCGGGAGAGCCATACCCTGTGCACGCTGAAGAACACGCTGGATAGCCTTGACGGGAGATTACCATATGCATCCCAACAGCTGTTCCAGTAATCCTTGTGACCTCGCCATTTAGCCCATTGTGTGCAAAAGAAGTGCCACTCAGAGGTAGAACAACCCAACAAGAGAATTTTGCTGTTGCATTGACTTCGCCAAGGGAAGGGCATCATTAAACGAATATCTAGCAAACTCACAAAGCATCGAGAACTAGGTAGTTAAATAATCACTTCATAAGAGTTTCCTGTAAACGTTATTTTCTGTTCCTTCGACAAATTGCGAACCGATTGCTAATCAATAAATTCATCTGACGAAGTCTGCGTAGTCAGTTGTCTTCGGGAAGAAGTAAAATGACTGAAACGAGCAGTCAATAATCTTTCGACCAATCAATCGAGCCATTAGTCGAGATGATGTATCATCAGCTATAAAGCAGGCTGTTCCATCGATCAGATCGTCTCCCTTTTGGTATAGTCGCTCCAAAAAAAATCCGAACACCACGTGTCACGTGACACGAAGTGTTGCCAGATCACTAATATCTAAAAAAATCGTTGCCAGATATTTTTTTTTAATTCTGTAATCAACCGTGGTGTTCGGATACTTTTTTTAATATATATAATGCGTATGAATATATAATGCAATGAATATGGAGCGTGTGCAGTTACCGTTCACAGCAAACTGGAGCGGTTGCGATTAATGTTCACAGCACATTGGATCGTGTGAGCTCACAAAAACCTGGATCATGTGGGCTCACTCACGGAAATATTGAGCGTTGCAGTTACCGTTCACAGCAAACTGGAGCGTGTGCAGTTACTACACACGCTCCAGTTTGCTGTGAACGGTAACTGGAGCGTGTACAGTTGCTGTACACGCTCCAGATATTTTTCCTGAATTCTGTAATCACGTGACACGAAGGTTGCCAGATCACTAATTTCTAAAAAAATCGTTGCCAGATATTTTTTTCTGAATTCTGTAATCAACCGTGGTGTTCGGATATTTTTTTGAGCGACTGCACGTCTGACTCGAGGTTCTCTTACTTCCAACATGAGTTAAATTTTTTTTATTTTATAAACATTAGAAAAGGAAACAAAAAAATACTTAATTTTTATATGCTGACGGGTCTATAGATGTAGCATAAGCTGAATGTAAAAAATAACCGTGGGTTGGGTTGTTTTACCTCTTGAAATGCACTTTTTTCACATAATCGGCTAAATGGCCAAGTCACAAGGACCTCAAGGGCTCAGAGAAGATTGGAGAAGGCCATCAGCGTGTTAACATGCACAGGGTATGATTCTCTCTCTCTCTCTCCCCCTCAACATTTTCTGAGCCCTCGAGGCCCTTGTGAAGTGGTTATTTATCCCATTGTGTGCAAAAGAAGTGACGCTCAGAAGTAATAGGAGAAGTAAAAGAAGGAATAAATAGAGTAAAATGCCGGTGTACAGTCGCTCAAAAAAGTATCCGAACACTAGGGTTGATTACAGAATTCAGAAAAAAATATCTGGCAACGATTTTTTTTAGAAATTAGTGATCTGGCAACACTTCGTGACACGTGACACGAAGTGTTGCCAAATCACTAATTTCTAAAAAAAACCGTTGCCAGATATTTTTTTCTGAATTCTGTAATCAACCCTAGTGTTCGGTTATTTTTTTTTGAGCGACTGTACTCTTTTTGATCTTACTGATTTTGCTTTTTAGCATCTAACCCCAAATTCATAGTAAATTTTTTTCCCTTTACAAATATTCCCTAATCCGTGACCATCGTTCTAACATCGCTTTCCAGAGTTTCAAAGTGAAGAAATTCCTTTCCAACAGGTAATGGAGAGGAAAACGGAAACACCAAAGTTTTGCGGAAAGCCTTCTACTTCCGTTAAACAGCGGCGTCTCTGTGCCACTGACGAAGGCATGATGCATGCAAATGACATCCCAGCATGCTTAGCGTTATGTCTATAAGCGCAAACCCAGCGTAACTGCATGTAATTATCGGTACCACGTCGTCGAGAGAGTACCTTAGCGTTCTCGAAAGGGCATGACTGTTGGAGCGCGTTTGGCACGAGCGTCGGTCACTAAGACCAGCTGAACCTGCTGATGTTTCACGAGGAACAATTTCCAAGGTGATGTCTGCATGGGAAACTAAAGGGAAGACATCATCTGCAAAATTCAACAGAGGGCGAAAGCGCATACTCGAGAAACGGGATCCCCCCCTATTTGAGAGGGGCGGGCTCAGTCGGTAGCGCGCCAGGCTCGTAATCTGTAGTTCCCAGGTTCGAGTCCCAGCTGGGTCAGCGTTGAGATTTATCTCCGCAAAACTCCCCGCTCTGCCCACGGTCAGTAGGGGACACCGATGGGATTTGAAAAGGCCGCCGTCCTTCGGATGGGACGTTAAGCCGTGGCCCCGTGAGCGGGAGAGAGCCATACCCTGTGCACGTTAAAGAACACGCTGGATGGCCTTGACGGGAGGCTACCATCTGTCTCCCAACAGCTGTTCCAGTGGGTCCTCTCCCCCAACCTTTTCTGAGCCTTCAGGGTCCTTGTGACCTGGCCATTTAGCCCATGGTGTGCAGATAAGTGCCGCTCAGAGGTAAAACAACCCAACCCTCTATTTGAGAATGCCAATAAATGAAATGAAGGCAAAACAAATTCTGAAATTTATTTACAGATATTACCAGTGTTTTTCAAGAAATTTGTTAAATACCACTAAAACGGAGAGAGAGAAAAATTCCAACGCCATTCCAGTTCATCCCTGCTCGAGTTTCTCCCCCCCCCAAACCTCTCGATTTGAATAATGCGAAAATTTGCTTAAAATAAATTAATAAAATGGAAATTAATAAAAAATTATCACTTTCTGTATTATTTATTTCTTTTCAATGAATAAAGATTTTATAATTTTTCTAACAACCTTATTAACAAGAAAAATAAAACTCATTATTGCAATTAATATCCCTCTACCCGACTGAATTTTTAAAACTACCTGAGCAAAGATCTGAAGTATCGAAGAGAGTGTATTGCGCATGCGTTGTCGGTAGCGAATCAGAGAGCTAACAGTCGCGGTTTCCCGATATGGTCGACCCAGGTGAAGAGCGTGTGTGGTGACGAAAGTGTGCTGGCTCGAGCATACACACACGAACAATCACGTCACAGACCCGCGGTAGGCAGTCTCGCGTAGTCTTTGAAGTTTCGTTGCTCTGTCTCTCCATTTTGTGCGACTGCTTGATTTAGTCTCGATCGCCGAAGCTCGCGCAGTAGTGAGTCTAGTTGTAGCTCGTTAAGTTTTTCGTTGACGCAAAAGTTGCGGTTGGGATTTTTGAGATGGGAAAAGTTGGTCCCCGTCTTGCGTTGTTCGGCCAGTAGAACTTCGAACATCTCGCAAAGTTGTGAAGAAGATTGCTGTGGGAAGTGTTCTCACTTTGCAGGGAAATCAGGATAGGCAGAACGGAGAAGTCGTTGATTGATCTATTAAGTGATTTTAATCTGTTTGTGCTTTGCAAGATTTGTCGACGTTTTATCAGATCAAATTGTTTAGTTGTTTCCTGGATCAAGTGATGATTTCATTTGTGATGTGAGGCGAGGATTCGAGGGAGAAAAACAACTCCATGCTGTCGAGTTTCATGTAGGAAGTTGGTTTTGACTTTGGCGACTTTCTGTCAGATTTTGCTGCCTTAAGGTGAGTCTTTCAAGGTTTTTGCATGTTAAGTTTATGGAAGTTAAACGGAGTTTTAAAAATGGTAATTTTTAATAATAAAATGTCGATTTAGATAAGTTTATCTCAGTTTTTCTCCACCAAAATATTTCATAATTGATTGATTATTTCGCTACGGGTGATTTTTATTACTGAATTTTTACCCTTTTAATGTAAAAACTACAGATATCTCCAGTGATTAAAAAAAATCATTTAAAAAATGCTTCGTTAAAAAAACTGCATGATGTTTTTGCAAAAGATAAATCAGTTTGAGAAATAAAACTAATAATTTTTATAACAAGTGATAATTTTTGCTACAGGTACTTTTTTTTTCGATTATTAAATTCAATATAGTAGTGAATTATAGTTTTTTAAAGGAAAAAAACTGTAGATATTTTCTGTGATTAAAAAAAACTTCATTAAATAAATAGTAGTCATTTAACAGAAATCAAACTTTTTTCAGAGATGACTTTTTTTACACGGGTTGTTTTACCTCTGAGTGGCACTTTTTTGCACACAATATGCTAAACGGCCAGGTCACAAGGACCCCGAAGTCTCATAGAAAGTTGGGGGAGGGGACCCACTGGAACAGCTGTTGGGAGACAGATGTTAGCCTCCCGTCAAGGCCATCCATCGTGTTCTTTAACGTGCACAGGGTATGGCTTTCCCGCACACGGGGCCACGACTTAACGTCCCATCCGACGGACGGTGGATTTTCCAAGCCCATCGAAGTCCCTATTGACCGTAGGCAGGGCGGGGAATTTTGCGGAGATAAATCTCAACGCTGACCCAGCTGGGGACTCTAACCTGGGAACTGCAGATTACGAGCCTGGCGCGCTACCGACTGAGCCAACCCTTTGTTACACGGAATTTCTTGACAAATAAAAGACGTTTAAGTAACAAATTTTCATTTAAAAACATCCAAAGTAACCAGCAACATTATTTTTTTATCTTGAATTTTCGATTGAGGAATAATTTAAATAAAAAGTCATTAAAATATAACATTGTGTTTTTACAGAAAGAAATCCATGTGAGAAGGCGGAATTGTGGTGATCTGTTTAAGGAATATGTTTTGAATAGAAAGCTTGCGAAAACGGTAAAAAATGCTGTCGACTTATTTCCATTTCCTGAAAACTTCTCAAATAGAAAAAAGGTGCATTTCTAATGGGAGAGTATTTATACGAAGGTGGGTCATAAAATTCGTGGACTGCTGTCGCCAACGATTATCAGTTTTTTCTACGAATTAAGACATGTGGCAACGGAGTAAAGCGTGTAAGTTGAAAAATGTTGCGAAGTAACAGTATGAAGTCAGTCTGTCGTTTTCTCGCCTTTAAAAGGTTTTTTTGTGTGATTTTTTTTTTTTTTTTTTTTTGCATGCTGTGGCTGATGTATAAAGTTAGCATCGATATGGATACGTTATTTTGTATGGACAGGCTTAAGTGGCGCACGGATTGTTGCAAAAGTGGCCTTTTTGTGAGATGTTTAAAGAGAAAGTGCTTGATTGGCCAGATCTCGGTCGTCCACCACGGAATCGCTCCTTTCTGTGAGGAGTTTTGGCCATTCGAAAATCGTGCTTCGTTTCAAGCGCTGCTCTTTAAGCCAGGATATAGAAAATGAAATAAATGGGTGGGGGGTTGTTTTATCTCTGAGCGGCCCTTTTTTGCACACCATGGGCTAAATGGCCAGATCACAAGGACCCCAAAGGCTCAGAGAAGGTTAGGAGAAGCGACCCACTGGAACAGCTGTTTGGAGACAGATGGTAGCCTCCCGTCAAGGTCATCCAGCGTGTTCTTTAACGTGCACAAGGTGTGGCTCTCCCGCCCACTGGGCCACGGCTTAACGTCCCATCCGACGGACGGCGGCCTCTTTCAAGCCTATCGGTGCCCCTTACTGATCGAGGGCAGGGCTTTGCGGATATAAGTCTCAACGCCGTTCCAGCAGGGATTCGAACTTGGGCCTGGAGCGCTACCGACGAAACTACGAGCCTGGAGCGCTACCGACTGAACTACCCCCACCACGGGGGCTGGTGGAAGTGATGCAATAGAGCTAAAAAAAAGCCAAAGGGGAGCCAAGACAAAGAGACTGGATATCCATTGCAGTATAACATTTTCTCCTTTTTTCTAGAGGTTTTAAAAACTTGAAAAATGCTCTAAATAAACGTAAATTAAATAACTTTTGGTCTAAATTACCCTTATTAGCATTGTCAAAGAGGTTACAAGGGACACCTTCCGCCCTTGGTATGGCCTTGATGTTCTCCACACACTTGAAACATTTTTCCGACTGTCTGTAGACCACTTAAGCTTCACCGTACAGTCGCTCAAAAAAGTATCCGAAAGTGATCTGGCAACCTTCGTGTCACGATACACGAAGGTTGCCAGATCACTAATTTAAAAAAAAAATCGTTGCCAGATATTTTTTCTGAATTCTGTAATCAACCGTAGTGTTCGGATATTTTTTTTGAGCGACTGTACATAGTAACGTGTCACCTACCACTGCTGAGGTGGCAGGGGCGGTAAGTTTATAGCGAGTAGGCCTGTAATCTGAGTTCCCGGGTTCGAGTCCCAGTAGGGGCCAGCTTTGAGATTTATCTCTGCAAAGGCTTCCGCCCAGCCCTTGGTCAGGGACTTGGACTTGAAACTTGGTCTTGGACTTGAAACGTCCGCTGTTCGTCAGATAGGACTTTAAGCCATGGTGCCGTGTGCAGAAGATCCATACCCTGTACACATTGAAGAATACACTGAATAGCCTTGATGGGAGGCTTCAATCTGTCTCCTAACAGTCGTCCAGTGGGTCCACTCCCCTAAACCTACTGAATTCTTGGTGGTCTTTGTCACCTGTCCATTTATTCCATTGTGCCGAAACCTCATGCTCAAATATGAAATAACACAATATCAACAAACTTTCCTCTAAGCAACTGAGCCCTTGAGGTTCTTGTGACCTGGTCATTTAGCCTATTGAGTGCACAAAAGCGCCGCTCAGGTAAAACAACCCATAACAATTTCGAAGTAGCTTTTGAGATCAGAGAATTCAATCTTTCGCAAATCTTTAAATAACAATGTAATGTTATTAAAAATTTAAGGTTATGATAGATTGGATTAAAATGATTAATTCATAATCAGTCACGTTTTTTTTTAATACTGATCCTTATTTTTTGAATTCGTCATTGACACAACATGGTTCTGTTCCTTACCAAGCGGCCACTTATAACAAGTAACTCTGGTAAACAGATACATTATGTAACAAGGGATGGCAACAAAAAGAAAAGTTAAACGTAAATCGTATCGTTGAGATATTTTACGTATTGAATTTCAAGTGGTTGCTCTTTATTTTTGAACCTTTTGTAGCTATTTTTAAAAGTATTCGAAAATATATTGATAAAATTATAATATTGTAATTCGAAATAACTTTTACTTATTTAAAATTAGTCATATATATACTAAAATTTCTGACTGAAATTTTCCAATGACAATAGATAAATGCATGGAGAGAAGGGCAGTGAGACATGTACCGGCTGTTTGAATAGGGACAGTTTCGCGCTAGTTCTAATTTGTTTAAAAGTTTATTATAAGATATTTAACTTTAATGATGTAAAATAATTTATTAGGACTGTTTAAAATATTTTAATTGAATGAATTCGACTGAAATATTATTGAAAATTTTTAAAATCGGTTACTAATTTCTTAAAAATAAATATTACCAGTAGAATGTTAATGGAAAACAATTTAATTTGAACATCGATAGTTTTTTTTTATTCCTTTTAGTGAGTTGCCCGAGCATGGTTGGATGATAAATCATCAACCTATAAGATCTGTCTGAGTGAAATTCACACTCATAATCTCTCTAATCGCTACTAATGTCCCAATTTTTTTTGCTATTTCAACAACAGATATTAAGGATCTGCTGATTTAAATCTGGCTTAAACTGTCTGAAACTTTCTCTCACAAAAAAAGTGCCGAAATGTGCGATTCCTCAATGCTTATGTTTTATTTGGAAACTAAAATTATCTAGGAAAAGACAGATGTCGCCTAAATGCCCCTTATACGCCCACGTGCAAATGTTCAGAGCCTACTATATCATGCCGTGCCTGGATAGTGCATTAACAGAAAATTAATTTTTTAAATAAAATTTAATTGCTTGAAATTCGACTGCTAGCTGTTTTATTTCAAGAATTTGGTATTTTGCTCTAAAATATTCATAAATATTTTAATAAAATAATTATGAATAAATTATTATATTTATACATCACTTAAAAATAAATAGCTTTTAATTAAGCTTCAGAAAAAATAATTCACTTGAATTTTTTGTATATTTTTTTTTCTACCATCCCTCTTCTTGTTCAACGTCTGTCCAGGTTCGGTGTGTATAGGAGGCTCAGACCTGTTGCATCAGTCGAATAGATGTCATTGAAGATGTAGCTATTTTAATAATCCAAGGACAATGATAGCATCTCTTGTGTTGCAGTTCATGTCATTGATTACATTACTCACACTTGCAGGCAGTGGCATAGCGTGACGAGAATTTGAAATTGTACAGCTATTTTTCGACACTTTTACAGTTCTTGGGTGACTTACAGAAGCGAAACCTCTGGCAATTGAGATTACGCAGTTGGGTTGGATAGTTTCACCTCTGACCGGCACTTTTTTCTACACAATGAACTAAATGGCCAGGTCACAAGGACCCTGAGGGCTCAGAGAAGTGGGGGAGTGTATCCACTGGAACAGCTGTTGGGATGCATATGGTAATCTCCCGTCAAGGCTATCCAGCGTGTTCTTCAACGTGCACAGGGTATGGCTCTCCCGCACACGGGCCACGGTTTAACGCCCAATTTGACAGACGGCGGCCTTTCCAAGCCCATCGGTGTCCCCTACTGACCGTAGGCAGGGAGGTTTTCGTAGATAAATATTAACGTTGACCCAGATGGGACTCGAACCTAGGAACTTCAGATTACGAGCCTGATGCACTACCGACTGAGCCACCGCTTAATTAATAGAGTGTGTCAAAAATGTTCACTGCTATTATAATTAGCTTCCTATACAGAGTTCATTTGCTACAGTTACAATGTACAGCACAGAGTTAGTGGACAGTTGGGTTACGTTTGCCTTCCTACAGCACATCTTGTGCACAATGGGGCCAGGTCACTAGGATCCCAAGGGCTCAGATAACCTTGGGGGTAGGGCACCCAATAGCAGCTGTTGGGAGGCACATAATAACCATCAGTCAGGACAGCCAATGTGTTCTTTATGTGCAGAGTGTATGGCTCTCCTACACACGGCGCCATGGCTTAACGTCCCATCCGACGGACCTTTCAAGCTCATTGTCCCTTACGAACCGAGAAAAGGGTAGGGAGGGGGGTTAGCGGAGATAAAAAAGAAATGTTGGCAGAGGTGGGGATCGAACCTTGGAACTTAAGATTACGAGTCTGCGCGTTGCAGTTTGAACCATTTCCTCTCCAACTGCACAGTGAGAGGTGTCGACTGTTGGCGTTGCGAAAATTGCCCAGTTTGTCTCCTCGTAATCTCGCTATATAAATCACGCTATAAATCACAATGACATGTAAATTACTTTTCGTTTTCTTAATGATCTATGAGAATTCAAGCATCAACTTGTGTCATCTTGAACCTTCCGATTTGTCACTCACGCCAAGCAATTGCTTTGCAATGTGATAAACACATTAATGGGATTATTTTTCAGTGCTGCTACAAACTTACAAAAAACAAAGTTGGGTTGGACAAAAAAATTCTCAAAACACTCTTCGTGGAAATAAGGAGAGCTAATTTAATAAAAAAAAGTTCTTTTTAATTAATAACACGAATGTTTGGTACAGCAGAGAAAAAAGATATAAAATCATTTTCAACGTGTATGAAGTGTTTGTAAGAATCCTGCCTGTGATAACTGATAACATGGTCTTGAATTAGCGAAAGGGGCAACTGCAGTAGTCTACCACTTAATCCAACGCCTGGCAGGGTTATCTACAGATGCAGGAGAATATCTTTTGGAAAGAAGCCAGCACTTCTTTTATGAGGATTAATATGAAAAAGTCCAGGAGTCTCCTTCTAGTTTTCCAAGTATCACAAAAAATTCATTATTTTGCATACGGAGCACTCTTAAGTAAAAAAACAAAACCAATTAGCTTGTGTGTAATGTAAAAAAGCTGTTATGAAAAGAGAATTAGGTACTCTACAAAATAACAGGCTACGCATAATTTTTTTAAGCTTTTTGTGGTGAAGGTTTGCATTTTTTTGGCTCGGTTTTGGTTTTTTGAAGAAAAAACGAGTTAATATTTTCACTTTGTCGTCCTGTCCGTCTGCAGATATAAAGCCTTCTTTTCCCCAGAGAAATGTTTTTTGTATAGGATAGGTAATGATGCAAAATTACCGATTAGCATTTTACTGTTCTCTCAATAGAAATCTGGCGATTCGGAAACCTTAACTGCGATTCGAAAATGACTAATATGTAAACGAATATTGGCACATGATATTCACCCAATTCTGTTTTTACACGGTAGATACGTTCCCGAAAAAAAAAGCGTAAAAAAACAAAGAAGTTTATATGAAAAAATAAAAGATACGTTCCAGACGTGAAAACCCAGTACAATACCATATTTACTTATGGATGTTGACCCTTCTTCAGTTGCAAAATGGGGCGGGGGTGGCTCAGTCGATAGCGCGCCAGGCTCGTAATCTGTAGTTCCCAGGTTCGAGTCCCAGCTGGGTCAGCGTTGAGATTTATCTCCGCAAAATTCCCCGCCCTGCCCACGGTCAGTAGGGGACACCGATGGGCTTGGAAAGGCCGCCGTCCGTCGGATGGGACGTTAAGCCGTGGCCCCGTGTGCGGGAGAGCCATACCCTGTGCACGTTAAAGAACACGCTGGATGGCCTTGACGGGAGGCTACCATCTGTCTCGCAACAGCTGTTCCAGTGGGTCCCCTCCCCCAACCTTCTCTGAGCCTTCGGGGCCCATGTGACCTGGCCATTTAGCCCATGGTGTGCAAAAAAGTGCCGCTCAGAGGTAAAACAACCCAACTCAGTTGCAAAACGATCTAAAATTTGGATCTTAGTATTCAAAGAGATAGCTTGCTTTTTCTGCTTTTGTAACGTTGAATTATCCGACATCGTCGTAAGGCTTACGAAAAATATTTGAATTGTAGTTAATAAATCAGATGATGAAAAATTGTAAATAACCTATCAGAAAAATTTAATAAATTTATATTACGCACACAAAACTTCAAAAAACAAAACTTTTTTCGATTTCTTCTATTAAACATCTAAAAAAACGAAATGAGAGACCAACACTACTAACGTATGTATTGAAGATAAAATTCAGAGGAATTCCCGGAATTCAATGTTGCCACTTTATTCCGAATGAAGTTGGTTTTGTACAATTTTTCTATAAAATAGATAATAAAATAGAAGAAAGTTGTGTAGTTATGTTAGTGTAGTTTTTATTTTGGGGATTTTAACAAAAATTTTGGGCACAAAATGTGTATCTATAGTACACTTTCAAAGTTAAAATTACTTCGAAAAATGTGACCATAAAAGCGGTATCTCTGTTATAAATGTAAATTCTAAGAATTGTTTCTTGAATAGGAATATTTTTTCAGAATTAAATTTAACTGGAGATTTTTAAAAATGCGCCCTTTGAACGTGTTAGATCAAAATAAATCGTGTAAAAAGAAAATTGGAATTTTTTTCTAAATCGTGTTAAATCATAATCGTGTAAAAAAAAAAAAACTTGTAGAAACAGAATTGGGTGTGCTTATGCCACAAATGTTGTGGGGTATTTTGTGATGGTCAAGATCTTACACTGGCAGGTATCTTTTGACCCTTTACACACGGGAAGGAAGAAAACGCAACTATTTTATTTGAAGAGATAAAAAAATCCTTGTGATTTTTAGGTACTATATAAATTTTTCCCCGTAGTCTCTTAGTTCAAATTTATATAGTTAAAAGGTTTCAAACATGCAATTTGAAAACAATCACCCCATGTCTGCCAGAAGCGATATACTTGCTATTCTTCTAGTTTTTTTTTTTTTGAAAGGAGGTAGTGAACTTCCATGACGACGTTCAAATTGTTTATTTTGAAATATCTGTCTCCTTTCATAAACGAAGGAATTTCTTCGAAGAAGTTTTTGAGTTAATAAAGTTTTTTTCTCACTAGGAATTATCTTTTTCTATTACGAATTCCTGCATAACAAAAATAAATATCAGCCATATGTCTGACTGAAGTATTCTTTCAACAGTAGAGACTACCTCAATTTATCGCCCCCCTCCCCCCTTGCCCTCATTTCCATTCCCCGTTTTCTACACTACTGATTTCCGTTGTCAGCTTCAGTTATTATTTAAAAAAAACAAAGATCGCCTCTCCAAATGGATTGGCAGAATGTCAGAATTTCAAAAGTTGTGACTACTTACGATTTTTTTCCGTTTAATAATTCCAGCACGTAAATGCAATTGAATTTCGAGTTTTCTTTTTCTGTGTGCGCGTGTGTTTGCGAAAAGAAATGCGATCGTATGTTCACGCCTCGCACAAAGGTGATGCTACCTATCGCTGCAACGAAGAAGTTCCAGAGGATAGAACCTCGGTTTGTGCTTTTATTTTTTAATCTTTTCCCTTCAGGCGATCTTGAGTGTAGGAGGAAGACACGCTACACAGGGAACGTCTTCAACGCTTGTAAAGCAAAAATTGAAATCACAGAACTCGAAAGAAAATCTTTCAAAGACACGAATCGGTATTTTTTGTGTCACCGGAAACTTCTTTTTTACTCTTAAGTTGAACAAAAGACTCCATTTCGAAAACGAAAAATCTTTCAAAGTGAAAAAAACGCCACTGATAAGTGAAAAATAATGTTTTCCTTTCCACAATATTCAATTTTATTTGACTTTAAATGGTTTGAATTATTTTTCAGTACAATAATAATCGGCAATTATTTACGAAATTGATTTATAAAGGTACTCGTCAGTAATATCGAGTAATAATATAAATTACGGCAAATTTTCTGGTTTTCTGCTGGATCATGAAACAAACATAGATATCTTAGAAGCTTATATAAGGGTTAATAATTATTTAGTATTATTAATGTTTGAGAATTTTTGGGTTAGTTGGGTTGGGTAGATTTACCTCTAAGCGGCACTTTTTTGTACACCATGGGCTAAATGGCCAGGTCATATGGACCCCGAAGGCTCAGAGAAGGTTGGGGACCCACTGGAACAGCTGTTAGGAGACAGATGGCAGCCTCCCGTCAAGGCCATCCAGCGTGTTCTTTAACGTGCACAGGGTATGGCTCTCCGTCAAATGGAGCCACGGCTTAGTGTCCCATCCGACGGACGGCGGCCTTTACCAAGCCCATCGGTGTCCCCTACTGACCATGGGCAGGGCGGGGAATTTTACGGAGATAAATCTCAACGCTGACCCAGCTGGGACTCGAAACTGGGAACTACAGGTTACGAGCCTGGCGCGCTACCGACTGAGCCACCCCAGCCTCTTTTGTGTTAGTAATGATTGGTTAATAATTAATTACATAATTAATTAATCAGATACGCCAACCACAAAACAGGTAGGTTCTATTGGTAAATCAATTCCATTAATTGCACAACATGCGATAAAGTGCTATTAATTTCTTAATAGGTAATTAAGTGTCGTTATTTATTCAAGAGTTAATCAAGTGTCGTTAATTGCTAAAGATCCGATCAAGAATCGTCAGTCGTCCAACAGTAGATAAGTGACATCAAAAATATTTGCCATTGTTGAGTATCCGAGAGAATATTCCTAATTTTTCATCTTCCAACCAATCGATTTTTCCTGACGACTTAACCAACTGCCACGAAGCTCCATGACGACAAATGGGACGATTGTTTCACACGACTCCAAATGCGTTTCTGCCAGCACTTCAATAAAACAATTTCTTCCCCTCTTTTTGCTGTCCTTACAGAGTGACTGAGCGAGACAGAACGTCATCAATGGCGTCATGGCTCGTGTTAGGATCTGCCAGTTATTGGATAGTTTTCGGATAACAAGAGAATCTATCGTCGTGCTCTGTTCACGTGCCATCTGGCATAAATGTTGAAGAAAAAAAATTATTAAAATGTTTTCAACTGTCGATGGCATGAATAGATGGATTAATTCCCCCACAATTAATCCCCCCACAATGGATTAATTAAGGATCACAAAGATTCAGATCATCATCATCCTCAAGCAGCCATGGGCTACGGAGGTCCAACTAGATTGTGCAATTTGGTTCTCCAAGCAAGTCTGTCCTGAATTACATCTGCTGCATGCGGCCACTGCACACCAATTCTAACAAGGTCCTGTTTGACATTATCTGCCCACCGCATCCTAGGTCTCCCCCTCTTTCTGAGGCCTTTAGGCACACTGTTCATAACCCACCCTATTCGCCAATCTATAATTATTCAAACGGGCAACATGGCCAAACCAACGGAGTCTCTCTCTGCACAATATGCTGCTTAAAGGAGGTTGCAGACTCCTTTGCCTAACCTCATCATTAGTTACAAAGTTGAACCACCTAATGCCCAAGATACTGCGTAAGCATCTGGAATCAAAAGCATCTAGTTTCCTGTTATCTTGTTTACAAAGTGTCCAAGTTTCACTACCATAACTAACCCTAGAAAGAAACAAACTATTATACAGTCTAATTTTAGTCTTTAGGTGTATACGCCTATTTCTCCATACTCTCCATAGATTCTTAAAAGTCCCAGAGGCAATCCCTGTTTTTCTATTTATCTCATGCCACATATCACCAGTACTTCGCTATAAAAAAATCTACAATGTTACACCAGTTTATGGTGTTATCTTACATTACAAAATAGTGTAAGATCAGGAGCTTACAGTTTTCATATTTAACACTGTATTACGGTGGAAGATAACACCAATTATGAAGTGGAATCTTATTCCTGAATTTGAAAATTAATTAAACGCAAAATTCTGGAATAATATTAATTTTATTTCACTATTCGCAATATTTTCAAAAAGCAACAGTGATCAGCTGTTTTGGAGTTTTTAAAATCTATATTAAAGTAGTTTATGTTTAATTTCTTGTTTATTTTTATAATAATTTAAATTCACCAGCATTATATTAAACAATCATTATTTAAAAAAATGTCTATTCCAAAAATTTTTAAGTAGCGTTAAGATGACCAGATTTAAATATAAATACACTGCTGGCCATTAAAAGTGCAACACCAGGAAGAACTCATCCGATTGTAGCGAAATATCCAAGATTGGATGATGAATATGCCCATGGAAAAACATGTAAATGATTCAAAGTGCAGCACATATGCACATCATGTGTGAAGTAACACCCCCTGGAAGTGGTTAAGAGGAGATTACAAAGAGCAGGTGTAAAGCACTAGAATTGTGTTTGCTCGCAATTCTTGAACACTAAAGGATCAAATATGCCCCGTCGAAGAACATGGCATCCATAAGACCAGGTTTCCGACTTTGATCGAGGGAGAATTGTGGGATTACGGGAAGGCGGATTATGGTACCGAGACATCGGTGCTCGTGGTGGACGGAATGTTGCCACAGTGATGAGAATATGACGTCAGTAGGTAGAAGACGAACCAACTCGCTGACGTGATGAATCTCAACGGCCCTGTCAAACAAACGAACGAGAGGATAGACATCTCGTGCCATGGCTTTGAATGATCGTACAGCCACATCAAACACCTTAGTTCAACAGTTAGGGTATGTTGCAGATCAACCAGTGTTCGCACGTACTGTTTGACGTCGTCTGCAACATCGGGGCATCCTTGCTAGGCAACCATTGACTCTACAACATAGGGGTATGCGACTGCAATGGTGTCAAGAACGTCGCGCATGGATGTGCGAATGTCATCACATCGTCTTTTCAGACGAATCCCACTTCAGTATGCAGTACTATGATGAACGAATCAGTATCTGGCAGTACCGTGGCGACAGGTTCAGTGATACATGCATGATGCAGCGCCATACAGGTCCGGCCCCTGGTGTTATGGGATTCCACTCATGCACGCGCCTCGTATGCATTACCGATACTTTTAACAGCCAGCGTTACATCACTGAGGTGTTGGAGCCTGTGGTCGTACCTTATCTTCAGGGGATCTCTAGTGCCATTTACCAACAGGACAATGCCCGACCTCATGTGGCATGCATCGTCCAACAATTCCTGGATAGCCACCATGTGACACTTCTGCCTTGGCCTGCTAATTCACCGGACCTATCCGCAATTGAACATGCCTGGTCCATGATCTCACGACGACTAGCACACCAGACACCAGCAGCTGATAAAACAGATGAAATTTGGCTACGTATCAAAACTGCATCCGATTGCCACTCATGGTGGCTAAACAAGACACTGATTTCTTTGTATTCCACAAGGCTAACCGAGTTGTATTTATAATCATTTGATCCTTGTAACATAAGCTATGTATTCGCTAAATATGGCTTTGATATCTCTTGTCTTTCCCTGTGTTGCATTTTTAAAGACCAGCAGTGTACTGTCGCTCAAAAAAATATCCGAACACTATGGTTGATTACAGAATTCAGAAAAAACATCTGGCAACGATTTTTTTTTAGAAATTAGTGTCACGTGACACGAAAGTTGCCAGATCACTAATTTGATTTTAGATTTAAATTAATACTCTCGATTTTAGATTGCAACTTTTTTAACAGAATATAGTATTACTTTTCACAATGATGATGGTAATGTATCAGCCACCATAAAGTGGTTTAAGATAACACCGATTTTTCTATAATGGGTGTAAGGAGACTCACTGGACAGCTGGGGGCGGGGGTGGCTCAGTTGGTAGTGCGCCAGGCTCGTAATCTGTAGATCTCAGGTTCGAGTCCCAGCTGGGTCAGCGTTGAGATTTATCTCCGCAAAATTCCCCGCCCTGCCCACGGTCAGTAGGGGACACCGATGGGCTTGGAAAGGCCGCCGTCCGTCGGATGGGACGTTAAGCCGTGGCTCCGTGTGCGGGAGAGCCATACCCTGTGCACGTTAAAGAACATGCTGGATGGCTTTGACGGGAGACCACCATCTATCTCCCAATAGCTGTTCCACTGGGTCCCCTCCCCTAACCTTCTCTGAGCCTTCGGTGACCTTGTGACCTGGCCATTTAGCCCACTGTGTGCAAAAAAGTGCCGCTCAGAGGTAAAACAACCCAACCCAACTGGACAATTATTCGGAGACAGATGAATCTTCCTCAAGGCCATCCAGCGTGTTCTTTAACGTGCACATCATATGGCTCTCATGCACAAAGGAGGCTGCAGTCGATAGTCTCTCAGACTCTTAATCTGCAGTGTCCAGGTTCGAGTCCCATTGTGATTTATCTTCGCTAACACCCCGCCCCCTTCCGATGGGGGGATTTCCTGATGGACTTGGAAAGGCCACGTTCGTGGAATGGGGACGTTAAGGTGTGGTTCCGTGTAAGGCAGAGCCATACTCTGTGCACGTTAAAGAATACAGCGGATGGCCTTGAAGAGAGTTGGGTTTTTTATTCTCTGAGCCGCACCTTTTCACACCCAATGTGCTAAATGGCCAGGTGACAAGGACTCCAAAGGCTCGGAAAAGGTTGGGGACCCACTAGATAGCTGTTGGGAGACAAATGGTATGCTCCCGTCAAGGCTATGCAGCGTGTTCTTTAGCGGGCACAGTGTATGACTCTTCCAAACACGGCGCCACGCGTTAACGTCTCATTCGACGGATGGCGCCCTTTATTCGAAGTGAATAAGTGTCCCCCTACTTACCGTGGGCAGGGGGGGGGGAATTTTACGAAGATATATATCAACGCTGACCCTGCTGGGACTTGAACATGGGAACTGTAAATTACGAGCCTGGCGCGCTATCGACTGAGCCACCCCGCCCGTCTTGAAGAGAGAGACTTCCATCTCTCCTCAGAGCTGTCCAGTGGGTATCCTCCACTCATCCTCCTCTTAGTCATCGGAGTCCTTGTGACTTGGCCATTTAGGCCATTGTGTGCAAAAAAAGTGCCGCTCAGATGAAACAACCTAACAACACAAATCCCTTAACCTTCTCTGAGCATTTGGGGTCCTTGCGACCCCAATGTGTGCAAAAAAAAATGCCGCTCAGAGTTACGTAAATCGTCGCTCCCATTATTAGCTTGTTAAACGAAATGCCCAAAAAATGTGCAAAACGCTCCCATAGGGAACCATTGATTTAGAGTAAAAATGTTGGTAAACGGCAAAGCAAATGTTTCTTTCTGCATTCGTTGAAGTAACTTCGGAATAAAGTCGAAAATCATTCTTCCGAAATATTTATAATCATACCTCTCACTTCCGGGAACAATTATATCACACCGGGCGCGATTAATGTGCTCAGAAAATATTGTCATAAATATTTAAGCGTTAAAATCCATCTGGTAGCTATTCTAAAATATATTCATAAATCCTTTAACAAAGTCTTAATAATAAATATATTTTGTGTTATTTAGAAATAAGTGGCTGTAATTAAATTTTAAGCAAATTAACTCACATTTTCACTTTATTTAATTCCCTGTTCTTTCATTCAAATACTCTCAGGGCACGCTGTATCTAGGAGGCACCGGCAAAAGCTAATTTGATAGCGACGTAACTTGAGCGTAAGACCATAATAGCGATTTCAGTGACGTCATAAAAGGAGGGATATATTTCTTTCACAGAGAAAAAAAATTGAAGTTTTGTAGCTCAATACACATTTAATTATAGCAACAAAAATAATTATTACAAATTGTTTTATTCAGTTCTTAGATATATTCGAAAACAACCTGTAATAATATTATATTTCAATTTATTAATTATGATTGAGTGCTACCAGACTTTCTGAAGAGATTCCAGGAAAATCTAAAATTGCTCCACCAGTTACTAAGCCTTCAGACAAAGGGAAGGCCACAGTGAATATACCAACTAAAAAGAGCAAAGCAAATGAGGAGGAAACGTTTGACTTTGCTGATGAATTAAAAAATATCCTGGAATTCTTCAGGAAATTGAATTTGGGTAATATATTGCTCAAAGTTAAAACATTTTGTCTTAAATTTAAGATGGCTAAGGATTGGACTGAGAGAATCTCAGTAGGCACCACGCCTTTGATTTTGTCGCATCTCTCTTGGATAAATAAGTGACCGGACTAAAGATCCTTAATGTATTAGAATCCCTTGGATTTTTACCAGGTCGAGCGTCAAAAGATATTGGTGTTTGACTCCCACTTGTTTACCTTTAGTTGTGCTATTTTAGCAAATTTGTTTTGAACTGTGGCCCCTTTGGGGTTTATGGATTTTAACTTTTGTTATTGCCAATCAGGCACTATTTCAGACTTCGAGATATAAGCCCCATGCTTGGAACTCATAAAATTAAAGATATCAGATATGATCTTGAGTATTAAGCTAGCTTTGCCTCGGCCTTCTCGCCCCCCCCCCCGCCCCCCAACAAGGCGTCTTCATTTGATATCTTTTTTGAATATAATAAAATGAAAATACTGGCCTCTGAAATGCAATATAATTCTCGGCTTTACCATAGCATATTAAAAATCAATATCCACTTGTAAAGCCCCCATCACTTCTACCTCACACAATTACAATCCCCTTCCGTTATTTCTTTTTACCCCTCTTTGGGTGTGCCACTGATTTGAAGCCTTGTTTTAAATCTGCACGCGATCCCAACCACCAATCATCGAGTGACCACCTCAGCGCCAATACCATCACGTGTGGTAAAACTTTCGAAGTTTCTACGCCATTGCAACAACAGTAAAAGAGGAAATCCCTCTGCCAGCAGTCGGAAATGACCTCTGGGATGACCGGTCGTGTTAGCAATATTGACTCCGAATATCGATTAATCTAATGAATGATTAAACAACGAATCGATCTGTTTTGCACGCGCACGTTGTTGTTATTGTTGAGTCTGATTGTGTTGTCATAACAACAGCAAGCTACTGCAGACATCAAATCGTGCTGCCACATTTTTTCTAATCTTATGACAACTACATTATAAATGATAATAAAATAGAAACATAAACACATAGTTTTCCAAATCTATAAATAGCAAAAAAAAAAAGAAAAAAAATTCCAAAATTTGATCTCAATTGATCTATTTCATTAAAAATTGTTATCTTCCATAAGGGATAGTTTTTTCAAACCAGATGCTATGACAGTGTCATATAAGCCAGCAGATAATCTCACATCATCGTGCTCATTAATTAAACAGGAATCGGATGCATATATTATTAATTGCAACTCGTTTTCCGCTAGCAACGTGTCCAAGGATACCCGTATGCATCAGATACTACTAGTAGTTGCAACTAAAACAAGAGAATCAACTCGCACAACTTAAAGTAGTTGCAGGATTTAAAACTGACGACTCTAATGATGTTATCGTTCAGCTTTACAATTGCTTAACCAATGGATCAAATTGGCAACAGATATAGATCAATGGGATTTGTTTGTTTTTTTTGAGTCTCAGGATTATAATGTTCGTTGCAATAAAAGGTCAGGCTGAATTGGACAATATATGTGTACAGTCGCTCAAAAAACTATCCGAACACTATCGTTGATTACAGAATTCAGAAAAAACATCTGGAACGTGTACAGCAAATGTACACGCTCCAGTTACCGTTCACAGCAAACTGGAACGTGTGCAGTTACTGCACACGCTCCAGTTTGCTGTGAACGGTAACTGCACACGCTCAATATTTCTGTGAGTGGGCTCACACGATCCAATGTGCTGTGAACATTAACCGCAACCGCTCCAGTTTGCTGTGAACGGTAACTGCACACGCTCAATATTCCTGTGAGTGGGCCCACACGATCCAGGTTTTTGTGAGCTCACACGATCCAATGTGCTGTGAACATTAACCGCAACCGCTCCAGTTTGCTGTGAACGGTAACTGCACACGCTCAATATTTCTGTGAGTGGGCCCACACGATCCAGGTTTTTGTGAGCTCACACGATCCAATGTGCTGTGAACATTAACCGCAACCGCTCCAGTTTGCTGTGAACGGTAACTGCACACGCTCCATATTCATTGCATTATATATTCATACGTATATATATTAAAAAAAGTATCCGAACACTAAGGTTGATTACAGAATTCAGAAAAAATATCTGGCAACGATTTGTTTAGAAATGAGTGATCTTGCAACCTTCGTGTCACGTGACACGAGGGTTGTACAGATTACTAATTTCAAAAAAAAAACCGTTGCCATATATTTTTTCTGAATTCTGTAATGAACCTTAGTGTTTGGATATTTTTTTGAGCGACTGTACAATAAAAGAGATGACTTAACAATCACGTATACATTAAATGGAAAGATGACAACAATATATGCACACAATAAAAGGGAGAAGTTGATTTGTTTTACCTCTGAACGTCATTTTTTTGCAAACAATGTGCTAAATGGCCAGGTCACAAGGACCCCGATGGTTCAGAGAAGGTTGGGGGGAGGAGACCTATTGGAACAGCTGTTGGGAGACAGATGGAAGCCTCTCGTCAAGGCCATCCAGCGTGTTCTTTAATGTGCACAGGATATGGCTCTCCCGCACACGGGGTCACGGCTTAACGTCCCATCTGATAGAAGGTGACCTTTCCAAGCAATTCCATGCCCCCTTTCTCACCGAGGGCAGGGTGGGGGTTTGCGGAATAAATCTGAAAGCTGACACACTCGGGACTCAGGGGGCTGGGGTGGATCAGTCGGTAGCGCGCCAGGCTCGTAATCTGTAGTTCCCAGGTTCGAGTCCCAGCTGGGTCCGCGTCGAGATTTATCTCCGCAAAACTCCCCGCCCTGCCCACGGTCAGTAGGGGACACCGATGGGCTTGGTAAAGGCCGCCGTCCGTCGGATGGGACATTAAGTCGTGGCTCCATGTGACGGAGAGCCACACCCTGTGGACGTGAAAGAACACGCTGGATGGCCTTGACGGGAGGCTACCATCTCTATCCCAACAGCTGTTCCAGTGAGTCCCCTCCCCCAACCTTCTCTGAGCCTTCGGGGTCCAAGTGGCCTGGCCATTTAGGCCATGGTGTGCAAAAATGTGCCGCTCAGAGGTAAAAAAACGCAACACCCCTCGGGACTCAGTAGAGATTGGGCGGTATCCTAAATGATGAGTACTGACTGAGATCAATGGAAAATGAATTTTTTTACTTGGGATTTCTTAAAAAGAATCAGTATGACCAAATTCGAAAGAGCTGACGCAGAAGAGATCAACATTCCACATCTCCATATCGCAATCTCGTTCCCAGTTCACTTTTCTCGCAGATGAATGATTCTTGTTTCATCCACTGCCGTTAGAAGGCGCTGACGGTTCTTCACACTAGTCACGACCGTCCCCCCGGACGAATTGATCGCGGACGTAATAAAATATGAGGACGTGACTGACATCGGCAATGTTCATCTAGACTCATGCTATCAGCACTTCAACTGGAAACCGTGGACGAAAATTTATCTTTGAAGAAGTCGAAAAATTTTGGTGTCTTTGAAAAGTTTGTGTTTCAGAGACCCGGTTCGAGAGAAAAATAAGTGGGGGGGGGGGGAGAGGTAAGTTGACCCAATCGAGTCTTTTAAAAGTGAGTGGGGTGACGACAAGGGACTTTATTTCCATTTCAGTAGTTGTTGTTGTACCTCTGAGCGGCACTTTTTTGCACACCATGGGCTAAATGGCCAGGTCACAAGGACCCCGAAGGCTCAGAGAAGGTTGGGGGAGGGGACCCACTGGAACAGCTGTTTGCTCTCCCGCACACGGGGCCACGGCTTAACGTCCCATCCGTCTCACGGCGGCCTTTCCAAGCCCATCGGTGTCCCCTATTAACCGTGGGCAGGGTGGGGAATTTTGTGGAGATAAATCTCAACGCTGACCCAGCTGGGACTCGCACCTAGGAACTATAGATTACGAGCCTGGCGCGCTACAGACTGAGCCACCCCGACCCTTCCATTTCAGATTTGTTAGAACAAGATAATTTATTGTTAATTATTCTGTCTTCCATAATGTTTTAAATACCGAACGAATATTGCTGAAAATCGAGATTTAAATAGATTTAACTGAGCTTTAATTTACCTTCAGTTATAAATTTCATTAAATAAATATGGATGGCGTTCAAATAGTTCTTGACACGTGTCTGTAACTTTGCACTCGTTCCTCTGAAGTTAACGAGCTACGCCTTGTTTTAATGCTTGTCTAAACTTGTCGTTACGTGTTATAAACAAAGGCCGTATCATAATTTCTCTCTCTGCTAGAGGCGCGTGAAGATCCGTCTTCTAAATCTGTGCGTTGTTGCTATGGAGCCTACTGAAGAGGAGGGAAAGATTTTGCATTTCAACATATAACTTGGGACGAAGCGAAAAAAAATTCATTCCAATTTAACAGAAAAGTATATGGGGATCATGCCTGTTCATGTGGCACTGTTACGGGATGGATGCGCAAATTCAGAGAAGGACGACAGTCTTGAGGGCCTCCCTCGTGCAGGAAGACCGAAGGAGGCCGTTAACGAGAGAACCATCACTGCTGTCGTGAACGCATTAAGGAAAACACGCACATCACCGTTCAATAATAATAAGTTTAGATATATCGATTGGCAGTGTCGAAAAATTATTCATCAATATCTAAAGTTCCAAAAGATCTGCTCCAAATGGATGCAGTCGCTCAAAAAAGTATCCGAACACTGTAATTTATTACAGAATTCAGAAACAATATTAGGCAATGATTTTTTTTTAGAAATTAGTGATCTGGCATCCTTCTTATCACGTGATTACAGAATTCAGGAAAAATATCTGGAGCGTGTATAGCAACTATACACGCTCCAGTTACCGTTCACAGCAAACTGGAGCGTGTGCAGTAACTGTGAACGGTAACTGCACACGCTCAATATTTCCGTAAGTGAGCCCACACGATCTAGGTCTTTGTGATCTCGTGATCTGGCAACCTTCGTGTCACGTGATTACAGAATTCAGAAAAAATATCTGGCAACGATTCTTTTAGAAATTAGTGATCTGGTAACCTTCGTGTCACGTGACACGAAGGTTGCCAGATCACTGATTTCTAAAAGAATCGTTGCCAGATAGTTTTTCTGAATACTGTAATCAATTATAGTGTTCGGATGCTTTTTTGAGCGACTGTAGTTTACAAACTGACAGAACAGCAAAAACCTAATGGTCCCAAACAATTAACAGACATTGTCACAGGTGATGGATGAGACGTGGTTTTATTAACTGTATAACTCCCAGAAAGATCAATAATTATGTTTGGGTTGCGAGAGAAGAAAGCTTTCGCTCAAGAGGATGTTCACATATTTTTTTCAATTCCCAAGGAGTGGTACCCGTGGACACTTTTACCTGAAAAAATTACTATAAATGGTCAATACTAGACCAACATTGTTTTTGCCCAAAACGGTTAAGGAGACGAAGGAGCAGCGTGGCTTGTCAAGGTTTCTCCTTCTTCGTGACAATGCCAGTGCTCACAAAACCCGACAAGTTACGGTCTATCTGGATAAGGAAAAATAATCAGACAGTTACCCCATCCTGAATATTCACCCGATGTTTCACCTTATTTTTTGTGGGATAGTATATTTCTACCGAAAACCTCAAAAAATCTTCCCCAAATTTCAAAAAAAAAATCACTTTCGAAACCACTGAGCTAGGTTTTTTCCTTCAGTTAAAAGTTTGAGGAGAGGTAAGAAATATCGGCAATAGAAAGAGCTTTATCCTCGGAATCGATATCAGCATGTCGTTAGATAAATTCTTTATTTTCCCAAAAACTTAGTTCATTAAATTCGCAAAAAAAAAGTCAGTCAGAGGAATCAAGTTTGTAACTGCAAAGAAAGACTTTACACAGTAATAAAAAATAAAAAATAGGAGAAAAAAAGCCTTGGTTCGTTAGGTTGCAAAGAATGTTTACAAAAACCAGCCGCAGAATTTGAAGGGACTGCTGATTTGGAAACTACTGGAAACCATTTCCTCTTCCCAAAGTTACGAAGCGATGCTTTTAGGAAATGTTGTTAATGGTCTGTAAATGGTGATCTTTGTAATTTTGATGATGATAAATCGTGTGTGTGTGTGTGGGGGGGGGGGGGTCATTTCCTTTTGTCATCGTCACTTTCAATCGTTATCTTATTCAAGTGAAAGAAGCTCAGAAGATACAAAAAGAAGACTGTCGATTAACACGATTTAAAAAATGTGAATAAATGCATTTTCTATTAAACGTTATTCAAGTAGGAATTGATGCAACGCAGTATCAGAGATATAAATTCCGCGCCCAATTTATATTGATAATATCTATTTGAACGACTTTAATATTCTGTACTTGTTACATTGTTTTTCGCCTGTGTGTGTGCTCATACATATGTGTGCGCACCAGAGTCAGGGCTAGAAAGGTAGAGGTACAGTCGCTCCAAAAAATATCCGAACACTATGGTTGATTACAGAATTCAGAAAAAATATCTGGCAACGATTTTTTAGAAATTAGTGATCTGGCAACCTTCGTGTTACGTAACACGAAGGTTGCCAGATCACTAATTTCTAAAAACAAGGGGAGGATAAAAAGGGGAGGATCTAAAAAAAAAAAGGAAAGGCAGGGAGGGGATATCAATATGGATCTGGTGCACACCAATGTGGCTGTTTTAGGAGCAGGTAATCTTCCTTTAGCACCATTGCAACCGAAAAATATAGAATCTAAATAAAGTCCTAAAAATCACAGAGTATCTACGGTGAATTGAAAGCATCGCTGTATACAGCAGGATGTATCTTTGATAGGATGGAGCAGAGGGAAAATAATGACTTTCATTTAGCCTCACGCGCATCGATTGATCTCGTGGATAGCAACAAGTGGGAAAAATCGATAGCAGGGCATCTCGTGCACTTCGAATATCGATAAAGAAACAGCCTGTGAAGTGTTCTTCGAAAGTTGTCTCTTCCTGCACGGAGTGAAATTCTAACTGAATCTTTTCCTGGCAACTCGGAATGTTGGAGCAGTGGAACAGGATGGGTTAAACACTGGAAAACATGAGGCTAAAATAGTGACGATATGCAACAGAGATTCGAACACCTCAACAATTAGTTATAGTAACTATTGGAGCATCGGAATAATTAGATGCAGCAACAATGTGAAAACCTGAACAATTGGATGCTTTGGCAGGAGTGACTTAGTTTGTAGCTATGCATGCTCGTAATCCGCAGTTCCCAGGTTTCGTTACCAACTGGTTCATCGCCGAGATTTTTCTCCGCAAAACTCCCCGCCCTGCACTAGGTCAGCAGGGAAACCGATGGGCTTGGAAAGCAGTCGTCCGTCGGATGGGATGTAAAGACGTGGCACCGTGTGCGGGAGAGTCATACCCTCTGCATGTTAAAGAACACGCTGGATGACCTTGACGAGAGGATACTATCTGTCTCCTAATAGTTGTTCAGTAGTTATTAAAAGGACCAGCAGGATACACATTTCTCGAAAAGAGCAGGATATTTTGCCTTGATCAAAGGACCAACAGGATTCACCTTGATCAAAAAGAGTAGGTGGTTCCGTCTTGGTTAAAAGGACTAACAGGATCTACCATGGTTAAAAAGAGCAGGAGGTTTCGTTTTGGTCAAAAGAACTGGCAGATTCCACCTTCGTTAAAAAGAGCAGGAGGTTCCGTCTTGGGCAAAGGAACTAGCAGATTCCACCTTGGTTAAAAAGAGCAGGAGGTTCCGTCTTGGTTAAAAGGACCAACAGGATCTACCTTGGTTAAAAAGAGCATGAGGTTTCGTTTTGGTCAAAGGAACTAGCAGATTCCACCTTGGTTAAAAAGAGCAAGAGGTTTCGTTTTGGGCAAAGGAACTAGCAGATTCCACCTTGGTTAAAAAGAGCAGGAGGTTCCGTCTTGGTTAAAAGGACCAACAGGATATAACTTGGTCAAATAGAGCAGGAGGTTTCGTTTTGGTTAAAAGAACCAGAAGGATCCATCTTGATCAAAATGACCAGGAGGTTCCGTTTTGGTTAAAAGGACCAGCAGGATATACCTTGGTCAAAAAGAGCAGGAGGTTTCGCTTTGGTCAAAACAATCAGCAGGATACACATTGCTCGAAAAGAGCACGAGGCTCCGTCTTGGTCGAAAGACCAGTAAGATCTGCGTTGGTCGAAAAGAGCACGTTGTCCCATCTTGGTGCCCCCAGACAGGGAACCACCTTGACGTGGTGGTGGTGGTGGAGGGGGGCTTAGTAAGTAGGGTCACTGCTCGTTGTTTCCTCATTTGCACGATGGAATGTGGCCTTTGGTGGCAGAGCTTGTGAGGGTCTGCGAACTGGCTTTTGGGTGGGTACGGTCCAGTGGGCTTATTCACTTGCTCAGGGAAGCTTTAGGCTCGCAGTCCCGATGGAGGGGCTGTGGCTGAGAGTTCTGCGGACTGGTGTTGGGGGCACCGGTCCAGTGGGCTTATTCACTTGCTCAGGGAAGCTTTAGGTTCACAGCCCCAATGGAGGGGCTGTGGCTGAGAGTTCTGCGGACTGGTGTTAGGGGGCACCGGTCCAGTGGGCTTATTCGCTTGCTCAGGGAAGCTTTAGGTTCGCAGTCCCGATGGAGGGGCTGTGGCTGAGAGTTCTGCGGACTGGTGTTGGGGGGCACCGGTCCAGTGGGCTTATTCGCTTGCTCAGGGAAGCTTTAGGCTCGCAGTCCCGATGGAGGGGCTGTGGCTGAGAGTTCTGCGGACTGGTGTTGGGGGGCACCGGTCCAGTGGGCTTATTCACTTGCTCAGGGAAGCTTTAGGTTCACAGCCCCGATGGAGGGGCTGTGGCTGAGAATTCTGCGGACTGGTGTTGGGGGGCACCGGTCCAGTGGGCTTATTCGCTTGCTCAGGGAAGCTTTAGGTTCGCAGTCCCGATGGAGGGGCTGTGGCTGAGAGTTCTGCGGACTGGTGTTGGGGGGCACCGGTCCAGTGGGCTTATTCGCTTGCTCAGGGAAGCTTTAGGCTCGCAGTCCCGATGGAGGGGCTGTGGCTGAGAGTTCTGCGGACTGGTGTTGGGGGCACCGGTCCAGTGGGCTTATTCACTTGCTCAGGGAAGCTTTAGGTTCACAGCCCCGATGGAGGGGCTGTGGCTGAGAGTTCTGCGGACTGGTGTTGGGGGGCACCGGTCCAGTGGGCTTATTCGCTTGCTCAGGGAAGCTTTAGGTTCGCAGTCCCGATGGAGGGGCTGTGGCTGAGAGTTCTGCGGACTGGTGTTGGGGGCACCGGTCCAGTGGGCTTATTCGCTTGCTCAGGGAAGCTTTAGGTTCACAGCCCCGATGGAGGGGCTGTGGCTGAGAGTTCTGCGGACTGGTGTTGGGGGGCACCGGTCCAGTGGGCTTATTCGCTTGCTCAGGGAAGCTTTAGGTTCGCAGTCCCGATGGAGGGGCTGTGGCTGAGAGTTCTGCGGACTGGTGTTGGGGGCACCGGTCCAGTGGGCTTATTCACTTGCTCAGGGAAGCTTTAGGTTCACAGCCCCGATGGAGGGGCTGTGGCTGAGAGTTCTGCGGACTGGTGTTGGGGGGCACCGGTCCAGTGGGCTTATTCGCTTGCTCAGGGAAGCTTTAGGTTCGCAGTCCCGATGGAGGGGCTGTGGCTGAGAGTTCTGCGGACTGGTGTTGGGGGGCACCGGTCCAGTAGGCTTATTCGCTTGCTCAGGGAAGCTTTAGGTTCACAGCCCCGATGGAGGGGCTGTGGCTGAGAGTTCTGCGGACTGGTGTTGGGGGGCACCGGTCCAGTGGGCTTATTCACTTGCTCTGGGAAGCTTTAGGTTCACAGCCCCGATGGAGGGGCTGTGGCTGAGAGTTCTGCGGACTGGTGTTGGGGGGCACCGGTCCAGTGGGCTTATTCACTTGCTCAGGGAAGCTTTAGGTTCACAGCCCCGATGGAGGGGCTGTGGCTGAGAGTTCTGCGGACTGGTGATGGGGGGCACCGGTCCAGTGGGCTTATTCGCTTGCTCAGGGAAGCTTTAGGTTCACAGCCCCGATGGAGGGGCTGTGGCTGAGAGTTCTGCGGACTGGTGTTGGGGGGCACCGGTCCAGTGGGCTTATTCACTTCCTCAGGGAAGCTTTAGGTTCACAGCCCCGATGGAGGGGCTGTGGCTGAGAGTTCTGCGGACTGGTGTTGGGGGCACCGGTCCAGTGGGCTTATTCGCTTGCTCAGGGAAGCTTTAGGTTCACAGCCCCGATGGAGGGGCTGTGGCTGAGAGTTCTGCGGACTGGTGTTGGGGGGCACCGGTCCAGTGGGCTTATTCGCTTGCTCAGGGAAGCTTTAGGTTCACAGCCCCGATGGAGGGGCTGTGGTTGAGAGTTCTGCGGACTGGTGTTGGGGGCACCGGTCCAGTGGGCTTATTCGCTTGCTCAGGGAAGCTTTAGGTTCACAGCCCCGATGGAGGGGCTGTGGTTGAGAGTTCTGCGGACTGGTGTTGGGGGGCACCGGTCCAGTGGGCTCATCGGTGCAGCCTCAGTGAAGTTGGGGTACAGATTGCTTCGGGGGAGGGGTCAGTGGGTGCGTGGCACTAAGGAGAGGACGAAGTTGAGGGCTTGCGACTGGGAGTGGGATCCCCGGTCGACGGGCATATCGATGGAAAAGCCAAACGAATAGTCTCCGCCCCGGGAGCCGAGTCAACTTCGATCTGTATATCCATTTTTGTGGCTAACCGGGGAACAGATTAAATTTAGGTTTTGACTGATGGATGAACCTTCCTTCTATAGGATTGTTCGCCATAGGTAGCCATGGATGAGCTGTGTCCTTGTGGCAATGTCTTGCCCCGGCGTAGGTAGTGTGTTCGTGGCATTCTCCCTATAGATGGTGTGCAGCCTTATGTTGCGGTACATCTGGGACTTGCCTTTATTTAATGTTAATGTTGCATCTTGGTCAAAGGAATAAAAGGATCCATCTTGGTGGAGAGAGCAGCAGGATCCATCGAATAGAATCGTCCATTTAGACCCGGAATTTTTCTAATGTTACTGTTTTTGTTCATTATTTTTATATTTGCGGCTATTACACATGTTGACTTTGATATATTTCGCTTCTTTAAATTTTCTTACGAGTTTGTGACACTTCCTGTGTTGTTTAGTTTCGTCTTTAATTTTTGTGTGTGGACGCGACTTCTGTTGCATTTCTTAAATCCTCCTGTATAATCTGTAAAATCTGTTAAATTCTCCATCTACCATTTCAGGATCACACCCTGATACAAAGCAATTAAACTTCTTCTTTAACGAGCTGCGATGAATGATTTTTTTTCTCTACACCAAATCCAACGAAAACAGATCATTCAAATGGCTATGCCATAATTATTTGCAACTTTTCGAAAACGAGAGAGTAATAAAAAAAAATCTTCCTTACTATGACGTTTTATTTGTCAATTTGCCCTAATTGCACCATGGAGAGAAGATGCTTGCTAATTACGAAATGAACACGAACCGCGAAGCAACGTGTCTCTCCTCTGTGTTGCCATCGCCATCTTGATGATCTTTCTCTCTAATTTTGTATCTGACACTTGGCAAAGCGGCAGAAGCTGCATCTTGGGCGAAAGCGCTCCAGGATCTGGGGCGGGGGTGGCTCAGTCGGTAGCGCACTCAGGCTCGTAATCTGTAGTTCCCAGGTTCCAGTCCTAGCTGGGTCAGCGTTGCGATTTATCTCCGCAAAACTTCCCACCCTGCTCACGGTCAGTAGGGGACACCGATGGGCTTGGAAAGGCCGTCGTCCGTCGAATGAGACGTTAAGCCGTGGCTCCGTGTGCGGGTGACCCATACCCTGTGCACGTTAAAGAACACGTTGGATGGCCTTTACGGGAGGCTACCATCTGTCCCACAACAGCTGTTCCAGTGGGTCTCCTACCTCAACCTTCTCTGAGCCTTCGGGATCCTTGTAAACTTTATATAAAAATATCAATAGAATCCTCTTGTAACCAGGGTTACAAGGATATTCTATTGATATTTTGATATTCCAATCTTTTTTTGATTTCCAATCTTTCACCATTTAGCCCATGGTGTACAAAAAAGTGCCGCTCAGAAATAAAACAACCCAATCCAAAAATCTCCAGGATCCATCTTGGTTAAACTAGCTGGGAATCCATCTTGGCCAAAATTAGTTGCTGGCCCATTTTTGGTCAAAAACAGCTTCCGATCCATATTGATCAGAAAAAGCAACGGGATCTATCTTTGTTAAAAAGAGCATCAGGATCCATCTTGGTCAAAAAAGTAACAGAATCCGTCTTGGTCGAAAATGAGAACTGCGATCAATTCTGGTAAAAAGGTAGTAACTTTGCAAAAAAATTAAGCAGGATCCATCTTGATCAAAAGAGCAGTAGAATCAATCTTGATCAAAAGAGCAGTAGAATCAATCTTTTCTCAAAAAGGGCAGTGGAATCCATCTTTTCTCAAAAACAGTAGCAGGATCGATCTTGATCAGAATATCAATAGAATCCATCTTTTCTCAAAAAGGGCAGTCGGATCCATCTTTTCTCAAAAAGAGCAGTAGAATCCATCTTTTTCCAAAAAGAGCAGCAGTATCTATCTTGATCAGAATATCAATAGAATCCATCTTTTCTCAAAAAGAGCAGTAGTTGGTTGGTTGTTTTACCTCTGAGCGGCACTTTTTTGCACACCATGGGCTAAATGGCCAGGTCACATGGACCCCGAAGGCTCAGAGAAGGGTGGGGGTTGGGTTGGGTTGTTTTACCTCTTAGCGGCACTTTTTTTGCACACCATGGGCTAAATGGCCAGGTCACATGGACCCCGAAGGCTCAGAGAAGGTTGGGAGAGGGGACCCACTGGAACAGCTGTTGGGAGACAGATGGTAGCCTCCCGTCAAGGCCATCCAGCGTGTTCTTTAATGTGCACAGGGTATGGCTCTCCCGCACACGGGGCCACGGCTTAACGTCCCATCCGACGGACGGCGGCCTTTCCAAGCCCATCGGTGTCCCCTACTGACCGTGGGCAGGGCGGCGAATTTTGCGGAGATAAATCTCAACGCTGACCCAGCTGGGACTCGAACCTGGGAACTACAGATTACGAGCCTGGCGTGCTACCGACTGAGCCACCTCCGCCCCCAAAGGTTGGGGGAGGGGACCTACTGGAACAGCTGTTGGGAGACAGATGATAGCCTCCCGTGAAGGCCATCCGGCGTGTTCTTTAACGTGTTTTTCTAAAACAACCCAACCCGCACACGGGGGCCACGGCTTTAACGTCCCATGCGACGGACGGTAGCCTTTCCAAGTCCATCTGTGTCCCCTACTGACCGTGGGCAGGGCGGGGAGTTTTGAGGAGATAAATCTCAACGCTGACCCAGCTGGGACTCGAACCTGGGAACTTACAGATTACGAGCCTGGCGCGCTACCGACTGAGCCGCCCCCGCTCCTACCCAGCAGGGTTCCGAACCTGGAACCAGCAGATTACGAGCCTGGCGCGCTACTGACTGAACGACCCCCGTCTTGGGGGGTTCTTTATGACATGAACGTTTAATCCATTGCGCCCGTTAAAGAACACTCCGGATGAACTTGACGGCAGTCTCCCTTCATCTTTTAGTCAATCACCTTCCCCGAACCTTCTCTGAGACTTTGGGATCTTTGTGACCTGGCCAATTTGCCTATTGTATGTCGTTAAAACAATTACACGTGATCGAAATTTCTTTTTTCCGTTCCATAAATATCGAATTAACAAGCATTTCGTAGTTAAACTTTAAAAAGATGAAAAAAAAAATCAAAAATTCTCGGAATAAATACTGAAATATTCACGAAGGTTTATTTTTCACGCTACGAAGCAACCGTTTGCTTAAACGAGGCCGCCATAGATTCTCGTTTGTGTGATGGGAAGTGGAGGAGGGCGCCAACAATTTGTCGTCCCGATGGAGCCCTTTAACGCTCTCTACCGACCCTCCCTCGTCAGCACGTGCAACAGGCCACTTTGTCGACTCGAGGTCGTCTCTTGGAACGCCTGCCGTCTGTGCATCATCAGTTGCACTTTTGACCTCCTGCGGTCATCTAGATCGCTTTGGGGATTTAACAGCAATAAGAGAGTCGACACCAGAGAGTGCTTGTCTATGGAAAGGGGATTGTTTCCTTGGGGGGGGGGGGGGCGAAGAACTCAGGCTGTAAAAAACATCACTTTCGGCAATGTAAAAGATCATTTATACTATAATGGAGCTAAAAAGGATATTGCATGAAGGAAATTATTGATTTTACCTCAGCGAGCGATAAACTAGACTTTGCATGTTGTTGCTTCTTTATTGACTGAATTAAGTTTTCTTTTTAGATTTAAAATATTTGTTTCATGTCTCAATTTTAAGGGGGCGGTAGCGCGGCTGGCTCGTAATCTGTAGTTGCCAGGTTCGAGTCCCAGTTGGGGTCAGCATTGAGTTTTATCTCCGCAAAACTCCCCGCCCTGCCCACGATCAGTAGGGGAAACCGATGGGCTTGGAAAGGCCGCCGTCCGTCGGATGGGACGTTAAGCCGTGATTCCGTGTGCAGGAGAGTCGTATCCTGTGCACGTTAAAGAACACGTTGGACGGCCTTGACGGGAGGCTACCATCTGTCTCCCAACAGCTGTTCCAGTGGGTCCCCTCCCCCAACCTTCTCTGAACATTTGGGGGTCATGACCTTGCAATTTAGCCCATGGTGTGCAAAAAAGTGGCGCTAAGAGGTAAAACAACCGAATCCAACAATCGCAAAACTCTCCGCCTTGCCCACGGTCAGCAGGGGACACAGATGGACTTGGAAAGGCCACCGTCCGTCGCATGGGACATTTAGCCGTGGTCCGTTTGAGGGAGAGCCGTACCGTGTGCAAGTTAAAGAACACGCTGGATGATTTTGACGGTAGGCATCCATCTGTCTCCCAACAGCTGTCCAGTGGGTTACCTCCCTCAACCTTCTCTGAACCTTCGGGAGCGTTATGATCCTGCTATTTAGCCCATGGTGTGCAAAAATATTGCCTCTCCTAGGTAAAAAAACAACCCATCCGACGTACGGCGGCCTTTCCAAGCCCATCGGTGTCCCCTACTCACCGAGGGCAGGGCGGGGAGTTTTGCAGAGATAAATCTCAAAGCTGGCCCAGGCGGGACTCGAACCTGGGCACTGCAGATTACGAACCTTATGAGCTATCGACTGACCCCCCCCCCCCCTTGAAGGGAGGCTACCATCTGTCTCCTAACAGCTGTTCAGTAGGTCCCCTTTCCCAACTTTCTCTGATCCATTGGGATCCTTGCGACCTGGCTATTTAGCCCATTGCGTGGAAAATATTCTCACCTAGAGGTACAGTCGCTCAAATAAATATCCGAACATTATGGTTGATAACAGAATTTCAAAAAGATATCTGGCAACGATTTTTTTTTTATAAATTAGTGATATGGAACACTTCGTGTCACGTGACACGAAGGTTGCCAGATCACTAATTTCTAAAAAAATCGTCGCCAGATATTTTTTCTGAATTCTGTAATCAACCATAGTGTTCGGATACTTTCTTTCATCATCATCATCCTCAAGCAGCCATGGGCTACGGAGGTCCAACCAGACCGTGCAGTTTAATTCTCCAAGTATATATGTCCTGAGCTACATCTGCTGCATCCAGCCACTGTACACCAATTCTAACAAGGTCCTGTTTGACATTGTCTGCCCACCGCATCCTAGGTCTCCCCCTCCTTCTGAGGCCTCTAGGCACACTGTTCATAACCCTATTCGCCAATCTATAATTATCCATACGGGCAACATGGCCAAACCAGCGGAGTCTCTCTCTGCACAATATGCTGCTTAAAGGAGGTTGCAGACTCCTTTGGCTAACCTCATCATTAGTTACAAAGTTGAACCACCTAATACCCAAGATACTACGTAAGCATCTAGAATCAAAAGCATCTAGTTTCCTGTTATCTTGTTTACACAGCGTCCAGGTTTCACCACCATTAGGGACTGTAAAAGCACTCAAATATATTGATTTTGATGCATGATTCAAAAGTTCATTGGTACGAAAATTCATTCACTGTAGTGTCTCGGACACTTTTAAGAAAAGCATTGCATGCCAAACAATCCATTATTTTAATTAATTATCTTTCATTGGAAGAGCCAATCATAATGATGAGCGACTCATGTAACAGCTGGCGCAAAACTTGGTTATCGCAAATGTAATGAACTTTGAAAAGGTTTACGAATATCCCACAGGAATTTTCCTGATATTTATTGTACTACATTATATCAGTTCACTAAATTCTTCCTGAATCTGACCTTTCGAGAAAAAAGCCATTTTACGTGTTAACACGATAAACAGAATTTGCAGGTTAAAAAAAAAACTGTCCCTGAAACGTTTTCGCTAATTATTTTATTTTCAGCAAAAGTTGGAAGAGAATGCAGAGAACTAAAGTTGTTCCAGCAAATATTTCTTCTTTTTTAGAGGCATTTTAATTAACCCACGTTGACCATCTTGCAACAATTTGGAATGACGCCAAAGTTAGATGGTAATGGCGAAAAAATTGCGTTAAAGGGAAAAATAAACTTTAAGGGTTGAGTTGTTTTACCTGTGAGAGGCACTTTTGTTGCACATAATACGCTAAAAGGCCAGGTCACAAGGACCCCGAAGGATCAGAGAAGGTTGGGGAGGGGACCCACTGAAACAGTTGTTAGGAGACAGATGGTAGCCTCCCGTCAAGGCCATCCAGCGTGTTATTTAACGTGCACAGGTATGGCCCTCCGGCACACGGGGCCACGGGTAAATATCCCATCTGAGGGACGGTGGTGTTTCCAAGACCTTCGGTGTCCCGTAGTGACCGCGGGCAGTGCGGAAATTTTGCTGATATAAATCTCAAGGCTGGCCCATCTGAGACGCGAACCTGGGAACTGCAGATTACTAGCCTGGCGCGCTACCGACTGAGCCACCCTCGCCTAACTTCAAGAAAATCCAAGAAATTTTCAATATTTTTATAGCTCTCAATTTTATTTGTATGTTAAATTTTTATTTAAAGAATTTTATACTATTTTTTTTCTATCGTAGAGTATTCCCTTTTTTTTTGTTTTCTCAATTTTTTTTTTGTTTTATTCTTGTTTCCTTCTTCTGCAGTTATTCTTTGTTTGTTTACTTTATTCTTTTCTGATAGTTTAATTTATTGGTGCGATAATTTCTCCCATTTGCGAGTTTTATTTGTTGGACAAAGGTTTTACTCGGGGTATATTGGTGGCGCCAAAAAGCTCTGTTTTATCAAGGTCATTCTGGTGTCGCTGAGAGGGGTGCTCCATGACGTCGCAACCGGGATAGCTCAGCTGAAAAATTTACATAATTGTCCGTTCTTTCGTGTCTTTGTTCTTCGCTTGGCGAGTTGTTTTTTCTTTGAAGTTTTTCAATAATACGTTTTTGCTTTTGATCATGCCGAACTGTGAAGTAGCAAAATATATGATAAATAATTCTTCCAAGAATAGGAAAAGCGCAAAGTTTTACATATATATTTCCGTCAGAAGGAGAAATCAGTAAAAAGTGGATGCTGCAGTGTCGGCGTGAACATAAATTCGATGTGCAGTATGCTAAGGTATGTAGGAAACATTTTTCAGATGCCTGTTACGATCACAATCCATGAAGCGAATTCTTAGGATTAAACTAAATGATAATGCCATCCCAGATTAAAAAAACAACCTGTCACATAAAAAATTCAGTTTTTTTACGATGATCGATCGCTGTGAACACCACGACACTGCATCAAAAATCATCCGACGTAAAAAATTATCAGATTTCAGTTGGATAACTCCAGGAAAATTTTAAGTAAATTGAAAACTGTATTTACGGCAGGCCAGATTAAGTATCTTTTAAAAGGGGGAAATTTCAAAGCTCGTGGAGGTAAAAAATATTGTTATAATTATTAATTTATTAATTCTACTATGGCATATAAACTGACAGGCTCCTGTCAGACCTTTGTGGCAAGCAGCTGCTTGAGGGGGTATTTAAAATTAAAAAAATATTAAGTTGAAATAAATTAAGATCTGGTGTTTTAATTCGATCGAATTTAATTTTTTCTCTGAATCATCGAATACTTCAAAATTTGTATTGGATATGAAGTACAGTCGCTCAAAAAAATATCCGAACACTATGGTTGATTACAGAATTCAGAAAAAATATCTGGCAACGATTTTTTTAGAAATTAGTGATCTGGCACGGTGACACGAAGGTTGCCAGATCACTAATTTCTAAAAAAAATCGTTGCCAGATATTTTTTCTGAATTCTGTAATCAACCATAATGTTCGGATATTTTTTTGAGCGACTGTAAAAATGATATAATTATGAAATCCGTAATGTCAACATACACTAAAACGGCCATTTCATTAGTAAGTATAATATGGATTAACGCAATTAATGAACTCCTTAGATATGATTTTTATGAAAAAAAAAGATTGAAGATAATTTCACCACTAAATTTATTTAAATCTCTATTTGTAACAATATGCATTCAGTATTTCAAGCGTTACGGAAATGTTTAGCAAATTCGCTCTTTCTACAAAATATCATTCAGAATTAGCGAAAATTAACATAATTTTCACGCGAACTGCTGAAAACACTCAGACGTAATTAGTAAAGTTTAGCATTACAGTAATTGCTTTAATTATAACTTGTGAAATCAATTATTTAAATTAGAATTATTGCTGCTATGTATTCCAATTTCCTTAACTCTAAATAGAGAACGAATATTGTTGAAACTCTAGGTTGAAAATAGATTTCAGATATTAAAATTGTATTCAGTCACACTTGTTCAAGAAATGATTATTTAAGGTGTTCCAGAGATCTGTACTCAGTTACTATTGATATAACACGGAACTGTACCCGATAAATATGGCTGCCGAGTGTGGATCTATAACAAAAAATATTTCCCTGATAGTAACGTGGACCTTAGACAGTTAAAAAAATTAATATTGCAATTTTTCAGTCAACTGAAAACTTATGCACACTTGTTAATTAGCTTTGTTGACTATCAGTCTCCCCACTGTGACGTCAAAATGCCTAGCCAATAAATATGAAGAAGCTCTGCGTCGTCGCGTACTAGCACCACCCTTCCTTCATTTACCCTGGGCTGTACTTGTTTTTGTTTATTTAATTTTTTTCTCAGGGGCTGGATAGCTCAGTCGGTGAGTTTCCAGGTTCCACTCTTATTTGAGCGAGGGTTAAAGATTTATCTCCGCCAATCTCCTCGCCCTACCACCGGTCAGTAGAGGACACCGATCGGCTTAGAAAGTCATCCGTCCGTCGGATGAGACGTTAAGCTGTGGCCCCGTGTATGGGAGAGAGCCGTACCCTGTGCACGTTAAAAAATATGCTGGATGGCCTTGACTGGAGGTTTCCATCTGTATCCTAACAGCTGTTCCAGTTAGTCCCCTCTCCCTAGGGGCGGGGGTTGCTCAGTCGGTAGCGTGCCAGACTCGTAATCTGTAGTTCCCAGGTTCGAGTCCCAGCTGGGTCAGCATTGAGATTTATCTCCGCAACACTTCCCGCCCTTCCCACGATCAGTAGGGGACACAGATGGACTTGGAAAGGCCGCCGTCCGTCGGATGGGACGTTATTCCGTGTCCCCGTGTGCGGGAGAGAGCCATACCCTGTGCACGTTAAAGAACACGCTGAATGGCCTGGCCATTTAGCCCATGGTGTGCAAAAAAGTGCCGCTCAGAGGTAAACAACCCAACCATCGGGATTCTTGTGACCTGGCCATTTAACCCATTGTGGGCAAAAAAGTGCCGGTCACATGTAAAGCAACCCAGATTCAATTTTATGTTTTTCTCTAGAGCTTCCAAAGTCAAAGAAGTGAGGAAAGCAAAAAGGCTAAACTCTCAAAATGGAACAACAGCTGTTGAACATTCTCCAAAGATGTCTGTATGATCAAATTGAAATGTAGAAATGATTTCCCGACACGCCATCCGAACATTTGGAAGCAGAATTGCTTATTGTTAATGAATTCTAACATTCGAAACAACCTGGGCAAAGAAATCTCTTTTTACAATTGAGTTTTGTTTCTGAAGATTTCGCTATTTAGATATTTTCCGTTACTAGGGTACATTCATTACAAAAAAAAAATTCTGGGATGAGCGAAGGTGCCTTGCTTTCCCCCTATCCTTGAAAATGTATATAACTGAAATGTATACGAAAAAAAATTATTAAAATATATGCATTGCATTGGTGTGCAGTGGCCAGATGCAGCAGATGTAGTTCAGGACAGATAATGCTTGGAGAACTAAATTGCACGGTCTGGTTGGACCTCCGTAGCCCATGGCTGCTTGAGGATGATGATGATGATGATATATTTCAGCAAAAAAATTAAAAAAAAAAGCTTTTAGTGAAAGGTTTTTGGAAAAATGTTTTATCGTAATGACGTTCCGGTCAAATCTTAGTTTCATTTTTGCACTCCCCCCTCCATTTTTTCCCCCTTCTAACCAGGACCTGCTACACAGTATCTTTTGTTTTGCACGCAATGGGCTAAATGTCTAGGTCACAAGACTCCGAAGGCTCAGAGGAGGTTGAGGTGACCCACTGGACATCTATTGGGAAACAAATGGTAGTTTCCAATCAAGGGCCATCCAGTGTGCTCTTTAATGTGAACAGGCTCTTGCACACACGGAACCACGGCTTCACATGTCATCTGAAGGACGGTGGCTTTTTCAAGCCCATCAGTGTCCACTACTAACCAAAGGCAAGGCGGAGATAAATCTCAACGCTCCCCGAGGCGGGACTCTAACCCAGGAACTGAAGATTACGAGCTTGGCGCGCTACCTGCTGAGTCCCCCCCCCCTACTTTGTGTGTGTGAATCATTGATAATATAGAGCATGGTGTCGAACCTACTACCCGCAAATAATTTTTATATAGCCCTCGTGGAAAGTGAATAATACATTTTAAATTTTGTTAATTATTTCAAGAACCGTGTACAGTCGCTCAGAAAAATATCCGAACACTATGGTTGATTACAGAATTCAGAAAAAAAATATTTGGCAACGATTTTTTAGAAAATAGTGATCTTGGCACGGTGACACGAAGGTTGCCAGATCGCGGATTTCTAAAAAAATCGTTGCCAGATATTTTTTCTGAATTCTATAATCAACCATAGTGTTTGGATACTTTTTTGAGCGACTGTAGGTGATCATATTATTTTGATACTAGATCGTGTGGGCTCACTCACGGAAATATTGAGCGTGTGCAGTTACCGTTCACAGCAAACTGGAGCGTGTGCAGTAACTGCACACGCTCCAGTTTGCTGTGAACGGTAACTGGAGCGTGTACAGTTGCTGTACACGCTCCAGATATTTTTCCTGAATTCTGTAATCATGTGACACGAAGGTTGCCAGATCACTAATTTCTAAAAAAAAACACGTTGCCAGATATTTTTTCTGAATTCTGTAATCAACCATAGTGTTCGGATATTTTTTTGAGCGACTGTGCATTAAAAAAGTTTAGATGTTACAACTATCTATGTTGACGTCATAACTTAGTTGTACGGCCTTTTGTTATATTTGACGTCACGGGCTTCCAGCTGAGCCAAACCCAGCCCAATTTTGTTTATAGAATTATTAATTTCAGTTTATTAAAGTGCGGCCTTTGATCTCCGCATTAGCACCATGGCAGAATTCGCGTAGATATTTTCATTAAGAATCGTCCTTTTACAAAACACGGCGTCTCTTATTTCTTTTCAAAGCACAAAGTAGTTTATATTTGGGGGGTTTTTTTGTTCATTGCTTTGCTCCTTATTTTATAATCAAGCTCATATCGCTTTATTTTTTTTGTCAGAACCTGAAAACTGAAACATTTTTTTACCCTGAAAACATCAGTTTGAAGAGTTAGTTTTTTGTTTAAATTTTACTCACCATAATTCCTTAATTTGTTTAATCCTCATTAAGTGACATAAATAAATTATCTTTAATGTAATTCATGAAATTATGAGCTGAAAAAAATTTGGTTTTGCCATGAGTGGGATTCGAACCCACGTCTCCAGAAACCAATTTTTTTTCAGCCCATCATTTCATGAGTTCCATGTCTACAGGACTTATCCCGTGATTTTTTTTTACTACTGATTTATATTTAATGTGTTGATTTCAGGGTCGGGTTGTTTTATGTGTGAGACCCTTTTTTGCAAACAATGGGTTAAATGACCAGGTCACAAGGACCCCAAAGGCCCAGATAAGGTTGGAGACCCATTGGAACAGCTGTTGGAGACAGATGGTAACCTCCCATCAAGGCCATCTTGCATGCTATTTTAACGTGTACAGGATATGGCTATCGCCTGCACACGGAATTATGGACCAAAGTTCAGTCCGACTGATGTTTCTGAGCCCGCTGATGCCCCTTTTTGACCGAGGTTGGAGCGGATGTGACTCAGTCAATCCACTCCTACTTCATTAGCGCCCCAGGCTCCTAATCCGTAGTTCCCAGGTTCGAATCAAAGCTGGATCAGCGTTGAGATTTATCTCCGCAAAATTCTCCGCCCTGCCCACGGTCAATAGGGGACACCGATGGGCTTGGAAAAGCCGCCATCCGTTAGATGTGACGTTAAGCCGCGTCGCCATATGCGGGAAAGCCATACCCTGTACACGTTAAAGAACACGCTGGATGGCCTTGACGGGAGGCAACTTCTCTCTCACAACAACTGTTCAAATAGGTCTCCTCCCCCAACCTTCTCTGAGCCTTCGGGGTTCTTGTGACCTGGCCATTTAGTCCATGGTGTGCAAAAATGTGCCGCTCAGAGGTAAAACAACCCAAACCATATCCGATAGCAATAGAATTAATTTCAAAAACTTTTCATTGTATCGAAGCTCATCGTAACAGCTTTTAAACGATTTATCTTATGACTTACGAAAATATTTGAAAAAATTCTACCTTATCAAAAAATCGTTAAAAAAAACCCCTCTCAGATGTTTCTAGATATTAAACAATACCTGACCTTAATAAGACCTTCGATAACTTAAAAAGAACTAATCTCTCGTGGCTTTTACTCAAGTTCCTAAGTGCTCTAATTTGAAAATAACTTTCGTCTTGTCAATAGCAGAGACAAAATGGCCCGCATCTTTTCTTACTTTCTAATCTCCCAGAGAAAATCTTTGCAGCAGCAGAGATGGCACACAACTTGACTCTGTCCTCGTTCATTCCGTTCCTCTTATTGTTCTCGAGGAATGACATCACGGAACAAGTTTCGCCAACACCGACCGAGCTTATCACGTCACGAGCACGATATCCTCTCGAGACAGGTAACAAATGAAACGCGTTACGTGGCGTCAAGGAACTAGCGGAGGACTGCGCCGTGATTTAAGAGACACCGGAAGATGTCATAAATATTTAAAGGACAAAAACGTGTGTTTTTACGAAATCTCGAGATTAAATGTTGTTTGATAAAGGGATGTGCTCGTGGTTTGCAGGGTTTTTTTGGATTAAGAAATTTTTCCATTTGGAGGATGAGGATGTGGTTTCATCAGATGTTTTGGCAACAAAACTTTGTATCGATTGAAATTTGAACGAAGAAGTGGTAGAAAAAAATATATTCATCCACTACGCAAAATGTGTTGGGTTGTTTTACCTCTGAGCGGCACTTTTGTCTCTCATAATAGGATAAATGTTCACGTCACAACGACCCCGAAGGATGGAGGACGAAGACCCATTTGAATAGCTGTTGTGAAACACATGTACAGTCGCTCAAATAAATAATCGAACCTATGGTTGATTACAGAATTAAAAAAAAAATCTGGCAGTGATTTGTTTTTAGGAATTACGTGTACGTACAGTCGCTCAAAAAAGTATCCGAACACTGTGGTTGATTAAAAAAAATTCAGAAAAAATATCTGGCAACGATTTTTTTAGAAAATAGAGATCTGGCAACCTTGTGTCACGTGACACGAAGGTTGCCAGATCGCTATTTTCTAAAAAAATCGTTGCCAGATATTTTTTCTGAATTTTTTTAATCAACCATAGTGTTCGGATACTTTTTTGAGCGACTGTACACGAAGGTTGCTACATCACTAATTTCTAAAAAAATCGTTGCCAGATATTTTTTGTGAATTCTGTAATCAACCATAGTGTTCGGATACTTTTTTGAGTGAGTGTGTCTGGTCAAGGCCATCCAGCGTGTTTTTTAAGATTTTTTTTTCACACAATAAGCTAAATCGCCAGGTCACAAAGGCTCCAAGGACACAGAGAAGGTTGTGGGAAGGTGACCAACTGGACAACTGATATGAGACAGATGGAAATCTCCCGTCAAGGCCATCAAGCGTGCACAGGATATTTCTTCACACGGAACCACGGCTTAACGTCCCATCCGATGGATGGCCGCCGTTTCAAACTCATCTGTGCCCCCTTTCTCACTGAAGATGGAGATGAGTTGTGGCGGAGGTAAATCTCAACGCTCGCACAGGTGAGACTCGAACCTGGGAATTGAAGATTACGAGCCTGAAGTGTTACCGATCGAGCCAACTGCTGCCACTTGCTATGGGGCGGGGGTGGCTCAGTCGTAATCTGTAGTTCCAGGTTCGAGTTCCAGCTGAGTCAGCGTTGAGATTTATCTCCGCAAAACTCCCCGCCCTGCCCACGGTCAATAGGAGATACCGATGGGCTTGGAAAGACCGCCGTCCATCGGATGGGACGTTAAGCCGTGGCCCCGTGTGCGGGAGAGCCATACCCTCTGCACGTTAAAGAACACGCTGGATGGCCTTGACGGGAGGCTACCATCTGTCTCCCAACAGCTGTTCCAGTGGGTCCCCTCCACCAACCTTCTCTGAGCCTTCGGGGTCCTTGTGACTTGGCCATTTAGCCCATGGTGTGCAAAAAAGGGTCGCTCTGAGGTAAAACCAACAAACCAACCACTCTTGGATGATCTCAATGGTACGTATCCTACACTTTGGATCAGTAGAGATGCCGTACCAAGTTTGAGATTTATTTCAAATCAGTGCCAACCTAGATAGTTTTCCCTTGCCCTACCCTCGGTTAGAAAGGGGACATCGATGGTCTTGGACCGGCCGTCGTCCGTAGGACGGAACGTTGATCCGTGGCTCAGTGTGCGCAAAAGCCATATCTTGTGCAAAGATCATGCTTGATGGCCTAACAGTTCTCCGTTGGGTTCCCTTCCTGCAAGTTACTCTAAGCCCTTGGGAGGTCCTTGTGACTTGACATTTTTTGAAAAAAAAAAGTGCTTCTCAGAGGTAAAACAATCCAACAACCCTACTCTCGAACCTCTTTGAGATCCTTGTAATCTGCCGTTTTTGAAAAAAAAAAACCCAAAGGAAAAAAAAACCTTAAAAAGCCATTACTGAAAAAAAAACTTCACTAAATTTAATATAAATCCAAAATGCTTTTTCTAGTTTTCTTCCTGAAAGCGAAATTTAAATGACATCTCGGTTTAAAAAACGAAAACTTACGCCATGAAAACATTCTGAAAGCCGTAAAATCATGCTTTGAGACGAAATTTATTTAAATGCGAATGGGTTTCCATTTATCTAAATTTCAAGGAAACTACCCTCCGCGAAATAAGAAAGAACAGAACATAAAATTTCATTCCATCTCCAAGCACAGCATCTGCAAGAGGCTAAGTAATAAGGAGATTTATTTTTCCGTCACCAAGGCAACCACTGTTGCATGTTTTGTTGCCAACTACCACTTGTTGCATGACTAAGGCTTCAAACTCTCAACGAGCCATTTCGTCTCCTACTGAGAGTTGACCAGAATTTTTCCTAACATTACAAGTCAATACAACTATCTAACCATTTATTTATTTTCCGGTTTCTGAAGAAATTTTTATTTGTTTTTTATATAAAAAGGTTCTAGAACGGTCTAGAGCATCTTTTAGTAACGTTTTGAATATTTCCTGTCCCAGCGAGGAAGGTTGTTTGGTTCTTTTACTTCTGAGCGGCTCTTTTTATGCACACAATGGGCTAAATGTCTAGGTTACAACGACCCCCAAAGGCTCAGACACGATTGGGAGAAGGATACCGATATGATAGCTATTAAGAGACAGATGGTAGCCTTCCATCAAGACCATCCAGAGTGTTCTTTAGCGAGAAAGGGTATGGCTCTCCTGCACACAATTGACTAAATAGCCAGGTCACAAGGACCCCAGGGGATCAGAGAACATTGGGAAAAGGATACCCACATAATAGCAGTTAGGAGACAAATGCAAACCTCCAGTCATGGCCACCTAGTGTGTGCTTAAACGTGCAAAGGTAGGGCTCTCTCATTCACACGGAACCATAACTTAACGTCCCATTCGACAGACGGCAGCCTTTCCAAGTTCATCGGTGTACCATTTTCACCGGGGACAGAACGGGAGTTGGCGGATAAAATTCTGAACGCTGAAAGAGTTGGGGGTTGAACCTGGAAACAGAAAATTTCGAGCCTGGCGCGCTATTGACTGAGCAAACCCCTTTGTTAGATGTATGGATCAAAATGAGTTAAATTCTTATTTTCGTTTCAAAGTTTTTTTTTAAAATAAAATGTTTCTATGCTTGTTGGAAAAAAGATTTTTTTTATATTGCCACAATTAGTCGTGTGCTTGCACGAGAAACAGCAGCAATTGCCTTAGTCTTAGGGGTCCTTGTGACCTAGCCATTTAAGCTCAGTGGTGGGCAAAATTGTCAATTAAAGGAGAGCTATACCCTGTGCACGTCCAAGAACACGCTGTATGGCCTTGACGGGAGGCTATCATTTGTCTCCCAATAGGTATTCCAGTGGGTCCCCTCCCCCAAACCTTCTCTGAGCCTTCGGGGTGCCTGTGACCTGGAAATTTAGGCCACTGTGTGCAAAAAATTCCGCTCAGAGGTGAAAGAATTCGTTAACCTAATTGTGTCATCGATGAGATTCATCTCTGCTTAGCTCCTACGCTGCCTTCAGTGAGAAAAGAGATTGGCTGTTTTACCCCTGAGCGGCACTTTTTTGCACACCATGGGCTAAATGGCTAGGCCGCAAGGACCCCGAAGGCTCAGAGTAGGTTGGGGGAGGGGAGCCACTGGAACAGCTGTTGGGAGACAGATGGTAGCCTCCCGTCAAGGCCATCCAGCGTGTTCTTTAACGTGCACAGGATATGGCTCTCCCGCATATGGGGGCGCGGGGGTGGCTCAGTCGGTAGCGCGCCAGTCTCGTAATCTGTAGTTCCCAGGTTCGAGTCTCAGCTGGGTCAGCGTTGAGATTTATCTTCGCAAAATTCCCTGCCCTGCCCACGGTCAGTAAGGGACACAGATGGGCTTGGAAAGGCCACCGTCCGTCGGATGGGACGTTAAGCCGTGGCCCCGTGTGCGGGAGAGCCATACCTTGTGCACGTTAAAGAACATGCTGGATGGCCTTGACGGGAGACCACCATCTATCTCTCAATAGCTGTTCCAGTGGGTCCCCTCCCCTAACCTTCTCTGAGCCTTCGGTGTCCTTGTGACCTGGCCATTTAGCCCATGGTGTGCAAAAAGTGCCGCTCAGAGGTAAAACAACCCAACCGCATATGGGGCCGCGGCTTAACGTCACATCCGTCGGACTGCGGCCTTTCCAAGCCCATTGATGTCCTCTACTGACCGTGGGCAGGGCGCCGAATTTTTGCGGAGATAAATTTCAACGCTGGCCCAGCCGAGACTCGAACCTGGGAACTGAAGATTACGGGTCTGGCGCGCTAACGATCAAGCCACTCCCACCATATAGAGGAGAGCCATACCTTGTGCATATTAAAGAACACACTGGATAGCATTGACGGGAATTGTCCAGTGAATCCCATTTTCCGACCTTTTTTGAGCCCTTTGGGGCCGTTATGATTTGTCATTTAGCAAATTAAGTGCAAAAAAAAATACCCCTTAGAGGTAAAAAAAACCCATCGGAAAATTTTTTTTTTGTCTCTAAAATCCAAAAAGTTGAAAGTGTACAGGCTGCACGACGGTGAACACAACCTCATTTTTTTTTTTCAAAAACATGCTAAAAACGCTACTGATAGTAGACTTTAATATGCTTTTTATTCTTTTCCAATAGAAATTATACTTCCGGTACTAAAATAATCTCAAAATAGATATTAAACAAAAAATTAAAATACTAAATTTGTCTTTTTTAAATCTAATAAGAAAAATTGAATCATTTCCATGAAGCATCAAGAACTTTCTACTAGAAGAGATCGTGCTGGTGAATAATTACGGATTTTGTCTCGTCGTATAGCAGGATGTTTATTGCAGTGTCCGAAGTCGTTAATCGATTCTAATAGCAATCTATGTCGTATCGAATATCTCTGATAGAGGCATGCAGTCGGGAATTAATTAAGGATGGATTAAAGCAGCGATTTCCGAAATGTGGGACGCGACTACTTAACTAGCGGATTTTCTAGGAAAGTGTTATGGTAAAATTGGATTGATTACAATTCTCAGAATGTCAGATTGATTTTTTTCGTGCACTGATTTTACAAACACACACTCAAAGCTACAAGAGCGCCCTGTTTAATTAAAAGCTTTCTTCAGTCATTGTATATCGTCAGTCGGATGGGATCTTAAGCCGTAACACGTGTATAGGAGAAAGCCATCCCCTGTGCACGTTAAAGGACACACTGGATGGCCTTTATTGGTGGCTTCCATACCGTCTCCTAACAGTTGTCCAGTGGGTCCTCTTCTTCCAACTTTCTCTGAGCCATTTGGGTCTTTTTGGGGGCGGGGGTGACTCAGTCGGTAGCGCGCCAGGCTCGTAATCTGTAGTTCCCAGGTTCGAGTCCCAGCTGGGTCAGCGTTGAGATTTATCTCCGCAAAATTTCCCCGCCTTGCCCACGGTCAGTAGGGGACACCGATGGGCTTGAAAAGGCCGCCGCCCGTCGGATGGGACGTTAAGCCGTGGTCCCGTGTGCGAGAGAGCCATACCCTGTGCACGTTAAAGAACACTCTGGATGGCCTTGACGGGAGGCTACCATCTGTCACCCAACAGCTGTTCCAGTGGGTCCCCTCCCCCAACCTTCTCTGAGCCTTCGGGGTCCTTGTGGCCTGGCCATTTAGCCCATGGTGTGCAAAAAAGTGCCGCTCAGAGGTAAAACAATCCAAAACAATTGAGTCTTTTTGACCTGGCCATTTAGCCCATTATGTGCAAAATAAAGTATTGCTCAGAGGTTAAAGAATTCAATAAAGCAACTGCGCCGGCAGCTGCGCTAAACCCCAACTCTACCCTCGATCAGAAACGGTTTCGAACGAAGAGTTTTTCAAGGGGGTTTGGAACCAAGGGGCTTGGACATACCTCTATCTGACGGATGGAAAGCCGTCGCTCCGTGTGCGGGAGAGCTATATGTGCACGTTAAATAAACACGCTGCATGATCTTGATGGGAGGCTACCATCTGTCTCCTAACAGCTGTCCAGTGGGTCCCCTTCCCCAAACCCTCTCTGAGCCATTGAGGTGACTGGCAGAAGAGTGTTTATCAGAGATGAAAAAAACCCACTCATTTCAGCTCTTGCACCATTTGAAATTCGACATTAGAAGGACCAAAGCCAATACTCACGTGCATTCCGAGTTTCGTCATCTGCCCCTTAGACTTCATTTGCATCAACAATTGATATCCATTGCCACAAATTAGTTTTTCTTTCATTTTGGTGCAGGGCAGGGGGGTCTTTGTTAAACTGGGTTGCAATCGGTGCGATTCTCTCACCCAGCGCAGTCACATGACCATTTCATCACTTATGGTACTGACAAGATATCCAACCCATAAAAAAAAAAATAAATAGCCCCTCAAGCAGCTGCTTGCCACAGAGACTGGAGCCTGTCAGTTTATATGCCATAGTAGAAGATCTGAGAGGATGGCAGGACCTCAGCAGAAAAGCAACACGAACATCCATGCCTTACCCGGGGCTCGAACCCAGGTCCCGTAGATCAGTAGCCAAGCGCGCTAACCACTCGGCCACGGGACGGCAAAAACGACACAAAAAGCCATGCCTTGACCCGGGGCTCGAACCCAGGTCCCTTAGATCAGTAGCCAAGGGCGCTAACCACTCGGCCATAGAACGGCTACACACCCACAACCTGTTAAATGAATTCCATCTGTTGGATCTTCTGTTCCCACAGAAATCGAATCTCCAGCTTCATATACACGTTCACTTCTGATTCTGGAACTCGCAGCACGAGTGTGTAATACAGTGATGACTGTTGCCATTTAGTGTCACTATTCCGTACTAACATTCGATAGTAATACAACCGAAAGTTACTTCGATAGTTGAGGCCGTAACATCAACCTTGGTGACGTCATAAAAGGAAGGAAATATTTTTTATAAATTTTACACTTTATTAATTTACTCTTAGATTTACCAAGCGTTGCTCGGATCTGAAAGGGGCGGGGGTGGCTCAGTCGGTAGCGCGCCAGGCTCGTAATCTGTAGTTCCCAGGTTCGAGTGCCAGCTGGGTCAGCGTTGAGATTTATCTCCGCAAAATTCCCTGCCCACGGTCAGTAGGGGACACCGATGGGCTTGGAAAGGCCGCCGTCCGTCGGATGGGACGTTAAGCCGTGGCCCCGTGTGCGGGAGAGCCATACCCTGTGCACGTTAAAGAACACGCTGGATGGCCTTCGGAGGCTACCATCTGACGGACGGGAGGCTATCATCTGTCTCCCAACAGCTGTTCCAGTGGGTCCCCTCCCCCAACCTTCTCTGAGCCTTCGGGGTCCTTGTGACCTGGCCATTTAGCCCATGGTGTGCAAAAAAGTGCCGCTCAGAGGTAAAACAACCCAAAACAACTCGGATTTGAAAAACTTTAAAGTTTATTATAGATGACATTCCCCGTGTCGCAAGCTTTCATTTACCATAAAACTGATCACGATCATTTCGTTCCCGTGAAATCACCCGCTCCCCTTGGTAAAATTTTTATTCCATTGTTTTAGGGTAGGTCTGAAACTCTCTAAACCATATACAGATTAAATCCCCGCATGACTTTGAATAACTGCTAAAATCTATGAGAAACATGTTTAATCGCTAATGTTAAGTCTATGGGGATTTTGAGAAATTCATCGTCGATCGTGTACGGATATGCGATGTTCCAGGTAAAACAATTAGCCATTACCATCTCCATCTGAGAATATGCCCAGTTGGCATAAGTAAAAACATATAACAAGTAAACCACCCGTGGGTGGGCGGGCCCCTAGAGGCTAATTGAGAAATTCAAACCCGCCCGCCCCCAATTTCAGTTGACCCCAGCGGGTTGGCGCCTAGACCATACTCTGCACCTGGGGGAAATTAATATTCACGCAAATTTGGTGCATTCAGTTTTTCAGTGGACATAGTTTTCTCTTTTGCATATCAGACTATTATATTTACCACTTAATAATATTACAGGTAGGTTATGATATATCTTAAAAAAAGTAAAGTAATAATTAATAAGAATAATTAAGGTAACTAACCGAAGTGTTTCATTTTTTAATTTTGTGCAATTGCTGTGTAATATAATAATAAATAAAAATAAAAAATACCCTCCCTCAAGCAGCTGCTTGCCACAGAGATCTGACAGGAGCCTGTCAGTTTGTATGCCAGAGTAGATCTGAGAGGATGTCAGGACCTCAGCAGAAAAACGACACAAACAGCCATGCCTTACCCGGGGCTCGAACCCAGGTCCCTTAGATTAGTAGCCAAGCGCACTAATCACTCGGCCATGTACTTAATGTTATATTTATTTTTAGATTTGGTTGGTTGGTTGTTTTACCTCTGAGCGGCACTTTTTTGCACACCATGGGCTAAATGGCCAGGTCACATGGACCCCGAAGGCTCAGAGAAGGTTGGGGGAGGGGACCCACTGGAACGGCTGTTGGGAGACAGATGGTAGTCTCCCGTCAAGGCCATCCAGCGTGTTCTTTAACGTGACAGGGTATGACTCTCCCGCACACGGGGCCACGGTTTAACGACCCATCCGACGGACGGCGGCCTTTCGAAGTCCATAAAATACGAGGGTAAGTCAGAAAGTAAGATTCAAAGTTTTTTCACCCAGCCAAGCTTAACAAACATCTCGGCTGTGCAAGATAATTAAGATAATTAAGATCGTTGCAGCGATTTTGATGATGATATGAACGGGGCAAATTTTTGATAAATTTAACTGTAATATTACTGCAAGTATCTTTAGGTATATCTAAAAATAAAGGGGCGGGGGTGGCTCAGTCGGTAGCGCGCCAGGCTCGTAATCTGTAGTTCCCAGGTTCGAGTCCCAGCTGGGTCAGCGTTGAGATTTATCTCCGCAAAATTACCCGCCCTGCCCACGGTCAGTAGGGGACACTGATGGGCTTGGAAAGGCCGCCGTCCGTCGGATGGGACGTTAAGCCGTGGCCCCGTGTGCGGGAGAGCCATATCCTGTGCACGTTAAAGAACACGCTGGATGGCCTTGACGGGAGACTACCATCTGTCTCCCAAAAGCTGTTCCAGTAGGTCCCCTCCTCCAACCTTCTCTGAGCCTTCGGGGTCCATGTGACCTGGCCATTTATCCCATGGTCTGCAAAAAAGTGCCGCTCAGAGGTAAAACAACCCAACGTTAAAGAACACGCTGGATGGCTTTGACGGGAGGCTACCATCTGTCTCCCAACAGCCGTTCCAGTGGGTCCCCTCCCCCAACCTTCTCTGAGCCTTCGGGGTCCATGTGACCTGGCCATTAGCCCATGGTGTGGAAAAAAGTGCCGCTCAGTGGTAAAACAACCCAACCCAAATATTCTCGTATTTTTAACAGTCAGCGAATTTCAAGAAAAACAAAAACATTCTTTTCTGTCGATAATTCACGTTAGATTTTTCGTTTCTCTGGATTTCTTTTCTGCATCGATTGTGAAGGAGTTATTTGTTTCGTCTCGAAATATCTTTCCGATGATGATTAAGATTAAACTCTGGATGTACACTCTGTCTGGGTCATGGTGACGTCTGGTGTCTCGATGTCTTTCTTCGTTTGTCGAAAATTTCTTTCATCTGTTGGCCGTGGATTTTGCGCATGATGAATGCAACTGGAAAAGATTCTTCTCCTTCGAATGCATTGATCGATAGGGGGTACACCATGTGATCAAAAGTATTCGAACAAATTTATATGAATGTCATATTCGAAGGTACCCGACTTTAAAAATAATCCTTTTTATGGAGAAGAATCACTGGAGAGAGATCTGCTCAAAGGTCTTTAAATCTCGATTTCCAATAAGTTTTAAAATATAAAGAATTATTCAAGCTGGAATGATTAATACAAAATTATGGTATTGAACTCGCCCTAAAAACTTTGCGCCAGACTGTAATCTACAATTCCCAGGTTCGAATCTCACTTGTGCCGGTTTTGAGATTTATCTCCGCGAAATCCCAACCCTGACCTCTTGAAAAAGTGAACACTGATGAGTTTGAAGGCTCGCCGTCCGTAGGATGGGATGTTAAGCCACGTTTCGTCGTGTGGGAGAGCCATACCTTGTGTACGTTAAACAACAAGCTGGATGGCCATGACGGGAGGCTACCATCTGTCTGCTGACGGCAATCCAGTGGGTTCCCTTCCCTCAACTCCTCTGGGCCTTTGTGGTCCTTGTGATCTGACCATTTAGCCCATGGTGTGCAAAAAAAATAGTGCCGCTTTGAGGGAAAACAACCCAGCCCATCTCTAAAAAAAAAAATAAAAATAAAATACCCCCTCAAGCAGCTGCTTGCCACAGAGGTCTGACAGGAGCCTGTCAGTTTATATGCCATAGTAGAAGGTCTGAGAGGATGGCAGGACCTCAGCAGAAAAACATCACATACATCATGACTTAACCCAGGACTCGAACCCAGGTCCCTTAGATCAGTAGCCAAGCGCGCTAACCACTCGGCCACCTAACAAGCTTAAAAAGGTAATGCTTAAAATGAAAACTGAAAATTTTCAGTCAAAGTCGCTTAAGATATTTAATTTTGTTCATCATTAAATACTCCCACAAATAAGTAAAAATGAACAATTTTATTGGATGATCCTATATCACTCTATTTTATTTAGGATGCATCCTCTTTTATATGTGGCTGCTTTAAATACATTTCTCGAAGAGTGAATTTGGTTTCAATTGGCCTCTGGCTGTAATCCTTTTCTTCTACAAAGAAACAACGTGTTTGGGATCAAGCTCTAGTTTAAAAGTTAATCAATTATTCCAGAGCTTCCAAGAATTCAGGAGTTGTGGGAGTTTCTGGGCCAGTGGGCAAATTAATTAATGAACTGCAAATTTAGGGAATTGTGAAGCCGAAGTATTAGGAGCTTCAGGGACTATTTAGAAGAAGCCTTTGTGTTGGTGGTGACTTGAAACTAAATTGCCTGAGGCATAAATAAGCTGACTGTGCTCAAGTAAAGGGGAATTTATTTAACTCTGTCCAGCTGGAAGGGATGCACAGAGGAGACAAAAGAAACTTGGGATAAAGAGGGGGGGCGGATGTTGCTTAAAGGCTACAAGTGTTTGTTTCCTCCCAGAAAGAGCAGATGCAAGAGAAGTTTTGGCTGATGACCAATTAATTCTGTGTTTTGAAGTATTGGAGGAAATAATGCGAAATATTGCGCTTTGGAAGTTTGATCAGGAAGTATCGTTCACAACTCTTGAAGATTAAAGATGGTTGGATTAAATATTAAGAAAAGGGGTGAGGTCGAAAAGATAAAAAAATGAAGGTTTAAGAATTGATGGGGAGGAGGGATTGGGATACAACAAGGATTAAAGGTATAAAGAGGGATATGGTAGGGAATTAATGGGAAAAAGAGGGATATGGTAGAAAATTGAAGGAAAAAGAGGGATATGGTAGAGGATTAATGAGAAAAAGAGGAATATGGCAAGGAATTAAAGGAATGAAGAGGGATATGGTAGAGGATTAATGAGAAAAAGAGGAATATGGTAAGGAATTAAAGGAATGAAGAGGGATATGGTAGAGAATTAATCAGAAAAAGAGTAATATGGTAAGGAATTAAAGGAATGAAGAGGGATATGGTGGAGAATTTAATGGGATAAAGAAGGATACGATGGAGAATTGAAAGGAAAATAGCGGGACATTAATAAGAGGATTTTTTTTTTAAATAGGGATTACGGAAAGGAGTTAAAGGGAAAAGTGGTATATGATAGGAAATTTAAAGAAAAGGGTTGCTGTTGAATTACTTTTACCACTGAGCGGTACTTTTGTGCACGTAATGGGCTAAATGTCCAGGCCACAAGGACTCTCGAAGGCTCAGAGATGGTTGCTGGAAAGGACCCACTGGACAGCTATTAGGTGACAGATGGTGGCTTCCCGTGAAGGCCATCCAGTGTGTTCTTTCATGTGCACAGGATATGGCTATCACGCACACAGGGTCATGGCTTAATATCCCATCCGATGGACGGCGACTTTTCTAACCCATCGATGCCTCCCACTGACCGGGCGGGGAGTTTTGCGAAGATAAATCTCAGTTCTGACTGGATGGGACTCGAACCTAGAAAGTGCAGATTACGAGCCTGGCGCGCTACTGATTGAGCCACCACGTCCCCAAAGGAAAAGGAGGATACCATAGATAATTATAGGGAAATGGAGGATAATATAGAATATTGGAAGAAAAGTGTGATGCGAGAGGGAATTTAAGGGAAAAGTGAGATACAAGGAGTTGAAGAGAAAAAAGTGGGATGTGATAGGTAATTGAAAGGGAAACAGTGGGATGCTAAGAGGAATTAAACGAAGACAGTGGGACACTGTAGGGAATTAAAGGGATAAAGAGGAATTCGGCCAAGAGTTCAAAAGAAAATAATTAATAAATAATAATTCTAAAAATGTATTTATTTAGAGTCAATTTTGCATTATTAGCAATTGTATTCTTGCAGAACATTCTACTTTCAGGTAGTTGTAAAGATAAAATTTAACTGTATTAATGTAAAATTGAATCCATATGCAATTGGAAACATTTGGCAATCTGGAAGAGTTTAATTTCTCTGCATCATATACTTTTAATAAAGATGTATCTAAAAAGAAATGAAAGATGTTGTTGTCATAGCTCTCTTCATTAATTCCTGTTGTGCCCCCAATTTTTGCGTAATTTCAAAGACCGACTAAATCAAGTTGACTTAGCCTAATTTCTAAAATGTTTTTTAGTTTTAACCTCCTTTATGTATGCAATTATATGTTCTCAAAATGCTAATCATCATCATCATCATCATCATCAAGCAGCCATGGGCTACGGTGGTCCAACCAGACCGTGCAATTTAGTTTTCCAAGGAAGTCTATCCTGAGCTACATCTACTGCATCTAGCCACTGCACACCAATTCTAACAAGGTCCTGTTTGACATTTTCTGCCCACCGCATCCTAGGTCTCCCCTTCTTTCTGAAGATTTTAGGCACACTGTTCATAACCCTATTCGCCAATTTATAATTATTCATACGGGCAACATGGCCAAACCAACGGAGTCTCTCTCTGCACAATATGCTGCTTAAAGGAGGTTGCAGACTCCTTTGCCTAACCTCATCATTAGTTACAAAGTTAAACCACCTAATACCCAAGATACTACGTAAGCATCTGGAATCAAAAGCATCTAGTTTCCTGTTATCTTGTTTACAAAGCGTCCAAGTTTCACTACCATAACTAACCCTAGAAAGAACCAAACTATTATACAGTCTAATTTTAGTCTTTAGGTGTATACGCCTATTTCTCCACACTCTCCATAGATTCTTAAAAGTCCCGGCAGCACATAACCATCTCATGCCACACATCACCATTATCTGTTACATAGCTCCCAAGATAATTAAACTGCGACACCTGCTCAAGACTGCAACCATTCAGATTAACTGAATAACAACCTGCCTGACCAATTTTTATCACTTTAGTTTTCTCTCTGTTTATAACCAAACCTACTCTACTACCAGTCTCATCAACAACTCAAATGAAAGAGTTCATCTCATCAACATCATTTGCCAAAAGGGTTAAATCATCAGCATAATCTAAATCAGAAATTTTTTTATCTCCAGTCCATTTAAGGCCAAAATCTTTGCCTTGAAGTGAATTTCGCATAACATAATCAATAACCAAGCTAAAGAGAAAAGGAGACAAAATGCACCCTTGTCGAACAACAGAAATAATGCTAAACCAATTGCTACAAGCCTTACCAACTCTCACACACGACTCAGTGTTATTATAGAGAGCTTTCATTATGTTAACTAACTTGTCTGGTATACCATATGATCTCACAATCAACCACAAATTATGACGATCAACAGAGTCGAAAGCCTTGTGGGCGGGGGTGGCTCAGTCTGTAGAGCGCCAGGCTCGTAATCTGTAGTTCCCAGGTTCGAGTCCCAGCTGGGTCAGCGTTGAGATTTATCTCCGCAAAATTCCCCGCCCTGCGCACGGTCAGTAGGGGACACCGATGGGCTTGGAAAGGCCGCCGTCCGTCGGATGGGACGTTAAGATGTGGCCCCGTGTGCGGGAGAGCCATACCCTGTGCACGTTAAAGAACACGCTGGATGGCCTTGACGGGAGGCTACCATCTGTCTCCCAACAGCTGTTCCAGTGGGTCCCCTCCCCCAACCTTCTCTGAGCCTTCGGGGTCCATGTGACCTGGCCATTTAGCCCATGGTGTGCAAAAAAGTGCCGCTCAGAGGTAAAAACAACCAACCAACCAGCCCACGGTCAGTGGGGGACACCGTTGGAAAGGTCGCCGTCCGTCGGATGGGACGTTAAGTAGTGGCCCCGTGTGCGGGAGAGCCATACCCTGTGCACGTTAAAGAACACGCTGGATGGCCTTGACGGGAGACTAACATCTGTCTCCCAACAGCTGTTCCAGTGGGTCCCCTCCCCCAACCTTCTCTGAGCCTTCGGGGTCCATGTGACCTGGCCATTTAGCCCATGGTGTGCAAAAAAGTGCCGCTCAGAGGTAAAACAACCCAACCCAACGAAAGTCGTTTTAAAATCAACAAAGCTAGCAACCAAAGGTTTCTGAAACTCTAAACATTTCTCAAGAAACTGCCTAAGTGAAAATATCTGATCCACACATCCCCTACCACTTCTGAATCCACAATGCTCATCACGCAATTGATTGTCAACCAGATTCTTAATTCTATTAAGCAAAATCATGGAAAGAACTTTACCTGGAACAGAGAGTTGGCTGATACCCCTATAGTTATCACAAGAACTGCGATCACCTTTTTTGAAAATAGGGATAATAATAGCTCTGGTAAAATCCTTAGGAACCATGCCTTTATCATAAAAGATATTCAGAATTTCAGTCATCCAAGTGGTAACCGAAACCAACTCAGCTCTAAGCATTTCAGTAGTAATTTCATCTACCCCTGGGGATTTATGAAGTTTAAGTTTAGAAATAGCCAAAGTAACTTCAGATTGTATTATAGGGGCAACATTAAAGCCACCAATGCATCTATCATCATTGCAAACAATGGGAATAGAACTAACCACATTGTTTAGAATATCACTGAAATGCTCAGCCCACCTAGCCATGACAGAATCCTCACCTTCTATAACCTTACCTTGTTTATCCTTCAATCCCTGTATACCTGTCCGTTTTCTACCACACTAAACATTAACTATCTGGTACAGCTCTCTGCTGTTGTGCTGTCTAACTGCTTCCTCGGCTATGTCAGCCGAACCATCAAGCCAAAGATTCTTATCAGCAGCTAACTGATCTTTTACACGTTTATTAAGTTCTCTGTAATGCTTTCTATTAGGACTAGTAGGGTACTGATTAAGAACATTTCTGCAGTTCTTTCTTTCCGAAATAAGCTCAAGTGCCTTATCACCCAGATAATTCTGTCTCTTCTGCTCCTTTTTTCCTAAAAGAGTACTGTTAGTGTCCAAAAAAGCCTGTTTAAAATGATCCCATTCTTCCTCAACTACGGTAGTAAGCATGCCATGACTGTCATAATGACTAAGTAACCTATCATGGTAAGCTTTGGCTATAACTGGGTCTTTCAGAGCTTCAGTATTAAAGGTAAATTTTTTAACCCTAGCACAACACTTTTTAAGTTTAAGTTGCAAGACACTTTTAACAAGGTAATGGTCAGATCCAATTTCAGCTCCCCTATATGCCCTGGTATTCCTAACAGAACTAGCCCATTTGCTGTTAATTAATATGTAATCAATCATATTCTTATGCAGCCCATCAGGTGAAACCCATGTGTACTTATGTATGTCGCGGTGTTTGTAATATGCGTTAGTTATTCTGAATCCATTGAGTTTACTTACCTGCAGGAGACGTTGCCCATTGCCATTGCAGCTACCAATACCAAAGGGGCCTATTACTCCTCCCCAAAGGTCAGAGTCAGTACCATCTATGGCATTAAAGTCACCAAGAACAAGGGTAATATCTCCTTTCTTGACAGAATTGAAAATATCCTGAAGTAGTTCATAAAACCTGTCCTTCTCATCCTCATCGGCATCCTCAGTGGGGGCATAACAGCAGATAACATTCAAGTCTTTAACACTTGTCTGAAATTTTGCTGTAAGAAACCTTTCATTAATGCACTCATATCCTAGAAGAACATCACTAGTGTGTCTGCTGAGAAGCAGACCCACGCCTTGGTGATGCTTATTGTCGTCCCTCCCTGAAAAGAGAAATTTAATTATCCCTGAAAAGAGAGATTATTTTTAAGAATCTGACCTTTATCTGTCCATCTGGTCTCTTGCAAGCCGAGAATATCTAAATTATAATGGTGGAATTCTTGTGTGAGGACATCAAGAGAAAAAGCTCCGTGCAGTCTCCTCACATTCCAACTACCTATTGAGAGAAAATGGTTAGTGGGATGTTTAAAGAAACTATGTTTATTGAGAGGGGGAATGCCGACAATATCAAACAGCCCTCTAATCACAGACATGGGGCAAAGACCCGTTCCCCCACCACTAAAGGCTGAAGCCATCTACACTGGAAGACTTCCTCCAATGTAGAATTTGACGATGCCAATAGAAGCAAAGAGTTCAGGTGCCTGCGATGACCTCTGCTCAGGATTATCCACCAGCTGATAAACATATCCTGTGAATCTATTCACTTGGGACTGTCAACCCACAAACAAACAGAAAACACAGCGGAAGATTTTCCCTCCACAGAAGCCTTACCAGTGCAGCAAAATCAGGATAAACACGTTGTAAACCATCAAGTGTTAACCACATTGAGGAAACATGTTTCTCAGTTTTTGATGTCTTGAGCGGAGTCAGCGTACATTTCTGTACTTTCTGTTCAATAAATAAATAAGTTGACTGTATTTTGTAGAAGCCAAGGCGTCAGGAACCATTGCCAGATCCAGAAATTCGCAAAGGAATTAATCACGTGGAATGACAGGTGTGGACTTGAGTTTTTTTAATCCAACGCGGGCCACACACGGTGCGAAATTTGGGACCAATCGCAAAAATATCTGCCGAATTCCAGGACGAAAACCGAAATCAAATTCTGTGAAGTTTGCGATATATATATTTAAACTTTTGCAAGTTTAATCAACCCAAAAGATAATACATAGTTTCATATTTCTATGAATATTGTCATGAATAGTAAGTCTTTAATTACATGGGGCGGGGGGTGGCTCAGTCTTTAGCGCTCCAGGCTCGTAATCTGTAGTTCTCAGGTTCGAGTCCCAGCTGGGTCAGCGTTGAGATTTGTCTCCGCAAAAACTCGCCGCCCTGCCCACGGTCAGTAGGGGACACCAATGGGCTTGGAAAGACCGCCGTCTGTCAGATGGGACATTTAGCCGTGGTCCCGTGTGCGGGAGAGAGCCATACCCTGTGCTCGTTAAAGAACACGCTGGATGGCCTTGACGGGAGGCTACCATCTGTCTCCCAACAGCTGTTCCAATGGGTCCCCTAACCTTCTCTGAGTCTTCGGGGTTTATGTGACCTGGCCTTTTAGCCCATGGTGTGCAAAAAAGTGCCGCTCAGAGGTAAACCAACCCAACCTTTAATTACATTCTTTTAAAATACCACGTCATAAAGTGAATCGCCTTTCCTCCATTATAAAAATGAAAAGTCTATGAGGAGGATTTAGGTCCCACTTTAATAAACACTTCAAACAATACAATGAGAAAATATTTAATCTCCATTTATGACAAGTTAACCCTTGTTGCAATTCCATGATCAATGACTTCAGCTAGAAGTGTTTTGCGTGTTGAGGGGGAGAAATATCCCCCCCACGTAACAACTGTTGCTAGTTGCTTGTTGTAAGTAGATCCCATCGGTTACCAAGGCAACGGGCAATAGCGAGAGCGGTTTATTGAGCGATGATGTCCAGCCGACACTTTGGGCTGCCAAAAGCAAGGAGAGTCTCCGTCGTAATGGCTATGTAAATGGCTTTCTAGGCCGCGTGGATTTTGGATTACCATCTGTTTGAGGTAATCGATTTATTTCTCGCACGTGTACTGCAGAGCAGACGTCTGTTTGGTCATGCAACGGAAATTGCCAAGTTAGTTGTTGCGAAGTATTTCAACTGCTGCGGGACTTCTCCAGAGCCTCCTCTATCATAGCGGACTTGACAGTGGAGTAACGGAACAATTGCTCTATATCTGTTATAATTATATGAATTAAAATTAAATTGGTTCGGTTTTGACAGTGGAGTAACAGAAGAATTAAATTATATGTGTAGATAGATCGATAAAATGTGATGGGAAGGTTAGAAACCCTTTAACTTCGGGATTCCTGCTATCCCAAACAAAGAATACGACGTGTAAATCACAATGTAGGAAAATAAAAATTTTCTGAATTTTTAAAAATTTCCACTTGTGCAAAGTAAACCTTTCTGTGGTCCAGTACTCTTGGATCCCAATTTTTTCTTTTCTTTCTGCACCAAAATAGACTTAAAAAAAGAAATCAACAGATATAACAATGTATAAAAAAGTAAGTCAGTTTTTTCTTCAGTTCCATCACCAAAAATAACCATGAGGTTATCACTTGAGATGATGGCCACTGGAGAAAGTTTGCATAAAACACATTTTTCATGAACAGTCAATATTCCACACGTGTAGACTGAATTCCTCTTTTATTTTCAAAAGCGAAATCCCCTGCAAAGGGCGAATTCAGATTGTTTATTAAAAAACTTTCCTCCAAGAAATTGTGAATCAGGGTCCGGATTTTTAATCTAGTGCTTTTACTGTCGCGTCTGCAGAGAAGGAGATTTCATTGAGAAATCTTCATCAGTAATCTTCATCTTTTCCTTCAGAATTTGTCGTTGAAATTGATAGAGAGGACAATGTAGAAATACGTGAGAAATATTTTCTGGAGTTTTACAGATGGCACAAAGTGGAGAGGGTTTTTTGTTAATTTTTGAAGAGCTTTTCATTTAAGGCACAGTGATCAAGGTTAATCCTGAAAAGAGCTGTTTCTTGTCTTCTGCTCAGATGAGATGTGTGAAGTTGGGGTGGGGGGCTATCAAAGATGCTGGGATAGAATATGCCAACATTTTTGCGATTATTTTGAAAATGTTTAATCCATTCAGAGTAAATTATTCTATTTTCTCTAATGCAGAAATCTTTTGTTATGATGTTATATATGCTTGCGGTTTTATGTAAGCTCTCTCTAGCAGTTTTGTCTGCCTCTTCTTTTCCATGGATTCCTATATGGCTAGGAATCCACTGGAGCACAATTTGGTTTTTATTTTCTTCAACATGTTTATTGCATTGCCATAATATTTCTGAAATTAATGAACATTTAGAGGTAGAAAGTGGATCAGCTAGAAGAGCTTGGAGTGAAGACCTGCTGTCTGAAAGAAACAATTTTTTTTCTGAATGAAAAATGAATGCCCATTCAAGTGCCTTGAGGATAGCCCAAAGTTCGCCATTCATAATAGATGTTGGATTAGACAACGAAAATCCTTCTTTAATACTGAGACCAGGAATGCAGAAAGCACAGGATACTATTCCAGTTTCATCACTTCTGGAACCATCAGTAAAGATGTGGCAAAAAGCAGCATATCTCCCACCAATATTCTGCATGGTAAGAGCCCATAATCCTTACATCCCTGACGTTTTGAAATGACATCAGGGATGTAAGGTAAAATATCTGGCCTAGAGATATTCGAAATGGGAAAATCGGTTATGCTCTCTCCTGCAACATTTCTGTTAGTCAGATTTGAAAGGAAAGTATTACTTTTGATACTTCTAAAAACAATCGATCTTTTGCAGTTGTTCAAAATTTTATCTAAGATTAGATTTTCATTGATCTTGGTTTTCATTCTTGCTACACTTTTAAAAAGAATGGAATTTCTTCTAACGCTGAGTGGAGGTATAGCAAAGAATTCAACAAGAGGGGGAAGGGTTCGAGATCCAGGAAGCAATCCGAGGCAACATCTTATAGCTTTATTTTGGCAGGTTTCAAGCTTTCTGCACAAAGAATCTGTAGCATTAAGGTAAAGCTGTTTACCATACTCGAGAATCGGGCGTATTAAAACTTTGCAGAAAATAAGGAGAGTTTTAGATTTAGCTCCCCATGAAGTGCCAGTTAGACATCTCAGCATATTTAATCTGCTATTAACTTTCTGGCAAACTTGATTAATTTGAAGTTTCCAAGTTAAATGATGGTCTAGAAGAGCCCCAAGGAATTATTGTTCATTAACAACTTCTATAGGATCATTATTAATTTGGGGCGGGGGTGGCTCAGTCGGTGGCGTGCCAGGCTCGTAATCTGTAGTTCCCAGGTTCGAGTCCCAGCTGGGTCAGCGTTGAGATTTATCTCCGCAAAATTTCCCCGCCCTGCCCACGGTCAGTAGGGGACACCGATGGGCTTGAAAAGGCCGCCGTCCGTCGGATGGGACGTTAAGCCGTGGCCCCGTGTGTGGGAGAGCCATACCCTGTGCACGTTAAAGAATACGCTGGATGGCCTTGACGGGAGACTACCATCTGTCTCCCAACAGCTGTTCCAGTGGGTCCCCTCCCCCCAACCTTCTCTGAGCCTTCGGGGTCCTTGTGGCCTGGCCATTTAGCCCATGGTGTGCAAAAAAGTGCCGCTCAGAGGTAAAACAATCCAATCCAATCCATTATTAATTTGTAGTCTTAATGGAAAGTGCATAGCTCCTGGTCTGGAAATAATTAAGCACTTAGTTTTATCTTGTGAAACTGAAAATCTCCATTCATCCAAGAACTTGTAGACTTGATTGACTGCTATTTGTAGGTTCTTTTGAAGGATGTCAGGATCTCTGCCAGTAACCCAAACAGCCAAATCATCAGCAAAAATTGAAAATTTTATATTTTTGTTTAAGCACTCTGGTAGGTCCTGAAGTATGATGTTGAAAAGCGCAGGGCTGAGAACGCTGCCCTGTGGTAAACCTTCAGAAACAGGGATAAGAGCTGAAAACCACTTCCTAATTTTGCTTGAATTTTTCTGTCTTTCAGAAAATAATTTCAAAAGCTTAAAAAGGATTTCAAAGTGCCAAACACTGTCAAAAGAATGTTGGATATCAAAAAAAGTTTACTTCTATATGTGCTATACAAATAAAAAAATCACTGCAAAATAGGAGAATGTGATAAAATGTGATGGGAAGGTTAGAAACCCTTCAACAATGGGCTTCCTGCTATCCCAATCAAATAGAAGTGTATGTGTATATATAAATATATATATTTCTAATTATAATTAAATATTTTAAAATTAAACTAGTAATTTTTTATTTTTTAAAAATTTGGTAATTTAAAATATTCATAAACATTTTAATAAAGTTATATATAAATTATTTCGTTTCGTGCTGTTTAAAAATAAATAGCTTAGAGTTAAACTTTAGACGAATTAAATTACTTAAATATGATTTAAAAAAATCTAAAATGAATTGATCGTTTGCAATATTCATTTTTAGCATATTTTAAAAGTTTCTACCGTTAGAGGGAGCTATTAAAGCTAGAGACTCAAAAAAGGCGAATCGTAATATTTCATCAATACTTCTCCAACCCTAAAAATTAATTTTTAAATTATCTCTGAAACCAAAAAATTGTCTAGAGACGGGATAACGTTGGGTTGTTTCCCACCCAGCCATCGGTCAGTAGGCGGACACCGATAGGCTTGGAAAGGCTCTCATCCGTCGAATGGGACGTAAAGCAGTGGCTTCGTGTCCTATAGGTCATACTCTCTACACGTTAAAGAACACTCTGGATGGCTTTCATGGGAGGTTATCATCTGTCTACTAACAGCTGTCCAGTGAATGTCCTTCCTCTAACCATCCCTGAGGCCTCGAGGGTTCTTGTGACCTGGCCATTTAGCCCATTGTGTGCGAAAAAAGTGCCGTTCAATTTTAAATCAATCCAACCTGGACAGCTGTGTAATGGGTCCACTTCTCCCAACTTTCTCTGAGCCTTTGAGGTCCTTGTGACCTGACCATTTGTCCCACTTGGGTTGTTTTACCTCTGAGCAGCACTTTTTTTGCACATAATGGGCTCAATAGCGAGGTCAGAACGACCCGAGGCCTGAGGGATTGTTCGGGGAGGGGACCCATTGGAACAGCTCTTGGGAGACAGATGGTAGCCTGACGTCAAGGCCGTCCAGAGTGTTTTTTAACGTGCACCGGGTATGGCTCTCCTTCGCACACAGCCACGGTTTAACAACCCATCCGATAGACGGCGGTCTTTCCAAGCCCATCGGTGACCCCTATTGACTGTGAGCAGAGCGGAGATAAAGCTTAACGCTGACCCAGCCGAGACTCGAACCTGGGAACTGAAGATTACGAGTCTGGCGCGCTACCGACTGAGCCACTCCAATCCATCTAGCAAAAAATTGCCGCTCAGAGGTAAAAGTTCTGTCAGGAAGGGAACACCGATGGATTTGAAGAAGAGTCGCCCGTAGTAGGATGGGCACTAAAACAATTCCAACATCATCATCATCAAACAACCAAGTTGACCTATTCACTTCCCTGATGTTTGTCTCACTACACCCGTTTCCAATGAGATTATATTCATATGCAGAGGAACACACAACAGAAGCGAATAAATAGCGGCGAGTTATTTCGCCTGATAAAGGTCGTAACAAATTCTGTCCTATCCAGAGATAATCCCCTGCAACATCAGCTGCAATTATGAGTGGCTTCAGACACTCGCTGACAACGTTATGGACCATTAAAATGGCGGTAATCCGCAGGAGGAAATGACGATGTGTTGGAAAGTTTTCGAATTAATCCACTTCCTTGAACATTCAACAACTGTTCTCTTTATGACGTCATGTTATTCGTTCTAATTATTTTAATGAGTTACCTCTGGCAGGCACTTTTGCGGACACAGGTTGGGCTGTTTCACTTCTGAGTAGCACTTTTTTTGCACACCATGGGCTAAGTGGCCAGGTCACAAGGACCCCGAAGGCTCAGAGAAGGTTGGGGGAAGGGGACCCATTGGACACTTGTTAGGAGACAGATGGTAGCCTCCCGTCAAGGACATCCAGCGTGTTCTTTAAAGTGCACAGGGCTCAGCCGCAAACGGACCACGGCTTAACATCCCATACGATGGACGGTGGGTTTTCCAAACCCATCGGTGCCCCTACTGACCGAGGACAGGGGTTTAACGGAGAATGATCTCAATGTTACCACAGCTGGGAATCGAACCTGGGAGCTGCAGATTACGAGCTTGTCCCACTACCGACGTTACCTCTACTCTGAGGTAAAAGAAAAGAAAAATTAAAGTCATCAATTACAGCAATAAATTATCTGTTATTTTTCCTCATAATTATAACACATTAGAAATTATTCTCCGCGTATCTGTTGTTAAAAATCGCAATTAAAGTTAATTTTACATTCATATAATAATGACACTTGTAAAGATTTTTACTGTTTGTGCGATTTTGGTTGACTTAAAAGAAAACTGCAGAGCAATTTCGGAAAGAAATATGGATATTTTGTCGAAAACAAAATAAAAGTGAGACCTGAGCTATCGCACCCTTTACCAGCTGTGTGTTTAACGACCTTAATTACTTATGTATATATTCCGTTTACTATGTGCTAAAGTCGAAGGGTGTGGGCAATCACGCAGTGAGAAATTAGGAGCAGAAAAATTAAACACCGAAGTCAATGTTCTTTTAAATTTTTAGCATAAACGATATATAATGGCTGATATTTTAGAACCAACAGCAGCCTTATGATATAGTGCACAAAGTATTACCGAAGAGATGTTAAACGTGTAATATTGATAGAGGATTAAATGTTTTTCCTCATTGCATTCCAGTCCTTAACTTTAAAACTATGATTTTATGTAATTTAAAAAAGAATGTTTGCAGGAGTAATTTTGTAAAAAAAAATACTGCTATGGTAGAGTTTAAATTACAAAAAAAAAGAACGAAAGTGAGTTAGTGGTTTGAATGCAATAGCGAAGACTACCGTTTCTTTTATTGTACATTAATATTCTTGAGAAATAAGTCAAAAAGAAAAGCCATAAATTCATAAATATTTTAAAACAGATATTTAATTTCTTTCATTTGCAGAATAAGCTTAAGACAAAGGATCACTTGCGATTGTCAATTTCTCCCCATTGCAATGATCTTTCACTAAATGTACTGTTTCCAAAATATGTGTACTGAATATATGCAGGGTCATTAAAAAAGAATACGCATGTTTTAAACTAATATATTCTATTAAATAATTTAGGAAACACATTTATTGTGTGTATAAAATGCCAAAAAATTCAGTTTCTTTTTGTGTTTAACAGACATTAATGTGGGCGCCACCTAGTGGCATGATATTCAACTTTCCATCCAAATTCGGCCCAGCATTTCAGGTGAAAAACTTGCAGCAGTTGCAGCGATGCTTTTAAATTCGGCCATGGTTTATTTTTTTTTACAAAAAAAAAAAACAAAATCCAGATAGCACGATTTTTCATCAGTTCAAGACAAACATTTTGATTTGGACTAACGCACAAGTTGAATTACAAGATCTCGAGACCACGAGACATGCGATAGTAGCGCCACCATGTGATACTGTAATTCCACGCTGTCCAAACAAGAAAACTTCCAGATTTTCTTGGCATTTTGTACACAGAATTACTTTTGCTACTTAATTATTGAAAAAGATATAGCACCTTAAAATATAGATATTATTTTATAATCGCCCTGTATTTAATATTTTTTGTACCGTTTCGGATATTAAAATTCTGTACTAAGGGGATCTGGGGCGGGGGTGGCTCAGTCGGTAGCGCGTCAGGCTCGTAATCTGCAGTTCCTAGGTTCGAGTCCCAGCTGGGCCCAAGTTGAGATTTATCTACGCAAAACTCCCTGCCCACGGTCAGTAGGGGGACACTGATGACCTAGAAAAGGTCATCGTCTGTCGAATGGGACGTTAAGCTGCGACCTCATTGTGAAAGGCTCAAATCTGAAGACCACCTGAACCACAGGTGGTCTCGAGAATGTGAAAGTGACCTCAGTGGACGTTAAGCTGTGACCTCAGAAGAAAGAACACGCTGGGTGGTCTTGACAGGAAGCTACCTTCTGCCTCCTAACAGCTGTCCAGTGGGTCCCTTTCTCCGAACCTTCTCTGAGCCCTCGGGATATCCCTGTGACCTGGCCATTTAGACCATGGAGTGCAAATAAAGTGCCGCTCAAAGGTAAAACAACCCAATCCAATTGCCATTTATTGAAACATTACTGAACATTTACTCCACATTAATCCTTATATGTTTTGCTGAAATAAGTGTAATTTTAAAGGTTTAATTATTTTCTTTTCGCATATTTTGAAGAAAAAATGTTCCTGTGATAAAGATTTAAAAGCGACGTTGCTATTAAATGTTCCAGCTTCATTAAATTATTTAAGAAATATTTTTGTAAATCGAAAGTGTCGTGAAAATACAGAAATGCGTCATTGGAGGTAATGGCATTATTTGTTGAAACTATATTTCAAATGCCGTCCCATGGCCGAGTGGTTAGCACGCTTGGCTACTGATCTAAGGGACTCTGGGTTCGAGCCCCGGATAAGGCATGGTTGTGCGTGTGGTTTTTCTGCTGAGGTCTTGCCATCCTCTCAGACCTGCTACTCTGGCATATAAACTGACAGGCTCCTGTCAGACCTCTGTGGCAAGCAGTTGCTTGAGGGGGTATTTATTTTATTATTATATTTCAAAATCCTAATAACAATTTTAAAGTTTTGATAAAGGACATTTTTATCTTAACAAAATTACACACAGGAAATAAAAATGAAGTACATATTCAGTGGGTTCCGGCCCACACAGGTATAAAATATAACGAAAGAGCTGATGTATTGGCAAAAAATGCAATGTATCCTAACTCCACCATAGAATCATTAACATTTGCAAATTTAACTAAAAAATCAAAATAAAATAAAAATACTGGAAGAAACATAAAACTGGTTCTCCTTCCATGCTATAGACACACACAGATTTAATATATCAGAAAAAATTACTTCATTTAAAAATTTTGGTTTAAGTAAAAAAGAAATTTCTATTATAATGAGAATTAAAGTAAACTCTGCAATTACAAAATCATTTTTATTTAATTTGAAAAAAGTAAACTCTCTTAACTGTATGACTTGCAATCAACGTGAAACTATTGAACATTTGATTTTTCACTGTAAAAGATATATAGTAGAAAGAAACAAATATTTTTCTAACCTAAAAAAATATAATGTTAATACTTTTTCCTTCAAAACTATATTAGAACCTGAAAATCAAAGAATGTAAAAAATCATTTTATAAACTTTTAATTACATTTTTGAAAGACATAGACATATTTGACTTTCTTTAAAAAAACAAACTTGTGTCTGAATGAGTCTGCATAGAGAACTTCTCTGCGGGAATATTCATTTTGTTGAGTTTTTGATTCAATTCAATTGTAAAAAGTTATTTTTAAACTTCACTTACTAAAATAAATGCTGTGTTAAAAGTGTGCATAATCATTCGGTTAATTTTGAAAATGTTAGAATTAGTATAACAGCAGCGTTTGTTGTTTTCAACTTAATAACACTAAATATTAAAAGAATGAAAATCGAGAATTAGAAAGATTTGCGAGAGATCTTCAATTTATTTCTAGTGACGTTTTTCCGTAAAAATCTTATTTTCGCAGTTAAGGAGATTGAGTGTGCTTCAGTAAACGCACTGAGAAGCTATAGAGAAAACCTTTTGGTAAAATCTAGTGCCAAAATTTATAACATGTTCATAATGTGTGAAAAATATTTCCTTAAACTTCAACAGATGTCAGACTTGAAAAATTCTCAACATGAAAATGCATTGCTTCTAAAATATTAAAAGAAATCGGCTCACAATTTCAGCTTCCAAATTGTCATATTATTAAGCATAAACTGATATATCGTGTTTCGTATGAGAAATTGGACGGTAGAAAGGAAGCTGCTTCTGAAAAGACAGAAACGAAATGGAAAGTGAAGCAAAAGTGTTGCAGTGAGATGATTAATTACTAAAACTGGGTAGGCGGCATTTTCTTTCTAGTTATATATTTATAAACAGCATAGTATAATGAAAGAAAAAATTGATTTAGAATGTTATAGCATAATTTTGGCAGATTTCAGAATATGTAAGAATATTTTTATAAAGCAAGCTTATGCTACACTAGGTTTAACTATTATTTTTGGAACAGAATTTTAATATTAAATTTTCAAAAGCATAAATCAGAGCGTAAGTAAAAAATATTTCCATATCTTTTGAGGAATGCTAAGCACTTTTAAGTTTTAAGTAAAAATTTCATATCTGGGACTAAATGTATAAAACAACAGTTATTGTTTAAATTTCAAAATTAATGTATTGACTGAATTGTAATGTAATCGATGAATAAATATAAAATACTGAGAACAAAAAACTATCATCTGGAAAGGAAGCATTTCCATTATTTTTAAGTAACAAAATATAAAGTTGCTCGGTCCCCCATGTGTGTGTTTACGAAACTAGATAGTCTGCTAGACTGACTCACTCGCAGAGCCCCGACATGGCGCCCATTAAGGCCATTTGTCAACCACTCCCTATGTAGGAGCACTGGAAAAGGATCGAATTTAAACGTTAATGCCCCCATCTGAGCGAAGTTCCAGTAATCTGTGGATACATGTCTGTTCGAACACGAAAAAAAAAAAACTCGTCTAATGTTAGCATCCTCTTGAAAGTACTGAAAGAAAGACAAAATTGCAACCATTAGAGGAACAAATGCAGTATTTAAATTACGTGTATGTTGGGTAAATAAGGTGATTTACTGAATTTAAGATTCTATCTGTTCTTCCAGAAATCTCCCTTAATTGCATCTCATGTTCACAAAGAGGAAGAAATTCGCTTTAAGTAAATATAAAAAAAAAATAAATACCCTCTCAAGTAGCTGCTTGCCACAGAGGTCTGACAGAAGCCTGTCAGTTTATATGCCATAGTACAAGGTCTGTGAGGATGGCAGGACCTCAGAAGTAAAAACGACACATATATCCATGCCTTAACCGGGACTCGAACCCAGGTCCCTTAGATCAGTAGCCAAACGCGCTAACCACTCATCCATGGGACGGCGAAGCAAATATTACTAACAACTTGTAGGGGATTATAACCCAGTCCTCTCTCTCATTAATCTGGCATGACCTTCTCATTCTCTCTATAAGGTCTCTGACGATTATCATCCACTCCATTCAATCACGCTAATATCAGTGATCTTATCGATCCTGTGTTCAGTAGTCCACTTCAGACACTAGGACATGGTCAGTTCTTAATTACATAGAATTTTCATGTTATGTAAGGAATGCATAGGTTATGTCTATGTCTTATGCTTCTCTGAATCTCGTCCTATATTTAAGAAATTGGGGTTACTGACTCTGTCTCAACTTTACATTTTAAAAGTTATTGAATATGTCCATTTCAATTTACATCCATTTCAGGTTCGACAGACATACATACACTTATACATATATATATATTTACATATATACCACTTAGAGACTCATCATTTAAATTGCAAATACCACGTATATCAAAGCAAGCTACTACCCGTAATATAAACTATATTGGGCCTAAAATGTACAACAGTGTTCCAGATATAATGAAGAAAATTACTTCTAAATATTTATTTAATAAATCTCTTTCTGAATGGATACTAAACAATGAACAATAACTGTATGTAAAACTAATTTTTTGACTTCTACATTATTAATTGGTCCAATTATCAATTGTTGCTTTGTTTATTTTTTGTATTTATATTTTGTCATAATTATACACCAGCGCTCAAGTATTCAGTTACTTTAGCTGGGTATATTTAATAAAATTTTGTATTGATAGAAATCTATGTTGAATATCACATTCATCATGTGCAGTCGCTCACAAAAATATCCGAGCACTATGATTGAGTACAGAATTCAGAAAAAATATCTGGCAACCTTCGTGTCACGTGACACGAAGGTTGCCAGATCACTAATTTCTAAAAAAAATCGTTGCCAGATATTTTTTCTGAATTCTGTAATCAATTGTAGTGTTCGGATGTGTTTTTGAGCGACTGTATCAATGTCAAACAATATTAATGTCGCATCAGATGAAAGAAGGCTAAACATATTGTTATAACATTATTAATGTAATTTTTCTACATCCTGCAGATAAGCTTTAAGTTTTGCGAATCACCTGTAACGATAAAATATACTTGTACTTGTACTATGTATTTGCATGCTATGTGAGGGTATGGCTCTCTCGCACACGGAGTCACGTCTTAACGTCTCATCCAATGGACGGCGGCCTTTCAAAGCCCATCAGCCGAAATATTAGAGAATCTTTCCATGTTATGCGAATGGGAATCTAACTTCAAACCTTTATAACTTCTAAAATATGCATTTAATGGGAAGATGCGATTAAAGATCTTAATAAAATCTATTTAAATCTCGGTTTTCAACAATATTAGTTCAGTATTTAGAGTTATGAAAGCCAGAACATTACACAACCGTGATACGTCATAACTTAAATACTAAGTAAATTTTTTTGATTAATTTCATAAGTATTGTCTCAAACCATTCTATAAAATAACTATACTTTTTCGAAGTTTATGCAATGATTTCAATATTATGTCTAATATAAGAATTAATTGTATAACTCTTTAAATACTGAACGAATATTGTTAGAGATTTAATTATGATCTTTAATTTATTTTCGGTCACATTTTACCATTAAATTCATATTTTAGAATTTATAAAGCATTGAAGTTGGATTCACATAACATGGTAATTCTCTAACTCAGTGGTTCTCAACCTTTTATGCTTCATATACCCCCTGGAAATGTGTATGTATCTGGCGTACCCCTTGTATAGATAGATAAAACTATAATTAGAGTATAACAATGGGAATAAAATAAAACATATTCAGTGGTTCTCAACATTTTATGCTTCACGTACCCCTTGGAAATGTATATGTAACTGGCGTACCGTTTGTATAGATAGATAAAACTATAGTTATAACAATGGGAATAAAATAAAACATATATATCAGTGGTTCTCAACCTTTTATGCTTCACGTACCCCCTGGAAATGTGTATGTAACTGGCGTACCCCTTGTATAGATAGATAAAACCATAGTTATAGTATAACAATGGGAATAAAATAAAACTTATATATCAGTGGTTCTCAACTTTTTATGCATCACGTACCCCCTGGAAATGTGTATGTAACTGGCGTACCCCTTGTATAGATTGATAAAACTATAGTTATAGTATAACAATGGGAATAAAATAAAACTTATATATCAGTGGTTCTCAACTTTTTATGCGTCACGTACCCCCTGGAAATGTGTATGTAACTGGCGTACCCCTTGTATAGATAGATAAAACTATAGTTATAGTATAACAATGGGAATAAAATAAAACTTATATATCAGTGGTTCTCAACTTTTTATGCATCACGTACCCCCTGGAAATGTGTATGTAACTGGCGTACCCCTTGTATAGATAGATAAAACTATAGTTATAGTATAACAATGGGAATAAAATAAAACTTATATATCAGTGGTTCTCAACTTTTTATGCATCACGTACCCCCTGGAAATGTGTATGTAACTGGCGTACCCCTTGTATAGATAGATAAAACTATAGTTATAGTATAACAATGGGAATAAAATAAAACTTATATATCAGTGGTTCTCAACTTTTTATGCATCACGTACCCCCTGGAAATGTGTATGTAACTGGCGTACCCCTTGTATAGATAGATAAAACTATAGTTATAGTATAACAATGGGAATAAAATAAAACTTATATATCAGTGGTTCTCAACTTTTTATGCATCACGTACCCCCTGGAAATGTGTATCTAACTGGCGTACCCCTTGTATAGATTGATAAAACTATAGTTATAGTATAACAATGGTTATTTTTACTTTGTTAGAGTTATGAAAGTCAGAACATTTCATAAAGGTGATATGTCATAAAAATTTACTTATGAAATTAATTAAACCTTAAATACTAAGTATTGTCTCAAACCATTTTATAAAATATATATACGTTTTTGAAGTTTACGCAATGATTTCACTATTAGACAATTAATTCTTATAATTGACATAACTCTTTAAACACTGAAAGAATATTGCTAGAGATTTAATATCATCTTTATCATTGGTCACATGTTTCCATTAAATGCATATTTTAGAAGTTATATAGCTTTGAAGTTGGATAATTGCCTTTTTTTGATATTTGTTTTATGTGTGAAGCTAATGTGGTTTGTTATCGTTTTCCAAGTGTTGGGTTGTTTTGCCTCTGAGCGGCACTTTTTTGCACACCATGGGCTAAATGGCCAGGTCACATGGACCCCGAAGGTTCAGAGAAGGTTGGGGGAGGGGACCCACTGGAACAGCTGTTGGGAGACAGATGGTAGCCTGCCGTCAAGGCCATCCAGCGTGTTCTTTAACGTGCACAGGGTATGGCTCTCCCGCACACGGGACCACGGCTTAACGTCCCATCTGACGGTCGGCGGACTTTCCAAGCCCATCGGTGTCCCCTACTGACCGTGGGCAGGGGCGGGGAATTTTTCGGAGATAAATCTCAACGCTGACCCAGCTGGGACTCGAACCTGGGAACTACAGATTACGAGCCTGGCGCGCTACTGACTGAGACACCCCCGCCCCATTTTCCAAGAGAATGAAATAATTCGCTAAAAGCGTTTGGCTAGAGAGTCAGTCGCTGGTTGATCATTTTATTTTCAATCGGCGTGTACTGAAAGCTTTTTCATTGTTTTCACGCAACTAAAATGTTTCCCAAGAGGGTCAAGAGTTGCTTAGGGTGGGCAGCAACGGGGGAGACTGGATAGGGCTGTTATGAGACTGCGCAGTTGGCACTTCCACAATTCTCGGCGATCTTTGATCAATCCAAGGAATTAATGTGTTCTGACTTAAATACTTTGTTGATTTAAGTTTAATTTGCATTATGAAAAATCGTGAAAAAAACATTAATATTTTGCTTTTGTTATTAGAAAAACAAAATATCTCGCTACTACCAGAATTATTATTGATTTATTGAGCTCATTAATTCATGAAACTTAATAGTCGAAATTTTAATTTGACATCTACTCGCATTGCAACATTTAGGATAGCGAAAAAGTTCAAATACATTCCAAAGATTTCTTTAACACTGGAATTTATTTTCATGTTATTTGTACTCAACTTAGAAATGCCCATAATGTTTGGGGCGGGGGTGGCTCAGTCGGTAGCGCGCCAGGCTCGTAACCTGTAGTTCCCAGGTTCGAGTCCCAGCTGGGTCAGCGTTGAGATTTATCTCCGCAAAATTCCCCGCCCTGCCCACGGTCAGTAGGGGACATCGATGGGCATGGAAAGGCCGCCGTCCGTCGGATGGGACGTTAAGCCGTGGCCCCGTGTGCGGGAGAGCCCCCTGTGCACCCGTGGCCCCCTGTGCACGTTAAAAAACACGCTGGATGGCTTTGACGGGAGGCTACCATCTGTCTCCCAACAGTTGTTCCAGTGGGTCCCCTCCCCCAACCTTCTCTGAGCCTTCGGGTTCCATGTGACCTGGCCATTTAGCCCATGGTGTGCAAAAAAGTGCCGCTCAGAGGTAAAACAACCCAACCCATAATGTTTACTTATTAAGCAATAAAAGAAAATATTGGGCCATACATTTTTGTAAATTATTAAGTAACATGCTAGATTGCACAGAACAGTTATGTGTAATAAGATAGGCGTTAGTAAGGCAGCCCTTTAGTCATCCTCAACTTTTCATTAATACAATATATTGATAAATTTTGCTGTGGTTAGGTTTTTAATCTTTTCAAATTGTACAGAAATAAATCTGGAGTTGCTTAAATGTGTTTAAAAAAATTTTCAAATCGCATTATAAGATTCTTTCTTAAACGTAACTTTTTTTCTATAATGCTCTTTAATATCTGGGTTGTTTGGGTTGGGTTGTTTCACCTCTGAGCGGCACTTTTTTGCACACCATGGGCTAAATGGCCAGGTCACTTGGACCCCGAAGGCTCAGAGAAGGTTGGGGGAGGGGACCCACTGGAACAGCTGTTGGGAGACAGATGGTAGCCTCCCGTCAAGGCCATCCAGCGTGTTCTTTAACGTTGGATTGTTTTACATCAGAGCGGCACTTTTCTGCACACAATGGGCTAAATGGCCAGGTCAGATGGACCCCGAAGGCTCAGAGAAGGTTGGGGGAGTGGACCCACTGGAACAGCGGTTGGGAGACAGATGGTAGCCTCCCGTCAAGGCCATCCAGCGTGTTCTTTAACGTGCACAGGGTATGGCTCTCCCGCACACGGGGCCACGGCTTAACGTCCCATCCGACGGACGGCCGCCTTTCCAAGTCCATCGGTGTCCCCTACTGACCGTGGGCAGGGCGGTGAATTTTGCGGAGATAAATCTCAACGCTGACCCAGCTGGGTCTCGAACCTGGGAACTACAGATTACGAGCCTGGTGCGCTACCGACTGAGCCACCCCCGCCCCCTTTAATATCTGATAAGATATATTAATTACCAGCGCTTAAAGAGTAGCCTGGTGCTTGAATTGCAGCCTGGTAAAACGCAGAATTTGTAAATAGTGCGTTTTGCGTGAAAATTAAATTATAGAGTTACTCTAGAAAAATGTTTCATTTGGCATGGAAAGATTTCTAAAAATTTTATATAAAAACTTAAACAGTTTTGTTCATGTCCATGAATTGAAATTCTTCGCGTAATAATTTCGCAGAGCTCAGCATTTTTAGTTTAATTTTTTTAACTTTTAACGTTTAATTTGTAGCCTGGGGTTAAATTGTAGTCGGTTAGAAGAAGAAATTGTCTATTGTAGGGAGGATTGGCATTCGAACATTTACGGCATCTCTCATCCCTTACGAATGTATCTTTCACTGAAACAGCCTCTCCGCATCAGTAGACACCTAAACAAATGCATTTCCCTTGCCCACTTTCTCCTCTCCATCTTCCCACTTTGTGTCTTGTGATCTCCCGCACTCCACGCCCATTCCCAAGAAATCCCTTCGGGTCAACCTCTGTCCATCCCTCGAGACCAGGTGATGTAGGGAAGAGCCTGGCAGCACGTACTGACGACATCCACTCCATCTGCTCTCAGCTCCCCTGCATCAGCACCTGATGGAGATGGATGGGTGACTGATCACCAGTAAAAGAAGGCCTCAAGAAGAGTTCATCACTGTCACCGCATCATTCCGAAGCTACCTAGATAATAATGGTCATTACAGCCATTTTGATAACATCATCAATGGAGAGATATTTTGAAATATAAATTGCAGTCCAATATTATTACAAGTTGTTCTAGGATATATTCTAGCACAATAATAAAAATAATCAATAACAATAAATATATTTATCTGAGTTTGTGTTTTTAATTTTGTGATATCACTGTAAAAGTAATGTATTTATTACTATAATCATTTATTAGATACATCCTAAAGCTACCTGCAATAATATTAAAAAAAACTATTAAACCTCTTTCTCCGTCACACAGATAATCATATGATCAATAACCCTCAGACTTTACCTTTTATGGATGAAGACATCAGATGGCAAGACACTGTCAAATACCTTGGAGTCACCTTGCAGAAGAAACTGAAATGGGATACCCACATTCACGGGATCATAACTAAGGTGAACACCGTCCGATATCAGCTGGGATCTCTCAGAAGGAACTCCGTCCTTTCGATTGACCACAAGCTTTTGCTCTACGACATGGTCATACGTCCCATCATTTCCTATGCTTCCCCAATTTGGGCGAACACCACAGCAACCAATATACACAAGATTCAGGTCTTGCAGAACAAGTTTTTGAGATGTGCGGTCGATGCCCCTTGGTTTGTAACGAACAAACAAATCCACAAAGATCTGGGCATCGACCATATTTACACCTATATCAAGTTTTTATCACGTGGTTTCTTTGACAATGTTCAAAGTAATCCACATGGAATTATATCCTGCTTGTTCGACTACAATCATGAATAGTTACAAGAGGCCTAAAATGATGGCTTTCAGCAAAGATAGTCATCCATTTTAGGTGTCTTGTGCATCCTTACTGTTTTTACTGTTGATCTTTATTGTCCTTCCGGATCAACAGTTGGAGGTTTATTTTACTATGTTGTGTTTATACTGATGCCAACTAGGCACATATTCAGATGGAAGAGGTTATGGGTACCCATGTACCTGGAATTCTGAAAATGAATAACCGATCTACGATCTGCAGATAATCATTAATAGCAGTTTCTTGAACCAAGTCATTTTCCTATCATACCAGAAAAAACTCGCAATATTTCACCAGGAGCAGGAAATTACTACCGACACTTTAGTTTATTTCGAAGAACTCTGTAGTATATATCCCGAACTATTGTAGAAATATTTCATGATGATTCTTACCACTACCATAAATATTAGGAATTTAGCATATGAAAATATTCTTCGTTCCAAATATTAAACACTAACAATAACGTAAATATTACTAAGCTGGATACCTGTTTGTATTAAGTTTTACTTTTAAATGAAACATTTCCCAAAGATTGTGGGATTATATGACAACAGTTTCTGGTGTTAGGTAAAATAATGTTATTTCAGTCCCTTTCATGATGTTAGGTCTTCACTTTTAGTGTTTATCGTTACATCAAAATATGTTGTTTATTACACTTTTCGGGTATAACCTTACACCAAAATATAGTGCTACTTTATACCATTAAATGATGATAATCTAGCATCTACCATATATATTTGTGTAATGTAACACCACCAGCTCCAGGGGCGGGGGTGGCTCAGTCGGTAGCGCGCCAGGCTCGTAATCTGTCAGTTCCCAGGTTCGAGTCCCAGCTGGGTCAGCGTTGAGATTTATCTCCGCAAAATTCCCCGCCCTGCCCACGGTCAGTAGGGGACACCGATGGGCTTGGAAAGGCCGCCGTCCATCGGATGGGACGTTAAGCCGTGGCCCCGTGTGCGGGAGAGCCATACCCTGTGCACGTTAAAGAACACGCTGGATGGCCTTGACGGGAGGCTACCATCTGTCTCCCAACAGCTGTTCCAGTGGGTCCCCTCCCCCAACCTTCTCTGAGCCTTCGGGGTCTTTGTGACCTGGCCATTTAGCCCATGGTGTGCAAAAAAGTGCCGCTCAGAGGTAAAACAACCCAACACACCAGCTCCATGGTATATCAATAGTAACTCTTATTAAAGAAGTCGGTGACTTCTTTAATAAGCTTTATGTGAAAAATATGACTGAAGATAAAGATCAATTTTTAAAAATATTCGTTCAGTATTTGAAGAATCGTGGAAATTGAAATACTTTAGAAAAGTGATGCATCATGAGAATTCACCTCAGAATTTATCTTGGAAGTTTGCCTAATAATAAATTCATTATTAGATAATTATGAAGGATTTATATAAAACAAGATAATTTATTGTTAAATTTTCCAGTTTCCATAACTCTTTAAATACTGGCAAAATTCCCCGCCTTGCCCACGGTCAGTAGGGGACACCGATGGGCTTGGAAAGGCCGCCGTCCGTCGGATGGGACGTTAAGCCGTGGCCCCGTGTGCGGGAGAGCCATACCCTGTGCACGTTAAAGAACACGCTGGATGGCCTTGACGGGAGGCTACCATCTGTCTCCCAACAGCTGTTCCAGTGGGTCCCCTCCCCCAACCTTCTCTGAGCCTTCGGGGTCCTTGTGACCTGGCCATTTAGCCCATGGTGTGCAAAAAAGTGCCGCTCAGAGGTAAAACAACCCAACAACAACAACTTTAAATACTGAATGAATAATGCGGAAAATCGAGATTTAGATTTGATTACGATCTTTAATTTATATTCACTCACATTTTTCCATTAAATGCATATTTTAGAAGTTAGAGATCTTCGAAGTTAGATTCACATTCACATAACGAAAATTCTCAGAATATTTTGGTAGCTTAGTGTATGTTCCGTTGCCTTTTTAATTCAACTGATAAAATTTATTGATTGAAATTTATCTCCGTATTAAAAAACGCAAGAACACACATTTCTTTAATTATTGGGTCCAGTATAAATATAGTTATTAAGTGTCAAGCTTTTGATTACAGATAGACAAGGAAATTGAGAGAAAAAATAAGTTAACACATCTCTGAGATGGAAGTTAATTAGGATTGTCAGAAGCAGAGGAGAATATTTCCCTCTTTCATCTTAAATGTTTCTATTTAAAGCTTCCATCCCTTAGGGCGAAGGATTTAAAATCCTAATTTCTCTTTCAAAGCAGGTTTGTAAAGAAATCCTTTACAACGGAATGCTTTCTTTTAATTAGTCCTTCGTGAATATAATGACGGATCGCTGGCCTCATTTCCACCTTAGCTGAATGTACAAGGATGGGATTAAAACAGTCCATTGGGTTTTATGTTTTCCTTTTCCATCTGCTTCGGGTTAATTTTCGTATCAGGTAGTTTCTGCAGGCGAAGCGAAACCCTCTGCTGAAAGCGAGTCGTTATACAAATGCTGCACTGTATTTGCTTAACCGAGACTTCTCTGATTATTGGGTCTGCATTGTGCTTTCTTTAAAAATAAGGACATTAGTGGAGTTGGGAAGGAGGTGTGACTTTATTCCTTTAAGTTCCGACTCTGTCTTCATCAGGGTATTGTCTACTCTTGGGAGCATGTAGGCCAAGGGGACTTCCTGTTCTCTCTACTTGTTCTCAGACTCCTGTTGGGTTGGGTTGTTTTACCTCTGAGCGGCACTTTTTTGCACACCATGGGCTAAATGGCCAGGTCACATGGACCCCGAAGGCTCAGAGAAGGTTGGTGGAGGGGACCCACTGGAACAGCTGTTGGGAGACAGATGGTAGCCTCCCGTCAAGGCCATCCAGCGTGTTCTTTAACGTGCACAGGGTATGGCTCTCCCGCACACGGGGTCACGGCTTAACGTCCCATCCGACGGGCGGCGGCGGCCTTTCCAAGCCCATCGGTGTCCCCTACTGACCGTGGGCAGGGCGGGGAATTTTGCGGAGATAAATCTCAACGCTGACCCAGCTGGGACTCGAACCTGGGAACTACAAATTATCAGACTCCTGTAAACTCTGCCCCAGTCAATACCTGAAACTAATGAAATTCTACTCCCATTCAATACTCCACGCCGTCCATCGAATGAGAGGTAAAACCGCGGTCTCTCGTGTGTGGGGACCATCCTGCCCACGGTCAGTAGGGGACACCGATGGTCTTGGAAAGGCCGTCGTCCGTCGGATGGGACGTTAAGTCGTGGCCCACTGTGTGGGAGAACCATACTCTGTGCACGTTAAAGAACACGCTGGATGGCATTGACGGGAGACTACCATCTGTCTTCCAACAGCTGTTCCAGTGGGTCCTCCGTACGCAGGGGCGTAGCTATAGGGGGATGGGGAATGGAGGCTCCCCCCCCCCAAAGTAACTCGGAGTTGGCAAAATTCGAAGCGACTTCATAAAATCTAGGTGAGTTGTAAAGATTTGTAATTATTTTTTGTAAAGTTATGGGGAGTTGTCAAAATCGAAGCAACTTGGAAAATCTAGGGCAGTTTGGAAATGGAGAGATGGTAAAATTTAGAGCAGGTGGCAAAATTCAAAGCCACTTAATAAAACACAGGTGAGTTGGCAAAATTAGGAGTGACTTGGCAAAATTCAGGTGAGATGTAAAATTTGGGATTTTTTTTGTAGAATTATGGCAAGTTGGCAAAATCTAGGGGCAGTTGGGAAAATTGTGGGGAGTTGGCAAAATTCAGGTGAGATGTAAAAATTGCAATCTTTTTTCTGTAAAATAACGGCGTGTTGGCAAAATCGAGGCAGCTTCGCAATATCTAGGAGAGTTGGAAAATCTTGGGGGAGTTGGCAAAATTCAGAGTGACTGCAAAAATCAGGTGAGATGTAAAAATTGGGATTTTTTTTTCTGTAAAACTGAGGCAAGTTGGCAAAATTCGAATCCACTTGGTAAAATACGGGCGAGTTGTAAAAATTGGGATTTGTTTGTGAAATTAAGGAGAGTTGGACAAATCAAGGGAAAATTCATACTGACTTGATACAATTCAGACGAGATGCAAATATTGGTATTATTTCTGTGAAATTATGGCTAGTTGGCACAATTAGAAGTCAAATGTCAAAATGCAGGAGAGTTGTGAAAATTGCCTCCCCCCCCCCACTCCCACGGAGCGAAAATCCAGGTACGAACCTGACAGAGGCATTATTTTCTCAGTTGGCAAAATTTTATTTTCGAGTTGGAAATATTTTTTATCTCTCCTCCCAACCATAGTCCTTCGCTTCGCCCCTGTCTGTACCCATTCAATTCATGACTCTTGGAAACTGCACACATTGAATACCTCAGACTCTTGAAAACTATAAGCTCTTCGAAAATCTCGAAATCTTCTAAACTCCTGGAAATCTGTCTATCTACCTGCTTACCATCTGTCTGCCTGCAGATAAATTTCTTTAGCAAACTTTTGTGTCTATGAAATAGAGGAAGACACGACCAAAAGAATGAGCTCAAGTTCTGACGTCAGCGGGGAACTGGGACACAAACAATCCTGCTCCATGAAAAATAAAAATTGACGTTTGCAGAGAAGAAAAGATATTTCTCCTCTTATATTAACCCGGATGCCATTTCGAGCCAAGGTGCAGACTTCGCTCGGGAATTCAAGGCGAAGACTTCTCCCCATTTCAGGACTCTGTCTCGCGCAATGTTCTCTAGATTAAGGGCTTGCGTTAGTTGCACTTACCCCACATTGCAACGGATCAAAAGGCTGATATTGCCAGTGCCCGGATTGTCTGCTGGAAGAGGCTGGGGATTAAAAACGGCAAGTTGAGAGGACGAGACAAGAGGCAGGTCACGTGGGATGTCTCGCTCGGATGCTAACACATTAGAGTCACTGGGATGAACAGGAGATCACTCCACGTGCTCCGGACAAATAGGAATTGGAAGAACGATCTTCAGGAGACGACAATGGCAGTGGAAATAAATGTTTTAGTGGAAGATGCTTTCGAAATATCTTTCGTTTGTAAAAGGATTAGAACGTTTTTAGTTTGTTATCGAAACAGACATCAGTTCCTTCTTTCTAATTCTGCACACGTTCCCCCTTTTTTTTTTAAGTTTTAAGAGAGAAATGGAAAATTATTTTTCGATAGCTACTAATAAAATATATTCGTATTTTTGAATTTTTCAGGTTTTGGAAAAATTTGCACCGACAGCTACGAACTATCCCGTACCTTGGCTCAGTCGGTAGCGCGCCATCCTCGAGTCCAGACTGGGGCACCGTTGGGATTATCTCTTCAAAACTCTGGCCACGGTCAGTAGGAGACACAGATGTGCTTGGAAAGGCCGCCGTCCGTCGGATGGAACGTTAAGCCGTGGTCTTGTGTGCTGCTGAGTCATATCCTGTGCACGTTAAAGAACACACTGGATGGCCTTGACGGGAGGCTACCATCTGTCTCCTAACAAGTGTCCAGTGGGTTCCCTTCCTAACGGGCGGGGGTGTATCAGTCGGTAGTGCGCCAGGCTCGTAATGTGTAGTTCCTAGGTTCGAGTCCCACCTTGGTCAGCGTTAAGATTTATCTACGAAAAACTCCCTGCCCACGGTCAGTAGGGGACATCGACGAGCTTGAAAAGGCCGCCGTCCGTCATATGGGATGTTAAGCCGTGGCCGCGTTTGCGGCTGTGCCATAGGCTGTGCACGTTAAAGAACACGCTGGATGGCCTTGACGGGAGGCTACCATCTGTCTCCTAACAAGTGTCCAATGGGTCCCCTTCCCCCAACCTTCTCTGAGCCTTCGGGGTCTTTGTGACCTGGCCATTTAGCCCATTGTGTTCAAAAAAAGACTACTCAGAATGAAACAGCCCAACCTGTGCCCGAAAAAGTGCCTGCCAGAGGTAACTCATTAAAATAATTAGAACGAATAACATGACGTCATAAAGAGAATAGTTGTTGAATGTTCAAGGAAGTGGATTAATTCGAAAACTTTCCAACACATCGTCATTTCCTCCTGCGGATTACCGCCATTTTAATGGTCCATAACGTCGTCAGCGAGTGTCTGAAGCCACTCATAATTGCAGCTGATGTTGCAGGGGATTATCTCTGGATAGGACAGAATTTGTTACGACCTTTATCAGGCGAAATAAATCGCCGCTATTTATTCGCTTCTGTTGTGTGTTCCTCTGCGTATGAATATAATCTCATTGGAAACGGGAGGCAAACACCAGGGAAGTGAATAGGTCAACTTGATTGTTTGATGATGATGTTGGAATTGTTTTAGTTCCCATCCTACTACGGACGACTCTTCTTCAAATCCATCGGTGTTCCCTTCCTGACAGAGCGCAGGGATGTGTTCTTTTACCTCTGAGCGGCAATTTTTTGCTAGATGGATTGGGGTGGCTCAGTCGGTAGCGCGCCAGACTCGAATCTTCAGTTCCCAGGTTCGAGTCTCGGCTGGGCCAGCGTTGAGATTTATCTCCTCAAAACTCCCCGCCCTGCCTCGGTCAGTAAGGGACACCGATGGGTTTGGAAAGGCCGCCGTCCATCGGATGGGTTGTTAAACCGAGGCTGCGTGCGAAGGAGAGCCATACCCTGTGCACGTTAAAAAACACTCTGGACGGCCTTGACATCAGGCTACCATCTGTCTCACAAGAGCTGTTCCAATGGGTCCCCTCCCCCAACAATCCCTCAGGCCTCGGGTCGTTCTGACCTCGCTATTGAGCCCATTATGTGCAAAAAAAGTGTTGCTCAGAGGTAAAACAACCCAAATGGTCAGGTCACAAGGACCTCAAAGGCTCAGAGAAGGTTGGGAGAAGTGGACCCATTACACAGCTGTTAAGGTTGGGTTGTTTTACATTTGAACGGCAATTTTTTCGCTCACGATGGGCTAAATGGCCAGGTCACAAGGACCCTCGAGGTCTCAGGGATAGTTGGAGGAAGGACATTCTCTTGACAGCTGTTAGTAGACTGATGATAGCTTCCCATCGAAGCCATCCAGAGTGTTCTTTAACGTGCAGAGAGTACTATAGGACACGAGGCCACGGCTTTACGTCCCATTCGACGGATGAGAGCCTTTCCAAGCCTATCGGTGTCCCCCTACTGACCGATGGCTGGGTAGGGAGTTTTGTGGAGATAAGGTTCAATGCTGGCCCAAGCAGGACTCGAACCTGGTGCGGAACTAGCTGAATCACCTGCACTCCTGACCGCTGTTGCACTCGACAGGTGGCAGCCTCTCTTTCAGGCCATCTAGCTTGATCTTTAAGGTGCACTGGATATGGCTTTTTCTTCACACTGAGCCACGGTTTAAAGTCCAGTCGGACGGACTTGAACCATTAATCGCATCGAGTCAGTTTTATGCTATTAATTAGCAAGCAGCGAAAATTTCTCCTTTGCGCTACAATAATTTTGGAAACTCAAAAGAGAAATATAAGTCACTTACAAAATCATTTATTTCTCAACTATTTGGTTTGAGTGTACAGTGGCTCAAAAAAGTATCCGAACGCTATGGTTGATTACATAATTCAGAAACAATATCTGGCAACGATTTCTTTTAGAAATGAGTGATCTGGCAACGATTTCGTTTAGAAATGAGTGATCTGGCAACCTTCGTGTCACGTGACACGAAGGTTGCCAGATCACTCATTTCTAAAAGAAATCGTTGCCAGATATCTTTTCTGAATTCTGTATAATCAACCATGGTGTTCGGATACTTTTTTTTGAGCGACTGTAGGTGGTCATATTATTTTGATACTAGATCGTGTGGGCTCACTCACGGAAATGTTGAGCGTGTTCAGTTACCGTTCACAGCAAACTGGAGCGTGTGCAGGAACTGCACACGCTCCAGTTTGCTGTGAACGATATCTGGAGCGTGTACAGTTGCTGTACACGCTCCAGATATTTTTTCTGAATTCTGTAATCACGTGACACGAAGGTTACCAGATCACGAGCTCACAAAGACTTAGATCGTGTGGGCTCACTCACGGGAACATTGAGCGTGTGCAGTTACCGTTCACAGCAACGGTAACTGCACACGCTCAATATTTCTGTGAGTGGGCCCACACGATCCAGGTTTTTGTGAGCTCACACGATCCAATGTGCTGTGAACATTAACCGCAACCGCTCCAGTTTGCTGTGAACGGTAACTGCACACGCTCCATATTCATTGCATTATATATTCATACGCATTATATATATATATTAAAAAATATCCGAACACTATGGTTGATTATAGAATTCAGAAAAAATATCTGGCAACGCTTATTTTTTGAGATGAATAATCTGGCAACCTTCGTGTCACGTGACACGAAGGTTGCCAGATCACTAATTTCTAAAAAAATCGTTGCCAGATATTATTTCTGAATTCTGTAATCAACCATAGTGTAAGGATACTTTTTTGAGCCACTGTACGAGCTTATACGTTTTGCATTGAATTTTTCTTTTAAAGATATAAGAAAAAAATCCACTTTTTTTCATTACAAAACAAAACATCTTCATTTTCGTTGCATTGTTAGTAACAAATTTCGAAACTTATCCCACGTAAAACCATATTCATTTTGGTATAAAAGAAAAATTTAAAAAGAAAAATAGGGAATTACCTCGAGAAGCTCTTATTAGACACGTTTATTTATTTGAGAATATCGGTGTGTATGTAGACTTTTCCTTTGCCGGTCTACAACTCCCAAATGATGAAATTTTATTGGTGGCAGGCAAAGCCACTCTCTCTGCTTTATCTTAAGACCACCAGAAAGGGGGAAGAGAAAGCTCTGAATGAGATATAAACAAACTTCACTGCCAAGCGGTTTATTGGTGTCGTCTTGAGAGTTACAAGGATCTTAAATAACGAGAAAAGACAGTCGTAAATTTCACTTGTGACGTTAGGCATCCAGGCTTACCTATTCTCTTCGCTATCGTGGACTTTGGATGGAGTTAAGATGCTTTTTATGTCTGGTCGTCGCACCTCTGTAGATTAGCCCCGACGAAATTCGGTAAATGGAACAAATTTCCGCTTCTATGGCTTTCGTGGAGCAGACCTTGCTTCGTTGTTGCTATTGGGGTTGAAAACAGGGGGAGAGAGGAGGCTGGGATAGTTGGAGGCTGAGGAAAGCGTGGAAGCCGCAATTGATCAGGATAGAGTAAGATGGGTTGGGTTGTCTTACCTCTGTGCGGCACTTTTTTGTACACCATGGACTAAATGGCCAGGTCACAAGGACCCCAAAGGCTCAGAGAAGGTTGGGGGAGGGGACCCACTGAAACAGCTGTTGGGAGACAGATGGTAGTCTCCCGTCAAGGCCATCCAGTGTGTTCTTTAACGTGCACAGGGTAGGGATCTCCCGCACACGGGGCCACGGCTTAACGTCCCATCCGACGGACGGTGGATTTTCCAAGCCCATCGAAGTCCGTATTGATCGTAGGCAGGCGAGGAATTTTGCGGAGATAAATCTCAACGCGGGCCCAACTGAGACTCGAACCTGGGAACTGCAGATTACGAGCCTGGCGCGCTACCGACTGAGCCACCCCCGCCCCGAGAACAAGATGGATTCTGTATTGTCTTGTGTAGAGGGTTAAATTGTTTTACCTGTGAGGGGAACCCTCCTTGCACGCAATGGGATAAATGGCCAGGTCACAAGGACCCCGAGTGCTCAGAGATGGTTGGGGGAGGGGACCCACTGGAACAGCTGTTGGGAGACAGATGGTAGTCTCCCGTCAAGTCCATCCAGCGTGTTCTTTAACGTGCACAGGGTATGGCTCTCCCGCACACGGGGCCACTACTTAACGTCCCATCCGACGGACGGCAACCTTTCCAAGCCCATCGGTGTCCCCTACTGACCGTGGGCAGGGCGGGGAAATTTTGCGGAGATAAATCTCAACGCTGACCCAGCTGGGACTCGAACCTGGGAACTACAGATTACGAGCCTGGCGCGCTACCGACTGAGCCACCCCCGCCCCGAGAGCAAGATGGATTCTGTATTGTCTTGTGTAGAGGGTTAAATTGTTTTATCTGTGCGGGGAGCCCTCCTTGCACGCAATGGGATAAATGGCCAGGTCACAAGGACCCCGAGTGCTCAGAGATGGTTGAGGATCCACTGAAGAGCTGTTAGGTGACAAATGATAACTTCCTGTCAAAGCCATCCACCGTGTTCTTTAACATGCACAGGGTGCCACGGCTTAATATTCCATCCGAAGGACGGCGGCTTTTCCAAACCCATCAGTGCCACCTTTTTCACCGAGGGCAGGGAGTTTTGCGAGATAAATCTCAAAGTTCGAAGAAATTGGACTCGAACCTGGGACCTGAAGATGACGATCCTGGTGACACATTATAATGGGCTGACAATGCGTTGACAGAAAAATTAACTTTTAAATTAATAGATCTCTTAATTAAGGCTTTGTTTTAAAAATCTCGTTTTCATAAAATGTTGTGAGATCTGTGCAGTTGCTCAAAAAGTATCCGAACGCTATGGTTGATAACAGAATTCAGAAAAAATTTCTGGCAACGATTTCTTTTAGAAATTAGTGATCTGGCAACCTTCGTGTCACGTGATTACAGAATTCAGGAAAAATATCTGGAGCGTGTACAGCAAATGTACACGCTCCAGTTACCGTTCATAGCAAACTGGAGCGTGTGCAGTTACTGCACACGCTCCAGTTTGCTGTGAACGGTAACTGCACACGCTCAATATTTCTGTGAGTGGGTCCACACGATCCAGCTTTTTGTGAGCTCACACGATCCAATGTGCTGTGAACATTAACCGCAACCGCTCCAGTTTGCTATGAACGGTAACTGCACACGCTCAAAATTTCCGTGAGTGAGCCCACACGATCCAGGTCTTTGTGAGCTCACACGATCCAATGTGCTGTGAACATTAACCGCAACCGCTCCAGTTTGCTGTGAACGGTAACTGCACACGCTCAATATTTCCGTGAGTGAGCCCACACGATCTAGTATCAAAATAATATGACCACCTACAGTCGCTCAAAAAAATAACCGAACACCATGGTTGATTACAGAATTCAGAAAAAATATCTGGCAACGATTTTTTTTAGAAATTAGTGATCTGGCAACCTTCGTGTCACGTGATTACAGAATTCAGGAAAAATATCTGGAACGTGTGCAGCAACTGTAAACGCTCCAATTACCGTTCACAGCAAACTGGAGAGTGTGCAGTTACTGCACATGCTCCAGTTTCCTGTGAACGGTAACTGCACACGCTCAATATTTCCGTGAGTGAGCCCACATGATCTAGTATCAAAATAATATGACCACCTACAGTCGCTCAAAACAATATCCGAACACCATGGTTGATTACAGAATTCATAAAAAATATCTGGCAACGATTTCTTTTAGAGATGAGTGATCTGGCAACCTTCGTGTCACGTGACACGAAGATTGCCAGATCACTCATCTCTAAAAGAAATCGTTGCCAGATATTTTTTATGAATTCTGTAATCAACCATGGTGTTCGGATATTTTTTTTTGAGCGACTGTATCTGCTTTGCTTTATATCCATTCAGTGGAAGGGTTTATGATGTCAAAAAATCTAGCTAACGACAGACTGTTTGCAAGTTAAAGATGGAAGATGAAATGGATTCAAACTGCAGTTGAGAATTTTAACACAATCTGTAATTTCGGCAATTAATTTAAAAATGTTCATGAATATTTGAAATAAATTTTAATAGCATAAAGTAGAATAATTCATTTATTTAAAAATACTGATTAGTGTGCTTGACTGTTGATCTAAGGGATCTGGGTTCGAGCCCGGGTAAGGCATGGATGTTCGTGTTGTTTTCTGCTGAGGTCTTGCCATCCTCACAGACCTTCTACTCTGGCATATGTATAAACTGACAGGCTCCTGTGAGACCTCTGTGGCAAGCAGCTGCTTGAGGGGGTATTATGTTATTATCAAACAGCAATGCAATAAATTTTTGAGAAATTACTCACTTGAATTTTTACGTGTATTTAATTGTTCTTCATTTGTTTCATGGCTGTCCAGGCTCGGTGTATCTAGGTCACTCAGAGTCACTCGGAGCTAACGGCAACTACGAGTGATGTCATAAAATGTGATGGGAAGGTTAGAAACCCTTCAACAATGTGGGCTTCCTGCTATCGCAAACAACTACTAGTAGATCGTAGATCGTATAATCCTTTTCGATGTACCGGGTAATAATTTTACCCCTAACCATCTCTATCCTAAAGATATGCCTATTGGGCATGAGTAAGAACAAAATATATAAGTAAACCACCCTTAGGTGGGCCCCTAAGAGCAAACATAAGAAAAGCTAAAAATAGCAGTAAAATGGTATAAGAGACCTAAAACGGGGTCTCCTCAGAGAACGCTACCGTTTCAGGCCTCTTGTATTTGTTCAAAACAGTATGATCGTAAAGAATCGGAGAAGAAATAATCTCATTGGGATTATTGCTTACAGCCTCAAAAAATGTTTTTGAGGTGGGTTTTATCGTAGATCGTATAATCCTATTCGATGTACCGGGTAATAATTCTACCCCTAACCATCTCCATCCTAAAGATATGCCTATTTGGCATGAGTAAGAACAAAATATTTAAGTAAACCACCCTTAGGTGGGCCCCTAAGGGCAAACGTAAGAAAAGCTAAAAATAGCAGTAAAATGGTATAAGAGACCTAAAACGGGGTCTCCTCAGAGAACGCTACCGTTTCAGGCCTCTTGTACTTGTTCAAAACAGTTTGATCGTAAAGAATCGGAGAAGAAATAATCTCATTGGGATTATTGCTTACAGCCTCAAAAAATCTTTTTGAGGTGCATTTTATATTTGTATTTATATATATGGTCGATGCCCAGGTCTTTATGGAATTGTCTGTTAGTGACAAACCAGGGGGCATCGACAGCAGTTCTCAAAATCTTGTAAGACCTTAATCTTACGAATATTGGTGGGTGTAGTATTCGCCCATATGGATGAAGCATAGAGAATCGCCGGTCTGATGATCATATCATAGAGTAAAAGCTTATGATCAATAATTAAAATGGAAATTCTTCTAAGGAATTAGGAGAGGCCCACTTTATTTTAAGGCCCACTAGGCCCATAAGGTATGGGCCTAGCTGGCCCCTTAATGAATTGACTTTGGAGATTATATTATTTATGTGATAGTCCCACTTTAACCTCTTATGTATAACAACCCCAAGATATTTGACTGAATCACTTCAATCAATGGGAATATCTTGTAAATGAAGGCAAATGTAAACAACTACTAGTCAAGGAGTGTCTCAGGCTTGTGTTAATTTCATTTGGGTTAACTGGCTCTTATATAATACGAATAGGTTATTAGGATTTACTTTTATTAGAATAAGACCAACGGGAGGGGGGGTTTGTAAATAAAGGTTATATATCCTTTTCCATTTTTTTAGAAGAGAGAGAGAGAGAGCTTCCAAGGCGTAATGTAAACTGTGTGACTGGAGCGCCCTCTAAACATGGCAAATTGGTGCATCATAGTGAAGCCTCCTTAGAAACCGATAGGGGCGTGGTGCCTGTGACATTCAGCTTGTTGAATTGTACTTTTTTTCCCCTCTTTACATCCCTTGCAAAATCGGCTTAGCTAGCACGATGAAATCGGACTGGGAGCAATTAAATGTTAAGCAATTTCAAAGATGAAATATTATATTTTGTAAAGTTAATGGAAATCAGTATTATTTTTTCTTCGTACAAGCTTTACCAGAATTATTGCAATATTTTTAATTTTGCTGCAATGCATAAACCAATATGAAAAACATTAAAAAAAATCCTGTTTTAGGTTCATATTAAAATGCCTTTTACTTTTGAAAATCATGAACAGCAGGTTTAATTATTTCCTTTAATTTTAAATTAGTTTCAATTTAGAAATAATTATACATATTTCAGTTTCTTTTCTGTTCAATTTTTTGAAATAATAAACAAGAACAAACATCAATTTTTTTAAAAACATATTTATTTAAATTCTGTACAAACCGCAAAATCTCTCTCTCTCAATGTCAGTATCTTACTGAATATTTTCTAAATTTGGCAATTTTTTTTCTGTTTGAGAGCATGATTGATCCAACATCAAAATAGAGCACATATGTGTAGCAAACGATATATCTTAAAAGCAAAGCAAATTAATCCACATATTGATTTACACTTTCTAACTCTATTACTGCAATACACTTTCATTAATTTCATATATCACATGACACTTGCACTTTCATTAATTTTCTATATCACATGACTGGGTAAAAGCTAAAAAAATTAATATTCATATACCATTTAGCAATTGTCATAAATTTCCATCCAAAATCTATCTTTCCCATAAAAGGTTTTTTTAACACAATGCCAAAATCTGGAAAAATATTGTCCTCACATACTAGAAGTACTACCGACTCAAATTATGAAATGCAACATAGTATATGATCTTTATACCTACAATAAAATTCATAGTAGCCAAATATACATGCAACAGATTGAACATGTCACTTTGCAGTTATCATGCATCTAATAACACTTTGCACAGCTCAATTTCAAGTTTTAATCTTTTTATTTTAACTATAATGCCAAAAGCAGAAAATATATTGTTTTCACATACAAATGCTGACTCAAATTATGAAATGCAACATAGTATATGATCTTCATACCTACAATAAAATTCATAGTAACCAAATATATAAAGCTACATGCAATAGATTGAACATGCCACTCGGCAGTTACCATATATCTAATAACTCTGATGCCTATATTTCAATTCATAGTAACTTTAAATATTAAGTTACATTCAATAAACCTTAAACTCTAATTGTATGAACCTCAGTGTGAAACGTAGGATCAATCTCGGAATGCGACTATTTAGAGTGCAGTTTATAAGATGCCAATTGCAGTTTGAATTATGTAGAATCACATATATCATACTAATTGAAATAATAAATAAATAAATACCCCCTGAAACAGCTGCTTGCCACAGAGGTCTAACAGGAGCCTGTCAGTTTATATGCCATAGTAGAAGGTCTGTGAGGATGGCAGGACCTCAGCAGAAAAACGACACATACATCCATTCCTTACCCGGGGTTCGAACCCAGGTCCTTTAGCCAAGCGCGCTAACCACTCGGCCATAGTAGTATCACAATTTAAGATATGTAATTACAAAACTGAAAAGCAATTAAAAGTATAGAAAATCAGTTGAGTTTGGATATTTTCTTGTTAGCTCTATTTTTATATTTTACACCTTTTGATATTTCTTTAGTTTTGTAATAGAGCATTAACTGCACATAAGATGACACTATGTAATCCCATACGTAGACACTCCGAGCCCATACCTCAAGTTCATGCAAACCACAAGAAAAGTTTTCATATTCTGTTTCCTTGAGTTATTAATTTAGTCTTCATGTGAACATTGAGTTGGAAACAGTAAAAGAAATTTTTCACCCATGATGCAAATTGCCCTTGCTAAATGTTTCTGAAGAATATGTTAACCCTATTTTTACATCATCAAACTCTTTAAAATATAAAAACAGAGTTCTCAGTTCAAGTTTTGCCACCAAATAATAATTGATGATATGAATTACAAAAAAATATTGCTCATGTTCATTTTGCAACATATCCTGCAACATAAGCAGCAACATTTGCTTTTACAGGATCAGAAGATCACTAAATATTAATCTATAGTGAATGCACAGTATTCCTTGTTAAGATAGACATCAAACATTAATTAATAGATTCTGAAAAAAAATTCATCGCCGACACGGCGGGAATCGAACCCCATATCTCCAGATTCATGTCAGATTGTGCATATTACATTCTTGCACTCTGGCATGAATCTGGAGAGATACAGGTTCGATTCCCACCGTGGCGGCGATGAATTTTTTTCAGAATCTATTAATTAATGTTTGATGTCTATCTTAACAGGGAATACTGTGCATTCATTACTAATTGATTTTAAATTATATAATACCGCGGTAGCGACCTTCTCATTAACATCTGATAATCAATAGCAACGACTGAAAAAGTTGCATCTCCTTCAGTATATGGGGCAGGGGTGGCTCAGTCGGTAGCGCGCCAGGCTCGTAATCTGTAGTTCCCAGGTTCGAGTCCCAGCTGGGTCAGCGTTGAGTTTTATCTCCGCAAAATTCCCCGCCCTGCCCACGGTCAGTAGGGGACACCGATGGGCTTGGAAAGGCCGCCGTCCGTCGGATGGGACGTTAAGCCGTGGCCCCGTGTGCGGGAGAGCCATACCCTGTGCACGTTAAAGAACACGCTGGATGACCTTGACGGGAGGCTACCATCTGTCTCCCAATAGCTATTCCAGTGGGTCCCCTCCCCCAACCTTCTCTGAGCCTTCGGGGTCCATGTGACCTGGCCATTTAGCCCATGGTGTGCAAAAATGTGCCGCTCAGAGGTAAAACAACCCAACTCCTTCAGTATATATATGGCGTTGCCTCAGCCACGTCTCAATGAAGAAGATTTATAAGGTCTTATTCTGAAAAAATTTCATTGTCTAACGCGTGGTGCAATGGTCTCGCACTCTGGCATGAATCTGGAGAGATGCGGGTTCGATTCACCCCGTGTCGGCGATGAATTTTTTTCAGAATTTATTAATGTCAGTAGATCACACTGTTCAGCCTGATGGAGGTTCCTTGAGATGGCAGAAGACATATCCCTTATACTTGGTTGCTCCATGCTGCATAATCCTAAAAGAAAGAATGAACAATATATATAGCACGTGTTTACTTTAACAAAAAAAAAAAGCAAACTGGTAATATGAACTTAGCAAAGTATAACAAACTTGTAATATCAACTAAGTAATATATAGCAAATGTGCAATAACTTGGCAATAAACAGCAAACATGCAATAACAACTTAGCTATAGGAAACTGATGATATCAGGTTGGGTTATTTCAACTCTGAGTGGCACTTTTTAGCACCCAATGGGCTAAATGGCCAGGTCACAAGAACCCTTAGGGCTCAGAGAAGGTTGGGGTATGGAACCCACTGCAACAGCTGTTGGGAGACAATTGGTAACCCTCCTGTCAAGACCAACCAATGTTCATTAACATGCAAGAATATGACTCACCCGAACACAGGGACACAGCCTTAATATTGAATCCAAGGGACGGCAGCTTTCCAAGCCCATCAGTATCCGCGACTCACCATGGGTAGAAACTTAGTAATATATAACAAACAACTTTACAACATTTTCAAAAACATCTTTTGTACAATTTTATAGTTTTATTCAAACAATTTTATCCTAACTGGATGGGGCGGGGGTGGCTCAGTCGGTAGCGCTCCAGGCTCGTAATCTGCAGTTCCCAGCTTCGAGTCTCAGCAGAGTCAGCGTTGAGATTTATCACCGCAAAATTCCCCGCCTTGCCCACGAGGCCTTGCCCCGAGGTCCGTGTCACCCTCAGTAGGGGACACCGATGGGATTTTAAAAGGCCGCCGCCCTTCCGATGGGACGTTAAGCTGTGGCCCCGTGTGTGGGAGAGCCATACCCTGTGCACGTTAAAGAACACGCTGGATAGCCTTGACGGGAGGCTACCATCTGTCTCCCAACAGCTGTTCCAGTGGGTCCCCTCCCCCAACCTTCTCTGAGCCTTCGGGGTCCATGTGACCTGGCCATTTAGCCCATGGTGTGCAAAAAAAGTGCCGCTCAGAGGTAAAACAACCCAACTCATGGCATATTTCATGCCAAGTCTCATAGCTTCAACACTGAAAAAAAAAGTATTAAACTATTAATCTTCAAATAACAGTTCACAAATATTATATATAAAATTAAACACTAAAAGTATTATATACACATTACTTGATATCCTAAATATTAGTTTTTTAAAATATTATTAACAGATTTGTCAATGGTCACATTTAGTTTATGCTAAAGTTCAAACTACTATTTTAAAAAGCCATAAAAGATGAATATTTGCTTAGATACTATTTTATTCACTGCAATTACATCTGAGGCTATTACTGAATAATTTGTGTACCCACATCACTGCTTGTGTCCTATTTCTAACAACAAAATAGTTTATGACACTACATAATTAATATGAAAGAGCACTTGCAATTCATATTTAATAATGCTCATCCATTTAAAAAAAAGCGAAATTTGCCAAAAAAAATAGCAACAGCAATTTAAATAATTTGAAATGATTGGTTCATGTGCCAGTTATGGCACTTGAAGGAATTGGTGTTGAAGATTAGCCTCTTATCAGCAACACAGACAGTACTTATGGTGTACCGAGTATAAATAAAACAGAGCAAAACATTTAATAACCCTTAATTTCATGATAGCCTCCCAAAAAAGGGGCGGGGGTGGCTCAGTCGGTAGCGCGCCAGGCTCGTAATCTGCAGTTCCCAGGTTCGAGTCCCAGCTGAGTCAGCGTTGAGATTTATCTCCGCAAAATTCCCCGCTCTGCCCACGGTCAGTAGGGGACACCGATGGGCTTGGAAAGGCCGCCGTCCGTCGGATGGGACGTTAAGCCGTGGCCCCGTGTGCTGGAGAGCCATACCCTGTGCACGTTACAGAACACGCTGGATGGCCTTGATGGGAGGCTACCATCTGTCTCCCAACAGCTGTTCCAGTGGGTCCCCTCCCCCAACCTTCTCCGAGCCTTCGGGGTCCATGTGACGTGGCCATTTAGCCCATGGTGTGCAAAAAAGTGCTGCTCAGAGGTAAAACAACCCAACCCAAAGCCTCCCAAAAAATTATTCAGTGGCTATCAATGATAAGCTCGCTTATCAACAAAGCATGCTTGGTTTCTGATAAAAGGGACCTGGGTTCAAGCCCGGGGAAGGCATAGATGTCTGTGTTGTTTTTCTGCTGAGGTTCAGCCATAACCTTAAACCCCACAAACTTTGTATTTTAGCATATAAACAGACAGGCTACTGTTAAACCTCTATGACAAGCAGCTGCTTACGGTTTTTTTTTTCTAACTAGTTAACGCTTGGACAGAATTTACTCCCTTAGGGGCTTATGAGATAGATATTATTGAATAGAAACTTTAGGTCAGGCATGTCAAACACGCGGCCCGCCGGGAACTGTTCTGCGGCCCGCCAAGATTCATAACCAATACGTTTATTTAACTTTTGACAACACTGGATTCTTTAATTAAAATTATAAGTACGTGCACGGTACATGAATTAAATAAACGTATTTCAGAAAACATTTCCATTTATATATAAGGGAAACTATTGCGCATAAATGTATATGTTGGAGCCCGATCGTAGAATTGCTCATATCATGAAATGCCCGATCATTTCATGAAATAGTGGCATTTCATGATATGAGCAATTCTACGATCGGGCTCCGACATGTCTCGAGGTCATTCAAATGTACGTACTTTGCGCATGGCAATGAGTCACGAAATGCCAGTAGAGTCGGAAGCCATTCGTTAACAGTCAGTGAGCGAATACTGCGTTCGTGTAGTTTGCACATAACAATTTTCATCTGGTTTTTTTGTTTTGCGGCTCCGCGATTTAATATATAATATTTAATATGGCCCTCGGTGGTTAACGAATTTGACAAGCCTGCTTTAGGGGAACTTAATTGAGGTTTAACTTAAAAAAAGTTTATTGAAAATGGAGGTAGGTTAACCTATAATCACCATCTTGTGGTTTAATATGAAATTAAAATTTTGTGGCCATAATCACTACGTTTAACTCATTACACGTTTCTAAGCCTAAAACATACACCAATAATACTGAAATAAAATATTTAAAATATAATAAAGTACACTCACCTGGAAACTGAAGCGACGTCGAAATCCACATTTCAAGTATCCATACTGACTGCAGCAGCTAAAAAAGTAGAAAAACGACACGGATGAACAAGAACACAATGGTTCGATGGCATGAACTAGCAAAGAACATGAAAATGAGATTGGCATTACTGCGCATGTGCGTAGCGTGGCAAACAACGCCTTTCAGCTTGTTTTTGGTGCACACATCAATTTGCCAAGATCGGGTTCCGAGAATTGTATTAAAAATTGTTGAGAAAACAGCTACAAAAATAGTACCTTGATGCATTCATGGAAAATATCAAAACTTTCCTTTCTGGTTCACACACGCCAAGTACGCTTAGCGAGAGCTCGACCTCTTCTCCTTAGACCTTCTTCGCACTAGTAGTTATTATTTACGCTTAATTAATTACAGTTTTTGAAATTCTACTGGTAGTTATTATTTTCTTTTCAATAACGTCATCAATTCTAAAATACTCATGAATATTTCACTATTGTCGTAATAAATAAATCATTCTACTTTATTTGATTAAAAAATCCCTCCAACGTCACCTTGATACTGAGGCCTTGAACAGCCGTTAAGCCAAGGGAGAAAGTAAAGAAGGAAAACTAAATATGCATAAAAATTTTACAAGATTAATTTATTAATATAGTTAAAGTTTAAAATTAATTATTGTGTTAAAAATATTTAAGAATATTTTAAAATTAACAGTATTTTATAACTAATTCTTAATAATGAAAACTACCTCCAGTTGCAAATTGGGAATTTATATGTTTCTAAGTTAAAAAAAAAAGGAAAGCCTAGATCCAGTAAATGATCTGCACCTTTCAAGAAGAAATCTTGTGTTGCATCACCAGAACAGGTGCATCACTCTCTAACGACTCACTTTTCAAGATGAGAAAATTTCTTTCCCCTAATTGTCAGACGTGCGAAGGAAACAAAGCGCAAAGTTTGCTACAATGAAACAATCCAATTTTTACAAGATTCGAATCTTTTCCGTAGGATTTAAGTTTTTTTATCATGGCTATGTAACATAAACGTCATCAGCATCTTTGGCATTTTCCAACCTTGCCACGTGGAGGAGAGGGTCGAAAAAATCGAACATATCCAGAGAAAATATTAGTTTCTTATTGGTGATGATGATGCCTTAACTGTCAAATTCAAGAAGAGAATTCGTTTTTAATTTATAATAATATTTTTGAATTTCACATTTAATTTTACTTCATTATTCCGTCAAAATGTTTCAAAAATTTAAAATAAAATTTAATTTAAAATAATAATGAAACGAATTTGTTTTCGAATCGAATTTGTTTTCGTAAGTTCTCTCTCTACCAGAAGATATTAGGATATTAATTTTAAAGTTGTTATTGTTCAAAATGTAAAGAAACAACAACAACAATAAACCCTTTTGAGCTAAGATCCTTCTATTCTTTACAATTTCCATCTTCTTAAGATTTAAAATATATTATACTGTATTAAAAACGGAGATAATATTTACATGTATGCAAATTTAAGAATATTTTGATATTGTATTTATGAATTTTTAAACATTTTCTGTCAGAAGAACAAAATGCATAACTCTGCTAATCGAAGACTTAACCCTCTTAGGGAACCACTTATAAAAACGTTATTAACTTGATAGTTGTTGGAATCAGGAGAAAACATTCACCCAAATGGATGTAACCTTTCCCCATAATATGGTGTACATATTATGGGGAAATATTATATTTTCCCCATAATATGGTGTATGGCACCCTGTACCATGGTGGTAAACCTAGCTGCCATCAAAAACTAGTATAACACCATTATTTTACACTGTACATATCCAAAGCAAGTCTCATAAAAATCGTTATTTTCGGGGCGAAAAATTCTTGACAAAAGTACGTCTATGGCAAAAAGACGGTTATCTAAAACTAACTGTAGATACCTTTTGCATTATGAAGTCTAAGAATATACTTTTTCTTTCGCTGCCGTTTAAAATGATGCCTTTACCTTCCCTTATTTCACAATGACTCTCTTTCGAACGCCAAATGGCAGGTGAACGTAAGTTCTCTCTCTTTATTCCTCACGTGCTCTTGGGCTTCCTTGAGATGTAGTTATCGCGTGAGGTATGCTCCTCCGACTCACGTGTGTCTGTGTATGATTCTCTTCCGTTACCAAAATCCTCTCCTAGAGTCTGCCTTGTTATTCTGACCTTTGATTTTGGTCTTCCACGCATTGGCCTGCGTCACGCGCTCCGCCCACGTCACCCTCAGCCTGCTGAGGTGCGCAAGAACGAAATGGAAAAAAGAAATAAATATACATCTTTTTGCCGAGAGAATCCAGATGTTTAGCATCAAAGTAAGGGCATTTGTTTGGAATATATTATCCACTGTAATCGTGCAAGAGATTGAGTTATTTTCTTCTTTGAAATGTAAGACATGTATAGGGATGGCCACAAACACGTTCATATTGTAACTTTTATTCATGAATTCAGTTTAAGTTGTTGTTTTTTGGGGGTTTACTTCTGAGCGTTACATTTTTTTCGCAAAATGGGTTACATGGCCAAGTCTCAAGGGCTCAGAGAAGGTTGCGGGAAGGGGACCCTTTGGACAGCTGTCTCCTCGTAATCTGCATTTGGCAAATTCTTGTCCCGCCTGGATCAGCGTTGAGATTTTCTCCTAACCGCTCTTCCCTCAGTCAGTAAGGGACACCGATGGGATTGGAAATGATGCCGTCCATCGGATGGGGTGTTAAGCCGTGGTTCTGTGTGCGGGAGAGAGCCATACCCTGTGCACGTTAAAGAACGCCCCTACCCCAACCTTCTCTGAGCCCTTGGTTTTTTTGTGACCTGGCCATTTAGTCTAGTATGTGCAGAAAGAAAGTGCTGCTCAGTTTAAAAAGAAAATCAACATTTTCGTTCTGTAATTAAATATAGTTATTATTTTGAAATTTGCCATCCTTCTGTGATCTCTAGGGACACCACTATTAGAGTCTACATGGCTCCTATTAATAAAACAAGTGGTTATGCTGTATTAATCGACACTCTTAATAGTCTAGCCCCTATTTGTATGAATGTGTTATCTATCAACATGGGGTAGGTATTCTGTTAATGGGATGAATGCTTTTCATTAGCACAACAGACGTATATTGATAACAACAGCTAGAAAATCTAACATGGCTGAGAGATTTCAGATTATCATGATCCAGTGACAATGTTCTGGATCAACTTAGCAATTGGCCTCAGGAGACAAAGCGCAAATGGCCGACTATGACACAACTATTACAACTGCATTACATCATTTCTTTAGCAGATGAGATTGGCCACGGTAGAACCAAGGAGTGTCTAAGGGAGAAGAGAGCTAGCTTCCATAGGCTGAATGTAAACTTTTCGATTGCAGTGCCCTCTAAATATGGCAAATTCGTGCATTGTAGTTAAGCCATCTAGCCAGGGAGAGGAGCCAGTTCCTTGCGTTATTTTTCCACCGCCCAGCAAGGTTTTCAATGGCTTACACCACGTCACTAATTTTACATTCACTTTAGCTCTGTTCAAAGTGTTCATTTCTTAAATTTTATCATCATAATTTTCATTTTACAAGGATTAGTTAAAATTATTTTCTTTAATAAAATCCCATTTTGTAAAACAGGTAGTAGCTATGCTCAAGAAAAGAATTTTAATATTTTGAACGTTCTACAATATTTAATATATTATAATAAATTGAAATTTATGGCTCTGTGCGAGATAACATGTTTTGTTTAATTATATAAAATTTTAGATATTTTCAATAAAAGTCATATCGAGTTTCTTACTTGTATAAATTTTCAATAGATGGCAGCAGGCACTTCTTGTATCAACCATAAAAAATTTACTATTAGAACAAACTACAGACACCTATATACATCGATATGCTCCAGAGAACACAAAACTGCAACATACATTGACTTACATGTTCGCAAGATGATTAAATGTATTAATTTACATATTAATTTTAAAAATTCTGCAAATTTACTCAAAATAAACATACAACGGTTTTTCCAGGTATCGTAAAATGTACTCCTGAACGAGATAAAACACTCATTGAATAACTTGAGGGTCAGCTACCACTGTACAAATGGCTGTTAATATAACAAGTGGCTGTTAGACATTTGGAAACACTGGTTAAATGGCAATATACATACCAATAGTAAGAGAAACCATAGGTGCATCAAAGAACGTATAAGGAAAAGAAGTTCAGCTATGACAAAGCGTAAGTGGCGACCTCAAGTGGTGTTTCAATTCGTATCGTGCATTTGTTTAAGCTGGGAAGCAAACAATAAGGGGCAAAGGAATTATGCTTAAAAAAATTTATATTTAAAAAAAAATAACTGCACTTTGTATTTGAAAAAAATAATATTATGATTTTAATAAAGGTTTATTTTCACCATTGGAATTATTTTTCGTTGAACCAACAATTATAAATTGAACGGATAGTGAAGATTTAAAATTAGCCTGAAGTTAATTTATAGAATAAATTATTAGAATTAGAAGCTTTCTTGGTTGCATAGAAACAGGAAACAGAATTGATATTAATATATTCTGCAAGGATATCAATGGGAAATTATTACATAGGAAAAGCGAAGAGAATGGAAGTTGACAGTAACATGTAATTACAAAAGCGTTCGTCCCCTGAAATGTTCGTTTCACCTCTACGCCAAATGCACGATACTCGATTTTACATTAATCTCTATGGAAGCTTAACTTCTTCTCCCTCTACATTCTTTGGCTGCATTGGCTAAAATGATTGCACTTCGCATGCGCAGATTGCCCCTTACAGTTGTTTTTGTGCCTGCACATCAATTTGCCACGTTCAGTTTCGGTAAAATTCCGCAGAACTGCGCCACTTACGCTTGTGCGAAGCTAGCCTTCTTCTCCTTAGACCTTCTTTGGTAGACTTTTAATTTACACTGTCTGGTTTTTAATTATCTTTTTTATTTTTAAAATTCTACTGGTAACTATAATTTTTAAAAATCTAATAAAATTTTTAATATATATATATATAAATATTTTTAAACAAAATAAAATAATTTACTAATTTTTTTACTATCTAGTTGAAAAACAAATAGATTTTAGTTACAATTTTATGCATATTTAGCATTCGTTCTTTCCTCCTTCCTTTTTCTCAAAAACTATCGAGACCTGATGTATGTCGATGACCTTAAGGCACATCGGGCCCGTATAGCCGTCGAATAAAAAGGAGGGAAATATTAGTAAAATTTCATGTGATTTAAATTTTTTAAATTAGATACTTTTTTAAATTAGATACAAACTCTTTGTTTAGAAAAAACAAATAGAATAATTTATTGATTTATATTTTATTAAAATATTATTGAACATTTTGAAAACAATTAAATTTGAAAAAAAATAAAGAAAACTACTAATTACTTTTTAAACGATATTGCTATAATTCAAACTGCTATATTTTTAAATATTACATTTGCCTCGTGAACTAGCTGGGCCTCTTTTGATCAATGTGACTTTTGATTGGTCAGGGCAGGAGAGCCTTTGAACAAAACGGAGGAATTTAAATATGTGTAAAGATTTAATTTGTCAAAAATTTTACTAAAATCTTTTTATTTTTAAACAACCTAAATAATCAATACCTATCCAACCCAAAAGTAGTTTTCAAATTACAAGGGCCCAACTTTGTAATCTTAACGCTGGCACAATTGGATTGTTTAGTTGGGTTGTTTTATCTCTGAGCGGCATTTTTTGCACACAATGGGCTAAATGGCCAGGTTACAAGGACCCTGAGGGCTCGAAGATTGGTGACTCATTGTACAGATGGTAGGCTCCCGTTAAGGCCATCCAGCATGTTCTTTAAGGCGCACAGGGTACGACTCTCGCATACATGGATCCACGGCTTAACGTCCCATCCGACGGACGGCGGCTTTTCCAAGCCCATCTGGTCTCCCCTACTGACATAGGGCAGGACGGGGAGTTTTGTGGAAATAAATCTCAACTCTGTTACAACTGGGACTCAGACCTGGGAACTGCAGATTACGAGACTGGCGCGCTGCCAACTGAGCCACCCCCGCCCCTAGCAGGAATTCGAACCTGGGAATTGCAGGTCACGAGAGATTTAAAGAGATCTGAATAAATTTTTCAATTTATTTCTAGTGATATTTTCCCGTAAAAAGCTTATTTCCCTAAGTTCGATAGCTTTCAATTAAGCTGCCCATTCAGCTAGTAGTGCTACAATACCATTAATAAGGTGGCAGTAGTCTATGTCTTCATTTTTCTGATATCTCCCAATATAGATCATTTGACAAATCACTTCTAGATTTGATGAAGTCATTTTATATTGGAAGCGATCTCCCCAAATGGTACCACCGGCAATATCACAAAGCTACGGCGCATTAGTGCGATTGATTCCATCAAAACACGTACAATCAGTTAAGAATAATGACCATTTATACGTTAAACTGTCTCCCGAAACACGAATTGCAATGAGCAACATCTCTACTAATCTGATACGTGTGGCTAGCAGGGATTCGATTTTGGTTCTGCCGAATGGAAATTGTTAGGAATTAATTGCAATGCACTTAGAACAACCATTGTGCAGAATGACTAATCAGGGGAACTAAATAATCTGTATAATTTACGAATCTTATTTACAAGGAGAAGATTTGAAAATCTTAAGTACGTATTATATTCAAAGATACACCCTGACAAGTCCATGTCATGGGAATGGAATATCGCATTAAAGAGCACTCAAAATTTTAAAATAAACATTTTACTAAAAAATATCACTGAAGATAACTTGGAGAACCGAATTAATACTGCTTAGTTCTTAGAAATCTTTATGAAATTATTATTATTTTAGGTTGGTAAAAATAGGTCATCATCAAATAAACTAAGAAATAAATTGCTTTAATATAGCACACTGAAAGAACAATATATTATGCACACCCAATAAATAACGTATGAGTTCACTTTTCGCCCTCCGAAGAACAGCAACAAATCGTGGCATGGATACTACGAGGTGTTAGAAACGTTCAGATGATACTGTTGACCATGATTCCAGGACAACAGTCTGTAAAGTACCGAGAGTTTCCGTGTTGGCTTTTTAGGGGCGGGGATGGCTCAGTCGGTAGCGCGCCAAACTTGTAATCTGCAGTTCCCGGTTCGAGTCCCAGCTGGGTCAGCGTTGAGATTTATCTCCGCTAAACTCACAGCCCTGCCCACGGTCAGTAGGGGACACCGATGGGCTTGGAAAGGCCGCCGTCCGTCGGATGGGACGTTAAGCCGTGGCACCGTGTGCGGGAGAGACATACCCTGTGCACGTAAAAGAACACGCTGGATGGCTTTGACGGGAGGCTACCATCTGTCTCCCAACAACTGTTCAAGTGGGTCCCCTCTACCAACCTTCTCTGAGCCTTCGGGGTCCTTCTGACCTGATCATTTAGCCCATGGTGTGCAAAAAAGTGCCGCTCAGAATTAAAACAATCAACCAACCGTGTTGACTTTTCGGCTCGAATTCAACTCTCCATTCCGCAGATGCTCGATAGGGTTCAAATCCGGAGAATGACACAATCATTCGAGGGTTGTAAACTCAATGGAATGCTCCTCCAACTAGTCCTTTGCCAAAGGACGGTGATTAGATGGGTGTTGTCAGTTGAATGAAGAAAACCTTCTGTGGAAAATAAATAGCCATGAATGGGTGTAGGCTGGTCTGCGAATATGTCAACATACCCTCGTGCAGTGATGATGGTCTCAATAGGTACAATAAGTCCCTAAGTACCTACATAAACACGCCCAAAAAAGTTTACACTGCCTCCACTGGCCTGTAGCACCCTGACTTGATAGTTGGGGTCCATGACCTTGTGTGGTCTATACCACACACGAAACCTCCCATCTGCGTGTTGTAGTTGAAACCTCGGTTGTGGATACAACTACACTTACATTCAACGAAGCTACTCGTTTCCATTTTCCCACAGTCCATTGGCGATGTTCCTTCGTCCACTGCAGCCTCGTAGCAGGGTGAAGTGCTGTTAACAACGGTACTCAATGTGAGGATCAGCTGCCATAGCCAGTCGTGTCGTTGACCAAAGAATGATCTTTGCACATCACTGAATGACCATGTTATCATCTGCACTATACAGCAGGTAGTCATCTGACCTATTTATAGCCTGAAAGGCGTTTCAGCTGGCTGCATTATTGTGAGCAGTAGGGCAGGTTTGTAGATGGGTGAGGTGTGTGTATAATAATTCTTACTTTCAATTTAATAGAAATATCTAAGAGTAACCAGTCATTTTATTTTTTAAATATTTTTAAATTTCTCTCAAATTAATGAAATTAGACATAGTATCTTATTAACAAAATATTTTTTAAATTACACTACAAACTCCCTACTCATCCATTTAATAAACATTTCCATAGATTACCATATATCAAAACTATTTATAATAATGAACACCTTTCTAATCTCTATGATGAATATTTTAGTAGAACACTAAAAGGGGATATTCCCAATACCATAGCAGACTGGTGTTATTCCTCTCTGGTAATTATTACTGAAATTCCATTATTGTCTTCAAAAAATGATATACCTGCTGAAGCAGCACTGTCTTTATTTAAAGTTTATTTTGCAGAAAATTTTGAGTTTACCTACAATATTTACACAGACGGCTCAGTTTTTAAAGAAACAGGTTCTTCTGCAGTTGCCTTTCTTATACCTTCATTAAATTTTTCTAAATCTTTTAAGTTTGTTAAAAATACATCCATTATTCAAGCTGAATTAACAGCTATCTATGAATCCTTTAAATGGATTCTGAGTAATTTATCTAATCAAAATATAGTTATATTTTCTGACTCAAAAGGCGCCCTTCAGGTGCTTCAACAAGAAATTTGTTACTCAAACTATAATCAATTTATTTCTAATATTCTTCAATTAAATTTGACAAATATCTCCCTCGAAAGCAACAAAATTAGATTGCAATGGATCCCAAGTCATATTGGGATCCAAGAAAATGAAAGGGTCGATATTTTGGCTAAGAACGCACACAATTTAAAAGAAATCACCCCAATATATAAGTTTTTCCACTCCTTCAAACAAGAACTAAACAAAATTGAATTTTCTCTAACAGAAAAATACTTTCAAGTACAGGCAAGTTGCAAAAACAATTTTAGATATTATTCATCAAGTAAAATTAATTATGTTGAAAAATTACCTTTCACTCGCAAAGAAAATAAAATTTTATACAGATTAAAAACTGACACTATAAATCTAAACAAACAAAAATTTCAATTAAGACTTATAAATTCTCCAAACTGCTCAAAATGTAACCTATTAGAAAACACAAATCATATATTGTTAAATTGTAGTTTATATGCCAAACAAAGAGAAATCCTTTTCACTGAATTAACAGGACTAGGAATACTAGACTTGAATATCCAAAATTTACTAAATCATCCCAAATATGAAACAAAAATTTTAATCTACAAACTAATTCTTAACTTTCTCATATCCACTCCATTATGGCACAGGATTTAAAAAATAATAATAATAGATGAATAGATGGATAAATGAAAAAAGGAGTCTATCCATAAAAAAAACATATAAAATATAATAAATAAAAATTAAAAAAAGATATCAAAAAAAAGAGGAAAAGAGCTATAGAGAGAAAAAGGAGTTAAAAAAACTTTTGTTTATAGTGATTACAATCACATTTCTCAACATTTTATTGGGAAAGCCTGAACAAGGACATCCCATGTGTCTTGTAACGTTATGATGATGATGATGATGGTAATTAAATTATTGAATGCCAAATTCAAGGAAGGAATTCTTAATGATAATTTTCAAACTTATAAATTGGTTAAATATTTACATGGATTTTTTGATCAAGCTAGCAAAATGTGAGGAAATGTGAAACTGAAGCATGTTGCCGAAAAAAAGCGTTGGTGGCCACGGATGGTGGCAGTCATTTGAGTTGTGGCTCGTGAAAGTTGTGAGAGAGTAATTAGTGAGATTGTTTATTAAAATTAAACTAACAAATAAAACAGAAAATGGCAATGTGAGGTAACAAGAAAAAGAAATCTTCACCTAATAACACCAAGATTAAAGTGAAAGGTAATAAGTATCAAGACATCCCGGAAGTTAACCCTAATTTGGAAGAGATCAAGAACAGTGACTTTTCAACACTAAAAGAAGACAAAACTGTCTTCAGACTCTGAAACATCACCAACAAAATCGATAGAAGAAAACGAAGAACAAGACAAATCTGCAATTACAGAAAATGTAAAGAAATCACAGGTAAAAGGTAATTATACAAACCAATCTATTATTGATATTGAAGAAAAAATAACGACTAAAGATATCTCTAATACTGAAGAAGTAAAAAAACATTACACGGTAATTACAAAGATAGACTGTGAATTTTCAAAATTCCCAGACATTATAGAAAAATCAATTAATGACAAGAATGACTTATCACTAATAATTAAAGGTATAAATTCTGACATTAGTAAATTAGATATTCTTAAAGTAACATCATTCTTTTTCAATTTATTAAAGGAACATATAGACGGCAAATTCATTTCACAAGGCAGGCTACTAGTCTTTCCCAAAACCAAAGAACAACAAAATATAATTTTGAATATTTAAGAAATTCTAAATGCTAAAGTAACGGTGGAATACCCTGAATTTAAGAAGTCAGTTCTGGGATCGATAATAGGTGTACCTACATTTTGGAATGACGACTTCATACTTGAAAATCTGGAAAATCAAAAAGTTATCAGTATGCGTAGAATGTGGCACTTCTAGGATATTGACCAAAAAAGCGAAACATTTTCTAATCCCACCCATAACATAATATTAGAATTTGAAGGAGAAGTTCTACCATCTCATGTTTTCATTGGCTTTACTAGACACTCAGTTAAGAACTATAACTTACCACCCCATCTATGTTTAAAATGCTATGTATTCGGGCACTTACTGTACGCATGCATAGGCAGAATAACATGCAAAAAATGTGGAGGCCGACACAATTATAAACATTGTACGTCAAAAAATTTTAACTGTCCAAACTGCAGAGGCAATCATCCAGCAACTTTCGCGGGCTGTCCTGTCAGAATAATAGCATGTAAAGCCAGAGAAATACAACTAAACGAGAATATCACTTGGCAGCAAGCTTTTACTAAAGCAAAAATTGCATCAGAAAACAGATTTGGAAAGCCTAATGATCTGACTTACAAAACAATTCAGAAGCCAGAAATGCAACAAAGCGCGATGTTGGAAAGGATTCAAAACACAGGTTATGCGGACCTGACAGGGAGCTCCTCATACAAATTCAAGGAGGACGACACAGAAGACTTCCTCAGGCTGCCGTTAAGCTCAAAATCGATGGACAAGAAAGAGGCATTGAAAAGATCAAACTCTCCAAAAAAAGAATATTCTCAGACAGTTAAAAAACATATTTCGGGACATAAATCTTCAAATAAGTCTGAAAAACAATGTGAGATGACAAATAACAGATATATGATAAATGACAACACAAGAAGAAGACAGTATGAATGCTACTACAAATAGATCTATCTCTAGTAACGGAAAAAGACAAATTCGATTTTATATTACCAAGTTGTCCAGAAGTCAACTTGATTAAAGACTTGCTCATAACAATCATTAATGATGGTTCATGGACTTGAGTCCAACGATATGCCAATGGAACTGCCTGGGAATTAGCAATAAAAAACACTTGATTAAACACCTCTTATCGATTAAAAATATTCAAGTTATTTGCATCCAAGAAGCAATAACAGGTGAAATTCCAGAATTTTCCAATTTTATAACTTATACACAAAAAATAATCAACATACCAAAGGAATTATATATTAATAAATGTTTACCTCAAAGAAGATTAAAGACAGTATTAATAAATGATAAATTAGAACGTTTAATTATTCAAATTAAAATATACAATTTAATAGTTAATATTGTTAACATATATAATCCTGGAACATTAATTACATTTAATCAATATTTAAAATTATTGGATGACCTAGAAGGAGAAATAATTTTATGTGGAGACTTCAGTTCACATAATAAAACGTGGCATTCATACAAAAATGATTATAAAAGTATACATCTCTTAAAATCTATAGAATATAAAAAATTAATTATACTAAACACAGAATAAACTACTAGAATAAATAAAAATGACAGAAATTCAGTCATAGACTTAACATTATGTACGGAAAATACAGCAAAAGTAATAGTATGGAATATTTCCACAGACAACATGGGAAGTGATCATTTTCCAATTACATAAAATTCTTAAGAAAACAGAAAATAAATACATTTGTAAATATAACTAATTGGAATAATTTTAAAAATGAATTAAAAAATATAGAATTAAAAGATAATCTAAATTTAGATTATATTACTATCATAGATAAAGTGAAAAACACAAGTAAAAATTGTACACAGACAATACATAAAAAAATACCAAAAAATAATATTCACACCATTTTTATAAATAAACTAATTGCAATTAGAATGAAAGCAGAAAGAGATATGTTAAATAAAAAAAACATTTACAGGATGTGAAATTTTCAAACGCCTAGAAAAAGCAATATCAAAAAAAATTATAAATATACAAAAACAAAATTGGAAACTATTTACAGAAAACCTTTCACCTCTAACATCCACATCAAACTTATGGAGAATCTATAAAAAATTACATAATGAAAAAGAATCATTAAACCCATTTCATTCCATTGCCCTTAAAAATAAGGAAAGCATACAGGAAACATCTGACACAATAGCTAATTATTTCATTAATCTTCACTCTAAACCAAATAACAAAATAGATAATAAATATAATAATTCAAATATAATACATCAGTTTTATAAATATGAAGCTACAGAATACTTAAATAAACCATTTACTTTTTTTTAATTAAATTTTGCAATAAAATCTTTAAAATCAAAAACTACAGCAGGACCTGATGGTATAACAAATAAAGAGCTAAAAAAACTTACCAAATAATTGGAAAAAAATATTACTGAAAACTTTTAATGAAATTTGGAATTCTAAAACTTACCCAAATTGCTGGTATGAAAATTCAATGATTTTTATAAAAAAAACCTAGAAAAAAATGCAGATAACCTAAACTCATATAGACCAATATGTCTTAGCTCAAATGTTTTGAAACTATTTGAAAGAATACTCATCAACAGGTTAAATTGATATATTGAACATGATAAAATATATAATAATCATATCTTTGGCTTTAGACAAGGTAGATCAGCTAAAGACCTACTCTTAAATTTAATATCAGATGCAGAATTTGCAATTAAAAATAAACTATATATGATTATACTTAGTATAGATATTGAAAAAGCTTTTGATTCTGTTCCTCATAATGGAATCTTACACAAAATTAAAGAATTAAAAATTTGTGGTAACATGTACAGGTTCTTCTTATTCAATATTATTAAAGGAAAAATTTTCAAAATTAAAATAGGTAATAACTATTCAACACAATATCAATTTAATAATGGATTAATTCAGGGGGACATTTTATCCCACACATTATTTAATTTATACCTAAATGATTTACAAAATATTATCCCAGAAAATATAAAATTTGGAACTTTTGCAGATGACTTGATCTTTTGGACATTCATTAAAAATCCAGAAAATATACAAAAGACATTCCAAAAATTAATTAATAACCTCATAAAATACTGTGAAACATGGAATCTTTCAATATCAACAGAAAAAAATATATTAACTTATATTCATAAAAATAAAAAACTACCAATTGATTTTGAAGTAAAATTAAATAATAAAAACATTAAAATAGTAGACAATTTTAAATTTTTAGGATTACAATTGGATTCAAAACTTTCATGGAATAAATACATAGAAACAGCAAAAGACAAAGCAAACAAACTTTTTAACTTTCTCAGATATTTGGGCAGTTCCAAATGGGGATGCGAAAATAAATACCTTTTACAAATATATAATGCAATAATATTCCCAAAATGTTTATATGGAATAGAATTAATAATATATCAAAAACTAAGCTAAAAATATTAGAAAATATACAATTAAAAATATTAATATATTGTATTGGACTACAGCAGCATACAAATGGATTAAATATCTATGCAGAAACAGCTATTCCACCTATAAGCAAAAAAAAATACTTATTAGAGAATTTAATATGCAGAATTTCATCAAAAAACAACACACATCCAATCATTGATAAAATAATAAATAACTTTAATGATATTACTACTTTCAACTTAGCAAGTAAGAATGGTATTAAAGAATTAATTACAAAAAAGACAAGTGTAGACTATAATATACAAATACCAAGTTGGACCTCTACTTTTCCAATTTTAAATACAAATATAGATAACTTACAAGCAAAAAAAATACATGATAAAAATATACTTAAATTACTTTCAAATATTCATATAGATAACAATTATAAAGACTTTACGCATATATACACAGATGGATCTCTTAGTGAAGATAGAACTAAATTAGCTGGAGCTTTTGTATGCCCAGAGGAAAATTATGAATACCTTTTTAAATTCAATAAATCTCGTTCTATCTTAACTGCTGAATTATCTGCAATTATATTGGTATTAAATTGGGCATTAAAATTTAATAATAAAAAATAGTGATATTCACAGACAGCAAAGCATCTATAGAAACAATATAAAATGACACTTTAAAAAGCAATTTTAAACTTTTTATGAATGACATACTTATTATAACAAAAAAACCACTTAAATAACAAGAATATTTTATATATTAAATGGATTCCTAGCCACGTAGGAATAAAATAAAATGAAATAGTTGGTAAAAAAGCAAAAATAGCAATAAACACGACACCTAATTTAAATAAACCATTTTTTTATATATTTATTCAAAAAACAAAATAAAACAACTTTAACAAAAGAAACACAGAGATGGTATGATACAAATACAAATAATACACATAGATATGCTATTTCACCTACTATTAATAAATTTAATAATTTTGGACTTAACAAAAAAGAAATAAATGTAATTCTTAAAATTAAAACAAACTCAGCAAATACAAAATCAAGATTATATAGAATGAAAAAAAAAGATTCCCCGGCATGTGAAAAATGTCAAGAATATGAAAATCTTGATCATATAATTTTCAAATGCAAGAAATTTGATCAAGAAAGGCAAAATATTTTAATGCTCTAAGAAAATTAAATATTTCACAATACAACTTTAAAAATATCTTAGAACCTTCAAATCCAAAAGACAAAGCAAAATGCTACAAACTGCTTATAGCATATATTAAACAAATTAAATTGTTTAATATCTTATAAAAAACACACATATATATAAATATAAACACTCATAAAATTATTTCTGAATGAGTTTGCTACCGGGTGGATTCCTGGTAGCAAGAATATTCAATTGTTGATTTGTTAAGAAGAAGAAGAAGCATGTTGCCTTTTCATTTTTATTACAACAAACTGTTAAATTTCTTCCACAAGCGAGTTTTTACTCTCGTGGAAGACTCAACATTTTTTCTCAGACTTTTACTGAAAAATGTAGGTAAAATTATAAAACACTAATGAAATATAATATTAAAATTTTCCATATATATGGTATGAATAAATATATGATTTTTATAGGATAAACTACGTATAAAGAAGAATATATATTAGAAAATGTAATACTTTAAAATTCTGTATCTGAGATATACAACATTATATATATATTTCGTTATAATTTCAGTTCTAAGGTAAAAAACATATAAATGTAATGTACTGCATATTCTAAGAATAAATTTATCTATCTATCTATATTTAAGTTATTTGTCAAATTCAAGAATACGATTTTACTTCAAGGTTCGTATTATCTTTCGGAATAAGATGGTGTTAAATACGAAAACGGTGTAAAGTTCTAATTTCACACCATTTTTGTGGAGTAAGTTCACACCATAATCTGGTGTAATATTGTACACTTTTTTTACACTGTAGCTTCTTATAAGGACCCAATTTCTTAATTTCTTTTCGAACTACGTCATTCACTGCTCATAATCGGCACTTCTCAGGTTCAAGACCCAACTGAACTTGCGCTGAAAAATTTCCCCATGAACTCAACCCGCCCTCGGCCAGAAAGGGGACACCGATAGGATTGGGAAAAACTGACATCCATCAGATGGGACATTAACCCGTGGTGCCGTATGCAGGAGAGGCATGTACTGTGCACGTTAAAGAACACATTGGATAACCTTGAAGAAACGCTACCATCTGTCTTCAAACATCTGTCCAGCGGGTTTCCACCTCCAATCTTCTCAGAGCCCTTGGGGTCCTTGTGACCTGCCATTTAGCCCAAGGGGCGGAGGTGGCTCAGTCGGTAGCGCACCAGGCTCGTAATCTGCAGTTTCCAGGTCTGAGACCGAGCTGGGTCAGCGTTGAGATTTATCGCCGCAAAACTCCCCGCCCTGCCCATGGTCAGTAGGAGACACCGATGGTCTAGAAACCAATGGTCTTGGAATGGTCGTCGACTGGGACGTTAAGCCGTGGCTCCGTGTGCGAGAAGACATATGCTGTCTGTGCACGTTAAAGAATATGCTGGATGGCCTTGACGTGAGGCTACCATATGTCTCCCAACAGCTGTTCCAGTGGGTCCATTCCCACCAACCTCCTCTGAGCCCTTGGGATCTTTGTGACCTGGCCATTTAGCCCATTGTGTGCAAAATATTGCAGCTCAGAGGTAAAACAACCCAATCCAACGTCACCCATTTAAAAATCAATCGCAAGTGAAATCTCGATTTCAAACACGTTTTTATCTCGAAGAAATAAAATAGTGGGAATGAAAAAAGGAAATGAAATGATGAAGAAATGATGATGACTTCCACGAGGTGGATGAACGCAGACGTCGCCAAAGATCATCTGCTTCATAAAGCATCACTTCACTCACATTGATGGGCAATGACCAAGGTTCATTGTAGCGAAGTTTCAGCCGTGTCTGCATCCCATCACGTCCACCCCATCAAACCAGCCGCAACAAAATTGTACTATCTTCCTTACTTGATTATAGCCAATGGCTGACTCCTGCCGTCCCATGACGCCATTTCCTGTAATGCTCACCCTGCGACTACTAAGCATTGTTAACCTTGGGTCGAAGAATGGCTCCAAGTAATGGTTATGGTCACGCAGTTCCCGCTACAAAGGCAGTGTAGCAAAACACTCAGGTTAAAGCTTAGCCCCTTTTATTATCCCTTTCATCATCCTACCTTTCTCCTCTAACGTCATTTTTGCTCTCCATCCTCCCACTGTAACTCCCACACTATCCAAATGCTAATATCACAGTGTCATTTGGCAATTTGTCAAATTGCAATAAAATGAATTCAATTGTAATGCATGCTAACAAAATATTGGAGTTCCATCGACGTAACGTGAAAATTAATTTCCAAGCTCTGTAACTTCTGAAATATTCATTTAATGGAGAAAAGTGACTGAAGATAAATTAAAGATCATAATCAAATCTATTAAAATCTCGATTTTCAACAATATTCATTCAATATTTAAGGAGTTATGGCAGCTGGAATATTGAACAATAAACTTTCTTTTATAAAAATCGTTCAAAAATTGTATAAAATGTTATTTTATTAAAAGGCTTGAAACGTTACTTAATATTTAAGCTTTAAGAATAAAAGAATAAGGAATTTAATGTTTAGCGATAAGTTGTTCAGTTTCCCTAGAGATTAATAAAAAATCGAGTATCGTGCATTAGGAGTAGGGGTGAAAGTAGCTTTACAGGGGACGAACCCTTCTGCAATTAAATGTTAGGTTAAATTTTCATGGCCTCTGGGTAATTCTGACACAGGAAAAGCATTGTTATCTTACACAGCATAATAATATGAAACTTGTTGGTTAAGAAGAAGTCTTGAAAGCTTCTAATTGTAATAATTTATCATATAAATTGACTTCAGGCTATTTTAAAAGCTTTTCTATCCGTTCTACTTATAATTGTTGGTTCAACAAAAATTATTTCCAATGCACAAAATGAACCTTTATTAAAATCATGATATTATTTTTTAAAATATAAATGTTTGATGCATAATTCATTTGCCTCTTAGTATTTTTTCGCCAGCTATATCAAATGCACGACACGAATCGGAACACCGCTTGAGGTTTCAGCTTTGACGAAGCATAAATGGGGCGGGGGTAGCTCAGTCGGTAGCGCGCCAAGCTCGTAATCTGTAGTTTCCAGGTTCGAGTTCCCAGCTGGGTCAGCGATGAGATTTATCTCCGCAAAATTCCCCATCCTGCCCACGGTCAGTAGGGGACACCGATGGGCTTGGAAAGGCAGCCGTCCGTCGGATGGGACGTTAAGCCGTGGCTCCGTGTGCGGGAGAGCCATACCCTGTTCACGTTAAAGAACACGCTGGATGGCCTTGACGGGAGGCTACCATCTGTCTCCCAACAGCTGTTCCAGTGGGTCCCCTCCCCCAACCTTCTCTGAGCCTTCGGAGTCCATGTGACCTGGCCATTTAGCCCATGGTGTGCAAAAAAGTGCCACTCAGAGGTAAAACAACCCAACCCAACGAAGCATAAATGGCACTTTTTCTTATACGCTCTTTGCAAGGACCCCGAGAGCTCAGAGAAAGTTGGGGGAGGGTACCCACTGGACAGCTATTAGGGGACAGATGGTAGCCTCCCGTCAAGATCATCCAGCATGTTTTTTAACGTGCACAGGGTATGGCTCTCCTGCACACGGGGCCACGGCTTAACGTCCCATCCGACGGACGGCGCCCTTTCCAAGCCCATCGGTTTCCCATACTGACGGTGGGCGGGGTGTTTTGCGGAGATACATCTTAACGCTGACCCAGCTGGGACTCGAACCTGGGAACTTCAGATTGCAAGTCTGGCGCGCTACCAACTGAGCACTCCTCCCACTTCTCCCGTCTTACTATCTGCAATAATAGTATACCTCAAAATTTCTCTCCGGTCATAACGTCATCAAAATAGTTATTGTGGACTTATCGAGGTAGGCTGGTCTGGTTATTACACACGGAGTTGTGGTTTAACGTACAATCCACCAGACGACGTCCATTCTATGTCGCTCACCGTGGGTGGAGTTCCAAATGGCGGTAAAGAATTTCAACCGACACACAATGGGGACTCTGTTTTAGCTTAGTATCAAATGGTTTATCAGCACCGATCTGTTGAAAAGATGACATGAAAGACCTACGAAGGTGCAATTTGCATTTACAAAGTATATATGCACACACACACACACACAGTATTGTTATGCGTATTACAGCCCTATTGGCATGTACCGGGATGGGATTGGTCAGTAGCGCGCCAAGCTCGTAATCGGCAGTTCCCAGGTTCGAGTCCCACCTGGGCCAGCGTTGAGATTTATCTCCGCAAAACTTCCCGCCCTGCCGACGGGGAATAAAAGATATCAACGGGCTTGGAAAGGCCGCCGTCCGTGAGATTGGACGTTAAGCTGTGTCCCCGTGTGCGAGAGAGCCATACCCTATGCCCATTAAAGAACATGCTCGATGGCTTTGACGGGAGGCTACCATTTGTCTCCCAACCGCTGTTCCGGTGAGTCCCCTCCCTAACCTTCTCTGAGCCCTCGGGATCTTTGTGACCTGGCCTTTGTAATCCATGGTGCGCAAAAAATTCCTCGTAGAGGTAAAAACAACTTAGCCCAAGTCATTATCTGCAAAGAAAAAAAAAGTGTCGCTCAGAGGTAAAACAACTTGAAGGCATTTCTATCTGTATGACCTCGTGTGAACCGTATCGCTCAGTTTAATTTTATGCTAAATTGTGTTCATTTAGTATTTTTTTCAAGCCAAGTATCACTTTCTTTTCAAGTCTTCTGAAACTTGCAAAGTATCAATTGAAAAAAAAAACTTTTTCAATAATCCTTTTGATAATTTAAAGTTTCCGCTTATTTAATAAATCGCTAATTAATCCTTCTGCGCATTCTTTGCCATGTTTCGAGATTTAATTACTTGGAGTTTCTCTACATGAAGACGCATTTTGACTACGAGAATTTTAAATTACAAAGTTCGGTGTTTGTTTCAATGACTATGCCTCTTTCAATGTCCCTTTAATTAACTTCAACTCAAAAGGCACTTTACATCTCTATACGTTACCTAAAAACCTTTTCAGAATGCATGAATTATGTGTTTCTTGTGTGTGCTTACCATTCCTGTCGTTGCTATCTCTTTCGGAATATCTAATTAAATGTCTTCCCCAAAAGGTGCCAAAGAATGGAACTTACGACATAATTTGGAGAACCCCAAAATTATTCGCAAAATTTAATTAGCGGTTGCTCACATGTGGTGAAAAATTGTATGAAGTTGACGTAGGATTTTTTTTTCTAGTGATAGTAATTATTACTTTGGGCGTTACTATTTAATTTAAAGTTATGTTTATAGTTTTGTTTGAAGATTAAAATCTTTTATAAGGAGAATTTAATTGAGTTTTCAAACTAATCTGTCGAAACAAAAATGGAAAAGATGTTTTTCAAGTTTAGAGCTGGATATTTCAAAGCAATCGACAGCACATTAAGTTATTAGGAAGCATCTTTGTTTAGAAGACGTTTGAAAAACTACTTCATTTTCGATCAACTCAGATCCTCTGCTGTGATTTCTCACCTTTAGTAATTATTGAAAGCAAACAGATTACGTCGAACACAGACGCCTAAAAAAAACTCTCCGTGTTGTTTGATAGTATTAAAAACATGCCAAGAAGAACAAAAAGCAAGAACATTTACAGTCGCTCAAAAAAATATTCTAACACTATGGTTGATTACAGAATTTAGAAAAAAATATCTGGCAACGATTTTTTTAGAAATGCGTGATCTGGCAACCTTCGTGTCACGTGATTACAGAATTCAGGAAAAATATCTGGAGCGTGTGCAGCAACTGTACACGCTCCAGTTATCGTTCACAGCAAACTGGAGCGTGTGTATTTACTGCACACGCTCCAGTTTGCTGTGAACGGTATCTGCACACGCTCAATATTTCCGTGAGTGGGCCCACACGATCTAGTATCAAAATAATATGACCACCTACAGTCGCTCAAAAAAATATCCGAACACTGTGGTTGATTACGGAATTCAGAAAAAATATCTGGCAACGATTTTTTTAGAAATTAGTGATCTGGCAACCTTCGTGTAATCAATGGGGCGCGGGTGGCTCAGTCGGTAGCGCGCCAGGCTCGTAATCTGTAGTTCCCAGGTTCGAGTCCCAGCTGGGTCAGCGTTGAGATTTATCTCCGCAAAATTCCCCGCCCTGCCCACGGTCAGTAGGGGACACCGATGGGCTTGGAAAGGCCGCCGTCCGTCGGATGGGACGTTAAGCCGTGGCCCCGTGTGCGGGACAGCCATACCCTGTGCACGTTAAAGAACACGCTGGATTTACGGGAGGCTACCATCTGTCTCCCAACAGCTGTTCCAGTGGGTCCCCTCCCCCATCCTTCTCTGAGCCTTCGGGGTCCATGTGACCTGGCCATTTAGCCCATGGTGTGCAAAAAAGTGCCGCTCAGAGGTAAAACAACCCAACCCAACTCATGTAATCACTAATCTTTCTGTAATCAAACACAGTGTTCGGATACTTTTTTGAGCGACTGTACAACCCATCCTTTAGAAACAGAGTATTTTCAGAACTTAGACCTAATGGCTGCGTCCAGAATTGCTTGGAAGCAGCGACTGAAGCCGAAATTATAAAATCATCATCATCATCAGTTTATTGTAATAGTAAGGTTACAAGCAGCATATATTTGTAATACTCTTAATAACCCAAGAGCATCTAAGCTGATGTGGGTTAACTTACAAATTGTTTAAATACATAATTTTGATAACATTGACACTTACCTTTACATAGAGAAAAAATATATAAAAACAATACAGAATTTATAGAATCTCTTAGAAAGTTTTGGTTATTGTACCTCTGACTGAGAAATGACCACACTTTAAAGACTACTTGGGTTGGGTTGTTTTACCTCTGAGTGGCACTTTTTTGCACACCATGGGCTAAATGGCCAGGTCACATGGACCCCGAAGACTCAGAGAAGGTTGGGGGAGGGGACCCACTGGAACAGCTGTTGGGAGACAGATGGTAGCCTCCCGTAAATCCAGCGTGTTCTTTAACGTGCACAGGATATGTCTCTCCCGCACACGGACCAAGGCTTAACGTCCCATCCGACGGACGGCGGCCTTTCCAAGCCCATCGGTGTCCCCTACTGACCGTGGGCAGGGCGGGGAATTTTGCGGAGATAAATCTCAACACTGACCGAGCTGGGACTCGAACCTGGGAACTACAGATTACGAGCCTGGCACGCTACCGACTGAGCCACCCCCGCCCCTTTAAAGACTACAGAGCTCTTACCTGGACAAGGCACCAAAATTAGAGCGAAAATTGCTATTTCTTTTTTAAAACGGCAATACTTAATTTTGCATTATTTAATAATATTCTAATATTTAGTCTTAATAAAAATATTTTATTTCATGTTATTTTAAATAGACAGCTTCTAACAAAATTTTTACAAATTAGATAACTTGAAACTTTGTACATTAATGCCCCTCATTTGTTCGACAGTTATCAAACAAAACCAATTCCACAGGACAAAAACTTTTCCAGCGACCCGACCATTGCAATGAAGTTATCCTTATACAGTACATAGTATATACACACATACAAAATCCTCGTGCAGCCATGCGCTATGAAGGTCCAATCACACTACGTAATTTTGCTCTCCAGACGTGTCTGTTCTGAGCTGCAGCTGATGCATTGGCCACTGCAGGCCAATTCTAGCAAGGCTCTGTTTAACGTTGTCTGCCCATCGTATCCTAGGTTTTCCCCTCTTTCGGATACCCTTAGGTTGACTGTTCACAATCCTGTTTGCCAATCTGCAGCTATGTATATGGGCCACGTGGCCAACGCAACCTCTCTCTGTACAAATTGTTGCTCAAAGGTGGTTGCTGACTCCTTCTTCTAACCTCATCATTACTTACAAAGTCAAACCACCTAATACCCAAGATACTAGCATCTAGAATCAAACGCATCAAGTTTCTTATTATCCTTCTTACAAAGGGTCCATGTTTCGCTACCATAACTAACCTCAAATAGAACCAAACTATTATACAGATTAATTTTAGTCTTTAGGTGCACCCGCCTATTTTTTCACACTCTACATAGATTCTTAAAAGTCCCAATGGCAAATCCTATTCTTCTATGTATCTCATACCGCACATCAGCATCTGTTACATAGCTCTCAAGATAATTAACTGAGACACTTGCTCAAGAGTTCAGCCATTGAAAGCAACTGAAGCACCATCTGCCTGACCAATTTTCATCACTTTAGTTTTTTTCTCTGTTTATCACCAAACCTACCCTATTACCAGTCTCATCAATTTATTTTAAATTATAAGGTAATCCGAGGTATAAATGCCTTTTTCATATCGGGAAAGGGGCGGGGTTGGCTCAGTCGGTAGCGCGCCAGGCTCGTAATCTGTAGTTCCCAGGTTCGAGTCCCAGCTGGGTCAGCGTTGAGATTTATCTCCGCAAAATTCCCCGCCTTGCCCACGGTCAGTAGGGGACACCGATGGGCTTGGAAAGGCCGCCGCCCGTCGGATGGGACGTTAAGCCGTGGCCCCGTGTGCGGGAGAGCCATACCCTGTGCACGTTAAAGAACACGCTGGATGGCCTTGACGGGAGGCTACCATCTGTCTCCCAACAGCTGTTCCAGTGGGTCCCCTCCCCCAACCTTCTCTGAGCCTTCGGGGTCCATGTGACCTGGCCATTTAGCCCATGGTGTGCAAAAAAGTGCTGCTCAGAGGTAAAACAACCCAACCCAACTTTAGCAACAAACACGCGTTGGGGGGGGGGGATTCCATGTTACTCTCCAACCAGGAATATAATATACAGGATACCGTAAAAATTACTGCGGATCCCTCGGGGTCCTTGTGATATTTGACCATTGTGTGTAAAAGAAAGTGCCGCTCAGAGATAAAACAGCCCACTCATAAATAGCTTCTCACTATTCAAGTTAATCTTTAAGCCAAAATTTTAATTAGTCTATTTAATAATATGTAAAGTAACTATTAAACCCTCAGTAATAATAATTACGGGCTTATCTTATGATTGCAACATTTTTTACGTTACTTAACCACTAAACGGAATTGAATTCTTGTCCGCATGGTAAATTGTAGCTAATAAATAAGCAAAATATTTTGGCCTAAATATATCGTTAATTTTTCTTAAGTTAAAAACAATTTTCTGTTTTGAGACATCAGCGTTAAAGGAAAATTACCATTTAGGAATTCTAGCAAGGCATGAAAGTCCCACGGCCTCCATTTCTCCACCCCAAAAGGAACTTTATTGATCTTTCTGGTCGTGTCCGCGCCATAAAAGTTATTTCCGGTCGACGAAACGCGATCCACCCATAGTCCCGCCTTCCGGAAGTGCAGCTCTCACTCCAGCGTGCCTTGATCTCTTGGGGTCATTGCAATGTATTGTTCTGATTAGGTTGGTGGATGGCTCAACGATTCGCTGCTGCAGCCAGTGAAGTGGGAGGCCGGCCATTTTGTGACCATTAAGGGAACATATTCCACTGCTGTCAGTGATTGCGAGGGAACGCTCTGGTGACGTCATAAGGCCGTCTTTCAAAACAATACCAGCACGTGCTGGAGTTCGAAGCGAGTGCAGATGATGTGTCTTATGTTTGTATAATACAAACCGTTGGAAAGGCTGTTATGAATTTTGTTGCTTCTAGCTTAGCAACAGTGCCAGCATTGTCATTGATGTAGGCAGGCAGAGACAAATTTAGGGTTTGACTTCTGAGCGACATTTTTTGGCACATAATGGTTTAATTGACCAGGTTACAAGGACCCCAAAGGCTCGGAGAAGGTTGGGAGATGGGGACTCCGTGGACAGCTGTTAGGGTTGAGTTGGGTTGTTTTACCTCTGAGCGGCACTTTTTTGCACACCATGGGCTAAATGGCCAGGTCACATGGACCCCGAAGGCTCAGAGAAGGTTGGGGGAGGGGACCCACTGGAACAGCTGTTAGGAAACAGATGGTAGCCTCCCGTCAAGGCCATCCAGCATGTTCTTTAACGTGCACAGGGTATGGCTCTCCTGCACACGGGGCCACGGCTTAACGTCCCATCCGACGGACGGCGGTCTTTCCAAGACCATCGGTGCACCCTACTGACCGTGGGCAGGGCGGGGAATTTTGCGGAGATAAATCTCAACGCTGACCCAGCTGGGACTCGAATCTGGGAACTACAGATTACGAGCCTGGCGCGCTACTGACTGAGCCACCCCCGCCCCTCTCGGAGAAGGTTGGGAGATGGGGACTCCGTGGACAGCTGTTAGGAGATAGATGGAAGTCTACCGTCAAGGCAATTCAAAATGTTCTTCATGCTTTTTTTTTTGCGCAGGTTGACTAAATGGCCAGGTTACAAGGACCCAAAAGGCTCAGAAGGATTGGTGGAAGGGGACGCACTAGATAGCTGCTAAGAGACCGATGGAAGCCTACCGTTCTTTAATCACTTGTTTTGCACGCAATGCTCTAAGTGGCCTGGTCACAAAGGACCACTAAGAGAAGGTTGGGAGAAGACCCATTGGGTAGCTCTTAGGAGACAAAAGGAAACTTATCGTCAAGGTCATCAAGCGTAGTCTTTTAAGCAGTTTTTTGCACATAAATGGTTAAATGGACAAGTCACAAGAACCCCAAAGGCTCAGGTTGGGGGAAAGGGTTCACACCGGAAAGCTGTTAGGAGATAGAAACCAGCTGTCAACCCAATCCAGCATGTTCTTTAAGCACTTTTTGCATACAATGGGCTAAATGGCCAGGTTGTTGGGTTGGGTTGTTTTACCTCTGAGCGGCACTTTTTTGCACAACATGGGCTAAATGGCCAGGTCACATGGACCCCGAAGGCTCAGAGAAGGTTGGGGGAGAGGACCCACTGGAAAAGCTGTTGGGAGACAGATGGTAGCCTCTCCTTAAGACCATCCAGCGTGTTCTTTAACGTGCATAGGGTATGGCTCTCACACACACGGGACCATGGCATAACATCCCATCCAACGGACGGCAACTTTTCCAAGCCCATCGGTGGCCCTTACTGAGCGTGGGCAAGGTGGGGAATTTTGGGGAGATAAATCTCAACGATGACCCAGCTGGGACTGGAACCTGGGAACTGCAGATTATGAGCCTGGTGTGCTACCGACTGAGCCACCCCCGCACCTAAATGGCCAGGTCACAAAGGCCCTAAGGGCTCAGAGAATGTTTTGGTAACTGAACCATTGGATATCTGTTGGGAAGCAGATGCTAGTATCCTGTCAAGGCCATCCAGCTTGTTGTTCAATGGGCATCGGGTATGGCTCTCCTAAACGTGGACCACGACTTAAAGTCCAATCCCAATTCTAGGGAAATGAAACAAAATGGGCAAGGGAGCTTTTCCACCCAGTTTTGCGAATACTAGTAACAGGATTCTAGGGAGGAAATGATCGCCTATTTAATAATTTTAATAAATTATTAAACATGCGTACACCTTATTGGTCATTGAAATATGATCACGCCATCCATCCCCTATTTATCATCTATAACTTTAAAATGAACCTTTTATGAGAAAACGGTTCAGTTAAGATCTCAAAGCGGTCTGAATATCGATTTTTCAACAATACTCTCTGGTATGGAGTTTTAAACATTTCAGAGCAGCAGTGTAATTCAGAAATTTATCCTAAAATTGAATGAATAATAAAGCCTTATATGAGACTTGTGAAAGGTTCCGCTCAGCCTGTGAATTGCTCTCTCAGGAAGACACAAGAAGATTTATCTTCATTAATTCCCTCGGTGTGAAGGGAGACGTCGATGGATTTAGAAAGATCGCCGTCCGTTGGATGCGACATTAATCCGCTGTCCCTTGTGCAAGAGAGAGCCATACTACTTAAAGAATGTGTTGAATGCCCTGTTTCCTATCAGATGCTCAGTATATTCACTTCCATAATCATCTTTGAACCCTTTTTGTCCTTGTGATCTGGTAAGATGGATCAGTCGGTAACGCGCCAGGCTCGTTATCTGCAGTTTCCAGGTTCGAGTCCCAGATGGGGACAACATTGAGATTTATCTCCAAAAATCTCTCCGCCCTGCCCTCGGTTAGAGTGGATACCGATGGACTTAGAAAGACCGCTATACATCGGATGGGACGTTAAGCCGTGACCCCCGTGTCCTGGGTTGGGATGGGTTGATTTACCTCTGAGCGGCACTTTTTTGCGCTCCATGGGCTAAATGGCCAGGTAACATGGACCCCGAAGGCTCAGAGAAGGTTGGGGGAGGGGACCCACTGGAACAGCTGTTGGGAGACAGATGGTAGCCTCCCGTAAAGGCCATCCAGCGTGTTCTTTAACGTGCACAGGGTAGGGCTCTCCCGCACACGGGGCCACAGCTTAACGTCCCATTCGACGGACGGCGGCCTTTCCATGCCCATCGATGTCCCTTACTGACAGTGGGCAGGGCGGGGAATTTTGCGGAGATAAATCTCAACGCTGACGCAGCTGGGACTCGAACCTGGGAACTACAGATTACGAGCCTGGCGCGCTACCGACTGAGCCACCCCCGCCCCACCCCCGTGTCCTGGAGAGCCATACCTTGTGTGCCTTAAAGAACACGTTGAATGGTCTTGACGGGAGGCTACCATCTGTCTCCTAGCAGTTGTCCTTCCCTCAACCATCTATTAGCTTCGGGGTCCTTGTGACTGGCCATTTAGCCCATTGTGTGCGAAAAAGTGCCGCTCAGTGGTAAACAACCCATAGGACAGCTGCATAGTAAACAATGATCAAATCTGCATAGTAAACAATGATCAAATATGTTGTGAACTTTTGATACTCCATTGAAATAGCCTCGAAACTTTCTAAAATCAATCATCCTTCAATAGCGGATATGCATTTAGAAATAGAGGAAGAGAATTCCTCTTTTTTTAACTCTTAAAATTAATCATTTTGCGTGACTGAATCGATCTCACCTGCCATAAGATAAATTTTCCTCATTCATTTCCCATTTAATGAATTCTTGACCCAAATGGGGAACAAACTGGAGCATCAAAAGTTTTCTCTCCCCTCCCCTCTCTCCTTCTTTATGTTTGATCAGTACTCCAGAATCCCAAAACCTGAGACTAATGTTGACTCCTGTTAAGACTACCTGCAACATTCACATTCTGAAACAATCTCTTTAACAGCTACCGCAATCTAAACAAATCAAATAAATACTTGTATTTCAGTTATAGTGAAAAACTAAATTAAAAGTTTGATTAATGGTTGCTTTGCACACAAGTCACTGTTTACGAAGGCTTTATGATGACAACAATGATATAAATAAAATTCATTAATTTTTTGGTATTGTTTTTTTTGAGATTCTGTCCATACCTGAAGTACCATGCATGCGTGACTATTTGAAATCACGCCTTAAAGACACATTTTTCATAACCACAAGAAGGTACAGGTGATGGCTCTACTTGTACTTCATTACCATCTTTACACGAGAAACTTGTATGAATTTGCTGCTGAATTTTTGAAGTATATGATTGTTTCATTAAGGCAGACTGTAATTAGATATTTGATCTCAGAATAATATATAATATTTATTCTCAACGCAGATATATCGTTATTTGTTATTAATAGGGATATCTTGATATTTGCTCTCAGTATAACTGGGACGGGGATAGCTCAGTCAGTAGCGCGTCAGGCTCGTAATCTGTAGTCCCCAAGTTCGAGATTTATCTCCGCAAAATTCCCCGCCCTGCCCACGGTCAGTAGGGGACACCGATGGGCTTGGAAAGGCCGCCGTCAGTCGGATGGGACGTTAAGCCGTGACCCCGTGTGCGGGAGAGCCATACCCTGTGTACGTTAAAGAACACGCTGTATGGCCTTGACGGTAGGCTACCATCTGTCTCCCAACAGCTGTTCCAGTGGGTCCCCTCCCCTAACCTTCTCTGAGCCTTTGGGATCCTTGTGACCTGGACATTTAACCCATTGTGTGCAAAAAAGTGCCGCTCAGAGGTAAAACAACCTAACCTTAGTATAAATTATTACAAATATCTGTTTGGATATTTTTTCTCAGTAAAAAAAATATATTTGTTCTCAATAAAGATATCTGGATAACAGTTTTCCGTAAAGATAACTGGATATTTCTTCTCACTGTAAATATCTCAATATTTGTAGTAAATCTATATGAATAAATATCTGGATATTTGTTTTCAGTATCAATATGTCGATATATTTTCTTAGTATTGATATCCGAATATTTTTTCTCTCAATCAATGTGTGGATATTTATTCTCAAGATAAATGCCTGAATATTTGTTCTCAGCTAAAAAAATATCTGGCTGTTTGTTCTCAGAACAGAGACTCTGTATTTGTCCTCAGAATGTATATATCGATATTTGTTGTTAATACATATATTTCTGTATTTGTTTTCAGTACGGATCCCACGACATTTGCAGAAAACAAATATGGAAACATTCTCTAAGCTGAATTTCACATTTGAGGATATTTTTTTATTGAGCTTTTCTTTTTCAGATATTTGTTTCCGATTGTCATTAGAGTGACGATTGTATTTGTGCGAAATATTTGTTTCTGATTATTTCCCATACATGGAAAAGCTTATATGAAGTGACGACTTGAATTGTGGTGAATATTTCTTTTTCACTGCTACCATAATTGGAAAATAAATAAATGCCTCCTCAAGCAGCTGCTTGCCACAGAGGTCTGACGGGAATCGCAGGACCTCAGCAGAAGACAACACAAACGTCCATGCCTTACCCGGGACTCGAACCCAGGTCCCTTAGATCAGTAGTCGAGAGCGATAACCACTTGGCCACCGGGGGCAGTTAAGTGAAAAACTTCTGCAAAAAAATGACTGCATTTGTGATAAATATTTATTGCTATTATAATTGTTAGAAGAAGTAGTATTTATTTGTTGGTAGGTAATAAAGAGTTCATGCGATTGTAGTGGTGTTTGCAGTAGTAAACGTTTTTGTGAATACTATCGTAAATGAAGGGCTCATGTGAAGAGATGACTGTACTTGTGGTAAATATTTGTTTTTTACTGCCATCGTAAATAAACATCTTTTCCTGAAAGAAATGATGGTACACTTAGGATAGATATTTATTTTCGATTACCACCATAAATATAGAGTTCTAGGGGAGCAATGACTCTATTTTTGGTAAACAAAACTATTTGATTTGTATTTCCAGCATAAAAGATTAAGCGGTGGCTTAGTTGCTGTATATATTTGTCCTTCAGTGACCCCGTAAAAGTTTACGTGATGACTTGCGGAAGATATTTGCCCTTAATTACACCATAAAAGCTTTGGCGATGACTTGCTGTATGTATTTGTCCTTAAGTCGTACCATAACAACTTAGGTAATGACTTATTTGCTGTAGATATTTGTCCTTAATTTTCACCATAAATGTAAAGCTGAAGTGATGATTTCTTCAAAATAGATGTTTGTTCTTAACTGCCACCATAAATATAATGGTTAAGTGATGATTGCACTTGCCGTAAATGTTTGTTCTTGACCAGCACTACTGACGTCCTCTCCCGATTAACATTGGATATGTTAATGCACATACATGTAATAAATACATTATTAAAGAGGATTGTTTTAGGTATGAGCTGAATTTTTTGCACACCATGGGCTAAATGGCCAGGTCACAAGTACCTAAAGGCTCAGAGAAGGTTGGGGGAGGGGACCCACTGGAACAGCTGTTGGGAGACAGATGGTAACCTCCCGTCAAGGCCATCCAGTGTGTTCTTTAACATTGGGTTGTATTACCTCTGAGCGGCACTTTTTTGCACACCATGGGCTAAATGGCCAGGTCACATGGACCCTGAAGGCTCAGAGAAGGTTGGGGGAGGGGACCCACTGGAACAGCTGTTGGGAGACAGATGGTAGCCTCCCGTTAAGGCCATCCAGCGTGTTCTTTAACATTGGGTTGTATTACCTCTGAGCGGCACATTTTTGCACACCATGGGCTAAATGGCCAGGTCACATGGACCCCGAAGGCTCAGAGAAGGTTGGGGGTGGGGACCCGCTGTTGGGAGACAGATGAAGCTGTTGGGAGACAGATGGTAGCCTCCAGTCAAGGCCATCCAGTGTGTTCTTTAACGTGCACAGGGTATGGCTCTCATGTACTCGGGGTCACGGTTTAACGTCCCATCCGACGGACGGCGACATTTCCAATCCCATCTGGTTTATTAATTTGTGTTCTGAATTTGAAGCTGAATTCGTCGCCAATGTATATAATTTAATAGAATAATTTTAGCAGGCCCATACAACCTTGCTTCTCATAAAACAAAAAAAAAAAGGAAAAAAATCTGTACACTGAATCTGGCTCACTGTTTCATATTTTTTGACCAAGCATTTTTAGATGCATAACAACGGTTTGGTATTGCTTAAAAATATATTTTTGTTTTTTAATCAAGAAATGTTTTGATTTCTTTAACAGTGTAGCTTTTTTTTCCAATTCATTGCTCATTTAGAAATATATTTCATCTTGTTTTCCAAAGAAAACGAAATAATAGTTTTGCATTGTCTGTCTGTCCGTCCGTCTGTAAACATCAAACTTTTTTTATTTACAGAGATAAATTAAAAATTATTTTTTGTGTTGGATAGGTATTGATGAAATATTACGATATGCACTTTTCGAATCGCTCTAAAGGTATAACTACGCCCTCTAACGGTGGAAATAGTTGAAAATTCCAAAATTTAAACGAATATTGCAAACAATGTATTTGTAGTAGAATTTGAAATTTTGATGGAGGAATGTGAAGGTCACGAAGTATCCATTGCCAACAATGAGTTGACTCTTTAGACCCAGAGGGGTGGGAAAACACATCTTATTAGTTTTAGCAGATAATTGTTTATTTTTAGATAAAAATGAAAAATTCTTTTTGGGTTAGATAGGAATTGATAAAATATTATGATTCACGCTCTTTAAATTTTCCGAAAACTATGCAAAATGTGCAAATTTTATTACTGTCTTGTCTATTGCTGAATGGCCTTTTGAATCTTTTCTTGAGAACAAGCTGGATGGCCTCTTGAATACCTCCCATCAAGAGCACACAGGATGGCCTTGATAGAGATACCTTCCGAAAGGTATCAAATAAACGACGCTTTGACTTCCTGATTCTAAGGGTCCTTGTGACTTGGCCATTCTGTACACAATTCCTGTGCTGCTCAGGTGTTCAAACAATCCAACACTGGTTGGGTTGTTTTACCTCTGAGCGGCACTTTTTTGCACACCATGGGCTAAATGGCCAGGTCATAGGGACCCCGAAGGCTCAGAGAAGGTTGGGGGAGGGGACCCACTGGAATAGCGGTTGGGAGACAGATGGTAGCCTCCCGTCTAGGCCATCCAGCGTGTTCTTTAACGTGCACAGGGTATGGCTCTCCCGCACACGGGGAAACGGCTTAATGTCCCATCCGACGGACGGCGGCCTTTCCAAGCCCATCGGTGTCCCCTACTGACCGTGGGCAGGGAGGGGAGTTTTGTGGAGATAAATCTCAACGCTGACCCAGCTGGGACTCGAACCTGGGAACTGCAGATTACGAGCCTGGCGCGCTACCGACTGAGCCACCCCCGCCCCTCCAACTCTGGTCAAGTGTGATGTATTGTTTCAGGACACTTCGTAATGATAACAGTGTTTTTTTTTGCACTTGGGGTGTTTCAGCATCGAGCTTGTTTTGTTAGCTCTTCATGCACGCCAGGTGTCGTGGAGTGATGTAAAAACGCATTTTTCCGGTGTTGAATGTTGTGCGACTAATCCCTTCTGTTGTTATGGCAACGACGGTATTAAGGTGAGTCATGCTCATCAGATAAAAAAGAAATTATTTTTTTTTAGGTTAAGTGCGATTTGTAAAGATGAAAAATACAAATCATATTCTCTGTACTTTACTACAATTTGAGAGGGTCGTGTTCAAGAATTATGTTTTGAACACATTCGCACCATTTCGTTACCATTCCATTTCACCATTCCATTTCGTTAAATCATAATTTGCATTATTATAATACCTGCGAAATATTGGATAATTTAATGTGTCATTTTTATTTCCAGTTGTTTCCTGTTGTTGATATCAAAGAGATATGAGCAATCAGCAAATTGAAATGGGAGAAATTTAAAGATAATTCATATCAATGAGTCTCTTTAGAAATAAACTAGGAGCAAACTACGTTAAATGTGCATTTGTCTATTTTAGTAATTTTTTAAAGTAATATCTTTCCAAATGAACTTATAGGTAAAATATAAATTTTACCTATAAATAAATATAATTTTTACCTATAAATATATATAAAATATAAATTTTACCTAATATGATTTAGGGCGGGGATGGCTCAGTCGATAGCGCGCCAGACTCGTAATCTGTAGTTCCCAGGTTCGAGTCCCATCTGGGTCAGCGTTGAGATTTATCTCCGCAAAATCCCCCCCCCCCCCCTGCGCACGGTCAGTAGGTGACACCGATGGGCTTGGAAAGGCCGCCGTGTGCGGGAGAGCCATACCCTGTGCATGTTAAAGAACACGCTGGATGGCCTTGACGGCATGCTACCATCTGTCTCCCAATAGCTATTCCAGTGGGTTCCCTCCCCCAACCTTCTCTGAGCCTTCGGGGGTCCATGTGACCTGCCATTTAGCCCATGGTGTGCAAAAATGTGCCGCTCAGAGGTAAAACAACCGAACCTCTAATATGATTTACACAGTCCTATCATACTGTCTGTCAGTCGTATCATACTCGTCTGATACGACTGTGTATATTGTTTAGTTCAATTATAGAAGGCAGATTAGATTAATTGCAGTTTTGCGCTGAATTTAGAACGTTTTTAATTACAACTGGCTAATCATGTCCGTCTTGGGAAATTTAAGCTATATAATTAATTACTTTTAAACGTATCAATAATGTTTTCTTCGCTTTTTTAATTTATATTTTGTTACTTTATGACTAAACATTTTCGTAGTGTTTCTTATTTGAAACAAATACACAGTCGTATCAGAATAATATGACCACCTACCTAATAATACGAATGGTAGGTGGTCATATTCTGATACGACTGTGTAATACTTAAGCTCAAAATTACTTTGAGAAAAAAATCATAAATCTTGCATTTATCACGAGTGTCAAAACAATCTAAAACTATATAGTTAGGGTTGGTTTGTTTTTACCTCTGAGCGGCCCTATTTTGCACACAATGGTCTAAACGGCCAGCTCACGTGGACTTCCCTCCCCGAGAACTCAGAGAAGTCTGGAGGGAGGGTACCCACTGGACAGCTATTAGGAGATAGATGGTAGCCTCCTGCCAAGTTCATCCAGCGTATTCTTTAGCGTGCAGAGGGTATGGCTCTCCCTCACAATGAGCCACGGCTTGACGTCCTATGCAACGGACAGCGACCTTTCCAAGCCCATTGGCATCCCCTTTCTAATCGAGGCAAGAGTGGGGGTTAGCAGATATCAATCTTAATTCTGGTGAAATATTTTTCTCTATAGTTTATTAAAATAATAACGAATATTTTAAAAGATTTTATTAACTTTTTTATAGCAAATAATTACCAGTTAAATTTTAATAAAGTTTCAGAAATTAGTTTAATTCTTTTGCTTTGAGTCCCAGCTGGGCTCATCTGTCTGGCTCTGGTCAGAGTCAGTTGACCATTTTATTTAGAAAAGTATGTTGGACTGATGACGTACTTTATTTTGCACTAGCAAGAAACCCCATTTTTCTCACGGACTGAAATTATTCTGTGTGTAAATGATGTGAATAATAATGATGGATTTAAATTAGTTTTACCTTTACATCATAGTTGGGAAAGTAACCTTTAGAATTATTTAAGCTTTTTGGTATGCAATTAACAAGCTTCGCAGTTGGTGACAGTAAGTTAAAATAAGAGTGGTTTTAAACTTGGATCAATTGCTGCTAGTGAGTTTTTAGACGTCGGACACAAGCTAGAATAAAACACCCAGTGTAAATAATTTATTTTAAGGATGTTATTCTAATTACAAGAAATATTCTTAATAAATATTTAAAATATTATTTAATTGTAAAGTATAATAACTGTATAATAGCTTGGTTCTTTCTAGGGTTAGTTATGGTAGTGAAACATGGATCCTTTGTAAACAAGATAACAGGATTGGATTGGATTGTTTTACCTCTGAGCGGCACTTTTTTTGCACACCATGGGCTAAATGGCCAGGCCACAAGGACCCCGAAGGCTCAGAGAAGGTTGGGGAAGGGGACCCACTGAAACAGCTGTTGGGAGACAGATGGTAGCCTCCCGTCAAGGCCATCCAGCGTGCTCTTTAACGTGCACAGGGTATGACTCTCCCGCACACGGGGCCACGGCTTAACGTCCCATCCGACGGACGGCGGGCTTTTCAAGCCCATCGGTGTCCCCTACTGACCGTGGGCAGGGCGGGGAAATTTTGCGGAGATAAATCTCAACGCTGACCCAGCTGGGACTCGAACCTGGGAACTACAGATTACGAGCCTGGCGCGCTACCGACTGAGCCACAAGATAACAGGAAACTAGATGCTTTTGATTCCAGATGCTTACGCAGTATCTTGGGTATCAGGTTGTTCAACTTTGTAACTAATGATGAGGTTAGGCAAAGGAGTCGGCAAACTCCTTTAAGCAGCATATTGTGCAGAGAGAGATTCCGCTGATTTGGTCACGTTGCCTGTATGGATAATACACTGGGAAACACACAAAAAGGCTTTGAAGTGAAACAGTCAATCTTTACTAATTTCGAGGTGCTGAACACGAAAATGACAATAAAATTTATCGATCAGCTCTTGTTTAGGAGAGACAGAGATGGTCATGCATAAACGACTCAGTCCGCATTGAGTACATAATGTAACCATTTCGTAACGCTGTATTTTAAACTCCAGATTGCAACCTATTGCGTTTTATTGCTTCAGCCCGTCATACACACAGCCCCCGCAGGTATTACATCATTATCTTATGTAGTTGAGTCATGATATTGTGGCTTTACGATCGCGGACAAAAGATGATGCAATCGTCAATTGTAAGCGATGTCTCGTAGGGTGAGCAAGTAGTGATTCCCATTTACCCCTGAGTCATAAGTACAACACAAGTGATCCTTGCAGTTTTAATCCAGCAGTAGTGATGCCTCGTAACTGTGTTAATAGTGCAGATACATTTTGTTACATTTGCGGGGAAGTGACGTTTGCAAGCAAGAAAAGGGTTGGGTTGTTTTACCTCTGAGCGGCACTTTTTTGCACACCATGGGCTAAATGGCCAGGTCACATGGACCCCGAAGGCTCAGAGAAGGTTGGGGGAGGGGACCCACTGGAACAGCTGTTGGGAGACAGATGGTAGCCTCCCGTTAAGGCCATCCAGCGTGTTCTTTAACATTGGGTTGTATTACCTCTGAGCGGCACTTTTTTGCACACCATGGGCTAAATGGCCAGGTCACATGGACCCCGAAGGCTCGGAGAAGGTTGGGGGAGGGGACCCACTGGAACAGCTGTTGGGAGACGGATGGTAGCCTCCCGTCAAGGCCATCCAGCGTGTTCTTTAACGTGCACAGGGTATGGATCTCCCGCACACGGGGCCACGGTTTAACGTCCCATCCGACGGACGGCGGCCTTTCCAAGCCCATCGGTGTCCCCTACTGACCGTGGGCAGGGTGAGGAATTTTGCGGAGATAAATCTCAACGCTGACCCAGCTGGGACTCGAACCTGGGAACTACAGATTACGAGCCTGGCGCGCTACCGACTGAGCCCCCCCCTCCCCCGCCCCCCGGGTATCAGCAATCGAGAGGCCAGGAAAGGGTCATCACTCCAATAGTGAAAGCGTCGTATGAGATTTATTTCGGATGCAAAATCGGGATCAAGACAATGCCTGGGACCCACAAATATGCTGCAGTACGTGTGCAAGAAATCTTCCGAAGTGTCTGAAAGGCGAAAAAGTGGCGATGCCGTTTGCTGTTCCTATGGTTTGGAGAGAGCCAAGTAATCACGCAAATGACTGCTACTTCTGCATGGTTCGACCTGTTTCTTGAGGCATCACAAGGGAAAAGAAGTGGACAATAGCATACTCGAATATAGCCCGACCAGTTCCTCACAGTGAAGGCCTTCCCGTTCCCGAACCTACAAAAGAATTTTCCATCGATTCAGACGATAAGGAGGGAGGCGAAGCGACGTCGGGTTCTCTACAGCCTTCGGTGTCTAATGATGATCCATACGTCTGCCATGGTGCGTCATCTGCACCACACATTCTCACCGAAAAAGAAATGAACGATCTTGTTGGCGATCTGGAGCTGTTCAAGACCAAAGCAGAGTTATTTGGATCAAGACTTAAAAAAAAGAATCTTCTCAAGGAAAATGTCCGAGTGATTTCGTTTCGAACTCGTCATGAGCAGTTTATGCCTTACTTCAGAAAGGAAGATGACCTTGTGTATGACTCTGAAGTAGATGGCCTGATGAATGCCCTCGGAATCAAACATGACCCTCAAGAATGGCGACTATTCATAGACTCTTCAAAACTGAGTCTCAAGGCGGCGGGGGTGGCTCAGTCGGTAGCGCGCCAGACTCGTAATCTGTAGTTCCCAGGTTCGAGTTCCAGCTGGGTCAGCGTTGAGATTTATCTCCGCAAAATTCCCCGCCCTGCCCATGGTCAGTAGGGGACACCGATGGGCTTGGAAAGGCCGCCGTCCGTCGGATGGGACGTTAAGCCGTGGCCCCGTGTGTGGCAGAGCCATACCCGGTGCACGTTAAAGAATACGCTGGATGGCCTTGACGGGAGGCTACCATCTGTCTCCCAACAGCTGTTCCAGTTGGTCCCCTCCCCCAACCTTCTCTGAGCCTTCGGGGTCCATATGACCTGGCCATTTAGCCCATGGTGTGCAAAAAAGTGCCGCTCAGAGGTAAAACAACCCAACAACTCAAGGCGGTGTTGCTGCATAATGAAAATCGACTTCCATCCATTCCGGTTGGACATGCTATCTACACGAAAGAAACCTACGACAACTTAAAACAGCTGTTGAACTGTCTTCAATGACTTGAAGATAGTGTCTTTTTGATGGCTCTGCAGCTGGGATATATGAAGTACTGCTGTTTCTTATGTGAATCGGACAGCCGAGCAAAGACTTTGAAATAAATGTGGGAAGGGACCCATCGACAGCTGTTGGGAGACATATGGTAGCCTCCCCACCAAGGCCACCCAACGTGTTCTTTAACGTGCACAGAGTAGGCCCTCCTGCACACTGAACCACGGATTAAAGGCGCATCCGACGAACGGCAGCCTTCCAAACCTATCAGTGGCCCTTACTGACTGTGAGTTTTGAGGAGATAAATCTCAACTCTGGCCCAGGTGGAACTCGGAACTGCAGAATACGAACCTGTAGCATTACCGCCTGAGCTACCACAGCCACTCCTCCTATACACTCTGAATTAACACTAAATATATCCTCTACATTGACTCTCTTTGAGAAGAGGCTTTTGACAAAGTCGTCATGTTTGTCGCATCTAATTAATAATAATTTCTCGGGCGCATGCGCATTTCAGCTCCTGCACACAGTATAATTGTGCTCATAATTTCACTCGGTTGTTAGTACTCCAGGTTCGTAATGTGCAGCACCCAAGTTCGAGTGACAACTGTACCAGCATTCAGATTTACCTTCGCTAGCTCCCACCCTGTTGGGCAGGGTAGCTCAGTCGGTAGAGCTGCGGGCTCGTAATCTGCATTTCGGAGTCCCACTTTGTCCAGCTTCGATATTTATCTCCGCAAAACTCCTCGCCCTACCCTCGGTCAGTAGGGACACCGATGGGCTTGTCAAGGTCCCCGTCCATTGCATGGGACGTTAAGCTGTGGCTCGTGAGCGGGAGAGCTATACTCTGTGCTCGTTAAGGAGCAGTCTGGATGGCTTTGATGGGAGGTTACCATCTGTCTCCCAACAGCTATTCCTGTGAGTCCTCTCTCTGAACCTTCTCTGAGACTTCAGGAACCTTGTAACCTGGTCATTTAGTCCATTGCCGCTCAGAGATAGCCCAACCCTGTCGGTGTAATACTCCACCTAGTTGATCTGTGAGGAAGGTGAGAGTTCAGCAGAAAAGTATCATATGGAAAGAACATCCATATATTATCAGGGACTCTCCTTTTGCATCGTAGATAAGCATACTAACAACTGATCAGAGACTTTATTATGATTATTAACTGTGGTCCTAATAAAGATATAATCTGAATTTTCACTTCGTTAATTATTATTCAGATTTGGAAGTGATATGAGTGATATCGAGAAAAGGACAGAGAGAAAATATTTTATGCCCAATTTTCTTCTTTATTAAAAGTGATGGTGCGGATGCATTCCAGCCCCGCAACCTTATCCAGATATAATGAAACGACACCATTAAGACTTACGCTGGAAAACAAACCCAACTTAAATTTGAGACATTGATTATTATAAAATAAACGGTAGTCAATGCAATGAATAAATGAAATGTTATGACGAAAACGTAAATGCATTATCCGCGACTAGAACTCGGATCTCTTTGATCTTCAGTTCCCTCCCCCTTTTATTTAGTGTTTGTTTGGGGGGAAGCATTGATCAAGCACTGAATAAATATCATATTCATATTTTCTCACCGTTAGAAGAAAATAATAATATTGGAAAATAGCAAACACTTTAAGCGAATACATATTTTGATAGGGCATTTATGTTAGAGGTACGAATTATTTTCTGGTATTGTGTAATGATGAAGAGTTTACATTGGCAGAAATTTGTTTCTTCCAACATGGCAGAGCCACCTATATCATATCGGGTTAGGATATGGGCCCAGTCGGTAGCATCCAGGTTCGTAATCTGCAGTTCCCAGGTTCGAGTCCCACCTGTGTCATCGTTATTATTTTTCTCTGCTGAACCCCCGCCCTGCTTTCGGTCAGTAGGGGACACCGATGGGTTTAGAAAGGCCTCCATCCGTCGGACGGGACGTTCAGTCGTGGTTCCCTGTGTGCAGGAGAGAGACACCACGTTAAAGAACACATCGGATGACATTGACTGCAGACGTTCATCCGCCTCTTAACAGTTGTCTAGCGGATCCCCCTTTTTCTAACCTCTTCTGCGCTCTTGGGACTTTGTGACCTGGCCATTTAAACCAATTATGAACGAAAAATTGCCGCTGAGAAGTAAAATAACCGAACCCAATGTCGGAAAGTAAATAGCAAAAAATATTTATTTGTTCAATCAGTCAAAAAAACCTCTGGACCACTGGAAATTTGGGGCTTTTCGTCCCTGTCTTCCAGATCTTCAAGAAATGGAATAATTGCCTAAAAACAAGACCTTACTTTAGTTCAAAGTTCTTTAAATTCTTTCGAAAACCTCAGAATTATGTAGAAATTTCAAAGATTCTTGTAAACAAAATTTTCTTAAACAAGGTTCTTTTTGGCCTAATAGACTTTTAAGACTTAATTCAGTAACATTACTTCTCTTTAGATTGTTTATTAATTCTTCCCTTTCATTTTCATGTTCTTCCCAATTAAGGAGCACATGTGATACCGTTTCTTTCACACTGCAATGAACACAGTCCAGAGAATTCACTTTTTTTCGTTATGAATAAGGAATCGTTTAATAAAGTTGAACCCCTTCTGAGCCTGGCGATGCAGATTAAGTTCCTTCTGGTCATACCGTAATTTCGAAAGGGAGAAATCCCATTCTCAATCATGCTTCGATGATTGGATCTCCCAGATGTTAATACCTCAAATCGACGTTGAAATGTTCATTTAATATTTTCTTGATTAGTTTCTTGAGGTGTATGTTCCCCATGGAGGAGTAGAGGGTTTTTTCATGCGAGAGTGATGACTTTGCTTAGAGGTCATTTCCATGGATCCCCACGTGTGCAGGGATCCACTGTAGTAGAATTTCTGCACCATTTTGTAATGATGATTTTCTGAAGATTTTAAAATGCTCTGAAAAATCGTGTTGTTGCTGGATCGCCATGGGTCACCTTCAAGAAAATGTGAAGCGGAACTCATCATCATCATTCTCAAGCAGCCATGGGCTACGGAGGTCCAACCAAACCGTGCAGTTTAATTCTCCAATCATATCTGTCCTGAGCTACATCTACTGCATCCGGCCACTGCACACCAATTCTAACAAGGTTCTGTTTGACATTGTCTGCCCCCGCATCCTAGGTCTCCCCTTCTTTCTGAGGTCTTTAGGCACACTGTTGATAACCCTATTCGCCAATCTATAATTATTCATACGGGCAACATGGCCAAACCAGCGGAGTCTCTCTCTGCACAATATGCTGCTTAAAGGAGTTTGCCGACTCCTTTGCCTAACCTCATCATTTAGTTACAAAGTTGAACCACCTAATACCCAAGATACTACGTAAGCATCTAGTTTCCTGTTATCTTGTTTACAAAGAGTCCAAGTTTCATTACCATAACTAACCCTAGAAAGAACCAAACTATTATACAGTCTAATTTTAGTCTTTAGGTGTATACGCCTATTTCTCCACAATCTCCATAGATTCTTAACAGTCCCGGCAGCAATCCCTATTCGTCTGTTAATCTCATGCCGCACATCACCATTATCTGTTACATAGCTCCCAAGGTAATTAAACTGTGACACCTGCTCAAGACTGCAACCATTCAGATGAACTGAATCACAGCCTGATTGACCAATTTTCATCACTTTAGTTTTCTCTCTGTTTATAACCAAACCTACTCTACTACCAGTTTCATCTACAGCTCGAATGAAAGAGTTCATCTCATCAACATCATTTGCCAAAAGGGCTAAATCATCAGCATAATCTAAATCAGAAATTTTCGTATCTCCAGTCCATTTAAGGCCAAAATCTTATATAGAGAGCTTAATAGAGAGCTTAATAGAGAGCTTTCATTATGTTAACTAACTTGTCTGGTATACCATATGATCACACAATCAACCACGACTTATGTCGATCAACAGAGTCGAAAACCTTTTTGAAATCAACAAAGCTAGCAACCAAAGGTTTCTGAAACTCTAAACATTTCTCAAGAATCTGCCTAAGTGAAAATATCTGATCCACACATCCCCTACCACTTCTGAATCCACATTGCTCTCTATTAAACACAATCATGGAAAGAACGTTCCCTGGAACAGAGAGTAGGCTGATATCCCTATAATTATCACAAGAACTGCGATCACCTTTTTTGAAAATAGGGATAATAGTAGCTCTGGTAAACTCTTTAGGAACCATGCCTTTATCATAAAAGATATTCAGAATTTCAGTCATCCAAGTGGTAACAGAAACATTCCCAGCCCTAAACATTTCTATAGTAATTTCATCTACCTCTGGGGATTTATTAAGTTTAAGTTTAGAAATAGCCAAAATAACTTCAGATTGTATTATAGGGAGAACATTAAAGCCACCAATGCATCTATCATCATTACAAAAAATGGGAGTAGAACTAACCACATTGTTTAGAACATCGCTGAAATGCTCAGCCCACTTAGTCGTGACTGAATCCTCACCTTCTATAACCTTACCTTGTTTATCCTTCAATCCTTGTATGCCTGTTCGTTTTCTACCACATAAAACATTAACTATCTGGTACAGCTCTCTGTTGTTGTGCTGCCTAACTGCTTCCTCAGCTTTGTCTGCCAAGCCATCAAGCCAAAGATTCTTATCAGCAGCTAATTGATCCTTTACACGTTTATTAAGTTTCTCTGTATCTTTTAGGACTAGTAGGGTATTGATTAAGGACATTCCTGCAGTTCTTTCTTTCCGAAATAACCTCAAGTGCCTTATCACTCAGATCATTCTGTCTCCTCTGCTCCTTTTTCCTAAAAGAGTATTATTGGTGGCCAAAAAAGCATGTTTAAAATGATCCCATTCTTCCTCAACTTCAGTAGTAAGCAACCCATGGCTGTCATAATGACTAAATAACCTATCATGGTAAGCTTTAGCTATAACTGGGTCTCTCAGGAATTCTGCAAATTTTGCTCGATAATTTTTTAACCCTAGCACAACACTTTTTAAGTTGAAGTTGCAACACACTTTTAACAAGGTAATGGCCAGATCCAATTTCAGCTCTCCTATATGACTTGGTATTCCTAACAGAACTAGCCCATTTGCTGTTAATTAATATATAATCAATCATATTCTTATGCAGCCCATCAGGTGAAACCCATGTGTACTTATGTATGTCGCGGTGTTTGTAATAAGTGTTAGTTATTCTGAAACCATTGAGTTTACTTACATGTAGGAGATGTTGCCCATTGCCATTGCAGCTACCAATACCAAAAGGGTCTATCACCCCTCCCCAAATTTCAGAGTCAGTACCAACTTTGGAATTGAAGTCACCTAGAACAAGTGTAATATCTCCTTTCTTGACAGAATTCAAAATATCCCGAAGGAGTCCGTAAAACCTAACCTTCTCATCCTCATCGGCATCCTCAGTGGGGGCATAACAGCAGATAACATTCAAGTCTTTAATGTTTGTGTGAAATTTTGCTGTAAGAAACCTTTCATTAATGCACTCATATCCTAGAAGAGCATCACTAGCGTGTCTGCTGAGAAGCAGACCACGCCTTGGTGATGCTTATTGTCGTCCCTCCCTGAAAAGAGAAATTTAAGATTATTTTTAAGAATCTGACCTTTATCTGTCCATCTGGTCTCTTGCAAGCCGAAAATATCTAAACTATAATGGTGGAATTCTTGTGTGAGGACATCAAGAGAAAAAGCTCTGTGCAGAGTCCTCACATTCCAACTACCTATGGAGAGAAAATGGTTAGTGGGATGTTTAAAGAAACTAGGTTTATTGAGATAAGTAGGGCCAACAATATCAAACAGCCCCCTGATCGCAGGCATGGGGCAAAGACTGGTTCCTCCTCCGCTGAAGGCAGTAGTCACCGATGCTGGTAGGAACTTCAGGCACAACCTTTTCAAGTGGACTTTTTCAAGAGCCACATGGCCTGCCTGAGACACATTACTCCAGTTTAGGCTTGACGATGCCCAACTAGCTAAGTAAGGTTCAGGCACCTGCGATGGCCTCTGATTAGGATTATCCACCAGCTGATATAAGGTATACCATGACTCTGTTCACTTAGGGCTGGCAACCCAGAAGCAAACAGGAAACACAGCAGCAGATTCTCCCACAACAGAGGCCCACTAGTGCAGCAAGTCCAGGATCCATAATTAAGCTCAAATCCCTAAACTAGTCCAGTCTAGTAGGTATAAATGGTCAGCACCAGGACCCTGTGAAGTTGACCACTCCTCAGCAGGGTTGAAAAAAAAGAAAAAAGTGGCCATAGATGACCGGATCAGTAGGCCATACTGAACTGGCAGCCCTCCCCTTCCGTTCCCTTCCAAAAGAGAATATCTCTTTTGAAAGGTACTAACGGCCTGCACCACGAGAAGACGGGGTCAGACATTAGGTGCTAGACCTGGCCGGTTATGTGCATCATCACTAGGGATTGGTACACAGCTCTCCTTCCAGTTTACGCCTAGCTACCATTTACAGCTGCTCTCTGTTAATATAACTCTTTTTTGGTGTGACTGATTGATCCACCATTTACAATGGCAAACAATTCTGAGGTGAGAATAGAGAATTCTAAACATCAGATATCCCTTATATAATTATTTCGATTACTATTATTGAAGTGAATTATAATACAAATATTTCAACTAAGGTTTATTTACAAAAATATCTTTTTTTAGGGGAAAAAATTATTTACAACTATTTGCATTATCATAACACTAATACATACGAATAAGGTTTTAAATAATATATATTTGTAGGTAAACATTATCATAATTATTAGTAGTATACACTGCTCACAAAAATTAGGGAATGTTATAAAATGAATATGAAGCGATGAAATATCCCCTAATTTTTGTGAGCAATATAATTTACTACTCCTAATAATAATAATTAATTTATAAGAAAAATCTGAATTCTAACATTATAAATGTCAGGTAGGGGACATCATAGAGTTTGTAAAGGCAGTCGTGGGATGAAACGGTAAGCCGTGGTCCCGTGTGCAGCGAGACATACCGTATGCACGTTAAAGAACACGCTGGATTGATTGGATGGGAATCTATCATCTGTCTCCTAAAAGCTGTCCAGTGAGTCTCCCCCAGCTTTCTCTGAGCCCTTTGGGCCCTTGTGAACTAGACATTTAGCCCACTGTCATTCAGATGTAAAACAACATAACAAATTATTTCAAACCAAAAAGAACGATAAGGAAAACATGGTGCTTTTACTGCATAATGAATGACTATGCAGGGAAACACGACTGTAGGGGGATAGCCTCGATCTTTATAGATAATAGATACAAACAATTTTTTTAAGTTATTTTTCTTTGACATTGTGAAAATAAGTTGTATATTTTATAAATGAGCCGTAAAGTTTGAATCATATCTGCGTGATATAGAATAGAGATAATTTAGAGCTGAGAATTAAGTTTCACATATTTCTTGAAATTGTGAAACAAATAAGTAAAAATATTTTTCGAAAATTATAATTTTGATCTTTTATCAGCATTTAATAAATAAAAACAAACGCCATGCACCGTTTGATTATTTTTTACGCATTTTCTCTCTTTAATAAGTGAACGTTTCTTTGCCTTTATGATGATTTTATCCACGAACTTTCAGTTTGCTACTACTTAGCATTTCTAATAATTTTTGTTATGAATAGAATTTAGTTTGTTATTACATGATCATAATTAATAAGAGTAAAATTATTGATTAACAAAATGCATTTCTGTAAATATTTTATAGGACGAATCAGAAAATCTTTTGCGGTGTTTTACCTCTGAGAGGCATTTGTTTTGCACAAAATGGGCTAAATAGCGAGGTCACAAGGACACCAATTGCTCCGAGAAGGTTGGGGAAGGAGACCCACTGGTCAGCAAACAGATGGTAGCCTCTCGTCAAGGCAATCTAGCTTCTTTTTAACGTGCACAGGGCTCTTTCATACACGGGGTCATGGCTTAACGTCCCATCCGATGGACGGCGGTCTTTCCTAGCCCATAGGTTTTACCCTACCTACCGAGGGCATGGTGGGGAATTTTGGGGAGATAAATCTCAACGCTGGCACAAGTGAGACTCGAACCTGGAAATTGAGATTACGAGCCTGGTGCGCTACCGACTGAGCTACCCCTGTCCCTAAGACAAAAACAGCCCAGCCGTAAGGTTTCTCTTTAACAATATAGACAGTGTGAATGCATTTCAGCCCCACAACCTTTTCTGGACATAATGAAAAGGATATACCAAATCGTACAACTTCAAGCATATAGCAATTTTTACTAAGTTTAATAATTTCTATAAAACGACTGGTAGGTAACACAATATATTTTAAAGTTTCATTTAGCATGATCATTGTTGTGAAATTTTGCATTTAAAGCTTTTTCTTAAAGTGTGGGGAGAAGCCAACATTGTTTAAGATAGTGGCTTTTAACCATTATGGACTTTCTTAGCAACCTTTAATCAGAAATCACATTCTGTTAAAATTTTACACAACAAATGCATTTTTTAGAATATGCGCTAGACACAATTGTGCTATACTTCTCATCTGAGGTGTTTGACAAATTTTTCGTTAGTAAGACAAGTTAAATTTCGGTTAAAGGACAAAGTTGAATAGCATATTAAATTTATTTGCTTTATTGAAATATTTATTTATTACTCGTATATTAATATGCTAATGAATATATTTATGCTAATTGCTAACTTTTAAAAATACTTTACTACCGGTAGAATTATTAGAAACTAATTTACATTAAGTAACTATTTTAGAAGTATTTGAAGAACTAATGGAAGAACTTAATCTGATTCTCATAAATCATAAATGGCTCTCACTTTTTGGAATGGAAGAAACGAATCTTTGCTTGACCTCACCATGGTTGATCCTGCCTTGGCATCTCAGTTAACCTCTACTACATTTAGTGACATTTTCACAAGTGACCATTTTCCGATTCTAATTAGTGGACTTCCAAAGAGAATGGAAAGGAGTAAAATAAAAATTTTAAACTGGAAATCTTTCAGAAACTGCTCTCAATCAAGAACTTGAAAACCGCGAAGAAATTCTTTCGATAAAACATTTTACGGAAGGCATTAACACAGCTAAAATAAAAAGTACTACAGAAATCAATAATCCTGACAACCTGAAATATAATGTTCAATTTATTAACAGATTGATTGCCTTGAGAAGGCGGGCTGAAAGAAGGGGCTAGAAAAACGAGAATTTTAGATCATGTAATCTATTATAAAAGGATTAACGCATTAACAAAAAAGAAAATTAAGGAAGCAAGAAGGATGGAATGGGACAATTTCTGTCAAAGCATTGACTTTTTTACTCCCTCGGCAAAAATATGGAAAATGATAAGGTCAATTGGGAAACCAGTGTCTCCTTCTCTTCCCTGGAATGTTTTGCTTTTAGAGGAAAACAAAACTTTAGAAAATGTAGCAAATGAATTTGCACTTATGTTTTCAACTTTAGGAACTAGTTTAGTGTCTCCTGAATTTCTTTAAAACCATTTTTTGGTAGAGAGGGAATTAGAAAAGGCATACAATCTAAATCCAAAAGTTCCTGATTTCTTGGACAGGAAATTTAATATGAGTGAATTTAAACTGCTCTTCAACACTCTAAACCATCTACCTCTCCAGGACCAGACGGTATATCCTATAACAATTCAAGAATCTCCCGGAAAAACATTTTAACACTTTACTAACTATTTTTAATGAAATCTGGGAACAAAACATTTTGGAATACATCTTTTGTTGCTCCTGTTCTCAAACCTACAAAATCATCTGGTGATATGACATAGGCCTATTGCACTCTGCTCATGCTTAGGAAAATTGCTTGAAAGTATGGTGAACAGAAGATTGAAAGTATTGATAACAGAATCAAACCATCTCTTTCACTATAACATTAATGGCTTCAGAGCTAGCAGAGGCTCAGTGGACTGTATTATTGACTTTGTCACAAATATTCTAACAGGACTGAATTTTAAGAATATGTACACAGTTGCTATTTTTGTAGATCTTCAAAAAGCTTACGACTCTATTTAGATTAACGGAATGCTTTACAAACTTCTGAAACTTGGAATTGCTGGAAACATGTTTTCTTATATTAAGAACTAGATAAAGGACAGGAAGATAATAGTGAAACTTAAAGACACCCTTTCAGATTCTTTTCCTTTGGATAAAAGTTTACCGCATAAAGGTTTACCACAGGGCGGTATTTTGAACCCTAAGTTATTTAACTTATATATATATATATGACCTCCCAGACATTTTGCCCAGAAGTGTTAACCATATCATCTGCATATATGGAATATTTATCTGGTTAACAGGAAGAAATTTAACTAGAATACATACAGTATTACAAAAGGCACTAGATGATGGTCAACATTATTTTAAGTCATGGAGTTTAGACATCTCAAAAGATAAAACAGTGATTTTGCAAAAGTAGAAATCTTCCAAACATAAAATTATTCATTCAAAATGAACCTTTGCGAGTTGTAAAATAACATCGCTATCTGGGAGTCTTACTAGATTCGGAGTTGAGTGGAACCCTTATTATGTTCAACAGCTTGTCTCCTATTCTAAATCATTCCTCAATATCCTCAAGTGCATTGGCTCGAGTAAAGGAGGAGCCTCACCAGATCAGATGCATCCACTGAACAGCTGTTAGGATACAGATGAAATCTTCCCATCAAGACCATTCAGCGTGTACTTTAATGTGAACAGGATATGACCCTCCTGAACACGAGACCACGGCGGTAACGTCCCATCAGACGGACGGTGGCCTTTCAAAGCCCATTGGTGTTTGCTTTCTTACCGAATGTATTTGGAGTTAACAAAGATAACTTTTTGGGATTTAAATATTAGTACTAATATAATTCATATATATGGGACATATGTACAAGCTTAATGAACTTATATTGATGTAAGAGATTTATTATACAATAACTTACGGAGGATTGCAATAAAAATTACCTTTTCATTAAGTTAAGCAGACCAAAGTCATTATATATTATTTCAGTGGTTTGAAAATGATAACGCTTTTCAAAAGATTTTTGAGTAATATATTTTTTATTATTGAACTTCGGGTAGATTAAAAAATAGCATTATTGGCATCGATATCTATATATTTAAAAAATATAATATACTAAAAACGTACGTAAATGAAAAGAATTCATTTAAGCATGGGAAATTATTTTACATGAAAATTTCACGAAAAGGAAATAACGAAAGAATATTTTTTGCGTAAGAAAACGGCAGACTTCAGTTTACATGAGATTTCAAAATTCCTTTCAAATGGATCTTTTGAAGGCAGACACCTTCCCGGTGTCGAATGTTGTGCTACTAATCCCTGCTGTTGCTATGGCAACCATGTTAGGGTGAATCGTGTTATCAGATAAGAAATGAAAAAAATTGAAATAATTTTTTTCTGGACAAGAGCAATTTGTGAAGAACAGAAATACAAATCATTCTCTCCGTTTCTTGCTTCAAATTGTTAGGATTGCATACAAATCGTTTCCTCTGTTCCTTCCTTGAAATTGATAGGATTGTGCGCAAGTGTCACGTTCTGATCATATTCGTCCTGGAAACATTCGTGTCTTATTAAGCCATCATTTTCATTATTATGATGTCTATATTTGGCGATATTGCAGAAATTGAAATATTTTTGGTAGATTGTTTTTAAATTAATTATATTAATAAATTATTAGATTTAATTTATTAATTTTAATCGTAATTTAGAGTAGGGGTTCTCAACGTGCGGTAAGCGTACCTCTTGGGGGTTCGTGGTAAAAGTTTTGGGTACGTCGTGAGAGCTCAAAGTCGCTAGATCTAATAACTAAGTAAAAATAACCATTGTTATACTATAACTATTGTTTAATCTATCTATACAAGGGGTACGCCAATTACATGCACATTTCCACGGGGTACATGAAGCATAAAAGGTTGAGAACCACTGATTTAGAGAATATGAATCTTACTTATACTATACTAATATTGTTAATTAATATAACATAAGATTCATAATCTCTAAGTATATAGATGCATAATTTGGGTTGGTTTGCTTTAACTCTGAACGAACGGCACTCTTTTGCACAGAGTGGGCTAAATGGTCAAGTAACAAGGACCCCGTGGGCTCAGAAAAAGGTCGGGGGAAGGGACCCACTGGAACAGCTCTGGAGACAGATGATAGCCTCCCGTCAAGGCCATCCAGCGTGTTCTTTAACGTGCACAGGGTATGGCACTCCCTCACACGGGGTTACGGCTTAACGTCCCCTAGATGCATGGGGTAACAGTTTCGAAAAGTATATTGATAATGAGGAAAAGCACGATTCCAATGCAAATCAATTACGAAAATGCTTTTACTTGACAGAATGGGGCGGGGGATTCTCAGTCGGTAGCGAGCCAGGCTCGTAATCTGCAGTTCCCAGTTTCGAGTACCAGTTGAGCTTAGCGATGAGATTTATCTCCGCAAAAACTCCGCGCCCTGCACATAGTCAGTAGGTGGCACCGATTTGGGTTGGGTTGTTTTACCTCTGAGCGGCACTTTTTTGCACACCATGGGCTAAATGGCCAGGTCACAAGGACTCCGAAGGCTCAGAGAAGGTTGGGGGAGGGGACCCACTGGAACAGCTGTTGGGAGACAGATGGTAGCCTCCCGTCAAGGCCATCCAGCGTGTTCTTTAACGTGCACAGGGTATGTCTCTCCCGCACACGGGGCCACGGCTTAACGTCCCATCCGACGAACGGCGGCCTTTCCAAGCCCATCGGTGTCCCCTACTGACCGTGGACAGGGCGGGGAATTTTGCGGAGATAAATCTCAACGCTGACCCAGCTGGGACTCGAACCTGGGAACTGCAGATTACGAGCCTGGCGCGCTACCGACTGAGCCACCCCCGCCCCCTTGGTGGCACCGATGGGCTTGGAAAGCCCGCCATCCGTTGGATAGGACGTTAAGCCGTGGCCCTATGTGCGGGAAGACATAGCCTATGCACGTTCAAGAACATGCTGGATGGCCTTGACGGGAGTCTACCATCTGTCTCCCAAGATCTGTTCCAGTGCATCACCTCTCTTAATCTTCTCTGAGCCATCGGGGTCCTTGTGACCTGGCCATTTAGCACATTGTGTGCAAAAAGTGCCTCTCAGAGGTAAAACAACCCAACAACTGCAGCTATTTTACAGCAATGCAAAGATTTAATTTAACTTGTTTTATTAAATTGCCTGTAACGAATAATACTTAAAATTATTTATTACCAAACTACCAATGATAAATAATATAAATTATTTGGTATTAAGTAATTGAACTCTGAGTAAAAATTAATAATATTTGAAATAGAGCTTGGGTAATTGAAAATCTTTCAGAAGAAACTGGTAAAAGGTCGTTCAGAACTAGAATTGTGCCTTACTTTTATTGTTTATCTTTTTTAAGAGTTGCATCACCAATGTGCCATTTCTATTCCTTTTTATCTTCCTAGATATTTTAATCAACGTGATCGACTTAGAAACTTAATTACCTAACGATGCAATGATCTCTAATGCTACTTACTCAAATAGTATTTTTATTTATTTATATAAAAAAACCCCGAAGGATTGAGATAACTTTTGGCTTATGTTTGTTTCTCGTACAACCTACAAACATTTACACAACGGCCTGCCCACTGGCTCACTCGTGAAGGTTTATGAACACTTAAGCAGTTAGGCTCTGCCAGTTGGATTGGATTGGATTGTTTTACCTCTGAGTGGCACTTTTTTGCACACCATGGGCTAAATGGCCAGGTCACATGGACCCCGAAGGCTCAGAGAAGGTTGGGGGAGGGGACCCACTGGAACCGCTGTTGGGAGACAGATGGTAGACTCCCGTCAAGGCCATCCAGCGTGTTCTTTAAAGTGCACAGGGTATGGCTCTCCCGCACACGGGGCCACGGCTTAACGTCCCATCCGACGGACGGCGGCCTTTCCAAGCCCATCGGTGCCCCCTACTGACCGTGGGCAGGGCGGGGAGTTATGCGGAGATAAATCTCAACGCTGACCCAGCTGGGACTCGAACCTGGGAACTACAGATTACGAGCCTGGCGCGCTACCTACTGAGCCACCCCCGCCCCGCTCTGCCAGTAGTGTTAAGGAATCCACTGCATTGTTGTTAGGAAGCAATGATGTCTCAGGGAAAGGCGGTTCTTTAATGTCCAAAGGTATGACTCTAGCAGTCTTTCCATGTCCATGGATGTCCCTCTATATCATTGAGGGAGTAACTGAACCTGAAAACATCAGACGTATAGTTTGTCCTATTTCATAGACATCCGTCGTTTCCAGGTTAACCTGGTGTGACCCGGAAATGTAGCAAAAAACGCTGAAAATACGGGTTGTCAGAAAGTAAGATTCGCTATTCAAATCCTCTGAAACTCTTGTAAATTACAGTGAAGTCAACATACAGGAAATCCTCCTACATTGTCACCAGACTTATTTCGACACTTGTAACAGTCTATTTGCTTATTGAAGCCCTGTTGATAGAAGGACACGTCATGTTCTTAAGGATAATTTTTGACTTCCTGTTTGAAGGTGTCATCCAATGGAAAGAATCGTCCTCAGAGATGCTCCTTCAGCTTCTAAAACAAGTGAAAGTTCTGGAATCTATTATACAGGATGAACAGGTGCCGACATCATCATCCACTACAGTCACATGATCCAATGATAAAGCATCCAAGCCATACACAGCCATAAGCTGTCGATGAATTTCCACCAAATGGGTCTTCTGTGCCAACAGAAATTAAGTTCTCCAGCTTCCTCTACACGTGCAGTATCTTCGCCATGTTCACTCCAACTCTTCACCTCACAGCATGAGTGTGTAACAGTGATGGCTATTGCAATTCAGTGATACTATTGGGTACTAACATGCTGTGGAAGCACAGCCCCAGGTATTTGTTAGTTTGGTGTGGAACCTTACTATCTGACTTAACCTCGTATAATGTTTTACGTGGCCAAAGTTCTTATTTTATGAAATCACCAGTGTAGATGCAATTAGCTCTACAACCTTGTCTAGATCTAGAGAAAGAGAAAAAAACAATATGTATAACTTTTACTTAGAAATTCATAAGATATTAACTTTTATCAAAATAGTGGTTGCCACTGATATCAATATTTTATTTTGGGTACATTACGATATTTTTAATATTTATATCTTTCCAAACTATATTGCTAAATAATTACAGAGCAATATTGATAAAAACGGATTTTTTTACCTCATGTCGATCCAAAATCCTAAAATTAAAAAAAACCCACTATAATTCTTATATTCAAAATTTCTTGTCAATTTAGAAGGTAATCAATATTATCGGCAATCTTTATTTCTCTCCCAGACCCGGGATTGATTTGTAAATGCGAAAATTTGATTAAAGTAAATTAATAAAATGGAAATTAATAAAAATAATCACTTTTTTTATATTATTCGTTTATTTTTCATGAATAAATATATATATTTGTTAAAAACCTTTCTTGCCTTCGGGGTCCTTATAACCTGGCCATTTAGTCCATTTCCGCTCAGAGGTAGTCCAACCCTGTCGATGTAATACTCCACCTAGTTGATCGGTGAGGAAGGTGAGAGTTCAGCAGAAAAACATCATATGAAAAGAACATCCATATCTTATCCGGGACTCGAACCCAGATCCTTTTCCATCGTAGATAAGCACACTAACAAGTGATCAGAGACTTTATTATGATTTATTAACTGTGATCCTAATAAAGATATAATCTGCATTTTCACTTCGTTAATCATTATTCAGTTTGAAAGTGATACGAGTGATATCGAGAAAAGGACAGAGAGATGTTTTATGCTCAAGCTTCTTCTTTATTAAAAGTGATGGTGCGGATGCATTCCCAGCCCCACGACCTCATCTAGATATAAAGAACTGGATTTGACTGTACACGGAAAAACAAAACCAACTTGAATTTGAAATATTAATTATTATAAAACAAACGGTAGTCAATGCAATGAATAAATGAAATATTATGACGAAAACATAAATTCGTTTTCCGCGACAAGAATTCGGATCTCTTTGATCTTCAGTTCCCTCCCCACTTTTATTTAGTGTTTGTTTGGGGGAAAGCATTGATCAAGCATTGAATAAATATCATATTCATATTTTCAGACCATTCGAAGAAAATAATAATATTGGAAAATGGTAAAACTTTAAACGAATATGTTAATGTGGTATTTATGTTTTTGAATTTTTTTCTGATATTGTGTAATGGTGATGAATTTACATTGGCCGAAATTTGCTTCTTCTAACCTGGCAGAGCGACCTATATCATACCGGGTTAGGATATGGGCTCAGTCAGTAGCACTCCAGGTTCGTAATCTGCAGTTCCCAGGTTCGAGTCCCACCTGTGTCAGCGTTATTATTTTTCTCCGCTAAACCCCCGCCCTGTACTCGGTCAGTAGGGGAAACCGATGGGCTTGGAAATGCCGCCATCCATCGGACGGGATGTTCAGCCGTGGTCCCCTGTGTGCAGGAGACACACACCACGTTAAAGAACACATCAGATGACATTGACTGCAGACGTCCATCCGCCTCTTAACAGTTGTCTAGTGAATCCTCCTTTAAATGGGGCGGGGGTGGCTCAGTCGGTAGCGCGCCAGGCTCGTAATCTGTAGTTCCCAGGTTCGAGTCCCAGCTGGGTCAGCGTTGAGATTTTTCTCCGCAAATTTCCCCGCCCTGCCCACGGTCAGTAGGGGACACCGATGGGTTTGGAAAGGCCGCCGTCCGTCGGATGGGACGTTAAGCCGTGGCCCCGTGTGCGGGAGAGCCATACCCTGTGCACGTTAAAGAACACGCTGGATGGCCTTGACGGGGGGCTACCATCTGTCTCCCAACAGCTGTTCCAGTGGGTCCCCTCCCCCAACCTTCTCTGAGCCTTCGGGGTCCATGTGACCTGGCCATTTAGCCCATGGTGTGCAAAAAAGTGCCGCTCAGAGGTAAAACAACCCAACCCAACCTCCTTTAAATGAAATATTAATCTTCCAAATTTCTTGTCAAGCGTGCAAGTGAGTCATCATTCGCTGGGTACGTTAAAGAATATGCTAGAAGTTTTGACCACAGGTTATCATATGTCTCTTAATTACTCACTAACCTTAAAATATATGTCTCTTGCTTTAAATGATAGGGCTTATATGTTAATAGAAATCATTCAGTACTTTCGGCACCTTTGGCCACTCCCCACGACCCCTCTTTGGCTTCGAATGCAACACCGGATCGGAAAATTCCCCTTATTTCTGAGTTCCACTGTCCGAAATAGCCCTATTCACTAATTTTTAGCTCTCGAGCACCGGCATATCGAATTTGACCTTTGACCTCAAAGCACCCATTGCATCCAAAATTTGACATAATATCTTAGATCTATAACTCAAAATATCCCCAGGTTCCATTTTAGCCCTCTAACGCTAGTAATCTGTATTTGACCTTTGACCTTGAAGGACCCAGCACATCCCAATTTTCACAACATTTCCGAGAGCTACGGCCCAAAATACCCCCAGGAACCAATTTTTAGCTCTCTAGCACTGATAGATTTATATTTGACCCTTGACCTCAAAGGACCATCAGCATTCGCAAAGTTTCCGACATCCACAACCAGAAACGCCCAACTGACACCAATTTTCACGTTTCTAGCGCTCTTAAATGAAGGTTTACGTGACCTCCATTTGGCATTGAAGAACACGTCGGAAGTAAAATTACGGATTTTTCGCGATATCCACTCCCCGGATTACCCCTAAATGTAAATTTTTCAGATTTCTACCATTTGTGCATCATAGTTAGAATTAGCTTCATCCCACGCCAATCACTCACAATCTTCTATATATGTATTATTTCCGTGCGTTATAACAGAAGTTAAAATGGCATAAACATGTGGGTTCAAACATGTGAAGATGACGTCACTTCCGCTATCTGTTAGGATGAAGCAGCCTGACAACGACAATAATGCTTCCTATGGAATTCATAACCCGGATTGGTTCTTGATTTTCTGCAAATTTTGCTCGATAATGTTTCTTACATGGTAATCGATAAGTACCCTGAGCAAATCCTGTGAATTTGCATCAATGTAAATGGGGTGGGGGTGGCTCAATCGGTAGCGCGCCAGGCTCGTAATCTGTAGTTCCCAGGTTCGAGTTCCAGCTGGGTCAGCGTTGAGATTTATCTCCGCAAAATTCCTCACCCTGCCCACGGTCAGTAGGGGACACCGATAGGTTTGGAAAGGCCGCCGTCCGTCGGATGGGACGTTAAACCGTGGCCCCGTGTGCGGGAGAGCCATACACTGTGCACGTTAAAGAACACGCTGGATGACCTTGACGGGAGGCTACCATCTTTCTCCCAACAGCTGTTCCAGTGGGTCCCCTCCCCCAACCTTCTCTGAGCCTTCGGGGTCCATGTGACCTGGCCATTTAGTCCATGGTGTGCAAAAAAAGTGCCGCTCAGAGGTAAAACAACCCAACCCAAGTATCAATGTAAACCTTAATGGACAAAGGCAGAGATTTAATGGGATATTAAATAACAGACCAAACAGACTTGATCCAAGAAACGATTGATTTGAAATCAAGAACAAGAATTGATTGGCTGCCAAAGTGGGTTATAATGTCTAGTAGTCAGGAATGATTTTGTTTTCATGGAACAATATTGATAATAATATTTATTTTTTCAATCTCCATTTTCGTTTTTCAAAATAATCAAAAGGGAAGGGGATTTAATATATTGAACTGTTTGAATTGTGAGGGAGGTTTCATTTTTTCACGCAATGGGCTTAATGGCAGGTCACAAGACCTCAAGGGCTCAGATCTGTATGGGATATAGTCAAGGTCACCTTGATACATGAGGTCTGGACAGCCGTTGAACAAAAGGAACGAATTTAAATATGCCTAAAAATAAAGAGATTAAATTTGTTTAGAATTCAATTAAAATCTTTTTTTTTAAACTACGTAAAAGAAAATAATTGAATAATTATTACTACAATAAAATATTTCTGAATATTTTAAAATGGATTATCATATTTAAAAAAATTAATAGCTATCAGCAGAATTTTAGGCAATAAAAATTTATTTAGAAAAATTATATTTTAAGAAATGCATTGTTACTGCACTATCCAATCGTAATATTCTGTACGAGACTTTGCAAAGGATAGAAAAGATAGATTCGGAAATGGCGGCAGATATAGTTTTTCTCTCTAAATTGGTGTAATCTTTCAGATATTAATAGATCATTGACATTTCTACTTTCCTTCCATTAGAAGGCAGATTAGTTAGAAAAGATACAAAATAAATTCCAAATTGCTGGATTTATGGGTACTGCATAGGGTTGGGTTGGGTTGTTTTACCTCTGAGCGGCACTTTTTTGCACACCATGGGCTAAATGACCAGGTCACAGAGACCCCGAAGGCTCAGAGAAGGTTGGGGGAGGGGACCCACTGGAACAGCTGTTGGGAGACAGATGATAGCCTCCCGTCAAGGCCATCCAGCGTGTTCTTTAACATGCACAGGGTATGGCTCTCCCGCACACGGGGCCACGGCCTAACGTCCCATCCGACGGACGGTGGCCTTTCCAAACCCATCGGTGTCCCCTACTGGCCGTGGGCAGGGAGAGGAATTTTGCGGAGATAAATCTCAACACTGACCAGCTGGGACTCGAACCTGAGAACTACATATTACGAGCCTGGCGAGCTACCGACTGAGCCACCCCCGATCCAGGTACTGCATAGAATAAGATTGAGAAAATCTGCACTAGGCGATGGCAGCCTTTTCACGTTCATCGATGTCCTCCTTTCTGACCAGGCAGAGAGGGGCTTAGCGGAAAAAATCTCTGAGCACGAACAGTAGGGATTCCTATTTGGAAACATCTGGCATTTAATTGCGAGTTTGCCAACTAAATCAGCTTTAAAAGGTCACCTTGAGAAACATGAACAGACGATGAACTAAAGAAGAAAGGAAAAAAATTTAATATGCATAAAAATTAAAGCGATTTAATTTGTCTAGAATTTAACTAAAAGTTTTTAGTTTTAAATAGTATAATATTTATTCATTGATTTTATTAAAATATTTACATACATTTTAAAATAATTAGTAACTCTTTATTTGAAATATTTTAATTTATTTTTACAGATATAGTTATAATAAATACAGCTATATATACAGGGTGTCCCCGAATTCATGGTCCAAACGTGAGAGGATGGTAGTACAAACCATACCCACCAATATTCGTCGTAGAATATGCGGCCGCAAACGCAGTGAGGAGTCGGAAATGAAGGACAGATAGAGAGGTTTCCAGAGTGACATCTATTGGAGATCATTACAACAAGTGCTCAATCGTCCGCCCACCAACGTTGATACAGGCGGCACAACGGCGTAGTAGCGATCGGCGTACCTGCTCGTAAACATCGGGCTTGTCGCGCACATCGGCGGCTGAGAATGCTGGGGTTCGGCCGATCCAGCGCTTTTTAGCCGTGCCGCCTCGTCTGCGCCCCCTACCGGCACCGGGCTGCGTTTGTGGCCGCATATTCTATGACGAATATTGGTGGGTTCGGTGTGCACTACCATCCCCTCACGTTTGGGCCATGAATTCAGAGACACCCTGTATATACAGGGTGAATCTGAAAAAGTGGGCAAAACTTTACGGGGTGGTAGAACGCAGCTATACGAGCAACATTCGTCATAGAATGTATGGTCGGAACGCAGCGGTGAGAAGTTAAAAGGTAGTTTTCCACTGTCACATTTAAAGAATGAACACAAGAAGGAGAGGAGATACTTCAGAAAACATTTTATTAACAGGAATGTAACTTGCATTCCCGTCCGCCGCACCGTACACAAAGTGCATATCCGCCATTTCGTGGTTAGTATAACCAGCCATCCTCTCGGCAATTCACGGTAGAAATGCCGTTGGGTGCGAGGACCGACCCTTTTATACCATTTCCAACGCCACCTAGCGGCTCGCCGTTTGCGTTCCGCCCATACTTTCTATGACGAATATTGCTCGTATAGCTGCGTTCTACCACCCCGTAAAGTTTTGCCCACTTTTTCAGATTCACCCTGTATATCAGGAAATTTGGGATAGCAAGTAGCCAGTGCAGACTGCTAATTTTCTTATTTCTGTTATCCTGTTTTGGAAATTAATTCTAGTGAAGCTGCACTGCCCATGCCCTGCATCATATGCAAGTAGGCCGTGGCCGTTAACGAAAGGAGGGAAATTAAACATGCGTGAAATCATTTAGTTTCTCTAAAATTTTATAATAAATAATTTTAAACATCATAAAATAATAAAATAATCTATTTATTAAAATTTTTATAAAATATTTATATTTTGAAATTAATTGCCAAATTTTAAAGGTAAAGAGTTACCAGTTGAATTTTAAGACGAAAATTTTCAATTTAGCCATTGTTTATGGGGGGGGGGGAGGGGACAAACAATTCTTTTGTTAGTGTGTTGTTACTTTCATTTTAATTTACTTAATTGTCACGTGACACGAAGGTTGCCAGATCACTAATTTCTAAAAAAATCGTTGCCAGATATTTTTTCTGAATTCTGTAATCAACCATAGTGTTCGGATACTTTTTTGAGCGACTGTAGGTGGCCATATTATTTTGATACTAGATCGTGTGGGCTCACTCACAGAAATATTGAGCGTGTGCAGTTACCGTTCATAGCAAACTGGAGCGTGTGCAGTAACTGCACACGCTCCAGTTTGCTGTGAACGGTAACTGGAGCGTGTACAGTTGCTGTACACGCTCCAGATATTTTTCCTGAATTCTGTAATCACGTGACACGAAGGTTGCCAGATCACTAATTCCAAAAAAAAAAAATCGTTACCAGATATTTTTTCTGAATTCTGTAATCAACCATAGTGTTCGGATACTTTTTTGAGCGACTGTACAACTACATAATAGAAGACAGAGGTGATTTGAATATGACATAAGGTCGTAATATCATTTAAAGAAAATACTTGGTATTCTTGTAAACAACGCAAAGTAGGTTTTACTAATAATTGATTTATGTAACCTGTTGTTGCTGCGTAGAGATCTATTTGATAATGTGCTTGCTACTCAATTAAGATAGTTCGACACTTAAGACTTGATAATTTGAATATCGTGTTAAGGATATTGGAATGTTCTGTTCTATTAACATTTGTCAACAGAAGATAGTGAATAATTAATCATAAGCATATTTAGTTCAATAATTAAATTCACATACTTCTGGTGCCGGGGTGGCTCAGTCGGTAGCGCGCCAGTCTCGTAATCTGTAGTTCCCAGGTTCGAGTCCAGCTGGGTCAGCGTTGAGATTTATCTCCGCTAAACTGCCCGCCCTGCCCACGGTCAGTAGGGGACACCGATGGGCTTGGAAAGGCCGCCGTCCGTTGGATGGGACGTTAAGCCGTGGCCCCGTGTGCGGGAGAGCCATACCCTGTGCACGTTAAAGAACACGCTGGATGGCCTTGACGAGAGGCTACCATCTGTCTCCCAACAGCTGTTCCAGTGGGTCCCCTCCCCCAACCTTCTCTGAGCCTTCGGGGTCCCTGTGACCTGGTCATTTAGTCCATGGTGTGCAAAAAGTGCCGCTCAGAGGTAAAACAACCCAACGTTAAAGAACACGCTGGATGGCCTTGACGGGAGGCTACCATCTGTCTCCCAACAGCTGTTCCAGTGGGTCCCCTAACCCAACCTTCTCTGAGCCTTCGGGGTCCATGTGACCTGGCCATTTAGCCCATGGTGTGCAAAAAAGTGTCGCTCGGAGGTAAAACAACCCAACCCAACACATACTTCTTGTGCTCCGTCAGTGTCGCGCCAAGCTTGTAATCAGCAGTTCCCAGGTTCGAGTCCCAGCTGGGTCAGCGTTGAGATTTATCTCCGCAAAATTCCCCGCCCTGCCCACGGGTCAGTAGGGGACACCGATGGGCTTGGAAAGGCCGCCGTTCGTCGGATGGGACGTTAAGCCGTGGCCCCGTGTGTGGGAGAGCCATACCCTGTGCATGCTAAAGAACACGCTGGATGCCCTTGACGGGAGACAACCATCTGTCTCCCGACAGCTGTTCCGATAATATCGCCCAACCTTCTCTGAGCCTTCGGGGTCCATGTGACCTGACCATTTAGCCGATGGTGTGCAAAAAAGTGTCGCTCGGAGGTAAAACAACCCAACCCATACTTTTGTTTAAATGATTATTAAATACTGAACTAACAGGTATTGTTTTGAACTCATGCTCATTGTCCATCTGTTTAAATTCGTATCCAAATATATATATACTAATGAGCTCGTGTGAAAATGTGCTTTTTACTAAGAATCCATTTGATAAATATAAAGTATTGTTACGACAGGTGAACGTGCTACAATGATTTTTTGATAAACGCGTCATGAACGGTCGCGTATGCTTCAGCGTGAGTTACGTCACTAACGACATCGAACGACTTGACAGAAAAGAATAAGGAACAAAAAGTTGTTATGAAGCGCAGTTGGAATGGAAAAGGATTTGGGTTGTTGGGTTGTTTTACCTCTGAGCGGCACTTTTTTTGCACACCATGGGCTAAATGTCCAGGTCACATGGACCCCGAAGGCTCAGAGAAGGTTGGGGGAGGGGACCCACTGGAACAGCTGTTGGGAGACAGATGGTAGCCTCCCGTCAAGGCCATCCAGCGTGTTCTTTAACGTTGGGTTGTTTTACCTCTGAGCGGCACTTTTTTGCACACCATGGGGTAAATGGCCAGGTCACATGGACTCCGAAGGCTCAGAGAAGGTTGGGGGAGGCGACCCACTGGAACAGCTGTTGGGAGACAGATGGTAGCCTCCCAATAATCCTCCAATAATCATATTAAATGCATCTCAAAAAGGTTTATTGAGGCTGTTAAAAATAATCCTAATGAGATTACTTCTTCTTTGCTTAATTATTATCGTAATGTTCTTAATAAGTACAAGAGGCCTAAAATGATGGCTTTCTCTGAGGAAAGATACTCGTTTTAGATCTCTGGTGCATGATAGATGCTATTTCTAGCTCGTGTTTTATGTTAGCCTCTAGGGGTCCACCCAGCGGTGGTTTTCTTGGGGGCATATGCAACTGGGCATATTCTCAGATGGAGATGGTAATGGGTAATGTCTTACCTGGAACATCGCATATCCAAACACGATCTATGACACTTGACACAGTCCAGATCACAAGACATGTAAAGCTACGCGATATGTGTGTAGCATGTAGCATAATAATGATTTTTCGAAGTACCAGGATAAAAGATCCCATAACCTTCTCCATCTGAGGATAACCAATAAATGGCATGAGTCGCAAAGGACAGCACAAAAATCACCAAAAGGTGAGCCCCAAGGGTAAGGGTTGGGTTGGGTTGTTCTACCTCTGAGAGGCACTTTTTTGCACACCATGGGCTAAATGGCCAGGTCACATGGACCCCGAAGGCTCAGAGAAGGTTGGGGGAGGGGACCCACTGGAACAGCTGTTGGGAGACAGATGGTAGCCTCCCGTCAAGGCCATCCAGCGTGTTCTTTAACGTGCACAGGGTATGGCTCTCCCGCACACGGGGCCACGGCTTAAATACACGTATAATGTATACGTGTATTTACGTCGTTGTCTGGGGTAACGCCCAGACACGGCCGCACACGGGGCCACGTCCCATCCGACGGACGGCGGCCTTTCAAAGCCCATCGGTGTCCCCTACTGACCGTGGGCAGGGCGGGGAATTTTTGCGGAGATAAATCTCAACGCTGACCCAGCTGGGACTCGAACCTGGGAAGTACAGATTACGAGCATGGCGCGCTACCGACTGAGCCCCCCCCCCCGCCCCCCAAGGGTCAGGAAAACAATGATAAAAATGATAGATCAGGGTACTAGGCCATAAAGTGTTCCTGATCGAAAACCAATGGTCTAGCCCTCTTGAATCTGATGATAGGATCATGATCATACTTTGAAATGTTAGTAATGAAATCGTGAGGATTCGTGTCCACAGTTTCTAAGAATTTCTTAGAGATCTGCTTTATATGGGTGTAAATATGTGGGACGCCTAAATCCCCATGTCTTTGTCTGTTGGTCACAAACCATAGAGCATTTACGGCCTGTCTCAAGATTTTATTTTTATAGATCTGGAGTTTCTTAATATTTCCCTTTGTCGTGCTAGCCCATATGGGGGCTGCATATGTTATAACAGGTTTAAGAACTGTATGGTAAAGTAGTAACTTGTGATCAATGGAGAGGATAGAATTCCTCCCCATCAAAGGGCCAAGTTGGCATCGAATCTTGTTTGCTTTTTGCAGAACATTTTCAACTGTGCTTGTCCCATCTGAGCTTTTCAAATGTGCTTGTCCCATCTGAGCTTGCTATGCAAGGTAACGTCCAGATACTTAATAGTTTTCTGCTAGTTAAGTGGTGTATCGAAAAAGTTGAGAGTATGGGGGTTAGTGACTCTTTTGGTGATAAATAAAACCGAAACACTTTTGTCAACACTGATTCCGATCTTCCATTTACTGTACCATTGCTCTATCTTATCCAGGCCTTGCTGTAATCTATTAATAACAATAGATGCGCTCAGCGAGGATGAGGAAAGAGCAATGTCATCTGCATACATAGCAGTAGTGATCCTGTCAATAACAGGATAATAATAAAGGTAAATAGAAATGAGCATTGGTCCAAGAAGGGAGCCTTGTGGTACTCCAGCTTCGATGGGATGTATCGTAGAAAGGCTCCTTTTAATCTGTTCTTGAAATGTACGATTGTTAAGGTATGACTGTAAAAATTATATAAATCCTGATGGAACCTTAGCCCTGACAAGTTTGTACAATAAACCATCTATCCAAACTTTGTCAAAAGCTTAGGCCACATCAAGAAACACTGAGGCAACCGTTTCCTTTTTATTCAAGGATTCAGCAATTTTCTCAACTACACGGAGGATCCGATGCTCAGTGGACATTTGGTTGGTTGGTTGTGTTACCTCTGAGCGGCACTTTTTTGCACACCATGGGCTAAATGGCCAGGTCACATGGACCCCGAAGGCTCAGAGAAGGTTGGGGGAGGGGACCCACTGGAACAGTTGTTGGGAGACAGATGGTAACCTCCCATCAAGGCCATCCAGCGTGTTCTTTAAGTGCACAGGGTATGGCTCTCCCGCACACGAGGCCACGGCTTAACGTCCCATCCGACGGACGGCGTCCTTTCCAAGCCCATCGGTGTCCCCTACTGACCGTGGGCAGGGCGGGGAATTTTGCGGAGATAAATCTCAAACTTGGGGTCTACAGATTACGAGCCTGACGCGCTACCGACTGAGCCACCCCCGCCCCACTCTCAGTGGACATCTTCTTTCTAAAGCCGAATTGCAAATCTGGTATGATGTGGTTCTGATTAAGAAAGTCAGAGAGTCTATTGATAATCACCCTGTCAAGCAGCTTGCCCAAACAGCAAAGCAAGCTGATTGGGCGGTAACTTTGGGAGAGACTTGGATTTTTCCCTGGCTTTAGGATCATTGAGCATTCTTCCAGATATTCGGCAAGTTACCGTATCTGAGGAGTAGATTGAAGATTGAATACAAATGAACCATCGCCTTTTTTGGCAGTTTTTTCAGTATTTTGTTAGTTATGAGGTCAGGACCTGGGGCCTTATTCCGCTTAAGGTTTTTTATTGCATCTTCAATTTCCTTGGGTGTGGTAAAAAGAATATTAACGATAGGAACTTGTAAGAATCTGTAGAGTCCATCCTCCACCTCTTCATGTGTGTCTTCATCAGAGAGATGATGATTTTCCTGGAATTGATCCTCCAGTGAGATGGCAAAAGCCTCCGCCTTCTCTTCATCGCTAAAGACCACTCCCTGGAAACCATGAATAGGTGGGAGATTATCCTTAGGATTTTTAAAAGAATTTGTTAACCTCCATATGGAGCTATCATGCACAGAAAGATTGCTGATTTTATCTTTCCATCTATTTTGTCTAAAATACTTAATATCATTTCTGATTTGTTCTTTTAGTTGGTAATATAACTTTTTATCTTCTTCATTCCTAGTTCTCTGCCATTTATGCCGTGATTTATTTCTATCTCTAAAAAGTGCTAAAATGGGAGCAGGAAGCGAGTAATAATCTGATAAACTCTTTTTAACTTGACTCGCTTTTGCCTGAGAATCAGTTAGAATATGAATAAAAGTCTCGATATCCTGCGTGATAGTAAGTAGATTGGATGAGTTGCATTTTCTAGTGATGGATTCATTTACAAAAGAAGTAAATTTATCCCAGTTGGTGTAAATCAGTTCTGTAGGATTTTCCTGTGAGGTAATAGAAAGTTGCATGTTAACGGAAATGTGGTCAGAGTTAAATACATTAATTGTATTTAATCTGTAAATGGGAAAGAAATTTCCAATTACTACGACATCTAAGACATCCGGTTCGAAATTAGTATTATATGGGTAATACGTGGGATCAGAAGGTGCATCTACGATGAAGCCTTTATTTGTGGAAAAGTCAAGCAAAATGCGACCATTTGCATTACAGCTCCTAGAATGTCAAGCATTATGTTTGGAATTTAGGTCACCAGCTAAAATTGTTGGGTTTTCTGAATTAAAAATGGTGTCTAAATTAGACGTTTCTAGTTTTTAATTAGGAGGTTGTAACCTGCTATGATATTTATATTCCCTACATTAGTACCCAAAATAGAGACAGCAGTAATCTCAAGAGAATCAATGTTGGGTATTTCATAAAGGAAACGAGGAACACTATGCTTGATGATAACAGCAGTGCCTCCTCCACTGGGTGGGGGTGGCTCAGTCGGTAGCGTGCCAGGCTCGTAATCTGTAGTTCCCAGGTTCGAGTCCCAGCTGGGTCAGCGTTGAGATTTATCTCCGCAACAATTCCTCGCCCTGCCCACGGTCAGTAGGGGACACCGATGGGCTTGGAAAGGCCGCCGTCCGTCAGATGGGACGTTAAGCCGTGGCCCCGTGTGCGGGAGAGCCATACACTGTGCACGTTAAAGAACACGCTGGATGGCCTCGAATGGAGGCTACCATCTGTCTCCCAACAGCTGTTCCAGTGGGTCCCCTCCCCCAATTTTCTCTGAGCCTTCGGGGTCCATGTGACTTGGCCATTTAGCCCATGGTGTGCAAAAAAGTGCTGCTCAGAGGTAAAACAAACCAAACCAAACAAAGCCACCTCCACTATTATGCAGACGATCAGTTCTGTATATATCATAATTTGGAATCTTTAGACTACCACTAGCTCTTAAGTGCGTCTCACTCAAAAGAGCTATGTCGGTTTTGAATTCCAGTAAGAAGTTTAAAAATTCAAAACGATCAAGTTTCAGGCCATTGCAGTTCCAGGCGATAATCTTAAGTTCATCCTTAGAAACAGGTGTATTAGCCATTGCAGTTTATGGCATTGAATAGAAAAACCGAAGGCCTTAAAACCCACTGTAAGTTTTGGCCATAAGGCCAGTGGCAGTTTGATATTCAGTAAACAGTACCTTAATGTTTACAAGAAGTTCAGCAAGATTTATTTGCTTGAAAAACTTCAAAACTTCTTTTAGGTCATTAATTAGAATCGATTGTTGGCGATACCGCCCCCCCCCCTGGGGGGCGCTGGAACGATCCAATGGGGACGGTAGTAGCCTCGGGTACAATTGGGGAGCGGTGTAAGCATAGAGAAAGAAGGGAAGATAAGAAAATTTTCAAAAATCGTTCGTACATGTTTCATCCGTTGTGTATAACATAGAGTTAAAGTCGTAGTGATTATTTTATTTTCCAAATAAACATATAAAATGCAAGTTATAACCGATCAGTGGTCAAGTCCGCCGACAGGTCTTATCAAGCAAGTATTGGCAGGCAAGCGTGTCACGAATTGTCGGAAAGTCCAGCATGGATCGGCAGGAATATGTGCAGCTTTCTATTTGTTTGCTTAAATAAGGTAGATTTCCAGGGGGGCGCTGAGTAATTTTTTTTTCTGAAAAGGGGGAGGTAGGACAAATAATTTTGGGAACCTCTGATTTAGCCCATTGTGTTCCCACACGAGTCGCTCAGAGGTAATCATCTCTACACAACGTGTATAGACTTTAAGAATGATTTTTAAACTCATTTTCTTCATATGAGTGCCACAAAACCTCTGCAGTCTTCCCTCTGTGGGAAAGAGACTACCAGTGGCATTTGGGAGCCATTTTTCTGATGAATCCTCATACAAGAGAGCCATACAAAAGCTCTCTAATAATTATCGTGCCAGGAGAACTTCATTAAAACAACATCCTTAAGAAGCCATGGGGCTACGGAGGTCCAACCAGACCGTGCAATTTAGTTCTCCAAGCAAGTCTGTCCTGAGCTACATCTACTGCATCTGGCCACTGCACACCAATTCGAACAAGGTCCTGTTTGACATTGTCTGCCCACTGCATCCTAGGTCTCCCCCTCTTTCTGAGGCCTTTAGGCACACTGTTCATAACCCTATTCGACAATCTATAATTATTCATACGGGCAACATGGCCAAATCAACGGTCTCTCTCTGCACAATATGCTGCTTAAAGGAGGTTGCAAACTCCTTTGCCTAACCTCATCATTAGTTACAAAGTTGAACCACCTAATGCCCAAGATACTGCGTAAGCAGTATCTGGCAAGATCTGGAAGCAAGATAAGCTGGATAAGCAAGATCTGGAATCAAAAGCATTTAGTTTCCTGTTATCTTGTTTACCTAGCGTCCAAGTTTCACTACCATAACTAACCCTAGAAAGAACCAAACTATTATACAGTCTAATTTTAGTCTTTAGGTGTATACGCCTATTTCTCCACACTCTCCATAGATTCTTAAAAGTCCCGGCAGCACATAACCATCTCATGCCACACATCACCATTATCTGTTACATAGCTCCCAAGATAATTAAACTGTGACACCTGCTCAAGACTGCAACCATTCAGATTAACTGAATCACAGCCTACCTGAACAATTTTCATCACTTTAGTTTTCTCTCTGTTTATAACCAAACCTACTCTACTACCAGTTTCATCAACAGCTCAAATGAAAGAGTTCATCTCATCAACATCATTTGCCAAAAGGGCTAAATCATCAGCATAATCTAAATCAGACATTTTCGTATCTCCTGCCCATTTAAGGCCAAAATCTTTCCCCTGAAGTGAATTTCGCATAACATAATCAATAACCAAGCTAAAGAGAAAAGGAGACAAAATGCACCCGTGTAGAAAATCAGAAGCAATGTTAAACCATTTGTTACAAGACTTTCCAACTCTTCCTCGATTGTTACATTTTTTCCCATTTTATTGGAAATTCTGCGCACTTGAAAGCCAACGAATCTGGGAACTGCAAATCACGAGCCTGGCGCGTTATCGACCGAGTCAATCCGCCATTTCCTGTTACACTCTGACTTATTCTCTTAATATAATGGTTAAAGCATAAAACAGAAATCAAAAAAATATTTTTTAATTATCACCATTAACTTAGCATTTTAATTTCCCAAATAAAAATGATTTCATTTCATCACACAGCCACAAATCTGATTTGAATTTCAAAATTTTATCATTTCTGACTTGAAATAAACTTATATCTCTGGCGGTAACGTATCGCGTGACTTCCACCATTATCTGAAAGATGCAATCTCCTTATATTTACTAAATCTCCCTCACAACACACTAGACTAACGAAGTTAGCCCAAACTAACCTCACCATTAACAAAATTACAGACACTAAACCTCATTAATGGAAGTTATGATTTTATGTTTTATGTATTTACAGTCCATTTCCCCCCTTGAACATTCTGATGTGAGCACGACTAACATCTGCATTTCAAGCCATAGAATTGCTTCTCGGCATGCTTTGCAAAACTCTCTTCTCTTGTGTATAATAGGAAAAGGAATCTTAATCTCACTTATTAGCAAACTTAAACTCATTATTGTTTATGGAGAGTTATTTGGGCAAAGTTAAGCCTCTTGCATATTAACTATACGAGATAATAGTTTATTGCATTGTTAAGAAATACTTATATATATAAAATCACTGGCCATTTTATTAGAAACATCCTCATGTTATGGGACGGGGGTGGTTCAGTCGGTAGCGCGCCAGGCTCGCAATCTGCAGTTCCCAGGTTCGAGTCCAGCTGGGTCAGCGTTGAGATTTATCTCCGCAAAACTCCCCGCCCTGCCTACGGTCAGTAGGGGATATAGAGGGGCTTGGAAAGGCCTCCGTACGTCGGATGGGACGTTAAGCCGTGGCCCCGTGTGCGGGAGAGTCATACCCTGTGCACGTTAAAGAACACGCTGGATGGCCTTGACGGGAGGCTACCATCTGTCTTCCACAGCTCTTCCAGTGGATCCCCTTCCCCAACCTTCTCTGAGGCTTCGGGGTCCATGTGACCTGGCCATTTAGCCCATGGTGTGCAAAAAAGTGCCGCTCAGAGGTAAAACAACCCAACGTTAAAGAACACGCTGGATGGCCTTGACGAGAGGCTACCATCTGTCTCCCAACATCTGTTCCAGTGGATCCCCTTCCCCAACCTTCTCTGAGACTTCGGGGTCCATGTGACTTGGCCATTTAGCCCGTGGTGTGCAAAAAAGTGCCACTCAGAGGTAAAATAACCAACCTCATGTTATGTGAATGGGGGAGTTGACTTTGTGGCTATATAACTTTTTGAATAAGATTGTTTTGAAAATATGTTATTGAAGAATTATCTCGGTCAGTAATATCTAAATATCTTTTTCAAAACGCACTAACCACGTTATTTTTTACTGTTATGTAACAATTTAAAAAGTAAGAAGGATATAATTATTTACGAGTTTTTAATGCTACACTGAACTATTCTATTTTTCTATTATATTTCATGGCTAATTCATAGTTGCAGGCGTAAATGTTAGTGTAAGATTATATAAAAATTACTCTTGTTCCAAATGTTGAGAAGTATTAATAACGTAAATGTTATTAGCTTGATACTTGGTGGTATTAAATTTTGCTTTTCAAGTGTAACCGAATGTAATTAATTTACATTTATGTCTGGTGTTAAATGCGGGGCGGGGGTGGCTCAGTCGGTAGCGCGCCAGGCTCGTAATCTGTAGTTCCCAGGTTCGAGTCCCAGCTGGGTCAGCGTTGAGATTTATCTCCGCAAAATTTCCCCGCCCTGCCCACGGTCAGTAGGGGAGACCGATGGGCTTGAAAAAGGCCGCCGTCCGTCGGATGGGACGTGAAGCCGTGGCGCCGTGTGCGGGAGAGCCATACCCTGTGCACGTTAAAGAATACGCTGGATGGCCTTGATGGGAGGCTACCATCTGTCTCCCAACAGCTGTTCCAGTGGGTCCCCTCCCCCAACCTTCTCTGAGCCTTCGGGGTCCTTGTGGCCTGGCCATTTAGCCCATGGTGTGCAAAATAGTGCCGCTCAGAGGTAAAACAACCCAACCCTGATGTTAAATGCACGTATAACCAAAATAAGAAAATTCCCATATTAGGTCAATGGGAATCTAACTTTGAAGTTCTGTAAGTTTTAAAATGTGCATTAGATGAAAAAAATATGAATGAAAACAAAATAAATAAGGAAATCTATTTAAATCTCTATTTTCAACTATATTTATTCAGTATGTAGAGTTAAGAAAGCTGGAATATTAACAATGAATTAATGGATTTATAAAAATCATTCATAATCGTTTAATATTGAAGTAATCATTATGCAAACGTCTAAAATGTATGTTAAAATATTTGAAACAATACCTCATAAATTAATTAAATAATTAGTAAGTTCTTATCATTCATTAATAAAAATAAAATAAATACCCGCTCAAGCAGCTGCTTGCCACAGAGGTCTGACAGGAGTCTGTCAGTTTATATGCCATACTAGAAGGTCTGAGAGGATGGCAGGACCTCAGCAGAAAAACGACACATACATCCATGCCTTACCCGGGGCTCGAACCCAGGTCCCTTAGATCAGTAGCCAAGCGCGCTAACCACTCGGACTGTTGTGATATATTCTAGCTTTTCCAACACTTTAAATGCTGAATAAATGAAAATTGAGATTTCAATAGATTTGATTATGATTTTTAATTTATCTTCAGGCTCCTGTTTCTATTGAATGAGTATTTTATAAGTAATAAAGCTTCGAAGTTAGATTCCGATTGACATAACATGGGGATTATCTAATATTTTGTTAGGGCAATGTAGAATACTGGAATATTCTTCTTAAAATATTCTGTTTCACTTTTTTTGTGGAAGATTTCCTTTGTTGGGTGTAACATTTCGCCATAAAATGGTGATAACCTAGCTGCAACCATAAACTAAAATGTCCTGGCCATTTTAGTTTATGGTTGCAACTAACCAACACCGTTTTTTCGTTTGCAGTATGCTCCTTAATTAAAATTTTAAATTTAAGGTATTGTAATGGAATATTTATTCAAAAGTTGTTCATCAAGGATTTTTTTTCTTAATAATTATACACTGCTGGCCATTAAAAGTGAAACACCAGGAAGAACTCATCAGATTGTCCCGAAATATGCAAGATGGGTAGCCCATGGGAGAACATGTAAATGATTCAAAGCGCAGCACATGCGCACATCATATGTGACAGTAACGCTCCCTGGAAGTGATATAGCACGGCATCCATACGACCAGGTTTCCGACTTTGATCGAGGGAGAATTGTGGGAATACGGGAAGGCGGATTATGGTACTGAGACATCGGTGCTCGTGATGGACGGAATTCTGCCACAGTGATGAGAATATGGCGTCAGTGGGTAGAGGACGAACCAACTCGCCGACGTGATGAATCTCAACGGCCCTGTCAAACAAACGAACGAGAGGATAGACATCTCGTGCGCATGGCTTTGAATGATCGTACAGCCACATCAAACACCTTAGTTCAACAGTTAGGGTGTGTTGCACATCAACCATCGTCCGCACGTACGATTTGATGTCGTCTGCAATATCGGGGCATCTTTGCTAGGTGGCCACTGCTTCGGCTACCATTGATTCTAAAATATAGGGGTATGCGACTGCAGTGGTGTCAAGAACGTCGCGCATGGATGTGCGAATGTCATCACATCGTCTTTTCAGACGAATCCCACTTCAGTATGCAGTACTATGATGAACGAATCAGTATCTGTCAGTACCGTGGCGACAGGTTCAGTGATACATGCATGATGCAGCGCCATACAGGTCCGACCCCTGGTGTTATGGTATGGGGTGCCATTGGAATCCTCTCACACACGCGCCTCGTATGCATTACCGGTACTTTGAACAGCGAGCGTTACATCACTGAGGTGTTGGAGCCTGTGGTCGTACCTTATCTTCAGGGGATATCTGGTGCCATTTACCAACAGGACAATGCCCGACCTCATGTGGCATGCATCGTCCAACAATTCCTGGACAGCCACCACGTGACACTTCTGCCTTGGCCTGCTAATTCACCGGACCTATCGGCAATTGAACATGTCTGGTCCATGATCTCACGACGACTAGCACACCAGACACCAGCAGCTGATACAACAGATGAAATTTGGCTACGTATCAAAACTGCATCCGATTGCCACTCATGGTGGCTAAACAAGACACTGATTTCTTTGTATTCCACAAGTCTAACGGAGTTGTATTTATAATCATTTGATCCTTGTAACATAAGCTATGTATTCGCTAATTATGGCTCTGATATCTTTTGTCTTTCCTGGTGTTGCACTTTTAATAGCCAGCAGTGTACAGTCGCTCAATAAAATATCCGAACACTATGGTTGATTACAGAAATCAGAAAAAATATCTGGCAACGATTTTTTTTAGAAATTAGTGATCTGGCAACGATTCTTTTTAGAATTAATGATCCATCAACACTGGCAACCTTCGTGTCACGCGACACGAAGGTTGCCAGTGTTGTTCTGTGAGGTTGATCTGTGAGGAAAGTTGATCTGTGAGGAAGGTGAGAATTCAGCAGAAAAACATCATGTGGAAAGAACATCCATATCTTATCAGGAACTCGAACCCAGATCCTTTTCCATCGTAGATAAGCACACTAACAACTGATCAGAGACTTTATTATGATTTATTAACTGTGGTCCTAATAAAGATATAATCTGCGTTTTCACTTCGTTAATCATTATTCAGTTTGAAAGTGATACGAGTGATATCGAGAAAAGGACAGAGAGAAGATGTTTTATGCCCAAGCTTCTTCTTTATTAAAACTGATGGTGCGGATGCATTCCCAGCCCCGCGACCTCATCTAGATATAAGCACATTTTTCTTCGTCATACACGGAAAAACAAAACCAACTTGAATTTGAAATATTAATTATTATAAAACAAACGGTGGTCAATGCAAGGAATAAATGAAATGTTATGACGAATAATAAAAATGTGTTTTCCGCAACAAGAACTCTGATCTCTTTGATCTTCAGTTCCCTCCCCCCTTTTATCTAGTGTTTGTTTGGGGGCACTGAATAAATATCATATTCATATTTTCAGACCAATGAAAGCAAACAAAAATATTGGAAAATGGAAAAACTTTAAGCGAATATGTTAATGGAGTATTTATGTTAGAGGTATGAATTTTTTCTGGTATTGTGTAAAGGTGAAGAGTTTACATTGGCAGAAATTTGCTTCTTCTAACCTGGCAGAGCCACCTATATCATACCGGGTTAGGATATGGGCTCAGTCGGTAGCACTCCAGATTCGTAATCTGCAGTTTCTAGGTTCGAGTCCCACCTGTGTCAGCGTTATTATTTTTCTCCGCTGAACCCTTGCCCTGCTCTCGGTCCTTAGGGGACATCGATGGGCTTGGAAAGGCCGCCATCCGTAGCACGGGAGTTCAGCAGTGGTTCCCCGTGTGCAGGAAATGCATACACAGGCAATTTGACTGCAGACGTCCATCCGCCTCTTAACAGTTGTCATTTTTATTTATTCATATATTTTATCTGACAACCTTCGTGTACGTACATGAAGGTTGCCAGATCACTAATTTCTAAAAAAATTGTTGCAAGATATTTTTTCTGAATTCTCTAATCAACCATAGTGTTAGGCTATTTTTTTGAGCGACTCTATTTTATATTCTGGGGCGGGGGTGGCTCAGTCGGTAGCGCTCCAGGCTCGAATCTGTAGTTCCCAGGTTCGAGTCCCAGCTGGGTCAGCGTTGAGATTTATCTCCGCAAAATTCCCCGCCCTACCCACTGTCAGTAGGGGACACCGATGGGCTTGGAAAGACCGCCGTCCGTCGCATGGGATGTTAAGCCGTGGCCCCGTGTGTGGGAGAGCCATACCCTGTGCACATTAAAGAACACGCTGGATGGCCTTGACGGGAGGCTACCATCTGTCTCCCAACAGCTGTTCCAGTGGGTCGCCTCCCCCAACCTTCTCTGAGCCTTCGGGGTCCATATGACCTGGCCATTTAGCCCATGGTGTGCAAAACAGTGCCGCTCAGAGGTAAAACAACCCAACAACTATTTTATATTCTGGAAATTCCGTTTCAGTTAACTCTTAAGTTTCCAATTCTCCGAATTTTTCCGATTCCTAGACCAAAAAAATTACATTATGCTGAAAGCTTTTCCTGCAGACTGAAATGCAATTGAAACTGTGAAACTGAAAAGAAGTTATCGGTAAATGCTGTACGCAATACTACTGCAAAGCAATTTTAAATTGTTCGCAATTAATATTTTTATTACTACGAATACAGTGCAACCATGGAGAGACAAAAAATTGTGGGAATTCAGTTGTTTTAGTTGCATTTTTTCATGCTGAAAACACAATCATCATCATCATCAAACAAAAATAAATGTTTCCTCTGGATATGTTCGAGTCTTTCGACCCTCTCTTCCAGATGGCAAGGTTGGATAACGACAAGAAGCTGATGACATTTATGTTACAAAACTTCGAAAAAAAAATCTTAAATCCTATGGAAAAGGTTCGCATCATTTAAAAATTTGATTGTTTCATTGTAGCAAACTTTGCGCTTAGTCAGATCCTCTTGTCCAAGCAAACTGTGCAGACTTAGTTCAAAGATGTTCTCTGTTTTTAATCTTGCTATTAAGGTGTTTCTCTGGATCGAGTAAGCAGTACAATTCAGAAAAAAATGAATCACCGTTTCCTTTACGTTGCACGTCTGGCAATTGGGGGAAAGAACCTTTCTGGATTCAGGGCGGGGGTGGCTCAGTCGGTAGCGCGCCAGGCTCGTAATCTGTAGTTCCCAGGTTCGAATCCCAGCTGGGTCTGCGTTGAGATTTATCTCCGCAAAATTCCCCGCCCTACCCACGGTCAGTAGGGTACACCGATGGGCTTGGAGAGGCCGCCGTCCGTCGGATGGGACGTTAAGCCGTTGCTCCGTGTGCGGGAGAGCCATACCCTGTGCACGTTAAAGAACACGCTGGATGGCCTTGATGGGAGGCTACCATCTGTCTCCCAACAGCTGTTCCAGTGGGTCCCCTCCCCCAACCTTCTCTGAGCCTTCGGAGTCCACGTGACCGGGCCATTTAGCCCATGGTGTGCAAAAAAGTACCGCTCAGAGGTAAAACAACCCAAACAACCAACCCTTTCTCGATTTGAAAAGTGAGTCATTCAAGAGTGATGCACCTTTTCTGAGTCTGGTGATGCACACAAAATTTCTTCTTGAAAGGTGCAGATAATTTAGTGGAAGGATCTTGTTATCTGCTAATTGTCAATAATTGATCTTTCTTTCAGCGATGACTTGAAAGTGATGTTGGAAGTTCTCCTTTAGATTTTCCTTATTTAATTTAGAAACATATAAATAACCAATTTGCAACTGGAGGTATTTGTCATTGTTAAGGGCCGACTTTGCTAAAAAAATCAGCAATTTCGTTTCCCTGGACACCTACATGTCCAGGAATCCATTGCAAAGTAATTGTGGATCCTTTTTCAATTATTTGATCGATGGTCTCAAGGTAGTTTAGGAAAAGCCCATTATTCTTGGAATGACATGGATCTTCCTTGAGAAAAAACAAAGATGAGTAAGCTCATCTTTGTTTTTTACATCTTTGTTGTAAGTACAACAAAATTAGATTTTGGTTGTTTAAAACACCACTTTAGAGCCATTTCAATTGCAATTAATTCAGTAGTCATAACATCTGAGGCACCTTGCAGCCTGATAGCTTCAAAGTGAGACATTTCTGAGACCCAGAAAGCCGCTCCAGCTTTTTGTGCTAACTTGTTTAAAGATCCGTCAGAGAAAATCTTAATATGATTTTTATATTTTTGTTCTATGAGCTCCTGAGCAATAATCTTTTGAACTGAGCTATCAAGTTCTTTTTTAGATGTGAAACCTGGAATGGAAACAAAGCAATCAAATTGTTGAAAGGTCCAAGGAGGTTTTGCAGAAAGTTTGTCTACCTCATAACTTTATGCTGAAATCAAGTCAAAGAGGGGATGTCGGCGGATGGAAGTAGTTACATCACTGATCTTCTTTCCTGATCCAAAAAGGATCTTATCAGTCACTGGGTGATATTCTTGTTTGAAGAGAGTGGGGCGGGGGTGGCTCAGTCGGTAGCGCGCCAGGCTCGTAATCTGTACTTCCCAGGTTCGAGTCCCAGCTGGGTCAGGGTTGAGATTTATCTCCGCAAAATTCCCCGCCCTGCCCGCGGTCAGTAGGGGACACCGATGGGCTTGGAAAGGCAGGCGTCCGTCGGATGGGACGTTAAGCCGGGACCCCGTGTGCGGGAGAGCCATACCCTGTGCACGTTAAAGAACACGCTGGATGGCCTGGACGGGAGGCTACCATCTGTATCCCAACAGCTGTTCCAGTGGGTCTCCTCCCCCAACCTTCTCTGAGCCTTCGGGGTCCATGTGACCTGGCCATTGAGCCCATGGTGTGCAAAAAAGTGCCGCTCAGAGGTAAAACAACCCAACCCAACTTGTTTGAAGAGCAATCTTGAAAAGTGTGAAAACAGCACATAAGGTCTTCTGATGGAAAGAGGGGGAATATTAGCCTCAACATTCAGAGAAATAGATGGACGAAGACTTAACTGGCCCAAGCAGATTCTTAAGGCTTGGTTTTGAAGAGTTTCTAGCTTTTGAACAAGGGAAGGGCTAGCACTATCCAGTAGAAAACCCCCATATTCCAATCTTGATCTTAAATTGATCTGTAAAGATATATCATCTGACGAGGCGATGCTCCATTCTTGCTGGACCCAATGCATCTTAACATGTTGATAATAGGTTTATAAGTGTAGATCAGTTGACGAATATAGGAGTTCCATTTGAGTTCAGAGTGCAGTAGGATTCCTAAATAACAGTGTTCTTTCACAACCTGCAGGGAAAGTTCCTTTTAATTAATAGTAATATCTGGAAGTCGTCGATCGCTACAAAAGGGTATTACTAGTCTTTTCTTCGGATATTTCCAGTCCCCATGAGTCAAAATATTTAGCAGCCTCATCAAAAGCCGATTGTAGCACCGACTAGATTCTGGATAAGCTTCTGCCAGTGTACCAAATGACAATGTCGTCTGCATAGACAGAGAATTTCACATTCTTTGGTAAAATATCACGATTTGGGTTGGGTTGTTTTACCTCTGAGCGGCACTTTTTTTGCACACCATGGGCTAAATGGCCAGGTCACATGGACCCCGAAGGCTCAGAGAAGGTTGGGGGAGGGGACCCACTGGAACAGCTGTTGGGAGACAGATGGTAGCCTCCCGTCAAGGCCATCCAGCGTGTTCTTTAACGTGCACAGGGTATGGCTCTCCCGCACACGGGGCCACGGCTTAACGTCCCATCCGACGGACGGCGGCCTTTCCAAGCCCATCGGTGTCCCCTACTGACCGTGGGCAGGGCGGGGAATTTTTGCGGAGATAAATCTCAACGCTGACCCAGCTGGGACTCGAACCTGGGAACTACAGATTACGAGCCTGGCGCGCTACCGACTGAGCCACCCCCGCCCCAAAATATCAGGAAAATCGTGTAAAAACAGTTTGAAGACTATTGGACTAAGCACTCCTCCTTGAGGAAGACCATTCTCTAAAGGATTAGGAGCAGAAGTTTTATTCTTTAATTTCGCAATAATTTTTCTGTTAGTTAGCAAATGATTCAAATACGCAAACATGTTTCCTGTAATTTTCAATTTTCAAAATTTGTATAGTAGTCTTCTGATCCACACTGAATCATAGGCTTTTTTGAAGTCGAGAAATATTGCTACGGTAGTAGTGTTTTCTGCTGAGGAGTGGTCAACCACACAGGGTCCTGGTGCTGACCATATAAACCCACTGGACTCGACAGATATATGGCTCTGAGCTTGATTATGGATCCTGATTTTGCTGCACTGGTGGGCTTCTGTGGAGGGAAAATCTTCCGCTGTGTTTTCTGTTTGTTTGTGGGTTGACAGCCCCAAGTGAATAGATTCACAGGATATGTTTATCAGCTGGTGGATAATCCTGAGCAGAGGTCATCGCAGGCATCTGAACTCTTTGCTTCTATTGGCATCGTCAAATTCTACATTGGAGGAAGTCTTCCAGTGTAGATGGCTTCAGCCTTTAGTGGTGGGGGAACGGGTCTTTGCCCCATGTCTGCGATTAGGGGGCTGTTTGATATTGTCGGCATTCCCTCTCTCAATAAACATAGTTTCTTTAAACATCCTACTAACCATTTTCTCTCCATAGGTAGTTGGAATGTGAGGACTCTGCACAGAGCTTTTTCTCTTGATGTCCGCACACAAGAATTCCACCATTATAATTTAGATATTCTCGGCTTGCAAGAGACCAGATGGACAGATAAAGGTCAGATTCTTAAAAATAATCTTAAATTTCTCTTTTCAGGGAGGGACGACAATAAGTATCACCAAGGCGTGGGTCTGCTTCTCAGCAGACACGCTAGTGATGCTCTTCTAGGATATGAGTGCATTAATGAAAGGTTTCTTACAGCAAAATTTCAGACAAGCGTTAAAGACCTGAATGTTATCTGCTGTTATGCCCCCACTGAAGATGCCGATGAGAAGGATAGGTTTTATGAACAACTTCAGGATATTTTGAATTCTGTCAAGAAAGGAGATATTACCCTTGTTCTTGGTGACTTCAATGCCAAAGTTGCTACTGACTCTGACCTTTGGGGAGGGGTGATTGGCCCTTTTGGTATTGGTAGCTGCAATGGCAATGGGCAACGTCTCCTACAGGTAAGTAAACTCAATGGTTTCAGAATAACTAACACATATTACAAACACCGCGACATACATAAGTACACATGGGTTTCACCTGATGGGCTGCATAGGAATATGATTGATTATATATTAATTAACAGCAAATGGGCTAGTTCTGTTAGAAATACCAGGGCATATAGGGGAGCTGAAATTGGATCTGACCATTACCTAGTTAAAAGTGTCTTGCAACTTAAACTTAAAAAGTGTTGTGCTAGAGTTAAAAAATTTGCTTTTAATACTGAAGCTCTGAAAGACCCAGTTGTAGCCAAAGCTTACCATGATAGGTTACTTAGTCATTATGACAGTCATGGTATGCTTACTACCGTAGTTGAGGAAGAATGGGACAGGCTTTTTCGGACACTAACAGTACTCTTTTAGGAAAAAAGGAGCAGAAGAAACAGAATTATCTGAGTGATAAGGCACTTGAGCTTATTTCGGAAAGAAAGAACTGCAGGAATGTCCTTAATCAATACCCTACTAGTCCTAATAGAAAGCATTACAGAGAACTTAATAAACGTGTAAAAGATCAGTTAGCTGCTGATAAGAATCTTTGGCTTGATGGTTTGGCTGACAACGCCGAGGAAGCAGTTAGACAGCACAACAGCAGAGAGCTGTACCAGATAGTTAATGTTTTGTGTGGTAGAAAACGGACAGGTATACAGGGATTGAAGGATAAACAAGGTAAGGTTATAGAAGATGAGGATTCTGTCATGGCTAGGTGGGCTGAGCATTTCAGTGATGTTCTAAACAATGCAGTTAGTTCTATTCCCATTGTTTGCAATGATGATAGATGCATTGGTGGCTTTAATGTTGGCCCTATAACACAATCTGAAGTTATTTTGGCTGTTTCTAAACTTAAACTTCATAAATCCCCAGGGGTAGATGAAATTACTACAGAAATGCTTAGAGCTGGAAATGTTTCGGTTACCACTTGGATGACTGAAATTCTGAATATCTTTTATGATAAAGGCATGGTTCCTAAGGATTTTACCAGAGCTATTGTTATCCCTATTTTCAAAAAAGGTGATCGCAGTTCTTATGATAACTATAGGGGTATCAGCCTACTCTCTGTTCCAGGTAAAGTTCTTTCCATGATTGTGCTTAATAGAATTAAGAATCTGGTTGACAGTCAATTGCGTGATGAGCAATGTGGATTCAGAAGTGGTAGGGGATGTGTGGATCAGATATTTTCACTTAGGCAGATTCTTGAGAAATGTTTAGAGTTTCAGAAACCTTTGGTTGCTAGCTTTGTTGATTTTAAAAAGGCTTTCGACTCTGTTGATCGTCATAATTTGTGGTTGATTGTGAAATCATATGGTATACCAGACAAGTTAGTTAACATAATGAAGGCTCTCTATAATAACACTGAGTCATGTGTGAGAGTTGGTATGGCTTCTAGCAATTGGTTTAGCATTACTTCTGGTGTTCGACTAGGGTGCATTTTGTCTCCTTTTCTCTTTAGTTTGGTTATTGATTATGTTATGCGAAATTCACTTCAAGGGAAAGATTTTGGCCTTAAATGGGCTGGAGATACGAAAATTTCTGATTTAGATTATGCTGATGATTTAGCCCTTCTGGCAAATGATGTTGATGAGATGAACTCTTTCATTCGAGCTGTTGATGAGACTGGTAGTAGAGTAGGTGTGGTTATAAACAGAGAGAAAACTAAAATGATGAAAATTGGTCAGGCAGGATGTGATTCAGTTAATCTGAATGGTTGCAGTCTTGAGCAGGTGTCACAGTTTAATTATCTTAGGAGCTATGTAACAGATAATGGTGATGTGCGGCATGAGATTAACAGACGAATAGGGATTGCTGCCGGGACTTTTAAGAATCTATGGAGAGTGTGGAGAAATAGGCGTATACACCTAAAGACTAAAATTAGACTGTATAATAGTTTGGCTCTTTCTAGGGTTAGTTATGGTAGTGAAACTTGGACACTTTGTAAACAAGATAACAGGAAACTAGATGCTTTTGATTCCAGATGCTTACGCAGTATCTTGGGCATTAGGTGGTTCAACTTTGTAACTAATGATGAGGTTAGGCAAAGGAGTTTGCAACCTCCTTTAAGCAGCATATTGTGCAGAGAGAGACTCCGTTGGTTTGGCTATGTTGCCCGTATGAGTAATTATAGATTGGCGAATAGGGTTATCAACAGTGTGCCTAAAGGCCTCAGAAAGAAGGGGAGACCTAGGATGCGGTGGGCAGACAATGTCAAACAGGACCTTGTTAGAATTGGTGTGCAGTGGCCAGATGTAGTAGATGTAGCTCAGGATAGACTTGCTTGGAGAACTAAATTGCACGGTCTGGTTGGACCTCCGTAGCCCATGGCTGCTTGAGGATGATGGTGATGATGATGAGTAGTGTTTCTAATGTTCAATCCTGCTTGTATATCCGAGACTAAATCAATGACGTTGTCTATTGAGCTCCGACCTCTCCTGAAACCAGAAACTGCAAAATGAACAAAATGTTGGTAAAAATTCGTGTCAGTTATTGCTGTTTCACTGATATAGAAATTTCAATGCTGCAAAGGTTTGAAATGAAAAATTATTTTCTACAATACATTTTCCAACATTAATTACTACACATCGCTGCATAAAAACTGAAGAGTTCCCATTTTATGACGGCAGAAAGTCAATTTAGAATCTTTTTTATTTCAAAAATAACTCTTTTATAATACTAAATTTGAAAATAAAGTTATTTTTAAGTCTAGCTATACTTGAATTTGAGCAATATTTGCTCAATATTTAACAACAAAAGCTGCGAGTCATAAGAATTTATATCAAACCCTAATCAAAATACGAGCAATAATTTTTATGTCAAACAATTTAATAAAGTAATTATATTATTTAGTAAATTCTCCGAACTGCCCTCATTGCAATGGTGAAAGAAATAGTATCACATGTCCTTCTTAAGTGTGAAGAATATGAAAATCAAAGGAGAGAATTAATAAACAGTCTAGAGAGAAAGAATATTTCTGAATTAAGTCTTAAAAGTCTATTAGACTAAGGTGACCCTTCTTTAAGAAGATTTTGTTTTCAAGAAACTTCGAAATTTCTACGTAATTGTAATCTTTTCGAAATAATTTAAAGGAATTTTGGAATAAGGAGAAGTCTAGCTTTAGTCAATTGATCCATTTTTGACGATCCGGAAGAGAGGGACGAAAGGACCCAAGTTTCCAGTAGTCTAGACGTTTCAGACTGACTGAAGTCTATTAAATATAAAATATATAAAATATAAGTCAAGTAAATAATTGAATTTCCGTTAATTTCGACGAAACCCTTTTCCAAAAGAGTAATTTTGCTGTTAAATATTTCCCTTGCCAAAACTTTTTAAGTATAAATTCGGTAAACAGAAAATGTATTTTTATGATATTGAATTTCACTGATAAAATATGGAAATTCGACAGTTTTTTTCTAGCTGCTGTATTTCTATGAAAATTAATGTCTTTATTATATATGAAAAGTAATATTCCCCCCCCCCCCTATTTAACCCAGGTTCGAGTCCCAGCTGGGTCAGCGTTGAGATTTATCTCCGCAAAAATTCCCCGCCCTGCCCACGGTCAGTAGGGGACACCGATGGGCTTGAAAAGGCCGCCGTCCGTCGGATGGGACGTTAAGCCGTGGCCCCGTGTGCGGGAGAGCCATACCCTGTGTGCGTTAAAGAACACGCTGGATGGCCTTGACGGGAGGCTACCATCTGTCTCCCAACAGCTGTTCCAATGGGTCCCCTCGCCCAACCTTCTCTGAGCCTTCGGGGTCCATGTGACCTGGCCATTTAGCCCATGGTGTGCAAAAAAGTGCCGCTCAGAGGTAAAACAACCCAACCCCCTATTTAAAAGTAAATTCAGTTACTTTCATTTCATAAATTTTTCCATTGTTCCAAAGGAGGAGATAAAAAAATGTACAAGGGTATTAGTTATGAAGAGTATTTTAAACTTTTACTGGTAATTATTCAATGAAAAAAAAGCTAATAATGTGATTTAAGTTCTATAATAATATTTGGTGCCATAGTCTACACTTGCATTCTATTTCAGGCGAGTTTATCCCTTTCTCAACGAAAATCATCCTGCTAATATTTATTTCCGCGTTTCGTATGGTTAAAACAAATCCCAACGGATTACTTTTGTCCTAGGAAAATGTCAATACATCTAACTACTAGCCAGCAACAGATTGAAGTAAACTCTCTCTCATCTAACACGTTCACCCGCCGGATCCAGTTCATCCGCCAACTACAGGCAATGACTATGTCGAGCTCCCTAATGATTTGCCTCAGGGATGCTGAATGTGATGTTTTCGCCTTCAATGGAGCCTCCTTCACGACCTTATTATCTCACCGAAACACCGACTCCGAGCAGCAGTGATGCTAGAACTGGATCGCCCAAGTCCTCGCTTAATTGCCAACTGTTTGAAAGCATCGTGACCTCTCATGTGGAAGAAGGAGCTTTCAGATGGGAAAGGATATTAATATAAGATTTGATTGCTCATCTACTCTCTAGCTAACTTAACCAGAGACACATAGAGAGTCTTAAGATAAACAAGAAGAATCGAGGTATCATAAGGAAAACTTATTCCTTCTATAGCTTCCTTCTCAAGTTATCATCCATATTTTCAGTTCATCCAAAATATGAATCATAACTTAATTCATGAATGTTTCCTTGTTATTTAAACGGAACAGTTAAAATTTAAGTATTTCCAGCCATTATACTATTGTTTTTGACAAAGATGCGATAGAATGTATAAAAAAAAGGACATTAGACAAGTACTATATTTTTAAAATTTTACTGGTAGTTGTTTTATTAAAAAGCTAATAATTCGATTCGAATTATTTAATAATATTTTAATAAACTTAAATATGAAAAAATATTTTATTCACAAATTATTTGATAAAAATGTTCGTAATAAAGTTTGAGAAAAATTAATTTGCCACCGATCATCCACACTTTATTACAAAATCTTCCTGTTCGGGAACCTCATGAACTTTATTTTTAATTTCATTTATAATACATAGCATAGAAAAGAATCCCAGAAGTGCTCGTAGCTTTTCAAGGCCTTCTCCTCTAAGGACCTGCCTTACTAAGACCGAAATCTCTGCTTCCCACTGCCTCAGTTAGAGAGAGACACAAAATTTCCTTGTGTCCTTGCTTGTATGACAGCTAGCTCCTTAAACACTTTGCCAATGAGCGCCACTTATACCGGATCTAGACAGCCCACTAACACAAAAATTAATTTCATCTACATAGGTATATTAATTATAATTCATTAAAAACATATTACTGCTAGCAATTCATTCTAAAAAATTGTAATTTTAAAATATTCATTACTTTAATAAATTTTTGTGGTGAATGTTTTTTTATGCTGTATAAAAACAAATGACCTCTAGTTAAACTTTAGATAAACAGAGTCGGTTAAATATTAATTTATAATTAATTTCCATCCTTTATTCATCATTTTTTTCAATGTCTGTCCTGATCCGAGGTACCTAGGCAAGGCCACCTTGATACATCAGACCAGGACGGCTTTGAGAGAAAGGAGGGAAGAAAGGAGGGAATTAATTATGCATAAATATTCAAATGATGTAGTTCGTTTAAAATTTAAATTAATTTTATTTTAACTGATTTTAAAATAAATAGCTTTATTTATTCATAAGGATTATATTAAAATAATTAAGAATATTATAAAATTAATTATCATACTTTTCAAAATAACTAGCTACCAGTCGAATTTTTAGAAATTTAAATATAATAAGGAAACGCAAAAAAACTGTGCTCTCTTACTGCAGTGTCCTGGCATATTGCATTGAGGTGGCCTTGATCTAGGTGACCCTGGTCTGTTACTCCGCACAATCAGACAACATAGAGAGAGGAAACGCCCTCTTGTTAATATTGGACATATTTTTACCTTCTCTCAATCGTCTTCGTTGCGACAATAAACTTAACTTAATAAACTCTTTTCCGAGTCTTTACGACCAGATATTTAACCTGTTGTACAGGAAATAAAACTCCTTTCAAAAACGAAACTGTCCAACTGAGAAAAATTTGTAACTGAACGACAGAGAATAATCTTAATCATTGTAAAGAGAATTAAAGTTATTAGTCTGCAGCTCTCGAGCATCTTTCCTTCTTCCGCTCCATCCGAATATTCTTCTCTCTTCCGACACACCATCCGTCCTCACCCTTACAAGCAGTGGCAATAATTACCATAATCATTGCGTCGCTCCCGGCCCCCGGCTCCTCCACCGCCATTTGTCCTCATTAATAATGTATCACTTGCACCAGGTGGAGCGGAATTGAAATGCAGTTGCGTGGTTGGCACACTATGCATTAGAGTTAAGCAAAGACAAATGGATGCTCGTTTCTTCCTCGAAACCAAGACCACGATGCGTTAATTGATGCGTTTCGTTCTTCTTCTATTTAATGGAATAAATGTTTGTCTGGAAAAAGGACAGGTAAATAGCCAGAAGAATTATGAAACTGTTAATCTTTCAGAGAAACAATAAACAGATACGTTTCATTTTCTTTTAGAACAGCACTTCTCAATTGTTGTGCAGGGGAAGAGCTTCGTATGCGCGTTGAGAGAGCTTCAAGGTGAGGTGAGAGAGACCTCACACCTGAAAGCTCTCTCGCAATACACCTGAAACTCTCTCGCAATACACCTGAAGCTCTCTCGCAATACACCTGAAGCTCTCTTGCAATGCACTTGAAGCTCTATCGCAGTACACCTGAAGCTCTCTCACAGTACACCTGAAGCTCTCTCGCAGTACACCTGAAGCTCTATCGCAGTACACTTGAAGCTCTATCGCAGTACACTTGAAGCTCTATCGCAGTACACTTGAAGCTCTATCGCAGTACACCTGAAACTCTCTCACAGTACACCTGAAGCTCTCTCACAGTACACCTGAAGCTCTATCGCAGTACACTTGAAGCTCTATCGCAGTATACCTGAAGCTCTATCGCAGTACACCTGAAACTCTCTCACAGTACACCTGAAGCTCTCTCACAGTACACCTGAAGCTCTCTCGCAATACACCTGAAGCTCTCTCACCGCATCCGAACCTCTCTCACAGTATACCTGGAAGATCTCTCACAGTACACCTGAAGCTCTCTCACAATGAAAAAGCAAAAAATGTTCAAAACGTTATATGAACTATATATCATGTTATGTGACTATATATCATCACATATAGCTACAACTAAAATAAGAGGGGGGGAAAGGGAAATATTTATTATCAAATGCAAATAGTGATTAGTGAACTAAAACGGATTGAAAAGATCTAATTAAAATTATATATTAAAAAATCGTAAAAGCAAGGGTTGGGTTGTTTTACCACTGAGCGGCACTTTTTTGCACACCATTGTCTATATGGCCAGGTTACAAGGACCCCGAAGGCTCAGAGAAGGTTAGGGGAGGGGACCCACTGGACAGCTGTTCGGAGACAGATGTTAGCCTCCCGTCAAGGCCATCCAGCGTGTTCTTTAACGTGCACAGGGTATGGCTCTCCGCACAATTGGATGAGACGTTAAGTCCCGTGTGCGGGATTCCCATCGGTGTCCCCTACTGACCGTGGCCCCATCGGTAAATTTTTTTCCAAGACCATCGGTGTTTTCTACTGACAGTGGGCAGAGCGGGGAGTTGTGCGGAGATAAATCTCAACCCTGACCCAGCTGGGACTCGAACTGGGAACTGCAGATTGTAAAATCAAGGTCCTTTGCACACTGTTTCATATTCAACAGAGCACTGTGAAAAATGAAAATTTTTGCTATTCTTTAGATATAATGACAAGAGTAGTTTGACACTGCAGGATTACATTACCAATTGTGTAAGATTGTACTGGAATGCCAGTACAGTCACAATCGAGAATAAGATTGCATTCATGGAATATAGAAGAGATATTTGAAAAGTACGGCTTTCATATAGGCATATTTTACATGTGTGGCACGTACATTTATTAACATTGGATTAATTAATATAGGAGCAGTATTATACTCGTGTTAGTCTCCATGGTAACATCTTCAGCTGCATCATGTGATGTGAATCAGCCCTTTTAACTGGGAATATATTTCACTTTACACCTAAGTTTCTTAACATTCATAATTTAGCAAATACTTAACCTTAATTTCAGTCCAAAATTATAGATACAAGCATCTCCAACTGAGTTGGGGGGAAGGCAGATATAGATACAAGTATCTCCCTTCCCCCAACTTCTCTGAACCCTTGGGGTTTATGTGACCTGGTTATTGAGTAGATTTTGTGAAAAGAGTGCCGCACAGAGGTAAAACAACCCAACTGTGCACATTAAAGGACATGATGGATGGCCTTGACGGGAGGCTATCATTTGTATCCTAACAGTTGTTCAGTATGCCCCTTCCTCCAACCTTCTCTTTGACATTGGGGTCCTTGTGATTGGCCATTTAGCCTCTCTAGAGGAAAGAGAACCTCTAGGATGTAAAACAACTCAATCATCGTCATCAGTCAAAAACAAATATTAGAGACTGGGGTTGCTCAGTCGGTAGCGTGCCAGGCTCGTAATCTACAGTTCCCAGGTTCGAATCCCAGCTGGGCAAGCGTTCAGATTTATTTTCGCAAAACTCCCCGCCCTCCTCTCGGTCAGTAAGGGTCACCAATGGGTATGGATAGGCCTCCCCCGTCGGATGAGACGTTAAGCCTTTAGCCCGTTTGCGAGATAGCCATACCCTGTGCACATTAAAGAAGAGGATGGATGGCCTTGACCGGAGGCTACCATCTATCTCCTAATAGTTCCAGTGGGTCCCCTCCCCCAACCTTCTCTGAGCCATCGGGGTTCTTGTTACCTGCCCCCCCCCCCCCCCCGCCAAGTAACAAGAATCCCGACGTTACATTTAGCCCAGTGTGTGAAAAAAATGCCACTCAAAGGTAAAACAATAACAGCAGCAAAATAAATATTTCCTCTGGATATATTCGATTCTTTGAACCTTCTCATCCACATGGCAAGGTTGGATAATGTCAAGAAGCTGTTCACCTTTATGTAACCATAAAAAAAACCTCAAATCTTACGGAAAAGATTCGCATCTTGTAAAATTTGGAGTGTTTCATTTTAGCACACTTTGCGTTTAATCAGATCATCATTTTCCAAGTCATTTGTGCAGACTTAGTTCAAAGATGTTTTCTTTCTCTAATCTTGCTATTAAGTAGTTGCTCTAGGTCGAGTAAGCAGAACACGAGTCAATTTTCCCTTTACTTTACACGTCTGAAAATTGGGGAATCTTGGAAACAGAGTCGTTCAAGAGTAAGAGTAGTAGCAATCGTATCTTGCGAATCTTCTGCCGATATTGGAATCGCAAACTTCCCCTTCGTCATTCAAGAGTGATGCACATAAAATTTCTTCTTGAAAGGCGCAGATTATTTAAGTGGCCGAAGGATTTTGTTTTCTATTAATTGTCTTTCTTTCGTGATGCCTTCGAAGTGAGGGGCGGGAGGTGGGTCAGTCGGTAGCGCGCCAGGCTCGTAATCTGCAGTTCCCAGGTTCGAGTCCCAGCTGGGTTAGCGTTGAGATTTATCTCCGTAAAATTCCCCCCTGCCGACGGTCAATAGGGGACACCGATGGGCTTGGAAAGACTGCCGTCCGTCGGATGGGACGTTAAGCCGTGTCCCCGTGTGCAGGAGAGCCATACACTCTGCACGTTAAAAACACGCTGGATGGCCTTGACAGGAGGCTACCATCTCTCTCCCAATAGCTGTTTCAGTGGGTCCCCTCTCCCAACCTTCTTCGAGCCTTCGAGATCCTTGTGACCTGGCCATTTAGTCCATGGTGTGCAAAAAAGTGCCGCTCAGAAGTAAAACACCCCAATATACGCCGTTGTAGAAGGTTTGTGAGGAAGGCGAGATCTTAGCAGAAAGACAACACAAGCATCCATGCCTTAATCCGGGGCTTGAACCCTGGTCACTTAGTTCAGTTGCCAAACTCGCTTGAGTTGTTTTACCCCTGAGTAGCACTTTTTTTGCATACAGTGGGATAAATGGCCAGGCCACAAAGACCCCGATGGCTGAGAGAAGTTTGGAGGAGGGGACCCACTGGAACAACTATTGGGCCTCCCGTCCAGGCCATCAATCTATCGTTTTTTTAACATGCACAGGGTGTGGCTCTTCCGCACACGGAGTCACTGCTTAACGTCCCATCCGAAGGACGACAGCCTTTCCGAGCCCATCGGTGTCACCCTACTGACCGAGGGTAGGACGGGGAGTTTTTCGGAGATAAATCTCAACGCTGACCCAGCTGGGACTCGAACCTGACAACTGCAGATTAAAAGCCTGGAGCGCTATCGACTGAGCCCCCCCCCCCCCCCAGACCACTGGGAAGACGAACAATAATATAAAATTTCCATTGAATATTACCAATAATAATAAAAATGTGAGAAATTTCTGCAATTTAGGATTACTTATGTTAAAGTCATAACTTAGTTGTATAGCGTTCTGTTATAGGAAGTGTTCCTTTGGGATCCTTGGGACCTGGCAATTTAGCCCACTGTGTGCAAAAAAAGTGCCGCTCAAAGGTAAAACAACTTAACAGTAAAACTTCCAAAGAGCTAATCAGTTATTCCTCATATAGATATATACATACAAAAGCAAAATCTTCATATATTTTATGCTAGAAAAGGCAAGCAAAAGATTAACGCTGTTCAGGTGATAGAATTATTATTCCGGGTTTTTTCCAATTTTTCTGCGTGCCATTTTCATATAACTCTATCCCACGTCGATGATTTGAGTGATTGTGTCTGAATACGAGGAGATAGGGATTTAAGAGGCTGAGATCCCAATCCTCTTTAACCGCCAGGCTCTTTTTCGGAACAAGCGGGACACAATTCATTCACGCTACAAGCTTCGCGTGTCACCGCACGCTCTATTTTCTCGTGAAGGCGATACTTTATGACGGTGAGACACGGATGAAGTTTTTTTTTCTCCGATGTCTCTGTTGTGTGTTTTTATAGTGGAGGGAAATTCATTATGTGTTTTATTCTCGTGGGGAGGGGGGGGAGCACAAAGCAAAATAATTCACAGTCATAAGTGGTGCTATATTCAAGTTTTAAGTGAGTCGTTTTAGAGAATGACTCTCAAAAGTGATGTACAGTCGCTCAAAAAAATATCCGAACACTATGGTTGATTAAAGAATTCAGAAAAAATATCTGGCAACGATTTTTTAAAAATTAGTGATCTGGCAACCTTCGTGTCACGTGACACGAAGGTTGCCAGATCATTAATTTCTAAAAAAATTGTTGCCAGATGTTTTTTCTGAATTCTATAATCAACCATAGTGTTCGGATATTTTTTTGAATGACTGTAGACATAATGTTCTGCTTTTGCGTTTGGAAACTTAAAAAAAAGAATATAAATAAAGACGCACCAGCGTATAGTTAAGTTGTTTTATACCAGGCTTGGCCAAGGTGACCTATATAATAAGGCCTAGAAGCTATTGAGAAAATGGAGGGAAGGAGTGAAATTTAATGTGCATAAAAATTTAAGCAATTTAATATGTCTATACTAATAATAATATCTATTTTCAGTTACGTAAAGTAAAACAATTTGTTTATTACTACTATATTAAAATATTTCAAAATATTTTGAAATTGTTTATCAGATTTTATATAATTAATAGCAACCAGTAAGATTTTAATAAATTAAACTATAATTCATAACAGTTACATTATGCTGATGATTGTGATGAACATATGGTATAGCAGACAAGCTAGTTAACATAATGAAAGCTCTCTATAATAACACTGAGTCGTGTGTGAGAGTTGGTAAGGCTTGTAGCAATTGGTTTAGCATTACTTCTGGTGTTCGACAAGGGTGCATTTTGTCTCCTTTTCTCTTTAGCTTGGTTGTTGATTATGTTATGCGAAATTCACTTCAAGGGAAAGATTTTGGCCTTAAATGGGCTGGAGATACGAAAATTTCTGATTTAGATTATGCTGATGATTTAGCCCTTCTGGCAAATGATGTTGATGAGATGAACTCTTTCATTCGAGCTGTTGATGAGACTGATAGTAGAGTAGGTGTGGTTATAAACAGAGAGAAAACTAAAGTGATGAAAATTGGTCAGGCAGGATGTGATTCAGTTAATCTGAATGGTTGCAGTCTTGAGCAGGTGTCACAGTTTAATTATCTTAGGAGCTATGTAACAGATAATGGTGATGTGCGGCATGAGATTAACAGACGAATAGGGATTGCTGCCGGGACTTTTAAGAATCTATGGAGAGTGTGGAGAAATAGGCGTATACACCTAAAGACTAAAATTAGACTGTATAATAGTTTGGTTCTTTCTAGGGTTAGTTATGGTAGTGAAATTTGGACACTTTGTAAACAAGATAACAGGAAACTAGATGCTTTTGATTCTAGATGCTTACCCAGTATCTTGGGCATTAGGTGGTTCAACTTTGTAACTAATGATGAGGTTAGGCAAAGGAGTTTGCAATCTCCTTTAAGCAGCATATTCTGCAGAGAGAGACTCCGTTGGTTTGGCCATGTTGCCCGTATGAATAATTATAGATTGGCGAATAGATTTATGAACAGTGTGCCTAAAGGCCTCAGAAAGAAGGGGAGACCTAGGATGCGGTGGGCAGACAATGTCAAACAGGACCTTGTTAGAATTGGTGTGCAGTGGCCAGATGCAGTAGATGTAGCTCAGGACAGATTTGCTTGGATAACTAAATTGCACGGTCTGGTTGGACCTCCGTAGCTCAAGGCTGCTTGAGGATGATGATGATAATTACTGCAGACCGAGTTTAGGATACAACGAATGAATATAATAAAAATATTTTTTCTACATTAAGAGTACCAAATAAAATATTATTAAACCTTTAGATAAATATATGTATATATTTACCTATCTAAATCCCTCTATTCTTGACGTCATCAGAATGTCTAAATTGGCGTTAACTCTTTACGTAGCCTTAAGCCAGGGCAAGTCCACCTTCATACACCACGCCTGGACAGACATTGAGTGAAATAAGGGAATTTAAATATGCAAAAATTTTAACCCTTTTAATTTCTCCAAAATTTAACTCAAATCTTCTTATTTTTAAACTATGTAGAATAAAATAATTTATTCGTTATAACTACATCAAAATACTTATGAATATTTTAAAATTGGTAACCATATTTTTAAAAGCTAATATTTAGGTTGAGTTTTAATAAAGGAAATTAAAATTAATATAGCCATATGTTTGAAAACTAATTTTTTTAAAGTTTAACTACATTTTATTTTTAAATAGTATAAAGTAATTTATTTATTACTTTATTGAAATATTGTGAATATTCCTATGGCCGAATGGTCAGCGCGCTTGGCTACTAACCTAAGGGACCTGGGTTCGAGCCCACCGAGGGGTTAGCGCGCTTGGCTCCTGACCTAAGAGACCTGGGTTTGAGCCAGGGTAAGGCATGGATGTTATGTGTTGTCTTTCTGCTGAGGTCCTGCCATCCTCTTAGACCTTCTACTATGGCACATAAACTGACAGGCTCCTGTTAGACCTCTGTGGCAAGCAGCTGCTTGAGTGGGGAGGGGGGTATTTATTTTTTAATTTTTTATAAACAAATTTACTAGTTCACAATGCTCATTAAAATATAAGTTTTGCATTTTGATCAAGCTATTTTCTTGATTACTTAAAATTATATTTTTTCTAAATCATTAGAAAAACATGTTTTCGTCTTTAAATGGAGAATTATTTTTCTGCGGCTGTTTAAGTATCATTTTTATAGTAAATCTTCACAAAGTCGTGCTGGCTACCTCTGTTTTATGCGCAGAAATTTTTTTTATTTTCACTAAAATACGTTAGCTGTTATTTCAACGACTCGGCTGGTTTCTTTCCCCTCTAAATAGAACTCTTTCCCTCTCGCAACAGGGGCGGGGGTGGCTCAGTTGGTAGCGCGCCAGGCTCGTAATCTGTAGTTCCCAGGTTCGAGTCCCAGCTGTGTCAGCGTTGAGATTTATCTCCGCAAAATTCCCCGCCCTGCGCACGGTCAGTAGGGGACACCGATGGGCTTGGAAATGCCACCGTCCGTCGGATGGGACGTTAAGCCGTGGCCCCGTGTGTGACAGAGCCATACCCTGTGCACGTTAAAGAACACGCTGGATGGCCTTGACGGGAGGCTACCATCTGTCTCCCAACAGCTGTTCCAGTGGGTTCCCTCCCCCAACCTTCTCTGGGCGGGGGTGGCTCAGTCGGTAGCGTGCCAGGCTCGTAATCTGTAGTTCCCAGGTTCGAGTCCCAGCTGGGTCAGCGTTGAGATTTATCTCCGCAAAATTCCCCGCCCTGCCCACGGTCAGTAGGGGACACCGATGGGCTTGGAAATGCCGCCGTCCGTCGGATGGGACGTTAAGCCGTGGCCCCGTGTGCGGGAGAGCCATACCCTGTGCACGTTAAAGAACACGATGGATGGCCTTGACGGGAGGCTACTATCTGTCTCCCAACAGCTGTTCCAGTGGGTCCCTTCCCCCAACCTTCTCTGAGCCTTCGGGGTCCATGTGACCTGGCCATTTAGCCCATGGTGTGCAAAAAAGTGCCGCTCAGAGGTAAAACCACCCAAAAACAACCCAACCTTCTCTGAGCCTTCGGGGTCCATGTGACCTGGCCATGTAGCCCATGGTGTGCAAAAAAGTGCAGCTCAGAGGTAAAACATCCCAACCCTCTCGCAACAGCATAAACGTTTTAAGTGATAAGATGACAAAGTATCAAAGCTAAGGGAAAGGGGATCCATTGTATACGTGTTATCAATGGATTGTTTTATAAATGAACGGCATTTTTTGCACATAGTGGGCTAAATGACCAGGTCACAAGACCCCCGAAGGCTCAGACGGTTGGGGAGAAGGGGTGAGAAACCACTGAAACAGCTGTTGTGAGACAGATGGTAGCCTACCATTAAAGCCATCCAGCGTGTTCTTTAACGTGCATAGGGTGTGGCCCTTCCGCACACGGGCCCAGCTTAACGACCCAACCGACGGATGGCGGCCTTTCCAGGCCCATCGGAACCCCCTATTGGCCTGAATCTGGGAACTGCAGATTACGAGCCTAGAGCGATACCGAATGAACCAAACTCTTCCCTAATCCCACGACAAAATAAGGCATTTATCTTTATGATCATTGTAGCCTAAAATATTTATTTGACACATTACTAAGCTTGGAATTTGCGCATTTAAATAATAACATGAAAAATTCTACTATTTATGCCTCGGGGGCGGGGGGGTGTATACGATGTGTATAAATGCGGCATAATGACACACTATATCGAAAAACGTGTCCACACACTATTATACTATGGAAATGCAAAGTAACATTCAGAGCACCCTAATTTTGAAAATAAACTTTTTATAGAAAAATATCAGTGGATGTTTTGTGGCATTGTTTCGTAAAAAGCTTACTTTAAAAGTTAGTGAGCTGTAAATGAGACTTTCCAGTCACATGGAACGGTCACAAAACCTTTTGCAATATGGTATATACGTTGCTATTATTTGTGGGGCGGGGGTGGCTCAGTCGGTAGCGCGCCAGGCTCGTAATCTGTAGTTCCCAGGTTCGAGTCCCAGCTGGGTCAGCGTTGAGATTTATCTCCGCAAAATTCCCCGCCTTGCCCACGGTCAGTAGGGGACACCGATGGGCTTGGAAAGGCCGCCGTCTGTCGGATGGGACGTTAAGCCGTGGCCCCGTGTGCGGGAGAGCCATACCCTGTTCACGTTAAAGAACACGCTGGATGGCCTTGACGGGAGGCTACCATCTGTCTCCCAACAGCTGTTCCAGTGGGTCCCCTCCCTCAACCTTCTCTGAGCCTTCGGGGTCCATGTGACCTGGCCATTTAGCCCATGGTGTGCAAAAAAGTGCCGCTCAGAGGTAAAACAACCCAACCCAACTTGCTATTATTTGCACACTTCCTCCATCTTCCTTTATCATCATTTCCTTTTAATGCCTCTCTGCTATAGAGCGCACAAAACTCGGTGAAGGTCCCACACAGCGAAGAGCAATATCCGTTGTTTGGTTTGTCGTCACAATAGACTAAGACTTAGCTAACAATTGTCGTCTCTTCAACCAACCTCTAACCTTCTGAACAATATTTCGATTCACCATCAGCAACAGAGTACAATCTCTCTGTGACGAATTCTTTATTATTGTTCACTGTTCTTTTGTTAACGTCATCCAGATTGTTTACATGCCTTTTCATTCCTTTAATTCGTCTCTAGCTAAGACTTCCATTTCTTCATCTTTCTGCTGCTTCATTTTCTCGTCTTTCTTCGTGTTTTCTCCTCTAAGGACACATTACCCTCTTCTTTTATTTCTGTTTCGAAATCTTCATTTGTTTTTTCCTTTTGTAGTTTGTTTACCCTTTTGTATCGACAAGAGCGATCGATCCTCTTTCCTCCCAACATCCCATACACATCCCACCCGTTGCGTGATGGTGGAGGTCTCCCAGGATTTTCTTCAACGTAGGCAATTTTTAGTCCAATTACGATCGCTTTGAAACAAATTTGTTTATCGACTCCCCCCCGACAACCCTCCCCCTCCGTCTTTCTAAATCCTCTTCTGTGCAATTTCAGACGACGTGGAACTTCTGTTTGGAGAACAGTTGCGTAGAAAGCTTTGAGAACATCTCGTTTTTCATTTTTGAAATCTTGGAATTTTTTTTATTCTAAACTCGGAAAGTAATTTCAGAATTGGTTTCAAATTTTCGATCTTGTTAAAAACAAAAATCCACGTTTGTCCCCCCACAGAACGATGCTTATTTGTGTAATGCAGCTAATTTGTTGTGCAGTGAAGACAATCTGTTGTGAAATAAAATTTCCTTTTACAATGAAGCTCAGGTTTTGTAAAATTGAATCCACTTCTTGCGCAGTGAAATTCGACTGATTGCGCAGCCAAACATGTCTTGCTCGGGACAAATCCGATTGCTTGCGCAGCCAAATATGTCCTCCCCAGGACAAATCCGATTGCTTGCGCAGCCAAATATGTCCTCCCCAGGACAAATCCGACTTGTTGCGCAACGAAACCCACTTGTGCGAAGAATCCCACTTGTTGTGCAGTGAACCCACTTGTTGCTCAACGAAACTCACTTGTTCTGCAATACACCCGACTTATTGTGCAGTGGAACCCCTTGTTGCGCAATGAATCCGACTTGTGAAATGGAACCCACTTGTTGCGCAATGAGTCCCACTTGTTGTGCAATGAATCCGACTTGTTGTGAAATGGAACCCACTTGTTGTGCAATGAATCCGACTTGTTGTGCAATGAATCCGACTTGTTGCGCAATGAGTCCCACTTGTTGTGCAATGAATCCGACTTGTTGTGAAATGGAACCCACTTGTTGCGCAATGAGTCCCACTTGTGAAATGGAACCCACTTGTTGCGCAATGAGTCCCACTTGTTGTGCAATGAATCCGACTTGTTGTGAAATGGAACCCACTTGTTGCGCAATGAGTCCCACTTGTTGTGCAATGAATCCGACTTGTTGTGAAATGGAACCCACTTGTTGCGCAATGAGTCCCACTTGTTATTCAATGAATCCGACTTGTTGTGAAATGGAACCCACTTGTTGTGAAATGAATCCGACTTGTTGTGAAATGGAACCCACTTGTTGTGAAATGAATCCGACTTGTTGTGAAATGAATCCGACTTGTTGTGAAATGAATCCGACTTTTTGAAATAATGCGTTGAAAAAATTGGTCAATTAGTTCAAGTGTTGTCTACAAGACTTTTCCTGAGATAATTTATTACTGAATTGTTTATATAACGCTGCGAGTGACAAATATTACTACCATTAAAATGTGGCGGATTGGCTGCCCAACTCCTGATAATAGATGGCGTCACTGGTGAATCAACAGGAATGCCTATATATCACTTTCTTGAAGAAATCGTCAGTTCATCGGTGGTCTAGCGGTTATGACACCCGGCATGCTTCTGGGAGACCTAGGTTCAAATTCCAGTCAGGAAAACCATTTTTTTTTTCATTATTTCAAGTGTTTCTTGTCACAGGACATTTTCCTCTGATACTTTAGTACTGAAATCCACTTGTTGTGCAATGAATCCCATATGGCAATGAATCCGACTGATTGCACAACGAAACCCTCTTATGCAGTGAAGCCACTTCTTGTACAATGTCCCGGGTTCGAGTCCCAGCTGAGTCAGCGTTGAGATTTATCTCCGCAAAATTCCGGTGTCCCCTACTGCCCATGGTCAGTAGGGGACACCGATGGGCTTGGAAAGGCCATCGTTCATCGGAATCGGACGTTAAGCCGTGGCTCCGTGTTGGGGAGAGAGATGGCTATACCTTGTGCACGTTAAAGAACACGCTGGATGGCCTTGATGGGAGGTGTACCATCTGTCTCCCAACAGCTGTCCCAGTGGGTCCCCTCCCCCAACCTTCTCTAAGCCTTCGGGGTCCTTGTGACCTAGCCACGTAGCCCATGGTGTGCAAAAAAGTGCCGCTCAGAGGTAAAATAACCCAACCCAACGGGCGAAGAAAAGGATTGGGCCTTCATCTTTTGAATGGAAGAATCTTTTGTCCATTCAGAGAAGCCTTACCCTTCTTCTCTCCGCAAGTAAGAAACGAGATCTTCCTCTGTATAAGATGACAGCCGTGTCCTTTTCTCCTTAAGTAGGCAATAAAATCTTCCTAAGTGACAACCGTATTCTTCTTTCCATAACTAGACAATAAGATATTTGTCTATCAAAAGGGACAGCCGTTTACCTCTCTCTATAATTTCCAAAAAGATCTTCCTCTGCATAAGGGGCCAGCAGTATTCTTACCTACATAAGTAGACAATAGGCTCTTCCTATGCATAAAGTGGTAGTCGTATTCCTCTCTCCATATGGAGACAGTCCCTTCGAGTGAGAGTCGACATTTCAGACGAAGCCACGCCCTGGTCCTCACGAGATGAGAGAATCCACCTTCTTATTTCTAATTCTATTGTTACACCTTCATTTTCCTCGCCTCTCTTAACAATGGAAGGCTGAACTTTTACGCGGAAGTTATTGACTGCAGATCCCCGGATGAAATTCATCCCCGCCCAACGTAGTCTTTGTGGATCAATGAAGGAATCAAGTATTCCACAACAAGACTGAAAATTGCGCCTGTCCTCTTTCAACTAGAGATTGAAAAGGTCAACTGTAAAAGGAAGACGAGTTCTGGAAGCAGTGACTCAATCGATTGGATATTTCAAGGACACTTTTTGACTTCTAGATGCCACTACTGATTTTAGAGTCCAGGTGCTAATAGTAATTTTCAGTACGAAGCGTTAATTCTTATTTTTAAGGCAAAATGTTAATACCTATTTTGGACCCAAAATGTTGCAGTACTACCTATTTTTAGGCAGAGGGGCCGATATCAATTTCGGGTCCAAATAAAAATAAGGGTTGAGTTGTTTTACCCCTGAGCGTTTTTTTTTGCACACTATGAGCTAAATGGCGAGGTCACATGGACCCCGAAGGCTCAGAGAAGGTTGGGAGAAGGGACCCACTGGAACAGCTGCTGGGAGACAGATGGTAGCCTTCCGTCAAGGCCATCCAGCGTGTTCTTTAACGTGCACAGGGTATGGCTCTCCGGCACACGGAACCACGGCTTTAACGTCCCATCCGACGGACGGCGGTCTTTCCAAGCCCTTCGGTGTCCCCTACTGACCGTGGGCAGGGCGAGGAGTTTTGCGGAGATAAGTATCAAAGCTGAGCCAGTTTGGCCTAGGAGAATTAATCTCAACGCTGACCTAGCTGGGACTCGAACCTGGGAACTACAGATCACGAGCCTGGTGCACTACCGACTGAGCTACCCCCGCCCCAATAAAATAAGGAGTATAAACTAAGAATAAACTAAGGAGCTAGGTGTTAATATTAATTCTGGGGCTGTAGTGCAGATACAAATTTTTGGGACAGAGTTGCTAATGCACATTTCTGAGACGGAGGTGTTAATATATATTTTTCGAACGAATGTGCTAATAATTTTATTTTGGACGGGAGTGCTAATGCTTATTTTTTATGGAGGTATTGCTACTTAAGTAGCAATACCTCCATCCCAAAAATATTTCTGGGAACGTAAGTGCTAATACTTTTTTTGGGATGGAGGTTCAGATACTTATTTTTGGGAGGAAGGTGTAATTTTTTTTATTTTATTTTTTGAGACGAAAGTGTTAACCTTACTTTTTGAATGGGGGTGTTGATACTTAATTTTGAGACGGAGGTACCAATACTTTTTCTGCGACGGAGGTACCAATACTTTTTCTGCGACGGAGGTACCAATACTTTTTCTGCGACGGAGGTACTAATACTTTTTCTGCGACGGAGTTACTAATACTTTTTCTGCGACGGAGTTACTAATACTTTTTCTGCGACGGAGGTACTAATACTTTTTCTGCGACGGAGATACTAATATTTAATTTTGGGACGGAGGTACTAATACTTTTTCTGCGACGGAGGTACTAATACTTTTTCTGCGACGGAGGTACTAATACTTTTTCTGCGACGGAGGTACTAATACTTTTTCTGCGACAGAGGTACTGATACTTTTTCTGCGACGGAGATACTAATACCTTTTCTGCGACGGAGGTACTAATATTTATTTTTGAGACCGAGGTTCAAATATGTGTTTTTGAGACCGAGGTTCAAATATGTATTTTTGGGATGGAGGTTCTGATACTTATTTTCAGAATGGAGGTGCTAATACGCATTTTTTTGGATTGAGTTCTGATACTTATTTTCAGGAAGGAGGTATTAATCTTTATTTTGGGACCAATATGTGTATACTAATTATGGGACTCTGGTGTTGAAACTTATGTTTACGATGAAGGTGCTAATATTTATTTTACGATTCAGATATTAAAACTGATTTCGGGGTTTAAGTGACAATTTTTATTTTGAGACTGAGATGCTAATACTAATTTCAGTACCGAGATGCTGATACTTATTTTAAGACCCAGATATTAGTATCAGTTTTGGATCTACGATGTTGAATTCTTATTTTTAGGGCGAGGTAACAAATTTTGGATCGCAGGTGGTAAAAGTCATTTTTATGGCACTGCTCGATTTGGGGGCCGATATACTGATAATTTTCTTTCATTCCCCAAGCCTTGATATCAGTTATGTAACCCACGTGATAATTTCAATTTTGAACCGACATGCAAGCCCGAATTTAGGGTCTTTCACTTCCATTAGGTTTCCACTGCATTCATCATACTTATTTGAAGGATCCGAAGTGGAGTCCCCTGTAACCGTCTACCCATTTCAAAATCACATATGGCAACAGGCCTGTTGCTGTTCAAGGTTTCATTGTTGATGAGATTAAACAATCCCTCTTCGTGCCATCAGCAGCGTATATCTGTTACCTTTGACCCCAGCAGTGTATATCTGTTACCTTTGACCCCAGCAGTGTATATCTGTTACCTTTGACCCCAGCAGTGTATATCTGTTACCTTTGACCCGAGCAGTGTATATCTGTTGCCTTTGACCCGAGCAGTGTATATCTGTTGCCTTTGACCCCAGCAGTGTATATCTGTTACCTTTGACCCCAGCAGTGTATATCTGTTACCTTTGATCCGAGCAGTGTATATCTGTTACCTTTGACCCGAGCAGTGTATATCTGTTACCTTTGACCCGAGCAGTGTATATCTGTTGCCTTTGACCCGAGCAGTGTATATCTGTTACCTTTGACCCGAGCAGTGTATATCTGTTGCCTTTGACCCCTGCAGTGTATATATGTTACCTTTGACCCCAGCAGTTGACCTTAGAAGCAAAAGCAGTCATTTCACAACCTAGAGTAGTTTTCTCCAATCTTCCAAAAGTCTAGAGCTCCCAAAAAGAGAAACGCTAACCTCTATAAATATGAAAATGCAATTTATTACGAACTTTCAAATGAAATTTATATAATTTATTTACTTTCAAGCTTCCCAATATATAGCAATTTATACTTCTTATTCAATTTGATTTTGATTACATCGTAAAGGTATTAAGAATTTAATTACATTTCAGTGAAGCAAGACAAAGAATATAAAGAGGTTTGTGAGCTAAATAATTCTTCACCAATCATTGCTAAGTGCAAAAGATGAAAATGAAGAAAATGACTCCTGTGTATTGTATTCCTTGTAGGATTATATACAGTGCAGAGAAACGACCTTACAAAGGTATGCTCTCTCTAATTCTAATATAGGGAGATATCTAAGGCAGTAGTTCTCAAACTTTTATACTTCACGTACCCCTTGGAAATGTGTATGAAAATGGCCTACCCCTTGTATAGATAGATAAAACTATAGTTATAGTATAACAATGGGAATAAAATAAAACATATATATCAGTGGTTCTCAACCTTTTATACTTCACGTACCCCTTGGAAATGTGTATGAAAATGGCCTACCCCTTGTATAGATAGATAAAACTATAGTTATAGTATAACAATGGGAATAAAATAAAACATATATATCAGTGGTTCTCAACCTTTTATACTTCACGTACCCCTTGGAAATGTGTATGAAAATGGCCTACCCCTTGTATAGATAGAAAAAACTATAGTCATAGTATAACAATGGGAATAAAATAAAACATATATATCAGTGGTTCTCAACCTTTTATACTTCACGTACCCCTTGGAAATGTGTATGAAAATGGCCTACCCCTTGTATAGATAGATAAAACTATAGTTATAGTATAACAATGGGAATAAAATAAAACATATATATCAGTGGTTCTCAACCTTTTATACTTCACGTACCCCTTGGAAATGTGTATGAAAATGGCCTACCCCTTGTATAGATAGATAAAACTATAGTTATAGTATAACAATGGGATTAAATTAAAACATATATATATATCAGTGGTTCTCAACCTTTTATGCTTCACGCACCCCCTGGAAATGTGTATGTAACTGGCGTACCCCTTATATAGATAGATAAAACTATAGTTATAGTATAACAATGGGAATAAAATAAAACATATATATATATCAGTGGTCCTCAACCTTTTATGCTTCACGTATCCCCTGGAAATGTGTATGCAACTGGCGTACCCCTTGTATAGATAGATAAAACTATAGTTATAGTATAACAATGGGAATAAAAACGTATATATATTTATCAGTGGTTCTCAACCTTTTATGCTTCACGTACCCCCTGGGAATGTGTATGTAGCTGGCGTACCCCTTGTATAGATAGATAAAACTATAGTTATAGTATAACAATGGGAATAAAATAAAACATATCTATCAGTGGTTCTCAACCTTTTATGCTTCACGTACCCCCTGGAAACGTTTATGTAACTGGCGTACCCCTTGTATAGATAGATAAAACTATAGTTATAGTATAACAATGGAAATAAAATAAAACATATATATCAGTGGTTCTCAACCTTTTATGCTTCACGTACCCCCTGGAAATGTGTATGTAACTGGCGTACCCCTTGTATAGATAGCTAAAACTATAGTTATAGTATAACAATGGGAATAAAATAAAACATATATATCAGTGGTTCTCAACCTTTTATGCTTCATGTACCCCCTGGAAATGTGTATGTAACTGGCATACTCCTTGTATAGATAGATAAAACTATAGTTATAGTATAACAATGGAAATAAAATAAAACATATATATCAGTGGTTCTCAACCTTTTATGCTTCACGTACCCCCTGGAAATGTGTATGTAACTGGCGTACCCCTTGTATAGATAGATAAAACTATAGTTATAGTATAACAATGGGAATAAAATAGAACATATACATCAGTGGTTCTCAAACTTTTATGCTTTACGTATCCCCTGGAAATGTGTATGTAACTGGCGTACCCCTTGTATAGATAGATAAAACTATAGTTATAGTATAACAATGGAAATAAAATAAAACATATATATCAGTGGTTCTCAACCTTTTATGCTTCACGTACCCCCTGGAAATGTGTATGTAACTGGCGTACCCCTTGTATAGATAGATAAAACTATAGTTATAGTATAACAATGGGAATAAAATAAAACATATATATCAGTGGTTCTCAACATTTATGCTTCACGTACTCCCTAGAAATGTGTATGTAACTGGCGTACCCCTTGTATAGATAGATAAAACTATAGTTATAGTATAACAATGGGAACAAAATAGAACATATATATCAGTGGTTCTCAAACTTTTATGCTTCACGTATCCCCTGGAAATGTGTATGTAACTGGCGTACCCCTTGTATAGATAGATAAGTCTATAGTTATAGTATAACAATGGGAATAAAATAAAACATATATATCAGTGGTTCTCAACCTTTATGCTTCACGTACTCCCTAGAAATGTGTATGTAACTGGCGTACCCCTTGTATAGATAGATAAAACTATAGTTATAGTATAACAATGGGAATAAAATAGAACATATACATCAGTGGTTCTCAAACTTTTATGCTTCACGTATCCCCTGGAAATGTGTATGTAACTGGCGTACCCCTTGTATAGATAGATAAAACTATAGTTATAGTATAACAATGGGAATAAAATAAAACATATATATCAATGGTTCTCAACTTTTTATGCTTCACGTACCCCCTGGAAATGTGTATGCAACTGACGTACCCCTTGTATAGATAGATAAAACTATAGTTACAGTATAACAATGGGAATAAAATAAAACATATATATCAGTGGTTCTCAACCTTTTATGCTTCACGTACCCCCTGGAAATGTGTATGTAACTGGCGTACCCCTTGTATAGATAGATAAAACTATAGTTATAGTATAACAATGGGAATAAAATAAAACATATATATCAGTGGTTCTCAACCTTTATGCTTCACGTACTCCCTAGAAATGTGTATGTAACTGGCGTACCCCTTGTATAGATAGATAAAACTATAGTTATAGTATAACAATGGGAATAAAATAGAACATATACATCAGTGGTTCTCAAACTTTTATGCTTCACGTATCCCCTGGAAATGTGTATGTAACTGGCGTACCCCTTGTATAGATAGATAAAACTATAGTTATAGTATAACAATGGGAATAAAATAAAACATATATATCAGTGGTTCTCAACCTTTTATGCTTCACGTATCCCCTGGAAATGTGTACGCAACTGACGTACCCCTTGTATAGATAGATAAAACTATAGTTACAGTATAACAATGGGAATAAAATAAAACATATATATCAGTGGTTCTCAACCTTTTATGCTTCACGTACCCCCTGGAAATGTGTATGTAACTGGCGTACCCCTTGTATAGATAGATAAAACTATAGTTATAGTATAACAATGGGAATAAAATAAAACATATATATCAGTGGTTCTCAACCTTTATGCTTCACGTACTCCCTAGAAATGTGTATGTAACTGGCGTACCCCTTGTATAGATAGATAAAACTATAGTTATAGTATAACAATGGGAATAAAATAAAACATATATATCAGTGGTTCTCAACCTTTTATGCTTCACGTACCCCCTGGAAATGTGTATGTAACTGGCGTACCCCTTGTATAGATAGATAAAACTATAGTTATAGTATAACAATGGGAACAAAATAGAACATATATATCAGTGGTTCTCAAACTTTTATGCTTCACGTATCCCCTGGAAATGTGTATGTAACTGGCGTACCCCTTGTATAGATAGATAAAACTATAGTTATAGTATAACAATGGAAATAAAATAAAACATATATATCAGTGGTTCTCAACCTTTTATGCTTCACGTATCCCGTGGAAATGTGTATGTAACTGGCGTACCCCTTGTATAGATAGATAAAACTATAGTTATAGTATAACAATGGAAATAAAATAAAACATATATATCAGTGGTTCTCAACCTTTTATGCTTCACGTACCCCCTGGAAATGTGTATGTAACTGGCGTACCCCTTGTATAGATAGATAAAACTATAGTTATAGTATAACAATGGGAATAAAATAAAACATATATATCAGTGGTTCTCAACCTTTATGCTTCACGTACTCCCTAGAAATGTGTATGTAACTGGCGTACCCCTTGTATAGATAGATAAAACTATAGTTATAGTATAACAATGGGAACAAAATAGAACATATATATCAGTGGTTCTCAAACTTTTATGCTTCACGTATCCCCTGGAAATGTGTATGTAACTGGCGTACCCCTTGTATAGATAGATAAGTCTATAGTTATAGTATAACAATGGGAATAAAATAAAACATATATATCAGTGGTTCTCAACCTTTATGCTTCACGTACTCCCTAGAAATGTGTATGTAACTGGCGTACCCCTTGTATAGATAGATAAAACTATAGTTATAGTATAACAATGGGAATAAAATAAAACATATATATCAGTGGTTCTCAACCTTTTATGCTTCACGTACCCCCTGGAAATGTGTATGTAACTGGCGTACCCCTTGTATAGATAGATAAAACTATAGTTATAGTATAACAATGGGAATAAAATAAAACATATATATCAGTGGTTCTCAACCTTTATGCTTCACGTACTCCCTAGAAATGTGTATGTAACTGGCGTACCCCTTGTATAGATAGATAAAACTATAGTTATAGTATAACAATGGGAATAAAATAAAACATATATATCAGTGGTTGTCAACCTTTTATGCTTCACGTATCCCCTGGAAATGTGTATGTAACTGGCGTACCCCTTGTATAGATAGATAAAACTATAGTTATAGTATAACAATGGGAATAAAATAAAACATATATATCAGTGGTTCTCAACCTTTATGCTTCACGTACTCCCTAGAAATGTGTATGTAACTGGCGTACCCCTTGTATAGATAGATAAAACTATAGTTATAGTATAACAATGGGAATAAAATAAAACATATATATCAGTGGTTGTCAACCTTTTATGCTTCACGTACCCCTTGGAAATGTGTATGAAAATGGCCTACCCCTTGTATAGATAGATAAAACTATAGTTATAGTATAACAATGGGAATAAAATAAAACATATATATCAGTGGTTCTCAACCTTTTATACTTCACGTACCCCTTGGAAATGTGTATGAAAATGGCCTACCCCTTGTATAGATAGATAAAACTATAGTTATAGTATAACAATGGGATTAAATTAAAACATATATATATATCAGTGGTTCTCAACCTTTTATGCTTCACGCACCCCCTGGAAATGTGTATGTAACTGGCGTACCCCTTATATAGATAGATAAAACTATAGTTATAGTATAACAATGGGAATAAAATAAAACATATATATATATCAGTGGTCCTCAACCTTTTATGCTTCACGTATCCCCTGGAAATGTGTATGCAACTGGCGTACCCCTTGTATAGATAGATAAAACTATAGTTATAGTATAACAATGGGAATAAAAACGTATATATATTTATCAGTGGTTCTCAACCTTTTATGCTTCACGTACCCCCTGGGAATGTGTATGTAGCTGGCGTACCCCTTGTATAGATAGATAAAACTATAGTTATAGTATAACAATGGGAATAAAATAAAACATATCTATCAGTGGTTCTCAACCTTTTATGCTTCACGTACCCCCTGGAAACGTTTATGTAACTGGCGTACCCCTTGTATAGATAGATAAAACTATAGTTATAGTATAACAATGGAAATAAAATAAAACATATATATCAGTGGTTCTCAACCTTTTATGCTTCACGTACCCCCTGGAAATGTGTATGTAACTGGCGTACCCCTTGTATAGATAGCTAAAACTATAGTTATAGTATAACAATGGGAATAAAATAAAACATATATATCAGTGGTTCTCAACCTTTTATGCTTCATGTACCCCCTGGAAATGTGTATGTAACTGGCATACTCCTTGTATAGATAGATAAAACTATAGTTATAGTATAACAATGGAAATAAAATAAAACATATATATCAGTGGTTCTCAACCTTTTATGCTTCACGTACCCCCTGGAAATGTGTATGTAACTGGCGTACCCCTTGTATAGATAGATAAAACTATAGTTATAGTATAACAATGGGAATAAAATAGAACATATACATCAGTGGTTCTCAAACTTTTATGCTTTACGTATCCCCTGGAAATGTGTATGTAACTGGCGTACCCCTTGTATAGATAGATAAAACTATAGTTATAGTATAACAATGGAAATAAAATAAAACATATATATCAGTGGTTCTCAACCTTTTATGCTTCACGTACCCCCTGGAAATGTGTATGTAACTGGCGTACCCCTTGTATAGATAGATAAAACTATAGTTATAGTATAACAATGGGAATAAAATAAAACATATATATCAGTGGTTCTCAACATTTATGCTTCACGTACTCCCTAGAAATGTGTATGTAACTGGCGTACCCCTTGTATAGATAGATAAAACTATAGTTATAGTATAACAATGGGAACAAAATAGAACATATATATCAGTGGTTCTCAAACTTTTATGCTTCACGTATCCCCTGGAAATGTGTATGTAACTGGCGTACCCCTTGTATAGATAGATAAGTCTATAGTTATAGTATAACAATGGGAATAAAATAAAACATATATATCAGTGGTTCTCAACCTTTATGCTTCACGTACTCCCTAGAAATGTGTATGTAACTGGCGTACCCCTTGTATAGATAGATAAAACTATAGTTATAGTATAACAATGGGAATAAAATAGAACATATACCTCAGTGGTTCTCAAACTTTTATGCTTCACGTATCCCCTGGAAATGTGTATGTAACTGGCGTACCCCTTGTATAGATAGATAAAACTATAGTTATAGTATAACAATGGGAATAAAATAAAACATATATATCAATGGTTCTCAACTTTTTATGCTTCACGTACCCCCTGGAAATGTGTATGCAACTGACGTACCCCATGTATAGATAGATAAAACTATAGTTACAGTATAACAATGGGAATAAAATAAAACATATATATCAGTGGTTCTCAACCTTTTATGCTTCACGTACCCCCTGGAAATGTGTATGTAACTGGCGTACCCCTTGTATAGATAGATAAAACTATAGTTATAGTATAACAATGGGAATAAAATAAAACATATATATCAGTGGTTCTCAACCTTTATGCTTCACGTACTCCCTAGAAATGTGTATGTAACTGGCGTACCCCTTGTATAGATAGATAAAACTATAGTTATAGTATAACAATGGGAATAAAATAGAACATATACATCAGTGGTTCTCAAACTTTTATGCTTCACGTATCCCCTGGAAATGTGTATGTAACTGGCGTACCCCTTGTATAGATAGATAAAACTATAGTTATAGTATAACAATGGGAATAAAATAAAACATATATATCAGTGGTTCTCAACCTTTTATGCTTCACGTATCCCCTGGAAATGTGTACGCAACTGACGTACCCCTTGTATAGATAGATAAAACTATAGTTACAGTATAACAATGGGAATAAAATAAAACATATATATCAGTGGTTCTCAACCTTTTATGCTTCACGTACCCCCTGGAAATGTGTATGTAACTGGCGTACCCCTTGTATAGATAGATAAAACTATAGTTATAGTATAACAATGGGAATAAAATAAAACATATATATCAGTGGTTCTCAACCTTTATGCTTCACGTACTCCCTAGAAATGTGTATGTAACTGGCGTACCCCTTGTATAGATAGATAAAACTATAGTTATAGTATAACAATGGGAATAAAATAAAACATATATATCAGTGGTTCTCAACCTTTTATGCTTCACGTACCCCCTGGAAATGTGTATGTAACTGGCGTACCCCTTGTATAGATAGATAAAACTATAGTTATAGTATAACAATGGGAACAAAATAGAACATATATATCAGTGGTTCTCAAACTTTTATGCTTCACGTATCCCCTGGAAATGTGTATGTAACTGGCGTACCCCTTGTATAGATAGATAAGTCTATAGTTATAGTATAACAATGGGAATAAAATAAAACATATATATCAGTGGTTCTCAACCTTTATGCTTCACGTACTCCCTAGAAATGTGTATGTAACTGGCGTACCCCTTGTATAGATAGATAAAACTATAGTTATAGTATAACAATGGGAATAAAATAAAACATATATATCAGTGGTTCTCAACCTTTTATGCTTCACGTATCCCCTGGAAATGTGTATGTAACTGGCGTACCCCTTGTATAGATAGATAAAACTATAGTTATAGTATAACAATGGAAATAAAATAAAACATATATATCAGTGGTTCTCAACCTTTTATGCTTCACGTACCCCCTGGAAATGTGTATGTAACTGGCGTACCCCTTGTATAGATAGATAAAACTATAGTTATAGTATAACAATGGGAATAAAATAAAACATATATATCAGTGGTTCTCAACCTTTATGCTTCACGTACTCCCTAGAAATGTGTATGTAACTGGCGTACCCCTTGTATAGATAGATAAAACTATAGTTATAGTATAACAATGGGAACAAAATAGAACATATATATCAGTGGTTCTCAAACTTTTATGCTTCACGTATCCCCTGGAAATGTGTATGTAACTGGCGTACCCCTTGTATAGATAGATAAGTCTATAGTTATAGTATAACAATGGGAATAAAATAAAACATATATATCAGTGGTTCTCAACCTTTATGCTTCACGTACTCCCTAGAAATGTGTATGTAACTGGCGTACCCCTTGTATAGATAGATAAAACTATAGTTATAGTATAACAATGGGAATAAAATAAAACATATATATCAGTGGTTCTCAACCTTTTATGCTTCACGTACCCCCTGGAAATGTGTATGTAACTGGCGTACCCCTTGTATAGATAGATAAAACTATAGTTATAGTATAACAATGGGAATAAAATAAAACATATATATCAGTGGTTCTCAACCTTTATGCTTCACGTACTCCCTAGAAATGTGTATGTAACTGGCGTACCCCTTGTATAGATAGATAAAACTATAGTTATAGTATAACAATGGGAATAAAATAAAACATATATATCAGTGGTTGTCAACCTTTTATGCTTCACGTATCCCCTGGAAATGTGTATGTAACTGGCGTACCCCTTGTATAGATAGATAAAACTATAGTTATAGTATAACAATGGGAATAAAATAAAACATATATATCAGTGGTTCTCAACCTTTATGCTTCACGTACTCCCTAGAAATGTGTATGTAACTGGAGTACCCCTTGTATAGATAGATAAAACTATAGTTATAGTATAACAATGGGAATAAAATAAAACATATATATCAGTGGTTCTCAACCTTTTATGCTTCACGTACCCCCTGGAAATGTGTATGTAACTGGCGTACCCCTTGTATAGATAGATAAACCTATAGTTATAGTATAACAATGGGAACAAAATAGAACATATATATCAGTGGTTCTCAAACTTTTATGCTAAACGTATCCCCTGGAAATGTGTATGTAACTGGCGTACCCCTTGTATAGATAGATAAGTCTATAGTTATAGTATAACAATGGGAATAAAATAAAACATATATATCAGTGGTTCTCAACCTTTATGCTTCACGTACTCCCTAGAAATGTGTATGTAACTGGCGTACCCCTTGTATAGATAGATAAAACTATAGTTATAGTATAACAATGGGAATAAAATAAAACATATATATCAGTGGTTCTCAACCTTTTATGCTTCACGTACCCCCTGGAAATGTGTATGTAACTGGCGTACCCCTTGTATAGATAGATAAAACTATAGTTATAGTATAACAATGGGAATAAAATAAAACATATATATCAGTGGTTCTCAACCTTTATGCTTCACGTACTCCCTAGAAATGTGTATGTAACTGGCGTACCCCTTGTATAGATAGATAAAACTATAGTTATAGTATAACAATGGGAATAAAATAAAACATATATATCAGTGGTTCTCAACCTTTTATGCTTCACGTACCCCCTGGAAATGTGTATGTAACTGGCGTACCCCTTGTAGATAGATAAAACTATAGTTATAGTATAACAATGGGAATAAAATAAAACATATATATCAGTGGTTCTCAACCTTTATGCTTCACGTACTCCCTAGAAATGTGTATGTAACTGGCGTACCCCTTGTATAGATAGATAAAACTATAGTTATAGTATAACAATGGGAATAAAATAGAACATATACCTCAGTGGTTCTCAAACTTTTATGCTTCACGTATCCCCTGGAAATGTGTATGTAACTGGCGTACCCCTTGTATAGATAGATAAAACTATAGTTATAGTATAACAATGGGAATAAAATAAAACATATATATCAATGGTTCTCAACTTTTTATGCTTCACGTACCCCCTGGAAATGTGTATGCAACTGACGTACCCCATGTATAGATAGATAAAACTATAGTTACAGTATAACAATGGGAATAAAATAAAACATATATATCAGTGGTTCTCAACCTTTTATGCTTCACGTACCCCCTGGAAATGTGTATGTAACTGGCGTACCCCTTGTATAGATAGATAAAACTATAGTTATAGTATAACAATGGGAATAAAATAAAACATATATATCAGTGGTTCTCAACCTTTATGCTTCACGTACTCCCTAGAAATGTGTATGTAACTGGCGTACCCCTTGTATAGATAGATAAAACTATAGTTATAGTATAACAATGGGAATAAAATAGAACATATACATCAGTGGTTCTCAAACTTTTATGCTTCACGTATCCCCTGGAAATGTGTATGTAACTGGCGTACCCCTTGTATAGATAGATAAAACTATAGTTATAGTATAACAATGGGAATAAAATAAAACATATATATCAGTGGTTCTCAACCTTTTATGCTTCACGTATCCCCTGGAAATGTGTACGCAACTGACGTACCCCTTGTATAGATAGATAAAACTATAGTTACAGTATAACAATGGGAATAAAATAAAACATATATATCAGTGGTTCTCAACCTTTTATGCTTCACGTACCCCCTGGAAATGTGTATGTAACTGGCGTACCCCTTGTATAGATAGATAAAACTATAGTTATAGTATAACAATGGGAATAAAATAAAACATATATATCAGTGGTTCTCAACCTTTATGCTTCACGTACTCCCTAGAAATGTGTATGTAACTGGCGTACCCCTTGTATAGATAGATAAAACTATAGTTATAGTATAACAATGGGAATAAAATAAAACATATATATCAGTGGTTCTCAACCTTTTATGCTTCACGTACCCCCTGGAAATGTGTATGTAACTGGCGTACCCCTTGTATAGATAGATAAAACTATAGTTATAGTATAACAATGGGAACAAAATAGAACATATATATCAGTGGTTCTCAAACTTTTATGCTTCACGTATCCCCTGGAAATGTGTATGTAACTGGCGTACCCCTTGTATAGATAGATAAGTCTATAGTTATAGTATAACAATGGGAATAAAATAAAACATATATATCAGTGGTTCTCAACCTTTATGCTTCACGTACTCCCTAGAAATGTGTATGTAACTGGCGTACCCCTTGTATAGATAGATAAAACTATAGTTATAGTATAACAATGGGAATAAAATAAAACATATATATCAGTGGTTCTCAACCTTTTATGCTTCACGTATCCCCTGGAAATGTGTATGTAACTGGCGTACCCCTTGTATAGATAGATAAAACTATAGTTATAGTATAACAATGGAAATAAAATAAAACATATATATCAGTGGTTCTCAACCTTTTATGCTTCACGTACCCCCTGGAAATGTGTATGTAACTGGCGTACCCCTTGTATAGATAGATAAAACTATAGTTATAGTATAACAATGGGAATAAAATAAAACATATATATCAGTGGTTCTCAACCTTTATGCTTCACGTACTCCCTAGAAATGTGTATGTAACTGGCGTACCCCTTGTATAGATAGATAAAACTATAGTTATAGTATAACAATGGGAACAAAATAGAACATATATATCAGTGGTTCTCAAACTTTTATGCTTCACGTATCCCCTGGAAATGTGTATGTAACTGGCGTACCCCTTGTATAGATAGATAAGTCTATAGTTATAGTATAACAATGGGAATAAAATAAAACATATATATCAGTGGTTCTCAACCTTTATGCTTCACGTACTCCCTAGAAATGTGTATGTAACTGGCGTACCCCTTGTATAGATAGATAAATCTATAGTTATAGTATAACAATGGGAATAAAATAAAACATATATATCAGTGGTTCTCAACCTTTTATGCTTCACGTACCCCCTGGAAATGTGTATGTAACTGGCGTACCCCTTGTATAGATAGATAAAACTATAGTTATAGTATAACAATGGGAATAAAATAAAACATATATATCAGTGGTTCTCAACCTTTATGCTTCACGTACTCCCTAGAAATGTGTATGTAACTGGCGTACCCCTTGTATAGATAGATAAAACTATAGTTATAGTATAACAATGGGAATAAAATAAAACATATATATCAGTGGTTGTCAACCTTTTATGCTTCACGTATCCCCTGGAAATGTGTATGTAACTGGCGTACCCCTTGTATAGATAGATAAAACTATAGTTATAGTATAACAATGGGAATAAAATAAAACATATATATCAGTGGTTCTCAACCTTTATGCTTCACGTACTCCCTAGAAATGTGTATGTAACTGGAGTACCCCTTGTATAGATAGATAAAACTATAGTTATAGTATAACAATGGGAATAAAATAAAACATATATATCAGTGGTTCTCAACCTTTTATGCTTCACGTACCCCCTGGAAATGTGTATGTAACTGGCGTACCCCTTGTATAGATAGATAAACCTATAGTTATAGTATAACAATGGGAACAAAATAGAACATATATATCAGTGGTTCTCAAACTTTTATGCTAAACGTATCCCCTGGAAATGTGTATGTAACTGGCGTACCCCTTGTATAGATAGATAAGTCTATAGTTATAGTATAACAATGGGAATAAAATAAAACATATATATCAGTGGTTCTCAACCTTTATGCTTCACGTACTCCCTAGAAATGTGTATGTAACTGGCGTACCCCTTGTATAGATAGATAAAACTATAGTTATAGTATAACAATGGGAATAAAATAAAACATATATATCAGTGGTTCTCAACCTTTTATGCTTCACGTACCCCCTGGAAATGTGTATGTAACTGGCGTACCCCTTGTATAGATAGATAAAACTATAGTTATAGTATAACAATGGGAATAAAATAAAACATATATATCAGTGGTTCTCAACCTTTATGCTTCACGTACTCCCTAGAAATGTGTATGTAACTGGCGTACCCCTTGTATAGATAGATAAAACTATAGTTATAGTATAACAATGGGAATAAAATAAAACATATATATCAGTGGTTCTCAACCTTTTATGCTTCACGTACCCCCTGGAAATGTGTATGTAACTGGCGTACCCCTTGTAGATAGATAAAACTATAGTTATAGTATAACAATGGGAATAAAATAAAACATATATATCAGTGGTTCTCAACCTTTTATGCTTCACGTACCCCCTGGAAATGTGTATGTAACTGGCGTACCCCTTGTATAGATAGATAAGTCTATAGTTATAGTATAACAATGGGAATAAAATAAAGCATATATATCAGTGGTTCTCAACCTTTTATGCTTCACGTACCCCCTGGAAATGTGTATGTAACTGGCGTACCCCTTGTATAGATAGATAAGTCTATAGTTATAGTATAACAATGGGAACAAAATAGAACATATATATCAGTGGTTCTCAAACTTTTATGCTTCACGTATCCCCTGGAAATGTGTATGTAACTGGCGTACCCCTTGTATAGATAGATAAGTCTATAGTTATAGTATAACAATGGGAATAAAATAAAACATATATATCAGTGGTTCTCAAACTTTTATGCTTTACGTATCCCCTGGAAATGTGTATGTAACTGGCGTACCCCTTGTATAGATAGATAAAACTATAGTTATAGTATAACAATGGAAATAAAATAAAACATATATATCAGTGGTTCTCAACCTTTTATGCTTCACGTACCCCCTGGAAATGTGTATGTAACTGGCGTACCCCTTGTATAGATAGATAAAACTATAGTTATAGTATAACAATGGGAATAAAATAAAACATATATATCAGTGGTTCTCAACATTTATGCTTCACGTACTCCCTAGAAATGTGTATGTAACTGGCGTACCCCTTGTATAGATAGATAAAACTATAGTTATAGTATAACAATGGGAACAAAATAGAACATATATATCAGTGGTTCTCAAACTTTTATGCTTCACGTATCCCCTGGAAATGTGTATGTAACTGGCGTACCCCTTGTATAGATAGATAATTCTATAGTTATAGTATAACAATGGGAATAAAATAAAACATATATATCAGTGGTTCTCAACCTTTATGCTTCACGTACTCCCTAGAAATGTGTATGTAACTGGCGTACCCCTTGTATAGATAGATAAAACTATAGTTATAGTATAACAATGGGAATAAAATAGAACATATACATCAGTGGTTCTCAAACTTTTATGCTTCACGTATCCCCTGGAAATGTGTATGTAACTGGCGTACCCCTTGTATAGATAGATAAAACTATAGTTATAGTATAACAATGGGAATAAAATAAAACATATATATCAATGGTTCTCAACTTTTTATGCTTCACGTACCCCCTGGAAATATGTATGCAACTGACGTACCCCTTGTATAGATAGATAAAACTATAGTTACAGTATAACAATGGGAATAAAATAAAACATATATATCAGTGGTTCTCAACCTTTTATGCTTCACGTACCCCCTGGAAATGTGTATGTAACTGGCGTACCCCTTGTATAGATAGATAAAACTATAGTTATAGTATAACAATGGGAATAAAATAAAACATATATATCAGTGGTTCTCAACCTTTATGCTTCACGTACTCCCTAGAAATGTGTATGTAACTGGCGTACCCCTTGTATAGATAGATAAAACTATAGTTATAGTATAACAATGGGAATAAAATAGAACATATACATCAGTGGTTCTCAAACTTTTATGCTTCACGTATCCCCTGGAAATGTGTATGTAACTGGCGTACCCCTTGTATAGATAGATAAAACTATAGTTATAGTATAACAATGGGAATAAAATAAAACATATATATCAGTGGTTCTCAACCTTTTATGCTTCACGTATCCCCTGGAAATGTGTACGCAACTGACGTACCCCTTGTATAGATAGATAAAACTATAGTTACAGTATAACAATGGGAATAAAATAAAACATATATATCAGTGGTTCTCAACCTTTTATGCTTCACGTACCCCCTGGAAATGTGTATGTAACTGGCGTACTCCTTGTATAGATAGATAAAACTATAGTTATAGTATAACAATGGGAATAAAATAAAACATATATATCAGTGGTTCTCAACCTTTATGCTTCACGTACTCCCTAGAAATGTGTATGTAACTGGCGTACCCCTTGTATAAATAGATAAAACTATAGTTATAGTATAACAATGGGAATAAAATAAAACATATATATCAGTGGTTCTCAACCTTTTATGCTTCACGTACCCCCTGGAAATGTGTATGTAACTGGAGTACCCCTTGTATAGATAGATAAAACTATAGTTATAGTATAACAATGGGAACAAAATAGAACATATATATCAGTGGTTCTCAAACTTTTATGCTTCACGTATCCCCTGGAAATGTGTATGTAACTGGCGTACCCCTTGTATAGATAGATAAGTCTATATTTATAGTATAACAATGGGAATAAAATAAAACATATATATCAGTGGTTCTCAACCTTTATGCTTCACGTACTCCCTAGAAATGTGTATGTAACTGGCGTACCCCTTGTATAGATAGATAAAACTATAGTTATAGTATAACAATGGGAATAAAATAAAACATATATATCAGTGGTTCTCAACCTTTTATGCTTCACGTATCCCCTGGAAATGTGTATGTAACTGGCGTACCCCTTGTATAGATAGATAAAACTATAGTTATAGTATAACAATGGAAATAAAATAAAACATATATGTCAGTGGTTCTCAACCTTTTATGCTTCACGTACCCCCTGGAAATGTGTATGTAACTGGCGTACCCCTTGTATAGATAGATAAAACTATAGTTATAGTATAACAATGGGAATAAAATAAAACATATATATCAGTGGTTCTCAACCTTTATGCTTCACGTACTCCCTAGAAATGTGTATGTAACTGGCGTACCCCTTGTATAGATAGATAAAACTATAGTTATAGTATAACAATGGGAACAAAATAGAACATATATATCAGTGGTTCTCAAACTTTTATGCTTCACGTATCCCCTGGAAATGTGTATGTAACTGGCGTACCCCTTGTATAGATAGATAAGTCTATAGTTATAGTATAACAATGGGAATAAAATAAAACATATATATCAGTGGTTCTCAACCTTTATGCTTCACGTACTCCCTAGAAATGTGTATGTAACTGGCGTACCCCTTGTATAGATAGATAAAACTATAGTTATAGTATAACAATGGGAATAAAATAAAACATATATATCAGTGGTTCTCAACCTTTTATGCTTCACGTACCCCCTGGAAATGTGTATGTAACTGGCGTACCCCTTGTATAGATAGATAAAACTATAGTTATAGTATAACAATGGGAATAAAATAAAACATATATATCAGTGGTTCTCAACCTTTTATGCTTCACGTATCCTCTGGAAATGTGTATGTAACTGGCGTACCCCTTGTATAGATAGATAAAACTATAGTTATAGTATAACAATGGAAATAAAATAAAACATATATATCAGTGGTTCTCAACCTTTTATGCTTCACGTACCCCCTGGAAATGTGTATGTAACTGGCGTACCCCTTGTATAGATAGATAAAACTATAGTTATAGTATAACAATGGGAATAAAATAAAACATATATATCAGTGGTTCTCAACCTTTATGCTTCACGTACTCCCTAGAAATGTATATGTAACTGGCGTACCCCTTGTATAGATAGATAAAACTATAGTTATAGTATAACAATGGGAACAAAATAGAACATATATATCAGTGGTTCTCAAACTTTTATGCTTCACGTATCCCCTGGAAATGTGTATGTAACTGGCGTACCCCTTGTATAGATAGATAAGTCTATAGTTATAGTATAACAATGGGAATAAAATAAAACATATATATCAGTGGTTCTCAACCTTTATGCTTCACGTACTCCCTAGAAATGTGTATGTAACTGGCGTACCCCTTGTATAGATAGATAAAACTATAGTTATAGTATAACAATGGGAATAAAATAAAACATATATATCAGTGGTTCTCAACCTTTTATGCTTCACGTACCCCCTGGAAATGTGTATGTAACTGGCGTACCCCTTGTATAGATAGATAAAACTATAGTTATAGTATAACAATGGGAATAAAATAAAACATATATATCAGTGGTTCTCAACCTTTATGCTTCACGTACTCCCTAGAAATGTGTATGTAACTGGCGTACCCCTTGTATAGATAGATAAAACTATAGTTATAGTATAACAATGGGAATAAAATAAAACATATATATCAGTGGTTGTCAACCTTTTATGCTTCACGTATCCCCTGGAAATGTGTATGTAACTGGCGTACCCCTTGTATAGATAGATAAAACTATAGTTATAGTATAACAATGGGAATAAAATAAAACATATATATCAGTGGTTCTCAACCTTTATGCTTCACGTACTCCCTAGAAATGTGTATGTAACTGGCGTACCCCTTGTATAGATAGATAAAACTATAGTTATAGTATAACAATGGGAATAAAATAAAACATATATATCAGTGGTTCTCAACCTTTTATGCTTCACGTACCCCCTGGAAATGTGTATGTAACTGGCGTACCCCTTGTATAGATAGATAAACCTATAGTTATAGTATAACAATGGGAACAAAATAGAACATATATATCAGTGGTTCTCAAACTTTTATGCTAAACGTATCCCCTGGAAATGTGTATGTAACTGGCGTAACCCTTGTATAGATAGATAAGTCTATAGTTATAGTATAACAATGGGAATAAAATAAAACATATATATCAGTGGTTCTCAACCTTTATGCTTCACGTACTCCCTAGAAATGTGTATGTAACTGGCGTACCCCTTGTATAGATAGATAAAACTATAGTTATAGTATAACAATGGGAATAAAATAAAACATATATATCAGTGGTTCTCAACCTTTTATGCTTCACGTACCCCCTGGAAATGTGTATGTAACTGGCGTACCCCTTGTATAGATAGATAAAACTATAGTTATAGTATAACAATGGGAATAAAATAAAACATATATATCAGTGGTTCTCAACCTTTATGCTTCACGTACTCCCTAGAAATGTGTATGTAACTGGCGTACCCCTTGTATAGATAGATAAAACTATAGTTATAGTATAACAATGGGAATAAAATAAAACATATATATCAGTGGTTCTCAACCTTTTATGCTTCACGTACCCCCTGGAAATGTGTATGTAACTGGCGTACCCCTTGTAGATAGATAAAACTATAATTATAGTATAACAATGGGAATAAAATAAAACATATATATCAGTGGTTCTCAACCTTTTATGCTTCACGTACCCCCTGGAAATGTGTATGTAACTGGCGTACCCCTTGTATAGATAGATAAGTCTATAGTTATAGTATAACAATGGGAATAAAATAAAGCATATATATCAGTGGTTCTCAACCTTTTATGCTTCACGTACCCCCTGGAAATGTGTATGTAACTGGCGTACCCCTTGTAGATAGATAAAACTATAATTATAGTATAACAATGGGAATAAAATAAAACATATATATCAGTGGTTCTCAACCTTTTATGCTTCACGTACCCCCTGGAAATGTGTATGTAACTGGCGTACCCCTTGTATAGATAGATAAGTCTATAGTTATAGTATAACAATGGGAATAAAATAAAGCATATATATCAGTGGTTCTCAACCTTTTATGCTTCACGTACCCCCTGGAAATGTGTATGTAACTGGCGTACCCCTTGTATAGATAGATAAAACTATAATTATAGTATAACAATGGGAATAAAATAAAACATATATATCAGTGGTTCTCAACCTTTTATGCTTCACGTACCCCCTGGAAATGTATATGTAACTGGCGTACCCCTTGTATAGATAGATAAGTCTATAGTTATAGTATAACAATGGGAACAAAATAGAACATATATATCAGTGGTTCTCAAACTTTTATGCTTCACGTATCCCCTGGAAATGTGTATGTAACTGGCGTACCCCTTGTATAGATAGATAAGTCTATAGTTATAGTATAACAATGGGAATAAAATAAAACATATATATCAGTGGTTCTCAACCTTTATGCTTCACGTACTCCCTAGAAATGTGTATGTAACTGGCGTACCCCTTGTATAGATAGATAAAACTATAGTTATAGTATAACAATGGGAATAAAATAAAACATATATATCAGTGGTTCTCAACCTTTTATGCTTCACGTACCCTCTGGAAATGTGTATGTAACTGGCGTACCCCTTGTATAGATAGATAAAACTATAATTATAGTATAACAATGGGAATAAAATAAAACATATATATCAGTGGTTCTCAACCTTTTATGCTTCACGTACCCCCTGGAAATGTGTATGTAACTGGCGTACCCCTTGTATAGATAGATAAGTCTATAGTTATAGTATAACAATGGGAATAAAATAAAACATATATATCAGTGGTTCTCAACCTTTTATGCTTCACGTACCCCCTGGAAATGTGTATGTAACTGGCGTACCCCTTGTATAGATAGATAAAACTATAGTTATAGTATAACAATGGGAATAAAATAAAACATATATATCAGTGGTTCTCAACCTTTTATGCTTCACGTACCCTCTGGAAATGTGTATGTAACTGGCGTACCCCTTGTATAGATAGATAAAACTATAATTATAGTATAACAATGGGAATAAAATAAAACATATATATCAGTGGTTCTCAACCTTTTATGCTTCACGTACCCCCTGGAAATGTGTATGTAACTGGCGTACCCCTTGTATAGATAGATAAGTCTATAGTTATAGTATAACAATGGGAATAAAATAAAACATATATATCAGTGGTTCTCAACCTTTTATGCTTCACGTACCCCCTGGAAATGTGTATGTAACTGGCGTACCCCTTGGAAATGTGTATGTAACTGGCGTACCAGAATAGACTTATATATAGATAGATAAGTCTATAGTTATAGTATAACAATGGGAACAAAATAGAACATATATATCAGTGGTTCTCAAACTTTTATGCTTCACGTATCCCCTGGAAATGTGTATGTAACTGGCGTACCCCTTGTATAGATAGATAAGTCTATAGTTATAGTATAACAATGGGAATAAAATAAAACATATATATCAGTGGTTCTCAACCTTTATGCTTCACGTACTCGCTAGAAATGTGTATGTAACTGGCGTACCCCTTGTATAGATAGATAAAACTATAGTTATATATAACAATGGAAATAAAATAAAACATATATATCAGTGGTTCTCAACCTTTTATTATGCTTCACGTACCCCCTGGAAATGTGTATGTAACTGGCGTACCCCTTGTATAGATAGATAAAACTATAGTTATATATAACAATGGGAATAAAATAAAACATATATATCAGTGGTTCTCAACCTTTTATGCTTCACGTACCCCCTGGAAATGTGTATGTAACTGGCGTACCCCTTGTATAGATAGATAAGTCTATAGTTATAGTATAACAATGGGAATAAAATAAAACACTGACTTTGTTAGGGGATTTAGCGACTTTTGATCTCTCAGGGCGTACCCCACAAACTTTTACCGCGTACCCCACGTTGAGAACCCTGATTGATCTTGAACACTATGGTACAAGATCGGATAATTTAACAACAATTAGGATCTATATTAACGAAAGAATACAGTCAAGATTTAAAAGTCCAATAGAATAAATGCAAACAGGACCGGTATAGAGGGGGTGTGGAAGAAGCCATGGCTGTCCCTCTCATATGCTACTAATGCTAAAAGAGGCAAATAATTATTAAACCTATTTATATTTCGTGCTTTTTTTAAGAAATTTTTTAAAGACCTATGAAATGGAGAGTAAATGTTATTCTGCATTCGAAATCCAGGCTATTTCTCTCCCCCCCCCCCTCCCTCGGCCTTTTTTCTGTATCCGTTTCTGAATGGGAATAATACAACGAACTTATAAATGGAAATTTTTGTGTTCCCTATGTACAGTCGCCCAAAAAAATATCCGAACACCATGGTTGATTACAGAATTCAGAAAAAATATCTGGAAACGATTATTTTAGAAATTAATGATCTGGCAACCTTCGTGTTACGTAACAATAAGGTTGCCAGATCACTAATTTCTAAAAAAATCGTTGGCAGATATTTTTCTGAATTCTGTAATCAACCATAGTGTTCGCATATTTTTTGAGCGACTGTACGAGGTTAAATGAGAGATAAGGCTCCCTGTTTCATTTCTGCAGAGGGTGATTACATCGAAGGCAACATACAGGAAATGTTCCCACATACATGCAATGTTTTATCACGTAATCATCACACTTCTTCAGACCTTGTCGTAACAGTCTATCTGCGTATAAAAGCTTTGCCGATAGAAGGACATCCTGCTCCTGAAGCACGTTTTATGATTTCCTCTTTGCAGGTGTCATCCAATGGAAAGCGTCGTCCTCGGAGATGTTTCTTCAGCTTCCCAAACAAATGAAAATTCTGGACTCTATTGTGACCACAATAAGTGTACTAGAAAAAAGGCTATGGGTTTTTTGAAACAACCAAAATTTTATAATAATTACGGACGAAATTCCAAAGAATATCAAATTTTCTACCTATTGAACTTGCTTCCTAGAGAAATAGTTAACTTTAAAAAAATTTGTGATGTTGATGAAAAAGTGATGTTTTTATTTGGAAACTTTCATCATTTTGTCGATTTTCTTTCTCATTTCTTTCTTTTTTTCTCTCCTTCATTTTTTGTACTACTGAGGCAATCTAGATCATATCTGTAAAAACATATGTGTACATTTCCGCTGATAAGCTTCGGCTTAGTGGGATTTTTTAGTAATATAATTATAGATAATATTTATTGAAAATAAATTTGAATTTGGAATTTGAAAAAAATGATGAACTGGTGCCGAGATCATCATCCGCTACAGTCATATGACCATTTCGTCAGATATAGCACTGACAAGATATCGAAACATATTCACAATCATCGACACAATCTGTGTATGGATTTCCTCCTGTTGGATCTTCTGTGCCCACGGAAATTAAGATCTCAAGCTTCCTCTACCCGTGCAGTACCTTCGCCATGTTCACTCGAACCCTACACTTCACAGCACGAGTGGGTAACAGTGTTCCCTGCTGACACTTAGTGACGCTATTGGGTACTAACATGCTGTGGAAACACAGCCCCGGGTATTTGTTAATTTGGCGGGCAACAATCTGGAAACCTTACTTTCTGACTTAACCTCGTATAAATGCTTTACGATCCCAGTTTCTTATTTTTTGAAACAACCAGTGTAGATGCAATTAGATCCACAATCTTATCTAGATCAAAACTGGTAAAAATATTTCAACTTCAAGTCAAGAAAACAGGATAAAGAGGATAACGGGAGTCAGGGAAAATTAGCAGACCTAATTGGCAAATTGCTATCCCAAGCCGTAGTCGGGAGGTCAGAAAATTCTCTTAAGCCTAACAGTGCAATGAAACAGAATTATTCACTTTGTAAACAAAAACGGATTTAAAAAGTTTTGAAAATAAAGTCGTTGAAGGTCTTTGAAGATCATCTGATCTTCCAACATTATGATAGTTGAAACGTCACAAAAGAAATCTACTGAAAATCTCAAATGGTGCTGAGGAGGACGGTGTCTTTCAGGAATTGCAGCAAATTTTACAAATCCTGCACACAAGATGAGAGTTTTACCTTCGGTCCAGGATAGAGCTGATCTGTGATGTTGATCTGATAGAACTTTAAAGCATATTCATTGTTTCTTTGGAGATCATGAAGTGGACAGCGAATTAGAACATGGTCGATATTTTCAGGTTGGTTACAAATATGACAGAGGGGTAAAGTTTTCTTTCCAATTTTCTAAAAATTTTCGCTTAATGCGCAATGACCAATGGTAAGTCTATTTAGAGCCGTTTCTTCTGTTCTGTTTAAATTTCCCACTTGGACAGAGGGCGGGATGTCAGATCTTTTTCTGTAAAATCTATCCACGTTCAGATGAGTTGTCTTTAAGTAGTCGGTCCATTCCTCTGAAGTTCTTCTATTAACTTCCAAGCAGAAATCTCTATAACGCAGAGGGTTGATTAAGTTAGATGGTAAGGTCGAAGCTGTTTTGGCGACAAGATCAACCTTCTCATTATCAGGGATATCAGAATGGCTGGGTAGCCACTGGAGACAGACTCGATGAGAGTTGACCATTGTAGTGAGGCACCCCTCCTCATAGCTGAAAGTTCTGCAGCCATGATGCTAGTTGAAGTTTTCAAGGAGTTCTAACAAGTTGTAATATTCAGAAAAGGAATGAAGAAAGTTCAAGATGTTTTGTTAGAAGGACTCTTTTGCTTGCTTGCTTGCTTGCTTTGCACGTTACACTAATATGCGAGGTCCTTGCTCAGGCTTTCCTAGAAAGGACTCTTTTATACTTCTAGATATATTTGTAGAAAGATCTCATAGTAATCTGCGATGTAATTCAAAGCAACAAATTGTAAAAAATTAAATGCTAAAAGAATATAATTATAATTCTTATGATATTACCGGTAGGTGTTGATTCAAAAATGTAATTAAGGTACATTGCGAAAAAATTGTTTTAAGGTATTTATATCTTCTTCCCAAAGTACATAAACAAAACGACATTAATAAAAAGTGACTTTTTTAAACTCGTTTGATCTACAATCCTTAAATGAAATCATTTAAAAATCTCGTTGAAATCAAAATTGTTGTCATACACATGCCAATGAGCATGAGTTCGAAGAATGATAACGTCATTGACGATAAACTCTCCCTTGCACTGCGACCAGGGTTGGGTTGTTTTAATTCTGAGCGGCACTTTTTTGCACACCATGGGCTAATGGCCAGGTCCCGAAGGCTCAGAGAAGGTTGGGGGAGGGGACCCACTGGAACAGCTGTTGGGAGACAGATGGTAGCCTCCCGTCAAGGCCATCCAGCGTGTTCTTTAACGTGCACAGGGTATTGCGGGGCCACGACTTAACGTCCCAACCGACGGACGGCGGCCTTTCCAAGCCCATCGGTGCCCCCTACTGACAATGGGCAGGACGGGGAATTTGGCGGAGATAAATCTCAACGTTGACCCAGCTGGGACTCGAACCTGGGAACTTACAGATTACGAGCCTGGCGTGCTACCGACTGAGCCACCCCCGCCCCGCACTGCGACCAAGTAACCTTTGAAAAGCCCACGTTCACACTATTCGTTTTAAATGTAACTAAACTTTAATTAACTGAAAACAGTTATCAGAAGAAGAATGCATTTAGCATTTTCTTGTCCCATTGAAAGCATAAGAAAAAGCAATATTGGTCATTACATGTTTCATTGCCATTTGTATTAATCGGTCCCATTAAACTACTGACCATTTGTAACTGTATTTATTTTGCATTTGATGATACTAGTTACTAAAAATGGGTGATCAGATTCTTCTTTCAGAATTAATCTTTTTTTATCGTATGTTTTTTAATTACATATCCTACTAAGAGCTATTGTTTTAATTCTACTCTTATCTGTCTGCCGTTCAATGGATACACAATTTCTCCTGTTTTAACAATTTCCAGAAGCAGATGATATTAAAGTTTGTCTTGTAGAGTGTCGCGAGTCACAGGTGACTCGTGCTTGTCTTTTATTCAAGCACTTTGCTCCTCACTTCTTTTATTTTGATGCGGTGCTGATATTTAAAAAGCATTTTCTGCTAAACGAATCACCGGTTATAGTTCCCAGGTTCGAGTCCCAGCTGGGTCAGCATTGAGATTTATCTCCGCAAAACTCCCCACCCTACCCTGGGTTAGTAGGGGACACCGACGGGTTTGAAAAGGCCGCCGTCCGTCGAATGGGACGTTAAGCTGTACCCCCCCCCCCTGTGCGGGAGAGCCATACCCTGTGCACGTTAAAGAATACGCTGGATGGCCTTGAGGGAAGGTTACAATCTGTCTCCCAACAGTTGTTCCAGTGGGCCCCCTTCCACCAACTTTCTCTGAACCTTCGGGGCCCTTGTGACCTGGCCATTTAGCCCATGGTGTGCAAAAAAGTGCCTCTCAGAGGTAAAACAATCCAATCCAACTAAGACCGCATTTTGAAACATCTCTCCCTTTGTAAAGCTGTGCAGCTGCTTCTGGTGATCAAAGAGCCTGCCGTATTTTTATCTCTCTATCTCGAAAGTTTGCACTTTTCGAGACATATCTCTTCGGACATGACCTTTAGCAGCTGCACCGGCTGGCGCGAGGACTTCCTCCCGCTCCTCGTGATTGCAAGAGGCAGAGGAAGCGGGGTCTCCCAGAAATTTGACCCCTCCTGGGTATTGATCTCCTCATTTCATCTGCGCACTGCCATCACCAAGTGAGACACTGACACCGGTTGCACGTGACGGGAGCAGCGGCTGTCGTCACCGCTCACTTCCGTTTGCTGTCCACATTAGGCGAGCATCTTTCCGGATTCGTTTTGGGGATTTGTTGAAGGGAATTCGTGACGGGGAATTTATTTGGTTGTTGAAGTGAATAAACAGCCCTATCTATTGTTTTGCACACTGAGAATTTCGTTGGTTGATTGGAAAATACACTGTGTTTTAAAAAGTAACTGGGTTGCTTCACTTCTGAGCGCCAGGTCACAACGACCCCAAAGTATCAGAAGAGGTTGGAGGAGGGAATCCAATGGAACAGGTGCTGGGAGACAGATGGTAGCCTTCCTACAATGGATTTCAATGCCATCCAGCATGTTCTTTAAAGTGCACACGATATGGCTCTCCCGCACGACCACGGCTTAACGTCCCATCCGATGGACGGCTGTCTTTCCAAGCCCATCGATGTCGCCTACTGACTGGGCGCAGGGCGGAGAGTTTTGTGGAGATAAATCTCAACGCTGGCCCAGCTCGGTCTCAGACCCGGGAACTGCATATTACGAGCCTGTCGCGCTACCGACTGAACCACCGCCCGCCTCTAAAAATTCACAACTTTCAGGCAATTCCTCTGGAATTGCATTATGCTACTTGGCGATCAAATCACTTTCCCACGCCAGGAAATTATATATTAAAGTTTTACTCACAAAACGAGCCGAGTCCACGGGTGTCCTAATCACATATTGGGGGCGGGGATGGCTCAGTCGGTAGCGCGCAGGCTCATAATCTTCAATTCGCAGGTTCGAGTCCCAGCTGGGCCAGCATTAAGATTTATCTCTTCAGAAACTCTAACCCTGCCCACGGTCAGTAGGGGACACCGATGGGCTTGGAAAGGCCGCCGTCCGTCTGATGGGACGTTAAGCCGTGGCCCCGTGTATTGGAGAGTCATACGCTGTGTACGTTAAAGAACACACTGGATGGCCTTGACGGGAGGCTACCATCTGTCTGCCAACAGCTGTTCCAGTGGGTCCCCTTCCCCAACCTTCTCTGAGCCTTTGGGACCCTTGTGACCTGGCCATTTAGCCCATGGTGTGCAAAAAAGTGCCACTCAGAGGTAAAACATCCCAACACTGCACATTCTCCATAGTTCCTTAAAGGTTCCGGCAGCCTGTTAATCTGATGCCGCAGATCACCAGTATCTATCACCTGCCTGACTAAATTTTACTGCCTGAAATAGCCCTGTTCATCGATTTTTAGCTCTTCAGCCCAGGTATATTAAAACTTGACCTTTGACCTCGAATCCAAAATTTATCATACTTTCTGATACCACCAACGCCTCAAAATACTCCCAGGAGCCAATTTTCAGCTCTATAGCATCAATTGATCTAAATATGACCTTTGACCTCGAAGGACCCTTCTGAGCCAAAATTTCGTATTGTTTCCTAGATCTACAACTTTGACTGTCCCCAGACACCATTTTTCAATTCTCCAACACCGGTAGATATATATTTGACCTTTCATCTCGAAAGTCTCCCCATATCAGAAATTTCGTATCATTTCTGGGATCTACAACGCGAAACACCCCCAGATACCAATTTTCACATTTCTAGCACTCCTAGATCAAGGTTGGACCTCTATGTGACCTCATTGTGAACTTGAAGGACATGTCAGAGGTCAAACTTTGGATTTTCCTTGAGTTCTACGGTCCATGTTACCCATAGGTGCAAATTTTCAGAGTTCTGTCATTTCTGCATCATTGCCAGAATTAGCGTGAAGAAGGTTGGGGGAGCGGACCCATTGCACAGTTGTCAGGAGACAGATGGTAGTTTCCCGTCAAGGCCATCCAGAGTGTTCTTTAACGTGAACATGGTATGGCTCTCCCACACGCGGAACCCCGGATTAACGCCCTATAGGATGGACGGCGGCTTTTTAAAGCCCATTGGTGTCCCCTACTGACCCAGCGCAAGGCGGGGAATTTTGCGGAGATAAATCTCAACGCTGACCCAGCTGGGACTCGAACCTGGGAACTGCAAATTACGTGACTGGCGCGCTACCGACTGAGCCAAATCCCGACGCTTTGAAAAAGCAAAACCTGGCAACTACAGAAGACAAGGACACAAAAAAATATGACGTACAGTGGCTGAAAAAAGTATCCGAACACTATAGGTAATTGCAAAATTCAGAAAAAATATCTGGCAGCGATTCTTTTAGAAATTAGTGATCTGGCAACCTTCGTGTCACGTGACACGAAAATTGCCAGATCACTTATTTCTAAAAAAAAATCGTTGCCAGATATTTTTTCTCAATTCTGTAATCAACCGTAGTGTTCGGATACTTTTTTTGAGCGACGACTGTATTAGTTCAGAAACTAGAAAAAAAAACAAAGGATCATCTTGAATAAATTTATTGAACCTATCCGTTAAAGTAAGGAAAAATATTCAACGAACAATTTCCCCCCCAAAAAATCATCTTTTTTCAAAATGCAATTATTTAAACGTTGGATAACGTTCAAGATAAAACAGCATTTGAAATGAAAAACAATTTTTCTTTTCCAAGAGCGTCGTGAACATGAAAGAATATCTGAAAAGTTCTAGAAGTTATCAAACAATCTACCAGCATTCCTGCATCAGCTGTGTTGTAAACAAACCGAAGATCAATTCTTCTGCATGAAATAGCGAAACTTTTCCTGACAAAATTAAGTTATTTTAAGCTCTTTCTGGTCAGACATTTATATTTCATAATTTTTTTTTTCCTTTTTTCACAATTTGTCTTTCAGTTTATTTTTAAGTTTTCAAGTTTAGCTTTGAACGCCACTTGCTCTTTCCGTAGAGTTTATCCTTTGAGGTAGTTGTTATTGTTTAGATTTTTCCATTTGAAATACTCTTTAATTTTTTGTTTTTCTAAACTCTGAGTCTCAAAATCCCCCTTTTGATTTTGATGTTTCGAGTTTCCCAAACACTTTCGAAATATTTAATCTCTTTCCATTATGAAGAACGGTAAATTCTTTCTAGAGCAGGGGTGGGCAATTGTTTTCGTATCTACACTGCGCATGCATATTTACGTGGCCGTCCTAGTGGAAAATACGAGACGAATCTTCGGTCGCGCATGGGAAGGAAATCTCGGTTCATGGCGGATTTTTCTGACTGTCTTGGCGTGCCACAAAAAACTCTTAGCGGGCCGCTATTTGCCCACCCCTGTTCTAGAGGATAATTTCATTAAATATAATCAGAGTAAAGTGAAACGGATATTTTATTCCTATCCATACTCTTTGGAATTTTATCATTTTATTCTTATGTAAAAATAAAAATGAATTATTTCTCTAATTTCTTCTAGCTTTTTCCAAAAGTTAGGTTGTTTAACCTTTGAACTGGACTTTTTGCACACAATGGGCTAAATGGCCGGGTCACTAGGATCCCGAGGAAGTTGGGAGAGGGAACCCACTGAACAGCTGTTGGGAGACAGGTGCAGCTTCCCGTCAAGGCCATCCAGCGTGTTCATTAACGTGTGAGGGGGGCGGGGGTGGCTCAGTCGGTAGCGCGCCAGGCTCGTAATCTGTAGTTCCCAGGTTCGAGTCCCAGTTGGGTCAACGTTGAGATTTATCTCCGCCAAATTCCACGCCCTGTCCACGATCAGTAGGGGACACCGATGGGCTTAGAAAGGCGGTCGCCTTCGGATGGGACGTTAAGCCGTGGCTCCGTGTGCGGGAGAACCATACCCTCTTCACGTTAAAGAACACACTGGATGGCATTGACAGGATGCTACCATCTGTCTCCCAACAGCTGTTCCAGTGGGTCCCTCCCCCAACCTTCTCTGAGCCTTCGGGGTCCATGTGACCTGACCATTTAGCCCATTGTGGGCAAAAAAGTGCAGCTCAGAGGTAAAACAACCCAACCTTATATGGACCCTTGTGACCTGGACATTTAACCCGTTGTGTGCAATAAAAGTGCACTCAAAGGTTAAAACAACAGAGTGCTTAGAAAACTTCCATGTATACAAGGTTTTTAACGTCTACTTTCACCAACTTCGGAATTACTATCTCAACTATGAATGCCTGGTGAGATAGATGTTTACCACAATAAGTTAAAAATCCAATATCTAAATTGAATGTTAAGTTCGTTATCTTGATAGATAAACATTTATGGAGATAAATGGTTTCTACCTTTACACCTTCTTGTCTCGGAACATTTGCGATTTTCAGACTTCGTCAACATAGAGAATTTTAACTTAAAGAGATGTCGAAGTGGAGGAAGTTTAAAAAAAATTATAGAATGATGTACAGTCGCTCAAAAAAGTATCCGAACACTATGGTTGATTACAGAATTCCGAAAAAAATATCTAGCAACGATTTTTTTAGAAATTAGTGATCTGGCAACCTTCGTGTCACGTGACACGGAGGTGTCAGATCACTAATTTCTAAAAAAATCGTTGCCAGATATTTATTCTACTTATTATCTATTATCTATTTATCTACACTTATATCTTATCATATATACTTATTATCTTATTATCTATTTATCCATTATTACCGGCTAAGGAACTGGATTGCCTTTATAACATTCTATTCCACGCCCCCATTTCAGAGATATTTCTGAAATTTCTTAAAAAATGCGTGGAGTATACAGAAATTTCATAATTTTTTGACTCTATTAGTAGCATTCTCAAATGGGGGGGATGCTCCGTTGTTCTCCCCCTACCCAATCCGAACACTATCACTATATGAAGAAGAACTGGACGAATCGTGCCATTGGATCAATGGTCTTTAGACGTTTCGGCCGGGACAGATTTATACAAAAGTATCGGAACAATTTAATGTGAATGTCATATTCAAAGATATGAATTGATATTCAAGACTTTGAAAAGAAGCTTTTTTTATGGCGAAATATCACTGGGGAGAGATCTCGCTCAAAGCTCTTTAAATCTAGATTTTGAATAGATTTTCTTTAATATCATCATCATCATCATTATCCTCAAGCAGCCATGGCTACGGAGGTCCAACCAGACCGTGCAATTTAGTTCTCCAAACAAGTCTATCCTGAGCTACATCTACTACATCCGGCCACTGCACACCAATTCTAACAAGGTCCTGTTTGACATTGTCTGCCCACCGCATCCTAGGTCTCCCCCTCTTTCTGAGGCCTTTAGGCACACTGTTCATAATCCTATTCGCCAATCTATTAATTATTCATACGGGCAACATGGCCAAACCAACGAAGTCTCTCTCTGCACAATATGCTGCTTAAAGGAGGTTGCAGACTCCTTTGCCTAACTTCATCATTAGTTACAAAGTTAAACCACCTAAATCCCAAGATACTACGTAAGCATCTAGTTTTCTGTTATCATGTTTACAAAGTGTCCAAGTTTCACTACCATAACTAACCCTAGAAAGAATCAAACTATTATACAGTCTAATTTTAGTCTTTAGGTGTATACGCCTATTTCTCCACACTCTCCATAGATTCTTAAAAGTCCCGGCAGCAATCCCTATTCGTCTGTTAATCTCATGCCGCACATCACCATTATCTGTTACATAGCTCCCAAGATAATTAAACTGTGACACCTGCTCAAGACTGCAACCATTCAGAATAACCGAATCACAGCCTGCCTGACCAATTTTCATCACTTTAGTTTTCTCTCTGTTCATAACCAAACCTACTCTACTACCAGTTTCACCAATAGCTCGAATGAAAGAGTTCATCTCATCAATATCATTTGCCAAAAGGGCTAAATCATCAGCATAATCTATTCAGACTGGAATGATTAATACAAATTTGTGGCATTGTACTCACCCTAAAACTTCGCGCCAGACTGTAATCTGCAGTTCCAAGGTTCGAGTCTCACTTGTGCCGGTTTTTAGATTTATCTCCGCTAAACCCCAACCCTGACCTCTTGAAAAAAGGAACGCCGATGGGCTTGGAAATCCCGCCGTCCGTCGGATGGAACGTTAAGCCGAGGCTCCATGTGCATTCTAAAGAACACGGTGGATGGCCTTGACGGGAGGCTACCATCTGTCTCCCAACAGCTGCCCAGGGGATTGCCTTCTCACAACCTCCTCTGATCCCTCGTGGTCCTTGCGACCTGCCCCACCCTGCTCTCGGTCAGTAGGGGACACCGATGGGCTTGGAAAGGCCGCCGTCCGTCGGACGGGACGTTAAGCCGTGGCTCCGTGTGCAGGAGAGCCGTGCCCTGTGCACGTTAATGAACATACTGGATGGCCTTGACGTGAGACTACCATCTGTCTCCCAACAGCTGTTCCAGTGGGTCTCCTTCCCCCATCCTTCTCTAAGCCTTCGGGGTCCTTGTGACCTGGCTATTTATTCCATGGTGTGCAAAAAAAGTGCTGCTCAGAGGTAAAACAACCCAACCCTTGCGATCTGGCCTTTTAGCACACTGTGAGCAAAAAAAGCGCCGATCTGAGATAAAACATCTCAAAGCTTTTATTGTTCTTGAACTAATAGAGCTTACAACGTACAGCTCTCATTTTTTAAAAGTCAAATTGCTCTTTTTAAAAACTTTCATTATTTCCCCCAACAAACATATATATCAACGAAAGGCCAGATCTGTGTAATATAATCCACAGTGGTAAAAGGCTTACCTAGCAATTGGTTTCTCTGGTGTTACACCATTACAGAGAAACATCCCAACACGATATAATTTTTGTTATTGGATTTGGAGCATCTGTGTCTCTCCATCCTTTGGCTTTTGTGGAGAGAGACAGAGCCCTCGTCGACGCCGTTTCGAGTACAAAGGGTGTTCGGTTGGGGTTGGGGGAGGGTCGAGGCTCCGCCGTACATCGTTAGCCGGCGCCGGCTCTTCGTCGTAACTGATGGCCGATCCTGCTAGCCTTGACATCTAGAACGTGGTTCTGCTAGCAGAGGAGTATCACTTTGTAACTTGGTTTAATTTCGGCCCCTCCACTTTCTCTGATGCTCTCTCTTTCTGCGATTTCATTTCTCTCTTTCTGACAAGATGTTGACCATTGAAAGTTGCTCCTTCTCATCGATACTGCCAACAGTTCTTCGCTCTGAAATTAATGACTTTTCTGCTGTCCTAAGTTTAGATTTTTCTTGATTTACATCGACTCTTATAGAATTCTTATGGTAAAGATTTAAAATACTCGATATTGTAAGGTAATTACGGTGCTTATTATTAAAGTGGTACATTTTATTAAAAAATTACGTAACTGAAGTAATTGTGGGTTTAAAGCGTCAAGAAACGCTTGACGCCTCGCTTTGTTTTCAATAGACTCCATTGTCAGCTGGGGCGGGGATGGCTCAGTCGGTAGCGCGCCAGGCTCGTAATCTGTAGTTCCCAGGTTCGAGTCCCAGCTGGGTCAGCATTGAGATTTATCTCCGCAAAATTCCCTGCCCTTTCCAAGGTCAATAGAAAACACCGATGGGCTTGGAAAGGCCGCCGTCCGTAGGATGGGACGTTAACACGTGGCTCCGTGTGCGGGAGAGCCATACCCTGTGCACGTTAAAGAACACGCTGGATGGCCTTGACGGGAGGCTACCATCTGTCTCCCAACAGCTGTTCCAGTGGGTCCCCTCCCCCAACCTTTTCTGAGCCTTCGGGTTCCATGTGACCTGGCCATTTAGGCCATGGTGTGCAAAAAAGTGCCGCTCAGAGGTAAAACAACCCAACCATTGTCAGCATCATATTCTGCTCAGCATTGCTCTGTTGTTTGACCTCTGAGCGGCACCCTTTTGTCCCCAATTCGCTAGAAGGGTAGGAGAAGGTCGGGGGAAAGGGAACCCACTGGACAGCTGTTGGGGGAGAGATGGTGGCCTCCCGTCAAGGCCATCCAGTGTGTTCTTTATTAAGTGCACGTGGTATGGCTCTCCCTGCACATGTGCCTGACGGTGGCAGGATGGGAGTTTAGTGTAACTCGGCTGAGCTCGTTTCATGAAGAAAAGATTAACACTTCCTTTGAATTAAAATATAAAGAAAAGCAACTAAAATATACTCTTAAAGAGCCTCATAGAAAGCTTTCTACTTAAAAACTACCTTTGTAATGAGCCATGAATTAAAAAAGAAACATTCTTTTATGTAATCAACAAAATATCTTGAATAAAAAACATATATATATTTTAATGAGTACTAAAAATTTCCAAAATGATTTTCTTATGTACCTAAAATTGCAATGGGAGACTTAGCCTTGGCCAAGATTATCGTGATGCCACATTCCTAGATAACCGTGCCCCTTTGTCTTCTCACCCTTCTTCCCCAACCTTGTTGTCGTCCCACCCTTGTGCCACCCTATCCTTGTCACCCTATCCCTATCACCCTCCCCTTGTACCACCCTGCCCTTATGACGTCCCACGCTTGTGTCGTCCCACCCTTCTGTCACCGTGCTCTTGTCCCACCCAATCCTTGTGTTGTCCCATCCTTGTGTCACTCTACCCTTGTGTCTTCCCACCCTACCCTTGTGTCATCCCATCCTTGTGTCACCCTATCCCTGTGTCATCCCATTCTTGTGTCGCTCTGCCATTGTCCTGCCCTACCCTTGTGTCGCTCTGCCCTTGTCCTGCCCTACCCTTGTGTCGTTCCACCTTTCTGTCACCCTGCCCTTGCCCCGTCCTACCCTTGTGTCGTCTCATCCTTGTGTCACCCTACCCTTGTCCCACCCTATCCTTGTCACACTACCCTTGTGTCACCCTAACCTTGTATCGTCCTACCCTTGTCACTCTACCTTTGTGTTGTCCCACCCTACCCCTGTGTCGTTCCATCCTTGTGTCACCCTGCCCATGTCCCGCTTCACATTGTGTCATCCCACCCTTCTCTCATCCTACCCTTGTGTCACCCTGCCCTTGTCCCACCCTACCATTGTGTCATCCCACCCTTGTGTTGTCCTACCCTTGTGTCACCCTGCCCTTGTCCCACCCTACCCTTGTGTTGTCATACCCTTGTCCCACCCTTATGCCACTCTGTCTGTGACGAACAGAAAGATAAAAAATTGGATGGAAGGACAGAAGGATAGACAGATGGGCGGAAAGTAGGGCATAGAAATGAGTGAATGGACAAAGAGATTAGCAGATGGACAAAGAGATGGACGGATAGAACAAAAATGTGAACGAAATGAACAAAGAGACAGACGGATAATCAAAGATATGGATAAAGAAAAAAAAAGAGTTGGAGGGAAAGACAAAAAGATGGATGGATAGATGGACAAACAGACTGATAGATGGACTAAGATACGGACGAATAATCAAAGAGACGGACGGATGTACAAAGAGGCCGATGGACAGACTGACAGTCGCTGCTGCAAACCCTAAATTACTTAGCTCATTTTTCTCGAAGCTACTTAAAATAAAGTCCGAAGAGTTTTCACTGACTGTAAGTTCTTATTTTTCCCCCTGATCTTCCTTTAGGAGAAAGCATTAAAACGATTGCTAAAGATCTTCGAAAGAGTTGGCATGATGCCATTTGCGGGCTTTTGTGCCCCATAAAGTGTTTCATGGTTTCAAAAGGTGAGCTTTCTTGAAACAACCACTAGTGCTTTTTTTTAAAGTGAAAGTGAGACTGTAGCCTCACTGCGTAGACAACTGTCTGGATGACGACATCAATGTCTAGACAATCCCTTGACCTTTCTCTAGGTGGTGCCAAGCAGAACTTTATTAATTGCACACTTTTATTGTCTAGGCAATGACGGCTCAACTTGGAAGACATTATTTGCTCAGAAAACAATGCCACGGAAAGTTTTGTTCGGAGTGTGACGTCAACAAAAGAGGCTCTTTTGTTGTTGCTTCTGTTCCTATCGCAACACAGGCGGTAAAAAAAACTCCACATTGATCGAATTGGCTCATTTGTTAAAGTTTCTTTTTTTATCACCGCTTTTAAAGAGTGACCACGTAACGGGTCTGTCATGCGTGTTTTGTATGGAAAGATGAAAATCACCTGATAGGTCGGTCAAGAGTGTTTCAGCTTGGAAAGGTCAGAGGCCGCCGTCCATCGGATGGCATGTAAAGCCGTGATCCGTAGCTTGTTTTCTGTGACGATAAATCTTCTCAATTTATATCGCTCGTGACGCTATCTATGATCTCGAAAGGGGAACCTAGTTCTCCCGAATAATGTTGAATAATTAGATAGTCAATCATGCTCTTATCACTATTAATGCAAGAATGGCTTTGGAAGTAGAGGCACAGAATTATTTGTAAACAGAGAATTCAGGAAATATTTTTTTGAATAAAAAAATAAGTTAATAAGTTTTATTCGATTTCTTTTCTGCAAAACATGCTTATTAATTCCCCCCCCCCCGGAAATTACTGAAAAAAAATTACTGTTGATTTTTTTCCCCTAACTCATTTACGGGACAGAACTTTAAAAAAAATCTGCCAACAAACCCACAAAATTTTTGAAAGTCAAGTGAGACCAGAAAGAAACGACCTGTTTAAATATATTTCAAATTTTACATAGTTTAGAAAAAAAAAATACTTCCAGCGGTGGTTTCAAAGGTAAAAATATATTTCAAGTTAAATTCCTGTTTATTTCCTTGATAATATTTCTAAACTTTCACAACCACTAATTTTGATAATTTCAACACCATACATTTGGAAAATGTGAATGCTTCAATTGTCAAAGCAATCACCTGAAAGTTTGCTTTTCTGAATGACTACAAGACCCCTCAAGTGAAATTTGCCGCAAGAGGGCGTCGTATACGTCCCTTACATATTCGCTAGCCTTCTAGTCTCCCCCAATTGCCCTTTAATATTCTTTGGTCTTCTAGTCTCCCCAATTCCCTTAAATAATCTCTGGTCTTCTAGTCTCCTCAATTGCCATTACACATTCTTTGTTTCTTCTAGTCTCCTCAATTGCCCTTACATATTCTTTGTTTCTTCTAGTCTCCTCAATTGCCCTTACACATTCTTTGTTTCTTATAATCTCCCCAATTCCCTTAAATATTCTCTGGTCTTCTAGTCTCCTCAATTGCCCTTACATATTCTTGGTTTCTTCTAGCTCCTCAATTGCCCTTACACATTCTTTGTTTCTTCTAGTCCCCTCAATTGCCCTTACATATTCTTTGTTTCTTCTAGTCTCCTCAATTGCCCTTACATATTCTTTGTTTCTTATAATCTCCCCAATTCCCTTAAATATTCTCTGGTCTTCTAGTCTCCTCAATTGCCCTTACATATTCTTTGTTTCTTCTAGTCTCCTCAATTGCCCTTACACATTCTTTGTTTCTTCTAGTCTCCTCAATTGCCCTTACATATTCTTTGTTTCTTCTAGTCTCCTCAATTGCCCTTACATATTCTTTGTTTCTTATAATCTCCCCAATTCCCTTAAATATTCTCTGGTCTTCTAGTCTCCTCAATTGCCCTTACACATTCTTTGTTTCTTCTAGTCTCCTCAATTGCCCTTACATATTCTTTGTTTCTTCTAGTCTCCTCAATTGCCCTTACATATTCTTTGTTTCTTATAATCTCCCCAATTCCCTTAAATATTCTCTGGTCTTCTAGTCTCCTCAATTGCCCTTACACATTCTTTGTTTCTTCTAGTCTCCCCAATTCCCTTAAATATTCTCTGGTCTTCTAGTCTCCTCAATTGCCCTTACACATTCTTTGTTTCTTCTAGTCTCCTCAATTCCCTTAAATATTCTCTGGTCTTCTAGTCTCCTCAATTGCCCTTAAACAATCTTTGGTCCCTAGAGTTTTTTCAATTTGCCCTTACGCAATCTTTGATCTTCTAGTATCGCCAAGTGCACCTAAGCTACGCCACAGAAAATTCCTTTAAAAGCTTATTCTCTATATTTTTGCTAGTAGGTTTTTAAATTTTTATGAGATATCCTGTACATTTTCTAATGTGCATAACTCAACCTGTTTTCGTAGCAGTTGTCGCTAAAGCAACATGTTTGTTAGCCATGTATGTTTATTATTATTATTCTGCTAGTTTTTCGAGATGCGTACTTGAATCGATAGTTTTTATGTCCAGATTCTTTTAGTGGCCAAGGCCTCAGCGTAATAGGAATAAATTTGTGTCCTAAAGACAATAAAGAAAATAAGATAAGACCCAAAAATGGAGCTACAAATGCTAAGCAGATAGGGAAATATATTTCTTGAAACGTTTGCAGCAAAACACGACTATGAGCCTGATTTAATGGCTTGGGAAGAGATTCATGAATATTTTTGCATGAAGAGGTTTTCGTTGGATATTAGAGGCAACCTTGTTTCACCATTTCGTGGATCATTTTGCATTTTAATGAACTTTCCTGCTCTGATGACTGCCTCCCTTGTTTTACTGCCTTATTTCCCTGCAAAGAGAATTCCTATAAAGCGTATTGTTTTCGGAGTATAGGTCAACTTTAATATTTTTTGTCTGATTTATAAGGAGATTACAAGATAAAATAATGAACATCAATCCTCTTTTTGAATTACGAACAACCTTTAAGAAGATTTGTTCTTTTTGTGAACGGCACTTTTTTTTTGCACACAATGGGATAAATTAGGGGTTCTCAACGTGGGGTACGCGATAAAAGTTTTTGGGGTACAGTCGCTCAAAAAAATATCCGAACACTACGGTTGATTACAGAAATTCGCGTATTCTTCAACTTGTAAGGGTATTGCTCTCCTGCACTAGGATAGAGTCGCTAAAAAAATATCCGAACACCATGGTTGATTACAGAATTCAGAAAAAATATCTGGCAATGATTTTTTTAGAAATTAGTGATCTGGCAACCTTCGTGTTACGTAACACGAAGGTTACCAGATAAAATATACAAATAAATAAAAATGACCACTGTTAAGAGGCGAATGATCTGGTGTGTTCTTTAACATCTGGTGTGTTCTTTAACATGGCGCGTGTCTCCTGCATACAGGGAACCACGGCTTAACACCCCGTGCGACGGATGGCGGCCTTTCCAAGCCCATCGATGTCCCCTACGGACCGAGAGCAGGGCAGGGGTTCAGCGGAGAAAAATAATAACGCTTACACAGGTGGGACTCGAACCTGGGAACTGCAGATTACGAACCTGGAGTGCTACCGACTGAGCCCATATCCTAACCCGATATGATATAGGTGGCTCTGCCAGGTTAGAAGAAGCAAATTTCTGCCAATGTAAACTCTTCACCATTACACAATACCAGAAAAAATTCATACCTCTAACATAAATACCCCATTAACATATTCGCTTAAAGTTTTTCCATTTTCCAATATTTTTGTTTGCTTTCATTGGTCTGAAAATATGAATATGATATTTATTCAGCGCCCCAAACAAACACTAAATAAAAGTGGGGAGGGAACTGAAGATCAAAGAGATCAGAGTTCTTGTTGCCGAAAACGCATTTATGGTTTCGTCATAACATTTCATTTATTCATTGCATTGACTACCGTTTGTTTTATAATAATTAATATTTCAAATTCAATTTAATTTTATTTTTCTTGTGTTCTAAAGTATTCACTGTTCATTATATCTAGATGAGGTCGCGGAACTGAGAAATGAATCCGCACCATCACTTTTAATAAAGAAGAAAAATGGGCATAAAATATCTTCTATCTGTTCTTTTCTCGATATCACTCGTATCACTTTCAAACTGAATAATGATTAACGAAGGTAAAATGCAGATTATATCTTTATTAGGACCACAGTTAATAAATCATAATAAAGTCTCTGATCAGTTGTTAGGGTGCTTATCTACGATGGAAAAGGATCTGGGTTCGAGTTCCTGATAAGATATGGATGTTCTTTCCATATGATGTTTTTCTGCTGAACTCTCACCTTCCTCACAGATCAACTATGTGGAGTATTTCACCGACAGGGTTGGACTACCTCTGAGCGCAAATGGCCAGGTCACAAGGACGCCGAAGGCTCAGAGAAGGTTGGGGGAGGGGACCCACTGGAACAGCTGTTGGGAGACAGATGGTAGCCTACAGTCAAGACCATCCAGTATGTTCTTTAACGTGCACAGAGTATGACTCTCCCGCACACGTGGCTACGGCTTAACGTCCCATCCGACTGACGGCAGCCTTTCCAAGTCGGCGTCCCCTACTGACCATGGACAAGGCGGGGAGTTTTGCGGAGATAAGTCTCAACGCTGACTCAGCTGGAAAACAAAAGGAGAAAATGCTGTTGTCAATGCAAACCACACTGATGCATTTCACCGACAAAATTTCAGATTTCTAGCATGAATACATCGTTAGCAATATTCGTCTAATATTTGTGTAAATTTCAGCTATTTTCAACCGTTAGAGAGAGAAATTTAAACTTTTGGAATTTTCGGAAAATTGCGAATCATAATATTTCATCAATACCTATCTAACATAATTTTTTTTTCTCTAAATGTGATTTTTTTTAGGTTTTTGTTCTTTATTTTTGGCTTTATTTTTTGAAGACGAGATAAAAGAAAAACGGACAAGTCCGAAATGAATTGTTACGATAAATGCGAAAAGGAGAAAAACTTGTAGTGAAAAAAAATTATCCACTCTTCTGTCTTGAAGCCAAAATTAATCCTGTTGGGTTAAGTTGTTTTACCTCTGAGCGGCACTTTGTTGCACCCACTGGGCTAAGTGGCCTGGTCATAAGGACCCCGAGGTCTCAGAGAAGGTTGGGGAAGGGGATCCGCTGGAACAGCTGTTGGGAGACAGATCGTAGCCTCCCGTCAAGGCCATTCGATAAAAAGTGCGAAGGGTATGGCTTTCCCACACACGAGGCCACGGCTGAACATCCCATCAGACGGACGGTGGCTTTTCCAAGCCCATCGGTTTTCCCTTCTGACCGTGGGCAGGGCGGGGAGTTTTGCGGATATGAAACTCAATGCTGGCCCAGCTGGGACTCGAACCTGGGAACTGCAGATTACGAGCCTGGCGCGCAACCGACTGAGCCATCCCCTTCCCATTCTTTTAATGGTGTACTATTCGCTGCCGAATATAAAAATATTATTTTAAAAGTAATAGATATCATGATCAACTAGACGCTTTAGAAATCTATGTAATTAAATGCATTTCCCAAAAATTATCTCACGTAAGATTTTTTCCTAGTTCATCACACATTTAAAGGGCATTACGTCCGCAAATAATTAATAATATGTTCTAATTATCATTATTAAAAAAACTTCAAGTACAGTCATTCAAAAAAATATCCGAACACTATGGTTGATTACAGAATTCAGAAAAAACATCTGGCAACGATTTTTGTAGAAATTAGTGAGCTGGCACCTTCATGTTGCGCAACACGAAGGTTGCCAGATCATTAATTTCTAAAAAAATCGTTGCCAGATACTTTTTCTATATTCTGTAATCAACCATAGTGTTCGGATATTTTTTGAGCGACTGTACACGGTGAAGTTTGCATCAGCAAAGTAGCTGATGCAAGCTTCACCGTGTACTTGAAGATTATTTATTTCCTTTTTAGCTAGAGGATGTTAGAAGTGTGAAAGCGCCCTCTGTTGGCCATTTTCACTTTAAGGGTTCCAAAAGAAATGAAACGAAACACATTTCCAGGGGCACAATCTCGCATTTGTTCAACAGAGATATTCTCCTTGACGATTTAAAATGTGCTTTGGTTCAATGGTGGCACTTAACCTTGCATTAATTTAAACTTGATTTATCGATTAAAATTCAGTTTTTTTGTAATCGCATTTAAGCCTAAATTTTTTATATGCTTCCTGAAAAAACAATCCTAAAATCGTTTCTTGGTATATTCGTGTTAAACTAATCAAGCGTACATTTGTACTCCATTTATTTCGAGAATTTCTATAGTTACCAGTAGAAAGATAACAAGAAATAGTACGTGTTAATTTTCGTCAATTAATATTAAAAAAAAATGAACTTGTTCAAAATGGGAAGCTTCTAGTCAAGTGCCACCAGCTGTGATGCTAAACTATTATTTCACGTTTTTTGGTTGTGTTTAGGTTCCTTAGAATTTTTGCAATAACCCTGTCGAACACGCAAGATGGCCTTTAATGGAAGGCTTCCATCTCTCTCCCAACAGCTGTTCCAGTAGATTCCCTCCCACGAACCCAGTTTGAGACCTTGCGGGTGCTTGTGACCTTGCAATTTAACCACTGTGCGCATAAATATGTTTCTCATAAATAAATCAACGGTTAATTATTGTTGTAGTTATCAGAGATCTTATGCTTTTAAAGGAACACTATCATTTCCCGATTCTGAGAAAGAGCATAAGTAGCTCGATTACAAGAGATGTTGGGTTGTTTTACCTCTGAGCAGTACTTTTTTTGTATACAATGGGCTAAATGGCCAGGTACAAGGACCCCGAGGGCTCAGAGAAGATTGGGGGAGGGGACCCACTGGAACAGCAGTTGGGAAACAGGTGGTATATTCTCGTCAAGGACATCCAGCGTTTTCTTTAACGTGCACCTGGTGGTTCTCCCGCATATGAGGCCACGGCTTAAGGTCCCATCCGACGGACAGCGGTCTTTCCAAGCCCATCGGTGCCCCAACTGACTGTAGGGCAAGGCGGGGAGTTTTGTGGAGACAAATATCAACCCAGCTGGGGCTTGAATCTTGGAACTGCAGATGACGAGCCTGACGCGCTACTGACTGACCCCCCCCCCCCCGCCCCTCATCACCAGTAAAATGTAGTAATCGAGAATGAGAGGATTGGCTATTTTTAGTGCCTGTTTCAACCATGTAAATTCCCCAAATATTACCTAATTAATAGCTGTAAGTCTTTGTTAATGGTCTTCCTTTCGGCGTCCACCACAATGCATATCACTTGACAATGTGCCCTACGGTGGAGAGGTTTATCCCTTTTCAATATCTGAAGCCCATCCGGTAACTTTCGTAATATTTGACAGTTCCCTACAAAATTTAGGCATCTCTCTGATGGGACATAAAGATGTAACCCCATGGGCTGGAGATTCATACCTTATGCATGTTAAAGAACAAGCTGGATGGCTATGACAGGAAGATTCCAACTGTCTCCTAACAGTTGCATAGTGAGTTCCTTTCCTGAATTCGAGTCCATGGGATCTTTATGACCTGCCCATTTAGCCCATTGTGTGCAAAAAACTGCGGTAAAAAGCCAACACTGTACACGTTAAAGAACCCGCTGGATGGCGCAGAACGAGCCGATACCATCTGTCGCCTAACAGCTGTCCAGTGGGTCCCCTTCCACTAGCCTTCTCTGAGCCTTTTGGGTCCTTGTGACCAGGCCATTTAGTCCATTGTGTGCAAAAAAACTGCCGCTCTGGGGTAAAACAGCCAACACTGTACACATTAAAGAACCCGCTGGATGGCCCAGACGAGCCGATACCATCTGTCTCCTAACAGCTGTCCAGTGGGTCTCCTTCCATTAGCATTCTCTGAGCCTTTGGGGTCCTTGTGACCTGGCCATTTAGCCTCTTGCGTGCAAAAAAGTGCAGCTCAGAGGTAAAACAGCTCAACCTTTAACTGGATAGAAAGCACCAGCCCTATGGATTTTGTATGAAAAATCAATTATGCCTCACTACTACGGTTTTGAGAAAACTGGCGACCTGTGCTGTCACGCCATATATTGCACAAGCGATGCAGAATATTTTTATGATTATTGATTACTACCACCATGGAAATAAGATGAGGTGGAATATCAATATGAGGGAGGGTCGTCAAGGAGAGAGAGGTATTCCACACTATCTGTAAACCTTTCATTTTTTTCTGTTATTGTAATAGAAATGCGTCTAGGAATCGACCGTTGTGTGATAGATCACTGCCAGAAATATTCGTGAGCATTGTATGGGAAAATGGAAGTGTGATTGTAGAAAAAAAAATCCGATGTAGCTGAACTAACTCACCGGTTCTTGGTACGATCTATTTCGGTGTAGACATGCATTGTGGTGGGATTGATAGATCATTAATTCTCGTGCAGTGGACTGGAACGAATCGATTGGAACACACGTACTGCATTATTGGATAAGGTGAGTAATATGCACGTGCTGCATTTGTTGCTTCAGGGTGGCTTTGTTGACTTGGTTAGTTGCATCGGCTCTTCTTCGAGAGGTCCGCTAAGTTTTGGTTTCTTTTTTTAATACTTCGGTGTTAGTTCTTTTCGATACAGGAATTCTCTTTTTTTTTTCGAAGTAATGTCTGGATTGCACTAGTTATTTCTGGTGCTCTTCTGCCACTGAATGAATATTATTTAACAGGAGTCCACATCGAAAATTATTTGGAGCATTACAATTCCTCGGTGTAGAATTGAAGCAACCAATAACTTCGTGTCGCGTGACACGAAGGTCGCCAGATCACTAATTTCTAAAAAAATCGTTGTCAGATATTTTTTCTGAAATCTGTAATCATTCATAGTGTTCGGATATTTTTTTGAGCGACTGTAGGTGGTCACATTATTTTATACTAGATCGTGTGGGCTCACTCACCGAAATATTGAGCGTATGCAGTTATCGTTCACAGCAAACTGGAGCGTGTGCAGTAACTGCACACGCTCCAGTTTGCTGTGAACGGTAACTGGAGCGTGTACAGTTGCTGTACACGCTTCAGATATTTTTCCTGAATTCTGTAATCACGTGACACGAAGGTTACCAGATCACTAATTTCTAAAAAAATCGTTGTCAGATATTTTTTCTGAAATCTGTAATCATTCATAGTGTTCGGATATTTTTTTTTTGAGCGACTGTACAAGGGATTTTTGGGTTGTTTTGGGTTGTTTTACCTCTGAGCGGCACTTTTTTGCACACCATGGGCTAAATGGCCAGGTCACATGGACCCCGAAGGCTCAGAGAAGGTTGGGGGAGGGGACCCACTGGAACAGCTGTTGGGAGACAGATGGTAGCCTCCCGTCAAGGCCATCCAGCGTGTTCTTTAACGTGCACAGGGTATGGCTCTCCCGCACACGGGGCCACGGCTTAACGTCCCATCCGACGGACGGCGGCCTTTCCAAGCCCATCGGTGTCCCCTACTGACCGTGGGCAGGGCGGGGAGTTTTGCGGAGATAAATCTCAAAAGGGATTTTTGACTATGCAACTTTAATTAGGTGTAAATATCTTTTGGAATAACGCACATTTGCAGTCCGTGTTTGTATTGAACAAAACCTTTTGCGTGAACATTTACAATATTATAATAATTAGGATTATTGTTTCTCAAAAAAAAAACTTGCATAAGAGCTTGAAAAAATGTGATGGTGAACTTTAAATTCAGATTTTTTTTACCCGATAGAATTGCAGTACCTTTAAGAAACCCGTGGAAAAGTATGTCATTTGCATATAATTGGCTAAAAACAAAATAATATTAGCCAAAATACATATTTTAAATTTTTTCAATGTCTTAGAAATTTGGAGGGTGGGGGGGGTGGAATGGGTTACTGTAGTCAGCTCCTCTTGGATGCCATGGACGATTCTAGGCAGAAAATTATTAAACTTGTGTATAGTTCATGCAATTTTCAAGAATTTTTCAAACACTTCTAAAACGACAGAGAAAACATAATATTGGAAATGGAATTTCAGTTACCTTGTTCCCTTTTCCCTAGCTATCTTGGGGCGGGGGTGGCTCAGTCGGTAGCGTGCCAGGCTCGTAATCTGTAGTTCCCAGGTTCGAGTCCCAGCTGGGAGAGCGTTGAGAGTTATCTCAGCAAAACTTCCCGCCCCGTCCTCGGTCAGAAACAGGACACTGATGAACCTGGTAAAGGTTACCGTCCGTCGGATGGGACGTTAGAGCCATGGCCCCGTGTGCTGGAGAGAGCCATGTTAAACTCAACGTTAAAGAACACGCAACCCAACGTTAAAGAACACGCTGGATAGCCTTGACGGGAGGCTATCATCTGTCTCCCAACATCTGTTCCAGTGGGTCCCCTCTCCCAATCTTCTCTGAGCCTTCGGGGTCCTTGTGACCTGGCCATTTAGCCCATTGTGTGCAAAAAAGTGCCGCTCATAGGTAAAACAACCAACCTCGCTATCTTATTTCGATCTCGGCCTGGTCAAGATTAATTTATGTAATAATTTTTTAATAATTTTTTAAAGAAAAAATGTATTATTTTTTCTTTAAAAATATTTCCTACACGAGAATGGATAATATATTAAAAATTAATAAAGTAAATTAAATATTTCTATTCTGCATAATTTATGCTATTATTGCTCTTGACTCAGTCGGTAGCGCGCCAGGATCGTAATATGCAGTTCCCAGGTTCGAGTCCCAGCTGCGCCAACTTTGAGATTTTCTCCGCAAAACTCCCGTCCTGCCCACGGTCAGAAAGGGGACACTGATGGACGTGAAAAGCCCGCCGTCCGTCGAATAAAACGTTAAGGCGTGGTCCCAAATTGGATGGCCATGACGAGAGGTTACCATATGTCTCCTAACAACTGTCCAGTGGGTCCCCTTCCTCAACATTCTCCGTATCCATGGAGTCCTTGTGACCTGGACATTTAGCCCATTGTGTGAAAAAAAGCGCCGCACTGAGGTAAAAAAAAACAAACCCAAGATAGAAATAATGGCAATAATGCATTCAGAAGTAAGTTTTTAGAATTTGGAAACATTTTATTTTTTCTATAAACAGAAAACTGCTTTTGATGGAAATATTAAAGAAGAACACATTAAGAAACAGAAAGCTGCAAAAGTGAGAAAAATTTTAGAAAGAAACAAACAAAAAAAGAAAAAAAAAATCCATCTGCCACTTTTCTTACTCTTAAGAAAAAAAGCAGACAATTCAAGAAATATCCGCCATATCAATAACTGTCGGCAAAACATTTCAGGTAAAGTCTCTTTTTAAAGCCTCCGTTGCTAGGTAACGGTCAAATTGTACACTGTCAGATATTCCCCGGTTTTGTATCAGCCAACGACGAAGTGAGAATTTTGTCCCCCCCCCCCCCCTCCACTTCTTTATGTTTCTCTCTGCAAAGCCTCGGATATTTTCCATTTCTGTCTCCATGCGCACGTGTTTCTGTCTTCAGCTGCTCGAGGGACTTCTGTTGGCTTCAGGCGAACGCGCTTCATTCGATCTCGCGTAGCGGTGGGATCTGTTGTTTCATCGATACTTTTGCACCAGAGGAAATACTCAAAATTAACTCGGAAATAAATATTGATGCCTCGTGAAGTATTTATTTTTATTTTGATTAAACACCTGCCAGGGAATAAATTGTTGTTGTTACCACTAAATAAGTTGTTGTTGTTGTTCTGCTGCTGCTACTACTGTTGTTGTTATTGTTGTATTATTTCTGCTGTTCTGCTGCTGCCGCTACTACTGTCGTTGTGGTTGCTGCTGCTGTTGTTATTGTCACGGAATAAATTGTTGTTGTTGTTACCATTAAATAAGTTGTTGCTGTTATTGTTGTTATTATTTCTGCTGTTATTGTTGTTGCTGCTACTACTACTGTTGCGGTTGCTGTTGTTGCTGCTGCTACTGTTGTTGTGGTTGCTGTTGTTGCTGCTGTTGTTATTATTCTTCTACTGCTTTTGTTTTTGCTGCTGCTATTGTTGTTTCTGTTACTATTGTTGCTGCTGTTGTTGTTGTTGTTAATAAAACAATTAATCTCAAATTGTAATAAGTTTCTCGGGTCGTTTTCGGAAAGTTGTCCATTATGGAATATTCAGGCTAGTTTAATTCTGATTCATAATTCTGGTAGGTTTCAGTATAAGCAGTCACCTCTGTCTAATCATTTTCCCCGCCCTGCCCATGGTCAGTAGGGGACACCGATGGGCTTGGAAAGGCCGCCGTCCGTCGGATGGGACGTTAAGCCATGGCCCCGTGTGCGGGAAAGCCATACCCTGTGCACGTTAAAGAACACGCTGGATGGTCTTGACGGGAGGCTATCATCTGTCTCCCAACAGCTGTTCCAGTGGGTCCCCTCCCCCAACCTTCTCAGAGCCTTCGGGGTCCATGTGACCTGGCCATTTAGCACATGGTGTGCAAAAAAGTGCCGCTCAGAGGAAAAACAACCCAACAACCCTGTCTAATCATTAAGTTTTCATATCTACTGTATGAAAATTATTGTTATTATCGTAGTCATCATTACTATTATTACTAATACTAAAACTTCTAATTGTTGTGTTCGGTTAATTTACTTCTGAGCGGCACCTTTTGCGCACAATGGGACAAATGGCCAGGTCACAAAGACCCAGAAGGCTCAGAGAATGCTGAGGAGATACACTAGATAGCTATTAAGAGAGAGATGGTAGCCTCCCGTCAAGGCCATCTAGCGTGTTCTTTAACGTGCACAGGGTATGGCTCTCCCGCACACGAAGCCACGGCTTAAAGTCCCATCCGATGGACGGCGGCCTTTCCAGAGAGGTATATAGGGGGGGGGAAAGACAAGAGGACCATGCCCTCCTTATCCCTTTAAAAATTCTAGTAAGAGTAACAGAAACAAAAATTTGTTGAGTTTTGTATGTTTCGTGCATTTTTCAAGAAATTTTTAAATGCCTCTGAAACGGAGGGAGGCAGCAGTTGCTTTCCCCTCCCTCCTTCTCCTCCTCCCTTTATTTTTTTTTCTAGATCAAGGCCCGATTATTACTATTACTACTAAATACTTAAAATACTAATAAGATCCCAATGTGCAGGAGAGCCTTCTGGATGCTCTTGATGGAAGATATACAGTCGCTCAAACAAATATCCGAACACTATGGTTGATTACAGAATTCAGAAAAAATATCTGGCAACGTTTTTTTTAGAAATGCGTGATCTGGCTACCTTCGTGTCACGTGATTACATAATTCAGGAAAAATATCTGGAGCGTGTACAGCAACTGTACACGCTCCAGTTACCGTTCACAGCAAACTGGAGCGTGTGCAGTTACTGCACACGCTCCAGTTTGCTATGAACGGTAACTGCACACGCTCAATATTTCCGTGAGTGAGCCTACACGATCTAGTATCAAAATAATATGACCACCTACAGTCGCTCAAAAAAATATCCGAACACTATGGTTGATTACAGAATTCAGAAAAAATATCTGGCAACGATTTTTTTTAGAAATTAGTGATCTTCCTGTGGCAACCTTCGTGTCACGTGACATGAAGGTTGCCAGATTACTGATTTCTAAAAAAATCGTTGTCAGATATTTTTTCTGAATTCTGTAATCAACCATAGTGTTCGAATATTTATTTGAGCGACTGTACAACTGTTTTCTACGAGCTCTCTTTTGGAGAGCTCTTATCTAAATTTCTCTGAACTTTTTTTAGGGTCATTGTGACCTGTTCATTTAGCTCATTGTGTGAATAAAGGGCCACCCAGAGGTTAAACAAAACCAAAATAACTGTCCATCTTTTTTTTTTTCTTTTTGAAGTTTCGTATGTTTGAAAAGGGGTTTAGTCATAATAGTGCCCTTTGAATTTTCTTTCAATTTTTATTTTATTGATGAGTAGAGTTTGTAAAAAGGCCTATACACTTAGGGAATAAAATTTGTACATATAATATTATGGCCCTCTAGAAAGTTTTTTTTTTCTAAATGTTCTAATGTTTACCTAACTACTTTTTTTAACGACTAAGTTTTTCTAAATGTGCAGAAAGTTTCTGATGTTAAAAAAGTGTTAACAATAACAACAAATCTTAGCGAAACTTGAACCGTTTTTCAAACAAGAAATTATTAGAGATTGTTTATGCAAATGTGTTTGACCATAACTCGCAAACAGTTGAATCAAATGCAAAATTTCGAGAACTATTTGTTATCGCAGTTATCCAGAATGTGGAGTCAAGTTTTGATGAATCGTATCCAACTCAGATCCAATGAGTGTCACGAGCAAACGGAACTTCCTATTCACGATTTACGACACTTTTATTACGCTTGATTTCTGACTTATATTGCCAACTTCATTTGCATAACTGTTGGTTCAGCAACAGACCACAAAAGCCAACATCTTCTGGAAGTGCCACAGCACGCTATATTCGCGTGATCTCCTTTCCGTTGCTACGGCAACGGCCGATCCAAAATTGATTCCCCCAAACCTCTGGGGGGTAAACATTGTCAATCGCTGTCATTAAACTGTCTTCTGTTTGGGACTGGAATGAAACTCATGAATTTAAATATGAAACTTTCTGAATTATCTACCTCCTAATCGGAAATTTCTTTTGCTTATTCGCTGTTCAAAATCTCATTTGAATGGAGCGGCGAGGGCAAATTATGCGCCTGATATCACCTCGGAAGGTAATCGAGTACTTGGGATCGATTCTTTAAGAGCTCGTTGGCTGTTTAAAATTTGTCACGGTTTCAATCACACGAATCATGGGAGGGATATTTGAGAAGATTCCACAGAGGATGTTTTAAATCGGGTAGTGATCTTTGCTTACACCACCAGGGGGAGTAGAGAATGTATTACAGAATCTGCTGTTCAACTGTTCCAAATTCTTCTGTTTAACTCTCCAGCTTTTGCTGTTAGCTGTTTGGGGCGGGGGTGGCTCAGTCGGTAGCGCGCCAGGCTCGTAATCTGTAGTTCCCAGGTTCGAGTCCCAGCTGGGTCAGCGTTGAGATTTATCTCTACAAAATTCCCCACCCTGCCCATGGTCAGTAGGGGACACCGATGGGCTTGGAAAGGCAGCTGTCCGTTGGATGGGACGTTAAGTCGTGGCCCCGTGTGTGGGAGAGCCATACCCTGTGCACGTTAAAGAACACGCTGGATGGCCTTGACGGGAGGCTACCATCTGTCTCCCAACAGCTGTTCCAGTGGGTCCCCTCCTCCAACATTCTCTGAGCCTTCGGGGTCCTTGTGACCTGGTCATTTAGCCCATGGTGTGCAAAAAAGTGCCGCTCAGAGGTCAAACAACCCAATCCTGTTAGCTATTCCAGATTCTGCTGCTTAACTGTTCCAGATGATGATGCTTAACTGTTTCAGAATCTGCTGCTTAACTGTTTCAGATTCTGCTGCTTAACTGTTCCAGATTCTGCTGTTTAATTGGTCCAGATGATGATGCTTAACTGTTCCAGATTCTCCAATTTAGCTGTTCCAGAATATGCTGTGAACCGTTCGAGATTCTGCTGTTAACTCTTACAGATTTCGTTGTTGAACTCTTACAGATTCTGTTCTTTAACTGTTCCAGCTTCAGCTGTTGTTTCCATCTTTTTCTTTTAACTGTTCGAGATCCGGTCAATTCTTTTCCAGCTTCAATAACCGTTGAAATTATCCAACAGATATTCTTAAATTCCCTATTTAGATAATTTTGATTAAGAGCTTGGAACTTATCTCCAAATGGATCTTTCTTAAGAGGGCATTTTCCATTCAAATAGCATTGAAGCGTCTGATCGCTTTTTGTAATAGTGTGCATACATTTGATCCTATTTAGTGATTGCTGCATGTATTCATCGTAGATTAATTAATTTAATTATTAAATATTTATTACCTGGGTTCGAGCCCCGGGTAAGGCATGGATGTATGTGTCGTTTTTCTGCTGAGGTCCTGCCATCCTCTCAGATCTTCTACTCTGGCATATAAACTGACAGGCTCCTGTCAGACCTCTGTGGCAAGCAGCTGCTTGAGGGGGTATTTATTTATTTTTTTATTTATTTTATTGAATAATTCAATTAATTAAACTTTTTGTACGATTATGTTTTAATAAAGTTATTAATTTTTTCAATAACTAAATAAATCAAAAATATTAATTGATCTTTCGTTTTTTTTAAAGTTGACAAGAATTGACTTTTCTATATATATATTTAACTAATATTCTACGATACGGACGTGCCGGGGGGAAGGAAAGACCAGGAGTTTACCCCCCACCCACTAAAATCCTGTCGTCTTATACTTAATCTTAAACTTGTCCACCTACTTTAAAATCCAAAACAGTTCTTTTTGTATATTTTTATTTTAGCCCCATGGTATATTTCAGCACTAAAACTTAAAAAAGATTTAAAAAACAATTGTAAAATTTTATTCCGTGAAACTTTCCTGTACAGTCGCTCAAAAAAATATACGAACACTATGGTTGATTACAGAATTCAGAAAAAACATCTGGCAACGATTTTTTTAGAAATTAGAGATCTGGCAACCTTCGTGTCACGTGACACGAAGGTTGCCAGATTGTTTGACTGTTGTGCGCATGCGCACAACAGTCAAACACCTCGCCGCTAGTACTGTGAAGCGCACAGTTCCATACAAAGATTTTTGTATCTTTTTCATAAACTGGGGGATGGCTACTGACATTAAGCTTGAGGATTATATATTGTACAAGTATAAAGAAAGAATTAAAGAAAAAAGGACTCATTATATTAAATGTTATCGATAATATCAAGTTGAAATTGGGGGTGCTACAGTTCCACAGTGCCTATACGCGAGCCGCCACTGCTCATCACGATTTTACGAGTCCCTTACACTCGGACGTTTTTTTATCAAATCAATCCTTTTCTCTCTCTGTCATTGCTTTTTGACATTATACAGGCTGTTTTAGCAGAGTGTAATTTTATGTCATTTATACACTGTACAACTAGGGTCTTTTACATCTGGGTTAGTTTTACCTTTTGTATCTTTATATTTATTGCTTTTTGTATTCTTTATATCTATTGGTTTTATCCTTTAGCCGTTCCGTGGCCGAGTGGTTAGCAGGCTTGGCTATTTATCTAAGGGATCTGGGTTCGAGTCCCGGGTTAAGGCATGGATGTATGTGTCGTTTTTCTGCTGAGGTCCTGACATCCTCTCAGACCTTCTACTATGGCATGTAAACTGACAGGCTCCTGTCAGACCTCTGTGGCAAGCAGCTGCTTGAGGGGGGATTTTTTTTTAATCCTTTACTTTTTATTGCATTGTGGGGCGGGGGTGGCTCTGTCAGTAGCGCGCCAGACTCGTAATCTGCTAGTTCCCAGGTGCGAGTCCCAGCTGGGTCAGCGTTGAGATTTATCTGCGCAAAATTCCACCGCCCTGCCTACGGTTAGTAGGGGACATCGATGGGCTTGGAAAGGCAGCCGTCCATCGGATGGGACGTTAAGCAGTAGCCCCGTGTGCGGGAGGTTCAATTTTCAAGGTTCAATTTTAGATCCTATTGTTCCTGGTATACATAAATGATTTGTTCAATACAAAATTAAAAAGTACTCTTTATCTATATGCTGACGACATTGTTTTAATAAACAGTCACAAATATTTAAATGATAGCATTTCAGAGATTCAAACAGATTACAATAATATTATTAGATGGTTAAATCATAATAAAATCTATTTGAATGAGGAAAAAAAATGGATGATTATACATTCACCAGGATTTCATATTCATCAAAACCTCTTTATCAAAACTCATAAAATAAATTGCAAAAAAAATGATGCTTCAAATTGTGAATCATTATGTAGTTGTCTACTTGTTGAGCAAGTAAATCAAATAAAATACTTAGGAATCATTTTTGCTGAATATTTTAGGTGGAATGCCCATATATCCCACATATGTGAAAGCTTGAGAATATCAGCTATAAGAATTCAAAAATTGAAATACGTGCTAAATATGGAAACCTGTGTATTATTTTATAAAGTAAAATGCGAATCTATGTTAAATTATGGAATAATTGTGCATGGAACAACCAACTTAACTAACGTAATTAAAATAGAAAAACTGCAGTCTATAATAGCCAAAAATATTATTCCGTTTCATTTGCAAAAAAAATATAAAACTCTACAGATAGATTAAAATTTTTAAACCTTTTATCCTACAGCAATTTATATAAATATATTGTAATAATTGAAAACTTTTTTGACGAAACATACAAACTAAATATTCAACACAATAAAAATACAAGACTTCAAAACCAAGTTATTACAAATTGCAAAATTTTCGAAATAATTACTGAAAACATACCTCCGAATATCAAGTACAACTTATATTTAATGTTATTCCAAAAGAAATACTACATATAGATTGTTTTAGTAGACTGAAAATCGAATTGAAAAAATATTTGGGAATTTCAATTTAGCTGATTATTATGTGTTGTGTTTTGTGAATTTGTTTGATATATTACTATTTTTGTGACTGAATGACCTTGGCTTAATTTAACTTATTTATTTTCCTGCAGATAAGCTATTTAGCTTTGCGGGACAAATGGTAAATGTATTTGTATTCTTTACAAATACACTTTTTTTTTGCTTTACAATTACATTTCTTATGAATAAAAACATTGTATTCTTGAAAAAAAACAAAAAAAAACACGTTGGATGGCCTTGACGGGAGGCTACCATCTGTCTCCCAACAGCTGTTCCAGTGGGTCCCCTCACCCAAACTTCTCTGAGCCTTCGGGGTCCATGTTACTTGGCCATTTAGCCCATGGTGTGCAAAAAAGTGCCGCTCAGAGGTAAAACAACCCAACGTTAAAGAACACGCTGAATGGCCTTGACGGGAGGCTACCATCTGTCTCCCAACAGCTGTTCCAGTGGGTCCCTTCCCCCAACCTTCTCTGAGCCTTCGGAGTCCATGTGACCTGGCCATTTAGCCCATGGTGTGCAAAAAAGTGCCGCTCAGAGGTAAAACAACCCAACGTTAAAGAACACGCTGGATGGCCTTGACGGGAGGCTACCATCTGTCTCCCAACAGCTGTTCCAGTGGGTCCCCTCACCCAAACTTCTCTGAGCCTTCGGGGTCCATGTTACTTGGCCATTTAGCCCATGGTGTGCAAAAAAGTGCCGCTCAGAGGTGAAACAACCCAACGTTAAAGAACACGCTGAATGGCCTTGACGGGAGGCTACCATCTGTCTCCCAACAGCTGTTCCAGTGGGTCCCCTCCCCCAACCTTCTCTGAGCCTTCGGAGTCCATGTGACCTGGCCATTTAGCCCGTGGTGTGCAAAAAAGTGCCGCTCAGAGGTAAAACAACCCAACCCAACCCTGTCCATTGGTGTGCAAAAAGTCCCGCTCAGAAGTAAAACAACCCATCCTTGTAGAATCTGCGAGGTTTGTGATTTTCAGTGAAAACTGTATGTCTAATTTTCAAATCCTTTTTACACAATTTTAATCTTGATGCTCATGAATTAATTACTGCTATTTAGAAATGTTTTTAGAATAAAGATTTCCAATTTTGCTGTTACAAGAATAAAGAACTATTCAAATAAATATTGAACGTAATAATTAACATAGTTCAACAGAAAACGCCATGCCTCATTATTGTGCACAACAATGCACCGTCCCTTGTTGTTGATAATTAAAACATGGGACATTGTTCCAATTACACAGGAATCCATTCAGCCAGAACCACCAGAGGCATTTTTATAGTCGAATCAGAGAATACGGCCCTTTTTACAAGAGGAGTACCATGTTCATTTTACAAACAGATTTTAGAATTCAACTCGGGTATTTTCCCAAGTTAATTTCCCATCTAACGTCCGTTTGTTTTGTCGTTATTGTACAGTTCATACATAGGATTTTTTTTGTTCATTATCTCTCTGAATATATGATATGCTATCTACATTTTCATTACCAGGAAAACTTTTTAACAACTCATTAAGCCTTAGGAGTTCCAGGAATTTATTCTGGCGTTTAATTCCATTAAAAGTAATAGAGTAGTCCCTGGCCAACTAGGAGGGGGTATGTATAAATAATGAATAAATAAAGTTTGAGGTTGGACAAGAATCATTAAAGTTAATGAAATTCATCTATTGCAAAGAATTTAAAAACTTTATATATTTTAGAGCAATATTACTTGTGGTAGTTGTTTGTTATGAAAAGATTACATAGGATTTAAAAATTAATTTTTACACCAAATCAGGGGTAGAGATAGGCTTGTCTATGGCTTACAAGACTCGAAATCTGTAGTTTCATGGTTGGGTTTTTGGGTTGTTTTACCTCTAGGCGGCACTTTTTTGCACACCATGGGCTAAATGGGCAGGTCACAAGGACCCTGAAGACTCAGAGAAGATTAGGGGAGAGGATCCACTGTGACAGCTGTTGGGAGTTGGAGTGCGTTGCTCGAGTTTTTTTCAGATGATAGCCTCCCGTCAAGGCTATCCAGCGTGTTCTTTAACGTGCACAGGGTATGGCTCTCCTGCACACGGGCCACGGCTTAACGTCCCATTCGACGGACAGCGGCCTTTCCAAGCCAATCGGTGTCCCCTACTGACCGTGGGCAGGGCGCGGAGTTTTGCGGAGATAAATCTCAAAGCTGGCCCAGCTGGCACTCGAACGTGGGAACTACAGATTACGAGCCTGGCGCACTACCGACTGAGCCACCCGCCCTAGTTTCATGGTTCGAGTCCCACCTGGGCCAATGTTGAGATTTATCTCCGCTAACCCCCGCCCTTCCCAGGTCAGTACGGGACCCCGATGGGCTTGTAAAGCTGTCGTCCGTCGGATGACAGCTTTAAGCCCTGGCTCCGTGTGCGTGAGAGCTATACCCTGTGCACTTTAGAGAAGAGACCATCTGTCTTCTAACTGCTGTCCAGTGGGTTCCCTCCACCAAACTTCTCTGATTCCTTGGGGTTCTTATGACCTGGACATTTTGCCCACTGTGTGCAAAAATTGACGTTCCAAGGTAGATGGAGCCAAACGTTCATCTGACGGACGACGGACATTCCAAGCGCATCGGTGCCCCCCCCCCCCCTTTTTTTCACGAAGGGAAGAATGGGGTTGATTTTTTTTTTTTGTTTTTTGTTTTTTGTTTTTGTTGTTCTTTTGCCTCTGAGCGGCAGTTTTATGCACACAATGCGCTAAATGAACAGGTCACAAAGTCCCCAAGGCCTCAGAGAAGTTTGGGGGAAAGGGACCCACTGGACAGCTGTTAGGATACAGATGATAGCCTCCTGTAAAGGCCACACAGTGCGTTCTTTAATGTGCAGAGAGGTATGGCTCTACTACACACGAGACCATGGCTTAACGTCCCATCTGATGGACGGGAGAGAAAATCTATGGAATACAACTGAGAATCCTCAGAAAGGGAACAAAGACATAAATAATGAATACATATTAGAATATTCAAGCGATGAAGAAGACAATGAGAAGCAGGGGAGAAAAATAAAACATGGACAAGAGACGAAGCAGCCGACTACACAGATGAGCTTACGGAATATATACTGCTCACAAAAATTAGGGGTTGGGTTGTTTACCTCTGAGCGGCACTTTTTTGCACACCATGGGCTAAATGGCCAGGTCACATGGACCCCGAAGGCTCAGAGAAGGTTGGGGGAGGGGACCCACTGGAACAGCTGTTGGGAGACAGATGATAGCCTCCCGTCAAGGCTATCCAGCGTGTTCTTTAACGTGCACAGGGTATGGCTCTCCCGCACACGGGGCCACGGCTTAACGTCCCATCCGACGGACGGCGGACTTTCCAAGCCCATCGGTGTCCCTTACTGACCGTGGGCAGGGCGGGGAATTTTGCGGGGTACTGCTCACAAAAATTAGGGGATATTTCAAAATGAATGTGAAGCGATGAAATATCCCCTAATTTTTGTGAGAGGTATATTTTCAGCTCATCAGAAAAAAGAGTGCAATCAACGTACGAAATCCTTTAACTATCCGATTGATATCCTTAGAAAAGCACTAAATGACAAATTCGTAGTGAAAAGTAAATATAACCAAATGTATTATAATATCCTGGATAAACTTTACGGAAAAGGACCTATACTTATTTTGGAAGGGGGCGGGGTGGTCAGTCGGTAGAGCGCCAGACGCGTAACCTACAGTTCCCACGTTCGAATGCCAGCTGGGCCAGCTTTGAGATTTATCTCCGCAAAACTCCCCGCCCTGCCCACGGTCAGTAGGAAACACCGATGGGCTTGGAAATGCCACCGTCCGTCGGATGGGACGTTAAGTCGTGGCTCCGTGTGCGGAAGAGCCATACCCCGTTCACGTTAGAGAATACCCTTGATGGCCTCGACGGGAGGCTACCGTCTGTCTCCCAACAGCTGTTCCAGTGGGTCCCCTCACCCAACCTTCTCTGAGCCTTTGGGGTCCTTGTGACCTGGCCATTTAGCCCATGGTGTGCAGAAAAGTGCCGCTCAGAGGTAAAACAACCCAATGTTAAAGAACACGCTGGATGGTCTTGACGGGAGGCTACCATCTGTCTCCAAACAGATGTTCCAGTGTGTCCCATCCTCCCAACAGCTGTTCCAGTGGGTCCCCTCCCCCAACCTTCTCTGAGCCTTCGGAGTCCATGTGACCTGGCCATTTAGCCCGTGGTGTGCAAAAAAGTGCCGCTCAGAGGTAAAACAACCCAACCCAACCCTGTCCATTGGTGTGCAAAAAGTCCCGCTCAGAAGTAAAACAACCCATCCTTGTAGAATCTGCGAGGTTTGTGATTTTCAGTGAAAACTGTATGTCTAATTTTCAAATCCTTTTTACACAATTTTAATCTTGATGCTCATGAATTAATTACTGCTATTTAGAAATGTTTTTAGAATAAAGATTTCCAATTTTGCTGTTACAAGAATAAAGAACTATTCAAATAAATATTGAACGTAATAATTAACATAGTTCAACAGAAAACGCCATGCCTCATTATTGTGCACAACAATGCACCGTCCCTTGTTGTTGATAATTAAAACATGGGACATTGTTCCAATTACACAGGAATCCATTCAGCCAGAACCACCAGAGGCATTTTTATAGTCGAATCAGAGAATACGGCCCTTTTTACAAGAGGAGTACCATGTTCATTTTACAAACAGATTTTAGAATTCAACTCGGGTATTTTCCCGAGTTAATTTCCCATCTAACGTCCGTTTGTTTTGTCGTTATTGTACAGTTCATACATAGGATTTTTTTTGTTCATTATCTCTCTGAATATATGATATGCTATCTACATTTTCATTACCAGGAAAACTTTTTAACAACTCATTAAGCCTTAGGAGTTCCAGGAATTTATTCTGGCGTTTAATTCCATTAAAAGTAATAGAGTAGTCCCTGGCCAACTAGGAGGGGGTATGTATAAATAATGAATAAATAAAGTTTGAGGTTGGACAAGAATCATTAAAGTTAATGAAATTCATCTATTGCAAAGAATTTAAAAACTTTATATATTTTAGAGCAATATTACTTGTGGTAGTTGTTTGTTATGAAAAGATTACATAGGATTTAAAAATTAATTTTTACACCAAATCAGGGGTAGAGATAGGCTTGTCTATGGCTTACAAGACTCGAAATCTGTAGTTTCATGGTTGGGTTTTTGGGTTGTTTTACCTCTAGGCGGCACTTTTTTGCACACCATGGGCTAAATGGGCAGGTCACAAGGACCCTGAAGACTCAGAGAAGATTAGGGGAGAGGATCCACTGTGACAGCTGTTGGGAGTTGGAGTGCGTTGCTCGAGTTTTTTTCAGATGATAGCCTCCCGTCAAGGCTATCCAGCGTGTTCTTTAACGTGCACAGGGTATGGCTCTCCTGCACACGGGCCACGGCTTAACGTCCCATTCGACGGACAGCGGCCTTTCCAAGCCAATCGGTGTCCCCTACTGACCGTGGGCAGGGCGCGGAGTTTTGCGGAGATAAATCTCAAAGCTGGCCCAGCTGGCACTCGAACGTGGGAACTACAGATTACGAGCCTGGCGCACTACCGACTGAGCCACCCGCCCTAGTTTCATGGTTCGAGTCCCACCTGGGCCAATGTTGAGATTTATCTCCGCTAACCCCCGCCCTTCCCAGGTCAGTACGGGACCCCGATGGGCTTGTAAAGCTGTCGTCCGTCGGATGACAGCTTTAAGCCCTGGCTCCGTGTGCGTGAGAGCTATACCCTGTGCACTTTAGAGAAGAGACCATCTGTCTTCTAACTGCTGTCCAGTGGGTTCCCTCCACCAAACTTCTCTGATTCCTTGGGGTTCTTATGACCTGGACATTTTGCCCACTGTGTGCAAAAATTGACGTTCCAAGGTAGATGGAGCCAAACATTCATCTGACGGACGACGGACATTCCAAGCGCATCGGTGCCCCCCCCCCCTTTTTTTCACGAAGGGAAGAATGGGGTTGATTTTTTTTTTTTGTTTTTTGTTTTTTGTTTTTGTTGTTCTTTTGCCTCTGAGCGGCAGTTTTATGCACACAATGCGCTAAATGAACAGGTCACAAAGTCCCCAAGGCCTCAGAGAAGTTTGGGGGAAAGGGACCCACTGGACAGCTGTTAGGATACAGATGATAGCCTCCTGTAAAGGCCACACAGTGCGTTCTTTAATGTGCAGAGAGGTATGGCTCTACTACACACGAGACCATGGCTTAACGTCCCATCTGATGGACGGGAGAGAAAATCTATGGAATACAACTGAGAATCCTCAGAAAGGGAACAAAGACATAAATAATGAATACATATTAGAATATTCAAGCGATGAAGAAGACAATGAGAAGCAGGGGAGAAAAATAAAACATGGACAAGAGACGAAGCAGCCGACTACACAGATGAGCTTACGGAATATATACTGCTCACAAAAATTAGGGGTTGGGTTGTTTACCTCTGAGCGGCACTTTTTTGCACACCATGGGCTAAATGGCCAGGTCACATGGACCCCGAAGGCTCAGAGAAGGTTGGGGGAGGGGACCCACTGGAACAGCTGTTGGGAGACAGATGATAGCCTCCCGTCAAGGCTATCCAGCGTGTTCTTTAACGTGCACAGGGTATGGCTCTCCCGCACACGGGGCCACGGCTTAACGTCCCATCCGACGGACGGCGGACTTTCCAAGCCCATCGGTGTCCCTTACTGACCGTGGGCAGGGCGGGGAATTTTGCGGGGTACTGCTCACAAAAATTAGGGGATATTTCAAAATGAATGTGAAGCGATGAAATATCCCCTAATTTTTGTGAGAGGTATATTTTCAGCTCATCAGAAAAAAGAGTGCAATCAACGTACGAAATCCTTTAACTATCCGATTGATATCCTTAGAAAAGCACTAAATGACAAATTCGTAGTGAAAAGTAAATATAACCAAATGTATTATAATATCCTGGATAAACTTTACGGAAAAGGACCTATACTTATTTTGGAAGGGGGCGGGGTGGTCAGTCGGTAGAGCGCCAGACGCGTAACCTACAGTTCCCACGTTCGAATGCCAGCTGGGCCAGCTTTGAGATTTATCTCCGCAAAACTCCCCGCCCTGCCCACGGTCAGTAGGAAACACCGATGGGCTTGGAAATGCCACCGTCCGTCGGATGGGACGTTAAGTCGTGGCTCCGTGTGCGGAAGAGCCATACCCCGTTCACGTTAGAGAATACCCTTGATGGCCTCGACGGGAGGCTACCGTCTGTCTCCCAACAGCTGTTCCAGTGGGTCTCCTCACCCAACCTTCTCTGAGCCTTTGGGGTCCTTGTGACCTGGCCATTTAGCCCATGGTGTGCAGAAAAGTGCCGCTCAGAGGTAAAACAACCCAATGTTAAAGAACACGCTGGATGGTCTTGACGGGAGGCTACCATCTGTCTCCAAACAGATGTTCCAGTGTGTCCCATCCCCCAACAGATGTTCCAGTTGGTCCCCTCCCCCCAACCTTCTCTGAGTCTTCGGGGTCCTTGTGACCTGGCCATTTAGCCCGTGGTGTGCAAAAAAGTGCCACTCAGAAGTAAAACAACCCAACCAAATCCGTGAGAGTGCGTTTTTCGAGTTTTTGAATTTCTGCTCTTAACACCCTCTAACAATGGAAATTCGAACTAATAGATGATTTTGAATTGGGATAATATTTTATTAGTAGATATATAACTAAAAAACAATTTTTCATTTATCTCGTAACATAAAAAAATTGCATTTTTCCAACCCCCACGGTGGTAAAGGGGGATTCAATTACTATTGCCAATGTACACCACGTGATCATCATTACACTCGATGACGAAAATTTCGAATTTCTGACACAAATACTTTAATTGCAAAATTCGTTTAAAGTTTTTGTATTTCCCAACCTTTTTTTTGCACCGTTAGATGGCGCCAAAAAAACTTTAGTCATCCGCGCAGGGCTGTACTTATAAGCACAGCGACGATAAATTCAAATTTAAGCACTGACTTCATTCCACCTAAGTTGTGCAAAAGCCTTCCTCGTATCAACCAGAAGGAATAACAGGTTAGCAATAATTTGTTTAGGAGTTTCTCCAAACTGTATATTATGTAATTTACCTGAAAATACAACACATATTCTTTTAAACTGTGTAAAATATGAATCATTTAAAAAGATCTTTTTTGATAAACTAATTAATACTGGTCTAGGGGAACTAAGATTGGACTTAATTTTAAACCATCCTTTGGAAAAGATGAGATTAAAAGCATATACATTGATTTTGGAGTTTCTAAAGAGGACACACTATTGGAATTTAATATAAAAATATATAAAAAAGAAAGAAGAAATATAAAAAATATATAAAAAATTCCACACTTAAAGAAAAAAGGTGGAATTAAAAAATAAAAATAAAAAAAGAACAAAACATAAAACAAAAAAAGTTTTATTTAAAAAAAAAGAAGAAATCTAAAAAAAATCTAAAAAATCAAAAAACCAAAAAAATAGAGAGAGAAAAAAATGGTTTTTCTATAGATAGAAAAACAAAAAATTTTCTAATTGGGAAAGTCTGAAAAGGGAGCTCCCATTGCCTTGTAACGTTTAATGAATTAATGAATGTTTAGGAGATATTGACACCAGATGGCGACACCATTCACAGAAGATTAATTCCTGAGAGCAGCTGGTTTCCACAAAGTTGAACAAGTGTCAGTTTCTGCGACTGTATAAACATTTAACTACTCGTATTCATTTATCGATATTGTTTATCATAACTACCAATATTCGCTTTTTTTTTTAAAAATATCCAATGTTTTACATCGTTTGTAAGTGCTATTAAAACTATTGGAAGGTTACGAAAACGTTAAACTAATATTTAGTCAAAATCTAACCAACTAAGAGATGGCAAAAAAATGAAAACCTGTAGATAGATAAATTAGACATCTAATTTCACAATTAATTTGTAAATTCGCAGATTATGGTTTAAATAATAAATAAATAAATATCATTTTAAGAATAAAAACTAATTTAGCACTGACCAACTCTACATTATATAAATTAAAAAAAATAATTTCTCCAAACTGTAATTATTGTAATCAATATCAAACTTTAGAACATATAATATTTAAATGCAAGAAATACAATGAGAAAAATAAATAAATACTTCAACAAACTACAAAAATATAAAGTAACAACATTTAATTTAAAAAAATATGTTGGAACCTCCGAAAAATACTTCAAAATACTCCTTTTATAAACTATTACTACACTTCTTAAAAAACATTAATGTCTTAGACTCATTATATAAAAAAACTTATATCCATTAATATATAATAATAAAAAATATTATCTGAATGAGTCTGCATTGTGCCCTGGGCTTTTAATGCAGGAACTATTCATTATTGAGATGCAAGTCAATTAGACCTGTAGATGGTGTTTTTGACACATGTTAGCCGTCCCGTGGCCGAGTGGTTAGCGCGCTTGGTTTCTGATCTACGGTACTGTGCTGTTTTTCTGCTGAGGTCCTGCCATCCTCTCAGACCTTCTACTATGGCATATAAACTGACAGGCTCCTGTCAGACCTCTGTGGCAAGCAGCTGCTTGAGGGGGTATTTTTATTTTATTTATATGTTGCATGTTTCAAAAACACATGCAAAAAAACACATGCAACATAGCATGTGTTTTGAAAGCGAATTACGAAAGTGGGGATATGTTGTAACTTACTATTTTGTACCTTACAGTGAAAGAGTTGCATTTTTTCCCCTTAATATTCTCATTAATGGAACACGCTAATGAGAAAATTTGGAAATTACATCATTATTCCTGCACAATTTTTTTACTCAAAATTGTTGACAACTGAAAAACATCTTTCACACAAACTTTAAATACTGCATTTATATTAGGTAAACTATTTGTTATAACAGTTGGGTTTTAAATTTTTAAATCAATTTTCATGACTAGCAAACGTTACAGTTAAATGTTTCAGCTTCCATAATTCTTTAACAATTAACGGAATATTATAGAAGACAGAGATTTAGGGAGGTTGAGTTAGATCTTCAATTTATCTCCACTGATTTTCTTTTATAAAAAAAGTATTTCCAAATTTAGGGAGATTTGAATCTGGCTTTGCATCCACATAACATGGAAGTGTACGATTACTATTTGCAACATAATGTACAGTCGCTCAAAAAAAGTATCCGAAAGCTATGGTTGATTACAGAATACAGAAAAAATATGTGGAAACGTTTTTTTTAGAAATTAGTGATCTGACAACCTTCGTTTGTCACGTGACACGAAGGTTGCCAGATCACTAATTTCTGAAAAAATCGTTGCCAGATACTTTTTCCTGAATTCTGTAATCAACCATAGCGTTCGGATACTTTTTTGAGCGACTGTATATAGACTCAAAGTCACGCTATCGCACTATTATTTCCCATCCATTATCATCACGTCAGTTTACGGTATTTGTCTATTCACAAACTTCTCTATTATTTCTCTAGGTGTGACGTCACCACCGAAAAGCAATGTTAGGAGCCGCAGGCAGCCGACATTGTCGCCGTCGCTCTCTTTCCCCCTGTGTGACCCCCCTGCACGCATCGAGGACATCCCTTGCCCCGCATGCAGACGAGAACGGAGGAGGAAGTCCTCGCAGGTCCCCAAATAGGCTCTCCATTCCTGATCTTCCTCCCGGTGTTCACTTCAATCGGAGGAGAGCCGTGAATACGTCGGATCAGAAGACCTGCGCCCTCTTGCACACGAAGCTGAAGGGGATCAAGATGCACGATACCTCGTGAGTTTTTCTCTCATTTATTATTTGCTGATCATCCACTTCCGGTTTTAAGACGTACTGCGACACCGGAAGTTGTGTCACGACACTTCCTGGAAGCGATGTCTCTCATAATTCACTTTTAATTGGATCGAGTTTAGTGACGTTTAACAATCACGTATCTGACAAAACTGTTCGATAAGTGAAAACAGCCAATTTATGAAAACAAATTTTTAAAATAATAATTTCCTCTTCATCTAATTTAAAGTCTATAGTTCAAAACTTTGAGACAATCGTTTTGTCTCGATGTAAATAAGAACTGTACGACGTAAAGAATTGAAAATTTTGAAATTTGAAAACTGTACCATAACACATATGACGAAGTATTAAGTACTGTTGCTCAAAAAAATATCCGAACAGTCGCGCTTGGCTACTGATCTAAGGTACCTGGGTTCGAGTCCCGGGTAAGGTATGGCTGTTTGTGTCGTTTTTCTGCTGAGGTCCTGCCATCCTCTCAGACCTTCTACTCTGGCATATAAACTGACAGGCTCCTGTCAGACCTCTGTGATAAGCAGCTGCTTGAGGGGGGATTTATTTTTATTTATTTATTTTTTTCTTGATTTGCGACATATAGGACAGAGAAGAATCCTGGAAGCTACTCCTAGCTTAATACAGGCCTTCTCATACAAGGACATGCCCTACTAAGACCGAAGTCACTGCTGACCACTGCCTTAGTTAGAGCTAACACAACACACAAAGTTTGCCTTGCTGGAACAGTCGCTAGCTGCCTGACCACTATGCCAGTTAAGGTTGATTTCAGATTCAAATCGTTGCCAGATATTTTTCTGAATTCTGAAATCAACCATAGTGTTCGGATATTGTTTTGAGCGACTGTACATGTGGATAATAATTCATCCACGCAGGGTATGTGAGAAATGCGTTAAGAGCCTCGAGGCAATTAAATATGAGTTATAAATGGCACAATTCCAGGAAGGGCCAGGAAGGGCCATAACGTCCAAGCCACCCTTCTTGGTTTATTTGCTGAAAAAATATATCGTGTTATTAAAACTGCAAGATTTTTCCTTTTCGATGTCAAAAATTTCAGAAATATCTTTCTATGATTATGTCTTATCATAGTTTGTTAATAATATTGAACCTTAATTTATAAATAATCCACATATTTTTATTTTATAATACGCACTGTGAATTGAATAGATATGTATTTGTCTGAATATTACGTTCAATTTCAGAAACTAACCAAGGTAGGTGAAATAAGAACATTTATTATATAGTCAGTATTTAAACGTAGATATACGGAGGTATAATGTTAAATAGAGACTAACGGAGATATATTTTTATCTGTTATTGCAGTGCACTAATGAATGCTATTCGATGAGTTAGGAATGATATTTGCAGAAAAATAAAATAAAAATATAAATAACAATTCGGAATGAATAAAAATAAAACAAATTAAGAAATATTTTAGTAAGCGGAAATATAAATGTTTCATTTCTCGAAATATTTTAAACTTTTTATAGAAACAAAACTTGACAAAATGATAATCTTGATTCGTTGATCAAGTTAATGCTGATTTTAATCTTAGAGTATTTTATAGAAAAACTACTAGTCAGCTTTTCATAGTGTATATGATCCAAAGTATCATTTTATATTGTCAAAGGAATAAACTACATCTCAGTCTCATCATCAGTCTGAGACAGCATCAGAGACATCATCAGTCTTGGAGGATTTTATTTCAAAATAATTTTAACTCTTACTACCAAGATTGGATAAGACCTTGTTATTTTAGCGCTGATAGACGATGCTAAAACATTTTTTGGATTGTTTCTACATTTCTGAATATTGATGATTAATTTGATGACAAAAAAAATACATTTCCTTATCGCCGAATTTTTATACATGTCATTTTAAAATTAGGTAGAGAAGAAACTATGGTATGTTGCGAATATTATAAAATTTAAATCCACATAAATAAATATTTAGGAATTTTATTTTCCGCCGGGAATGCACTGGTAAGTTGTGAAGATAAAATAAACATTTCAGACATATGCAGGTATTCCTAATGACGTCGAATGGTATAATATATTTGATATTGTGAAGCATTCCTGGGAATCTTGATGGTGTACAGTCGCTCAAAAAAGCATCCGAACACTAGGGTTGATTACAGAATTCAGAAAAAATATCTGGCAACGATATTTTTAGAAATTAGTGATCTGGCAACCTTTGTGTCACGCGACAATTCAGAAAAAATATCTGGCAACGATATTTTTAGAAATTAGTGATCTGGCAACCTTTGCGTCACGCGACACGAAGGTTGCCAGATCACTAATTTCTAAAAAAAATCGTTGCCAGATATTTTTTCTGAATTCTGTAATCAACCATAGTGTTCGGATATTGTTTTGAGCGACTGTACATGTGGATAATAATTCATCCACGCAGGGTATGTGAGAAATGCGTTAAGAGCCTCGAGGCAATTAAATATGAGTTATAAATGGCACAATTCCAGGAAGGGCCAGGAAGGGCCATAACGTCCAAGCCACCCTTCTTGGTTTATTTGCTGAAAAAATATATCGTGTTATTAAAACTGCAAGATTTTTCCTTTTCGATGTCAAAAATTTCAGAAATATCTTTCTATGATTATGTCTTATCATAGTTTGTTAATAATATTGAACCTTAATTTATAAATAATCCACATATTTTTATTTTATAATACGCACTGTGAATTGAATAGATATGTATTTGTCTGAATATTACGTTCAATTTCAGAAACTAACCAAGGTAGGTGAAATAAGAACATTTATTATATAGTCAGTATTTAAACGTAGATATACGGAGGTATAATGTTAAATAGAGACTAACGGAGATATATTTTTATCTGTTATTGCAGTGCACTAATGAATGCTATTCGATGAGTTAGGAATGATATTTGCAGAAAAATAAAATAAAAATATAAATAACAATTCGGAATGAATAAAAATAAAACAAATTAAGAAATATTTTAGTAAGCGGAAATATAAATGTTTCATTTCTCGAAATATTTTAAACTTTTTATAGAAACAAAACTTGACAAAATGATAATCTTGATTCGTTGATCAAGTTAATGCTGATTTTAATCTTAGAGTATTTTATAGAAAAACTACTAGTCAGCTTTTCATAGTGTATATGATCCAAAGTATCATTTTATATTGTCAAAGGAATAAACTACATCTCAGTCTCATCATCAGTCTGAGACAGCATCAGAGACATCATCAGTCTTGGAGGATTTTATTTCAAAATAATTTTAACTCTTACTACCAAGATTGGATAAGACCTTGTTATTTTAGCGCTGATAGACGATGCTAAAACATTTTTTGGATTGTTTCTACATTTCTGAATATTGATGATTAATTTGATGACAAAAAAAATACATTTCCTTATCGCCGAATTTTTATACATGTCATTTTAAAATTAGGTAGAGAAGAAACTATGGTATGTTGCGAATATTATAAAATTTAAATCCACATAAATAAATATTTAGGAATTTTATTTTCCGCCGGGAATGCACTGGTAAGTTGTGAAGATAAAATAAACATTTCAGACATATGCAGGTATTCCTAATGACGTCGAATGGTATAATATATTTGATATTGTGAAGCATTCCTGGGAATCTTGATGGTGTACAGTCGCTCAAAAAAGCATCCGAACACTAGGGTTGATTACAGAATTCAGAAAAAATATCTGGCAACGATATTTTTAGAAATTAGTGATCTGGCAACCTTTGTGTCACGCGACAATTCAGAAAAAATATCTGGCAACGATATTTTTAGAAATTAGTGATCTGGCAACCTTTGCGTCACGCGACACGAAGGTTGCCAGATCACTAATTTCTAAAAAAAATCGTTGCCAGATATTTTTTCTGAATTCTGTAATCAACCATAGTGTTCGGATATTGTTTTGAGCGACTGTACATGTGGATAATAATTCATCCACGCAGGGTATGTGAGAAATGCGTTAAGAGCCTCGAGGCAATTAAATATGAGTTATAAATGGCACAATTCCAGGAAGGGCCAGGAAGGGCCATAACGTCCAAGCCACCCTTCTTGGTTTATTTGCTGAAAAAATATATCGTGTTATTAAAACTGCAAGATTTTTCCTTTTCGATGTCAAAAATTTCAGAAATATCTTTCTATGATTATGTCTTATCATAGTTTGTTAATAATATTGAACCTTAATTTATAAATAATCCACATATTTTTATTTTATAATACGCACTGTGAATTGAATAGATATGTATTTGTCTGAATATTACGTTCAATTTCAGAAACTAACCAAGGTAGGTGAAATAAGAACATTTATTATATAGTCAGTATTTAAACGTAGATATACGGAGGTATAATGTTAAATAGAGACTAACGGAGATATATTTTTATCTGTTATTGCAGTGCACTAATGAATGCTATTCGATGAGTTAGGAATGATATTTGCAGAAAAATAAAATAAAAATATAAATAACAATTCGGAATGAATAAAAATAAAACAAATTAAGAAATATTTTAGTAAGCGGAAATATAAATGTTTCATTTCTCGAAATATTTTAAACTTTTTATAGAAACAAAACTTGACAAAATGATAATCTTGATTCGTTGATCAAGTTAATGCTGATTTTAATCTTAGAGTATTTTATAGAAAAACTACTAGTCAGCTTTTCATAGTGTATATGATCCAAAGTATCATTTTATATTGTCAAAGGAATAAACTACATCTCAGTCTCATCATCAGTCTGAGACAGCATCAGAGACATCATCAGTCTTGGAGGATTTTATTTCAAAATAATTTTAACTCTTACTACCAAGATTGGATAAGACCTTGTTATTTTAGCGCTGATAGACGATGCTAAAACATTTTTTGGATTGTTTCTACATTTCTGAATATTGATGATTAATTTGATGACAAAAAAAATACATTTCCTTATCGCCGAATTTTTATACATGTCATTTTAAAATTAGGTAGAGAAGAAACTATGGTATGTTGCGAATATTATAAAATTTAAATCCACATAAATAAATATTTAGGAATTTTATTTTCCGCCGGGAATGCACTGGTAAGTTGTGAAGATAAAATAAACATTTCAGACATATGCAGGTATTCCTAATGACGTCGAATGGTATAATATATTTGATATTGTGAAGCATTCCTGGGAATCTTGATGGTGTACAGTCGCTCAAAAAAGCATCCGAACACTAGGGTTGATTACAGAATTCAGAAAAAATATCTGGCAACGATATTTTTAGAAATTAGTGATCTGGCAACCTTTGTGTCACGCGACAATTCAGAAAAAATATCTGGCAACGATATTTTTAGAAATTAGTGATCTGGCAACCTTTGCGTCACGCGACACGAAGGTTGCCAGATCACTAATTTCTAAAAAAAATCGTTGCCAGATATTTTTTCTGAATTCTGTAATCAACCCTAGTGCTCGGATACTTTTTTGAGAGACTGTACTTAAAAACAATTTTGTTAAATATTACACTGGATGCATATGTAAGAAATTGCTGTTGTATGGTGATTGTGATAAATTATTTTTTTTTCATTGTTTTTTTTCCCTTTGCATTAAATGATTGGATATAAATTCTTATAAGTTTCGTGTTTAAAAATAGAATATCCATTGCATATTTTTAGCCAATTTCGCGCATAATTTTTGCAATTTTAGATATGTAGTGCAATGTTACAGACATTTATCTACACCGTATAGATGAACCATACGAATTGGTTTTAAAATATTTTCAAGAAAAAAAACGTCAAAAATGTCGAAATCGAGCGGAAGATGGCGCCACTAGCAAAGATGACTTTCTCTACTAAATTGGCATTCCAAATGTTTCGAACATGTTTCAAAATCGAGCGAATATTGCGTTTTATTTAAGAAAATGATCGCAAAAAACTATTTTGATTTCGAACTAATATAAATCTAGCTGTTATTGTAAAGGAAATGTCAATTAAATTGCAGTTTTGCCGCTTCTAATACGTTTGGTAAGATTGTATTATTGAAATATCTGTTTTCTTGGTATTAATAAATAATCTTACAAATATATGCATCTTTTTTATAGCAGTATACATTTTAACTGTCACATTTTTCCAGGAAAGGGGTTAGTTTTTTCTTTTGGCACTTAAAATTCTTAAAGACTTACATGTTATATAGAATAATATGTGTATGTGTGCTAATTATTGGATTAAAATACCCTTCTTCATTTTTACCCAAAAAATTTTATCATAATTGTTTCAATAGATAATTACAGTTATCATTAATTTAGTTGAAAAATTGCGTTTGCAGAAAACACAGTACCAAAAAAAAAAGTCGAGTAAGTTTTTTCTAGGACAGCAAAATTTACTACATTTTAAATTTATGAATATATTACGAGATTGAAAGTTCCGTTAACTTTATGTTCAACATGATCTAATAAATTAAATATTATTAATTAATATTAACTTTCACCATACCCTGGACTAGACATGTGGACGCCACATCTGCTCTTAATTTGACATTATTCAATACCGCTTTTATGTTTCTGTTTTGAGTCAGTGGTGATCGACAGGATTTGCAGAAGGCCTAGGACAAAAATAATCCTCTGTATCTACGGGCCTGGGACAAAAGTTAATCTTACGATTTTCAGACCTTGGATGAAAATTAATCTACAGCCGTATAATAAAAGAAATTTTGAGCATCTTCATACCTGGGACAAAGGTGAAATTTGAGGATCCTAAAGTCTGGGACAAAGGTCAATCTTCAAGATCTGCAGGCTTATGACAAAGGTAATCTGCAGGATCTGCAGGCCTACGACAAAAGTAATCTTCAAAGTCTGCAGGTTTATGACAAATGTAATCTTTAGAATCTGCAGTCCTATGACAAAAACAATCTTCAGGATCTGCAGGCTCATGACAAAAGTAATCTTCAGCATTTCACTTGTGGTATAAAGGTTAATCTCCAGAGTCTCAGGCCTGGACAAAAGGTAATATTCAGAATTTTAAGGCCTGAGACAAAATCTTCATGACATTCGGGCCTAAGACAAAGGTTAATCTTCATGATAATCAGGCCTGCGACAAAAGTTAATATTGAGGATCTACGATCTTAGGACAAAATTAATCTTCATGATTTACAGGCCTGAGGCAAAAGTTAATCTTCAAAATAACAGGGATGAAAACAAAGTTTAATATTCAGTATCTTCCGGCCTGAGATAAAAGGTGAACTTTAGGATCTTCCGGCCTGAGATAAAAGGTGAATTTCAGGATCTTCCGGCCTGAGATAAAAGGTGAATTTCAGGATCTTCCGGCCTGAGATAAAAGGAGAATTTCAGGATCTTCATGCCCGGGACAACAGTATCAAAATAATTATATCATAATTGTTTCAATGGATAATTACAGTTATCATTAATTTAGTTGAAAAGTATCAGAATATTCAGGCCTAAGATAAATTTAATTTCCAGGCACATGGTAAAAGTTGTTTTTCTCATATAGAACAAAATACTGTTATCATCCATTTATCATATATCGCTGTCATGGAACACGTTAGGTTTCAGACAACTGCCGTAGAGCCAATTTCGTCGTCTAGCGAATCATTGTTTTCCCTTGTAGATGCGTGCAATGATTCAATAACATTTTTAAGTAGTCGAATTTGTGCGTAACTAACGTTAATAAAGCATTTACAATTAATATAAATACTCTCAATCGTCACTAAATTTCGCGCCAGGCTCGTAATCTGTAGTTCCCAGGTTCGAGTCCCAGCTGGGTCAGCGTTGAGATTTATCTCCGCAAAATTCCCTGCCCTGCCCACGGTCAGTAGGGGACACCGATGGGCTTGGAAAGTCCGCCGTCCGTCGGATGGGACGTTAAGCCGTGGCCCCGTGTGCGGGAGAGCCATACCCTGTGCACTTTGAAGAACACGCTGGATGGCCTTGTCGGGAGGCTACCATCTGTCTCCCAACAGCTGTTCCAGTGGGTCCCCTCCACCAACCTTCTCTGAGCCTTCGGGGTCCTAGTGACCTGGCCATTTAGCCCATGGTGTGCAAAACGGTGCCGCTCAGAAGTAAAACAACCCAATCCAAATCATCACCAAATTTTATAAATTTAATCTTTGTATCAAGCGTAATATGTTTACTAGTTTTCACTGGGAACAACAGTACCCTTACTTTGATTTTTATCTGCCATTCATCATCACCATCATCATCATCCTCAAGCAGCCATGGGCTACGGAAGTCCAACCAGACCGTGCAAATTAGTTCTGCAAGCAAGTCTATCCTGAGCTACATCTACTGCATCTGGCCACTGCAAACCAATTCTAACCAAGTCCTATTTGACATCGTCTGCACACCGCATCCTAGGTCTCCCACTCTTTCTGAGGCCTTTAGGCACACTGGTCATAACCCTATTCGCCAATCTATAATTATTCATAGGGCAACAAGGCCAAACCAGCGGAGTCTCTCTCTGCACAATATGCTGCTTAAAGGAGGTTGTAGACTCCTTTGCCTAACCTCATCATTAGTTACAAAGTTAAACCACCTAATACCCAAGATACTACGTAAGCATCTAGAATCAAAAGTATCTAGTTTCCTGTTATCTTGTTTACAAAGTGTCAAGTTTCACTACCAAAACTAACCCTAGAAAGAACCAAACTTTTATACAGTCTAATTTTAATCCTTAGGTGTATACGCCTATTTCTCCACAATCTCCATAGATTCTTAAAAGTCCCGGCAGCAATCCCTGTTCGTCTGTCAATCTCATGCCGCACATCACCAGTATCTGTTACATAGCTCCCAAGATAATTAAACTGTGACACCTACTCAAGACTGCAACCATTCAGATGTACTGAATCACAACCTGCCTGACCAATTTTCATCACTTTAGTTTTCTCTCTGTTTATAACCAAACCTACTCTACTACCAGTTTCATCAACAGCTCGAATGGAAGAGTTCATCTCATCAACATCATTTGCCAGAAGGGCTAAAACATCAGCATAATCTAAATCAGAAATTTTCGTATCTCCAGCCCATTTAAGGCCAAAATCTTTCCCTTGAAGTGAATTTCGCATAACATAATCAATAACCAAGCTAAAGAGAAAAGGAAACAAAATGCACCCTTGTCGAATACCAGAAGTAATGCTAAACCAATTGCTACAAGCCTTACCAACTCTCACACACGACTCAGTGTTATTATAGAGAGCTTTCATTATGTTAACTAACTTGTCTGGTATACCATATGATTTCACAATCAACCACAAATTATGACGATCAACAGAGTCGAAAGCCTTTTTGAAATCAAGAAAGCTAGCAACCAAAGGTTTCTGAAACTCTAAACATTTCTCAAGAATCTGCCTAAGTGAAAATATCTGATCCACACATCCCCTACCACTTCTGAATCCACATTGCTCATCACGCAATTGCCTGTCAACCAGATTCTTAATTCTATTAAGCACAATCATGCAAAGAACTTTACCTGCAACAGAGAGTAGGCTGATACCCCTATAGTTATCACAAGAACTGCGATCACCTTTTTTGAAAATAGGGATAACAATAGCTCTGGTAAAATCCTTAGGAACCATGCCTTTATCATAAAAGATATTCAGAATTTCAGTCATCCAAGTGGTAACCGAAACATTCCCAGATCTAAACATTTCCGTAGTAATTTCATCTACTCCTGGGGATTTATGAAGTTTAAGTTTAGAAACTGCCAAAATAACTTCAGATTGTGTTATAGGGCTAACATTAAAGCCACCAATGCATCTATCATCATTGCAAACAATGGGAGTAGAACTAACCGCATTGTTTAGAATATCACTGAAATGCTCAGCCCACCTAGCCATGACAGAATCCTCACCTTCTATAACCTTACCTTGTTTATCCTTCAATCCCTGTATACCTGTCTGTTGTGCTGTCTAACTGCTTCCTCGGCTTTGTCAGCCAAACCATCAAGCCAAAGATTCTTATCAGCAGCTAAGTGACCTTTTACACGTTTATTAAGTTCTCTCTAATGCTTTCTATTAGGACTAGTAGGGTATTGATTAAGGACATTCCTGCAGTTCTTTCTTTCCGAATTTATTAACAACAATAAAATAAAATAATAGTTATAAACAGTTTATAATTCACAGGAAACACCAAAACACATTGAGACGCAGCGAGCAAAAACGGCGTAAATAAACTGAGTCCACGAAAAGTGCGCGTCGGTTGATTCCAAATCTGAGTAAACGGAAAACGTTGCCCAATGAAAAGAATCACATGCAAAGTCATCGTGCGCAATGCTATTCAAAACACCACCAATTTTGGCAAAGTATTGCCCGAAGAAATGCAGCTCTTGGCGATGATGTCGGTCACTAATGCGGCGCCATATTTACTATGCAGTCATCCTTATGCAGCTTTGATTGATTCACGCCAGCGTCATGTCGCTGAAACCGTGGTATGAACGAATGCGGCGTCATAAAAATGGGCATTGGTCCTAATTGAAACCTTCGTATAAGCGGATCGTCGGAAAGCGGGGTATTACTGTAGCTAACGTCTCGAGGAACCATTAAGTGTTTTTTTTAAAACATTCACTGTAACACTGTAATGGAAACTTACAAAATGAGTGAAAGGAATGTTCAAGGCACATAAGGTTGAAACGTATTCGTTTACTTCCTCCCGCACTTGTATTCTCTGATTAACTTAAAGGTATCCACATTAAAGGGATGGAAATTATTCCCCCATGAGATGTTGGGATGGTCTTCGATTCTGTTTCAAAACTCAGACTAAGAGCAAAGGAAACTTTTAGCGTAGTTGGAAAAGAGGGATGTGTTACGGGGGTGGAAAAATTTAGGAATCACAAATGAAATTTAATCTTTCGTAGAAGCGAGCGACTGCAAACTGCATTTCACAAATTGCTTTTAGTTGTTGCAAATGAAACAAATTGCTTCTAGTTGTTGCAAATGAAACAAATTGCTTTTAGTTGTTGCAAATGAAACAAATTTCTTTTAGTTGTTGCAAATGAAACAAATTGCTTCTAGTTGTTGCAAATGAAACAAATTGCTTTTAGTTGTTGCAAATGAAACAAATTGCTTCTAGTTGTTGCAAATGAAACAAATTTCTTTTAGTTGTTGCAAATGAAACAAATTGCTTCTAGTTGTTGCAAATGAAACAAATTGCTTCTAGTTGTTGCAAATGAAACAAATTGCTTTTAGTTGTTGCAAATGAAACAAATTGCTTCTAGTTGTTGCAAATGAAACAAATTGCTTTTAGTTGTTGCAAATGAAACAAATTGCTTTTAGTTGTTGCAAATGAAACAAATTTCTTTTAGTTGTTGCAAATGAAACAAATTGCTTCTAGTTGTTGCAAATGAAACAAATTGCTTCTAGTTGTTGCAAATGAAACAAATTGCTTTTAGTTGTTGCAAATGAAACAAATTGCTTTTAGTTGTTGCAAATGAAACAAATTTCTTTTAGTTGTTGCAAATGAAACAAATTGCTTCTAGTTGTTGCAAATGAAACAAATTGCTTCTAGTTGTTGCAAATGAAACAAATTGCTTTTAGTTGTTGCAAATGAAACAAATTGCTTTTAGTTGTTGCAAATGAAACAAATTGCTTTTAGTTGTTGCAAATGAAACAAATTGCTTCTAGTTGTTGCAAATGAAACAAATTGCTTCTAGTTGTTGCAAATGAAACAAATTGCTTTTAGTTGTTGCAAATGAAACAAATTTCTTTTAGTTGTTGCAAATGAAACAAATTGCTTCTAGTTGTTGCAAATGAAACAAATTGCTTTTAGTTGTTGCAAATGAAACAAATTGCTTTTAGTTGTTGCAAATGAAACAAATTTCTTTTAGTTGTTGCAAATGAAACAAATTGCTTCTAGTTGTTGCAAATGAAACAAATTGCTTCTAGTTGTTGCAAATGAAACAAATTGCTTCTAGTTGTTGCAAATGAAACAAATTGCTTTTAGTTGTTGCAAATGAAACAAATTGCTTTTAGTTGTTGCAAATGAAACAAATTTCTTTTAGTTGTTGCAAATGAAACAAATTGCTTCTAGTTGTTGCAAATGAAACAAATTGCTTTTAGTTGTTGCAAATGAAACAAATTGCTTTTAGTTGTTGCAAATGAAACAAATTGCTTTTAGTTGTTGCAAATGAAACAAATTTCTTTTAGTTGTTGCAAATGAAACAAATTTCTTTTAGTTGTTGCAAATGAAACAAATTGCTTCTAGTTGTTGCAAATGAAACAAATTGCTTCTAGTTGTTGCAAATGAAACAAATTGCTTTTAGTTGTTGCAAATGAAACAAATTGCTTTTAGTTGTTGCAAATGAAACAAATTCCTTTTAGTTGTTGCAAATGAAACAAATTGCTTCTAGTTGTTGCAAATGAAACAAATTGCTTCTAGTTGTTGCAAATGAAACAAATTGCTTTTAGTTGTTGCAAATGAAACAAATTTCTTTTAGTTGTTGCAAATGAAACAAATTGCTTCTAGTTGTTGCAAATGAAACAAATTGCTTTTAGTTGTTGCAAATGAAACAAATTTCTTTTAGTTGTTGCAAATGAAACAAATTGCTTCTAGTTGTTGCAAATGAAACAAATTGCTTTTAGTTGTTGCAAATGAAACAAATTGCTTCTAGTTGTTGCAAATGAAACAAATTGCTTTTAGTTGTTGCAAATGAAACAAATTTCTTTTAGTTGTTGCAAATGAAACAAATTGCTTTTAGTTGTTGCAAATGAAACAAATTGCTTTTAGTTGTTGCAAATGAAACAAATTTCTTTTAGTTGTTGCAAATGAAACAAATTGCTTCTAGTTGTTGCAAATGAAACAAATTGCTTTTAGTTGTTGCAAATGAAACAAATTGCTTTTAGTTGTTGCAAATGAAACAAATTGCTTTTAGTTGTTGCAAATGAAACAAATTTCTTTTAGTTGTTGCAAATGAAACAAATTTCTTTTAGTTGTTGCAAATGAAACAAATTGCTTCTAGTTGTTGCAAATGAAACAAATTGCTTCTAGTTGTTGCAAATGAAACAAATTGCTTTTAGTTGTTGCAAATGAAACAAATTGCTTTTAGTTGTTGCAAATGAAACAAATTCCTTTTAGTTGTTGCAAATGAAACAAATTGCTTCTAGTTGTTGCAAATGAAACAAATTGCTTCTAGTTGTTGCAAATGAAACAAATTGCTTTTAGTTGTTGCAAATGAAACAAATTTCTTTTAGTTGTTGCAAATGAAACAAATTGCTTCTAGTTGTTGCAAATGAAACAAATTGCTTTTAGTTGTTGCAAATGAAACAAATTTCTTTTAGTTGTTGCAAATGAAACAAATTGCTTCTAGTTGTTGCAAATGAAACAAATTGCTTCTAGTTGTTGCAAATGAAACAAATTGCTTTTAGTTGTTGCAAATGAAACAAATTGCTTTTAGTTGTTGCAAATGAAACAAATTGCTTTTAGTTGTTGCAAATGAAACAAATTGCTTCTAGTTGTTGCAAATGAAACAAATTGCTTCTAGTTGTTGCAAATGAAACAAATTGCTTTTAGTTGTTGCAAATGAAACAAATTTCTTTTAGTTGTTGCAAATGAAACAAATTGCTTCTAGTTGTTGCAAATGAAACAAATTGCTTTTAGTTGTTGCAAATGAAACAAATTTCTTTTAGTTGTTGCAAATGAAACAAATTGCTTCTAGTTGTTGCAAATGAAACAAATTGCTTTTAGTTGTTGCAAATGAAACAAATTGCTTCTAGTTGTTGCAAATGAAACAAATTGCTTTTAGTTGTTGCAAATGAAACAAATTTCTTTTAGTTGTTGCAAATGAAACAAATTGCTTTTAGTTGTTGCAAATGAAACAAATTGCTTTTAGTTGTTGCAAATGAAACAAATTTCTTTTAGTTGTTGCAAATGAAACAAATTGCTTCTAGTTGTTGCAAATGAAACAAATTGCTTTTAGTTGTTGCAAATGAAACAAATTGCTTTTAGTTGTTGCAAATGAAACAAATTGCTTTTAGTTGTTGCAAATGAAACAAATTTCTTTTAGTTGTTGCAAATGAAACAAATTTCTTTTAGTTGTTGCAAATGAAACAAATTGCTTCTAGTTGTTGCAAATGAAACAAATTGCTTCTAGTTGTTGCAAATGAAACAAATTGCTTTTAGTTGTTGCAAATGAAACAAATTGCTTTTAGTTGTTGCAAATGAAACAAATTCCTTTTAGTTGTTGCAAATGAAACAAATTGCTTCTAGTTGTTGCAAATGAAACAAATTGCTTCTAGTTGTTGCAAATGAAACAAATTGCTTTTAGTTGTTGCAAATGAAACAAATTTCTTTTAGTTGTTGCAAATGAAACAAATTGCTTCTAGTTGTTGCAAATGAAACAAATTGCTTTTAGTTGTTGCAAATGAAACAAATTTCTTTTAGTTGTTGCAAATGAAACAAATTGCTTCTAGTTGTTGCAAATGAAACAAATTGCTTCTAGTTGTTGCAAATGAAACAAATTGCTTTTAGTTGTTGCAAATGAAACAAATTGCTTTTAGTTGTTGCAAATGAAACAAATTGCTTTTAGTTGTTGCAAATGAAACAAATTGCTTCTAGTTGTTGCAAATGAAACAAATTGCTTCTAGTTGTTGCAAATGAAACAAATTGCTTTTAGTTGTTGCAAATGAAACAAATTTCTTTTAGTTGTTGCAAATGAAACAAATTGCTTCTAGTTGTTGCAAATGAAACAAATTGCTTTTAGTTGTTGCAAATGAAACAAATTGCTTTAGTTGTTACAAATGAAACAAATTGCTTTTAGTTGTTGCAAATGAAACAAAGTTCTTCTAGTTGTTGCAAATGAAACAAATTGCTTTTAGTTGTTGCAAATGAATCAAATTGCTTTTAGTTGTTGCAAATGAAACAAATTGCTTTAGTTGTTGCAAATGAAACAAAGTGCTTTTAGTTGTTGCAAATGAAACAAATTTCTTTTAGTTGTTGCAAATGAAACAAATTGCTTCTAGTTGTTGCAAATGAAACAAATTGCTTTTAGTTGTTGCAAATGAAACAAATTGCTTTTAGTTGTTGCAAATGAAACAAATTTCTTTTAGTTGTTGCAAATGAAACAAATTGCTTCTAGTTGTTGCAAATGAAACAAATTGCTTCTAGTTGTTGCAAATGAAACAAATTGCTTCTAGTTGTTGCAAATGAAACAAATTGCTTTTAGTTGTTGCAAATGAAACAAATTGCTTTTAGTTGTTGCAAATGAAACAAATTTCTTTTAGTTGTTGCAAATGAAACAAATTGCTTCTAGTTGTTGCAAATGAAACAAATTGCTTTTAGTTGTTGCAAATGAAACAAATTGCTTTTAGTTGTTGCAAATGAAACAAATTGCTTTTAGTTGTTGCAAATGAAACAAATTTCTTTTAGTTGTTGCAAATGAAACAAATTGCTTCTAGTTGTTGCAAATGAAACAAATTGCTTCTAGTTGTTGCAAATGAAACAAATTGCTTTTAGTTGTTGCAAATGAAACAAATTGCTTTTAGTTGTTGCAAATGAAACAAATTTCTTTTAGTTGTTGCAAATGAAACAAATTGCTTCTAGTTGTTGCAAATGAAACAAATTGCTTCTAGTTGTTGCAAATGAAACAAATTGCTTTTAGTTGTTGCAAATGAAACAAATTTCTTTTAGTTGTTGCAAATGAAACAAATTGCTTCTAGTTGTTGCAAATGAAACAAATTGCTTTTAGTTGTTGCAAATGAAACAAATTTCTTTTAGTTGTTGCAAATGAAACAAATTGCTTCTAGTTGTTGCAAATGAAACAAATTGCTTTTAGTTGTTGCAAATGAAACAAATTTCTTTTAGTTGTTGCAAATGAAAGAAATTGCTTCTAGTTGTTGCAAATGAAACAAATTGCTTTTAGTTGTTGCAAATGAAACAAATTGCTTTTAGTTGTTGCAAATGAAACAAATTGCTTTTAGTTGTTGCAAATGAAACAAATTGCTTCTAGTTGTTGCAAATGAAACAAATTGCTTCTAGTTGTTGCAAATGAAACAAATTGCTTCTAGTTGTTGCAAATGAAACAAATTGCTTTTAGTTGTTGCAAATGAAACAAATTTCTTTTAGTTGTTGCAAATGAAACAAATTGCTTCTAGTTGTTGCAAATGAAACAAATTGCTTTTAGTTGTTGCAAATGAAACAAATTGCTTTAGTTGTTACAAATGAAACAAATTGCTTTTAGTTGTTGCAAATGAAACAAAGTGCTTCTAGTTGTTGCAAATGAAACAAATTGCTTTTAGTTGTTGCAAATGAATCAAATTGCTTTTAGTTGTTGCAAATGAAACAAATTGCTTTAGTTGTTGCAAATGAAACAAAGTGCTTTTAGTTGTTGCAAATGAATCAAATTGATTTTAGTTGTTGCATATGAAGCAAATTGCTTTTAGTTGTTGCATATGAAGCAAATTGCTTTTAGTTGTTGCAAATGAAACAAAGTGGTTTTAGTTGTTGCAAATGAAACAAATTGCTTTAGTTGTTGCAAATGAAACAAATTGCTTTTAGTTGTTGCAATGAAACAAATTGGTTTTATTTGTTGCAAATGAATCAAATTGCTTTTAGTTGTTGCAAATGAAACAAATTGCTTTAGTTGTTGCAAATGAAACAAAGTGCTTTTAGTTGTTGCATATGAAGCAAATTGCTTTTAGTTGTTGCAAATGAAACAAATTTCTTTAGTTGTTACAAATGAAACAAATTGCTTTTAGTTGTTGCAAATGAAACAAAGTGCTTCTAGTTGTTGCAAATGAAACAAATTGCTTTTAGTTGTTGCAAATGAATCAAATTTATTTTAGTTGTTGCAAATGAAACAAATTGCTTTAGTTGTTGCGAATGAAACAAAGTGCTTTTAGTTGTTGCATATGAAGGAAATTGCTTTTAGTTGTTGCAAATGAATCAAATTGATTTTAGTTGTTACAAATGAAACAAATTGCTTTTAGTTGTTGCAAATGAAACAAAGTGCTTTTAGTTGTTGCAAATGAAACAAATTGGTTTTATTTGTTGCAAATGAATCAAATTGATTTTAGTTGTTACAAATGAAACAAATTGCTTTTAGTTGTTGCAAATGAATCAAATTGCTTCTAGTTGTTGCAAATGAAACAAATTGCTTCTAGTTGTTGCAAATGAAACAAATTGCTTTTAGTTGTTGCAAATGAAACAAATTGCTTTTAGTTGTTGCATATGAAACAAAGTGCTTTTACTTGTTGCAAATGAAACAAATTGCTTCTAGTTGTTGCAAATGAAACAAATTGCTTTTAGTTGTTGCAAATGAAACAAATTGCTTTTAGTTGTTGCAAATGAAACAAATTGCTTCTAGTTGTTGCAAATGAAACAAATTGCTTTTAGTTGTTGCATATGAAAAAAGTGCTTTTAGTTGTTGCAAATGAAACAAAGTGCTTTTAGTTGTTGCATATGAAGTAAATTGCTTTTAGTTGTTGCAAATGAATCAAATTGATTTTAGTTGTTGCATATGAAGCAAATTGCTTTTAGTTGTTGCAAATGAAACAAAGTGGTTTTAGGTGTTGCAAAATAAACAAATTGCTTTAGTTGTTGCAAATGAAACAAATTGCTTTTAGTTGTTGCATATGAAACAAATTGGTTTTATTTGTTACAAATGAATCAAATTGCTTTTAGTTGTTGCAAATGAAACAAATTGCTTTTAGTTGTTGCAAATGAATCAAATTGCTTTTAGTTGTTGCAAATGAAACAAATTGCTTTAGTTGTTGCAAATGAAACAAAGTGCTTTTAGTTGTTGCAAATGAAACAAATTGGTTTTATTTGTTGCAAATGAATCAAATTGATTTTAGTTGTTACAAATGAAACAAATTGCTTTTAGTTGTTGCAAATGAAACAAATTGCTTTTAGTTGTTGCAAATGAAACAAAGTGCTTTTAGTTGTTGCAAATGAAACAAATTGGTTTTATTTGTTGCAAATGAATCAAATTGATTTTAGTTGTTACAAATGAAACAAATTGCTTTTAGTTGTTGCAAATGAAAGAAATTGGTTTTAGTTGTTGCAAATGAATCAAATTGCTTTTAGTTGTTGCAAATGAAACAAAGTGCTTTTAGTTGTTGCAAATGAAACAAATTGGTTTTATTTGTTGCAAATGAAACAAATTGATTTAGTTGTTGCAAATGAAACAGATTGATTTAGTTGTTGCAAATGAAACAAATTGCTTTTAGTTGTTGCAAATGAAACAAATTGCTTTTAGTTGTTGCAAATGAATCAAATTGCTTTTAGTTGTTGCAAATGAAACAAATTGCTTTTAGTTGTTGCAAATGAAACAAAGTGCTTTTAGTTGTTGCATATGAAACAAATTGCTTTTAGTTGTTGCAATTGAAACAAATTGCTTTTAGTTGTTGCAAATGAAACAAATTGATTTAGTTGTTGCAAATGAAACAGATTGATTTAGTTGTTGCAAATGAAACAAATTGCTTTTAGTTGTTGCAAATGAAACAAATTGCTTTTAGTTGTTGCAAATGAAACAAATTTCTTTTAGTTGTTGCATATGAAAAAAATTGCTTTTAGTTGTTGCAAATGAAACAAAGTGGTTTTAGTTGTTGCAAATGAAACAAATTGCTTTAGTTGTTGCAAATGAAACAAAGTGCTTTTAGTTGTTGCGTAGGAAACAAATTGGTTTTATTTGTTGCAAATGAATCAGATTGCTTTTAGTTGTTGCAAATGAAACAAATTGTTTCCGTTACTGCAAATGAACCGAGTAAAAGCCTGTTTTTGGAATCGGTACATTTGAACACAAATAATTGGATTATTAAGGGTTCTGATGCATTTTGAAAACATCGCAAAATCTGGGGAAAAAAACATTTTACGTCGAAATTGGTTTATAGACTTTTTTAATTTACTTATTTTACTGAATTACTTAATAGAATATAACATCTTAAATTATAGGTATTATTTTATAATAATCCTGTACTTTTGACATATTTTGAGTCATCAGCTTACAACAGAATTAATTGTAATGAAATTAGGGAAATCTAGAATCCTTTGGGAAATTAATTTCATCGATACATTTTCTCTCCATTCTTTCACTATATAAACTGAAATAATCTAAACGTCCTTTAACTAAACACAGATGACATTTCAGGAAAGTATTCTTCCGGCATTATGAACTGAATTGCAGTTAAAAGCCATCAACTTCTGGAATAATTGCTACTTTATTAAATTAGATAAACCGCGACTAGGATTTTAATTAAAGTTCCGTAAAACGAAAATCTGAAGGTGTTTATATTTGGATGAGTCAACAGATCCTAGTTTCAGGATGCCTCAAGAGATTGTTATTTTGGGTTAGAGATAGTTACATGATACAGTCGCTCAAAAAAATATCCGAACACTATGGTTGATTACAGAATTACAGAATTCAGGAAAAATATCTGGCATCGATTTTTTCTAGAAATTAGTGATCTGGCAACCTTTGTGGCAAACCACGTGATACGTGACACGAAGGTTGCCAGATCACTAATTTCTAAAAAAAATCTTTGCCAGATATTTTTTCTGAATTCTGTAATCAACCATCATCATCATCATCATCAAGCAGCCATGGGCTACGGAGGTCCAACCAGACCGTGCAATTTAGTTCTCCAAGCAAGTCTATCCTGAGCTACATCTACTGCATCTGGCCACTGCACACCAATTCTAACAAGGTCCTGTTTGACATGGTCTGCCCACCGCATCCTAGGTCTCCCCTTCTTTCTGAGGCCTTTAGGCACACTGTTCATAACCCTATTCGCCAATCTATAATTATCCATACGGGCAACATGGCCAAACCAACGGAGTCTCTCTCTGCACAATATGCTGCTTAAAGGAGGTTGCAGACTCCTTTGCCTAACCTCATCATTAGTTACAAAGTTAAACCAACTAATGCCCAAGATACTGCGTAAGCATCTGGAATCAAAAGCATCTAGTTTCCTGTTATCTTGTTTACACAGCGTCCAAGTTTCACTACCTTAACTAACCCTAGAAAGAACCAAACTATTATACAGTCTAATTTTGGTCTTTAGGTGTATACGTCTATTTCTCTACACTCTCCATAGATTCTTAAAAGTCCCGGCAGCAATCCCTATTCGTCTGTTAATCTCATGCCGCACATCACCATTATCTGTTACATAGCTCCCAAGATAATTAAACTGTGACACCTGCTCAAGACTGCAACCATTGAGAGCGACTGAATCACAGCCTGCTTGACCAATTTTCATCACTTTAGTTTTCTCTCTGTTTATAACTAAACCTACCCTAGTACCAGTTTCATCAACTGCTCGAATGAAAAAGTTCATCTCATCAACAGTATTTGCCAAAAGGGCTAAATCATCAGCATAATCTAAATCAGAAATTTTCGTATCTCCAATCCATTTAAGGCCAAAATCTTTCCCTTGAAGTGAATTTCGCATAACATAATCAACAACCTGGCTAAAGAGAAAAGGAGACAAAATGCACCCTTGTCGAACACCAGAAGTAATTCTAAACCAACTGATATAAGCCTTACCAACTCTCACACACGACTCAGTGTTATTATAGAGAGCTTTCATTATGTTAACTAACTTGTCAGGTATACCATATGATCTCACAATCAACCACAAATATGATGATCAACAGAGTCTAACGCTTTTTGAAATCAACAAAGCTAACAACCAAAGGTTTCTGAAACTCTAAACATTTCTCAAGAATCTGCCTAAGTGAAAATATCTGATCCACACATCCCCTACCACTTCTGAATCCACATTGCTCATCACACAATTGACTATCAACCAGATTCTTAATTCTATTGAGCACAATCATGCAAAGAACTTTACCTGGAACAGAGAGTATGCTGATACCCCTATAGTTATCACAACAATGCGATCACTTTTTTTGAAAATATGGATAATAATAGCTCTGGTAAAATCCTTAGGAACCATGCCTTTATCATAAAAGATATTCAAAATTTCAGTCATCCAAGTGGTAACAGAAACATTCCCAACTCTAACCATTTCCATAGTAATTTCATCTACCCCTCGGGATTTATGAAGTTAAGTTTATAAACAGCCAAAATAACTTCAGATTGTGTTATAGGGCCAACATTAAAGCCACCAATGCATCTATCATCATTGCAAACAATGGGAGTAGAACTAACCACATTGTTTTGAACATCACTGAAATGCTCAGCCCATCTAGCAATGACAGAATCCTCACCTTCTATAACCTTATCTTGTTTTTTCTTTCAATCCCTGTATACCTGTCCATTTTCTTCCACACGAAACATTAACTATCTGGTACAGCTCTCTGCTGTTGTGCTGTCTAACTGCTTCCTTGGCTTTATCAGCCAAGCCAGCAGCTAACTGATCCTTTACACATTTATTAAGCTCTCTGTAATGCTTTCTATTAGGAGTAGTAGGGTATTGATTAAGGACATTCCTGCAGTTCTTTCTTCCTGAAATAAACTCAAGTGCCTTATCACTCAAATAATTCTGTCTCCTCTGCTCCTTTTTCCCAAAAAGAGTACTGTTAGTTTTCAAAAAAGCCTGTTTAAAATGGCCCCATTCTTCCTCAACTTCAGTATTAAGCAAACCATGACTGTCATAATGACTAAGTAACCTATCATGGTAAGCATTAGCTATAACTGGGTCTTTCAGAGCTTCAGTATTAAAGGTAAATTTTTTAACCCTAGCACTGCACTTTTTAAGTTTAAGTTGCAAGACACTTTTAACAAGGTAATGGTCAGATCCAATTTCAGCTCTCCTATATGACCTGGTATTCCTAACAGAACTAGCCCATTTGCTGTTAATTAATATATAATCAATCATATTCTTATGCAGCCCATCGGGTGAAACCCATGTGTACTTATGTATGTCGCAGTGTTTGGAATAAGTGTTAGTTATTCTGAATCCATTGAGTTTACTTACCTGTAGGAGACGTTGCCCATTGCCATTGCAGCTACCAATACCAAAAGGGCCAATCACCCCTCCCTAAAGGTCAGAGTCACTACCAACTTTGGCATTGAAGTCACCTAGAACAAGGGTAATATCTCCTTTCTTGACAGAATTCAAAATAACCTGATGTTGTCCGTAAAACCTATCCTTCTCATCTTCATCGGCATCCTCAGTGGGGGCATAACAGAAGATAACATTGAAGTCTTTAAAGTTTGTCTGAAATTTTACTGTATGAAACCTTTCATTAATGCACTCATATCCTAGAAGAGCATCACTAGCGTGTCTGCTGAGAAGCAGACCCACGCCTTGGTGATGCTTATTGTCGTCCCTCCCTGAAAAGAGAAATTTAATATTATTTTTAAGAATCTGACCTTTATCTGTCCATCTGGTCTCTTTCAAGCCGAGAATATCTAAATTATAATGGTGGAATTCTTGTGTGAGGACATCAAGAGAAAAAGCTCTGTGCAGAGTCCTCACATTCCAACTACCTATGGAGAGAAAATTGTTAGTGGGATATTTAAATAAACTATGTTTATTGAGAGAGGGAATGCCGACAACATCAAACAGCCCCCTAATCGCAGACATGGGGCAAAGATCCGTTCCCCCACACTAAAGGCTGAAGCCATCTACACTGGAAGACTTCCTCCAATGCAGAATTTGACGATGCCAATAGAAGCAAAGAGTTCAGGTGCCTGTGATGACCTCTGCTCAGTATTATCCACCAGCTGATAAATATATCCTGTGAATCTATTCACTTGGGGATGTCAACCCACAAACAAACAAAAAACACAGCGGAAGATTTTCCCTCCACAGAAGCCCACCAGTGCAGCAAAATCGTGATCCATAATCAAGCTCAGAGGCATATTTTTGTACAGTCCAGTGGGTTTATATGGTCAACACCAGGATCCTGTGTGGTTGACCACTCCTCAGCAGGGTAGAAAAAAAAAGAAAGGTAGCCATAGTTGTCCAGATCAGTAGGCCACACTAATCTGGCATCCCTCCCCTTCCGTTCACTTCCACAAGAGAGTATCTCTTTTGAAAGGTACTAACGGTCTGCACCACGAGAACGTGGGGTCGGACATTAGGTGCTAGGCCTGGCCGGTTCTATGCATCATCACAGGGGATTGGTGCATAGCTCTCCTTCCAGTGATTACCTAGCTACCATTTACAGACCAATCAACCATAGTGTTCGGATATTTTTTTGAGCGACTGTATCTATAGGGCATTTTTCTTCTGTTATTATACCTCTTTCCGATTTCAAATAGAATCCGAATAAATTAAATGAAATATTTGTTTCGGTGAGTGATATATTAATACCTTCATGTGAATTCACTTTCGTTTAATATTATTCAGATTAAAAAAAACAGGCTTTATCTACCATTATCCCTATTAAGACAAATAGAAATTTTCTGAATGCATTATTTTCGATTATTCGCATATTAATTAATCTTTGTGTTTTTTCATGTTGCTTTGTGATTCTTTCTATACGCTTGACTACTGATCTAAATTACCTGGGTTCGAACCCCGGGTAAGGCATGGACGTTTGTGTGGTTTTTCTGCTGAGGTCCTGCCATCCTCACAGAACTTCTACTATAAACTGAGAAGCTCCTGTCAGACCTCTGTGGCAAGCAGCTGCTTCACGGGGGTATTATATTTTTATCTAAACAACAAATTATATAACTAACGGTAACTGATTTATTTATTCTAGAAAATTGTTTGCTCTAAAGAACAGTGCAGTGAGAGAAAATGGGACGATGAATATTTGATTCTTTAACCAACGTGTCATTTCCAGATGAAAAGTTTTGAATTTTCATTCTTTATTTTGCAGAAAAAAAATTGCAATTGTAGACTTTTTCGTAGAATATATTTTTGCACCCAAAGATATATTAGAAGAAAAATGATTATTGCATCCGATATATACCATGTTACAAAAAGTAAACATGTTAGGTAAATGGAAATCCACGTTCAAAGCTCATAACTTTCAAAAATAACTTTTTTACGGAAAAAAAAATCACTGAAGATAAATTGAAGATCTCAGTGAAACTTTCTAATTTCCGATTTTCAACAATACACGTGTGACATTTAAAGAATTATTGAAGCAAGACCACGTGCACTCAATTCCGGATATATGGGGAGAAGACAAAAGGGTCATGACCTCCACCTCCCTTTTTTTTTCGAATGCTAGTAAGGGTAATGGAGGCCAAAAATTATTAAACTTGTGCATATTTCGTTCTTATTTTTTAAAAAAAATTGTTTTTTAAAATCTCTAAAATGGAGGTTGGGTTGGGTTGTTTTACCTCTGAGCGGCACTTTTTTGCACACCATGGGCTAAATGGCCAGGTCATATGGACCCAGAAGGCTCAGAGAAGGTTGGGGGAGGGGACCCACTGGAACTGCTGTTGGGAGACAGATGGTAGCCTCCCGTCAAGGTCATCCAGCTTGTTCTTTAACGTGCACAGAGTATGGCTCTCCCGCACACGTGGCCACGGCTTAACGTCCCATCCGACGGACGGCGGCCTTTCCAAGCCCATCGGTGTCCCCTACTGACCGTGGGCAGGGCGGGGAATTTTGCGGAGATAAGTCTCTACGTCTGACCCAGCTGGGACTCGAACCTGGGAACTACAGATTACGAGCCTGGCGTGCTACCGACTGAGCCACCACCGCCCATAAAATGGAGGGGAAAATGCTTCACTAGAGTAGAAATCGCCACTTGGCACCCTCGCCTCCCCATTATTGCTTTTAAATACTTACGTGGAAAATATTATTTCCAACGTTTCTGGATTCGAACCCACCACTCTCTAGATACATTCCAGAGTGCTCTAAATACTAATCCAACCTCCGCAAAATTTCCCCGCCCTGCCCACGGTCAGTAGGGGACACCGATGGGCTTGAACAGGCCACCGTCCGTCGGATGGGACGTTAAGCCGTGGCCCCGTGTGCGGGAGAGCCATACCCTGTGCACGTTAAAGAACACGCTGGATGGCCTTGACGGGAGGCTACCATCTGTCTCCCAACAGCTGTTCCAGTGGGTCCCCTCCCCCTACCTTCTCTGAGCCTTCGGGGTCTTTGTGGCTTGGCAATTTAGCCCACGGTGTGCAAAAAAGTGCCGTTCAGAGGTAAAACAATCCAATCCAATACTAAACCAACCGTAGAGCGCTCTGTCGCGGATCGAATCCCGAACCCTCGGAAATAATTTTTTTTCACACAATCATTTATGGAATTCTACACCTACAGGTAATTTGTGTGTTTCGACTTTTTTTCTTTTAGTAGATTTTTTTAGGTAGCGTGTCAGGCTGCATATTATTAGGCTGGCACGATACCTACTAATACCCCCCCCCCCCTCTCGCAAAAAAAAATGTTTATTTTAATCAGAATAAATTCACTTCTTCTGTGTTTAAAAAAATTCTAACGAGTAATGTACATTGTAATGTACACAAGGTCTGGAGGGGTTGAATTCAATTTTAAAATTTCTAGGAATTTTTAGACCACACTGTATTTCAATATCAGCCATGCTTATTAAGTGAATTAATTTCCGTTGTGTTGTGTTTTTCGTCCTAATTTCTCTAAGCAGCTATTAGTCTGAGAATCTGCCACCAGAGCTCTCTCTAGGGCGTAACATATCGCAAGGGATAATGACAACAAATGATGTTCTCTTGCGAGACATTTTAAGCAACTTCGAAACTACATATAACTTGAAAATAAACAATTAGAGATAGTTGAAACGGTGCTCTCTCCTAATTCATCTCCTAATATCTAATTTCCTATCTCTCTAAATAACAAAACAGAACAATAGATCACAACAAAATGATAAATGAAACTTCCGGAACACAGACATAAAAATAAGCTTCAACAAATAAACAGGTTAGGTTGTTTTACCTCTGAGCGGCACTTTTTTGCACACCATGGACTAAATGTCCAGGTCAGAAGGACCCCGAAGGTTCAGAGAAGGTTGGGGGAGGGGACCCACTGGAACAGCTGTTGGGAGACGGATGGTATCCTCCCGTCAACGCCATCCAGCGTGTTCTTTAACGTTGGGTTGTTTTACCTCTGAGCGGCACTTTTTCGCACACCATGGGCTAAATGTCCAGGTCAGAAGGACCCCGAAGGTTCAGAGAAGGTTGGGGGAGGGGACCCACTGGAACAGCTGTTGGGAGACGGATGGTATCCTCCCGTCAACGCCATCCAGCGTGTTCTTTAACGTTGGGTTGTTTTACCTCTGAGCGGCACTTTTTCGCACACCATGGGCTAAATGTCCAGGTCACAAGGACTCCGAAGGCTCAGAGAAGGTTGGGGGAGGGGGATCCACTGGAACAGCTGTTGGGAGACAGATGGTATCCTCCCGTCAAGGCCATCCAGCGTGTTCTTTAACGTGAACAGGATGTGGCTCTTCCGCACACGGGGCCACGGCTTAACGTACCATCCGACGGACGGCGACATTCCCAAGCCCATCGGTGTCCCCTACTGACCGTGGGCAGGGCGGAGAGTTTTGCGGAGACAAATAAATAGGAAAACAGATCCTTTACTCGTTGCCTCAGATTGATTCCGAATTAGCTTCTGTTTGTGTTCGTAATTTCCATTCGCGAATTCGTTTGCGTCAATTTCAATCGAAAAATCTTCGGATTTTCATCTTCGTAAACGGAATTCTTCTTCGAATGGCAAACATTTGGTCTAAATCAGGGGATTAATATTGAAGTAATATTGTGTGTATGTGGGGGGGAAATGGGCTAATGTCCCATTCGACGGACGGCGGCCTTGGAGAGACCTCCGTCCGTCGGATGGGACATTAAGCCTTGGCCGCGTGTGCGGGAGGGCCATACACTCTGCACGTTAAAGAATATGCTGGATGGCCTTGATGGGACGCTACCATCTGTCTCCCAACAGCCGTTCTAGTGGGTCCCCTCCCCCAACCTTCTCTGCGCCTTCGGGGTCCTTGTGACCTGGCCATTTAGTCCATGGTGTGCAAAAAAAGGCCGCTCAGAGATAAACCCTTTAAATATTACTTTTAATATGAAATTTACTATTATTATTAATTATTTATTTGAAACAATCAATATTGATGTTTTGTTAATAAGTAACCCTTCTTATGCCTCAGGTTTATGATGTAATTACAGTGAAATTAAACTTGAATCCTTACACAGCTGTAGCGACGGCATGACGGTCATGTTTATTTTGATGCAAATCTCAGTGGGCAACATGATAGAATCCTTTATGTGATGGGATAGGATTTGGTTGTTTTATCTCTGAGTGGCACTTTTTTGCACACCGTAGGCTAAGTGGCCAAGTCACAAGGACCCCGAGAGCTCAGACAAAGTTGGGGGAAGGGGACCCACTGGAATAGCTGTTGGGAGACAGATGATAGCCTCCCGTCAAGGCCATCAAGCGTGTTCTTCAACGTGCAGAGGGTATGGCTCGCTCGCGCACGGAGCCACGGCTTAACGTCCCATCCGACGGACGGCGCCCTTTCCACGCCCAACGGTGCCCCCTACTGATCGTGGGCAGGACGAGAAATTTTGTGGAGATAAATCTCAACGCTGACCCAGCTGGGACTCGAACCTGGGAACGGCAGTTACGAGTTTGGCATTCTACCAATTGAGCTCCCCCCTCTCTCCCCCAAAAAATAAATAATAAAATAATTATTTTTCATTTTAAGTAGAATAACCTTTAATATAACAAAACAGTTTATGTGGAAAAACACCCATTAACACTTGTTCGTATATTAACATAATTCGGTGTACATTAAATGCAACGCTCCTTTGACAAATAATCAGATTTGATGAACTTTATCTTAAAAGATTTCCCCCACAAGGAAAACCTCTCTTCACCAAGCAGCATCGTCTAAGATGTTCACAACTAATAACGCCAAACAGAGTAAAGATCATTTTATTTACCTTCATTTTGAACCTGTCTGCGCTTTCACAGAGTTTACTCTCTCCAAGAACCTAATCCCATTTTCTGCCTGCTAAACTCAAGACACTAATTAAAGCGGAATGCCCGTTATTTGACGGAAGAGCCTCGCTCTCGAAGAGAAGAAAGTTTTTTAAATCATCTACCTTTCGTCTGATAAAAGCATTTGCTTCATTTCCTGATAAGCAGCGGATTAGTTCACTTCCTTCAGAGAGAAAAGGAAAATTGGAAGCTTATTTTAGAAGGCTTCGAGCGTCGTTGTTGTTCACGTGAAGCTCGTGTCTGCAAAGTGAAAATGGCGCTAAAAAGGTCGAGCATATGCTTTGCACTTGCTCGGTGGAGTTCCAGATCATGCTCACCCCCATTGGAGCATTCACCTACCCAGGATTTTATTTTATTTCGAGGTAGGTAGGATTCCTCAATTACTACAATATTCCCCCGAGCAGGATAGGTTAGAATGATGTTTTATATGGAATAAAATTTTATAGTTGTTTTTAAATCTAATTTTAATGTTGGACATACACTCATTGCTCATTGAATTATGACCACTTCCCCGCAGGTTATATAAGTGTCAACTAAAGTTGAAGCTTTATAACTTCTAAACGAAGCGTTTTATGAGAAAATGTAACTGGAGATCAATTAAAGATCTCAATCAAATCTATCTAATTCTTGATTTTCAACACTATCCCTTTGGTATTTAAAGAGTTATCCAAGTTTGAATATTTAACAGCGACATCGCATGTCTTAGGAAAATTGAAAAGCATCGAAAAATCATTTATCGATTTATTATTATTAATTATCATTAATTTTATTAAAAATATTTAAAAATCATTAAAGATATTTAATTCATCTTCAGTCCTATTCTGTCACAAAACTCTTTTTCAGAAGTTATAGAGCTCTAACTTTAACTTCCGCTTGTATAACATGGAGGGAGGTGATCATAATTCAGTGAACATTGAGTGTATGCGAAATGTATGTATAAAGAGGTAATAATAAACATCATTGCAATCAGGTGCATCCTATCATGGCAAAGGTATTCCTCTTTAGTAATGCCTTCTTTCAGAAGGATAATGCGCCATGCTACACTGCCCGGATTGTTAGAGAATGGTTTGCGGAACATGAGGAAGAATTCCAGGTATTGTCCTAGCCTGTAATGGATTTTTGGATATTGGTTAAAATAAAGTTGAACAAACATTTTGGGTTGGGTTTTTTTACCTCTGAGCGGCACTTTTTTGCACACCATGGGCTAAATGGCCAGGCCACAAGGACCCCGAAGGCTCAGAGAAGGTTGGGGGAGGGGACCCACTGGAACAGCTGTTGGGAGACAGATGGTAGCCTCCCGTCAAGGCCATCCAGCGTGTTCTTTAACGTGCACAGGGTATGAGACGTTATGATCGGATCACGTCGGATCCCCTACTGGTGGGTGGGGATCCGACGAGATCCGTCCGTCGGATGGGACGTTAAGCCGTGGCCCCGTGTGCTCCCGCACACGGGGCCACGACTTAACCTCCCATCCGACGGACGGCGGCCTTTCCAAGCCCATCGGTGTCCCCTACTGACCGTGGGCAGGGCGGGGAAATTTTGCGGAGATAAATCTCAACGCTGACCCAGCTGGGACTCGAACCTGGGAACTACAGATTACGAGCCTGGCGCGCTACCGACTGAGCCACCCCCGCCCATAGTTACACAAACACAACTGTATTGAATTTCAAAGCAGAAAAGACAAGTTTGAGATTTCGTATCAAACGACTGAATTTTCGAGGTGTGTGCGTGTGGGGGGGGGGGGGTCAATATCCTTGTCCCCGTAATTGTTAGGTCTCTGCCTTTCAGGGTCGATAACTGTGGCTCAGGTTATTTCTGTGAAGGTCAGTAATCCGAGATTTTTGATCGAAATTATTGCCTCCTTTAAAAAGAAACTCTACGAAAATCTGTACGCTGTTAAAAAAAAACCCGTTACAATGTAAAAAGAATGTGTCATGCGTGTCATGTTACACCAGTTTATGGTGTGATGTTACATTACATAAGAGTGTAAGGCCAAGATTTTCACACTGTTCTCCTGTTTAACGAGTAAGCGAAGCAAAATCCTATTCTTGAATTTGATAGTAACTTATAATATCCGATTTTTGATCAATTTTGTTTTACAATTCACTAAAAATAAAAAAAATTAAAAAAAAAGATTAAACGTTTTAGTTATTTTGAATACTACAATAAAGTATTTTATTATTACCTCATTATTTATTTCATGAGGAATGATATATACCAGCGTAAATATTAGAAAATGACTTTATAGAAATATCCTTTTACACGTTAATCTAGAAGGTACTGAATGTGGTGTTGCATCTTTCTGGTGTTAGACATAGTGTTATCATATTCCCCCCCCCCCCCGATGTGCGGGGCGGGGGTGGCTCAGTCGGTAGCGCGCCACACTCGTAATCTGTAGTTCCCAGGTTCGAGTCCCAGCTGGGTCAGCGTTGAGATTTATCTCCGCAAAATTCCCCGCCCTGCCCACGGTCAGTAGGGGACACCGATGGGCTTGGAAAGGCCGCCGTCCGTCGGATGGGACGTTAAGCCGTGGACCCTTTCTTAACGTGCACAGGGTATGACCGTGGGAGAGCCATACCCTGTGCACGTTAAAGAACACGCTGGATGGCTTTGACGGGAGACTACCATCTGTCTCCCAACAGCTGTTCCAGTGGGTCCCCTCCCCCAACCTTCTCTGAGCCTTCGGGGTCCATGTGACCTGGCCACTTAGTCCATGGTGTGCAAAAAAGTGCCGCTCAGAGGTAAAACAACCCAACAACCCAATAATTAAATAAAATAATAAATAATTAAATTAAAAATATAATTAATATAATTTAATATAATTAATAAAATAAATTAAATAAATAATAAATAATAAAAAATAAAATAAAAAAAATAAAATAATAAAAATAAATAATAAATAATAAATTAATATAATTAATATTTAATATAATTTAATAAAATAATTAATAAATAATTAAATGTGGGTGGCTGAGTTGCTAGTGCGTCAGGCTCGTATCTGCAGTTCCCAGGTTTGAGCCCCACTTATGCCACTGTTACGATATATCTGCTTTACCCCCCCCCCCCCCCCCCCCCTCCTGCCCTTGTTCAGAAAAGGAGCACCGATGGTCTTGGAAAGTTCGACTAATAGGACATAAAGCAGTGGCCGCGTGTGCGGGAGAGCCATACCCTGTACACGTTAAAGAACACGCTGGATGGCTTTGACGAGAGGCTACCATCTGTATCCGAAGAATTGTTCCGTGGTTCCACTCCCTACCAGGGCGGGGGTGGCTCAGTCGGTAGCGCGCCAGGCTCGTAATCTGTAGTTCCCAGGTTCGAGTCCTAGCTGGGTCAGCGTCGAGATTTATCTCCGCAAGATTTCCCCGCCCTGCCCACGGGACACCGATGGGCCATCAGTAGGGCGCCATGGCGCACGGCGTAGCATAGCATTATAGCGGGCAGTGTAGCATGGCGCACGTGACACCACTACCCACCAGTAGGGGACACCGATGGGCTTGGATAAGGCCGCCGTCCGTCGGATGGGACGTTAAGCCGTGACCCCGTGTGCGGGAGAGCCATACCCTGTGCACGTTAAAGAACACGCTGGATGGCCTTGACGGTAGGCTACCATCTGTCTCCCAACAGCTATTCCAATGGTCCCCTCCCCCAACCTTCTCTGAGCCTTCGGGGTCCATGTGACCTGGCCATTTAGCCCATTGTGTGCAAAAAAGTGCCGCTCAGAAATAAAACAACAACCCAACCCAACACTTGTTTTTAGAGTTCGAGTACACCTTTCTGGTGCAAACTTTCACCAAAATGTAGTGCTACTTTACCCCATAAAATGGTGGTAACCTGGCTGCCATCATAAATTGGTGTAATATAACACCCTTTTTCTTTACAGTGTAACAACAGTTTATGGATGCAGCTAGGTTACCATCATTTTATGGCGAAAGGTAACACTAAACTCTATTGCAAAGTTCCCTCAACGCTATCAAGTTAATATGAATATTTATTCACATTCAAAGCTCTCAGATTTTGAAAATAAGCTTTTTACGAAAACATGTCATTGGAGATGAATATCTCGCTCAAATATTTTTTTTTCGATTTTATAAAATATTCGTGTGATATTTATATAATTATGGAGGCTGAAGAATTTAACCCAAACTATATTAGGATAGAATATATATAGGAGAGAATATAGGGAGGATATAGGACTATATCCTAATATATTTCTATATCCTCCCTATATTCTCTCCTAATGAGAGCCAAACTATATTCTCCCTAAGGAATGGGGCGGGGATAACTAGTTGATAACGCGCCAGGCTTGTAATCTGAAATTTCCAGGTTCGAGTCCCAGCTGGGTCAGCATTGAGATTTATCTCCACAAAACTCCCCGCTCTGCCCACGGTCAGTAGGGGACACCGATGGACTTGGAAAGGTCGCCGTACCGTCGGATGGAACGTTAAGCCATGTCTTCGTGTGGAGAAGACCTATTCCCTGGGCACGTTAAAGAACACGCTGGATGGCCTTGAAGGGAGGCTACCATCAATCTCCCAACAGCTGTTTCAGTGGGTCCCCTCCACCAACTTTCTCTGAGCCTTCGGGGTCCTTGTGACTTGGTCATTTAGCCCATTGTATGCAAAAAAGTGCCGCTCAGAGATAAAATAACCGAAAAAACTAAAAAAACTAAAATAAAATCTCGTTTCCTGTTGCATCATCTGGACGGCCGGGTTCGTGTGCGTCGTTTACCTGGGGAAGTGTTGGCACCAAGATGCACCATGGGACGACATGCTTTGGGCAATGTGCTGCTGGGAAACCCTGGGTCCAGTCATTCATGTACAGGAAACTATGATGTCTACCACCTACTTAAACATCATTGCAGACCAGGTGCAACCTTTCATGGCAACTGTATTCCCTTCTAGTAGTGCCTTCTTTCAACAGGATAATGCGCCATGCCACACTGCCCGGATTGTTCGAGAATGGTTCACGGAACACGAGGAAGACTTCCAGGTGTTGCCCTGGCATCTAAGTTCCCCAGACATCAATGGAACATCTATGGTTTGTATTGGAACAGCATATCCAATCTGTGGCGGCTCAACCACGTAACTTAAAAGAGTTAAAGGATCTGCTGGTAAAGTGTTGGTATCAGATACCACAAGACACCTTTAGAAATCTTGTAGCGCCCATGCCTCGCCATGTAAGAGCTGTTTTGGCGGCACGTGGAGGACCAACATCATATTAGGCAGGTGGTCATAATGTTTTGGCTCTTCGGTGTATATGTGTTTCGGATTTGAATCGTTAACTTCCAGAAATAATTTTGATCTTAAATGTACCTATTTATGAATTGCTTAAATAGCTCTATTTTAATATTACACTCAATTATTTTACTTCTGTCTTCATCTGAGGCCTCATTTCATTACTTTGGCAAAGAAGAGATTTTCACCGATTTCGGTGAAGTTTCCCGTTGGGTTGGGTTGTTTTACCTCTGAGAGGCACTTTTTTGCACACCATGGGCTAAATGGCCAGGTCACATGGATCCCGAAGGCTCAGAGAAGTTTGGGGGAGGGGACACACTGGAACAGCTGTTGGGAGACAGATGGTAGCCCCCCGTCAAGGCCATCCAGCGTGTTCTTTAACGTGCACAGGGTATGGCTCTCCCACACACGGGGCCACGGCTTAACGTCCCATCCGACGGACGGCGGCCTTTCCAAGCCCATCGGTGTGCCCTACTGACCGTGAGCAGGGCGGGGAATTTTGCGGAGATAAATCTCAACGCTGACCCAGCTGGGACTCGAACCTGGGAACTACAGATTACGAGCCTAGCGCGCTACCGACTGAGTCACCACCGCCCCGAAGTTTCCCGTGGCCGAGTGGTTAGCACGCTTGGCTACTGATCTAAGTGACCTGGGTTCGGCCCCGGATTAGGCATGAATGTGTGTGTGTGTCGTTTTTCTGCTGAAGTCCTGCCATCCTCTCAGATCTCCTACTGTGGCATATAAACAAACAGGCCCCTCTCAGACCTCTGTGGCAAGCAGCTGCTTGAGGGGGATTTATTTATTTATTATTTTATTATTAATTAATTGAACTGAAAATTACGAGCGTGGTGCGCTACCCACTAAGTCAACCCTGCTGCCCGATTTACAAAGGAACAACTCTACGCTATGCAAAAGGAAAGAAGCTCTATAACTTCTAAAGTTATTTGATTTGAAAAATGCAGATAAAGATCTCAATCCAATAAATCAATATCTCGATTTTCAACAATATTCGTTCAGTATTTAATGAATTATGGAAGTTTGAATATTTAACAATAATAATGCCAGTCACAAAAACTGAATTCAGAAGTTAATTAAAACTTAGTAATAAGTATTGTATCAAAGTGTTTAATAAAATAAGTTTGTATTTTAGAAGTATGTGTAAAGAATTCTTTCACTATTCTTCAGCTTCGTATAAGTTTCTTAAGACTGGCATTGCTGTTAATAAATATTCAAACTTCCATAACTCATTAAATACTGAACGAATGTTGTTGAAAATCGAGATATTGATTTATTTGATTGAGATCTTTACCTGCAATCACATTTTTCAAAACAAAAAAAACTTATTTTAGAAGTTATAGAGCTTTGACGTTAACTTCATTTTCCATAACATAGAGTTGTTCCTCATTTTTTATAAACCAGTATAATTTGCTAAAAATGAACTATTTTTCATTGTGTACGAATTGTATACTCGCTCATGCGCAATGGATGGGGGGAAAAGTTAGAAAAAGGGTGACGTCAGACCCTAATGACGTCAGACCCTAACCTTCTCTGAGCCTTCGGGGTCCATGTGACCTGGCCATTTAGTCCATGGTGTACAAAAAAGTGCCGCTCAGAGGTAAAATATCCCAACGTTAAAGAACAGGCTGGATGGCCTTGACGGGAGGCTACCATCTGTCTCCCAACAGCTGTTCCAGTGGGTCCCCTCCCCCCAACCTTCTCTGAGCCTTCGGGGTCCATGTGACCTGGCCATTTAGCCCATGGTGTGCAAAAAAGTGCCGCTCAGAGGTAAAACAACCCAACTCACAGAAAGCGATTGTCAAAGTTTGCAATAGATGAGTTTTGTCGCTGGTGTAAACACGTTAGCAAAATCTTCGCTGAGTGGAGCAGATGAAAGGCATGCAAAGACTGAATTCAGTTCGTGATGGAAAGAGAAAGAGGTCAAGCAGGGTCAGAGGAAGATGACGTGAAGGATGAGAGAGAGAGAGACAGAAACGAGATGACGTTGATGGAAGAAGATTCCATCAGTTCCCATTAAGATCATTGGCCCTTTATAAAATTGGATCTTAAATTGACAAAACTGGGGTGATCTGGTGGCGCTTTTGGGTGTCTGCTGGGAAAGGTAAGAATCGATAATCGAGGTAACGAGTCAGGTGGAATCGATGTACGTCCTTTTAACTTACGTCGCGGAGGAAGAAGAAGAGATGCATGCCGTTACCTTGGCAACAAAAAGAGGGTATGAGAAGATGCGATTAGATACGGTTGGGATGGATGATGCGGACGTTCAAACGTGGTTAAAGGAACTTGAAATAGTTATGAAGTTAAGAAAAAACTTTATAAAAAGGAATGCATGTTCGTTTTGTTGTGTCTTCTTTCTACTGAGGTCGCTTGCCTTCCTAATATATTTTCTAGGTCTGTTCATTGACGGACTACTGTTAAGACATCTGCAGCAAGCAGTTGCATAAGGATTATTTAATTATTATTTGTTGTTTTTCTGCTGAGGTCCTGCCATCCTCTCAGATCTTCTACTGTGGCATATAAACTGACAGGCTCCTGTCAGACCTCTGTGGCAAGCAGCTGCTTGAGGGGGTATTTATTTTATTTTATTTATTATTAAAATATTATTCAATATCTTAAAATTGATTAATGACTTTTAAAAAATAAGTAACTACCAGTAGAATATTGGGAAATTAAATTTTAATCAAAACACGTTAAATTTTGTTTTAGTTAGTGAGTTGTCTGGTATCTCTCTATGTAGGTTGTTTCGGTCATGTGCTACCTGCGTTAAAAAACATGCTGAATGGGCTTGGTGGGAGACCTCCAGGTATCGTAACAACTCTTTTGAATGTTTTACATCTGAGCGGCACTTTTTTTCATGCAATGGATTAAATGGCCAGGTCACAAGGACCCGAGGGCTCAGAGAACCCACTGGAATAGCTGTTGGGAGATAGATGGTAGCCTCCCCTGAAGGCCATCGAGTGCGATCTTTAACATGCACAGGGCTCCCGCACACGAGACCACGGCTTTACGTCCCATCCGACGGACGGAGGCCTTTCCAAACCCATCGGTGTCTTCTATTGACCGAGGGTTTTTTGAGAGCGAAAAGTTTTGTCTTAACAACTGTACATTGGATAGCCTTTCCTTAGCAGATCTACACTGGTTTCCATAAATTAAAGAAAAATCTCTATGTTAAGTCAATGGGAAGCTAACTTCAAAGTTCTATAACTTCTGAAATTTTTTTTGAAAAATATGATTGTAGATAAAGATCTCAATCAAATAAATCCATACATCTCGATGTTCAACAATATTCGTTCACTCTTTAATGAGTTATGGAAATTTTAATATTTAATAATAACAATGCCAGTCTTAAGAAACTTATACAAAACTAAAAAATAGTGAAAGAATTTTTTACATAAAATTCTAAAATACAAACTTATTAAACACTTTGATCCAATACTTATTACTAAGTTTTAATCAACTTCTGAAGTCACTTTTTGTGGCTGGCATTGTTATCGTTAAATATTCAAACTTCTACAATTTATTAAATACTGAACGAATAGTGTTGAAAATCGAGATACTGATTTATTGGATTGAAATCTTTATCTGTAATCATATTTTTTAAAAAAACAAAACAAAAAAAACTTATTTTAGATGTTATAGAGCTTTGACGTTAGCTTCCCATTCACTTAGCATAGGGATTTTTCTTAATTTATGGAAACCAGTGTAGATAAAAAAGGGTCTTTGTAACCTGGGAATTTATCTCATTATTTTTTTAAAAAACCGTTACACAGTTGGGTTGGGTTGTTTTACCTTTGAGCGGCACTTTTTTGCACACCATGGGCTAAATGGCCAGGTCACATGGACCCCGAAGGCTCAGAGAAGGTAGGAGGAGGCGACCCACTGGAACAGCTGTTGGGAGACAGATGGTAGCCTCCCGTCAAGGCCATCCAGCATGTTCTTTTGCGTCCACAGGGTATGGCTCTCCCGCACACGTGGCCACGGCTTAACGTCTCATCCGACGGACGGCGGCCTTTCCAAGCCCATTGGTGTCCCCATTACACAGTCGTATCAGAATAATATATATTATGGTACCATACATATACTATGGTAGGTGGTCATATTATTCTGATACGACTGTTTATATTAAAGCAACTGAATCGTACACAATGGCTTAAAGTTCCCATTCGACGGACGGGGTGCGGTTTAGTCGGCGTCCAATCAGTATGTCCTTTGTCCTCTCAATGAACTCAGAGAACAGACTAACGGTAGTTACTCTACCAGGGATGAATTCATCATTAGTTAATAAAGATACTCTTCATGTGGATTTGCCATGGCAACGACCAGATATATAGACTCTTCATCTTGATTTGCTATGGCAACCACTACATAGAGAGTGCGATTCTCGAACCGCAATTGATTTCAAGGGAATGCATCTCGCTGGTCCCCGGATATGCAGAAACACGGGCTACTCGTTGTCATGGAAACGGAACGATAATGGCCCCGAATCCACTCCGATTCAATTCTGCCACTCCATGGGGGTTGAGTAGGGTGATGGTTTCGCGTCAAGGGAGGTCTGGGATTCGAAGAGAATGGACTCTGTTCATCGGCTGTTTCTGTTCACAGAATGGTTCTGCGTGGGGAGAAGTTGTTGAAGCACTTTGTTTCTGAAATCAGTGGTTCCCTGTCTCTGGTCCCGTGACCACAAAGGATCCCTGAAGGCAGTAAAAGGAAGTCGACCGGCAATTTTCAAAATTTCAGAAAGCTCTGGCGGAAATAACCCCTTTACTGCGAAAAGTTTTATTTTGTCAGTTCAGTGTGGCAAAACTGGCTATCTCGTGCTGTTTACAATTCCCCGCCCTGCCCACGGTCAATAGGGGAAACCGATGGGCTTAGAAAGACCGTCGAATGGGACGTCGAATGGGACGTTAAGCCGTGGCTCCGTGTGTGGGAGAGCCTTACCCTATGCACGTTAAAGAACACGCTGGATGGCCTTGACGGGAGGCTATCATCTGTCTCCCAACAGCTGTTCCAGTAGGTCCCCTCCCCAAACCTTCTCTGAGCCTTCGGGGTCCTTGTGACCTGGCCATTTAACCCATTGTATGCAAAAAAAGGGCCGCTCAGAGGTAAAACAACCCAACTGTTCAGAAGACATGATTGGTTGTTTATGACGTAAGAATTTTCTGGAGCATCAGATTTCTTGAATGAAATATCTAGTATCAAAATTATAGCCAATATATGGACAGCAAATAAAGAATCAGAGATATAATCCATTCTTGTAACTTTTGGGGTTTTTCCTTTATAAGGGGTGGGGGGGGGGGCTCAGTGGGTAGCGCGCCAGGCTCGTAATCTGTAGTTCCGAGGTTCGAGTCCCAGCTGGGTCAGCGTTGAGATTTATCTCCGCAAAATTCCCCGCCTTGCCCACGGTCAGTAAGGGACACCGATGGGCTTGGTGAATGCTGTCGTCCGTCGGATGGGACGTTAAGCCGTGGCCCGTGTGCGGGAGAGCCCATACCCTGTGCACGTTAAAGAACACGCTGGATGGCCTTGACGGGAGCGCTACCATCTGTCTCCCAACAGCTGTTCCAGTGGGTCCCCTCCCCCAACCTTCTCTGAGCCTTCGGGGTCCATGTGATCTGGCCATTTAGCCCATGGTGTGCAAAAAGTGCCGCTCAGAGGTAAAACAACCCAAATCCTTTATAAGGATCTGCATTTTAGTTCAAATGTTTCAAATACGGACGGTGTTCCAAAAGTTCTTGACACGTGACTGTAGATTTGCAATCGTTTCTCCAAAATTAACGAGCTACGACTTGTTTGAAAGCTTGTCTAAACTTGCCATTACGTGTTAAAAACAAAGGCCGTCTCATCATTTCTCTCTTTGCTGGAGGCGCGTAAATTTAAGTCTGCTAAATCTGTGCGTTGCTGCTATGGAGCCTACTGAAGAGGAGGAAAAGATTTTACATTTTCATAAGGATGCAGCTTGGGGACGATGCGAAAAAAAATCATATCGTGTTATCACAAGTATTATCCTGTTCATATGGCACTGTTATGGGATGGATGCGCAAATTCAGAGTAGGATTGCAGAGCTTCCAAGACCTCCCTCGTGCAGGAAGATCAAAGGAGGTCGTGAACGAAAGAACCATCGCTGCTGTTCGTGAACTCATTAAGAAAACCCACACATAACCGATCAGGTAATATGCTTCGATTGGCAGTGTGGAAACAATTCTTCATCAATATTTAAGGTTCCGAATGATCTTTACCAAATAATAAAAAAATAATAAATACCCCCTCAAGCAGCTGCTTGCCACAGAGGTCTGACAGGAGCCTGTCAGTTGATATGCCAGAGTAGAAGGTCTGAGAGGATGGCAGAACCTCAGCAGAAAAACAACACGAACATCCATGCCTTACCCGGGGCTCGAACCCAGGTCCCGTAGAGCAAATGGGTACTCCATAATCTGATAGAGCAGCAAAAAAAGGGCTGGAGTCGACTCTGAAAGGAGATGCTGGAAATGTTTGAACCTAGTGGCCACAAACGGGTTGGGTTGTTTTACCTCTGAGCGGCACTTTTTTGCACACCATGGGCTAAATGGCCAGGTCACATGGACCCCGAAGGTTCAGAGAAGGTTGGGGGAGGGGATCCACTGGAACAGCTTTTGGGAGACAGATGGTAGCCTCCCGTCAAGGCCATCCAGCGTGTTCTTTAACGTGCACAGGGTATGGCTCTCACGCACACGGGGCCACGGCTTAACGTCCCATCCGACGGACGGCGGCCTTTCCAAGCCCATCGGTGTCCCCTACTGACCGTGGGCAGGGCGGGGAATTTTACGGAGATAAATCTGAACGCTGACCCAGCTGGGACTCGAACCTGGGAACTGCAGATTACGAGCCTGACGCGCTACCGACTGAGCCCCCCCCCCGCCCCCCGTGTCAATGATGACGTCATATTTTAACATGTAGGATCTTCTGAACTTCATTGCTGCCACATCGAAAAGAGAAACAATTTCAGATAATGACCACAATTCGGTTTCATCTGAAGAGCAATCATTACTTTCGGTTGCAGCTCTCACTGATTGCAACTTTTACTCTAAAAAAAGTTACTTCTTCTCGAATCTGCTATTTATCATCCAAGACACTAACTCCCTCTTGCGGAATCTTCCCTTCATAAAGAAGAAACTTCATAAAATTTCCCCAGAATTTCTCTCTGCCCTCCTTTTTTTAAAAGACCTCGAAAAAACGTTCTCCACTAATGGAAATTTTTGATCCTTTTTCCACCACTGACGATATTTGGGACAATTTTTTCTGATCTCTCCCAACTCGATATTTCTCTTCAATTCGGTTCTCGTGCGTTTTAATGATGTCCCTGCTCAAAAGACGAAAAAGTTTCCCTCCTTTTTTTGTGCTAATTAACTAAACGATGATTCGTTATTCGAAAATGACAAAACTGAAATTGTTTCAAGAAAAGGTTGACGATCTTGAGAAGATAGAGAGTAGAGAATAATTTTTTTTTAAAAAAAGGTTAATCTTATATATATATATTTGTTAAATTTCCATTAAAAAATAATCTTTACCACCTTAGTTTATAATGGTGGTGCTTGACTCAGTCGGTAGCGCGCCAGGCTCGTAATTTGCTAGTTCCCAGGTTCGAGTCCCAGCTGGGCCAGTCGTTGAGATTTATTTGCGCAAAATTTCCCGCCTTGCCCACGGTCAGTAGGGGACACCGATGGGCTTGGTGAATGCTGTCGTCCGTCGGTTTGGATGTTAACCCAGTGATCCCGTTCTTGTGATAACTATAGGGGTATCAGCCTACTCTCTGTTCCAGGGAAAGTTCTTTCCATGATTGTGCTTAATAGAATTAAGAATCTGATTGACAGTCAATTGCGTGATGAGCAATGTGGATTCAGAAGTGGTAGGGGATGTGTGGATCAGATATTTTCACTTTGGCAGATTCTTGAGAAATGTTTAGAGTTTCAGAAACTTTTGGTTCCTAGCTTTGTTGATTTCAAAAAGGCTTTCGACTCTGTTGATTGTCATAATTTGTGGTTGATTGTGAGATCATATGGTATACCAGACACGTTAGTTAACATATAGTCTCTATAATAACACTGAGTCGTGTGTGAGAGTTGGTAAGGCTTGTAGCAATTGGTTTAGCATTACTTCTGGTGTTCGACAAGGGTGCATTTTGTCTCCTTTTCTCTTTAGTTTGGTTATTGATTATGTTATGCGAAATTCACTTCAAGGGAAAGATTTTGGCCTTAAATGGACTGGAGATACGAAAATTTCTGATTTAGATTATGCTGATGATTTAGTCCTTTCGGCAAATGATGTTAATAAGATGAACTCTTTAATTCGAGCTGTTGATAAAATTGGTAGTAGAGTAGGTTTGTTTAAAACAGAATGAAAACTAAACTGATGAAACTTGGTCTGGCAGGCTGTGATTCAGTTAATCTGAATGGTTGCAGTCTTGAGCAGGTGTCACAGTTTAATTATCTTGGGAGCTATGTAACAGATACTGGTGATTTGCGGCATGAGATTAACAGATGAATAGGGATTGCTGCCGGGACTTTTAAGAATCTATGGAGATTGTGGAGAAATAGGCGTATACACCTAAAGACTAAAATTATACTGTATAATAGTTTGGTTCTTTCTAGGGTTAGTTATGGTAGTGAAACTTGGACACTTTGTAAACAAGATAACAGGAAACTAGATGCTTTTGATTCCAGATGCTTACGCAGTATCTTGGGCATTAGGTGGTTCAACTTTGTAACTAATGATGAGGTTAGGCAAAGGAGTTTGCAACCTCCTTTAAGCAGCGTATTGTGCAGAGAGAGACTCCGTTGGTTTGGCCATGTTGCCCGTATGAATAATTATAGATTGGCGAATAGGGTTATGAACAGTGTGCCTAAATTACTCAGAAAGAGAGGGAGACCTAGGATGCGGTGGGCAGACAATGTCAAACAGGACCTTGTTAGAATTGGTGTGCAGTGGCCAGATGCAGTAGATGTAGCTCAGGATAGACTTGCTTGGAGAACTAAATTGCACGGTCTGGTTGGACCTCCGTAGCCCATGGCTGCTTGATGATGATGATGATGATGATGATGACAGTCGCTCAAAAAAATATTGTACACGAAGGTTGCCAGACACTAATTTCTAAAAAAATAGTTGCCAGATATTTTTTCTGAATTCTGTAAATCAACTATAGCGTTCGGATATTTATTTGAGGGACTGTAGGTGGTCATATTATTTTGATACTAGATCATGTGGGAAATATTGAGCGTGTGCAGTTACCGTTCACAGCAAACTGGAGCGTGTGCAGTAACTGCACACGCTACAGTTTGCTGTGAACGGTAACTGGAGCGTGTACAGTTGCTGTACACGCTCCAGATATTTTTCTTGAATTCTGTAATCACGTGACACGAAGATTGCCAGATCACTAATTTCTAAAAAAAATCTTTGCCAGATATTTTTCTTGAATTCTGTAATCACGTGACACGAAGATTGCCAGATCAGTAATTTCTAAAAAAAATCGTTGTCAGAAATTTTTTCTGAATTCTGTAATCAACCATAGTGTTTGGATATTTATTTGAGGGACTGTACGTTATCCTGTGCACGTTAAAAAACACACTGGATGGCATTGATCGGAGACTACTATGTGCTTCCAACAGCTCTTCCAGTGGGTCCCATCAACCTTTTCTGATTCCCTGTGATCTGGCCATTTAGCATATTGTTAGCAGAAAAAGTGCCGCTCAGAGGTAAAACAACCCAACCTCATGCGATTTTCGATAACTGTTAATGCCAAGTCTATCAGAGCTACGGGTTCTTATTCGCTAATATTAACTCAATTGGGACTTCGAGAAATTGACACCCCAATTTTGGTTGACCCCAGCGTGTGGGGCGGGGGTGGCTCAGTCGGTAGCGCGCCAGGCTCGTAATCTGTAGTTCCCAGGTTCGAGTCCCAGCTAGGTCAGCTTTGAGATTTATCTCCGCAAAATTCCCGCCCTGCCCACGGTCAGTAGGGGACACCGATGGGCTTGGAAAGGCCGCCGTCCGTCGGATGGGACGTTAAGCCGTGACACCGTGTGCGGGAGAGCCATACCCTGTGCATGTTAAAGAACACGCTGGATGGCCTTGACGGGAGGCTATCATCTGACTCCCAACAGCCGTTCCAGTGGGTTTCCTCCCCCAACCTTCTCTGATCCTTCGGGATCCATGTGACCTGACCATTTAGCCCATGGGGTGCAATAAAGTGCCGCTCAGAGATAAAACACCCCAACGTTAAAGAACACGCTGGATGGCCTTGACGGAAGGCTACCATCTGTCACCCAACAGCTGTTCCACTGGGTCTCCTCCCCCAATCCTTCTCTGATCCTTCGGGGGTCCATGTGACCTGGCCATTTAGCCCATGGTGTGCAAAAAAGTGCCGCTCAGAGGTAAAACAACCCAACCTTCAGTTCTGTGTCATATCCTCCAAACAGACAACACTTGCATATCTCCAGTAAATCCCAGTCTTCTTAATCGCACAGTTCGTTAACGAGGAGAGTGTTGCCATGGTAACCAGTTTGGCATAGAGTTCGCTCGTCCGTCAGACATTTCCGTATGAGAATCAGCTTCTCTAATCTGATGAAAAACTAATTTTGATAAGAACTGATTTTTTGTTTTTTCGCAAAAACCGTTCCCAAAACTAAGTGGTTATATCTGTTGTATTTCCTGAGGAAGAAAATATCTCGGCATTCTAACAGATATTCACTATGGAGCTATGTATTGACAGACTGCTTGGCATAAACGATTTGTTTCGAGAATGCATTAATTTAGGCTGTAAAACAGTTTGGTTTTCTCTAAGATAGTTATAGTAGTGAAACTTGGACGCTTTGTAAATAAAAATAACAGGAAACTAGATGCTTTTGATTTTAGATGCTTACGCAGTATCTTGGGTATCAGGTGGTTCAACTTTGTAACTAATGATGAGGTTAGGCAAAGGAGTCTGCAACCTCCTTTAAGCAGCATATTGTGCAGAGAGAGACTCCGTTGGTTAGACATAGTTCCCGGCAAATAGCAGTAGAGATTATCAAAGTGAGTTAGGAGCAGTGTGGCTAAAAGCCTCTCAAGAAAAGGGAGATTTAGGAAACGATAAACAGACAATGTCCAACACGTCTCTGTTAGGAGTGACCTGCAGTAGTAAAACTTAGTATCAATGTGTTTCGAGGTCTAATTGATTTTCTTATCTCTTTTATTCTCCTCTTTTTCCTCAAATTCATTTCTTCCATTTTAACTATTATCCTCCTCATCATCTTCATTCCTCTTCCCTTTCATTCTCCTCCTCTTCTCCGTCTTCATTCTTCTTATCTTTCATTCTACTCTTCGCGTACAGTCGTTTCCCTTTCATCCTCCTCTTCCTGTTTTTAAACTCTATTCCTCGTGACTTTCATTCTCCTCCTCTTCTTTTTCATTCTCACCCCATTCATTCTATTCTTTTTTATAGTCAATCCTCACCCGCTTCTCTTCTTCTTCTTCAGTTTCATTTCTCTTCCGCTTCTTCATCGTTATTCCTCGTTCATTTCGTTATCCTTCTTTTTACCCATCTCCATTCCTCGTCCTTTCGTTCTTCTCCTTTTCATCTTCATTCCTCATCCTCATCATTCATTTTCCTTCCTCTCCTTAATCTTCATTCCTATTCCGTTTCATTATTCCCATTTTCTCCATCTCAATTCCTCTTCTGTTTCATTCGTCTTTTTTTCATCTTCATTCCTCATCCCTCTTATTATCTATCTCTTCTTGCTCTTCATTCTTCGCCCCGTTCATTCTCCTCCGTTTTTTCCTTCATTCTATTCCTCTTCATTCTTCACCCCTTTTCCCTTCTCATCCATCATCCATCTTCATCTTCATCCATCATCCAGTTATTCTTCTCTCCCTATTCTTCGCATTCATTCCTCCCCCTTATCATCCTCATCTCCATCCTTCCGTTTCCCTCTTCACACCCAATCTCTTAACCACCATCCATGAAATGTTATTCTCCGTTTCATCCCACTATTGTTCCCACTTCCTCCTTACCAGTGAGCAAATTGGATTCCTCATTTCGCTCGAGACACTTCATCTCATCTTTTTAACCTCAGTTAAATTTCCCCTTCTCCATCACCTGCTCACAAAAGGTTGCAATTTACTTTTAAAAGGATCTCGTTCGTCCTACTTCCCTTACTTTTCAAATTGGAGACAAAGACACGTCCACTACGATAATTCAATTCTACTCTCGCCCCCAAACACTCGGCAGTCACGTTCTCTCACCTCCTTAAAAACACCCCCTCGGGGCTCGACAGCAAAACGGAAGCGATGAGAGTAGAAGGAGTGATGGGGGAGTACAGGGGGGGGGTTTGCAAACTATCTTCCTATTGTGAATATGAACGACATAAAAGAGACCGAAAGGGAGTTGAGGAGGCGATGCAGGTATTGGAGGCTCTTACAAGAAACAAAGCCTCTCTCTCATGATCAACATGCAGCAGCTGTGAAGCTCTTCCGTCTATTTCGCATCACCCGAACCTTGGCCTTCCAACACCCCCCCCCCACCCCCCCACCCCCACCACCACCATCTGTCGGCGTATGCGCGTGCCTCCAAGGGTGTTTGTCGGATGGCTTCGATCGGCGGGGCTTTTCACCGGAGCTTCACAACCCGCTGTCCGCGTGCCAATAATGTGACACGAGAAAACGAGAGGGAGGGTGGAGAGGACCGACGGGGGAGGGAGGCTTTGTTGTCATTTCCTCTCGTCGCCTTTTCGAGAAAAAAATTCGGTAACAAAGGGGTCTCTTCTCGGTTCGTGACTAGAACCGCTTTCCGTTATGTATCGGGCAGCAGGCGAAGTCTGTTGAAGATGGTTGTGTTTGTTGGGGAATAAGAGGGGGGGATTTAAAGGGGGGGGGGGTTCTCACATTCTGAAACTAGAAGTTCTCCCTTTTATATGTTGTCGAGAGTTTTCTTGAGAGCTTGCGCAACCTCTCTGTATTTCGCGTTCTGCAATCCTGTTCAGCAATCTGTTGTTTTTTTTTAAAGAGAATTTCGAATTTGGCTTTGTTGTGAACTGTTGTTAACCGTTGTCATTTTCGGGGATTGAAAAAGGTAAAGCTAATTTTTTTTTTTAGCGTTCTTAAGAATAAAAATAAGAAATTTGGATATTTTTCGGTGTTTGTATTGTTCCGTTTAAGGAGAATAAAGAGCGCATGAACTGAGTTCTTTTTATATGGATGTTTTTTTTAAAGAGGAATTTTTTGTTTGTACAGTCGCTCAAAAAATATTCCAACTCTACGGTTGATTACAGAATTCAGAAAAAAATATCTGGCAACGATTTTTTTTTTAGAAATTAGTGATCTGGCAACCTTCGTGTCACGATAATTATCGTATGATAAACCAGGAGAATAATTTTTTTAGAAATTAGTGATCTGGCAACCTTCGTGTCACGAAGGTTGCCAGATCACTAATTTCTAAAAAAAAATCGTTGCCAGATATTTTTTCTGAATTCTGTAATCAACTGTAGTGTTCAGATATTTTTTTGAGCGACTGTACTGTATCTCCTTTTCCTTTGGTCTGAAAGGGAAGACCAGTGACCTTGGAAAGGTCGTCATCCGTCGGATGTGACGTTAAGCCGTGGACCCTTGTAAAGGATAGCCATACCTTATGCATGCTAAAGAACATGTTAGATGGCCTTGACTGGAGGTTACCATCTGTCTCCAAACAGGTGTCCAGTGGTTCGGAGAGTTCTCCTTCCCCCAATTTTCTCTGAGCCCTCGGGGTCGTTGTGAGTGACCTGGCCATTTAGCCCATTGTGCATGTTAAGGAGCATGCTGGATGGCTTTGACTGTAGGCTTCCATCTGTCTCCCAACATCTGTCCAGTGGGTCCCCTCCCCCAACTTTCTCTGAACCCTTGAGTTCCTTGTCACCTGACCATTTGGGGGCGGGAACGTGGGTAGCTCAGTCGGTAGTGCGCCAGGCTCGTAATCTGTAGTTCCCAGGTTCGAGTCCCAGCTGAGTCAACATTGAGATTTATATCCACAATATTCCCTGCCCTGCTCACGGTCAGTAGGGGAACCGATGGACTTGGAAAGGCCGCCGTCCGTCAGATGGGACGTTAAGCCGTGGACCCTTGTAAAGAATAGCCATACCCTAAGCATGTTAAAGAACATGTTGGACGACCTTGACGGGAGGCTACCATCTGTCTCCTAACAGCTATTCCAGTGGGTCTCCTCCCTCAACCTTCTCTGAGTCTTCGGGGTCCTTGTGACCTGGCCATTTAGCCCATTATGCGCAGAGAAGTGCCACTCAGATGTACAACAACGAAAATCCAACACAAGAAGAATGTCTTATTTTATCTCTTAAAAAGTTGCGTCCCCCCCCGAATCTTTACCCTTATGGGTAATCGGAGAATTCATTTTTGCCAACGCAACCTCGTGACAAGGAAACTCCACGAGAAAAATTTCGAATTTCTAGCAATAAGAGTTCCTTTAACGCAGGCATGTCAAACACGCGGCCCGCCGGGAACTGTTCTGCGGCCCGCCAAGATTTGATAACCAATACGTTTATTTAACTTTTGACAACACTGGATTCTTTAATTAAAATTATAAGTACGACACGGTACATGAATTAAATAAACGTATTTCAGAAAACATTTCCATTTATATATAAAGGAAACTATTGCGCATAAATGTATATGTCGGAGCCCGATCGTAGAATGGCGAACAACTATTATGTGCGAACAACTATTTTCCACTTTAAAAAATAATAAAACTGCGGAAAGATCAAGATTAACAGACAAGCATGTGCAAGCAATTTTAAAAATAACTACAGCTCAACAAATTCAACCAAATTTTGAAGATTTGGTTAATGAAAAACGTTGCCAAGTTTCTTCAAAAAAAAGATGATATTATTTTATTTAAATAAAGTTAAATTGAAAAAAAGAAACTTTCCTACATACTTATGTATTTTTTAATATGTTTATATTCTGTGTATTATTATTTTGTATGTATTGATTTGTTTATAATAAAAGCTATGCTTCATCTTTATTCCCATTTGTTTTTTATTTGTTTTGTGGCCCGCGATTTAATATATAATACTTAATATGGCCCTCGGTGGTTAACGAGTTTGACATGCCTGCTTTAACGTATTCGTTTAAAATTTTGATATTTTCCACCTGTTTCTACCACTAGAGGGCGATATTTAGAGTAATGGGAGATTCGAAAAACGTGAATCGTAATATTCCGTCGAATTCAAAAAGAAATTTCTAATTTATCCGTGAAAAAAAATTGAATATCTACATAAAGGCAGAGTTTTAAATATCAGCTTTTTTTTTTGTTTTTGAATACGAGCAAAAGTAATAGATTTTAGGCAGAATGTTAGAGTACGTTTAGTATAAGTTACAACTTCATTATGAAATTTGTATATATGGGAGTGAAATTATTAATTTATAAATTATAGAAAACACACTATACCTGGTTTAGTGGTTAGACCTGGACTACTAAGACCAGTAGGGCATGTCCTCGTGCAAGTGTTTATTTATCGTATGATAAACCAGGAGAAGCATGATGTAGCTTCTGTGTTATCTCCGTCGTTTGTGTTGGGAAGTACCTTCTTTCTTAAAATAAATAAATAAACAAAAGAGTGGCCTGATCCTGTTTTTCTGGTTAAACAGGGTGAATCTGAAAAAGTGGGCAAAACTTTACGGGGTGATAGAACGCAGCTATACGAGCAATATTCGTCATAGAAAGTATGGGCGGAACGCAAACACCGAGCCGCTAGGTGGCGTTGGAAATGGTATAAAATAGTGTTCCTGGTGTCTTCGCAAATGTGCGTCGGTCCCTATCCCGCAGGTGTGAAGCCTGCATTATAGCAGGCCGCAGCTCTTTTGAGCAATTTCTTTGAGCATGTACCTCAATTACATTCTTGTTAATAAAATGTTTTCTAAAGTATCTCCTCTCCTTCTTGTGTTCATTCTTTAAATGTGACAGTGGAAAACTACCTTTTAACTTCTCACCGCTTGCGTTCTGACCATACATTCTATGACGAATATTGCTCGTATAGCTGCGTTCTGCCACCCCGTAAAGTTTTGCCCACTTTTTCAGATTCACCCTGTATATGTAGAAGAATATTATAAGAAGAAATATTAGAATATTTATAGAAGAAATTTTAAAGGGTCTTTTAAATAAAAAAAAAATGAACAAATAACGAAGAGAAAAAAATGGATTTTGCAGTTGCTGAGTAAAAATATGTGTTTGAAATAGATCAAGTTAGGAGAAACTCTATTGAATGTTTTTTAAGTTAGGAGAAACTGTGTTGAATGTTTTTTTAAAGTCAGGAGAAATTGTATTGAATGTTTTTAAGTCAGGAGAAACTGTATTGAATGTTTTTAAAGTCAGGAGAAACTGTATTGAATGCTTTTTAAAGTCAGGTGAAACTGTATTAAATGTTTTTTAAAGTCAGGTGAAACTATGTTGAATGTTTTAAAGTCAGGAGAAACTGTATTGAATGTTTTTTAAAGTCAGGAGAAACTGCATTGAATGTTTTTTAAGTTAGGAGAAACCATTGAATGTTTTGAAGTCAGGAGAAACTATGTGGAATGTTTTTTTAAAGTCAGAAGGAACTGTGTTGAATGTTGTAAAGTCAGGAGAAACTATATTTAATGTTTTTTTAAAGTCAGGAGGAACTGTATTGAATGTTTTTAAGTCAGGAGAAACTGCATTGAATGTTTTTAAAGTCAGGAGAAACTGTATTGAATGTTTTTTAAAGTCACGAGAAACTGTATTGAATGTTTTTTAAAGTCAGGAGAAACTGTATTGAATGTTTTTAAAGTCAGGAGAAACACTGTATTGAATGTTTTTAAAGTCAGGAGAAACTGTATTGAATCCTTTTTAAAGTCAGGTGAAACTGTATTGAATGCTTTTAAAAGTCAGGTGAAACTGTATTGAATGATGTTTAAAGTCAGGAGAAACTGTGTTGAATGTTTTAAAGTCAGGAGAAACTATATTGAATGTTTTTTTAAAGTCAAAAGAAACTGTAATGAATATTTTTAAAGTCAGGAGAAACTGTATTGAATGTTTTTTAAAGTCAGGAGAAACTGTATTGAATGTTTTTTAAAGTCAGGAGAAACTGTATTGAATGTTTTTTAAAGTCAGGAGAAACTGTATTGAATGCTTTTTAAAGTCACGAGAAACTGTATTGAATGTTTTTTAAAGTCAGGTGAAACTGTATTGAATGTTTTTTAAAGTCAGGAGAAACACTGTATTGAATGTTTTTTAAAGTCACGAGAAACTGTATTGAATGCTTTTTAAAGTCAGGTGAAACTGTATTGAATGCTTTTAAAAGTCAGGTGAAACTGTATTGAATGATTTTTAAAGTCAGGAGAAACTGTGTTGAATGTTTTAAAGTCAGGAGAAACTGTATTGAATGTTTTTTAAAGTCAGGAGAAACTGTATTGAATGTTTTTTAAAGTCAGGAGAAACTGTGTTGAATGTTTTAAAGTCAGGAAAAACTATATTGAATGTTTTTTTAAAGTCAAAAGAAACTGTAATGAATATTTTTAAAGTCAGGAGAAACTGTATTGAATGTTTTTTTAAAGTCAGGAGAAACTGTATTGAATGTTTTTTAAAGTCAGGAGAAACTGTATTGAATGTTTTTTAAAGTCAGGAGAAACTGTATTGAATGTTTTTTAAAGTCAGGAGAAACTGTATTGAATGTTTTTTAAAGTCAGGGGAAACTGTATTGAATGTTTTTTAAAGTCAGGAGAAACTGTATTGAATGTTTTTTAAAGTCAGGGGAAAGTGTATTGAATGTTTTTTAAAGTCACGAGAAACTGTATTGAATGTTTTTTAAAGTCAGGGGAAACTATTGAATGTTTTTTAAAGTCAGGGGAAAGTGTATTGAATGTTTTTTAAAGTCAGGAGAAACTGTATTGAATGTTTTTTAAAGTCACGAGAAACTGTATTGAATGTTTTTTAAAGTCAGGAGAAACTGTATTGAATGTTTTTAAAGTCAGGAGAAACACTGTATTGAATGTTTTTAAAGTCAGGAAAAACTGTATTGAATGCTTTTTAAAGTCAGGTGAAACTGTATTGAATGCTTTTAAAAGTCAGGTGAAACTGTATTGAATGATTTTTAAAGTCAGGAGAAACTGTGTTGAATGTTTTAAAGTCAGGAGAAACTGTATTGAATGTTTTTTAAAGTCAGGAGAAACTGTATTGAATGTTTTTTAAAGTCAGGGGAAACTGTATTGAATGTTTTTTAAAGTCAGGGGAAACTGTATTGAATGTTTTTTAAAGTCAGGGGAAACTGTATTGAATGTTTTTTAAAGTCAGGAGAAACTGTATTGAATGTTTTTTAAAGTCACGAGAAACTGTATTGAATGTTTTTTAAAGTCAGGAGAAACTGTATTGAATGTTTTTAAAGTCAGGAGAAACACTGTATTGAATGTTTTTAAAGTCAGGAAAAACTGTATTGAATGCTTTTTAAAGTCAGGTGAAACTGTATTGAATGCTTTTAAAAGTCAGGTGAAACTGTATTGAATGATTTTTAAAGTCAGGAGAAACTGTGTTGAATGTTTTAAAGTCAGGAGAAACTGTATTGAATGTTTTTTAAAGTCAGGAGAAACTGTATTGAATGTTTTTTAAAGGCAGGGGAAACTGTATTGAATGTTTTTTAAAGTCAGGGGAAACTGTATTGAATGTTTTTTAAAGTCAGGAGAAACTGTATTGAATGTTTTTTAAAGTCACGAGAAACTGTATTGAATGCTTTTTAAAGTCAGGTGAAACTGTATTGAATGCTTTTAAAAGTCAGGAGAAACTGTATTGAATGTTTTTTAAAGTCAGGAGAAACTGTATTGAATGTTTTTTAAAGTCAGGAGAAACTGTATTGAATGTTTTTTAAAGTCAGGAGTAACTGCATTGAATGTTTTTTTAAGTTAGGAGAAACTGTATTGAATGTTTTGAAGTCAGGAAAAACTATATTGAATGTTTTTTTAATGTCAGAAGGAACTGTGTTGAATGGTTTAAAGTCAGGAGAAACTATATTGAATGTTTTTTTAAAGTCAGGAGGAACTGTATTGAATGTTTTTAAGTCAGGAGAAACTGTATTGAATGGTTTTTTAAAGTCAGGAGAAACTGTATTGAATGTTTTTTAAAGTCAGGAGAAACTGTATTGAATGCTTTTTAAAGTCAGGTGAAACTATGTTGAATGTTTTAAAGTCAGGAGAAACTGTATTGAATGTTTTTAAAGTCAGGGGAAACTGTATTGAATGTTTTTTAAAGTCAGGAGCAACTGTATTGAATGTTTTTTTTTAAGTTAGGAGAAACTATATTGAATGTTTTTAAGTCAGGAGTAACTGCATTGAATGTTTTTTTTAAGTTAGGAGAAACTGTATTGAATGTTTTGAAGTCAGGAGAAACTATGTTGAATGTTTTTTTAAAGTCAGGAGGAACTGTATTGAATGTTTTTTAAAGTCAGGAGAAACTGTATTGAATGCTTTTTAAAGTCAGGTGAAACTGTATTGAATGTTTTTTAAAGTCAGGTGAAACTATGTTGAATGTTTTAAAGTCAGGAGAAACTGTATTGAATGTTTTTTAAAGTCAGGAGAAACTGTATTGAATGTTTTTTAAAGTCAGGAGAAACTGTATTGAATGTTTTTTAAAGTCAGGAGAAACTGTATTGAATGTTTTTAAACTCAGGAGAAAACTGTATTGAATGTTTTTAAAGTCAGGAGAAACTGTATCGAATGTTTTTTAAAGTCAGAAGAAACTGTATTGAATGCTTTTTAAATCAGGTGAAACTGTATTGAATGTTTTTTAAAGTCAGGTGAAACTGTATTGAATGTTTTTTAAAGTCAGGAAAAAACTATATGTTGAATGTTTTAAAGTCAGGAGAAACTGTATTGAATGTTTTTAAAGTCAGGGGAAACTGTATTGAATGTTTTTTAAAGTCAGGAGCAACTGTATTGAATGTTTTGTTTTAAGTAAGAGAAACTGTATTGAATGTTTTTTTTTAAGTTAGGAGAAACTGTGTTGAATGTTTTTATGTCAGGAGAAACTGCATTGAATGTTTTTTTTTAAGTTAGGAGAAACTGTATTGAATGTTTTTAAGTCAGGAGAAACTATATTGAATGTTTTTTTACAGTCAGGAGGAACTGTGTTGAATGTTTTAAAGTCAGGAGAAACTGTATTGAATGTTTTTTAAAGTCAAAAGAAACTGTAATGAATATTTTTAAAGTTAGGAGGAACTGTATTGAACGTTTTTTAAAGTCAGGAGAAACTGTATTGAATGTTTTAAAGTTAGGAGGAACTGTATTGAACGTTTTTAAAGTTGGAATAGTATGCTGAGGAAAGGTTTATTGCTGTAAAGAAATATCAGACAATGCAGCAATGCAAAGTTTTGTTCATGAAATATGGAACAGTAAACAAACCAAACCATAGGAATATGAAAACAAAAAATACAACCGAACGTACGAAAAGAATCCAACACGAAAATATTTCGTGTTGAATTCTTTTGATGATGAATGAACTAAGCGAAGATTTAACCGATACATGTTTACTGAAGAAAAGATAAAAACAACAACAACGGTGGTTAGATAATTGTTGAAACAGACAAAAAAACGGTAGGACAGAAAGAAAATGAAGGAATTTTACTGAAAGTGTGATGTTGGAAAAATGCGTTTAATCCTAGCTGGGAAATAAATTTCCTCCACACCAACGTGTATTTAAAGGGATAACATAAAGATGTTTTAGAGTTAAATAAAGAATGCTTTGTTAAACATTTTTTAACAACAATTTTTACAGCATTTCCGAAAACTTCGGTTAAATAACGGGTTATTATTTGAGGTGTATTTTTTAAGCGAACGTGTTAATCTAAGGAGCAAAAAACGATAATGTTAACTTGTTCGAGGAATGCATCCTGGCTTGAAGAAATATAAATGAAATTCTAAATAAGAAAACTGTTGAAGTTTTGGTTAAGTTATTCAGGTGCTCCGGTTGATAAAAAGTGCTCACGGGGCAGAGATGTTCAGATGTTCACTGGGGTTAAAACGTCTCTCTCTGGCAAATTGGTTCAGATGTTAATGGTCCAGCATGTTAATAGATGCTCGTCGGGAGAAATGGGTTCAGACTCTTTTAAAGGTGCTCAGTAGCTCAGCATGATTAATGATGCTGAGTGTGGTGAAGGTGTTTAGATGCTGAGCAGGGTTAGTGATGCTCGGTGTGGTGAAGGTGTTTAGGTACTCAACATGGTTAGTGATGCTCGGTGTGGTGAAGGTGTTTAGATGCTGAGCATGTTTGGTGATGTGTGGTGATGCATGGTCGGTGTGGTGAAGTTGTTTAGATGCTCAGCATGGTTGGTGATGCTCGGTGTGGTGAATGTGTTTAGATGCTCAGCATTGTTAGTGCTGCTCGGTGTGGTGAAGCTGTTTAGATGCTCAGCATGGTTAGTGATGCTCGGTGTGGTGAAGGTGCTCAGTTGCTCAGCATGATTAGTGATGCTCATTGTGGTGAAGGTGTTTAGATGCTCAGCATGATTTACGATGCTAAGTGTGGTGAAGGTCCTTAGATGCTCAGCATGATTTACGATGCTAAGTGTGGTGAAGGTACTTAGGTGCTCAGCATGATTAATGATGCTCGGTGTGGTGAAGGTGTTTAGATGCTCAGCATGATTAATGATGCTCGGTGTGGTGAAGGTGTTTAGCTACTCACCATGATTAATGATGCTCAGTGTAGTGAAGGTGTTCACTCACCATGATTAATGATGCTCAGTGTGGTGAAGGTGTTTAGATGTTCAGCATGGTAATAGATGATGTTCACTCACCATGCAGCAATCACTCACCATGATTAATGATGCTCAGTGTGGTGAAGGTGTTTAGATGTTCAGCATGGTAATAGATGATGTTCACTCACCATGCGGCAATCACTCACCATGATTAATGATGCTCAGTGTGGTGAAGGTGTTTAGATGTTCAGCATGGTAATAGATGCTTACAGTTGATGTTCAGATGTTCACTCTATGAAAGATATTCAACTGCGCAGCATGGTTTATGCTGCTCAGTGTGATGAAAGTGTTTAAATGCTATGCTCACCGGAGAAAGGTGTTCAGATTCTCACTCTCGTAAAGTTGCCCAATTGCTCCGCATGATTAACGATTCTCATTGTGGCAAAGGTATTTAGCAACTCCTATGTTAACATGTAAAGATTTATTAACCATCATTTTAAGGCCTTAGGAGGCGTTGCCGTGAAACTTTCATTTGTCTGTTGGCAGATGTACAGTGGGTCCCTGTCAGGTTTTGATGCGAGGCATAGATATAATTTTGACTTTTCATGTGACCTTGCTTTGTAAGCCTTTAAGTGAAACTCTTTCCTTATTCCCACCACTGACTAAGGCTATTTTTGGCTAATGTGTCTTGCTGCAATCAGCAAGACACATTAGCCAAATATTTAAAAAAAATATTAGCCGTGGAATGAGGAAGACGCCTCTTAGACGACGAAAGTCGGACTGCCCGGGAGAAAGGTTAGGTTATTTTACTTCTGAGCAGCACTCTTTTGCACATCATCATCATCATCCTCAAGCAGCCAAGGGCTACGGAGGTCCAACCAGACCGTGCAGTTTAATTCTCCAAGCATATCTGTCCTGATCTACATCTGCTGCATCCGGCCACTGCACACCAATTTTAACAAGGTCCTGTTTGACATTGTCTGCCCACCGCATCCTAGGTCTCCCCTTCTTTCTGAGGCCTTTAGGCACACTGTTCATAACCCTATTCGCCAATCTATAATTATCCATACGGGCAACATGGCCAAAACAACGGAGTCTCTCTCTGCACAATATGCTGCTTAAAGGAGGTTGCAAACTCCGTTGCCTAACCTCATCATTAGTTACAAAGTTGAACCACCTAATGCCCAAGATACTGCGTAAGCATTTGGAATCAAAAGCATCTAGTTTCCTGTTATCTTGTTTACAAAGTGTCCAAGTTTCACTACCATAACTAACCCTAGAAAGAACCAAACTATTATACAGTATAATTTTAGTCTTTAGGTGTATACGCCTATTTCTCCACAATCTCCATAGATTCTTAAAAGTCCCGGCAGCAATTCCTATTCGTCTGTTAATCTCATGCCGCAAATCACCATTATCTGTTACATAGCTCCCAAGATAATTAAACTGTGACACCTGCTCAAGACTGCAACCATTCAGATTAACTGAATCACAGCCTGCCTGACCAAGTTTCATCAGTTTAGTTTTCATTCTGTTTTAACCAAACCTACTCTACTACCAATTTTATCAACAGCTCGAATGAAAGAGATCATTATCAACATCATTTGCCGAAAGGACTAAATCATCAGCATAATCTAAATCAGAAATTTTCGTATCTCCATTCCATTTAAGGCCAAAATCTTACCCCTTGAAGTGAATTTTGCATAACATAATCAATAACCAAGCTAAAGAGAAAAGGAGACAAAATGCACCCTTGTAATGCTAAACCAATTGCTACAAGCCTTACCAACTCTCACACACGACTCAATGTTATTATAGAGAGCTTTCATTATGTTAACTAACTTGTCTGGTATACCATATGATCTCACAATCAACCACAAATTATGATGATCAACAGAGTCTAAAGCTTTTTTGAAATCAACAAAGCTAACAATCAAAGGTTTCTGAAACTCTAAACATTTCTCAAGAATCTGCCAAAGTGAAAATATCTGATCCACACATCCCCTACCACTTCTGAATCCACATTGCTCATCACGCAATTGACTGTCAACCAGATTCTTAATTCTATTAAGCACAATCATGCAAAGAACTTTACCTGCAACAGAGAGTAGGCTGATACCCATATAGTTATCACAAGAACTGCGATCACCTTTTTTGAAAATAGGGATAACAATAGCTCTGGTAAAATCCTTAGGAACCATACCTTTATCATAAAAGATATTCAAAATTTCAGTCATCCAAGTAGTAACCGAAACATTCCCAGCTCTAAGCATTTCCGTAGTAATTTCATGTACACCTGGGGATTTATGAAGTTTAAGTTTAGAAACAGACAAAATAAATTCAGATTGTGTTATAGGGCCAAGATTAAAGCCACCAATGCATCTATCATCATTGCAAACAATGGGAATAGAACTAACCACATTGTTTAGAACATCACTGAAATGCTCAGCCCACCTAGTCATGACAGAATCCTCACCTTCTATAACCTTACCTTGTTTATCCTTCAATCCCTGTATACCTGTCTGTTGTGCTGTCTAACTGCTTCCTCAGCTTTGTCAGCCAAGCCATCAAGCCAAAGATTCTTATCAGCAGTTAACTGATCCTTTACACGTTTATTAAGCTCTCTGTAATGCTTTCTATTAGAACTAGTAGGTTATTGATTAAGGACATTCCTGCAGTTCGTTCTTTCCGAAATAAGCTCAAGTGCCTTATCACTCAGATAATTTTGCCTCTTATGCTCCTTTTTTCTTAAAAGAGTACTGTTAGTGTCCAAAAAAGCTGTTTAAAATGATCCCATTCTTCCTCAACTTCAGTAGTAAGCATACCATGACTGTCATAATGACAACAAGGCCAACATTAAAGCCACCAATGCATCTGTCATCATTAAAATGAGTTTATTATTTAGATCACTGAAATGCTCAGCCCACCTAGCCATCACAATGGACTAAATGGCCAGGTCACAAGGACCCCGAAGGCTCAGAGAAGGTTGGGGGAGGGAACCCACTGGAACAGCTGTTGGGAGACAGATGGTAGCCTCCCGTCAAGGCCATCCAGTGTGTTTTTAACGTGCACAGGGTATTGCTCTCCCACACACGGGCCATGGCTTAACGTCCCATCCGACGGACGGCGTCCTTTCCAAGCCCATCGGGTCCTCTACTGACTGTGGGCAGGGCAGGAAATTTTGCAGAGATAAATCTGAACGCTGACCCAGCTGGGACTCGAACCTGGGAACTACAGAATACGAGCCTGGCGCGCTACCGACTGAGCAAAAGGTTGAGTAGTTCTGAGTTAGTGCCTGGCTGGAGCATATGTGGACGGCGGCTGCTCGGTGAATAGATAATTCCCGAGGTGAGAAGTTTTCCTTTGGTAGGTGCGTAGAGTCGCAACCTGTTAAACAGCCCGCTCTTGGTTGTAACTGACCTAGCCAGTAGCCAACGTCAGTCCTCGGGGAGACTGTAAATATCTTCCGAAAAAAATCTGTTGTTATTGTTAAAAGATTGGAGTTGGTTATCATTCTGCAATTCTTAAACGCCGAAAGCCCAATAACAGAACGAACCAAAAGCTTACTTCCTTACCTGTGGGCGTCGTGGATATATTGCATTCTACTAACCCCAGGAATCGACATCCCCCTTCCTATAACTTTCTCTGAGCCGTCGGGGACATTGTGACGTGGCATTTAGTCCATTGTGTACAAAAAAGTGCCTCTGGGAAGTTAAACAACACAACCCATTTCATATACATTTTATAGATGCTCCATCGCTTCACGACCAAAATTGGGGTGGGGGTGGCTCAGTCGGTAGCGCGCCAGGCTCGTAATCTGCAGTTCCCAGGTTCGAGTCCCAGCTGGGTCAGCGTTGAGATTTATCTCCGCAAAACTCCCCGCCCTGCCCACGGTCAGTAGGGGACACCGATGGGCTTGGAAATGCCGCCGTCCGTCGGATGGGACGTTAAGCCGTGGCTCCGTATTCCGGAGAGCCATACCCTGTGCACGTTAAAGAGCATTCTAAATGGTCTTCATGGGAGGCTACCATCTGTCTACCAACAGCTGTTCCAGTGGGTCCCCTCCCCCAACCTTCTCTGAGCCTTCGGGGTCCTTGTGACATGGCCATTTAGCCCATGGTGTGCAAAAAGTACAGCTCAGAGGTAAAACCCAACTCTCCAATCAGATGGGGGTGGGGGCGGGGGTGGCTCAGTCGGTAACGCGCCAGGCTCGTAATCTGCAGTTCCCAAGTTCGAGTCCCAGCTGGGTCAGCGTTGAGATTTATCTCCGCAAAACTCCCCGCCCTGCCCACGGTAAGTAGGGGACACCGATGGGCTTGGAAAGCCCGCCGTCCGTCGGATGGGACGTTAAGCCGTGGCTCCGTGTGCTGGAGAGAGCCATACTCTGTGCACGTTAAAGAACACTCTGGATGGCCTTGACGGGAAGCTACCATCTGTCTCCCAACAGCTGTTCCAGTGGGTCCCCTCCCCCAACCTTCTCTGAGCCTTCGGGGTCCATGTGACCTGGCCATTTTGCATGGTGTGCAAAAAAGTGCCGCTCAGAAGTAAAACAACCCAATCCAACTCTTCACGACAAAAATCAGTATATACGATCACTGTCTTCCAGTTTGTAGGAAAATCTTTCTTGAAACCTGTGATCGTTGAAATTTCTAAAAGTCGCTTTAGTCTGCTGAGTCAGGTAAAGGATTATTATTACAACGATGACTAACGGAAGTAATGAACCGAGACAAGCGAAACTCCACGGCTATCTTCTGTGAGGTCATTTACCGTCCCTCTGTCTCGTAATCAAAGGATTCGCTTGCAAGCGTGGATCAGTTCGTCACGTGAAGAGGGACAACAGATGTGCCTCCAAGCAGCTGCATCACAATAGCGACGTCAGAGACAGTGGAGAGCTTGTCACGCATTGATGTGCACAGCTTTCGAATATTGCATAGGAGGCTTAGTTTGCTCATCATCATACTGGGAAGAAACATTCTGCGGAATGTTCTGCACCGTCGATGGTGCTCTAATGAGATGGCCACTGATGTTGAGAGGGAGGGGAGAGAGGGATTAGGTGATTCACTCTCTAGTGAAAAAGTGACGAAGGGTATTTCGATAATGATGAGGATGATTTTCGAGAGTCATCTTTGACTCCAGGAAACGATGATAAGTAATAACTGCATTAAGATATATAAAAATTATTATGTACATAGATACACGGCCGTATCTAGGGGGGGAAGGGACTGTTGTTTTCTCTGAGCTGCACCTTTTTGTACACCATGTTCTAAATATCCAGGCCGCAAAGACCCCGAAGGGTTGGGTTGTTGTTTTACCTCTGAGCGGCACTTTTTTGCACACCATGGGCTAAATGGCCAGGTCACAAGGACCCCGAAGCCTCAGAGAAGGTTGGGGGAGGGGACCCACTGGAACAGCTGTTGGGAGACAGATGGTAGCTTCCCGTCAAGGCCATCCAGCGTGTTCTTTAACGTGCACAGAGTGTGTCTCTCCCGCACACGGGGCCACGGCTTAACGTCCCATCCGACGGACGGACGCTACCGACTGAGCACCCCCCCCCCGCCCTCCCGAAGCCTCAGAGAAGGTTGGAGGAGGGGGACCCACTGGAAAAGATGCTGGGGGACAGATGGTAATATTTTGTAGGGATTTTTTCGTATCCGTCTCGAACGGTTTCTGCTTTTCCCTTAGTTCCATTGTCCAACATTCTGGAGCCACAGGAATTATTATCTCCACGGACAATTCCATTTGACGTGCACAGGGTATGGTGTCATATGGGGTGGAAAAAATCCTACCGTTTCCTATTAATTTCGCATTGATCGTTTTCAAAACATTGCGATGCACTTTTTAAAAATACTTGAAGTGTAATATGACGTGTGATAAAATTATGAAGAGTGAAAATCTCTTAGGCAGCAATTTAAATGCTGGCAAACAGCTGGCCGGAGATACTGTTTAAGGAGGGGGCTCAGTGGGTAGCGCGCCAGGTTCGTAATCTGCAGTTCGGGGATTCAAGTCTCAGCTGGGTCAGCGTCGAGATTTATGTCCGCAAAACTCCCTGCCCTGCCCAGGTCAGCAGGGGACACCGATGGGCTTGAAAATGCCACCGTCCGTCGGATGGGACGTTAAGCAGTGGTGCCGTGTGTCAGAGAGACTCATACCATGCGCACTTTAAAGAACACGCTGGATGGCCTAGACGGGAGGCAACCATCTGTCTCCCAACAGCTGTTCCAGTGGGTACCCTCCCCCAACCTTCTCTGAGCCTTTTGGGTCCTTGTGACCAGGCCATTTAGCCCATGGTGTGCAAAAAAGTGCCGCTCAGAGGTTGGGTTGGGTTGTTTTACCTCTGAGCGGCATTTTTTTGCACACCATGGGCTAAATGGCCAGGCCACATGGACCCCGAAGGCTCAGAGAAGGTTGTGGGAGGGGACCCACTGGAACAGCTGTTGGGAGACAGATGGTAGCCTCCCGTCAAGGCCATCCAGCGTGTTCTTTAACGTGCACAGGGTATGGCTCTCCCGCACACGGGGCCACGGCTTAACGTCCCATCCGACGGACGGCGGCCTTTTCAAGCCCATCGGTGTCCCCTACTGACCGTGGGCAGGGCGGGGCCGCTCAGAGGTAAAACAATCCAACGTTAAAGAACACGCTGGATGGCCTTGACGGGAGGCTACCATCTGTTTCCCAACAGCTGTTCCAGTGGGTCCCCTCCCCCAACCTTCTCTGAGCCTTCGGGGTCCATGTGACCTGGCCATTTAGCCCATGGTGTGCAAAAAAGTGCCGCTCAGAGGTAAAACAACCCATAATGGTAATCTTTGCCGTACAATAGTAAAATCATTCCAACTACCACTTCTTTAAAACTTTTTTCAAATTTAACTTTCTACCATGTCTTTCCCCTTGAGAATGTTATTAAGGATACTGGAGACTAAAAAATTACTAAACTTGTGCATATTTCACTCATTTTTGAAGACTTAAAAAAAAAGTCTCAAACGAAAAGAAAAATGTCACACTACAATGGAAATCCAGTCCCTTACCTTTTTCGGCTCTACCGAGTCTCGCCCCCCCCCCCCCCCGCCCATTATTTTTCTTTCTAGATATGGCCTAAAGACATTTTACATTTGTGTTTGCATTTTTATAGATGATAAGCACTGGATAGTCTTAAATTAATCTTGGAAAGCGAATTTTTCGTGGTAATCGTGTCATCCAGTGTCTCTTGCATGCCCCCCCCCCCCCCCCCCCCGTAACATTTTATCTTGTCTTCTTTTATATCTACTCTTCCAACGTAAAAAAAAAACTCTTTAAAGTCAACAAAATCTTTCTAATTACAAAATCTCCCAGCTTAGCTGGGTTGTTTTACCTCTGAGCGGCACTTTTTTGCACACCATGGGCTAAATGGCCAGGTCAGATGGACCCCGAAGGCTCAGAGAAGGTTGGGGGAGGGAACCCACTGGAACAGCTGTTGAGAGACAGATGGTAGCCTCCCGTCAAGACCATCCAGCGTGTTCTTTAACGTGCACAGGGATGGCTCTTCCGCATAAGGGGCCACGGCTTAACGTCCCATCCGACAGACGGCGGTCATTCCAAGCCCATCGGTGTCCCCTACTGACCGAGGGCAGGGCGGCGAATTTTTGCGGAGATAAATCTCAACGCTGACCCAGCTGGGACTCGAACCTGGGAACTACAGATTACGAGCCTGGCGCACTACCAACTGAGCTACACCCGCCCCTCCCCTCCCAGCTTAGTAAAGTAAGCGAAAGTTTTATCTCTTACTTGCTTTTCACAATATAAGCGAAAGAATGAAAAGAAAAATTTTTTTGATGCACAAGTTCAGCTTTTTTAATCTTTTCCACTCGCATTCATAATAAATTCCATCGCGAGACGTTCTCGTGCCTTCCTGAACAGTTGAGCTCTCTTTTCGTTTCAAATTCAAGAGCAAAAATGCAAACATGTGACAACTTAAACTCTCTGACTGTAATGTAAAATAATTTAGTGGTTTGGAGCAATTTTTTTCATCTTTGGCCTGTTTAGTTTGCGTCTACGACGTTAGCGACAAACATCAACATCAATTAGTATTGCTAGCTAAACAATAATGAAATAATATTGCATTTAATCTCTTGGGGTTTTAACCCAGGTATTTCATTCACAGTGTGAACGCACTTAACTGTATTTGTTTTTAATATTCTCTTAGACGGTAACACGCACTTCACGATTTACCGCGTTGTCTTTTACTGCACAAAGTTAACGTTCACCGACAAAAAAAAAATGCTGTGTAAATATTTTTAACGACTATTGTATTTTCTGAAACTTGGAGAAATTTAAAATTATTTCAATGCGGTTTAAATCCATTATGTGCTTTTCCATATTTATTTAATTGTATCCGATGTCTTGGAAGCAGCTGTCTGAGTAGCAGCAAACATTGGATGGCTATGGTTTAGTGACGTAATAAAAGGGGGGAATATCAGTGGTATATACTGTTTCGAAAACTACAGAATAGTTTAAACTGTAAAATTTATTCCCTAATTAATAATAAAATATTTTTAATTATTAAAATTATAACAAAATAATGCAAAAATAAATCCATACAGTCGCTCAAAAAAACATCCGAACACTGGCAACCTTCGTGTCACGTGACATGAAGGTTGCCAGATCGCTAATTTCTAAAAAAAAATGGTTGCCAGATATTTTTGTTGAATTCTTTAATTAACCATAGTGTTCGGAAAATTTTTTGTGCGACTGTGCATTCCGTTAGATGCGGGATTCGGTAATATTTTTGGTTGGGTTGTTTTACCATTGAATGGCAGTTTTTTTGCACACAATGGGCTAAATGGCCAGGTCACAAGGACCCCAAGGGTTCAGAGAAGGTGGAGAGAAGGGGACCCGTTGGACAGCTGTTACGAGACAGATGGTAGCCTCCCGTCAAAGCCATCCAGCATGTCTTTAACGTGCACCGAGTATGGCTCTCCAGCACACGGGGCCACGGCTTAACCTGCCATCTGACAGATTACACCGCCGTCCCACTTGGAAGAGGCAAAAAAATTGTTGAACTTATGTGTGTTTCCCGCATTTTTCAATAATTTTAGAGACTTCTAAAACGGAGTGGGGATATTATATTGAAATAGAAATCCAGTCCCCCCCCCCCCGCTCCATTTCATTTTTTTTCGAGTTTAATTTTTCAGATAAATGCTGGCCAATGCGGCGACTGCAAATCACTTGGCAGCGGAACTGCGCATCTAGTCATTTTGTAGATTATTTGAAAGGGGTGTTAGTTAATCGATTCACTCAACTTCTATCATCGCTATCGTATTTAGAGATAAAATTCTCTTCAGCTGGGTGCAACAAGAACACACGATCGCCTGACATTTTATCGGAAGGCAGCGGGTTCGAATCCCACTAGGGCTCAAGGCAAGTTTTTCTCTATGCAGAAGAGGGGCAGGGGTGGCCAAGTCGATAGCGCACCAGGCTCGTAATCTGCAGTTCCTAGGTTCGAGTCTCGCCTGCACCAGCGTCGAACTTTATCTCCCCTAAACCCTCGCCTTGCTCAGTGGGGGACACCAATGGGCTTGGTAAAGGCCGCCGTCCGTCGGATGGTGCGTTAAGCCGTGGCACCGTGTGCGGAAGAACCACACCACGTGCATGTTAAAGAGCACGCTGGATGGTCTTTACGGAAGGCTACCATCTGTCTCCCAACAGCTGTTCCAGTGAGTCCCCTCCCCCAAACTTTCTCTGAGCCCTCGGGGTCCTTGTGACCTGGCCATTTAGCCCATGGTGTGCAAAATAAAGTGCCGTTCAGAGGGAAAACAACCCAACCCTATTTCGTCCTTGGATAGATCTCCTGATACCATTTGGAGTTCTTATTGTATCCTTGAGATAACGGAATGGTGAACACCAAAGATTATGGCGCCCTCTGTCATTGTTTGATCTGTCTTTACCCTTCCAACGGTCCTCCACCGTCGAGTCATTTCGTGTCATCATGAAGCAATCGACTCTTCCAGACTGACAAGTCAGCTTTTCAATTTAATATGAAATTTTTACATGGGCTAAATGGCCAGGTCACATGGACCCCGAAGTCTCAGAGAAGGTTGGGGGAGGGGACCCACTGGAACAGCTGTCGGGAGACAGATGGTAGCTTCCCGTCAAGGCCATCCAGCGTGTTCTTTAACGTTGGGTTGTTTTACCTCTGAGCGGCATTTTTTGCACACCATGGGCTAAATGGTCAGGTCACATGGACCCCTAAAGGCTCAGAGAAGGTTGGGGGAGGGGACTCAATGGAACAGCTGTTGGGAGACAGATGGTAGCCTCCCGTCAAGGCCATCCAGCGTGTTCTTTAACGTTGGATTGTTTTACCTCTGAGCAGCACTTTTTTGCACACCATGGGCTAAATGGCCAGGTCACATGGACCCCGAAGGCTCAGAGAAGGTTGGGGGAGGGGACCCACTGGAACAGCTGTTGGGAGGCAGATGGTAGCCTCCCGTCAAGGCCATCCAGCGTGTTCTTTAACGTGCACAGGGTATGACTCTCCCGCACACGGGGCCACGGCTTAACGTCCCATCCGACGGACGGCGGCCTTTCCAAGCCCATCGGTGTCCCCTACTGACCGTGGGCAGGGCGAGGAATTTTGCGGAGATAAATCTCAACGCTGACCCAGCTGGGACTCGAACCTGGGAACTACAGATTACGAGCCTGGCGCGCTACCGACTGAGCCACACCCACCCCTACGTCATGTTGGATTTACATACACACACATTAAATTACCTACGTCCAATAAGCGAAGGCCGTTCAATTAAGTAATGACGTTAGTATAGCGATTCCTAAATCTTTAGACATTTCTTATATATTTATTGCTATTATTATTACTGGTAAATTTTAACACTAATATTTATACTAATGTTTATTTACAAGTATAAACTTTTTGATAAATAGCACTAGTATAGAGATCAGTATTAAAATTTACCAGTAATAAGAATAGAAATATATATAGAAGAATTCTGTAGAGGTTCACTTGATTGATTGATAGAATTTGAAGTACAGTCGCTAAAAAAAATATCCGGACACCATGGTTGAATGCAGAATTCAGAAAAAAGATGGGGCAATGATTTTTTTTTTTTTTTGAAATTAGTGATTTGGCAACCTTCGTGTCACGTGACACGAAGTTTGCCAGATAACTAATTTCTAAAAAAAAGTGGCCGCCGTCTGTCTGATGGGACGTTAAGCCGTGGTCCGTGTTCGGGAGGGCCATACCCTGTGCACGTTAAAGAACACGCTGGATGGCCTTGACGGGAGGCTACCATCTGTCTCCCAACAGTTGTTCCAATAGGTTCCCTCCCCCAACCTTCTCTGAGCCATCGGGGTCCTTGTGACCTGGCCATTTAGCCCATGGTGTGCAAAAAATTGCCGCTCAGAGGTAAAACAACCCAACGTTAAAGAACACGCTGGATGGCCTTGACGGGAGGCTACCATCTGTCTCCCAAAGCTGTTCCAATGGGTTCCCTCCCCCAACCTTCTCTGAGCCATCGGGGTCCTTGTGACCTGGACACTTAGCCCATTGTGTGTAAAAAAGTGCCGCTCAGAGGTAAAACAACCCAACGTTAAAGAACACGCTGGATGGCCTTGACGGGAGGCTACCATCTGTCTCCCAACAGCTGTTCCAATGGGTTCCCTCTCCCAACCTTCTCTGAGCCATCGGGGTCCTTGTGACCTGGACACTTAGCCCATTGTGTGTAAAAAAGTGCCACTCAGAGGTAAAACAACCCAACCCAATCCATCCTCGTATCAGGTCAATTGTAGTGATTTTTTTTCTCTTGTTGATTTTGAAAATCAAGAAATAGCCATAGGGCTCTGATTCTTTTCAGTTTACACCTCTTACATTTTAACTTCAATGTCACAGGCACACTTTAGATGGAGAAGATAAGGATCCTTTTCGTACGTTTATGATCTTTGATCATAAATGGATCTCTGATAGAAACATTGTTGAGGTTAGTTGTACAGTCACTGAAAAAAATATCCGAACACTATGATTGATTACAGAATTCAGAAAAAATATCTGCCAACGATATTTTTAGAAATCAGTGATCTGGCAACCTTCGTGTCGCGTGATTACAGAATTCAGGAAAAATATCTGGAGCGTGTACAGCAACTGTACACGCTGCAGTTACCGTTTACAGCAAACTGGAGCGTGTGCAGTTACTGCACACGCTCCAGTTTACTGTGAACGGTAACTGCACACGCTCAATATTTCCGTGAGTGAGCCCACACGATCTAGTATCAAAATAATATGACCACCTACAGTCGCTTAAAAGAAATATCCGAACACTATGATTGATTACAGAATTCAGAAAAAATATCTGCCAACGATATTTTTAGAAATTAGTGATCTGGCAACCTTCGTGTCGCGTGATTACAGAATTCAGGAAAAATATCTGGAGCGTGTACAGCAACTGTACACGCTCCAGTTACCGTTCACAGCAAACTGGAGCGTGTGCAGTCACTGCACACGCTCCAGTTTACTGTGAACGGTAACTGCACACGCTCAATATTTCCGTGAGTGAGCCCACACGATCTAGTATCAAAATAATATGACCACCTACAGTCGCTCAAAAAAAGTATCCAAACACTAGGGTTGATAACGGAATTCAGAAAAAATATCTGGCAACGATATTTTTAGAAATTAGTGATCTGGCAACCTTCGTGTCACGTGACACGAAGGTTGCCACATCACTAATTTTTTTAAAAAAATCTTTGCCAGATATTTTTTTCTAAATTCTGTAACAAACCAGGGTGTTCGGATATTTTTTTTGAGCGACTGTACGGCCTTGTGTTTTAGGAGATGTTGCCTAAGTACGCTAAAAAGATTTTTTAATCTCTAGATATTATTTTTTTATTCGCATTTTAGTGATCCTGCTCAACTTTTGATGAGCAGTGTAGTAACTCATTCCTCCTTTTTTTTTTTTAAATCTTTTTCAAGAGCCTAAAATCGTGTCGCTTTTAATTTGCGCCAAATCGGGCCTTACTGAATTTCCCTCTGCACTGACTAACCAAATATTGACCCCTTCGTCGTTGGTGCCGGTGTGCAAACAGGTGACCGTCGGGGAGGCATCACCTGACCTGTCTGCAAACATTTTCGCGCGATTCTGGCGGCTCCCTCACACACTCTACGTGACGTCACGCGCTTCACATCATCCTCCAATGTCAACACGAAGAGGGAAAATAACGCGAATAAGAGATTTAAGCATTAGCCATTTCTTATTGAAGAAATGGCAGTTTTAAAAAAATGCTTTATGGGTTCGCTTTCAGGATTTTTAGGTTGTTTTACCTCTGAGGGGCACTTTGTTTTCTGCACACATTGGGCTAAATAGCCAGGTCACATGGACCCCGAAGGCTCAGAGAAGGTTGGGGGAGGGGACCCACTGGAACAGCTGTTGGGAGACAGTGGTAGCCTCCCGTCAAGGCCATCCAACGTGTTCTTTAACGTTGGGTTGTTTTACCTCTGAGCGGCACTTTTTTGCACACCATGGGCTAAATTGCCAGGTCACATGGACCCCGAAGGCTCAGAGAAGGTTGGGGGAGGGGACCCACTGGAACAGCTGTTGGGAGACAGATGGTAGCCTCCCGTCAAGGCCATCCAACGTGTTCTTTAACGTTGGGTTGTTTTACCTCTGAGCGGCACTTTTTTGCACACCATGGGCTAAATTGCCAGGTCACATGGACCCCGAAGGCTCAGAGAAGGTTGGGGGAGGGAACCCACTGGAACAGCTGTTGGGGGACAGATGGTAGCCTGTCAAGGCAATCCAGTGTGTTCTTTAACGTTGGGTTGTTTTACCACTGGAAAAGAACAACTGGAAGGTTGGGGGAGGGAACCCACTGGAACAGCTGTTGGGGGACAGATGGTCCCGTCAAGGCAATCCAGTGTGTTCTTTAACGTGCACAGGGTATCGCTCTCCCAAATACGGAACCATGGCTTAAAGTCCCATCCGACGGACTGCGTTCTTTCCAAGCCCACAATGGCCAGGTTACAAGGACCTGTTGGGTTCAGAGAAAGGTAGGAGGAGAGACCCACTGGACACCTGTTTGGAGACAGATGGTAGCTTCCCATCCATCGTGTTCTTTAACATGCACTGGATATAGTTCTCCCGCAGACGAGGCCACGGCCTGAAGTCCCATCTAACAGACTGCGACCTTTCCGAGACCATCGGTGTCCCCTATTGACCGTGGGCAGAGCGGGCAGTTGTGCGGAGATAAAGCTCAATCCTGTCCCAGCTTGGACTCGAACATGGGAACTGCAGGTTACGAGTCTGGCACGCTACTGACTGAGCCACCCCGTCCTCTTCAAAGAAGTATAACTCTGAAGAAGGAATAGATAGCATCATGGATGGAAAAATACTTTTGCTCTTCATGCAGATTTCAGTAATTTGATTCGTAATTGGGAATTCTCTCTACCGATGTTTCCTAATGGGGTTCAAAATTAAGAATGCACTCTCCAAATAGTGTTAAATTTGTATACCAAGTAGATGTTGTTTCTAAAAAAAAAAAGGATCTTTTTTGAATAAATAATGGGGCTTACGATATAATCACGATTATAACGATTATGGCAATCCTTACAGAAGAGTAGAAATTCAAATCGTGTCGTTCGCACAATTAATATAAAAAAATTAAATAAACTAGAACTCTTCAAAATCTGTAAATGAACGGTCAGTAGGGGACACCGATGGGCTTGGAAAGGCCGCCGTCCATCGGATGGGATGTTAAGCCGTGGCCCCGTGTGCTGGAGATCCATACCCTATGCACGTTAAGGAAACGTAGGATGGTCTTGACGGGAGGCTACCATCTGCCTCCCAAAAGCTGTTCCAGTGGGTCCCCTCCCCCAACCTTCTCTGAGCCTTGGGTGTCCTTGTGACCTGGCCATTTAGCCCATGGTGTGCAAAAAAGTGCCGCTCAGAGGTAAAACAACTCAACGTTAAAGAACACGCTGGATGGCCTAGACGGGAGGTTACCATCTGTCTCCCAACAGCTGTTCGACTGGGTCTCCTCCCCCAATCCTTCTCTGATACTTCGGGGTCCCTGTGACCTGGCCATTTAGCCCATGGTGTGCAAAAAAGTAGCCGCTCAGAGGTAAAACAACCCAACGTTAAAGAACACTCTGGATGGCCTTGACTGAAGGCTACCATCTGTCTCCCAACAGCTGCTCCAGTGGGTCCACTCCCCCAACCTTCTCTGAGTCTTCGGGGTCCCTGTGACCTGGCCATTTAGCCCATGGTGTGCAAAAAAGTGCCGCTCAGAGGTAAAACAACTCAACGTTAAAGAACACGCTGGATGGCCTAGACGGGAGGTTACCATCTGTCTCCCAACAGCTGTTCGACTGGGTCTCCTCCCCCAATTCTTCTCTGATCCTTCGGGGTCCCTGTGACCTGGCCATTTAGCCCATGGTGTGCAAAAAAGTGCCGGTCAGAGGTAAAACAACCCAAAGTTAAAGAACACACTGGATAGCCTTGACGGGAGGTTACCATCTGTCTCCCAACAGCTGTTCCACTGGGTCTCCTCCCCCAATCCTTCTCTGATCCTTCGGGGTCCCTGTGACCTGGCCATTTAGCCCATGGTGTGCAAAAAAGTAGCCGCTCAGAGGTAAAACAACCCAACGTTAAAGAACACTCTGGATGGCCTTGATGGAAGGCTACCATCTGTCTCCCAACAGCTGTTCCAGTGGGTCCACTCCCCCAACCTTCTCTGAGTCTTCGGGGTCCCTGTGACCTGGCCATTTAGCCCATGGTGTGCAAAAAAGTGCCGCTCAGAGGTAAAACAACCCAACGTTAAAGAACACGCTGGATGGCCTTGACGGGAGGTTACCATCTGTCTCCCAACATCTGTTCCAGTGGGTCCCCTCCCCCAATCCTTCTCTGATCCTTCGGGGTCCCTGTGACCTGGCCATTTAGCCCATGGTGTGCAAAAAAGTGCCGCTCAGAGGTAAAACAACCCAACGTTAAAGGACACGCTGAATGGCCTTGACGGGAGGCTACCATCTGTCTCCCTACAGCTGTTCCAGTGGGTCCCCTCCCCCAACCTTCTCTGAGCCTGCGGGGTCCCTGTGACCTGGCCATTTAGTCCATGGTGTGCAAAAAAGTGCCGCTCAGAGATAAAACAACCCAACCCAACTGTAAATGAACATTTTCCAAGACTCTGCATTGTCGTCCATAAACTTCGAAAAAGTCCTACAGCAAAAAATATTTTTCGGGTGAAATTTAAAAAAAAATGATTTAGGGAGAAAGAGAGAGAGACAAACTATATCAACAATTTTTGGCTCTTCTTCAAAAATTATAACAAAAAAATCCGAGATAATATTTTAGTAGTGTTTAAAGTTAGTTATGGTAGTAAAACGTGGACGCTTTGTAAACAAGATAAGAGGAAACTAGATGCTTTTGATTCCAGATGCTTACGCAGTATCTTGGGCATTAGGTGGTTCAACTTTGTAACTAATGATGAGGTTAGGCAAAGGAGTCTGCAACCTCCTTTAAGCAGCATATTGTGCAGAGAGAGACTCCGCTGGTTTGGCCATGTTGCCCGTATGGATAATTATAGATTGGCGAATAGGGTTATGAACAGTGTGCCTAGAGGCCTCAGAAGGAGGGGGAGACCTAGGATGCGGTGGGCAGACAATGTCAAACAGGAACTTGTTAAGAAATGTGCAGTGGCCCAATGCAGCTACTATTCTATTACCGCGACTCACGTACAACGTTTGTTTGTGAATACTTACAAGAACCACACTGAAGTGCCATTGAATTAGGGATAGTAGACGTTAGCCATATTCAGTACCGTAAGTCCCTTCATTTTGCGCGCATGCGTGACTGAAACTCTGGTCATATATAGCTGTCAGCTTTGGCTTCCCCAAGCATTCGTCGTGAGAAGCGTAATGGGAAAGGCGCGGGATTTAGATGCATTTGACAGAGGGCAGATCGTAGGATTGGATTGTTTTACCTCTGAGCGGCACTTTTTTGCACACCATGGGCTAAATGGCCAGGTCACATGGACCCCGGAGGCTCAGAGAAGGTTGGGGGAGAGGACCCACTCGAACAGCTGTTGGGAGACAGATGCTAGCCTCCCGTCAAGGCCATTCAGCGTGTTCTTTAACGTGCATAGGGTATGGCTCTCCCGCACACGGAGCCACGGCTTAACGTCCCATCCGACGGACGGCGCCTTTTCAAGCCCATCGGTGTCCCCTACTGACCGTGGGAAGGGCGGGGAAATTTTACGGAGATAAATCTCAACGCTGACCCAGCTGGGACTCGAACCTGGAAACTACAGATTACGAGCCTGGCGCGCTCCCGACTGAGTCACTCCCGCCCCGCAGATCGTAGCTGTCCGACGGATGGGACACTCGATCTCCGAAATCTTCTAGGAAAATGGAACTTCCGGCAAAAAAAAAGCACCCGGACAAGAACAATTGTGGGCTTCGCCGTCTGATCTACCTCGTACAGACCAATAGAGACCAGACATTATCTGAAATAGCCTCTTATCTGAACGCGGGTTCAAGCCGGGAAGTCAATGCATGGACCATGCAACGGTCACTTCATTGTCTCAGCTTCGGGAGCCGCTGACCTACGAGGGTCCCCCTTTTAACGACATGACACCGAGCTCAATGCCTTGCTTGGGCTAAAGAACATTGAAAGTGGACCATCGAAAATTGGCAACGGAGAGCCTGGAGTGATGAATCCTGATTTAAACTTCATCACGCCGATGGGAGACTGAGGGTATAGCGCCAACCCCATGAAGCCATGGATCCTGCATGTCAGGTCAGAACAGTACAAGCTGATGGTGGCTCAGTGATGGCCTGGGGGCGGGAGTTGCTCAGTCAGTAGCGCGCCAGGCTCGTAATCTGTAGTTCCCAGGTTCGAGTCCCAGCTGAGTCAGCGTTGAGATTTATCTCCGCAAAATTCCCCGCCCTGCCCACAGTCAGTAGGGGACACCGATGGGCCTGGAAAGGCCGCCGTCCGTCGGATGGGACGTTAAGCCGTGGCCCCGTGTGCGGGAGAGTCATACCCTGTGCACGTTAAAGAACACGCTGGAGATGGCCTTGACGGGAGGATACCATCTGTCTCCCAACAGCTGTTCCAGTGGGTTCCCTCCCCAACCTTCTCTGAGATTTCGTGGTCCATGTGACCTGGCCATTTAGCCCATGGTGTGCAAAAAAGTGCCGCTCAGAGGTAAAACAACACAACGTTAAAGAACCCGATGGATGGCCTTGACGGGAGGCTATCATCTGTCTCCCAACAGCTGTTCCAGTGGGTCCCCTCCCCCAACCTTCTCTGAGATTTCGTGGTCCATGTGACCTGGCCATTTAGCCCATGGTGTGCAAAAAAGTGCCGCTCAGAGGTAAAACAACTCAACGTTAAAGAACCCGATGGATGGCCTTGACGGGAGGCTACCATCTGTCTCCCAACAGCTGTTCCAGTGGGTCCCCTCCCCCAACCTTCTCTGAGCCTTTAGGGGTCCATGTGACCTGACCATTTAGCCCATGGTGTGCAAAAAAGTGCCGCTCAGAGGTAAAACAACAACAACAAAGTGATGGCCTGGGGTGTCTTCTGTTGGACATCTGTGGGACCTTTGGTATGTGTACCGACGACTCTCAATGCATCCCAATACGTAGAACTCATGGCTGACTATTTACACCCATTTATGGCCATCATGCATCCCAATGGAGATGACGTCTATCAGCAAGACAACTGTTCATCTCACAGGTCCAGGTTGGCTACTGCATGGTTGCAGGAGCATTCTGCTGACTTTGAAATAATGAATTGGACACCTAGAAGCCCAGATTTAAATCCCATCGTAAATCTTTCGGATATCGTCGAGCAGAGAGTTCGGACCCGTGTCCCATCAACGACGACCTTGAGAGAATTATGGACAGTTCTGGTAGATGCATGAGTCAATTTACCTGTGGACATGTACGTAAGGTTGTAGACTCCTTTGCCTCGTCGTGTGGGGGGCGGGGGTGGCTCAGTCGGTAGCACGCCAGGCTCGTAATCTGTAGTTCCCAGGTTCGAGTCCCAGCTGGGTCAGCGTTGAGATTTATCTCCGCAAAATTCCCCGCCCTGCCCACGGTCAGTAGGGGACACCGATGGGCATGGAAAGGCCGCCGTCCGTCGGATGGGACGTTAAGCCGTGGCCCCGTGTGTGGGAGAGCCATATCCTGCACGTTAAAGAACACGCTGGATGGCCTTGATAGAAGGCAACCATCTGTCTGCCAACAGCTGTTCCAGTGGGTCCCCTCCCCCAACCTTCTCTGAGTCTTCGAGGTCCATGTGACCTGGCCATTTAGCCATGGTGTGCAAAAAAGTGCCGTTCAGAGGTAAAACAACCCAACCGAAACTCGTCGTGTGGCGGCTGTTATCAGGGCAAGAGGGGATCCAACACGTTACTAAGTTGCTATCCCTAATTCAATGGCACTTCAGTGCAAACTCGTTATCAGGGCCAGAGGGGATCCAACACGTTACTAGGTTGCTTACCCTAATTCAATGGCACTTCAGTGCAAACTCGTTATCAGGGCCAGAGGGGATCCAACACGTTACTAGGTTGCTTACCCTAATTCAATGGCACTTCAGTGCAAACTCGTTATCAGGGCCAGAGGGGATCCAACACGTTACTAGGTTGCTATCCCTAATTCAATGGCACTTCAGTGCAAGCTCGTTATCAGGGCCAGAGGGTATCCAACACGTTACTAGGTTGCTATCCCTAATTCAATGGCACTTCAGTGCAAACTCGTTATCAGGGCCAGAGGGGATCCAACACGTTACTAGGTTGCTAACCCTAATTCAATGGCACTTCAGTGCAGACTCGTTATCAGGGCCAGAGGGGATCCAACACGTTACTAGGTTGCTATTCCTAATTCAATGGCACTTCAGTGCAAGCTCGTTATCAGGGCCAGAGGGTATCCAACACGTTACTAGGTTGCTATCCCTAATTCAATGGCACTTCAGTGCAAACTCGTTATCAGGGCCAGAGGGGATCCAACACGTTACTAGGTTGCTATCCCTAATTCAATGGCACTTCAGTGCAAACTCGTTATCAGGGCCAGAGGGGATCCAACACGTTACTAGGTTGCTATCCCTAATTCAATGGCACTTCAGTGCAAACTCGTTATCAGGGCCAGAGGGGATCCAACACGTTACTAGGTTGCTAACCCTAATTCAATGGCACTTCAGTGCAAACTCAATATCCACTCTTGGTTAAAAATTACATGATAAAAGTAATTTGACTCCAATGCAAAAAAAAAACTAATATTCCTCTCAGTACACTTCAATTCCATCAACTCTTTATATCGTAATTCGTCCCAAAATCAGATCTCTTCCCACATATTGTCGTCCTTTCATCATTTTGAAGGGCATGCCAGCAAACAGATCAATCATTGGGACGAGTGCAAAAGAGATCCCACTACATGCTCCACCCACCTAGACAGAATACGATTACCAGGCAATATGTCCCGTTATGCATTCCACGCAATCCAACGTGCAGGATTTTCACGTTCTTTTGCGCCGACCCCGGCTGGGTAAATATTGACTGATTTCCATGTCAGGAATGCGCAATGGAGGCTGACTTTCTTCCTTCGGAGATGCGGGAGTATTTGCTTTTTGATCCTCCGCTCTTCGGCATCAACAAGATCTACCTCATCACTCACCTAAATGCAAACTCTCTCTCTCTAGCTTTTCCTCTTATTCTCTCTCTCTCTTTTTCTAACTCTCCATCTTCCTCTGGTTTTCCCCTTTCTTCCATCCATTATTTCATTTCATCATTTTCATCATTTTCTCTCTAATTCTTAGTTTTTCCTCTTTTCCTTTCTGTTTCTTTATTTTTCTGATTCGCTCTGTCTATCTCTATCCGTTTTCTTTCCGTCTTCAGCTGTGATTTTATCTCTCTCTCATTCTTTTTCTCACCTTTTCTCTCTTTAGATCTCTCACTTTCTCTCCTCCATCATCTTTCTGTTTCTTTCCCTCTTTCTCTCTCACTATTCTCCTTTTTTATTTCGCTTCTTCTTATGTTTCTTTCCATTTCTGTTTTCCTTTCTGTATCTCACGCTTCCGATTTCTCTCTCTTTCTAGCTCCCCATCTTGATCTCTCTCCATCCATCTATTTCCAACTCTCATTTTTCTAGTTCTCCATCTTTCACACACACACACACACAGAGAGAGATGTACCTATCTCTCCTTCTTTCTTCCTCTCTCTTTCATTCTCTCTTCTTCCTTCTCTCTCTTTCGCCATCTCGTTTCAACTCCAGTGAGTCCACTTCCCCCAACCTTATCTGAGCCCTTGCGGTCCTTGTGACCTGGTTATTAACCCACTGTGTGCAAAAAGCATACAGTGGGTTAATAGGTTGGGTTGGGCTGTTTTACCTCTGAGCGGCACTTTTTTGCACACCATGGGCTAAATGGCCAAGTCACATGGACCCCGAAGGCTCAGAGAAGGTTGGGGGAGGGGACCCACTGGAACAGCTGTTGGGAGACAGATGGTAGCCTCCTGTCAAGGCCATCCAGCGTGTTCTTTAACGTGCACAGGGTATGGCTCTCCCGCACACGGGGCCACGGCTTAACGTCCCATCCGACGGACGGCGGCCTTTCCAAGCCCATCGGTGTCCCCTACTGACTGTGGGCAGGGCGGGGAATTTTGCGGAGATAAATCTCAACGCTGACCCAGCTGGGACTCGAACCTGGGAACTACAGATTACGAGCCTGGCGCACTACCGACTGAGCCACCCCCGCCCCAGTTGGTTAATGACCAGGTCACAAGAACCCCAAGGGTAAAATACAAACCTCACAACTTTAACCCCATCTCAAACGCAAAATAACCCATCCTATTCCGCCCATATAGTATTAATGAACTATTCAGTATGAATATTTTGTTAATAAATAAACCTATTTTTTATACTGCAAACTACACTAGTGCTCAAAAGTTAAGATGGAGACCCAGTTTATGTCTGAAATCTAAAATAAGCCTTCTATGGTACAATGTGACTGAAGATAAAGATCTGAATGAAATCTCTATAAATCTCGATTTTAAGCATTAGTAACTGATATTTAAAGAGTTACGGAAGTTGAAATATTTAACATCAGTAACGCATTGCTGTGAAACTCATAAAATATTGATGAATATTGAATTACTGACACAAACATCTAAAGCATATACTTATTACTTGTTATTTAGGTTTTAATTTGCTTTTGAGGTGAAATCTTATGACAGCCATTACTATTTTATAATCTAAACTTCAGTAACTCTTTATATACAGTCGCAGAAAAAAATATCCGAACACTATGATTATTTACAGAATTCAGAAAAAATACCTGGCAACGATTTTTTTTTAGAAATTAGTGATCTGGCAACCTTCGTGTCACGTGACACGAAGGTTGCCAGATCACTAATTTCTAAAAAAAATCGTTGCCACTTATTTATTCTACTTATTATCTATTATCTATTATTCTATTTACCTACACTTATATCTTATTATATATACTTAATTGATCTTCGCACATTTTACCGTAAAAGCCTTATTTTAAAAGCTAGAGATTCGAAGTTGTTTCCTATTTGCATAAAATGTGTTGTAAATTTTACCCACCACTGTCTATTACCTGTCTTTAGTTAATGCAAAAATAAAAGACACAATACGAAAAGCATTTCTTTATTCAATATCGTCCTAGTGTGTACAAAACCTCCGAAGAATTAAATCTATATTTTTTTTCCTATTTTTAAATAAGCAAAAATAAATTCGAAAAAACCAAGCAATTTGAACAATAGAATCAACTCTTAACAGACGTGTTTATCTGGATTAATCACCGAAAACTTCTTGTCACAATTATAGACATAATTAAACGCATTTTTTTTCTCTAAGTACCATAAGGTGTTTGCCACAACACTAGCAAACAGATTTCTGGAAGAACTGCGAATCTTAATTACGTATAGTCGCGTGCTGACAATCAGAAACAAACCAAATAAAATTAAGTACGAGAAACTGTTGTAAAGGGTCTAATTAAATTAATCGTGGATGACTGCTTCTTTCGCTATAGCAGCGAATCAAGACTTCCAATAACATCCCCCACCCCCACCCCCACCCCCGGCCTCTCCTCCCGGTTTGGTTTCAGATCGTGCTCACCAGCCAATAGCTGTCGTTGTCATGGAAACGCTAACTGTTAAAGAGATATTGTTATATTGGCGCTTGGAGCAAGTTTAAGTTGAAGCATTGTTCTAAGGGTTTGCTTGAACGTGGACTCCTTTACGACACTTTAGCACCTCGATTCAAATTAAACTAATAAACCTGTTGTCATGGCAACGAAGTCGATGCAGTTTTAGGTTGGTTACCTTAGCTGTACAAACTCAAAACCCAAATGTGTTGGGGCGGGGGTGGCTCAGTCGGTAGCGCGCCAGGCTCGTAATCTGTAGTTCCCAGGTTCGAGTCTCAGCTGGGTCAGCGTTGAGATTTATCTCCGCAAAATTCCCGCCCTGCCCGCGGTCAGTAGGAGACACCGATGGGCTTGGAAAGGCGGTCGTCCGTCAGATGGGACGTTAAGCCGTGGCCCCGTGTGCGGTAGAGCCATACCCCGTGCACGTTAAAGAACACGCTGGATGGCCTTGACGGGAGGTTACCATCTGTCTCCCAACAGCTGTTCCAGTGGGTCCCCTCCCCCAACCTTCTCTGAGCCTTCGGGGTCCATGTGACCTGGCCATTTAGCCCATGGTGTGCAAAAAAGTACCGCTCAGTGGTAAATCGACCCAACCCAAATGTGTACTGCTTTGAATCAAGTCGATAACGAGCCTGGCTGGTAATCTACAGTTACCAGTTCGAGTCCCAGCTGGGTCACCGTTGAGATTTATCTCTGCAAAACTCCCTGCCCTACAATCGGTCAGTAGGGGACACTGATGACTTGAAAAGACCGCCGTCTGTCGGATGGGACATTAAGCCGTGGCCCCGTGTGCGGGAGAGCGATACCCTGTGCACTTTAAGGACCAGGCTGGATGGTGTTGATGGGAGACTACCATATGTATCCTAACAGCTGTTCAGTGGGGCCCTTTCCTCCAATCTTCTCTGAGCCTTCGGGGTCCTTGCGACCTGGCCATTTAGCCCATGGTGTGCAAAAAAAAAAAGTATCGCTCAGAGGTGAAACAACAGAACCAGATATGTCCATGTGCACAGCAATTCAAAAATAACAAATTTCAAAGCATATTTTGTCACAAAATTGCATTACGTGAAAAACTAATTTATATCCATAAAATAAACTAGAAGAATAGCACATCCCCTATGGTGATTGGCGGGGTGGCTCAGTCGGTAGCGCTCCAGACTCGTAATCTGCAGTTCCCAGGCCCTGCCCACGGTCAGTAGGGGACACCGATGGGCTTGGAAAGGCCGCCGTTCCTCGAATGGGGCGGGGCGTTAAGCCGTGACCCTGTATGCGGGAGAGCCACACCCTGTGCACGTTAAAGAACACGCTGGATGGCCTTGACGGGAGGCAACCATCTGTCTCTCAACAGCTGTTCCAGTGGGTCTCCTCCCCCAACCTTCTCTGAGCCTTCGGGGTCCATGTGACCTGGCCATTTAGCCCATGGTGTGCAAAAAAGAACCGCTCAGAGGTAAAACAGCCCAACCCTCTGGTGATATGTAGGCTCGTTTTTCAAAGAGAAGGAAGTTTTTAATTTCCTCTTTAAAATGTTTCTTACATCAGTGGAAATTTGAGCTAATGGATGATTAGGAAAATGCATGTAATAATATTTTATCGGTATCAATACGGAATAAAAAAATAATGTTTATCTGTTAAAACAAAACAGTTGTATTTTATTGGGTTGCTTTACCTCTGAGCGGCACTTTTTGCACACCATGGGCTAAATGGCCAGGTCACAAGGACCCCGAAGGCTCAGAGAAGGTTGGGTGAGGGGACCCACTGGAACAGCTGTTGGGAGACAGATGGTAGCCCCCCGTCAAGGCCATCCAGCGTGTTCTTTAACGTGCACAGGGTATGACTCTCCCACTCCAGGAACCACGGCTTAACGTCCCATCTGACGGACGGCGGCCTTTCCAAGCCCATCGGTGTCCCCTACTGACCGTGGGCAGGGCGGGGAATTTTGCGGACATAAATCTCAACGCTGACCCAGCTGGGACTCGAACCTGGGAACTACAGATTACGAGCCTGGCGAGCTACCGACTGTGCCGCCCCTGTTGTATTTTACCACCACGTGTGGGGGGTAAGAGGTGAAATCATTAATCTCAATGCAAATCTCTTGATCGTCACATCCTACTGCATAAATTAAAATTTTTTAACATAAATAGCTTGTCTGTAATATTTTTTGAACCTTTCGGCGTTTTTTCAACTTTTTCGACCGTTAGAGGGAGGTATTATGACTGTCAAAAGATTCCGAAAGTGCGAAGATCAATTTGGTAAAAATAAAAGAGGTTTATACAGAGAGACGGACAGATGGACAGACGGATAACCAGAGAGATGGACAGATGATAGATGACGGATTGATTCGTGGGCACATAGAGGGAAAGACAGAGGGATAAATATGGAGGCAGATAGATAAATAGATCAACTGACAGACGGACGGACAGATACATGAAAAGAAATACAGAAAGGTGGACTGACAGATACATGGAAGAGAGGCAGTTAGACGGATAAACAGAGATATTAACAGATATATTGATGGTCAGATGAAAAAACAGAGAGAGAGGACAGATAGACCAACAGGCAGAAATATGGATGGTCAGATATATGGAGTGAGAGTCAATCCGACACAAATATGAAAGACAGAGAGACGGATAAATGGAGATACGAACGTATAGATTTCATGGACAGATGGAAAGACAGATAGACAGACGTACAAAAGGACATTGCCAGATACATGTATATAGACGAATAGATAGATGGGGAGAGACAGACAGACAGATAGTTGGAAAAAGAGACAAACAGGCATACAGACGGACAGATAGTTGGCGAAAAAGAGACAGACGGACAGATAGATGGAAAAAAGAGATAAATGGGGAAAGTCAGAGACAGATGGACGGAGAGAGACAGACAGATGGACAGCTAGATGAAGGGAGAGTTGGATTGGGTTGTTTTACCTCTGAGCGGCACTTTTTTGCACACCATGGGCTAAATGGCCAGGTCACATGGACCCCGAAGGCTCAGAGAAGGTTGGGGGAGGGGACCCACTGGAACAGCTGTTGGGAGACAGATGGTAGCCTCCCGTCAAGGCCATCCAGCGTGTTCTTTAACGTGCACAGGGTATGGCTCTCCCGCACACGGGGCCACGGCTTAACGTCCCATCCGACGGACGGCGGCCTTTCCAAGCCCATCGGTGTCCCCTACTGACCGTGGGCAGGGCGGGGAATTTTGCGGAGATAAATCTCAACGCTCACCCAGCTGGGACTCGAACCAGCAAACTACAGATTACGAGCCTGGCGCGCTACCGACTGAGCCACCCCCGCCCCATGAAGGGAGAGAGACAGAGACAGGTAAATAGTGAAAGAAAGAGAGGGAGAGAGGGAGGGAGGGACAGATAGAACGAGAGAGAGACAGATGGATAAATAGATTGGAAAGAAAAAGGGACAGACGGACACATAAACAGAGAGATAAACGGAAGACATATAAGTAGAGGGATGCAGAGAGAGAGAGAGAGATGGATGGATGGCGAGATTGACGATAAAGTGGAAAAATAAATCATTTTTTTCTGAAAGCTGACTAAAAAAAATCATCTTTACTAAATTCAATTCCATATTCCTCTTGCTAAAATATCAAAAGTAAGAATCTACCATTTCTACCCTCTCGTGCTAATAGAGGTGCCAGCCAATAAGATTAACTCTCGTAGCTTTCTTCTGATATCCATCTTCCTTTTCCTATCTGTTAGATTAATAACTCTCTTTCTATATCATCCGCGAGGTGAAGGCAGCCAGTCAGCCTTGCCTCAGTCTCCGAGAATCCATCCAGTTCCCAAGCCTCTCTCCCTGCGCAGAAGCAGACACAAAAATCAATAGCTTCTCTTCTTCTCCCGCGAGGCTCTTCTCTCATCCTCCAGCTTTTTATTTCCTCTTCCACAAAACACGTTTTTATTTTTCCTTTGTCTTTCTCATTTCTATTTTCGTTTTGTTTCTTTCGTTGTTTATGGGGGGCCTCACGTTTCCACGGTGCAGCGTGCTGCTGTCAGAAGCCAATCGCGTTTCAGTTTTCCACCATCCGGGAGGAAAGGATGTTGAAGATGAGACGACCACCTGTTGCGGCTCGCGCTGGTACAACTGGTTGTAGCCTGTTGCTCCTGGTGTAAGAGAGGAATTTTTTGAGTGTTTTATTCGCTCGCTAGCCACTTCGTTTTAAACCTGTGATCGATTTGTTCGCTTATTTAGGCTTCAAGAAGATTCTGCTTGAAACCGGACTCGAAAAATACGGTGCAGCTTCTTAAAGGAAGATGGGCAGAAGAAATAATTTCTTCGCTCTATCACATTCTCAGGTCTCTTGTTCATATACATATATATATGTTTTTTTGTGTTAAAGATGATTATTTTTCTACATACACTAGACATTCATTTTATAAAGTATTGTTCAATTTTTATACAATCAGAAACAGAATTAGGTGACTTCTTAAATAAGCCTTTTATGAAAAAATGGGACTGAAGATAATTCAAAGATCGCAATCGAATCTATTTCAAACTCGATTTTTAACAATATTCGTTCGGTATTTAATGAGCTGATAAAACATTTAGTAAGATAACTGGTTCTGCGAAAAAAAAAATCAAAATTGGGGAAAATTAACATTATTATTAAGCGAACTGCTAAAACTATAGTCCATATTCTTTTCCAAATGACTAACCGTATCCTTTTAGAATGGCTCTCCATATCCCTTTAGAAATAGCTATCCACATCATTTTAGAAATAGCTATCCACATCATTTTAGAAATAGCTATCCACATCATTTTAGAAATAGCTATCCACATCCTTTTAGAAATAGCTATCCACATCCTTTTAGAAATAGCTATCCACATCCTTTTAGAAATAGCTATCCACATCATTTTAGAAATAGCTATCCACATCCTTTTAGAAATAGCTATCGACAACCTTTTCCAAATGACACTACATATCCTTTTAGAATGACCATCAATATCCTTTTAGAAATAGCTATCGATATCCTTTTATAAATAGCTATCCATATACTTTTCCAAATGACTATCCACATTCTTTTAGAAACGGTCTCCATATCCTTTTCCGAATGATTCTCCATGTCATTTTCGAAATGACTCTCTATATTCGTTTTAGAATGGATGTTCAAATCCTCTTATAAATAGCTATCGATATCCTTTTCCAAATGACTTTCTACATTCTTTTAGAAACGGTCTCCATATCCTTTTCCGAATGACTCTCCATGTCATTTTCCCGAAACGACTCTCCATGTCCTTCTAGAAATGGTTATCGATATCCTCTTAGAAATACCTTTCGATACCCTTTTCGAAATGACTCTCCATATCTCCCCCCCCCCCACAATGACTCTCCATATCTCCCCCCCCCCCCACAATGACTCTCCATATCCTTTTAGAAACGGCTATCCATATCCTTTTCCAAATGACTATTCATATTCTTTTAGAAACGGCTTTCCATATCCTTTTCGAAATGACTCTCCGAATCCTTTTAGAATGGATATCCATATCCTATTAAAATTAATTTTTCTCCTGAGCAACAAGGGAAAATCTTTGAATGGCATTTCTTTGAATAACGATTGAAAAAAAAAAAAAGCCCCACACGAAATGCGACAGTTTCGTTTCGGTAAACAACTGATGCCATCTTAAAATTCAGAAATAAAATCGGGAAGATGTAGGAAGCAAGCACTTCCATTCCTCACGCGACTCGTCCGAAAATCTAAAGGACCTGAAAGATTCTAACTCGTTTCATAATGCAGGGCCAATAAGATCAGATGGCTTTGCAAGCCCACCGGTTGCCTCGCGGTCACGTGACTCGATGGCCCCCCTGGAGAATTTCGTCGTCGTCTCTTAGAAATAGTTGAAATGGATGCGCATTAGATGCAAGTAAGAATCCTATTTAGTCCGAGATTGCTTTGCCTAAGGGTTCTGCTGCACAGAGCAAGAGCCGTGTAAAGCTCTCTCTCTTCTTGTTGCTAAGATACGCCTAAATCCAAGTTTAGGGATGCGACAATGGCCATGCGGTTCTCTCTTGTGTTGCGAAACAATGAGAACAACAGATAGAAACAATGCTGCTGTCGATATTGTTGACCTATCTGTTCCGTTTGAAATAAGAGCATTTGAAGTAGTTTTCGTCGCTAAGTTGTTTTTTTTATTAAATAGTACGTCAACGACATCTGTTGGAAGAAATCAAAGGCACTTAAATTTTTCTTCTGAACGCATATTCCTTTTTCACGATTTCTCTGCATCTAAACCTCTTTTTTTCCATCCTAACCTTCAGTTTATCTATCCGCCATCTCCTTAGTCTTTTTGGGGTGGGGGTGGCTCAGTCGGTAGCGCGTCAGGCTCGTAATGTGTAGTTCCCAGGTTCGAGTCCCAGCTGGGTGGGTGTTGAGATTTATCTCCGCAAAACTCCCCGCCCTGCCCACGGTCAGTAGGGGACACCGATGGGCTTGGAAAGGCCGCCGTCCGTCGGATGGGACGTTAAGCCGTGGCCCCGTGTGCGGGAGAGCCAATCCCTGTGCACGTTAAAGAACACGCTGGATGGCCTTGACGGGGCTACCATCTGTCTCCCAACAGCTGTTCTGTCTCCCAACAGCTGTTCCAGTAGGTCCCCTCCCCCAACATTCTCTAAGCCTTCGGGGTCCATGTGACCTGGCCATTTAGCCCATGGTGTGCAAAAAGGTGCCGCTCAGAGGTAAAACAACCCAACGTTAAAGAACACGCTGGGTGGCCTTGACGGGAGGCTACCATCTGTCTCCCAACAGCTGTTCCAGTGGGTCCCCTCCCCCAACATTCTCTGAGCCTTCGGGGTCCATGTGACCTGGCCATTTATCCCATGGTGTGCAAAAAAGTGCCGCTCAGAGGTAAAACAATCCAACGTTAAAGAACACGCTGGATGGCCTTGACGGGAGGCTACCATCTGTCTCCCAACAGCTGTTCCAGTGGGTCCCCTCCCCTAACCTTCTCTGAGCCTTCGGGGTCCATGTGACCTGGCCATTTAGCCCATGGTGTGCAAAAAAGGGCCGCTCAGAGGTAAAACAACCCAACCCATCCCTTAGTCTTTTTTCTTTTGACCATTGATTATCTATTATCCTTTTCGTTCATCTGCTCTCACAATTACGAGCTCGGTAGCGCACCAGGCTCGTAATCTGCAGTTTCCAGGTTCACACAGCTGGGTCAGTGTTGAGATTTATCTCCGCAAAATTCCCCGCCCTGCCCACGGTCAGTAGGGGACACCGATGGGCTTTGGAAAGGCCGCAGTCCAGTGGGTCCCCCTCCTCCAACCTTCTTTGAGCTCTTGTGGTCCTTGTGACCTGAACATTTAGTCCATTGCGTACTGAAAAGTTCCGCTCAGAGATAACACAATCTATCCAATCGACAAGGGCCTTTTCCACGTTAACGAACACGCTGGATGGCCTTGATGTGTTGGGTTGGGTTGTTTTACCTCTAAGCGGCACTTTTTTGCACACAATGAGCTAAATAGCCAGGTCTCAAGGACCTCAAAGGCTCAGAGAAGGTTGGATGAGGGTACCCACTGGAACAGCTGTTGGGAGACAGATGGTAGTCTCCCTTCAAGGCCATCCAATGTCCTTTGGTGTCCTTCGGGGTCTCAAGGACCCCGAAGTCTCAGAGAATGTTGGGAGAAAGGACCCACTGGAACCGCTGTTGGCAGACAGATGGTAACCTCCCATTAAGCCCATCCAATGTCCTTTGGTGTCCTTCGGGGTCTCAAGGACCCGAAGTCTCAGAGAATGTTGGGAGAAAGGACCCACTGGAACCGCTGTTGGCAGACAGATGGTAGCCTCCCATTAAGCCCATCCAATGTCCTTTGGTGTCCTTCGGGGTCTCAAGGACCCGAAGTCTCAGAGAATGTTGGGAGAAGGGACCCACTGGAACAGCTGTTGGGAGACAGATGGTAGCCTCCCATTAAGCCCATCCAATGTCCTTTGGTGTCCGTCGGGGTCTCAAGGACCCCGAAGTCTCAGAGAATGTTGGGAGAAAGGACCCACTGGAACAGCTGTTGGGAGACAGATGGTAGCCTCCCATTAAACCCATCCAATGTCCTTTGGTGTCATCGGGGTCTCAAGGACCCCGAAGTCTCAGAGAATGTTGGGAGAAGGGATCCACTGGAACAGCTGTTGGGAGACAGATGGTAGCCTCCCATTAAGCCCATCCAATGTCCTTTGGTGTCCGTCGGGTCTCAAAGACCCCGAAGTCTCAGAGAATGTTGGTGATGGGACCCACTGGAACACCTGTTGGGAAACAGATGGTAGTCTCCCTTCAAGGCCATCCAGTATCCTTTGGTGTCCTTCGGGGTCTCAAGGACCTCGAAGTCTCAGAGAATGTTGGGGGAGGGGACGCAATGGAACAGCTGTTGGGAGACAGATGGTGCCTTCTATCAAGACCATTTGTCTCCAAACTCTCCCACTTCTCCGTGTGCCTGTTAATCCGTGGCACACGGAGCCACGGCTTAACGTCATATCCGACGGACGGCGGTTTTTCCAAGTCTATCGGTGTCCCCTGCTGTCCGTGGGCAGGGCGGGCCTTGATGTGAGACTTTTATTTGTCTGAGAACAGCTGTCCAGAAATCCACTTACCTCACACGTCACAGGTAAGAAATGGATATAATATTTAGGTTTTACACGTCACCACTGGAACAGCTCACACGTCACTGGTAAAAAACATTAGGCCTCACACGTCACAAGTAAGAAAAAGGATATAATATTTAAGCAGCATCGTGTAAAGGGAGTAATTTAATTGATTTGGACATTTTGTCATCATGTAAAGCCAGAAACTGATGAGTAAAATCAAGAATTTGTGGTCAAAGGTTTTCAGGTGGATGTTTTACTTATGGGAGAGAGCCTTTCTCACACACAATAGCCAATTGTCCAGGTCACAAGGACCCCAAGGGCTCAGAGATCGTTGGAGGAAGGGGACCCACTGGACAGCGATTAGGAGACAGATATAAGCTTACTATCAAAGCCATCCAGCGTGTTCTTTAACGTGAACAGGGTATAGAAGCTTCGAGATGAACAAGAGAGTCATCACATACAGTTCCCAGGTTCATCTAGAAATCTCACAAGGGCCCAGGGTTGGGTTGGGTTGTCTTACCTCTGAGCGGCACTTTTTTGCACACCATGGGCTAAATGTCCAGGTCACATGAACCCCGAAGGCTCAGAGAATGTTGGGAGAGGGGACCCACTGGAACAGCTGTTGGGAGACAGATGGTAGTCTCCCGTCAAGACCATCCAGCGTGTTCTTTAACGTGCACAGGGTATGGCTCTCTCGCACACGGAGCCACTGCTTAACGTCCCATCCGACAGACGGTGGTCTTTCCAAGCCCATCGGTGTCCCCTACTGACCGTGGGCAAGGCGGGGAATTTTGCGGAGATAAATTTCAACGCTGACCCAGCTGGGACTCGAACCTGGGAACTGCAGATTACGAGCCTGGCGCGCTACCGACTGAGCCACCCCCGCCCCCAAGGGCCCAGGAATCATGTTTCATTTTCTATAAAAGTGAATGCATCTTTTTTTTTTAATACAAAATTTTGTGTGCTATGATGAATTTTGCTGTTTCTGTTAAATGTTGTTAAAACATAACTTTTTGGAAAGGCCGCCGTCCGTCGGATGGGATGTTAAGCCGTGGCCCAGTGTGCGGGAGAGCCATACTCTGTGTACGTTAAAGAACAAGCTGGATGGCCTTGAAGGGAGGCTACCATCTGTCTCCCAACAGCTGTTCCAGTGGGTCCCCTCTCCCGGCCTTCTATAAGGCTTCGGGCTTTTTAAGACCTGGTTCCCCGCCCTGCCCACGGTCAGTAAGGGACACCGATGGGTTTGGAAAAGCCGCCGTCCGTCGGATGGGACGTTAAGCCGTGGCCCAGTGTGCAGGAGAGTCATACCTTGTGTACGTAAAGAACAAGCTGGATGGCCTTAACGGGAGGCTACCATCTATCTCCCAATAGCTGTTCCAGTTGCGTTTAGTTCCCTCCCCAGTTCCAGTTCCCTTCCCGAACCATCTCTGAGCCCTCAGGAGTCTTTGCAATCTGGCCATTTAGCCCACGGTGTGCAAAAAAGTGCCACTGAAGAGGCGTGCTCTTTAACGTGCACAGGGCACGACTCTCTCCCGCACAAAGCACCACGGCTTAACGTCCCATCCGACGGACGGCTGCCTTTCCAATCCGATCGGTGTCCCCTACTGACCGTGGGCAGGGATGGGAGTTTTTCGGAGATAAATCTCAACGCTGAACCATCTGGAACCGGAACTTGGGCACTGCAGATTACTAGCCTGATGCGCTACCGACTGAGCCACCCCCGTCCCTTTTCACAATCTGGACTCTAATGCTAGTTCATAAACGAAACGGCTTCAATCACACTGAAAAATATTCCAATCCTTATCCCTCTGATACGAACGGCTATTTCAGCTTGAAAACGCAATCAAATGTTCTATTAACTGCATTTGCTTAATAAAATCGAAAAAAAAAATATTTTTTTCAAATTCCCTGGAATATTGACTTTTCTGAATGTAATGTTTCTGATTAACGACGCAGTTATTTCTAACTGTATTAATTAATGTCCAGCATTAAATGCATTGCGTCCGATAACTGCGACCATAATTAAGTTTTTTCTCCCAATTTTTTCCTTGTTTCATATCTTAACACTCAAAATCCCTTTATCATTGTTGCGATAAACATTATTGATTCAACAGAATATTCTCTGTTTCTGTTTCGTCACCGTTTCGCGTTCTTGATGCAACAAAGCTTTCTCCTCGCGTAATTTTTGAAATGGATTGTTGTGAAGCTTTTGACTGTTAACAGCCCCCCGCACCAGTCTGGTTCTTATTTATTTACAGATTTCCTCCCGTTGCTATGACTACGCTGCGCTAAATATCTAACAAAGGGCTTTGTTTGGGGAAACAACTCCTGAAACGTCGTTCGAATAAAAGAGTTTTGTTTTTTCAGATAAAATATGAACACAGATAAAAAGCTTTTGTGTAAGTTCTCATCATGACGTATATTGCCAATACTGAATTAATACAATAAAAAAAAAAAAACTCGATCCTCTAAACATCACATATCCATCAACCGCTTTTACATCCAACTTACTTTTTACTTCAAGTCCTCAGGCTCGTAATCTGTAGTTCCCAGGTTCGAGTCCCAGCTGGGTCAGCGTTGAGATTTATCTCCGCAAAAATTCCTCGCCCTGCCCACGGTCAGTAGGGGACACCGATGGGCTTGGAAAGGCCGCCGTCCGTCGGATGGGACGTTAAGCCGTGGCCCCGTGTGCGGGTGAGACATACCCTGTGCACGTTAAAGAACACGCTGGATGGCCTTGACGGGAGACTACCATCTGTCTCCCAAAAGCTGTTCCAGTGGGTCCCCTCCCCCAACCTTCTCTGAGCCTTCGGGGTCCATGTGACCTGGCCATTTAGCCCATGGTGTACAAAAAGGTGCCGCTCAGAGGTAAAACAACCCAATAAAAAAACTCGATCCTCTAAACATCACTTATCCATCAACCGCTTTTACATCCAACTTACTTTTTACTTCAAGTCCAATGTTAGACGCGAACAAATTCATACCAATTTAATACAAAAGTATATGTAACCATACCTGTTCATATGGCAATGTTACGGGATGGATGATCCAATTCAGACGATGATTGCAGAGCTACGAAGACCTCCCTCGTGCAGAAAGACCGAAGGAGGCCGTGAAAGAGAGAACCATCTGTTCGTGAACTCGTTAGTGAAAAACCACACATCAGCGATCAGGTAATATGTTTCGATGTCAATGTATCGATTGGCAGTGTGGAAACAATTATTAAGTATCATTTAAGGTTCCGAAAGATATTTACTTAATGGGTACCCAACAAACTGACAGAACAGCAAAAAAGGGCTAGAGTCGACTCGTGCAAGGAGATGCTGGCAAAGTTTAAACCTAGTGGCCACAAACAGTTAACAGATGTTGTCACAGATGACGAGACGTGGTTTTATTAACTATACTGTACAACTCCCAGAAAGATTTGGCGCGGGGGTGGCTCAGTCGGTAGCGCGCCAGGCTCGTAATCTGTAATTCCCAGGTTCGAGTCCCAGCTGGGTCAGCGTTGAGATTTATCTCCGCAAAAATTCCCCGCCCTGCCCACGGTCAGTAGGGGACAACGATGGGCTTGGAAAGGCCGCCGTCCGTCGGATGGGACGTTAAGCCATGGCCCCATATGTGGGAGAGACCATACCCTGTGCACGTTAAAGAACACGCTGGGTGGTCTTGACGGGAGGCTACATCTGTCTCCCAACAGCTGTTCCAGTGGGTCGACTCCCCCAACCTTCTCTGAGCCTTCGGGGTCCATGTGACCTGGCCATTTAGCCCATGGTTCTGCAAAAAAGTGCCGCTCAGAGGTGAAACAACCCAGAAAGATCGATAATTATGTTTGGGTTGCAGATGATCAACAGCATCCACAAATCCTCTGACAGACTTTCGCTCAAGGAAGAGGATGTTCACAACTTTTTTTTCAATTCCCAAGGAGTGGTATCCGTGGACACCTTCACCTGAAAAAATGATTATAAATGGCCAATACTAGACCAACATTGTTTTGCCCAAAATGGTTAAAGAGACGAAGAAGCAGCGTCGAGCAACAAATAGGCTTGTCAAGGGTTCTCCTTCTTCGTGACAATGCCAGTACTCACAAAACCTGGCAAGTTACGGACTATCTGGAGAAGGAAAAATACAGCTATATATGCATTCAGAGTTAAGGGTTCTCCTTCTTCGTGACAATGCCAGTACTCACAAAACCTGGCAAGTTACGGACTATCTGGAGAAGGAAAAATACAGATATATATGCATTCAGAGTTAAGGGTTCTCCTTCTTCGTGACAATGTCAGTACTCACAAAACCTGGCAAGTTACGGACTATCTGAAGAAGGAAAAATACAGATATATATGCATTCAGAGTTAAGGGTTCTCCTTCTTCGTGACAATGCCAGTACTCACAAAACCTGGCAAGTTACGGACTATCTGGAGAAGGAAAAATACAGATATATATGCATTCAGAGTTAAGGGTTCTCCTTCTTCGTGACAATGCCAGTACTCACAAAACCTGGCAAGTTACGGACTATCTGGAGAAGGAAAAATACAGCTATATATGCATTCAGAGTTAAGGGTTCTCCTTCTTCGTGACAATGCCAGTACTCACAAAACCTGGCAAGTTACGGACTATCTGGAGAAGGAAAAATACAGATATATATGCATTCAGAGTTAAGGGTTCTCCTTCTTCGTGACAATGCCAGTACTCACAAAACCTGGCAAGTTACGGACTATCTGGAGAAGGAAAAATACAGCTATATATGCATTCAGAGTTAAGGGTTCTCCTTCTTCGTGACAATGCCGGTACTCACAAAACCTGGCAAGTTACGGACTATCTGAAGAAGGAAAAATACAGATATATATGCATTCAGAGTTAAGGGTTCTCCTTCTTCGTGACAATGCCAGTACTCACAAAACCTGGCAAGTTACGGACTATCTGAAGAAGGAAAACTACAGCTATATATGCATTCAGAGTTAAGGGTTCTCCTTCTTCGTGACAATGCCAGTACTCACAAAACCTGGCAAGTTACGGACTATCTGGAGAAGGAAAAATACAGCTATATATGCATTCAGAGTTAAGGGTTCTCCTTCTTCGTGACAATGCCAGTACTCACAAAACCTGGCAAGTTACGGACTATCTGAAGAAGGAAAACTACAGCTATATATGCATTCAGAGTTAAGGGTTCTCCTTCTTCGTGACAATGCCAGTACTCACAAAACCTGGCAAGTTACGGACTATCTGGAGAAGGAAAAATACAGCTATATATGCATTCAGAGTTAAGGGTTCTCCTTCTTCGTGACAATGCCAGTACTCACAAAACCTGGCAAGTTACGGACTATCTGGAGAAGGAAAAATACAGCTATATATGCATTCAGAGTTAAGGGTTCTCTTTCTTCGTGACAATGCCAGTACTCACAAAACCTGGCTAGTTACGGACTATCTGGAGAAGGAAAAATACAGCTATATATGCATTCAGAGTTAAGGGTTCTCTTTCTTCGTGACAATGCCAGTACTCACAAAACCTGGCAAGTTACGAACTATCTGGAGAAGGAAAAATACAGCTATATATGCATTCAGTGTTGCGGAGCATTCCCCAGCAGGAATACCACCAAGCGTTCCAGAATTTGCGTAGATGTCTGCACCTTTGCACAGATGCTGGAAGGGAGTACTATAAAGGAAAGTAAAAGTTATTTACTTTTGTTCGTTTATATTTTCGTTTGGACTTATTTACTTATATGCGGTTTTTATTTTTTGTTTGTTCATTCATTTGCATTTATTTTTTTTTATTACGTCTAATTTCAAATACAGTCGCTCAAAAAATATCCGAAGACTATGGTTGATTACAGAATTCAGAAAAAATATCTGGCAACGATTTTTTAGAAATTAGTGATCTGGCAACACTTCGTGTCACGTGATTACAGAATTCAAGAAAAATATCTGGAGCGTGTACAGCAACTGTACACGCTCCAGTTTGCTGTGAACTGGAGCGTGTGCAGTTACTGCACACGCTCCAGTTTGCTGTGAACGGTAACTGCACACGCTCAATATTTCCGTGAGTGAGCCCACACGATCTAGTATCAAAATGATATGACCACCTACAGTCCCTGTGATGTTACTTCTTCGTTTGTCGGTCTATTGGGACCACTTAGGACGTCCCTCGGTTCGATCGCTATACGCGATGGGTGAAAGAGTCTTTGGGAACAAAAATCAAAGATTTTATCACAACTGCAGGGACTCAATACTGAGGCTCCTCCCCAATAAATTGGTTCAAACTTCAGCCTTTACTTTAAAATAACAAATATTTATTTACTCTTCCAAACATGCTTGATGGACGAGGACATATGCTCAATTGCATAGATTACAACACCAGCTTACTATGCCTGTTCAGCTGTATTTACAGAGCCCAATGCCGCTATTACCAGTCGGCATTTCCCAGCTTTACAATTTCTCGTCTGCACGCTTTCGAAACTCGACCGGCTCTGTCTTTCTCGTTGTTGCCAACCCTTTCTCTTTCTCTCTCTGCCTGACCATCTGGGGCGTTCGCGAGCAGTGGGGTGACCTCCGTCCCCTCTGGGCACTGTTACTTCAATTAACTTTCCAGATGCCGGGACAGAGGGCCTCCCACGTAGCATAAGCCTTGTTGGTGAAATCCAAAATAAATATACAAAGCCTGAACAAAAAAAAAAATCTAAAAAGGCCTCTAGCCTGACACCTCCCTGCCAGAAGTCAGTAGTTAGTCCTTTTAACTGCTGACTAAAAAGTCAAGTTGAATGCTGAAAATCAGAGTTCATTTTCGCGTTAATCTTAGAGTTCAATGCCACAAAATTCAGAGTTCTAAGTTGCTTTAGGAATTCTATAAATTCCCTGCGAATTGGCACATCTTTTACACATCTATGTACACTACACTTAAATACAAAAGAACTTCTAGGTATATACTGGTGCACTGAGTCTAAATATTCTTTTTGCTTCAAACAAAAAAAAACCTGATGACTAAAGTAGTTGTCCGAGAGTACACAGTTTATAAATTAATTATCTCACTAAAAACTGTCTTGGACAAAGGTATGCCGTACTGGCGGTGTTCATTCGTCCACAGGTGACATCCCATGTGAAAGGCTATGCACACCTTTCGTGACTACCTAGATATCACCTTCCCGTACGTACCCTTTGACTCTACAGGCTGAAAGTCGTCGACATTGGCGTTGGCCTGACCCATTGTTACCTCCAATTGCCACGTTCGCCCCCTCCCCTGCATAATTTTGATCCTCGTAGACATCGAGTCTGACAAATTGCTGCACATGTTTGGGCTGGGAGATAGGACGGCGTTGATTGGACGGTCTCCATGGAGCATACATTTCCCTTTTTCTAACTGGAATTTCTCTACCTCTTTCATAGTAGCTTCCTCTATTGGCCCACGGCTCGTGGATTTTCCTCCTGGGGTTACCAGTTACAGGCCTTCTCTCCTTCTTTCTAATTAACTTACCATATGCTTCCACACTCAGAAGTACCTCCTTCCGCAGATTTGCTACTACTGCGCATAGCACTTTAATTTCTCCGCCACTCCCAGTGCTATTGTCTGAGCCATCAGTCAAAACTTAAAGGCAGCTCTTTTACTTCTGCCCTTTTGGCATCACCAAACGGTCCATGCAACAACAGATGGTCTTTTACCGGGTGTTTTTCTTCGTTCAGCATCCCCTTTCTGATTACTGTCAGTTCTGCCCCCGAATCCACGACTGCTCTAGCTGTCTTGTCGCCACCTCTGATCCGAACCGCTTTATAATCTACTGGGATACGTATCTTTCCCTGTTCCATTACTCGTCTGCTTGGACTTAGTTTTGAATGTGTGGTAACCCTTCCTATCGTTGCCTCACAAACCTCTTCAGAATTCTGATCCAAGGTGCTAACTTGGTACACCTGAGTTCGGCTCTCACGGTCCCCAGTTCTCAGTGGGCAATCTCTCATCAAATGTTTATCGGATCTACATTTATGGCACCTCCTTACCTTTGGGATATTTCTATATTCAGCTAAATTAACTGCCGATTGATACCTTCTGCTCGAATGATTTCTCTCTGAGTCTATCCTCTGCTGGGGGGAAACAACACGTTCTGCATATTGTCTATGCCTTACCTCTTTAAAAGTTAGGACCTCTTCCGTTTCGTTTACACTAGCTAGATGGATTTCTGCCCAAGTGGCATTTCGTCTGCTTTTGCCCATGACTCCGCCTCTTTCTGTACTACGTAAGCATGAGTGTCATGAGGAAGGCTGTCACGTAACTTATCCGACACTATCAGGTCCATAAGCTCCTCAAATTTTGTCACCTTCCTACTGCGGACGTAGTAATCCCAGCTATTTCTGAGTCTCGAGGCTAACTGATTATATGACTCATTCGGTTCTTTTGCGATAGTTTCAAACTTTCTCTTGTACGCAGAGGGAGTGAGCTTAAACCCTTTTAATACAGCCTCTTTAACTTTCTTATAATTAGCAAAAACCTCCGCACTTAATTTTCGAAAAACGTGATTGGCATATTTACCGTCTAAAAAAGAAATGATGACTTTGCCTTGAAACTCCTCTGGTACTTCATATATCTTAAATCCCCTTTCCGCTGTCTCAAAGAGATTTGTCACCTCTTCTGGGTTTTTAGGGCTTCCAGCTAACGTATTTCCCAATAATTTTGTATAATTAGCCAGCCGCGCATCTGCTGGATTACTACAAACTGCCACCATTCGCACATCACCCCTCTCCTCGTTTGCATTCCTCATTTGCAGTTCCAGCATTCTATACTCATGCTCTCTCTCCTTTTCCCTTTCTCGTTCCGCTGCCTCTCTCTCTTCCCTTCTCAGCTGCATCTCTAACCTCATCCTCTCTAATTCAAAATCATCTCCAATCCTTTCTTTAGCTCTCTGCTTTCTGGTCCCGCTCTGCAGCCTATCCGTATCGTTGTCATTGCCATAATCCCTCAACCCTCTCATGTCTTCCGCAGCATCCGACTCTCTGTCTATTGTCACCTCCTCGCTTCCCCGGTCACTCCCTGAATAACCACCCCTCGCGTTATCCCTCTCTGTGACTGTGTAGCCTCGCCTTAACTCATCCCTTTCCCTATCGCGACCGCTCCTAAGCTCCATTTTAGCTCGTACAGGCCTCTGCCGTATCTAACTACTCGCCCCTAGAGTAAGAGGATACTTACCTCCGATGTGATGAGGAACGAACCGCCTCGTCAGTCTGCCACCTGAAGCACACAGTCGGAACACTCTTGGTAGTATCAGCCTTGCGCTGGTCAGCTCCCAGTGGATATTGAACCTTTCCGTCACCTTCACAGCTTTTTCCACAGTTCGAACGTGATACACGACTCTTCAGGTACCTTCACAGCTATTCTATCGCCTGAAGCACACCGCAGGACACTCTTGGCAGTATCAGCCTTGTTCTTGTCAGCTCACAATGGATGTCGGAACTCTTCCGTCACCTTCGCCGCTACTTTCGCCTCTGTTGCGTACTGGCGGCTGCGCCACTTTGTGATGTTACTTCTTCGTTTGTCGGTCTTTATTTATTAGTTTATTTGAGCTAATGTTTTATTTGGATTTACAATAACAATCCTCACGAGAACAAGATAATATTGAGAATTCTGGAGATCGACTACCCACTCTCAGTAGGGGACACCGATGGGCTTGGAAAAGCTGCCGTCCGTCGGATGGGACGTTAAGCCGTGGACCCGTGTGCACGTTAAAGAACATGCTGGATGGCCTTGACGGGAAGCTAACATCTGCCTCCCAACAGCTGTTCCAGTGGGTCCCCTCCCCCAAACTTCTCTGAGCCTTCGGGGTCCATGTGACCTGGCCATTTAGCCCATGGTGTGCAAAAAAGTGCCGCTCAGAGGTAAAACAACCCAACGTTAAAGAACACGCTAGATGACTTTGACGGGAGGCTACCATCCGTCTCCCAACAGCTGTTCCAGTGGGTCCCCTCCCCCAACCTTCTCTGAACCTTCGGGGTCCCTGTGACCTGGCCATTTAGCCCATGGTGTGCAAAAAAGTGCCGCTCAGAGGTAAAACAACCCAACGTTAAAGAACACGCTGGATGGCCTTGACGGAAGGCTACCATCTGTCTCCCAACAGCTGTTCCAGTGGGTCCCCTCCCCCAACCCTCTCTGAGCCTTCGGGGTCCTTGTGACCTGGACATTTAGCCTAATGGTGTGCGAAAAAGGCCGCTCAGGGGTAAAACAACCCAACGTTAAAGAACACGCTGGATGGCCTTCACGGGAGGCTACCATCTGTCTCCCAACAGCTGTTCCAGTGGGTCCCCTCCACCAACCCTCTCTGAGCCTTCGGGGTCCTTGTGACCTGGACATTTAGCCTAATGGTGTGCAAAAAAGGCCGCTCAGGGGTAAAACAACCCAACGTTAAAGAACACGCTGGATGGCCTTGACGGGAGGCTACCATCTGTCTCCCAACAGCTGTTCCAGTGGGTCCCCTCCCCCAACATTCTCTGAGCCTTCGGGGTCCTTGTGACCTGGCCATTTAGCCCATCGTGTACAAAAAAGTGCCATAATTTTGATCGAACTGAAGAGCAATAATTTGATCGATCAGAAACAGATGGTCTTAACTGTTCTGTAGGAAAAAGTTTTTACTTTATGTACGATAGTATTTATTTATAAGTTATTTCATCCATACTTTTGTAATTATTTACATTATATTGTAAAATATACTTCTTTATTTTGACGCTCAGTGCTGATCCATTTTAAATTTGTGACATTACTATTATTTGTAAAATCTCGTGTAGGCTTTTCCTTACAATTTGCAGCTCTAATAACCAGTCGCCTGCTGGACTAGATCGGTTTTACCAAACAGGAATATCCTTTACACGTTAACGTAATGGAAGATTTTCGAAGGACCACTCTCATATTTTGCAGATTGCTTCTCTGTATCGATGAGGATTTCCTAAAACTGATACCCCTCCTTTGTTCGTCAGCCCTCTATACAATTTCTTCCCCAACTACCTCTCGCGAAAGGAGATGGAGACAGAGGAATCATCCCTGACATGAAAGTCCCGCCCAACAGCGGTATCCAATTCCACGAGAATTGCCACACGCGCTCTCGTTTTCCACCACGTGCTTGGCCACACCTTCTCTCGGAAGAAGGAGAAGCCTCCGTGCAGCACCAGAGTCAATAATTCTGTCTTAACGCGGTCACGGTCTCTTGCCTTTTCTTGTTCTCGTGACGATTGGATATTCTCTCTTGCTTTGTTTGTGTTGGCAATCCAGGGATTGAGATTTGGATTGGATTGTTTTACCTCTGAGCGGCACTTTTTTGCACACCATGGGCTAAATGGCCAGGCAACAAGGACCCCGAAGGCTCAGAGAAGGTTGGGGGAGGGGACCCACTGGAACAGTGTTGGGAGACAGATGGTAGCCTCCCGTCAAGGCCATCCAGCGTGTTGTTTAACGGGCACAGGGTGTAGCTCTCTTGCACACGGCGCCACGGCGTAACGTCACACCCGAAGGACGGCGGCCTTTCCAAGCCCATTGGTGTGGCCCCGTGTATTTCAAGAACTAGTGGCTGAACGGTAACTGCATACGCTCAATATTTCCGTGAGTGAGCCCACACGATCTAGTATCAAAATAATTTGACCACCTACAGTCGCTGAAAAAAGTATCCGAACACTATGGTTGATTACAGAATTCAGAAAAAATATCTGACAACGATTTTTTTTAGAAATTAGTGATCTGGCAATCTTCGTGTCACGTGATTACAGAATTCAAGAAAAATATCTGGAGCGTGTACAGCAACTGTACACGCTCCAGTTACCGTTCACAGCAAACTGGAGCGTGTGCAGTTACTGCACACGCTCCAGTTTGCTGTGAACGGTAACTGCACACGCTCAATATTTCCGTGAGTGAGCCCACACGATCTAGTATCGAAATAATATGACCACCTACAGTCGCTCAAAAAAAATATCCGAACACTATGGTTGATTACAGAATTTAGAAAAAAAAACTGGCAACGATATTTTTTTTAGAAATTAGTAATCTGGCAACCTTCGTGTCACGTGTCACGCTGGATGAAAAGAAATTAGTGAAAAGAAATTAGTGGCAACCTTCGTGTCACGTGACACGAAGGTTGCCAGATCACTAATTTCTAAAAATCATTGCCAGATATTTTTTCTGAATTCTGTAATCAACCATAGTGTTCGGATGATTTTTTGAGCGACTTTAAATGCTTACAGATCAAGTGAAAATATTAGCTCATTTTTTTTATCTTTGCAAACGATCTTAAAATCAACACCGATTTTAAACGGTTCATCTGGATTAACGTAACGAAGTGCTTTGGACTATTTTGAATAGGGTTGGGTTGTATTACCTCTGAGAGGCACTTTTTTGCACACCATGGGCTAAATGGCCAGGTCACATGGACCCCGAAGGCTCAGAGAAGGTTGGGGGAGGGCACCCACTGGAACAGCTGTTGGGAGACAGATGGTAGCCTCCCGTCAAGGCCATCCAGCGTGTTCTTTAACGTGCACAGGGTATGGCTCTCCCGCACACGGCGCCACGGCTTAACGTCCCATCCGACGGACGGCGGCCTTCGGTGTCCCCTACTGACACCGAAGGCCCATCGGTGTCCCCTACTGAATGTGGGCAGGGCGGGGAATTTTGCGGAGATAAATCTCAACGCTGACCCAGCTGGGACTCTAACCTGAGAACTAGAGATTACGAGCCTGGCGCGCTACCGACTGAGCCACCCCCGCCCCATTTTGAATAGAGTTGTTCTGTTACGAACACATTTCAGTCTTGCTTGCTGTACTGAAATAATCTCAAGCTTTCAAGATTCAAAACTATGAGAAATGTGGGATTGAATTTATCCAGCCGAGCCCAAATCCCGTCTCGAGATCTGCCCGGAAGCTCTTTCGTCAACGGTGACGTCATGGATGTGACGTTTCCTGCCTCTGAAGTTGCATCGATCGTCTGTTTCTGAAGTTGTCTGTTCAACAAGAAGATGTTTTTGAAGAGTAGAAATTCCATCGAAAAAAAGATGGATATGTGGAATAAGAGAGCATGCAGAAATTCCAAAAGATGCAAAAAAAAATATCGGGCTAAATTTTTTTCCCTGGAAGAGTGAAGAAATATATTTTTGTAAGGGTAAAAATTTTCTTTTTATCACCTTTAAAAAAAACAGATAATGTGTTAACTTTGTTGTCTCTCTGTCCCTCTGTAGACAACGTTTTTTTTTTCTTTGTTTTCAGAGATAAATTAAAACTTCATTTTGGGTTGAATAGGTATTGATGAACTATTACGATATGAATATTAGGAAAATCCCAAAAGCTATAAATGCGCGTGAGTGTTGAGATTTATCTCCGCAAAACTCCTCGCCCTGCCCACGGTCAGTAGGGGACACCGATGGGCTTGGAAATGCCTCCGTCCGTCGGATGGGACGTAAAGCCGTGGCCCCATGTGCGGGAGAGACATACCCTGTGCACGTTATAGAACACGCTGGATGGCTTTGACGGGAGGCTACCATCTGTCTCCCAACAGCTATTCCAGTGGGTCCCCTCCCCTAACCTTCTCTGAGCCTTCGGGGTCCTTGTGACCTGGCCATTTAGCCCATGGTGTGCAAAAAACTGCCGCTCAGAGGTAAAACAACCCGACGTTAAAGAACACTCTGGATGGCCTTGACGGAAGACTACCATCTGTCTCCCAACAGCTGTTCCAGTGGGTCCCCTCCCCCAACCTTCTCTGAGCCTTCGGGGTCCATGTGACCTGGCCATTTAGCCCATGGTGTGCAAAAAAGTGCCGCTCAGAGGTAAAATAACCCAACGTTAAAGAACACGCTGGATGGCCTTGACGGAAGGCTACCATCTGTCTCCCAACAGCTGTTCCAGTGGGTCCCCTCCTTCAACCTTCTCTGAGCCTTCGGGGTCCTTGTGACCTGGCCATTTAGACTATCGTGTACAAAAAAGTGCCGCTCAGAGGTAAAACAAGCCAACGTTAAACAACACGCTGGATGGCCTTGACGGGAGGCTACCATCTGTCTCCCAACAGCTGTTCCAGTTGGTCCCCTCCCCCAACCTTCTCTGAACCTTCGGGGTCCATGTGACCTGGCCATTTAGCCCATGGTGTTCAAAAAAGTGCGCTGAGAGGTAAAACAACCCAACGTTAAAGAACACGCTGGATGTCCTTGACGGGAGGCTACCATCTGTCTCCCAACAGCTGCTCCAGTGGGTCCCCTCCCCCAACCTTTTCTGAGCCTTTGGGGTCCTAGGAACCTGGTCATTTCGCCCATGGTGTGCAAAAAAGTGCCGCTCAGAGGTAAAACAACCCAACGTTAAAGAACACGCTGGATGGCCTTGACGGAAGGCTACCATCTGTCTCCCAACAGCTGTTCCAGTGGGTCTCCTCCCCAAACCTTCTCTGAGCCTTCGGGGTCCTTGTGACCTGGCCATTTAGCCCATGGTGTGCAAAAAAGTGCCGCTCAGAGGTAAAACAACCCAAAAACCCAAAGCTATAAATGCTCCCTCTAACGGTGAGAATAACCTAAAATTGCAAAAATTTTAACGAATATTGCGAATGACCGTTATATATTTGATATTCGAAATTTTGATGGTGGAATGTGTGAAGGCCGAATCGCAACTGTTTTGTTAAGAGATAACTGGAAAACTCCTTTTTATTTTAGTGGTATTGGTACTAATAAAGTGTTATAATTCGCATTTTTAAAATCCTCAGGTGACTTTAATTTATGTGGTTATAGGGCATTAAACATCGAAACGGCAAAACTTTTAAGAAACGTTGCAAGTGACCTTTTTATTGTAGAAATTTCGGTTGTTAGAGTGTGATGAGATATTCTGCTGACCACGAAACTCTGGCCCCTTTTCTCAGAGGGGTGTAAGAAAGCCAACTTTTTAAATCGAAGGAATAAAAGATAAATACTTTTCCTGTCACATAAGTACAGTCGCACAAAAAAATATCCGAACACTAAGGCTGATTACAGAATTCATAAAAAAATCTGGCAACGATTTTTTTAGAAATTAGTGATCTGGGAACCTTCGTGTCACGTGATTACAGAATTCAGGAAAAATATCTGGAGCGTGTACAGCAACTGTACACGCTCCAGTTACCGTTCACAGCAAACTGGAGCGTGTGCAGTTACTGCACACGCTCCAGTTTGCTGTGAACGGTAACTGCACACGCTCAATATTTCCGTGAGTGAGCCCACACGATCTAGTATCAAAATAATATGACCACCTACAGTCGCTTAAAAGAAATATCCGAACACTATGGCTAATTACAAAATTCAGAAAAAATATCTGGCAACGATTTTTTTAGAAATTAATGATCTGGCAACCTTCGTGTCACGTGACACGAAGGTTGCCAGATCACTAATTTCTAAAAAAAATCGTTGCCAGATATTTTTTATGAATTCTGTAATCAGCCTTAGTGTTCTGATATTTTTTTGTGCGACTGTACTTTCCATGAGAATTCTGTCCATTTCAACTTGAGATTATCTCAACTAATATGCGTTATGGACACCTTCAGAAACAGGGTTCGTATTAAAAAAATATGAAACCCGAGTTGTTGTTTTTTTTTCTTTTAATTTGCTTTTGATTTTTTCATAACTTTTTCAGTAGAAAATTAAGCCCGACGAAGCTAAAAAGCTTGCCCGCAAGAATCCAAATATAGTATAGAATAAGCAGTAGTAATGTTATAAAAATGAACTCAATATTTACATTTAAATGATACCACATTAAATTGAGATTAATCTCTGAAGTTTCTCAATCCATCTTGATTAGTCAGTTTACAGGGGATGTGGTCAGTTCAATGCGCCGTTCTTCTCCCGATCAGGTTCTTTCTACATTTGTCTCTGCTTTAGGGGACAGCTGCGGATGTTGGCGCCAAACTGAAGGTGGTGGTTTGTAGCTCTTTCTTCAGCTCTTCTTCCATCTTTTCTTCTCTCTTTCTTCTGCTCTTCTTCCATCTTTTCTTCTCTCTTTCTTCTGCTCTTCTTCCATCTTTTCTTCTCTCTTTCTTCTGCTCTTCTTCCATCTTTTCTTCTCTCTTTCTTCTGCTCTTCTTCCATCTTTTCTTCTCTCTTTCTTCTGCTCTTCTTCCATCTTTCTTCTGCTCTTCTTCCATCTTTTCTTCTCTCTTTCTTCTGCTCTTCTTCCATCTTTTCTTCTCTCTTTCTTCTGCTCTTCTTCCATCTTTCTTCTGCTCTTCTTCCATCTTTTCTTCTCTCTTTCTTCTGCTCTTCTTCCATCTTTTCTTCTCTCTTTCTTCTGCTCTTCTTCCATCTTTTCTTCTCTCTTTCTTCTGCTCTTCTTCCATCTTTTCTTCTCTCTTTCACTCATATTTCTTTCACCCTGTTCTTCTCTCACTGTTTCTTTCTCTGTTTCACACGTTTTTTTACCTCTTTCTCTCTCTCTTTAACTCATTCACTCTTCATTCTTTCACTCTTTCCTTTTCTCACTCTCTTTCCTTCTTTCATTAATTCACTTTTTCTTTCTTTCTCTCTTTCAATCTTTCCTTTTTCTTCTCTCTTTCTCTCCTCTTTTTTTCTCACTATTTTATTCTCATTCATTGTTCATTCATTTTTAATCTCATTCATTCTTTCCCCCTTCCACTTTTTCCTTCCTTCCTTCCTTCCTTCCTTCCTTCCTTCTTTCTTTCTTTCTTTCTTTGTCTTTTTCTATCCCTTTCACTCGTTCTGTATTCTCTTTCTTTCCCTTTCACTCGTTCTGTATATTCTTTCTTTCTCTCTTTCACTCTTTCCTTCCTTCCTTCCCCTTTCTCTCTCTTACAGAGAGTGTCTCGTGGTGTTTGCTACTCTCGGCAGAAGGTCAAGTTGAGGAAAAAAAATAACAATCAGGCGCTTGTAATGAATATTTAAGTTGCTTCGATTACTGGACTCGAGGAAGAGATGGCGGTGACTATAAAAATAATCTGCCATCAACTCGGCTTCAAACTCACCATTAACACATTACCATCATCTGTGGGATGATGTTTGTCAGAGACAGGTGTTTGGAGTTTCTCAAGACAGGTGGAGAGGAGAGGCTCAATTTTGGGTGAAGTTATCGCGAAATGGATGTTTTGTGAAAAATCAGACCAAATAAAAAATGAATTTATTAATTGATCTGCGAAGGAAGCAGACAGAGTTTCATTTAAAGAATTTAAAACAAGAGGAAATATTTTGATTAAGTGATCACCTCTCTGGGTTTTCTGTTCCTTAAACGATCCTATTCAGTTTCCGGAAAGGAAATAGGAAGTGGCGTCAACAATGTCACGTATATTAGTTAGGTATATTTCCTTTAATACGAAAAACTGTTACACATCAAAAAAATTTAAATGTATAACGTTTTGCATGATAACTATTTCATTATGTAGCTACTTAGTTTAAAATGTAAAAACTATCCGAAATGAGTTTTATCTACAGGCTCAGCCGGTAGCGCGCCAGGCTAGTAATCTGCAGTTTCCAGATTCGAGTCCCAGCTGGTCAGCGTTGAGATTTATCTCAGTGCTGACCAGCACAGAGATAAATCTCAACACTCAGAGATAATCTCAACGCTCAGTGATCTGGCAACACTTCGTGTCACGTGACCACCAGATCACTGATTTCTGATCACTGATTTCTAAAAAAAATTAGATCACTGATTTCAGAAACTGATTTCTAAAAAATCCAGATCACTGATTTCTAAAAAAAAAATCGTTGCCAGATATTTTTTCTGAATTCTGTAATCAACCATGGTGTTCGGATATTTTTTTGAGCGACTGTTCAGTACTTGAAATTAGACGTAATAAATAAATAAATTAATTAATTAATTAAATAAATGCAAATAAATGAACAAACAAAAAATAAAAACCGCAAATAAATAAATAAGTCTAAACGAAAATATAAACAAACAAAAGTAAATAAATAGAAATGAACGAACAAAAATCCCATATGAATAAATAAATGAATAATAAATAGAAACGAGGGTATATATATATAGAGAGAAGCATATAAAATGCAGAAACAAATCAATAAATAAGTAAATAATCGGTCCTGCTCTTTCAGTTGAGCTGACAATTGAGATGAAACAATGATCTGAAATTGTTTAAAAAATTCCTTGTCAATGGGCGGGCTACGAAAAAACGTAGACGAAAACCCTGATGATGATATATGTCGGGAGATTTCACTCCGTTTGAGACTATCCCTGCCAAGGACAACTAAGAAGAGTCCTAATAATAAGGATCGGTTTTCCTGATGACGTAAAATTGTTCTTCGATTTCCAAAAGAATCTGGTCGTCGGGTACTGAAAATGAATTCCTTTGTTGCATACATTGTAGGGAGAAGAATGAAAAAGTTGTGGGAAAAGTCTGTCTTTTATGGGAATGGGAGACGAAGGTCAAACCTTTCTAAAAACGAAAAGGAATTTTTTGCGTGAAAATGTCACTGGAGATAAATTTAAGGGTTAGGTTGGATTTACCTCTGACTGGAACGTTTTTTGCACACCATGGGCTAAAAGGCCAGGCGCAAGGACCCAAGGTATCAGAGAATGTCAAGGGCACTCACTAGATGGCTGTTAAGAGACAGGTGGTAAGCAACCCGTCAAGGCCATCCAGCGTGTTTTTTAAACTGCACAGGGTATATGGGTTGGGGTGTTTTACCTCTGAGCGGCACTTTTTTGCACACCATGGGCTAAATGGCCAGGTGGCAAGGACTCCGAAGGCTCAGAGAAGTTTTGGGGAGGGGACCCACTGTAATAGCTGTTGGGAGATAGATGGTAGCCTCCCGTCAAGGCCATCCAGCGTGTTCTTTAACGTTGGGTTGTTTTACCTCTGAGCGGCACCTTTTTGCACACCATGGGCTAAATGGCCAGGTCACATGGACCCCGAAGGCTCAGAGAATGTTGGGGGAGGGGACCCACTGGAACAGCTGTTGGGAGACAGATGGTAGCCTCCCGTCAAGGCCATCCAGCGTGTTCTTTAACGTTGGATTGTTTTACCTCTGAGCGGCACTTTATTGCACACCATGGGCTAAATGGCCAGGTGGCAAGGACTCCGAAGGCTCAGAGAAGTTTTGGGGAGGGGACCCACTGTAATAGCTGTTGGGAGATAGATGGTAGCCTCCCGTCAAGGCCATCCAGCATGTTCATTACCGTGCACAGGGTATGGCTCTCCCGCACACGGGCCACGACTTAACGTCCCATCCGACGGACGGTGGTCTTTCCAAGCCCATCGGTGTCCCCTGCTGACCGTGGGCAGGGCAGGGATTTCTAAAAAAAATCGTTGCCAGATATTTTTTCTAAATTCTGTAATCAACCATGGTGTTCGGATATTTTTTTGAGCGACTGTACCAAAAAACCTTTTTTATTTTTTTTCTGGAAGGAAATAAAATAAAAGAAAAATACTCCCCTGAACGTGAGCTTTCAAGAGCCTCTCCTCCCCATGTGGAAAAAGAAAAAAAAAAGGGGGGGGATGTGAAAGAGTGCAATTTGTGAGATGTAAACCAAAGCCAACACTAAATTGGGTTTGCCTCTTTTAGAATCGACTTCGAGTGGCCGACCGCGTTATGAATCTCCTGTTGCTTCAACGGAAAGTCAGAACGACAATGGAAGAAACGGAGTGATGGCAGATAATAGGAAGAAGTAGGGGGGGGGGACAAGGAGCAGAGAGTGACCGGAAGCCACACGGCAGAAATTGGCAAAGGGAGCAATTCCTTCGTTCCTTTTCAATAGGCGATCAACAACGCAGAGACAACGAGTCTCTTTCTCTACTTCGGAGAACGAGCTTGCAGGTGATTGGTGTTTCGCGTGCGCGCGCGCTGGGTGCCCTCGTCCGCACGCGCGCACGTGCAACGAGCGACACGCCAGACACACCTGGGCCCTGGGATTCCAGCGCGTGTGCACTCCCGATTCTCGTGGCAGCTCCCGCGCGCGTTCCGGTGAGTGCGTGTTTTTCGCGTTTTCATCCGGTCGAAATTTGATGTCGCCGGTGGATGATCGCGGACATCTTCATTCCCCACTGCAGTTGACGAATTCATCATCTTCATTGGAAATTGGTTTGAGTGACGTGCAGTAGCACTGAGGAGGTGTCACGCCTGTTGCTGCGGTTGAAGATTTTGTTTAATTTTTGGATTATTTTTCTGATTTCTTGTGATTTTGAGTTACAGGCACACTTTTTAAGGTAGGTGAGGAGCCATTTAGTGAGTGCGTGCGAGGGTTATTAGGAAGAAGTGAATGCTGATTAGATGTGGATTTTTAAGATTGGTGAGTAGCGATTGATTTTTTATTGCTAGGGGAAATAGTGTGAGAAACTCTTAAATCAGTTCAAACATCATCATAGGGTGTTAAAAAACTCAATTTGTTTGCCACACAGTTAATCCTGAAATATTCCTGGAATGAGAATGTGACATCTTCTCATAAGTCATTTTTACTTGACAGGCTCATCAATGACATTTTACAATGACATGTTCATCAATGAGATTTTGCAATGACATGTTCATCAATGAGATTTTGCAATGACATATTTATCAATGAGATTTTGCAATGACATGTTCATCAATGAGATTTTGCAATGACATATTTATCAATGAGATTTTGCAATGACATATTTATCAATGAGATTTTGCAATGACATGTTCATCAATGAGATTTTGCAATGACATGTTCATCCACTTAACATCAAAGATTTTATCAAGAATCTAACATAATTGTGACTACAAAATTTGTGGAATAAAAGTTTCTTGTTTATTAACCCGATTATCTTTCGGGAAACATCGTAGACTCGGAAGAAGATCGTAAAATTGAATAGGAAAATGGATTCAACATGTGCATAGACAAAGTGATCGTAACCCATTCAGTGTATCTGAAATCTACAATGCATGGAAAAGAAAGTCTTGGAACTTCGTAGAAATAATAAATGTATATATAGGTATGCATTAAAAACTGGAAATAGGTAATAATCTTTGCGAAACAGCTGAGGAAAAATCTGAGTGAAGAAATTGCCGAAGTTTTTTCCCGACAATTGCAGAGCTCTTCCCGGACGGTAACAGTAAGCTCTTTCTTGCAAATTGTAAGCTCTTCTCGGCCATCAACAGTAAACTATTTTCGACCGTAACAGTAAGCTCTTCTCGACTGTAACAGTAAGCTCTTATCGACCGTAACAGTAAGCTCTTATCGACCGTAACAGTAAGCTCTTATCGGCCATAAAAGTAAGCTCTTCTCGACCGTAACAGTAAGCTCTTCTCGACCGTAACAGTAAGCTCTTCTTGAGAGTAACAGTAGGCTCTTCTCGACCATAAAAGTAAGCTCTTGTCGACCATAAGAGTAAACTCTTCTCGACCACAAGATTAAACTCTTCTCGACCGTAACCTCTTTTCGACCGTAACAGTAAGCTCTTCTCGACCATAAGAGTAAACTCTTCTCGACCGTAACAGTAAGCTCTTCTCGACCGTAACCGTAAGCTCTTCTCGATCGTAACAGTAAGCTCTTCTCGACCATAAGAGTAAACTCTTCTCGACCATAAGAGTAAACTCTTCTCGACCGTAACAGTAAGCTCTTCTCGGCCGTAACCGTAAGCTCTTCTCGACCGTAACAGTGAGCTCTTCTCGACCATAAGAGTAAGCTCTTCTCGACCGTAACCGTAAGCTCTTCTCGACCGTAACAGTAAGCTCTTCTCGACCGTAACAGTAAGCTCTTCTTACCGTAACAGTTAGTGACCGTAACAGTGTCCGAGAAAAAAAATCCTGTCAAGGAGAGAGCGCAACAACAGAGCGAGCGAGCCATTGGCTGCCACGAGAGGTTAACTTTATCAGCTGCCACATGTTGCTCTCTCCCCGCCAAGAGCATCAACCTATCTCCTAAAGTAGAGAGCATCGTCTTTCTGAGAGAGCGGGCGAGTGGCAAGTCTTCTCTCTCCATGTGATCGTATTTGCTGTTATCAGAGAAGCGTATTCTCTTAAAAGGATTGATAGCACCGAAGGCAGAGAGGAAGAACGTAATTGATGAAGTCACTTCCTTGAAAATAGCAGAGGTGAAAGGGGCTCCCACTGATGCCTGAAGAATTGCAGCGCGTGTAGATGTTTCTTTCCATTGAACATCGCTCTTTTCTGACAGAGCATTTCACACTTCAACCCAAAATGCAACGGATTTCATTGTAGGGTCTTTGTTCAAGATTCTGTGTTGCGTTTCAATAATCAGTTTGTGACCTAACAACGGAATGGATCGGTCTTGAGACCAACTGTTACGAAAACAGAGATCTTGAAAGTTTTCCAACTGTTGCGCGTTACTTTTTTTAAAACGAACAACAGCTTATTGATTACTTCATCCATTTACATCGCAGCTAAAGGATGGTTCAAGTTCTTTAAAGGGAAATAAATTATTCTGAACAACATTTGCCTGGTGAAGTGGATTAAAAGATAATTTTTTTTTCATTAATCGTCAAACAAAGTGATCGATATTTTTTAAGTGATGAAGTTATTCAAGATTTGAACCTCCATGCAATGTAATTAAAATAGATATTAATTTTTATATTCAGGGAGAAACTGATGTTTTGAGTTGAAATTAATGACTTAAATCGACATAACATTAATTAAACTTCGATTTATCTAAATGCGTATGGATTTGAAAAAAGATTTGCCTGAAAACATCAATCTTTACTGATATATTATACCTAAATCATCAAAATAATTTCGCCTAATCTTGTGTGTTGTTCTGCAATGATTAGTCTAAATACGATATCTTAGAATATAAATATATATAATTTCTGCAAACTTGGACACGATATTAGAGACGATGTTAAGAATTATATTATCAAAAGTAAGCTATGCTTAAATTTGCCATAGCCTTAAAATCAATAACGAACATTCTGGCAATGTTAGGGTATAAAGTGATAAATTTATATCTATATCGTCATCGCAATCAACTATTCTGAGTGGATTTAACCTTTCTGCGACCTTTGTATCCGCCATGCTTCCAGTAAGGTCATACAGCGTGCGGATGAAGAGGAGGAATCGAGAGGCAGAGGCATCTTTTAAGAAGAGTCAATACCGACGCAAGGTCCTTAGTAGTAGTGCTACACCGGAATCGGGTTCGAGTCATGCCCCAGCCAGAAGAACCGTCAGTGCCGGAGCCGTGCCACAATCGTCGGCAACGTCTGCCACCACCTTAGCGGTCCAGCCTGCCCACCAACAAACGTCCAGGAGTCCCAGTATCCTCAGCAGCAAGTCCGTGGCCTCCGAACCGGGGGTCGTGACACCTCTCGTTCAGGTCAAAGGTCAATCAGTGACAGAGGAACAAAAAGGAGTACCAGGGACTTCCCAGTCCGATACCAAGGAATCGGCTGCTAAGGTGCACGGCGTGGAGGGTAAATCCGCCGGAAATGAGGTCATTCTCATACCGGAAGAATGTGTTACCAAAGTAGCAACCCCCGAAAGGTCTCACGTGACCTTTCAAGAATCGTCGTTGGTGAAAAGGAGAAGGTGAGTTTGCTTTTATTTTGTTTGTCCTCTTTTTTATTTTAAAGAATAAGAATGTAAAAGAGAGAGCTTACTTGATTCTGAAGATTGTTTGACACTGTGGTATCAAAATATTAGAAAAATTTCCATGTTATGTGAATGGGAATCTAACTTCAAAGCTCTATAACATCTAAAAATATGCATTTAATGGAAAAATAAAAGTCGAGATAAATTCAACATAATAATAGGTTCTATTTTAATCTCGATTTTCAACAATATTCGTTCTGTTGCATTGTTTTACCTCTGAGAGGCAATTTTTTGTACACCATGGGCTAAATGGCCAGGTCACAAGAACCCAGAAGGCTCGGAGAAGGTTGGGGGAGGGGACCCACTGGAACAGCTGTTGGGAGACAGATGGTATCCTCCCGTCAAGATCATCCACCGTGTTTTTCAACGTGCACTGGGTATGGCTCTCCCGCACACGGAACCACTGTTTAACGTCCCATCCGACGGACGGCGGCCTTTCCAAGCCCATCGGTGTCCCTTACTGACCGTGGGCAGGGCGTTTAATTTTGCGGAGATATATCTCTTAACGCTGTCCCAGCTGGGACTCGAACCTGGGAACTGCAGATTACGAGCCTGGCGCGCTACCGACTGAGCCACCCCCAAAAAATATATTGGAAGAAATGAGCCAGATTCAGTATATTCAAGATTTGTTTTATGAGACGAAAGTTCTTTTGCAATGACCTGTTGCCTTCTTTGGGATTATTTTAAAGAGAGAGTCTCAGCTGGTAGTGTGCAAAGTTCGCAATCTGCAGTTCCCAGGTTCGAGTCCCACCTGGGCCACTGTTGAGATTGATCGCCACTGAACCCTCACCCTGCCCTTGGGCAGAAAGTAGACACCAATGGGCTTGGAATTTCTGCCGTCCGTCGGATGGTACGTTAAGCCGTGGATCCGTATGCAGAGTCCCATACCTTGTGCACTTTAATGAACAAGCTGGATGGCATTGAAGGCAAGCTACCATCTGTCTCTTAACGTAATAATTACTTAAAAATTAACAACAGTTCCAGCCAGTCCTCTTCCCTGAGCCCTCGGGGTCCTTGTGACCTGGCCATTTAGTCTATTGTGTGCGGAACGGGGGGGGGGGGGGTGGCTCAGTCGGTAGCGCGCCAGGCTCGTAATCTGTAGTTCCCAGGTTCGAGTCCCAGCTGGGTCAGCGTTGAGATTTATCTCCGCAAAATTCCCCGCCCTGCCCTCGGTCAGTAGGGGATACCGATGGGCTTGGAAAGGCCGCCGTCCGTCGGATGGGACGTTAAGCCGTGGCCCCGTGTGCGGGAGAGCCATACCCTGTGCACGTTAAAGAACACGCTGGATGGCCTTGACGGGAGGCTACCATCTGTCTCCCAACAGCTGTTCCAGTGGGTCCCCTCCCCCAACCTTCTCTGAGCCTTCGGGGTCCATGTGACCTGACCATTTAGCCCATGGTGTGCAAAAATGTGCCGCTCAGAGGAAAAACAATCCAACGTTAAAGAACACGCTGGATGGCCTTGACGGGAGGCTACCATCTGTCTCCCAATAGCTGTTCCAGTGGGTCCCCTCCCCCAACCTTCTCTGAGCCTTCGGGGTCCATGTGACCTGACCATTTAGCCCATGGTGTGCAAAAAAGTGCAGCTCAGAGGTAAAACAATCCAACGTTAAAGAACACGCTGGATGGCCTTGACGGGAGGCTACCATCTGTCTCCCAACAGCTGTTCCAGTGGGTCCCCTCCCCCTACCTTCTCTGAGCCTTCGGGGTCCATGTGACCTGGCCATTTAGCCCATGGTGTGCAAAAAAGTGCCGGTCAGAGGTAAAACAATCCAACGTTAAAGAACACGCTGGATGGCCTTGACGGGAGGCTACCATCTGTCTCCCAACAGCTGTTCCAGTGGTCCCCTCCCCCTACCTTCTCTGAGCCTTCGGGGTCCATGTGACCTGGCCATTTAGCCCATGGTGTGCAAAAAAGTGCCGCTCAGAGGTAAAACAACCCAACCCATTGTGTGCGGAAAAAAAGTGAATCCCAGATAAAACGACCCAAACGAACCAAATTTTAAAGAAAATACAAATCACGCATTCTCTTTATACAGCTAATAAATGGGCAAGAATAAATATGCTTTACAACAATTGCTTTTGAGATGCAACAATTCACATTTTTGTTCCAGCACTTTGTAGAAGAATTCCGTTGAATAAATTAAATAGCCATGCACTCGAATGCGCCCTGTAATGGAGTAAAGTAAGTGCAATATCTAAAAGAGAAGAAGCGTTGAGGAGAAGGATTTGCATCCTTTCTGTCCTCCATCACTTCCGGAAGAGGAAGAGCAAGGAGGATGTCATCGAATTAGGGTACTCCATCCTCAAGGCACTCTGCCTTCAGGAAATTAACTGGCGGACAAGATTTCCGCGACTCTCTCGCACAGAAATGAGTTACCTCGCTCAGATCAGGCTGACTCGTGATGCTATCTCGTGGAGGCTTTTATTGTTTCAGACGTTGAGAGAGAATCAGCTGCTGGGGAGAGGGAAAAAATGGCGCGAAATCTATCAGATGGGGAAATATAAAATGCGCTTAAAGAGAATGGTGCATCAGGGATTTCAGGAGGACAAGAGGAAATTTTCGAACAAAATTCTTTTATTGTTTTTAAAGTTTTTTTTTTTGGATGAAGGATATTGCTTTTTATATTGGTGAAAAGCTTCTTTTACAGGGGTGGTGGGTTGTTTTACCTCTGAGTGGCACTTTTTTGGCACACAATGGAATAAATGATCGGGTCACAAGGACTCCATGGGTTCAGAGAAGGTTGGGGGAAGGGGATCTATTGGACAGCTGTTAGGAGGAAGATGCCGACCTGCCGTCAAAGCGATCTTTTGTGTTCTTTAACGTGCAGAAGGTGACACGGTGTAACGTCTCATCCGACAAACGGCGGCCTTTCCAAGCCCATCGGTGTCTCCCTTTCTCTTTGAGGGAAGAGTGGAGGTTGACAAAACTGTTAACATAATTCAGTGGGGGACGGGACAATTGCGCTTGGAAGCGAAGATATGAGGTTTGGGAGCAGCTGACTAACATGAGGTAAAAGGAAGGACAATGATGAAAATGAAGACGAAGAGATGATGAGGGAGAAATGGATGACGACGACGAAGTGGTAAAAATGGAGAAAGGAATTGGGAGGTTAGGAGATGCGGAAAGTGACGTTAGTATTGGTAATTGCAATAGTTGGTACTGGTGATGATGGTGATAATGGTGGTGGAGATGATGGTGATAATGGTGGTGGAGATGATGGCTCTTATTCAAAGATAATGCTGGTGGAGATGATGGCTCTTATTCAAAGATAATGCTGGTACTGGAGATGATGATGTGGAAGGTAATGGTGTGAGGAAGGGAACAAGAGGGATGGTGAAGACAATATTGGCAATAATGAAGAGGAGAAGGATGAGTAAGACTGTGAAGAAGAGGGATGACGATGAAGATGACGGTAATGATTAAGAGGAGAATGGTGAGTAGGACTGTGAAGAATGGGAGAATGATGAGTAGGAGAAAGATAAAAGATGATGACCGAGTGCGATGAAGTGGAAAAAATGGCGATGGAGATGATGTGGAGAATAAGAACGATGATTGATGTGGGAAAGAATTTTTCATTTTCATTTTTTCCACATCCTTCTCTTTCTGTTGTTTTGAAATTTTCCCTTCTTCTCGTTTCTGACATTCATTCTTTTTTCTCATCCATTCTACCATTTCTTTTATCTCGATTTTTTCTTCTCTTCTTCGTTTATAAAATTCACACATTTTCTTTTGTGTGCTCTTTTTTTTCGTACTTCCTTTCCTCTCTTTACTTTTTCTTTTCGTTTACTTCCATCTCATCCATTTCTCTGATTTCTCTCTCTCTTATTTTTTAATCTTTGTACTTTTTTTCACTTATTTATTCCTTCATTTCTTGTTTCTTTTCATTCTTTTCTTCCTTTCTTTTTTTATTTCCGTTTTTTACTTCATTCTCTCTTTATTCTTCCTAGTTTTTTTTTATCCATTTCATTCTGTTTTCATCATTTTCATTTCACAACCGTCTATTCTTTCTTCCATTTTTCTCCCTTCCTTACTTTTCCATCTCTTTCTCCCTTTCCCCTTTCGTTTCTTGTTTCTTTATTTTCGTTCATTTCCTTCTTCCTTTCATTTCCATTATTCGTTTTCTACTTCACCTTCACTTTATTCTTCCTACTTTCTTTTTTTATCTAGCATCCATTTCTTTCTATTTTTCTCCTCTTCGTTTCATTTTCCTCCATTCTATACCGAAGAAAACGTTATGACCACCTGCCTAATCTGATGTTGGTCCTCCACGTGCCGCCAAAATAGCTCTTACCCGGTGAGGCATGGACGCTACGAGATTTCTAAAGGTGTCTTGTGGTATCTGGTACCACACGTTACCAGCAGATCCTTTAACTCTTGTAAGTTACGTGGTTGAGCTCCCGCAGATCGGATATGCTGTTCCAACACAAATCACAGATGTTCGATTGGATTGATGTCTGGGGAACTTGGTGTCAGGCAATACTTGGAAGTCTTCCTCATGTTTTACGAACCATTCTCGAACAATCCGGGCAGTGTGGCATGACGCATTATTCTGCTGGGTTGTTGGGTTGTTTTACCTCTGAGCGGCACTTTTTTGCACACCATGGGCTAAATGGCCAGGTCACATGGACCCCGAAGGCTCAGAGAAGGTTGGGCGAGGGGACCTACTGGAACAGCTGTTGGGAGACAGATGGTAGCCTCCGTCAAGGCCATCCAGCGTGTTCTTTAACGTGCACAGGGTATGGCTTAACGTCCCATCCGACGGACGGCGGCCTTTCCAAGCTCATCGGTGTCCCCTACTGACCGTGGGCAGGGGCAGGGAATTTTTGCGGAGATAAATCTCAACGCTGACACAGCTGGGACTCGAACCTGGGAACTACAAATTACGAGCCTCGCGCGCTACCGACTGAGCCACCCCCGCCCCCATTATCCTGTTGAAAGAAGGCCCAACTAGAAGGGAATACCGTTGCCATGAAAGGATGCACCTGGTCTGCAATGATGTTTAAGTAGGTGGTAGACGTCATAGTTTCCTGCACATGAATGACTGGACCCAGGGTTTCCCAGCAGAACATTGCCCAAAGCATGTCGTCCCATGGTGCATCCTGGTGCCAACACTTCCCCAGGTAAACGATGCACTCATACCCAGCCGTCCACATGGTGCAACAGGAAACGAGATTCATTGGATCAAACGACTTTCTTCCAATCATTCAAGGTCCAGTTTTGATGCTCGCGTGCCCATTGTATGCGCTTCCGATGGTGAACCGAGGTTAGCATGGGCACTAGGAGCAGCCTGCGGCTACGTAGCCCCATTTTCAGCAGGGTTCGATGTACTGTGTGTTGTGACACATTACTCCCATCACCCATCACATTCAAATTACGGGTGAATTGAGCCACAGTATCCCTTCTGTTGGCTCGTACCATATGGGATAGCCATCGCTCACCTCTAACATCGATGAGCCGTGGTCGGTCCACATCTTGCCGGCGGTTTGTGGTTTTCCCCTCCTCACACCACTTTTTGAAGGTAGTAACCACGGCTGACCGTAAGAACCCCATAAGCCTTGCCGTCTCGAAAATGCTCTGACCCAGTCGTCTGGCCATTACAATTTGGCTTTTGTCAAACTCACTTAAGTCCGCTACCTTTCCCATCTGAAGAACAAGAATAACACTGATTAACAGAGCTCAGTATCAGGTGTTGTTATTTATACCCTTTCATGACCTTCACACGCTCTGGGGGGCGGGGGGGGGGCTCAGTCGGTAGCGCGCCAGACTCGTAATCTGTAGTTCCCAGGTTCGAGTCCCAGCTAGGTCAGCGTTGAGATTTATCTCCGCAAAACTCTCCGCCCTGCCCACGGTCAATAGGGGACATCGATGGGCTTGGAAAGGCCGCCGTCCGTCGGATGGGACGTTAAGCCGTGGTCCCGTGTGCGGGAAAGCCATACCCTGTGCACGTTAAAGAACACGCTGGATGGCTTTGACGGGGTATTACCATCTGTCTCCCAACAGCTGTTCCAGTGGGTCCCCTCCCCCAACATTCTCTGAGCCTTCGGGGTCCATTGTGACCTGGCCATTTAGCCCATGGTGTGCAAAAAAGTGCTGCTCAGAGGTAAAACAACCCAACTAAAGACGCTCTGGTCATAATGTTTTGGCTCTTCGGTGTATTTTCCCATTTTAATGCTTCCTTACTATTACAATCTTTGTCTTTTTCTCTTCCTCTCCGTCCATATTTTTAATGTAATTCTCTTCTTCTTCAGCAAAAAAGTCCTAATATCCGAATAATTACCTTCTTTATCTGCGGATCAAACAGCCTGGGTCCAAACCAGGTTGAATTTTTCTTCTATTGTCTCTTTGTTGAGCTCCTTCCTTCCTCAAAGACCTTCTCCATTTTTTATTAAATTGAAAGGCTCTTGCAAGACTTCTCTGCGAAATAGCTGCTTGAGAGAGAATTTCTTTCTCTTTTCTCTCCTTCTTTATCTTTCTACTTCCCTTTCCCTTTTCTAAATGCAAAATAAAAATGCTTTTTAATTGATTTAATTCACTCATTCCATCTTCTGTTTTCAAAATAGAATATTTCTCAGTTAATCAGGAAAAAAATATTTAAACTTTTTCTTTTTCCCCCAACTGTCACTTCGTCTCTGTCTCGTTACTTTCTCTCAAAGAATTTTCCTTCATATTTCCTTCCTTTCATAATCGGTACGAGTTAATCCATGAGCAGATGTAAGACAGATTTCCGAGATATATTTTCCACCATCTTCCCACTGATACAGAATCACCCTTCTTTAATTTAGTGAGTTGGGTTGGGTTGTTTTACCTCTGAACGGCACTATTTTGCACACCATGGGCTAAATGGCCAGGTCACATGGACCCCGAAGGCTCAGAGAAGGTTGGGGGAGGGGACCCACTGGAACAGATGTTGGGAGACAGATGGTAGCCTCCCGTCAAGGCCATCCAGCGTGTTCTTCAACGTTGGGTTGTTTTACCTCTGAGCGGCACTTTTTTGCACACCATGGGCTAAATGGCCAGGTCACATGGACCCCGAAGGCTCAGAGAAGGTTGGGGGAGGGGACCCACTGGAACAGATGTTGGGAGACAGATGGTAGCCTCCCGTCAAGGCCATCCAGCGTGTTCTTTAACGTTGGGTTGTTTTACCTCTGAGCGGCACTTTTTTGCACACCATGAGATAAATGGCCAGGTCACATGGACCCCGAAGGCTCAGAGAAGGTTGGGGGAGGGGACCCACTGGAACAGATGTTGGGAGACAGATGGTAGCCTCCCGTCAAAGCCATCCAGCGTGTTCTTTAACGTTGGGTTGTTTTACCTCTGAGCGGCACTTTTTTGCACACCATGGGCTAAATGGCCAGGTCACATGGACCCCGAAGGCTCAGAGAAGGTTGGGGGAGGGGACCCACTGGAACAGATGTTGGGAGACAGATGGTAGCCTCCCGTCAAGGCCATCCAGCGTGTTCTTTAACGTTGGGTTGTTTTACCTCTGAGCGGCACTTTTTTGCACACCATGGGCTAAATGGCCAGGTCACATGGACCCCGAAGGCTCAGAGAAGGTTGGGAGAGGGGACCCACTGGAACAGATGTTGGGAGACAGATGGTAGCCTCCCATCAAGGCCATCCAGCGTGTTCTTTAACGTTGGGTTGTTTTACCTCTGAGCGGCACTTTTTTGCACACCATGGGCTAAATGGCCAGGTCACATGGACCCCGAAGGCTCAGAGAACGTTGGGGGAGGGGACCCACTGGAACAGATGTTGGGAGACAGATGGTAGCCTCCCATCAAGGCCATCCAGCGTGTTCTTTAACGTGCGCAGGGTATGGCTCTCTCGCACACGGGGACGCTTCTTAACGTCCCATCCGGCGGACGGCGGCCTTTCCAAGCCCATCGGTGTCCCCTACTGACCGTGGGCAGGGCGGGGAATTTTGCGGAGATAAATCTCAACGCTGACCCAGCTGGGACTCGAACCTGGGAACTACAGATTACGAGCCTGGCGCAATAATTTGGTGACAAGGCTCCCCATCTCTCGGACGTCACCACTCTCTCACGCCCGTTGAGGCAAGAGCACATTGTTGATAAAAAGGAAAGTGTGCGTTGTGTCATTACCTCACTACAAAAGTGCGCGCTCACCAGTTACGATGACACCGACTGTTTCGTCTTTTTACACCTGATGCAATTGTTGAACCGAGAGAAAATACGAAATGAAAAACAGAGAAGAACTGAGAAAATAAGTTCCATTTCTTTTTAAAGAAGAACTTTAAAAAAATGAATTTGTTTATAAAAGCTACATTTCGCAAAAAGATGCAGCGCGTCATCTTATGGGAGGGGAAAAAGTCATCTTGAGAAATAATAATTTTAAAACAAATTCTCGCAAATATTTGTTTCTTCGAATGAACTTAATTATTCATTGGCATAAAAAAAATTGTCAAGTGTTACATTGGTTGTTTGGTATTCTACGAGCAGCAGAAATATTTCAAAGCATTATCTTTGAAATATTTTTGTTGCTCGTTGAATGTATATTTGAAAGGCAGGCAGAAATAATTTGTCTCTATCTGTAAGAAAAAACACATGAACTTCTTATAAATGCATTCTCTATGTAAGCTTAAAATAAAGCGCATTAATTTGAAACATTAATTTGAAGGTAACCTCCATTTAATGAAGAGTTTCATTCCTCATCTATCCATCGTTGACCTCTTCACCGATCTGTTTCTCTGTTCACAATCCATCTGCTTTCTTCGGGACTAGACCTGTGCTCTCAGGGTCCCTTGCACAATTCTCCACCCAGCTTCCTCGTTCAGCCACTCTTTACCAGTCACCTCTTACTTGCACCTCTATCTTTCTCTCCATCCAGCCACTTTCTATCGTTCTGACAACCGATCCACCTATCCCCCTGTCCATCGATCCACCTCTATTTGTTCTCCTTTCCATCGATCCACCTATCCATCAATCCCATGCCCATCGATCTACCTCTCCACCAATCCTCCTACCCATCAATCCATCTCTCCATCTATCTCCTGTCCATCGATCCAGCTCTATATCCCTCCTGCCTACCGATCCACCTCTCCACCATCCTCCTGTCTATCGATCCACTATATTTGTTATCTTTTACACCGATCCAATTCTCCACCAATCCTCCTGCCCATAAATCCATCTCTCCATCTAACCTCCTGTCCATCGATCCACTTCTCCACCAATATCCTGTTCATCGATCCATTTCTCCATCTAACCTACTCTCCATCGAACTATTGCTTCACCAATCCTTCTGCGCATCGATCCACCTCTCCATCTAACCTCCTGCCCATCGATCCACATCTATTTGTTTTCCTTTCCATCGATACACCTCTCCACCTATCCTCCTGTCCATCGATCCACCTCTATTTGTTCTCCTTCCATCAATCTACTGCTCCACCAAACCTCCTGCGCATCGACCCACCTCTCCCTCTAACCTTCTGCCCATCGATCCACATCTATTTGTTTTCCATTTCCATCGATCCACCTCTCCACCTATCCTCCTGTCCATCGATCCACCTCTATTTGTTCTCCTTCCATCGATCTACTGCTCCACCAATCCTCCTGCGCATCGACCCACCTCTCCATCTAACCTTCTGCCCATCGATCCATCTCCCCATCTACATTCCTTCCCATCGATCCACCTCTACTTGTCATTTTTCCCATCGATCCACTTCTCCGCCAGTCCTCCTGACCATCGATCCATCTCTTCATCTAACCTCCTTACCCATCGATCCACCTATCCTCCTGTCCATCGATTCAATTATTCTTCTGTCCATTGATCCACCTCTGTTTGTTCTCCTTTCCATCGATCCACCTCTCCACCAACCCTCCTGCCCATCGATCCACCGCTCCATCTAACCTCCTGCTCATCGATCCACCTCTCCATTAATCCTCCTGCCCATCGATCCACCGCTCCACCTATTCCCCTGTCCACCTATCCTCCTGTCCATAGATCTTCTTGTGAAATGTAGAAAAAAACAGTTTTTACCATTTCCTCTGAAATGTAGCAAAACAGTTCTTGATGCGTGCCTCCGCAATATTATTTTTAGTTTCTATAATATTCATAAGTGGTACAAAATTTCAAACCATTCAACTATACTAAAGATTGGTCTACACTTTGTAAACATTACAAAGCCACAGTCACCTTTTCCTATATTTAAAAAATTATAAAAAGTAAAGTACATTATGTACACCAGGTATCGTTATATATTTACTCCTTCAGACCAGGGTCTGAAGGAGTTAATATATAACGATATAGAATTCTAATTAAATCTTACAGATCCTGATCAACGTGTAAACAACTAATTGAAAGAAAACTGATGTTATGCAAAATGTAGTGACCGGAGATTTCCTAGATTAAATTGTTTGAAAAGTTAATTGAACAAAACGAACATTGGAAAGCAGAACTTGAACTAATGTCAACTGGCTATTATCTACTTAAAGCTATCCTGTGACAAAGGCTGATGCTGTTTGGAGAGTACTGACATTTTCGAGTGCATTGAAATCCCAGCTGTTACCTAGCAACGAGGTGACGTAATACTCGTGTCACGGAAATTCCCGCCTCTCCCTACATTGTGGCTCTGTGACTGAAGCAGAAGGTTTCTTAACTCACGAGACTTCCGTTTCCTGTTACATCTTCTGGTTTAGTTGACAAACTTCAAAACGCTCGAGGATTCAATTAAGGCTCGAAAAATGCGTCTGAATTAATTCATAATATTTTGGTTATTGAATTGTTCGAAATGCCCAATGGGAAAAGGAGAATAGATTTCGGAATGCGAGCAATGTTTGAAGAAATATAGAGATTAAATCCAGCAGTTTCATTTCTACGAATAAGAGAACTGCGCTAAATTATTTACAAAGATATATTTACATCTATAGAAATATTCAAATAGTAAATACAACACTTCATATATTGTCTTATTTAGTAGTTAAACCTAGGAGTTCTTGCAGCTTGCCTGTAATGACAGTTTTTGGAACAATACAAATGGTATTATCGAGAAAAAATAGGGCGGCGTTGGCTCAGTCGGTAGCGTGCCAGGCTTGCAATCTTCAGTTCCCAGGTTCGAGTCCCAGCTGGGCCAGTGTTGAGATTTATCTCCAAAAAAACTCCCCGCCCAGCCCTCGGTCAGTAGGCGGCACCAATGTCCTTGGAAAGGACACCGTCCGTCGAATGGGATGTTAAGCCGTGGCTCCGTCTTCCTGGAAAGCCCTCTATACGTTAAAGAACACGCTGGATAGCTTTTAGGGTTGCTATCATCTGTCTCATAACAGCTATCTAGTGAGTTCCCTCAACATTCTCTAATCCCTTGGGGTCCTTATGACCTGACTAGGGTTCGAGTCCCAGCTGGGTCAGCGTTGAGATTTATCTCCGCAAAATTCCCCGCCCTGCCCACGGTCAATAGGGGACACCGATGGGCTTGGAAAGGCAGCCGTCCGTCGGATGGGACGTTAAGCCGTGGTCCCGTGTGCGGGAGAGCCATACCCTGTTCACGTTAAAGAACACGCTGGATGACCTTGACGGGAGGCTACCATCTGTCTCCCAACAGCTATTCCAGTAGGTCCCCTCCCCCAACCTTCTCTGAGCCTTCGGGGTCCTTGTGACCTGGCCATTTAGCCCATGGTGTGCAAAAAAGTGCCGTTCAGAGGAAAAACAACCCAACAACAACCTGACTATTTATCCCATGGTAAGCAAAAAAAGTACTGCTCAGATGTAAAACAATCCAATATCCTTCAATTATCATTAAGTCAAATGTAAATGAAATGAAAGCTACTTGACACATGTTATTAATAAAAAAATATTTGCGTTACCATCTTTGAAAATATCCACACACACACATATTTTCACTAATCAAATAAATAGTACTTCCCTAAGACAAAAGAAAATTATTTTTATCACTGACTTTGAAGCAATTTTGTTTGTTAATTTGACTGCTATATTTGCATTTATCTATATTTAATTCGCTCAATCGAAAGTCAATGTGCTTTAAGCATATTGTGGCACCGGATCTGGATGTGAAAATTGTTCTTTATGACACCAGAGATAAAACATGTTTTATTTCGGATTTTTTTACTAAATGTACATTCATAATAACTTTTGCATAGGAGCTTAAATGTAATTTAAATGTAAACTAAAGACTATTATCTTGACTTTAATATTTTTAGCATAAGATGTTTGAAAACTTAGTTTATCCCTCTAGCGTAAATGAAACTTATACTTCAAACCGAGTCATCAGTTAAAATTAGTTCAGTATCATTTCTTATTCTAAAAAAATAAATCTCATCTTCTGAATTTAATGTTTCTAACATGAACGTCAACCCATTGCAAAAAAAAAAACTGTTTTTATTTTTTTTTTCAGAAAGGCCCTAATCAATAATTCCTCTCCCAAAGCTCTGATTCATCCGAAAATTTCCTTGCATCATCTGCTTTTTTTATTATTAAATTTGTTCTTTCCTGTCATAAACTCTTTTTTCTAAACTCTTTTAGAGGTTTGACTTCTGTTTTGTTTTCATCTAGATAAAAAACTTTCTCTCTGAGAGAATCTACATCTGTCGATATAAAACGAAATAATCCCACACATATGGTAGTACTGTCGCTCAAAAAAGTATCCGAACACTACGGTTGATTACAAAATACAGAAAAAATATCTGGCAACGATTTTTTTAGAAATTAGTGAGCTGGCAACCTTCGTGTCACGCACTACGGTTGATTACAAAATACAGAAAAAATATCTGGCAACGATTTTTTTAGAAATGAGTGAGCTGGCAACCTTCGTGTCACGTGACACGAAGGTTGCCAGCTCACTAATTTCTAAAAAAATCGTTGCCAGATATTTTTTCTGTATTTTGTAATCAACCGTAGTGTTCGGATACTTTTTTTTTGAGCGACAGTACCATAAACAAATAATAATTCCTTCACGAAAACCAACAGGAAAAGACGTCACCGAAATGTTACTTCATAATCTCCTTTCAATCGCTGAAGAAGACGACTCATATGAACTCTACATCTTTTTTCCAGGATTATTTCGAATTTTCATTTTGAAGTAAAATTTTTAGATTTCGTTAGCAAGATTTTTTCGGATTGCAATTAAGTCTGTAAGAGGTGTGTCAACTACGCAATCATTTCATGCTGTAGTCTAGGGATTCTCAAGGTGGGTACGTCAACCCTAAGGGGGTAAGAGGTAAAATTTTTGGGGGTACGCCGTGAGAGCTAAAAAGTCACTAGATCTAGTAACAAAGTAAAAATAACCATTGTTATACTATAACTATAGTTTTATCTATCTATACAACGGGTACGCCAGTTACATACACATTTCCAGGGGGTACGTGAAGCATAAAAGGTTGAGAACCACTGATATATATCTTTTATTTTATTCCCATTGTTATACTATAACTATAGTTTTATCTATCTATACAAGGGGTACACCAGTTACATACACATTTCCAGGGGGTACGTGAAGCATAAAAGGTTGAGAACCACTGATATATATGTTTTATTTTATTCCCATTGTTATACTATAACTATAGTTTTATCTCTCTATACAAGGGGTACGCCAGTTCAATACACATTTCCAGGGGGTACGTGAAGCATAAAAGGTTGAGAACCACTGATATATATGTTTTATTTTATTCCCATTGTTATACTATAACTATAGTTTTATCTATCTATACAAAGGGTACGCCAGTTACATACACATTTCCAGGGGGTACGTGAAGCATAAAAGGTTGAGAACCACTGATATATATATGTTTTATTTTATTCCCATTGTTATACTATAATGTTGCGGATTACAAAAATGGATAGCCACTGAACGTGAGTATTAAAAGCTATATTTCAAAACTAAATTCAATACAAGGTAAATTGTTACAAAGGAAATATGGATGAAATATCTTATTAACAAATCAACTATTAACATGCACAAGTCATCAATCTTCCTGCGTAGAGCACACAATATCAGCTCTGTGTATTTTACTAAATACTACCTTTTACTTGATTTACCAGGTCACCCGAAGATCTTCACTCGTAAACCAATTCTCGTCCTGTGCTAATAACTTTTCACACACTAGCCGAACAAAAAGACAGTCCGTGTAGACATTCGAAGTTAGCCATAAAAGTTCCCACTTTTATACTTCCGCGTATACACAACACATCAAGTTACTTCTTGATACTTAACGATAAAAGATCCCACTTTTATCCTTCCGCGTATACACAACACATCAAATTACTTCTTGATACTTACGCGCACTGTCTCAGAACAGCTCACCGTCCATTTTCGAACTCTCCGACCGTTACAACACAACGACCGTTAACGCTCCACTCTTCTTCTCCAAATTCTCCCAACGTTCTTATTCGTTGGCTGAAACTTTTTGCTTTCGGTTGCCAGATTCCTTCTGTCGTAACAATATTATTGACTGAACAGTCTGAACAATAACTATAGTTTTATCTATCTATACAAGGGGTACGCCAGTTACATACACATTTCCAGAGGGTACGTGAAGCATAAAAGGTTGAGAACCACTGATGTATATGTTTTATTTTATTCCCATTGTTATACTATAACTATAGTTTTATCTATCTATACAAGGGGTACGCCAGTTACATACACATTTCCAGAGGGTACGTGAAGCATAAAAGGTTGAGAACCACTGATATATATGTTTTATTTTATTCCCATTGTTATACTATAACTATAGTTTTATCTATCTATACAAAGGGTACGCCAGTTACATACACATTTCCAGGGGGTACGTGAAGCATAAAAGGTTGAGAACCACTGATATATATATGTTTTATTTTATTCCCATTGTTATACTATAACTATAGTTTTATCTATCTATACAAGGGGTACGCCAGTTACATACACATTTCCAGAGGGTACGTGAAGCATAAAAGGTTGAGAACCACTGATGTATATGTTTTATTTTATTCCCATTGTTATACTATAACTATAGTTTTATCTATCTATACAAGGGGTACGCCAGTTACATACACATTTCCAGAGGGTACGTGAAGCATAAAAGGTTGAGAACCACTGATATATATCTTTTATTTTATTCCCATTGTTATACTATAACTATAGTTTTATCTATCTATACAAGGGGTACACCAGTTACATACACATTTCCAGAGGGTACGTGAAGCATAAAAGGTTGAGAACCACTGATATATATGTTTTATTTTATTCCCATTGTTATACTATAACTATAGTTTTATCTATCTATACAAAGGGTACGCCAGTTACATACACATTTCCAGGGGGTACGTGAAGCATAAAAGGTTGAGAACCACTGATGTATATGTTTTATTTTATTCCCATTGTTATACTATAACTATAGTTTTATCTATCTATACAAGGGGTACGCCAGTTACATACACATTTCCAGAGGGTACGTGAAGCATAAAAGGTTGAGAACCACTGATATATATGTTTTATTTTATTCCCATTGTTATACTATAACTATAGTTTTATCTATCTATACAAGGGGTACGCCAGTTACATACACATTCCCAGGGGGTACGTGAAGCATAAAAGTTTGAGAACCACTGATATATATTGTTGCGAATTACAAAATATGGATAGCACTGGGCGTGAGTTTTAATAAGTATATTTTAAAACCAATTGTAATGCAATGCAAATCGTTACAAAGAAAATATGGATGTAGTATCTCATAAACAAATTAACTACTACATGCAAAAATCATCAATCTTTCCTGCACAGAGTACCCAACAACAGCTCTGTCTATTCTACTAAATACTACCTTTTCAACCTTGTTTACCATGTCACTTGAACATCTTGAGACGTAAACAAATTATCGTCCTGTGCTAGTTCACTAAACTTCTCACACTAGCCAAAACAAGAGGACCGTCAGCGCACACATCACATAAAAGATTCTTCTTGTCTTTTACTTATCGCGCCCAGACTCAAACCATCTGAACAACCTTTCAGATCTCACAACTGTTACACACTGCACTGCTATATTTTCATTCTTCTTCTTCAGAACTGTTCTAAGTTCCAAATCGTTGGCTAATTGAATCTCACGCAGAAGCACACACGAGAGCTCCAGTCACGTTAACTCGTGAAGTCACTGCAGCGCGTTCATCCGTCGCAAAATTGCCCCCTCCTTAGGTCTTGTTCGACCCGAACAATTCTGGATTCCGAAGCTTCTTCAGTTGTTCGATGAAATGGGGCCAAACTATCCATGGGAACCACCTTGCACTTTGTAGTTGAACGTCGACGAATGCGATACATCACTTCGTTAATCCTCTTAACTACTGTGTAAGGACCTCGCAAAGGTCTCTGAAGTCTCGGTGAAAGTCTCCTCTTTCCACGTGGAGTTGTTTTCTCTACAGGAGTAGGTGAACACGTATTTTGTTCCACTGTATTCAAAAGACGGACGGCTGTCTTCTTTAGGAAGGTGACGAGTTTATTGCTTTTGTTTTGCTTCTGGTGATAAAAAGAACATTTCATTATCACGTGTTTCCTCAGTTTATCCCATATGTTTGTGTCAAAATGGAAGCGAATCACATTATGACGTAGATTTTCTTTCTCACTGAAGCCTCGTCCACAAGCAGAATACGTGTAAGGCTTATAGCCCTTGAGAACACGTTTATGTCTCCGCAGGGAGAAGAATCGACTAAGGATTTTTGTGCAAAACCTGTACTCGAAAGTTTTCTTCTTTGAATTTTTACTTATGGCTCGTCTTGCCTTTGGTTCGGATTTCACGTCTCCTACCATTTTGCCAGGCTGTTCATAGTGAGGAATATCAGAGGCTGATTCACTTGAAGACACAATAGGACACGCAGCTTTACGAAGAAGAGTCTCTGGTAATTGGAACTGCTCCGAGCTCAGGGTTGCAGCTGCACCGTCAAGAGGATGAGGAAACGAAGCAATTTCTATTAGGACATCTATGTTATTCGACTTAGTTTTAGAATTCTGCCAAGTCAATTTTTCCTTATTCTTCTTCTTACCAAGTTTAACAGATGTAGGATTATTTCTCATTTGAGACATTTTCCATCCTATGATGTAGGCTTCTTCATCGACTTTCTTTCTAACTGCTGTGTCTTCCTCCGAATTCACATTCTTGGAGCTCTCATTGTAATTTGCCAGGGAAATATCAGTCATGACTGCCAAATTGTTCATTCTGGAGATCAGCGACGAGTTTTGTAACATGATATTGTCTACTTTAGAGCTCTTGTAGTCATGATAAAACTTTCTGTAATCTTATAATCTTTGTCCATCTCTCGCAATTTCATCCAATCTAAATGATTATAATGTCCAAATCTGCGCATTGACTGTTCAGAAAAAAAATTCAGCATGGCTACGTTGAGATTATCTGAGGGCTTCACTTCTCTCTGATCGTAACTCTGAAGCTTAGTTTCATCCAGAAAGTTTCTGTTATCCGAGCACAATTTATTACTCATAGAAAAAGGAATATCTAAGTCAGTCTTTGAAGTACCGTCTTTGCCTGAAGCTCCTTTGCTAGCATCACCTGTTACGCTTCTACGCCATTCTTCGGAATTCTTCTTTCTTAAATCCCCACTTTCTACAAACGATTCGAGTGTGGCTATATGCTTCGGAAAAATCTCTCCGACTTCCCCATTAACGTCGAATGGCACTTCGTTTCTATGATGAATCGACGCCTCTTCTTTTTCATGTCGACGATACGATCTGACGACTCTTCTCTACTCGGACCACTCTGCGAAACGTAAACTCTGTTTCGTTCCCCCTCATTACCACTCGTTACTCTGCCTTTGGGATAATTGTCCATGACGCATTTTGCTGATGGCGAGGAATAGAATACCTTTCGTGCTGATCTCTCTTTAGATCGTGCCAGACTTGTATACCTAGGTTGGGTTGGGTTGTTTTTCCTCTGAGCGGCACTTTTTTGCATACCATGGGCTAAATGGCCAGGTCACATGGACCCCGAAGGCTCAGAGAAGGTTGGGAGAGGGGACCCACTGGAACAGCTGTTGGGAGACAGATGGTAGTCTCCCGTCAAGGCCATCCAGCGTGTTCTTTAACGTACACAGGGTATGGCTCTCCCGCACACGGGGCCACGGCTTAACGTCCCATCCGACGGACGGCGGCCTTTCCAAGCCCATCGGTGTCCCCTACTGACCGCGGTCAGGGCGGGGAATTTTGCGGAGATAAATCTCAACGCTGACCCAGCTGGGACTCGAACCTGGGAACTACAGATTACGAGCCTGGCGCGCTACCGACTGAGCCAACCCCGCCCCAGTGTATACCTAGGTATTTTGAAGTGCAAAGCGTACTGTATAGTCTCACAGCTCTCTGATCCGTGTGAGTGTGCCTCACAGTTCCTAGACATGTCACCAGCGACATAGACACTCTGCCATGCATCACCAGTAGTTGCGTGGTCAAAGGCATTATCTGCGCTATCTCTACGTTTCTTGATTTCCAGTAGCATATCCACATTTCGAGATTCTCCTTTCTTGCGAAGATTCGATTCTTTTGTAGTCTCCTTCTCGCAGTCCTCTCGCACTTTCTCCATCTCTCTCGAGATCTCTTCAATCCATATAAAGGCTTCTACAGAACGCCGCTGCCCCAGCGAGCTTCTCCTGTCCGTCGAATTTTGTAAAAACGAATTGAATATAAATTGCTTCTTTTTCAGATAGCGAAGAATCTTGGAATGTTTTCTGGTTCGGCATCGTTTCTTTCCCGCATCAGTATTATGTTCATCTGTAAAATAGCTCCGACTGCTGGAGATATGTCCACCTTCAACCAATTTCGTTGTCTTAACTGTAACTGTAACAACATCTCTACCAGCTCTCGCTTCTTGCATAATTTTGTTCCTATAATTTTAATACTGCTCAACAATATTCCTATGGTTAGCATCTTTAAAACATTGTTCATCTGTAATGTTACCTCCAGTGCTGTTAGTTTCGTAAATTTCACTTATTGGTTTGGGATTCACATTTTGATATGCGTTGCCTTTCTCTTTTTACTTTTTCATGTTTACAGTCTAACTTAACACTATCAAGATCATCTTTTTCACTGACAAATTTAACCTTTAAGCTATTACATTGTCTATTGAGTTCGGTTTTAATATCCTTGAACTGATCAATAATCTTACCAATTTGAGAAGCCACTTCAGCTCTCATCTCAGTATTTTGTGCGGCCATTTCACTTCTCTGGGCAGCCATTTCACCTTTAATGTCTGTTATCTGTGTAGCCATCTCGGCTTTCAAGTCATTATTTTGAGAAACTATCTCAGTTCTCAACTCATTGTTTTGTGCGGCCAGGTCACCTATTTTATTGTTTATGGTCACTCATCAACTTTACTAATTCATCCATACTTCTAGTTAACGGCATTCAATAAATTATCCACACTCTTACACACCAAATGTTGCGAATTACAAAATATGGATAGCACTGGGCGTGAGTTTTAATAAGTATATTTTAAAACCAATTGTAATACAATGCAAATCGTTACAAAGAAAATATGGATGTAGTATCTCATAAACAAATTAACTACTACATGCAAAAATCATCAATCTTTCCTGCACAGAGTACACACAACAACAGCTCTGTGTATTCTACTAAATACTACCTTTTTCAACCTTGTTTACCATGTCACTTGAACATCTTGAGACGTAAACAAATTATCGTCCTGTGCTAGTTCACCAAACTTCTCACACTAGCCAAAACAAGAGGACCGTCAGCGCACACATCACATAAAAGATTCTTCTTGTCTTTTACTTATCGCGCCCAGACTCAAACCATCTGAACAACCTTTCAGATCTCACAACTGTTACACACTGCACTGCTATATTTTCATTCTTCTTCTTCAGAACTGTTCTAAGTTCCAAATCGTTGGCTAATTGAATCTCACGCAGAAGCACACACGAGAGCTCCAGTCACGTTAACTCGTGAAGTCACTGCAGCGCGTTCATCCGTCGCAACAATATGTTTTATTTTATTCACATTTTTATACTATAACTATAGTTTTATCTATCTATGCAAGGGGTACGCCAGTTACATACACATTTCCAGGGGGTACGTGAAGCATAAAAGGTTGAGAACCACTGATATATATGTTTTATTTTATTCCCATTGTTATACTATAACTATAGTTTTATCTATCTATACAAGGGGTACGCCAGTTACATACACATTTCCAGAGGGTACGTGAAGCATAAAAGGTTGAGAACCACTGATATATATGTTTTATTTTATTCCCATTGTTATACTATAACTATAGTTTTATCTATCTATACAAGGGGTACGCCAGTTACATACACATTTCCAGAGGGTACGTGAAGCATAAAAGGTTGAGAACCACTGATATATATGTTTTATTTATTCCCATTGTTATACTATAACTATAGTTTTATCTATCTATACAAGGGGTACGCCAGTTACATACACATTTCCAGAGGGTACGTGAAACATAAAAGGTTGAGAACCACTGATATATATGTTTTATTTTATTCCCATTGTTATACTATAACTATAGTTTTATCTATCTATACAAGGGGTACGCCAGTTACATACACATTTCCAGAGGGTACGTGAAGCATAAAAGGTTGAGAACCACTGATATATATGTTTTATTTTATTCCCATTGTTATACTATAACTATAGTTTTATCTATCTATACAAGGGGTACGCCAGTTACATACACATTTCCAGAGGGTACGTGAAGCATAAAAGGTTGAGAACCACTGATATATATGTTTTATTTTATTCCCATTGTTATACTATAACTATAGTTTTATCTATCTATACAAGGGGTACGCCAGTTACATAAACATTTCCAGGGGGTATGTAAAGCATAAAAGGTTGACAACCACTGATATATACCGTATTTTTTCGCAGATAAGAGACCTTCAGATAAGACGAGGTATACATTTTCGTCAAAGTTTATAGTTTTAGCATATATCTGTCGTATAAGACGACCCCAAACTATCAACGGCCTATGAATTTAGTTTAGATCGGAGATCATCATCTGGATAATAATACTGTATAGCGCATACGGAATTATGTCCTATTCGCAAACATTCGCACTGATTCGGGCATTCGGGTAATTACCTTGACTATTCACAAAAGCGTCGTATGGGCTATTCTATTTTGTGGACATACCCTACTCTGTACTAGTAAATATTTACGGTTTGTCCGTTTTTTCCTCAGTAGCTCAATAAACATAACTTTTAATATTTATTTTGTTTTACTATTGTTTTACACTTGCAATGTAATGTATTATTTACCATTACAATGTAATGTATTATCATATAGCGTATTTAAATAATATGATAGATTTTTCGATAAGTTGTTGTAATTTTCAAGACCAGTCGCAGTCGGTGGTTGCACGCATAAAGAAAAAGCCTCCTTCAGCATTGTTGCGTTTTTGTTGTATCTGTCCTGTAAGACGACCCGGATTTTGGGGGCCTTTTTTTATAATTCAGCTATCGTCTTATCTGCGGAAATATATAGTATGTTTTATTTTATTCCCATTGTTATATTATAACTCTCCGCAAAATTCTCCGCCCTGCCCACGGTCAGTAGGGGACACCGATGGGCTTGGAAAGGCCGCCGTCCGTCGGATGGGACGTTAAGCCGTGGCCCCGTGTGCGGGAGAGCCATACCCTGTGCACGTTAAAGAACACACTGGATGGCCTTGACGGGAGGCTACCATCTGTCTCCCAACAGCTGTTCCAGTGGGTCCCCTCCCCCAACCTTCTCTGAGCCTTCGGGGTCCATGTGACCTGGCCATTTAGCCCATGGTGTGCAAAAAAGTGCCGTTCAGAGGTAAAACAACCCAACAACCTATACTATAACTATAGTTTTATCTATCTATGCAAGGGGTACGCCAGTTACATAAACATTTCCAGGGGGTACGTGAAACATAAAAGCTTGAGAACCACTGATATATATGTTTTATTTTATTCCCATTATTATACTATAACTATAGTTTTATCTATCTATACAAGGGGTACGCCAGTTACATAAACATTTCCAGGGGGTACGTGAAGCATAAACGTTTGACAACCACTGATATATAGGTTTTATTTTATTCCCATTGTTATACTATAACTATAGTTTTATCTATCTATACAAGTGGTACGCCAGTTACATACACAATTCCACGGGGTACGTGAAGCATAAAAGGTTGAGAACCACTGATATATATGTTTTATTTTATTCCCAATGTTATACTATAACTATAGTTTTATCTATCTATACAAGGGGTACGCCAGTTACATAAACATTTCCAAGGGGTACGTGAAGCATAAAAGTTTGAGAACCACTGATATATATGTTCTATTTTATTCCCATTGTTATACTATAACTATAGTTTTATCTATCTATACAAGGGGTACGCCAGTTACATACACATTTCCAGAGGGTACGTGAAGCATAAAAGGTTGAGAACCACTGATATATATGTTTTATTTTATTCCCATTGTTATACTATAACTATAGTTTTATCTATCTATGCAAGGGGTACGCCAGTTACATACACATTTCCAGAGGGTACGTGAAGCATAAAAGGTTGAGAACCACTGATATATATGTTTTATTTTATTCCCATTGTTATACTCTAACTATAGTTTTATCTATCTTGTAACTGGCGTACAAGGGGTACGCCAGTTACATAGACATTTCCAGAGGGTACGTGAAGCATAAAAGTTTGAGAACCACTGATATATATGTTTTATTCCCAATGTTATAACTATAGTTTTATCTATCTATACAAGGGGTATGCCAGTTACATACACGTTTGCAGGGGGGTACGTGAAGCATAAAATGTTGAGAACCACTGATGTGTATGTTTTATTTTATTTTCATTGTTATACTATAATTATAATTTGATCTATCTATACAAGGGGTACGCCAGTTAGATACACATTTCCAGGGGGTACGTGAAGCATAAAAGGTTGAGAACCACTGATATATAAGTTTTATTTTATTCCCATTTTTATACTATAACTATAGTTTTATCTATCTATACAAGGGGTACGCCAGTTACATACACATTTCCAGAGGGTACATGAAGCATAAAAGGTTGAGAACCACTGATATATAAGTTTTATTTTATTCCCATTGTTATACTATAACTATAGTGTTATCTATCTATACAAAGGGTACGCCAGTTACATACACATTTCCAGAGGGTACGTGAAGCATAAAAGGTTGAGAACCACTGCTGTAGTCAATCAAAACTTCTATCATAATCGTAGTAGCGAATAGTGGCATAATAGTTTAGACTGACTAAGATGATTTCACCTAACTCTTGAGAATATGGTAGCATTCAGACAAAGATGGAGACACTAAAACTTATGTTTATGTTTTGCTATGGAATGTATGTAACGTTTAAATAATAATACAATTTATGTAACTTATTGTTACTTAAAATAGATTTCGCTTCGCCATGTATTAAGGTTTTGGCTCTCATACGATTTCTTCAAATAAAATGCGGACCTTCCTGTGTTGATCATAAATCTTGTCGCTTCCATTCCTTGCTAGGTAAGAGCTGTTTTGGCGGCACGTGGAGGACCAACATCATATTTGACAGATTTTCATAATGTTTTGGCTCTTCGGTGTAAATGGTCAACACTAGGACACTGTGCAGTTGACCACTCCCCAGAAGGGTTGGGAAAAAAAAAACAAAAAGGAAATAGTGGCCATAGATAACCAGATGTCTAGGCCACACCGATCTGGCAGCCCTCCTCTTCCGTTCCCTTCCAAAAGAGAATATTTCTTTTGAAAGGTACTAAACTGCCTGTACCTCAGGAAGGCGGGGTCCGACATTAGGTGCTAGACCTGGCCGGTTCTGTGCTTTATCACTGGGAACTGAAACACAGCTCTCCTTCTAGTTTATATGGGGGCGGGGGTGGCTCAGTCGGTAGCGCGCTAGGCTCGTAATCTGTATAGTTCCCAGGTTCGAGTCCCAGCTGGGTCAGCTTTGAGATTTATCTCCGCAAAACTCCCCGCCCTGCCTACGGTCAGTAGGGGACACCGATAGGCTTGGAAAGACCGCCGTCCGTCGGATGGGACGCTAAGCAGTGGCAACGTGTGCGGGAGAGCCATACCCTGTGCACGTTAAAGAACACGCTGGATGGCCTTGACGGGAGGCTACCATCTGTCTCCCAACAGCTGTTCCAGTGGGTCCCTTCCCCCAACCTTCTCTGAGCCTTCGGGGTCCTTGTGACCTGGCCATTCAGCCCATGGTGTGCAAAAAAGTGCCGCTCAGAGGTAAAACAACCCAACGTTAAAGAACACGCTGGATGTTTTTGACGGGAGGCTACCATGTGTCTCCCAACAGCTGTTCCAATGGATTCCCTCCCCCAACCTTCTCTGAGCCATCGGGGTTCTTGTGACCTGGCCATTTAGCTTATTGTGTGTAAAAAAGTGCCGCTCAGAGGTAAAACAACCCAACGTTAAAGAACACGCTGGATGGCCTTGACGGGAGGCTACCATCTGTCTCCCAACAGCTGTTCCAGTGGGCCCCTCACCCAACCTTCTCTGAGTCTTCGGGGTCCTTGTGACCTGGCCATTTAGCCCATGGTGTGCAAAAAAGTGCCGCTCAGAGGTAAAACAGCCCAACCCTTCTAGTTTATGCCTAGCTACAATTACAGATCGGTTCCAAACCCCTTTGATCAGTATCCAAGCGCTCTAACCACTCAATCACTTGACGGCTAGTTAGCACCCAAAAAACTCTTTGTCGAATTAAAAAAAATTCGTCTTTTGTTTTTAAGAAAGAACTGAGAAAAAAACACTGTAAGCAACTTTGCAAAAAATGCGCGCGCATTTACGACTAAAAACATCTGCATAAAGATCAACAACGCAAAACGCAAATCCTCAGATGAATTCGGAAAAGGAGCTTCATTAAAAATCGAATACGTCATTAGCATAAACTTCTAGGAGAATAAGGAAGTTCTAGAACTGTTCTGCTGCCAGCTAACAGCTGATCCATCCCTAATTAGAGCGGTGGAGGGTTGCTCTGTCTCCTTCATCATAATCCAACGGTCCAACGCTCTGCAAAGCATCTTCGTACAACAAAGCTAATCCTGGAGCCAGTTCTACAGAGAAACAAGCAGCAGACTCGCATTCTAACAACACCGGATTATGGTGGTAATAAAAACAGAATCAACAATAACTGCATCGCACTAGATCTTCTCAAAGGCTTTAAGGATTGCATTTAATACCCCCCCCCCCCTCCCTTAGCCTCCATTCAATTCTTCACTCTTCTTTCGTTTCTTACCTTGTTTGAGCCAATTTATACCAGAATTGTTTGAGTATTTTGCACAGAACAAATATTTACAAATTGGGATCATGTGATAACATACGGGGTTCTTGAGTTCTAAGAGAGATTGTTCTAATAAATCGTAATAATTTGAGTTGCGTTTGAGTTTTACAAATAACGTTTTAAAAAAAGAAGGACTTTACAACTTACTTTTTTCAGAAATCGAGCATTGAAAATTTTCATTAGTTAAATTTGATGCATGGCAAAGTAATTTGAAAATGTAATGACCGATTTATTTTTACATGGGTCCGACCCCGATAAGTTTGTTGCTAAAGAGTTCGACTCGATGATTTTGCTGCTGTTAAAGATTTCGACCTCAATAACTTTGTTGTTAAAGAGTCCGACCTCAATAACTTTGTTGTTAAAGAGTCCGACCTCGATAAATTTGTTGTAAAAGAGTCTGACCTCGATAACTTTGTTGTAAAAGAGTCTGACCTCGACAATTTTGTTGTTAAAGAGTTCGGCTCGATAATTTTGCTGCTGTTAAAGATTTCGAACTCAATAACTTTGATGTAAAAGAGTCTGACCTCGATAACTTTGTTGTAAAAGAGTCTGACCTCGACAACTTTGTTGTTAAAGAGTTCGGCTCGATGATTTTGCTGCTGTTAAAGATTTCGACCTCAACAACTTTGTTGTTAAAGAGTCCGACCTCAACAACTTTGTTGTTAAAGAGTCCGACCTCGATAAATTTGTTGTAAAAGAGTCTGACCTCGATAACTTTGTTGTAAAAGAGTCTGACCTCGACAACTTTGTTGTTAAAGAGTTCGGCTCGATGATTTTACTGCTGTTAAAGATTTCGACCTCAACAACTTTGTTGTTAAAGAGTCCGACCTCGATAAATTTGTTGTAAAAGAGTCTGACCTCGATAACTTTGTTGTAAAAGAGTCTGACCTCGACAATTTTGTTGTTAAAGAGTTCGGCTCGATAATTTTGCTGCTGTTAAAGATTTCGAACTCAATAACTTTGATGTAAAAGAGTCTGACCTCGATAACTTTGTTGTAAAAGAGTCTGACCTCGACAACTTTGTTGTTAAAGAGTTCGGCTCGATGATTTTGCTGCTGTTAAAGATTTCGACCTCAACAACTTTGTTGTTAAAGAGTCCGACCTCGATAAATTTGTTGTAAAAGAGTCTGACCTCGATAACTTTGTTGTAAAAGAGTCTGACCTCGACAACTTTGTTGTTAAAGAGTTCGGCTCCATAATTTTGCTGCTGTTAAAGATTTCGACCTCAATAACTTTGTTGTTAAAGAGTCTGACCTCGATAACTTTGTTGTAAAAGAGTCTGACCTCGACAACTTTGTTGTTAAAGAGTTCGGCTCGATAATTTTGTTGCTGTTAAAGATTTCGACCTCAATAACTTTGTTGTTAAAGAGTCCGATCTCGATAAATTTGTTGTTAAAGAGTCCGACCTCAATGACTTTGTTCTTAAAGAGTCCAACCTCAATAATTTTTTTGTAAAAGAGTCCGATCTCAAAAACTATGTTATTAAAGAATCCGACCTCGATAACTTTATTGTTAAAGAGTCCGACCTCGATATTTTTTAGTAAAAGAGTCCGACCTCAATAACTTTGCTGTTAAAAGAGTCCAACCTCGATAATTTTTTATAAGAGTCCGACCTCGATAACTATGTTACTAAAGAGTCCGACCTCGATAACTTTGTTGTAGAAGAGTCCGACCTCAATAACTTTGCTGTTAAAGAGTCCAACCTCGAATAATTTTTTTATAAGAGTCTGACCTCGATAACTATGTTACTAAAGAGTCCGACCTCGATAAATTTGTTGTTAAAGAGTCCGACCTCGATAACTATGTTACTAAAGAGTCCGACCTCGATAACTATGTTACTAAAGAGTCCAACCTCGATAAATTTGTTGTTAAAGAGTCCGACCTCGATAACTTTGTTGTAGAAGAGTCCGACCTCAATAACTTTGCTGTTAAAGAGTCCAACCTCGATAACTATGTTACTAAAGAGTCCGACTTTGATAAATTTGTTGTTAAAGAGTCCGATCTCGATAAGTTTGTTGTAGAAGAGTCCGACCTCAATAACTTTGCTGTTAAAGAGTCCAACCTCGATAATTTTTTTATAAGAGTCTGACCTCGATAACTATGTTACTAAAGAGTCCGACCTCGATAAATTTGTTGTTAAAGAGTCCGACCTCGATAACTATGTTACTAAAGAGTCCGACCTCGATAACTATGTTACTAAAGAGTCCAACCTCGATAAATTTGTTGTTAAAGAGTCCGACCTCGATAACTTTGTTGTAGAAGAGTCCGACCTCAATAACTTTGCTGTTAAAGAGTCCAACCTCGATAACTATGTTACTAAAGAGTCCGACTTTGATAAATTTGTTGTTAAAGAGTCCGATCTCGATAAGTTTGTTGTAGAAGAGTCCGACCTCAATAACTTTGCTGTTAAAGAGTCCAACCTCGATAATTTTTTTATAAGAGTCTGACCTCGATAACTATGTTACTAAAGAGTCCGACCTCGATAAATTTGTTGTTAAAGAGTCCGACCTCGATAACTATGTTACTAAAGAGTCCAACCTCGATAAATTTGTTGTTAAAGAGTCCGACCTCGATAACTTTGTTGTAGAAGAGTCCGACCTCAATAACTTTGCTGTTAAAGAGTCCAACCTCGATAACTATGTTACTAAAGAGTCCGACTTTGATAAATTTGTTGTTAAAGAGTCCGATCTCGATAAGTTTGTTGTAGAAGAGTCCGACCTCAATAACTTTGCTGTTAAAGAGTCCAACCTCGATAATTTTTTTATAGGAGTCCGACCTCGATAACTATGTTACTAAAGAGTCCGACCTCGATAAATTTGTTGTTAAAGAGTCCGACATCGATAACTATGTTGTAGAAGAGTCCGACCTCAATAACTTTGCTGTTAAAAGTGTTTGAAAGAAATCCTTTTCATCTTCACGTTTGCGAAGCGTAAATATTACTTTTCGAAAAGAGGATTTCACCTTTCTGCGTTTTCAGACAGAATCTTTCCTTAAATATTCGTTCCTCTTCTCTTCATTTATTGGGGACGGGGGTGGCTCAGTCGGTAGCGTGCCAGGCTCGTAATCGGTAGTTCCCAGGTTTGAATCCCAGCTGGGTCAGCTTTGAGATTTATCTCCGCAAAATTCCCCGTCCTGCCCACGGTCAGTAGGGGACACCGATGGGCTTGGAAAGACCGCCGTCCGTCAGATGGGACGTTGAGCCGTGGCCTCAAAATTGTATTATTAAATTGTTAAGATTGCTGTTAGAATCCGACCTCGATAAATTTGTTGCTGTTTAATATCGAACCTGAATAAATTAACTGCGTTATAAATATTTCTTCTCCATGAATGCATTATATAATAAAACCTTTTCTAGCCATATTCAAACTCTTTTCAGAAAGATCAAAACTGAATTTCCTACTTTTAAAAAGAGCATTAGTTAAAGAAAGTAACACATTTAACTCATATGTTTAAAAATAGATTAAAGAATCATTTTCAACAGCTTGATTAAATCTTTTCACGCTATATGTTACATATCGCCATCTTTTATGCGTAGGATGTAAAAAGATTTATCTTTTAGAAGTAATAAAACTGTCTTTTTCATGCTTATTGAATAAAATGCCTCTCCACATTTCCCTTGGAGTAGCTTTGTTAATTTCAGAGTCGATTTTATCGCTTCAGGCCATTAAGCTGTTAAGCACTTCATTTTTTCTTTTAATTTTCGTTGTGTAAACAAAATATTCGGCATGTTCTTCAGCAAGGAAGAGAACTAGAAAAAGGAATCTTTGGCTAGTTGCCTCAATTAATGAAGAGAAGAGGAACGAATGTTAAAAGAAAAATTCTGTCTGAAATCGCAAAAAGGTCAAATCCTCTTTTCGAAAACTAATATTTACGCTTCGCAAACGTGAAGTTGAAAAGGATTTATTTCAAACACTTTCATTTCGCTTGCACGTTTTATTGTCCTTTCGATGTTTTTTCTTTTTAGTTTTCTTCGCTTACTCTCCGCTTTTGGGGGCGGGGATGACTCAGTCGGTAGCGCGCCAGGCTCGTAATCTGCAGTTCCCAGGTTCGAGTCCCAGCTGGGTCAGCGTTGAGATTTATCTCCGCAAAATTCCTCGCCCTGTCCACGGTCAGTAGGGGACACCGATGGGCTTGGAAAGGCCGCCGTCCGTCGGATGGGACGTTACGCCGTGTCCCGTGTGCGGGAGAGCCATACCCTGTGCACGTTAAGGAACACGCTGGATGGCCTTGACGGGAGGCTACCATCTGTATCCCAACAGCTGTTCCAGTGGGTCCCCTCCCCCAACCTTCTCTGAGCCTTCGGGGTCCATGTGACCTGGCCATTTAGCCCATGGTGTGCAAAAAAGTGCCGCTCAGAGGTAAAACAACCCAACCCAACCCATTAAATGCATATTTTAGAAGTTATAGAGGTTCTAATATTTGATTCCCATTCACATCACATGCAAAAATTCTGTAATATTTTGACAGGGCGGTGCATAACCATCAATTTAAAGTTAATGGGTTTTTCTTTGTGGCATGCCCCCCCAAAAAAACTAGTACACCCCTGATGCAGTACTGATAGGTTCTCAAAATAGCATTTATAACTTCCTCTTCTATAGTATCGCAGTTCACATATCAGAACCAATATTTCGTCTCCTGAGATCTATTTCGTTGTCATCTAGAATCAGGGATCGGCAAGTGCAGCAGGTAATCAAGGATGTTCCAGTCACGTGGTCACCTCCTCCCCCCCCCACCCCCCACACTGAGCGAGATCCTGTTTCGAGAAAATTTTGATTTCTGCTGCGCATGCAGGGAACATGCACATCAAAGGAAATTGTACTTTGATGGAGTAATGTGAATTGAAGAGGAAGACCCTGATACTCAGCAGGTGTTCTCCGTTGCTAGGCAACCTCCTCCAGCTGAAACTCTTACGTTTCCACCAATCTCTATCTATTTACTATGATGAAATTGCTTTTTTGTGACTCTAGGTTGCAGATTCTGTTCTTTCCTTGGTTTTAACATTTCCGAATTGCACAGGGCATTCAAGAAATCTTCACTGAAAAAATTCCTTCTTCGGTTGTTTTACCTCTGAGTGGCACTTTTTTGCACACCATGGGCTAAATGGCCAGGTCACAAGGACCCCGAAGGCGCAGAGAAGGTTGGGGGAGGGGACCCACTGGGACAGCTGTTGGGAGACAGATGGTAGCCTCCCGTCAAGGCCATCCAGCGTGTTCTTTAACGTTGGGTTGTTTTACCTCTGAGTGGCACTTTTTTGCACACCATGGACTAAATGGCCAGGCCACAAGGACTCCGAAGGCTCAGAGAAGGTTGGGGGAGGGGACCCACTGGGACAGCTGCTAAGAGACAGATGGTAGCCTCCCGTCAAGGCCATCCAGCGTGTTCTTTAATGTTGGGTTGTTTCACCTCTGTACGGCACTTTTTTTCCACACCATGGGCTAAATGACCAGGACACAAGAACCCCGAAGTCTCAGAGAAGGTTGGGGAGGAGACCCACTGGAACAGCTGTTGGGAGACAGATGGTAACCACCCGTCAAGGCCATCCAGCGTGTTCTTTAACGTGCACAGGGTATGGCTCTCCCGCACACGGGACCACGGTTTAACGTCCCATCCAACGGACGGTGGCCTTTCCAAGCCCATCGGTGTCCCCTACTGACCGTGGGCAGGGCGGGGAGTTTTGCAGAGATAAACCTCAACGCTGACCCAGCTGGGACTCGAACCTAGGGACTGCAGATTACGACCCTGGCACGTTACCGACTTAGCTACCCCCGCCCCAAAAATTCCTTCTACTGATATAAATGATTTCATTTTTTTTTAAATCTCTTATATTCTTATTGCTTATATCCTTTGTTATTCCATCTGTGAATTCTGTCCTTGTCTGGCTATTAATTCAGAATTTATTATGGATCATACAATATGATGGAACTAGGTAGAAGAAAGCATATCGCCTCTGGGAAATATGGGAATCTCGTTTTCAAAAAGAAGGAAGTTTTTCGTTTACTTTTTCACTCCTTAAAAGTTTTAATTCGAGCAAATGGATGATAAGAAAAATAAAAATAGTACTATTTTATTAGTACTTATACAACAATAAAAGTATTTGTATTCTATCCTTCAATTTAAAAAGTTGCTTTTCTCACGCTCTTCTGAAATCAATTAAATCTTTTGAAAAGAGGGTGCATATTATTGCTCTCAGTAGTGTAATCTATTGACACTTTAGCACCGAAATTTCAAATTTCTACCCTAAACAGATCACCTGCAACATTCATTAAAAGAATTTCCGTTTCAGCATTTAGTGACCTCTAACGACGTAAATGAAAACAACGTAAAGATTTTAAAAATGCGAATTATATTCTATTTAGCACCAATCCAATTAAAAGAACTTTCTCTAATTTCAGAAAAAAGTACGTTTTCCCACCCACACTGAGGATAAAAGAGACAACTTATTGTTGCCATTGCAAACCTCGTCCCCGTTGCATTCCGTCACCAAAAATTTCACATTTCTAGCAGAAATACATCGTTTGCAATATTAGTTTGAGATTTTGAATTGAAAAGAAATTCCACCGTTAGAGGGCGCAGTTACAGCTTTTGGGATATTTAGAAAGTGCAGATCATAGTAATCCATGAACAAATATACAATGAAAAAGAACTTTTAATGCATTTCTAAATACAAAAAAAGTTCGATGTATACTCAAACGAGAAAGCCAAAAAGTATTCCGTTTTTTTTTTTTGCTTTATTGAAAACGAGATGATTCGTTTTTTACTTGCTTTTTTGAAAACGATATGAACCGTTTTTTTTTTCTTTATTGAAAACGAGATGATCCGTTTTTTTCTCCTTTATTCAAAACAAGATGATCCTTTTCTTGAAAACGAGATGATAAAGAGAGGGAGGCTCCAAGTGACGTAATCAGGACTCTGGGGGTGGGAGTGAAGGGGACTGAATTTCCTTTCCAATTACATCATTTCCCCCCCTCCGTTTTAGAGGTATTTGAAACTTATCTTGAAAAATGCATGAATATTGCAGAAGTGAATTAATTTTTTGCCCCGTCACTCTGATTACATTCTCAAAGGGGGAGAGGGTGGGGGAAAAATAAAATATATTATAATTCGCATTTTTAAAATCCTTAGGTAGCTTTTGATTTACATCGTCAGAGGGTACTGAATATCGAAAGGGCGAAACTTTTAACGAATAGTGCAAGTGATCTGTTCATGGCAGAAATTTGAAATTGTCAAAACCCTATCTGGAGGGGGGGATGATCGCTTTTTCCTTTTCAACCCCCCCCCCCTTCCAGGTACTGCACAAACAAGTTCATAAGTTCATCAATAGTTTATGGAAAATGCACTTTAATGATCCTTATTGGAACTAAATAATCAGTTAAGGGCAGGTTCTCGTGGCCGAGTGGGTTAGCGCTCATGGCTACTGATCTAAAGGAACTGGGTTCGAGCCCTCATGCCTACTGATCTAAAGGAACTGGGTTCGAGCCCTCGTGGCTACTGATCTAAAGGGACTGGGTTCGAGCCCTCGTGGCTACTGATCTAAAGGGACTGGGTTCGAGTCCTCATGGCTACTGATCTAAAGGAACTGGGTTCGAGCCCTCATGGCTACTGATCTAAAGGGACTGGGTTCGAGCTCTCATGGCTACTGATCTAAAAGGATTGGGTTCGAGCCCTCATGACTACTGATCTAAAGGGACTGGGTTCGAGCCCTCATGGCTACTGATCTAAAGGGACTGGGTTCGAGCCCTCATGGCTACTGATCTAAAGGAACTGGTTTCGAGCCCTCATGGCTACTGATCTAAAGGAACTGGTTTCGAGCCCTCATGCCTACTGATCTAAAGGAACTGGGTTCGAGCCCTCATGGCTACTGATCTAAAGGGACTGGGTTCGAGCCCTCATGGCTACTGATCTAAAGGAACTGGGTTCGAGCCCTCATGGCTACTGATCTAAAGGAACTGGGTTCGAGCCCTCATAGCTACTGATCTAAAGGGACTGGGTTCGAGCCCTCATGGCTACTGATCTAAAGGGACTGGGTTCGAGCCCTCATGGCTACTGATCTAAAGGGACTGGGTTCGAGCCCTCATGGCTACTGATCTAAAGGGACTGGGTTCGAGCCTCATGGCTACTGATCTAAAGGAACTGGGTTCGAGCCCTCATGGCTACTGATCTAAAGGGACTGGGTTCGAGCCCTCATGGCTACTGATCTAAAGGGACTGGGTTCGAGCTCTCATGGCTACTGATCTAAAGGAACTGGGTTCGAGCCCTCATGGCTACTGATCTAAAGGGACTGGGTTCGAGCCTCATGGCTACTGATCTAAAGGGACTGGGTTCGAGCCCTCATGGCTACTGATCTAAAGGGACTGGGTTCGAGCCCTCATGGCTACTGATCTAAAGGGACTGGGTTCGAGCTCTCATGGCTACTGATCTAAAGGAACTGGGTTCGAGCCCTCATGGCTACTGATCTAAAGGGACTGGGTTCGAGCCCTCATGGCTACTGATCTAAAGGGACTGGGTTCGAGCCTCATGGCTACTGATCTAAAGGAACTGGGTTCGAGTCCTCATGGCTACTGATCTAAAGGAACTGGGTTCGAGCCCTCATGGCTACTGATCTAAAGGGACTGGGTTCGAGCCCTCATGACTACTGATCTAAAGGGACTGGGTTCGAGCCCTCATGGCTACTGATCTAAAGGGACTGGGTTCGAGCCCTCATGGCTACTGATCTAAAGGAACTGGTTTCGAGCCCTCATGGCTACTGATCTAAAGGAACTGGTTTCGAGCCCTCATGGCTATTGATCTAAAGGGACTGGGTTCGAGCCCTCATGGCTACTGATCTAAAGGGACTGGGTTCGAGCCCTCATGGCTACTGATCTAAAGGAACTGGGTTCGAGCCCTCATAGCTACTGATCTAAAGGGACTGGGTTCGAGCCCTCATGGCTACTGATCTAAAGGGACTGGGTTCGAGCCCTCATGGCTACTGATCTAAAGGGACTGGGTTCGAGCCCTCATGGCTACTGATCTAAAGGGACTGGGTTCGAGCCTCATGGCTACTGATCTAAAGGAACTGGGTTCGAGCCCTCATGGCTACTGATCTAAAGGGACTGGGTTCGAGCCCTCATGGCTACTGATCTAAAGGGACTGGGTTCGAACCCGGTTAAGGCATGTATGTTTGTGTTGTCTTTCTGCTGAGGTCCTGCCATCCTCACAGACCTTCTACAATATGGCATATAAACTGAGAGGCTCCTGTCAGACCTCTGTGGCAAGCAGCTGCTTGAGGGGGTATTTTTTTTACCATTAAAATACTACATTAAAGAAAAAAAAACTGAAGCTTTGAAAATACTTTTTTTAATGCAAAAATGTGCTAGTGGATAATGATCTCAATTGAATCTCGATTTATAGAAATATATGTTAATTTCAGAGATATCACGTGGAACATAGGCCATAAACTTTTTTTGTATAAAAATTGTAAGAAATTAAATAACGCCTATAATGGACTCCTAAAATTCCGTGTTTTCTAAGAAACAGTAGAATATAGAATTTTGTTGCATTTTAATAAATTTTATTCATGATAACAACACTGGTGTTAAATCTTGAGCATTCTTAATTGTTTGAACATTTGAAGAATTTTTTAAATTACTATTTAAAGAGTTGAATCGTTTGACCTCTGAGCAGCATCTTTTTGAAAGCAATGTGTCTAAATGGCCAGGTCACAAGGACCCCGACGGTTCAGAGAAAGTTGAAGGAAGGGGACTTACTATGTAGCTGTTGGGAGACAGATGATAGCTTCTCGTCAAGGCCATCCAGCGTGTTATTTAACGTGCACAAGGTATGGCTCTACCGCGCACGGGGGGGGGGGGGGGGGGGATCTCAGTCGGTAGCGCGCCAGGCTCGTAATCTGCAGTTCCCAGGTTCGAGTCCCAGCTGGATCAGCGTTGAGACTTAACTCCGCAAAACTATTCGCCCTCCCCACGGACAGTAGGGGACACCGATGGGCTTGGAAAGGCCGCCGTCCATAGAATGGGATATTAAGTCATAACCCCGTATGCGGGGGTGCCATACCCTGTGCACGTTAAAGAACACGCTGGATGGCCTTGACCGGAGGATGCCATCTGTCTCCCAACAGCTGTTCCAGTGGGTCCCCTCCCCCAACCTTCTCTGAACCTTCGGGGTACTTGTGACCTGGACATTTAGCCCGTGGTGTGCAAAAAAAGTGCCGCTCAGAGGTAAAACAACTCAACCCAACTGGCCACGGCTAAATCACAACCATTCCAAGCCATTCCCATTTTTTCTCACCTAGCATAGGGTGCGGCCTATCCAAAAAAAATTCGCAACTCAGGCATAGTTAAGATTTAGGGTTATGAAGTTGAGAACTCTTTCTAATTTGCAGTAGCATTTTCACGTTAAAATTATTTAGAAATCACTAGACTTTCAAGGTAACCGATAAAAAAAACTTACTTAAAATTTACCGGTCTTCAAATGCAAATCGTAAAAAAGTTATTAAAAATCTACTGGTCTTTCAATACAAGCGATAAAAAACATTCATAGAATTTATTGTTCTTTCAGTGGAGACATAAAAAATAAAAAACTTACCGTCTTTCAATACAAGTCATAAACAACCTACCTTCAATTAACTGGTCTTCCGGTACAAGACATAAACAACTATACTTTTAATTTACTGCTCTTTCAATACAAGTCATAAACAACTTACCTTTTATTTACTGCTGTTTCAATACAAGTCATACACAACTTACCTTTTTTTTACTGGTCTTTCAATACAAGTCATAAACAACTTACCTTTTATTTACTGGTCTTTCAATACAAGTCATATACAACTTACCATTTATTTACTGCTCTTTCAATAAAAGTCATAAACAACTTACCTTTTATTTACTGCTCTTTCAAAACAAGTCATAAACAACTTACCTTTTATTTACTGCTCTTTCAATACAAGTCAACAACAAATTACCTTTTATTTACTGCTCTTTCAATGCAAGTCAACAACAACTTACCTTTTATTTACTGCTCTTTCAATGCAAGTCAACAACAACTTACCTTTTATTTACTGCTCTTTCAATACAAGTCATAAACAAATTACCTTTTATTTACTGCTCTTTCAATACAAGTCACAAACAACTTACCTTTTATTTACTGCTCTTTCAATACAAGTCATAAACAACTTACCTTATATTTACTGCTCTTTCAATAAAAGTCTTAAACAACTTACCTTTTATTTACTGCTCTTTCAATACAAGTCATAAACAACTTACCTTTTATTTACTGCTCTTTCAATACAAGTCATAAACAAATTAACTTTTATTTACTGCTCTTTCAATACAAGTCATAAACAAATTACCTTTTATTTACTGCTCTTTCAATGCAAGTCTACAACAAATTACCTTTTATTTACTGCTCTTTCAATAGAAGTCATAAACAACTTACATTTTATTTACTACTCTTTCACTACAAGTCAACAACAACTTACCTTTTATTTACTGCTCTTTCAATACAAGTCATAAAAAACTTACCTTTTATTTATTGCTCTTTCAATACAAGTCATAAACAACTTACCTTTTATTTACTGCTCTTTCAATACAAGTCATAAAGAACTTACCTTTTATTAACTGCTCTTTCAATACAAGTCAACAACAACTTACCTTTTATTTACTGCTCTTTCAATACAAGTCATAAACAACTTACCTTTTATTTACTGCTCTTTCAATGCAAGTCATAAACAACTTACCTTTAATTTACTGCTCTTTCAACACAAGTCATCAACAACTTACCTTTTATTTACTGCTCTTTCAATGCAAGTCATAAACAACTTACCTTTTATTTACTGCTCTTTCAATACAAGTCATAAACAACTTACCTTTTATTTACTGCTCTTTAAATACAAGTCATAAACAACTTACCTTTTATTTACTGCTCTTTCAATACAAGTCATAAAAAACTTACCTATTATATACTGCTCTTTCAATACAAGTCATAAACAACTTACCTTTAATTAACTGGTCTTCTGGTACAAGACATAAACAACTATACTTTTAATTTACTGCTCTTTCAATACAAGTCAACAACAACTTACCTTTTATTTACTGGTCTTTCAATACAAGTCAACAACAACTTACCTTTTATTTACTTGTCTTTCAATAAAAGTCATAAACAACTTACCTTTAATTCACTGGTCTTCCGGTACAAGACATAAACAACTATACTTCCAATTTACCGCTCTATCAATACAAGTCATAAACAACTTAAGTTTTATTTACTGTTCTTTCAATACAAGTCATAAACAACTTACATTTTATTTACTGCTCTTTCAATACAAGTAAAAAAACACTTACCTTTTATTTACTGCTCTTTCAATACAAGTCAACAAAAGCTTACCTTTTATTTACTGCTCTTTCAATACAAGTCATAAACAACTTACCTTTAATTAACTGGTCTTCCGGTACAAGACATAAACAACTATACTTTTAATTTACTGCTCTTCCAATACAAGTCATAAACAACTTACCTTTTATTTACTCCTCTTTCAATACAAGTCATAAACAACTTACCTTTTATTTACTCCTCTTTCAATACAAGTCATAAACAACTTACCTTTTATTTACTGCTCTTTCAATACAAGTCAACAACAACTTACCTTTTATTTACTGGTCTTTCAATACAAGTCATACACAACTTACCTTTTATTTACTGCTCTTTCAATACAAGTCATAAGCAACTTACCTTTTATTTACTGCTCTTTCAATACAAGTCAACAACAACTTACCTTTTATTTACTGCTCTTTCAATACAAGTCATAAACAACTTACCTTTTATTTACTGCTCTTTCAATACAAGTCAACAACAACTTACCTTTTATTTACTGCTCTTTCAATACAAGTCATATACAACTTACCATTTATTTACTGCTCTTTCAATAAAAGTCATAAACAACTTACCTTTTATTTACTGCTCTTTCAAAACAAGTCATAAACAACTTACCTTTTATTTACTGCTCTTTCAATACAAGTCAACAACAACTTACCTTTTATTTACTGCTCTTTCAAATCAAATCAACAACAACTTACCTTTTATTTACTGCTCTTTCAATGCAAGTCAACAACAACTTACCTTTTATTTACTGCTCTTTCAATACAAGTCATAAACAAATTACCTTTTATTTACTGCTCTTTCAATACAAGTCATAAACAACTTACCTTTTATTTACTGCTCTTTCAATACAAGTCACAAACAACTTACCTTTTATTTACTGCTCTTTCAATACAAGTCATAAACAACTTACATTTTATTTACTGCTCTTTCAATAAAAGTCATAAACAACTTACCTTTTATTTACTGCTCTTTCAATACAAGTCATAAACAACTTACCTTTTATTTACTGCTCTCTCAATACAAGTCATAAACAACTTAACTTTTATTTACTGCTCTCTCAATACAAGTCATAAACAACTTACCTTTTATTTACTGCTCTTTCAATAAAAGTCATAAACAACTTACATTTTATTTACTACTCTTTCAATAAAAGTCATAAACCACTTACCTTTTATTTACTGCTCTTTCAATACAAGACATAAACAACTTACCTTTTATTTACTGCTCTTTCAATACAAGTCATAAGCAACTTACCTTTTCTTTACTGCTCTTTCAATACAAGTCATAAACAACTTAACTTTTATTTACTGCTCTTTCAATACAAGTAATAAACAACTTAACTTTTATTTACTGCTCTTTCAATACAAGTCATTAACAACTTACCTTTTATTTACTGCTCTTTCAATGCAAGTCAACAACAACTTAACTTTTATTTACTGCTCTTTCAATACAAGTCATAAACAAATTATATTTTATTTACTACTCTTTCAATACAAGTCAACAACAACTTACCTTTTATTTACTGGTCTTTCAATACAAGTCAACAACAACTTACCTTTTATTTACTTGTCTTTCAATAAAAGTCATAAAAAACTTACCTTTAATTCACTGGTCTTCCGGTACAAGACATAAACAACTATACTTCCAATTTACCGCTCTATCAATACAAGTCATAAACAACTTACCTTTTATTTACTGTTCATTCAATACAAGTCATAAACAACTTACCTTTTATTTACTGCTCTTTCAATACAAGTCAAAAAACACTTACCTTTTATTTACTGCTCTTTCAATACAAGTCAACAAAAGCTTACCTTTTATTTACTGCTCTTTCAATACAAGTCATAAACAACTTACCTTTTATTTACTGCTCTTTCAATACAAGTCATAAACAACTTACCTTTTATTTACTGCTCTTTCAATACAAGTCATAAACAACTTACCTTTTATTTACTGATCTTTCAATACAAGTCAAAAAACACTTACCTTTTATTTACTGCTCTTTCAATACAAGTCAACAAAAGCTTACCTTTTATTTACTGCTCTTTCAATACAAGTCATAAACAACTTACCTTTTATTTACTGCTCTTTCAATACAAGTCATAAACAACTTACCTTTTATTTACTGCTCTTTCAATACAAGTCATAAACAACTTACCTTTTATTTACTGCTCTTTCAATACAAGTCATAAACAACTTACCTTTTATATACTGCTCTTTCAATACAAGTCATAAACAACTTACCTTTAATTAACTGGTCTTCTGGTACAAGACATAAACAACTATACTTTTAATTTATTGCTCTTTCAATACAAGTCAACAACAACTTACCTTTTATTTACTGCTCTTTCAATACAAGTCATAAAAAACTTAACTTTTATTTACTGCTCTTTCAATACAAGTCAAAAACAACTTACCTTTTATTTACTGCTCTTTCAATACAAGTCATAAAGAACTTACCTTTTATTTACTGCTCTTTCAATACAAGTCAACAACAACTTACCTTTTATTTATTGCTCTTTCAATACAAGTCATAAACAACTTACCTTTTATTTACGGCTCTTTCAATACAAGTCAACAACAACTTACCTTTTATTTACTGCTCTTTCAATACAAGTCATAAACAAATTACCTTTTATTTACTGCTCTTTCAATACAAGTCATAAGCAACTTACCTTTTATTTACTGCTCTTTCAATACAAGTCATAAACAACTTAACTTTTATTTACTGCTCTTTCAATACAAGTCATAAACAACTTACCTTTAATTTACTGCTCTTTCAACACAAGTCATAAACAACTTACCTTTTATTTACTGCTCTTTCAATACAAGTCATAAAGAACTTACCTTTTATTAACTGCTCTTTCAATACAAGTCAACAACAACTTACCTTTTATTTACTGCTCTTTAAATACAAGTCATAAACAACTTACCTTTTATTTACTGCTCTTTCAATACAAGTCATAAAAAACTTACCTATTATATACTGCTCTTTCAATACAAGTCATAAACAACTTACCTTTAATTAACTGGTCTTCTGGTACAAGACATAAACAACTATACTTTTAATTTACTGCTCTTTCAATACAAGTCAACAACAACTTACCTTTTATTTACTGGTCTTTCAATACAAGTCAACAACAACTTACCTTTTATTTACTTGTCTTTCAATAAAAGTCATAAACAACTTACCTTTAATTCACTGGTCTTCCGGTACAAGACATAAACAACTATACTTCCAATTTACTGCTCTATCAATACAAGTCATAAACAACTTAAGTTTTATTTACTGTTCTTTCAATACAAGTCATAAACAACTTACATTTTATTTACTGCTCTTTCAATACAAGTCAAAAAACACTTACCTTTTATTTACTGCTCTTTCAATACAAGTCAACAAAAGCTTACCTTTTATTTACTGCTCTTTCAATACAAGTCATAAACAACTTACCTTTAATTAACTGGTCTTCCGGTACAAGACATAAACAACTATACTTTTAATTTACTGCTCTTTCAATACAAGTCAACAACAACTTTCCTTTTATTTACTGGTCTTTCAATACAAGTCATACACAACTTACCTTTTATTTACTGCTCTTTCAATACAATTCAACAACAACTTTCCTTTTATTTACTGGTCTTTCAATACAAGTCATAAACAAATTACCTTTTATTTACTGCTCTTTCAATACAAGTCATAAACAACTTATATTTTATTTACTACTCTTTCAATACAAGTCAACAACAACTTACCTTTTATTTACTGCTCTTTCAATACAAGTCATAAAAAACTTAACTTTTATTTACTGCTCTTTCAATACAAGTCATAAACAACTTACCTTTTATTTACTGCTCTTTCAATACAAGTCATAAAGAACTTACCTTTTATTTACTGCTCTTTCAATACAAGTCAACAACAACTTACCTTTTATTTATTGCTCTTTCAATACAAGTCATAAACAACTTACCTTTTATTTACGGCTCTTTCAATACAAGTCAACAACAACTTACCTTTTATTTACTGCTCTTTCAATACAAGTCATAAACAAATTACCTTTTATTTACTGCTCTTTCATTACAAGTCATAAGCAACTTACCTTTTATTTACTGCTCTTTCAATACAAGTCATAAACAACTTAACTTTTATTTACTGCTCTTTCAATACAAGTCAACAACAACTTACCTTTTATTTACTGCTCTTTCAACACAAGTCATCAACAACTTACCTTTTATTTACTGCTCTTTCAATACAAGTCATAAACAACTTACCTTTTATTTCCTGCTCTTTCAATACAAGTCATAAACAACTTACCTTTTATTTACTGCTCTTTCAATACAAGTCATAAACAACTTACCTTTTATTTAGTGCTCTTTCAATACAAGTCATAATCAACTTACCTTTTATTTACTGCTCTTTCAATACAAGTCATAAACAACTTACCTTTTATTTACTGCTCTTTCAATACAAGTCATAAACAACTTACCTTTTATATACTGCTCTTTCAATACAAGTCATAAACAACTTACCTTTAATTAACTGGTCTTCTGGTACAAGACATAAACAACTATACTTTTAATTTATTGCTCTTTCAATACAAGTCAACAACAACTTACCTTTTATTTACTGGTCTTTCAATACAAGTCAACAACAACTTACCTTTTATTTACTTGTCTTTCAATAAAAGTCATAAACAACTTACCTTTAATTCACTGGTCTTCCGGTACAAGACATAAACAACTATACTTCCAATTTACCGCTCTATCAATACAAGTCATAAACAACTTACCTTTTATTTACTGTTCATTCAATACAAGTCATAAACAACTTACCTTTTATTTACTGCTCTTTCAATACAAGTCAAAAAACACTTACCTTTTATTTACTGCTCTTTCAATACAAGTCAGCAAAAGCTTACCTTTTATTTACTGCTCTTTCAATACAAGTCATAAACAACTTACCTTTAATTAACTGGTCTTCCGGTACAAGACATAAACAACTATACTTTTAATTTACTGCTCTTCCAATACAAGTCATAAACAACTTACCTTTTATTTACTGCTCTTTCAATACAAGTCAAAAAACACTTACCTTTTATTTACTGCTCTTTCAATACAAGTCAACAAAAGCTTACCTTTTATTTACTGCTCTTTCAATACAAGTCATAAACAACTTACCTTTAATTAACTGGTCTTCCGGTACAAGACATAAACAACTATACTTTTAATTTACTGCTCTTCCAATACAAGTCATAAACAACTTACCTTTTATTTACTGCTGTTTCAATACAAGTCATAAACAACTTACCTTTTATTTACTGCTCTTTCAATACAAGTCATAAACAACTTACCTTTAATTTACTGCTCTTTCAATACAAGTCAACAACAACTTACCTTTTATTTACTGCTCTTTCAATACAAGTCATAAACAACTTACCTTTTATTTACTGCTCTTTCAATACAAGTCAACAACAACTTACCTTTTCTTTACTGCTCTTTCAATACAAGTCATAAACAACTTAACTTTTATTTACTGCTCTTTCAATACAAGTCAAAAAACACTTACCTTTTATTTACTGCTCTTTCAATACAAGTCAACAAAAGCTTACCTTTTATTTACTGCTCTTTCAATACAAGTCATAAACAACTTACCTTTAATTAACTGGTCTTCCGGTACAAGACATAAACAACTATACTTTTAATTTACTGCTCTTTCAATACAAGTCAACAACAACTTTCCTTTTATTTACTGGTCTTTCAATACAAGTCATACACAACTTACCTTTTATTTACTGCTCTTTCAATACAAGTCAACAACAACTTTCCTTTTATTTACTGGTCTTTCAATACAAGTCATAAACAAATTACCTTTTATTTACTGCTCTTTCAATACAAGTCATAAACAACTTATATTTTATTTACTACTCTTTCAATACAAGTCAACAACAACTTACCTTTTATTTACTGCTCTTTCAATACAAGTCATAAAAAACTTACCTTTTATTTACTGCTCTTTCAATACAAGTCATAAAGAACTTACCTTTTATTTACTGCTCTTTCAATACAAGTCAACAACAACTTACCTTTTATTTACTGCTCTTTCAATACAAGTCATAAACAACTTACCTTTTATATACTGCTCTTTCAATACAAGTCATAAACAACTTACCTTTAATTAACTGGTCTTCTGGTACAAGACATAAACAACTATACTTTTAATTTACTGCTCTTTCAATACAAGTCAACAACAACTTACCTTTTATTTACTTGTCTTTCAATAAAAGTCATAAACAACTTACCTTTAATTCACTGGTCTGCCGGTACAAGACATAAACAACTATACTTCCAATTTACTGCTCTATCAATACAAGTCATAAACAACTTAACTTTTATTTACTGTTCTTTCAATACAAGTCATAAACAACTTACATTTTATTTACTGCTCGTTCAATACAAGTCAAAAAACACTTACCTATTATTTACTGCTCTTTCAATACAAGTCAACAAAAACTTACCTTTTATTTACTGCTCTTTCAATACAAGTCATAAACAACTTACCTTTAATTAACTGGTCTTCCGGTACAAGACATAAACAACTATACTTTTAATTTACTGCTCTTTCAATACAAGTCATAAACAACTTACCTTTTATATACTGCTCTTTCAATACAAGTCATAAACAACTTACCTTTAATTAACATGGTCTTCTGGTACAAGACATAAAAAACTATACTTTTAATTTATTGCTCTTTCAATACAAGTCAACAACAACTTACCTTTTATTTACTGGTCTTTCAATACAAGTCAACAACAACTTACCTTTTATTTACTTGTCTTTCAATAAAAGTCATAAACAACTTACCTTTAATTCACTGGTCTTCCGGTACAAGACATAAACAACTATACTTCCAATTTACCGCTCTATCAATACAAGTCATAAACAACTTACCTTTTATTTACTGTTCATTCAATACAAGTCATAAACAACTTACCTTTTATTTACTGCTCTTTCAATACAAGTCAAAAAACACTTACCTTTTATTTACTGCTCTTTCAATACAAGTCAGCAAAAGCTTACCTTTTATTTACTGCTCTTTCAATACAAGTCATAAACAACTTACCTTTAATTAACTGGTCTTCCGGTACAAGACATAAACAACTATACTTTTAATTTACTGCTCTTCCAATACAAGTCATAAACAACTTACCTTTTATTTACTGCTCTTTCAATACAAGTCAAAAAACACTTACCTTTTATTTACTGCTCTTTCAATACAAGTCAACAAAAGCTTACCTTTTATTTACTGCTCTTTCAATACAAGTCATAAACAACATACCTTTAATTAACTGGTCTTCCGGTACAAGACATAAACAACTATACTTTTAATTTACTGCTCTTCCAATACAAGTCATAAACAACTTACCTTTTATTTACTGCTGTTTCAATACAAGTCATAAACAACTTACCTTTTATTTACTGCTCTTTCAATACAAGTCATAAACAACTTACCTTTAATTTACTGCTCTTTCAATACAAGTCAACAACAACTTACCTTTTATTTACTGCTCTTTCAATACAAGTCATAAACAACTTACCTTTTATTTACTGCTCTTTCAATACAAGTCAACAACAACTTACCTTTTCTTTACTGCTCTTTCAATACAAGTCATAAACAACTTAACTTTTATTTACTGCTCTTTCAATACAAGTCATAAACAACTTAACTTTTGTTTACTGCTCTTTCAATACAAGTCATAAACAACATAACTTTTATTTACTGCTCTTTCAATACAAGTCATAAACAACTTACCTTTAATTTACTGCTCTTTCAACACAAGTCATCAACAACTTACCTTTTATTTACTGCTGTTTCACTGCAAGACAACAATAACTTACCTATTATTTACTGCTCTTTCAATACAAGTCATAAACAACTTAACTTTTATTTACTGCTCTTTCAATACAAGTCATAAACAACTTACCTTTAATTTACTGCTCTTTCAACACAAGTCATCAACAACTTACCTTTTATTTACTGCTCTTTCAATACAAGTCATAAACAACTTACCTTTTATTTATTGCTCTTTCAATACAAGTCATAAACAACTTACCTTTTATTTACTGCTCTTTCAATACAAGTCATAAACAACTTACCTTTTATATACTGCTCTTTCAATACAAGTCATAAACAACTTACCTTTAATTAACTGGTCTTCTGGTACAAGACATAAACAACTATACTTTTAATTTACTGCTCTTTCAATACAAGTCAACAACAACTTACCTTTTATTTACTTGTCTTTCAATAAAAGTCATAAACAACTTACCTTTAATTCACTGGTCTGCCGGTACAAGACATAAACAACTATACTTCCAATTTACTGCTCTTTCAATACAAGTCATAAACAACTTACCTTTTATTTACTGCTGTTTCAATACAAGTCATAAACAACTTACCTTTTATTTACTGCTCTTTCAATACAAGTCATAAACAACTTACCTTTTATTTACTGCTCTTTCAATACAAGTCAACAACTTACCTTTTATTTACTGCTCTTTCAATACAAGTCATAAACAACTTACCTTTTATTTACTGCTCTTTCAATAAAAGTCATAAACAACTTACCTTTTTTTTACTGCTCTTTCAATACAAGTCAACAACAACTTACCTTTTATTTGCTGCTCTTTCAATACAAGTCTTAAAAAACTTACCTTTTATTTACTGCTCTTTCAATACAAGTCAACAACAACTTACCTCTTATTTACTTCTCTTTCAATACTAGTCATAAACAACTTATCTTTTATATACTGGTCTTCCAATGCAAGTCATAAACAACTTATCTTTTATTTACTGCTCTTTCAATACAAGTCATAAACAACTTACCTTTAATTTACTGCTCTTTCAATACAAGTCATAAACAACTTACCTTTTATATACTGGTCTTCCAATACAAGTCAACAACAACTTACCTTTTATTTTCTACTCTTTCCATACAAATCATAAACAACTTACCTTTAATTTACTGCTCTTTCAATACAAGTCATAAACAACTTACCTTTTATTTACTGCTCTTTCAATACAACTCATAAAAACTTACCTTTTATTTACTGGTCTTTCAATACACTCATAAAAAACCTACCTTTTATATACTGGTCTTCCAATACAAGTCATAAACAACTTACCTTTTATTTACTGCTCTTTCACTACAAGTCAACAACAACTTACCTTTTATTTTCTGCTCTTTCCATACAAGTCATAAACAACTTACCTTTAATTTACTGCTCTTTCAATACCAGTCATAAACAAATTACCTTTTATTTACTGCTCTTTCAATAGAAGTCATAAACAACTTACCTTTTATTTACTTCTCTTTCAATACAAGTCATAAACAACTTGCCTTTTATTTGCTGCTCTTTCACTGCAAGACAACAATAACTTACCTATTATTTACTGCTCTTTCAATACAAGTCATAAACAACTTACCTTTTATTTACTGCTCTTTCAATACAAATCAGAAGCAACTTACCTTTCATTTACTGCTCTTTCAATACAAGTGATAAACAACTTACCTTTTATTTACTGCTCTTTCAATACAAGTCATAAATAGCTTACCTTTTATTTACTGCTCTTTCAATACAAATCATAAAGAACTTAGCTTTTATTTACTGCACTTTTAATACAAGTCATAATCAACTTTCTTTTTATTTACTCTTCTTTCAATACAAGTCAACAACAACTTACCTTTTATTTACTGCTCTTTCAATAAAAGTCATAAACAACTTACCTTTAATCAACTGGTCTTCCGGTACAAGACATAAACAAATATACTTTTAATTTACTGCTCTTTCAATACAAGTCATAAAAAACTTACATTTTATTTACTGCTCTTTCAATACAAGTCAACAACAACTTACCTTTTATTTACTGGTCTTTCAATACAAGTCATAAACAACTTACCTTTTATTTACTGCTCTTTCAATACAAGTCATAAATAACTTACCTTTTATTTACTGCTCTTACAATACAAGTCATAAACAACTTACCTTTTATTTACTGCTCTTTCAATATAAGTCATAAACAACTTACCTTTTATTTACTGCTCTTTCAATACAAGTCAACAACAACTTACCTTTTATTTACTGCTCTTTCAATACAAGTCATAGAGAACTTACCTTTTATTAACTGCTCTTTCAATACAAGTCAACAACAACTTACCTTTTATTTACTGCTCTTTCAATACAAGTCATAAGCAACTTACCTTTTATTTACTGCTCTTTCAATACAAGTCATAAACAACTTACCTTTTATTTACTGCTCTTTCAATACAAGCCATAAACAACTTACCTTTTATTTACTGCTCTTTCAATACAAGTCATAAACAACTTACCTTTTACTTACTGCTCTTTCAACACAAGTCATCAACAACTTACGTTTTATTTACCGCTCTTTCAATACAAGCCATAAACAACTTACCTTTTATTTACTGCTCTTTGAATACAAGTCATAAACAACTTACATTTTATTTACTACTCTTTCAATACAAGTCAACAACAACTTACCTTTTATTTACTGCTCTTTCAATACAAGTCAACAACAACTTACCTTTTATTTACTGCTCTTTCAATACAAGTCATAAACAACTTACCTTTTATTTACTGCTCTTTCAATACAAGTCAACAACAACTTACCTTTTATTTACTACTCTTTCAATACAAGTCATAAACAACATACCTTTTATTTACTGCTCTTTCAATACAAGTCATAAGCAACTTACCTTTTATTTACTGCTCTTTCAATACAAGTCATAAACAAGTTAACTTTTATTTACTGCTCTTTCAATACAAGTCATAAACAACTTACCTTTAATTTACTGCTCTTTCAACACAAGTCATCAACAACTTACCTTTTATTTACTGGTCTTTCAATACAAGTCATAAACAACTTACCTTTTATTTACTGCTCTTTCAATACAAGTCATAAACAACTTACCTTTTATTTACTGCTCTTTCAATACAAGTCATAAACAACTTACCTTTTATTTACTGCTCTTTCAATACAAGTCATAAACAACTTACCTTTTATATACTGGTCTTTCAATACAAGTCATAAACAACTTACCTTTTATTTAATGCTCTTTCAATACAAGTCATAAACAACTTACCTTTTATTTACTGCTCTTTCAATACAACTCATAAAAAACTTACCTTTTATTTACTGCTCTTTCAATACAAGTCATAAACAAGTTACCTTTTATATACTGGTCTTCCAATACAAGTCATAAACAACTTACCTTTTATTTACTGCTCTTTCACTACAAGTCGACAACAACTTACCTTTTACTTACTGCTCTTTCAATACAAGTCAACAACAACTTACCTTTTATTTACTGCTCTTTCAATACAAGTCATCAACAACTTACCTTTTATTTACTGCTCTTTCAATACAAGTCATAAACAACTTACCTTTTATTTACTGCTCTTTCAATACAAGTCATAAACAACTTACCTTTTATTTACTGCGCTTTCAATACAAGTCATAAACAACTTACCTTTTTTTTACTGCTCTTTCAATACAAGTCATAAACAACTTACCTTTTATATACTGCTCTTTCAATACAAGTTATAAACAACTTACCTTTAATTAACTGGTCTTCTGGTACAAGACATAAACAACTATACTTTTAATTTACTGCTCTTTCAATACAAGTCAACAAAAACGTACCTTTTATTTACTGGTCTTTCAATACAAGTCAACAACAACTTACCTTTTATTTACTTGTCTTTCAACAAAAGTCATAAACAACTTACCTTTAATTCACTGGTCTTCCGGTACAAGACCTAAAAAGCTATACTTCCAATTTACCGCTCTATCAATACTAGTCATAAACAACTTACCTTTTATTTACTGTTCTTTCAATACAAGTCAACAAAAACTTACCTTTTATTTACTGCTCTTTCAATACAAGTCATAAGCAACTTACCGTTTATTTACTGCTCTTTCAATACAAGTTATAAGCAACTTACCTTTTATTTACTGCTCTTTCAATACAAGTCATAAACAACTTAACTTTTATTTACTGCTCTTTCAATACAAGTCATAAACAACTTACCTTTAATTTAGTGCTCTTTCAACACATGTCATCAACAACTTACCTTTTATTTACTGCTCTTTCAATACAAGTCATAAACAACTTAACTTTTATTTACTGCTCTTTCAATACAAGTCATAAACAACTTACCTTTAATTTAGTGCTCTTTCAACACATGTCATCAACAACTTACCTTTTATTTACTGCTCTTTCAATACAAGCCATAAACAACTTACCTTTTATTTACTGTTCTTTCAATACAAGTCAACAAAAACTTACCTTTTATTTACTGCTCTTTCAATACAAGTCATAAGCAACTTACCGTTTATTTACTGCTCTTTCAATACAAGTTATAAGCAACTTACCTTTTATTTACGGCTCTTTCAATACAAGTCATAAACAACTTACGTTTTATTTACTGCTCTTTCAATACAAGTCATAAACAACTTAACTTTTATTTACTGCTCTTTCAATACAAGTCATAAACAACTTACCTTTACTTTAGTGCTCTTTCAACACATGTCATCAACAACTTACCTTTTATTTACTGCTCTTTCAATACAAGCCATAAACAACTTACCTTTTACTTACTGCTCTTTCAATACAAGTCATAAACATCTTAACTTTTATTTTCTGCTCTTTCAATACAAGCCATAAACAACTTACCTTTTATTTACTGCTCTTTGAATACAAGTCATAAACAACTTATATTTTATTTACTGCTCTTTCAATACAAGTCATAAACAAATTACCTTTTATTTACTACTCTTTCAATACAAGTTGTAAGCAACTTAACCTTTATTTACTCTTCTTTCAATACAAGTCATAAACAACTTACCTTTTATTTACTGCTCTTTCAATACAAGTCAACAACAACTTACCTTTTATTTACTTGTCTTTCAATAAAAGTCATAAACAACTTACCTTTAATTCACTGGTCTTCCGGTACAAGACATAAACAACTATACTTCCAATTTTCTGCTCTATCAATACAAGTCATAAACAACTTACCTTTTATTTACTGCGCTTTCAATACAAGTCATAAACAACTTCCCTTTTATTTACTGCTCTTTCAATACAAGTCATAAACAAGTTACCTTTTATTTACTGTTCTTTCAATACAAGTCATAAACAACTTACCTTATATTTACTGCTCTTTCAATACAAGTCAAAAACAACTTACCTTTTATTTACTGCTCTTTCAATACAAGTCAACAACAACTTACTTTTATTTTCTGGTCTTTCAATAAAAGTCAACAACAACTTACCTTTCATTTACTTGTCTTTCAATAAAAGGCATAAACAACTTACCTTTAATTCACTGGTCTTCCGGTACAAGACATAAACAACTATACTTCCAATTTTCTGCTCTATCAATACAAGTCATAAACAACTTACCTTTTATTTACTGCGCTTTCAATACAAGTCATAAACAACTTCCCTTTTATTTACTGCTCTTTCAATACAAGTCATAAACAGTTACCTTTTATTTACTGTTCTTTCAATACAAGTCATAAACAACTTACCTTATATTTACTGCTCTTTCAATACAAGTCAAAAACAACTTACCTTTTATTTACTGCTCTTTCAATACAAGTCAACAACAACTTACCTTTTATTTGCTGCTCTTTCAATACAAGTCATAAACAAATTACCTTTTATTTACTGCTCTTTCAATACAAGTCATAAACAACTTACCTTTTATTTACTGCTTTTTCAATACAAGTCATAAACAACTTACCTTTTATTTACTGCTCTTTCCATACAAGTCATAAACAACTTACCTTTTATTTACTGCTCTTTCAATACAAGTCATAAGCAACTTACCTTTTATTTACTGCTCTTTCAAAACAAGTCATAAACAACTTACCTTTTATTTAATGCTCTTTCAATACAAGTCATAAACAACTTACCTTTTATTTACTGCTCTTTCAATACAAGTCAACAACAACTTACTTTTATTTTCTGGTCTTTCAATAAAAGTCAACAACAACTTACCTTTCATTTACTTGTCTTTCAATAAAAGGCATAAACAACTTACCTTTAATTCACTGGTCTTCCGGTACAAGACATAAACAACTATACTTCCAATTTTCTGCTCTATCAATACAAGTCATAAACAACTTACCTTTTATTTACTGCGCTTTCAATACAAGTCATAAACAACTTCCCTTTTATTTACTGCTCTTTCAATACAACTCACAAACAGTTACCTTTTATTTACTGTTCTTTCAATACAAGTCATAAACAACTTACCTTATATTTACTGCTCTTTCAATACAAGTCAACAACAACTTACCTTTTATTTACTGCTCTTTCAATACAAGTCAACAACAACTTACCTTTTATTTGCTGCTCTTTCAATACAAGTCATAAACAACTTACCTTTTATTTACTGCTCTTTCAATACAAGTCATAAACAACTTACCTTTTATTTACTGCTCTTTCAATACAAGTCATAAACAACATACCTTTTATTTACTGCTCTTTCCATACAAGTCATAAACAACTTACCTTTTATTTACTGCTCTTTCAATACAAGTCATAAGCAACTTACCTTTTATTTACTGCTCTTTCAATACAAGTCATAAACAAGTTACCTTTTATATACTGGTCTTCCAATACAAGTCATAAACAACTTACCTTTTATTTACTGCTCTTTCACTACAAGTCGACAACAACTTACCTTTTACTTACTGCTCTTTCAATAGAAGTCAACAACAACTTACCTTTTATTTACTGCTCTTTCAATACAAGTCATCAACAACTTACCTTTTATTTACTGCGCTTTCAATACAAGTCATAAACAACTTACCTTTTATTTACTGCTCTTTCAATACAAGTCATAAACAACTTACCTTTTATTTACTGCGCTTTCAATACAAGTCATAAACAACTTACCTTTTATTTACTGCTCTTTCAATACAAGTCATAAACAACTTACCTTTTATATACTGCTCTTTCAATGCAAGTTATAAACAACTTACCTTTAATTAACTGGTCTTCTTGTTCAAGACATAAACAACTATACTTTTAATTTACTGCTCTTTCAATACAAGTCAACAACAACTTACCTTTTATTTACTGGTCTTTCAATACAAGTCAACAACAACTTACCTTTTATTTACTTGTCTTTCAATAAAAGTCATAAACAACTTACCTTTAATTCACTGGTCTTCCGGTACAACACCTAAACAACTATACTTCCAATTTACCGCTCTATCAATACAAGTCATAAACAACTTACCTTTTATTTACTGTTCTTTCAATACAAGTCAACAAAAACTTACCTTTTATTTACTGCTCTTTCAATACAAGTCATAAGCAACTTTCCGTTTATTTACTGCTCTTTCAATACAAGTCATAAGCAACTTACCTTTTATTTACTGCTCTTTCAATACAAGTCATAAACAACTTACGTTTTATTTACTGCTCTTTCAATACAAGTCATAAACAACTTAACTTTTATTTACTGCTCTTTCAATACAAGTCATAAACAACTTACCTTTAATTTAGTGCTCTTTCAACACAAGTCATCAACAACTTACCTTTTATTTACTGCTCTTTCAATACAAGCCATAAACAACTTACCTTTTATTTACTGCTCTTTGAATACAAGTCATAAACAACTTAACTTTTACTTACCGCTCTTTCAATACAAGTCATAAACATCTTAACTTTTATTTTCTGCTCTTTCAATACAAGCCATGAACAACTTACCTTTTATTTACTGCTCTTTGAATACAAGTCATAAACAACTTACATTTTATTTACTGCTCTTTCAATACAAGTCATAAAAAATTACCTTTTATTTACTACTCTTTCAATACAAGTTGTAAACAACTTAACTTTTATTTACTCCTCTTTCAATACAAGTCATAAACAACTTACCTTTTATTTACTGCTCTTTCAATACAAGTCAACAACAACTTACCTTTTATTTACTGCTCTTTCAATGCAAGTCATAAACAACTTACCTTTTATTTACTGCTCTTTCAATACAAGTCAACAACAACTTACCTTTTATTTACTGCTCTTTCAATACAAGTCATAAACAACTAACCTTTAATTTACTGCTCTTTCAATGCAAGTCATAAACATCTTACCTTTTATTTACTGCTCTTTCAATACAAGTCAACAACAACTTACCTTTTATTTACTGCTCTTTGAATACAAGTCATAAACAACTTACCTTTTATTTACTGCTCTTTCAATGAAAGTCATAAACAACTTACCTTTTATTTATTGCTCTTTCAATACAAGTCATAAACAACTTACCTTTTATTTACTGCTCTTTCAATACAAGTCATAAACAACTTACCTTTTATTTACTGCGCTTTCAATACAAGTCATAAACAACTTACCTTTTATTTACTGCTCTTTCAATACAAGTCATAAACAACTTACCTTTTATATACTGCTCTTTCAATACAAGTTATAAACAACTTACCTTTAATTAACTGGTCTTCTGGTACAAGACATAAACAACTATACTTTTAATTTACTGCTCTTTCAATACAAGTCAACAACAACGTACCTTTTATTTACTGGTCTTTCAATACAAGTCAACAACAACTTACCTTTTATTTACTTGTCTTTCAACAAAAGTCATAAACAACTTACCTTTAATTCACTGGTCTTCCGGTACAAGACCTAAACAGCTATACTTCCAATTTACCGCTCTATCAATACTAGTCATAAACAACTTACCTTTTATTTACTGTTCTTTCAATACAAGTCAACAAAAACTTACCTTTTATTTACTGCTCTTTCAATACAAGTCATAAGCAACTTACCGTTTATTTACTGCTCTTTCAATACAAGTTATAAGCAACTTACCTTTTATTTACTGCTCTTTCAATACAAGTCATAAACAACTTACGTTTTATTTACTGCTCTTTCAATACAAGTCATAAACAAGTTAACTTTTATTTACTGCTCTTTCAATACAAGTCAACAACAACTTACCTTTTATTTACTGCTCTTTGAATACAAGTCATAAACAACTTACCTTTTATTTACTGCTCTTTCAATGAAAGTCATAAACAACTTACCTTTTATTTATTGCTCTTTCAATACAAGTCATAAACAACTTACCTTTTATTTACTGCTCTTTCAATACAAGTTATAAGCAACTTACCTTTTATTTACGGCTCTTTGAATACAAGTCATAAACAACTTACGTTTTATTTACTGCTCTTTCAATACAAGTCATAAACAACTTAACTTTTATTTACTGCTCTTTCAATACAAGTCATAAACAACTTACCTTTAATTTAGTGCTCTTTCAACACATGTCATCAACAACTTACCTTTTATTTACTGCTCTTTCAATACAAGCCATAAACAACTTACCTTTTACTTACTGCTCTTTCAATACAAGTCATAAACATCTTAACTTTTATTTTCTGCTCTTTCAATACAAGCCATAAACAACTTACCTTTTATTTACTGCTCTTTGAATACAAGTCATAAACAACTTATATTTTATTTACTGCTCTTTCAATACAAGTCATAAACAAATTACCTTTTATTTACTACTCTTTCAATACAAGTTGTAAGCAACTTAACCTTTATTTACTCTTCTTTCAATACAAGTCATAAACAACTTACCTTTTATTTACTGCTCTTTCAATACAAGTCAACAACAACTTACCTTTTATTTACTTGTCTTTCAATAAAAGTCATAAACAACTTACCTTTAATTCACTGGTCTTCCGGTACAAGACATAAACAACTATACTTCCAATTTTCTGCTCTATCAATACAAGTCATAAACAACTTACCTTTTATTTACTGCGCTTTCAATACAAGTCATAAACAACTTCCCTTTTATTTACTGCTCTTTCAATACAAGTCATAAACAAGTTACCTTTTATTTACTGTTCTTTCAATACAAGTCATAAACAACTTACCTTATATTTACTGCTCTTTCAATACAAGTCAAAAACAACTTACCTTTTATTTACTGCTCTTTCAATACAAGTCAACAACAACTTACTTTTATTTTCTGGTCTTTCAATAAAAGTCAACAACAACTTACCTTTCATTTACTTGTCTTTCAATAAAAGGCATAAACAACTTACCTTTAATTCACTGGTCTTCCGGTACAAGACATAAACAACTATACTTCCAATTTTCTGCTCTATCAATACAAGTCATAAACAACTTACCTTTTATTTACTGCGCTTTCAATACAAGTCATAAACAACTTCCCTTTTATTTACTGCTCTTTCAATACAAGTCATAAACAGTTACCTTTTATTTACTGTTCTTTCAATACAAGTCATAAACAACTTACCTTATATTTACTGCTCTTTCAATACAAGTCAAAAACAACTTACCTTTTATTTACTGCTCTTTCAATACAAGTCAACAACAACTTACCTTTTATTTGCTGCTCTTTCAATACAAGTCATAAACAAATTACCTTTTATTTACTGCTCTTTCAATACAAGTCATAAACAACTTACCTTTTATTTACTGCTTTTTCAATACAAGTCATAAACAACTTACCTTTTATTTACTGCTCTTTCCATACAAGTCATAAACAACTTACCTTTTATTTACTGCTCTTTCAATACAAGTCATAAGCAACTTACCTTTTATTTACTGCTCTTTCAAAACAAGTCATAAACAACTTACCTTTTATTTAATGCTCTTTCAATACAAGTCATAAACAACTTACCTTTTATTTACTGCTCTTTCAATACAAGTCAACAACAACTTACTTTTATTTTCTGGTCTTTCAATAAAAGTCAACAACAACTTACCTTTCATTTACTTGTCTTTCAATAAAAGGCATAAACAACTTACCTTTAATTCACTGGTCTTCCGGTACAAGACATAAACAACTATACTTCCAATTTTCTGCTCTATCAATACAAGTCATAAACAACTTACCTTTTATTTACTGCGCTTTCAATACAAGTCATAAACAACTTCCCTTTTATTTACTGCTCTTTCAATACAACTCACAAACAGTTACCTTTTATTTACTGTTCTTTCAATACAAGTCATAAACAACTTACCTTATATTTACTGCTCTTTCAATACAAGTCAACAACAACTTACCTTTTATTTACTGCTCTTTCAATACAAGTCAACAACAACTTACCTTTTATTTGCTGCTCTTTCAATACAAGTCATAAACAACTTACCTTTTATTTACTGCTCTTTCAATACAAGTCATAAACAACTTACCTTTTATTTACTGCTCTTTCAATACAAGTCATAAACAACTTACCTTTTATTTACTGCTCTTTCCATACAAGTCATAAACAACTTACCTTTTATTTACTGCTCTTTCAATACAAGTCATAAGCAACTTACCTTTTATTTACTGCTCTTTCAATACAAGTCATAAACAAGTTACCTTTTATATACTGGTCTTCCAATACAAGTCATAAACAACTTACCTTTTATTTACTGCTCTTTCACTACAAGTCGACAACAACTTACCTTTTACTTACTGCTCTTTCAATAGAAGTCAACAACAACTTACCTTTTATTTACTGCTCTTTCAATACAAGTCATCAACAACTTACCTTTTATTTACTGCGCTTTCAATACAAGTCATAAACAACTTACCTTTTATTTACTGCTCTTTCAATACAAGTCATAAACAACTTACCTTTTATTTACTGCGCTTTCAATACAAGTCATAAACAACTTACCTTTTATTTACTGCTCTTTCAATACAAGTCATAAACAACTTACCTTTTATATACTGCTCTTTCAATGCAAGTTATAAACAACTTACCTTTAATTAACTGGTCTTCTTGTTCAAGACATAAACAACTATACTTTTAATTTACTGCTCTTTCAATACAAGTCAACAACAACTTACCTTTTATTTACTGGTCTTTCAATACAAGTCAACAACAACTTACCTTTTATTTACTTGTCTTTCAATAAAAGTCATAAACAACTTACCTTTAATTCACTGGTCTTCCGGTACAACACCTAAACAACTATACTTCCAATTTACCGCTCTATCAATACAAGTCATAAACAACTTACCTTTTATTTACTGTTCTTTCAATACAAGTCAACAAAAACTTACCTTTTATTTACTGCTCTTTCAATACAAGTCATAAGCAACTTTCCGTTTATTTACTGCTCTTTCAATACAAGTCATAAGCAACTTACCTTTTATTTACTGCTCTTTCAATACAAGTCATAAACAACTTACGTTTTATTTACTGCTCTTTCAATACAAGTCATAAACAACTTAACTTTTATTTACTGCTCTTTCAATACAAGTCATAAACAACTTACCTTTAATTTAGTGCTCTTTCAACACAAGTCATCAACAACTTACCTTTTATTTACTGCTCTTTCAATACAAGCCATAAACAACTTACCTTTTATTTACTGCTCTTTGAATACAAGTCATAAACAACTTAACTTTTACTTACCGCTCTTTCAATACAAGTCATAAACATCTTAACTTTTATTTTCTGCTCTTTCAATACAAGCCATGAACAACTTACCTTTTATTTACTGCTCTTTGAATACAAGTCATAAACAACTTACATTTTATTTACTGCTCTTTCAATACAAGTCATAAAAAATTACCTTTTATTTACTACTCTTTCAATACAAGTTGTAAACAACTTAACTTTTATTTACTCCTCTTTCAATACAAGTCATAAACAACTTACCTTTTATTTACTGCTCTTTCAATACAAGTCAACAACAACTTACCTTTTATTTACTGCTCTTTCAATGCAAGTCATAAACAACTTACCTTTTATTTACTGCTCTTTCAATACAAGTCAACAACAACTTACCTTTTATTTACTGCTCTTTCAATACAAGTCATAAACAACTAACCTTTAATTTACTGCTCTTTCAATGCAAGTCATAAACATCTTACCTTTTATTTACTGCTCTTTCAATACAAGTCAACAACAACTTACCTTTTATTTACTGCTCTTTGAATACAAGTCATAAACAACTTACCTTTTATTTACTGCTCTTTCAATGAAAGTCATAAACAACTTACCTTTTATTTATTGCTCTTTCAATACAAGTCATAAACAACTTACCTTTTATTTACTGCTCTTTCAATACAAGTCATAAACAACTTACCTTTTATTTACTGCGCTTTCAATACAAGTCATAAACAACTTACCTTTTATTTACTGCTCTTTCAATACAAGTCATAAACAACTTACCTTTTATATACTGCTCTTTCAATACAAGTTATAAACAACTTACCTTTAATTAACTGGTCTTCTGGTACAAGACATAAACAACTATACTTTTAATTTACTGCTCTTTCAATACAAGTCAACAACAACGTACCTTTTATTTACTGGTCTTTCAATACAAGTCAACAACAACTTACCTTTTATTTACTTGTCTTTCAACAAAAGTCATAAACAACTTACCTTTAATTCACTGGTCTTCCGGTACAAGACCTAAACAGCTATACTTCCAATTTACCGCTCTATCAATACTAGTCATAAACAACTTACCTTTTATTTACTGTTCTTTCAATACAAGTCAACAAAAACTTACCTTTTATTTACTGCTCTTTCAATACAAGTCATAAGCAACTTACCGTTTATTTACTGCTCTTTCAATACAAGTTATAAGCAACTTACCTTTTATTTACTGCTCTTTCAATACAAGTCATAAACAACTTACGTTTTATTTACTGCTCTTTCAATACAAGTCATAAACAACTTAACTTTTATTTACTGCTCTTTCAATACAAGTCATAAACAACTTACCTTTAATTTAGTGCTCTTTCAACACATGTCATCAACAACTTACCTTTTATTTACTGCTCTTTCAATACAAGCCATAAACAACTTACCTTTTATTTACTGCTCTTTGAATACAAGTCGTAAACAACTTAACTTTTACTTACTGCTCTTTCAATACAAGTCATAAACATCTTAACTTTTATTTTCTGCTCTTTCAATACAAGCCATAAACAACTTACCTTTTATTTACTGCTCTTTCAACACATGTCATCAACAACTTACCTTTTATTTACTGCTCTTTCAATACAAGCCATAAACAACTTACCTTTTATTTACTGCTCTTTGAATACAAGTCATAAACAACTTAACTTTTACTTACCGCTCTTTCAATACAAGTCATAAACATCTTAACTTTTATTTTCTGCTCTTTCAATACAAGCCATGAACAACTTACCTTTTATTTACTGCTCTTTGAATACAAGTCATAAACAACTTACATTTTATTTACTGCTCTTTCAATACAAGTCATAAAAAATTACCTTTTATTTACTACTCTTTCAATACAAGTTGTAAACAACTTAACTTTTATTTACTCCTCTTTCAATACAAGTCATAAACAACTTCCCTTTTATTTACTGCTCTTTCAATACAAGTCATAAACAAGTTACCTTTTATTTACTGTTCTTTCAATACAAGTCATAAACAACTTACCTTATATTTACTGCTCTTTCAATACAAGTCAAAAACAACTTACCTTTTATTTACTGCTCTTTCAATACAAGTCAACAACAACTTACTTTTATTTTCTGGTCTTTCAATAAAAGTCAACAACAACTTACCTTTCATTTACTTGTCTTTCAATAAAAGTCATAAACAACTTACCTTTAATTCACTGGTCTTCCGGTACAAGACATAAACAACTATACTTCCAATTTTCTGCTCTATCAATACAAGTCATAAACAACTTACCTTTTATTTACTGCGCTTTCAATACAAGTCATAAACAACTTCCCTTTTATTTACTGCTCTTTCAATACAAGTCATAAACAGTTACCTTTTATTTACTGTTCTTTCAATACAAGTCATAAACAACTTACCTTATATTTACTGCTCTTTCAATACAAGTCAAAAACAACTTACCTTTTATTTACTGCTCTTTCAATACAAGTCAACAACAACTTACCTTTTATTTGCTGCTCTTTCAATACAAGTCATAAACAACTTACCTTTTATTTACTGCTCTTTCAATACAAGTCATAAACAACTTACCTTTTATTTACTGCTCTTTCCATACAAGTCATAAACAACTTACCTTTTATTTACTGTTCTTTCAATACAAGTCATAAGCAACTTACCTTTTATTTACTGCTCTTTCAATACAAGTCATAAACAACTTACCTTTTATTTAATGCTCTTTCAATACAAGTCATAAACAACTTACCTTTTATTTACTGCTCTTTCAATACAACTCATAAAAAACTTACCTTTTATTTACTGCTCTTTCAATACAAGTCATAAACAAGTTACCTTTTATATACTGGTCTTCCAATACAAGTCATAAACAACTTACCTTTTATTTACTGCTCTTTCACTACAAGTCGACAACAACTTACCTTTTACTTACTGCTCTTTCAATACAAGTCAACAACAACTTACCTTTTATTTACTGCTCTTTCAATACAAGTCATCAACAACTTACCTTTTATTTACTGCGCTTTCAATACAAGTCAACAACAACTTACCTTTTATTTACTGCTCTTTCAATACAAGTCATAAACAACTTACCTTTTATTTACTGCGCTTTCAATACAAGTCATAAACAACTTACCTTTTATTTACTGCTCTTTCAATACAAGTCATAAACAACTTACCTTTTATATACTGCTCTTTCAATACAAGTTATAAACAACTTACCTTTAATTAACTGGTCTTCTGGTACAAGACATAAACAACTATACTTTTAATTTACTGCTCTTTCAATACAAGTCAACAACAACTTACCTTTTATTTACAGGTCTTTCAATACAAGTCAACAACAACTTACCTTTTATATACTGCTCTTTCAATACAAGTTATAAACAACTTACCTTTAATTAACTGGTCTTCTGGTACAAGACATAAACAACTATACTTTTAATTTACTGCTCTTTCAATACAAGTCAACAACAACTTACCTTTTATTTACAGGTCTTTCAATACAAGTCAACAACAACTTACCTTTTATTTACTTGTCTTTCAATAAAAGTCATAAACAACTTACCTTTAATTCACTGGTCTTCCGGTACAAGACCTAAACAACTATACTTCCAATTTACCGCTCTTTCACTACAAGTCGACAACAACTTACCTTTTATTTACTGCTCTTTCAATACAAGTCATAAACAACTTACCTTTAATTTAGTGCTCTTTCAACACATGTCATCAACAACTTACCTTTTATTTACTGCTCTTTCAATACAAGCCATAAACAACTTACCTTTTATTTACTGCTCTTTGAATACAAGTCATAAACAACTTAACTTTTACTTACCGCTCTTTCAATACAAGTCATAAACATCTTAACTTTTATTTTCTGCTCTTTCAATACAAGCCATGAACAACTTACCTTTTATTTACTGCTCTTTGAATACAAGTCATAAACAACTTACATTTTATTTACTGCTCTTTCAATACAAGTCATAAAAAATTACCTTTTATTTACTACTCTTTCAATACAAGTTGTAAACAACTTAACTTTTATTTACTCCTCTTTCAATACAAGTCATAAACAACTTACCTTTTATTTACTGCTCTTTCAATACAAGTCAACAACAACTTACCTTTTATTTACTGCTCTTTCAATGCAAGTCATAAACAACTTACCTTTTATTTACTGCTCTTTCAATACAAGTCAACAACAACTTACCTTTTATTTACTGCTCTTTCAATACAAGTCATAAACAACTTACCTTTAATTTACTGCTCTTTCAATGCAAGTCATAAACATCTTACCTTTTATTTACTGCTCTTTCAATACAAGTCAACAACAACTTACCTTTTATTTACTGCTCTTTGAATACAAGTCATAAACAACTTACCTTTTATTTACTGCTCTTTCAATGAAAGTCATAAACAACTTACCTTTTATTTACTGCTCTTTCAATACAAGTCAACAACAACTTACCTTTTATTTACTGCTCTTTCAATGCAAGTCATAAGCAACTTACCTTTTATTTACTGCTCTTTCAATACAAGTCATAAACAACTTAACTTTTATTTACTGCTCTTTCAATACAAGTCATAAACAACATACCTTTAATTTACTGCTCTTTGAATACAAGTCATAAACAACTTAACTTTTACTTACTGCTCTTTCAATACAAGTCATATACAACTTACCTTTTATTTACTGCTCTTTCGATACAAGCCATAAAAAACTTACCATTTATTTACTGCTCTATGAATAGAAGTCATAAACAACTTACATTTTATTTACTGCGCTTTCAATGCAAGTCATAAACAACTTACCTTTTATTTACTGCTCTTTCAATACAAGTCATAAACAACTTACCTTTTATTTACTTCTCTTTCAATACAAGTCATATACAACTTACCTTTAATTAACTGGTCTTCCGGTACAAGACATAAACAACTATAATTTTTATTTACTGCTCTTTCAATACAAGTCATAAACAACTTACCTTTTATTTACTGCTCTTTTAATACAAGTCATAAATAATTTACCTTTTATTAACTGCTCTTTCAATACAAGCCATAAACAACTTACCTTTAATTAACTGGTCTTCCGGTACAAGACATAAACAACTATACTTTTAATTTACTGCTCTTTCAATACAAGTCATAAACAACTTACCTTTTATTTACTGCTCTTTTAATACAAGTCATAAACAAATTACCTTTTATTTACTGCTCTTTAAATACAAGTCATAAACAACTTACCTTTTATTAACTGCTCTTTCAATACAAGCCATAAACAACTTACCTTTAATTAACTGGTCTTCCGGTACAAAACATAATCAACTATACTTTTAATTTACTGCTCTTTCAATACAAGTAATAAAGAACTTACCTTTTATTTACTGCTCTTTCAATACAAGTCATAAACAACTTACCTTTTACTTACTGCTCTTTCAATACAAGTCATAAACAACTTACCTTTTATTTACTGCTCTTTCAATACAGGTCATAAACAACTTACCTTTAATTAACTGGTCATCCGGTACAAGACATAAACAACTATACTTTTAATTTAATGCTCTTTCAATACAAGTCATAAACAACTTACCTTTTATTTACTGCTCTTTCAATACAAGCCATAAACAACTTACCTTTAATTAACTGGTCTCCGGTACAAAACATAATCAACTATACTTTTAATTTACTGCTCTTTCAATACAAGTCATAAAGAACTTACCTTTTATTTACTGCTCTTTCAATACAAGTCATAAACAACTTACCTTTTATTTACTGCTCTTTCAATACAAGTCATAAACAACTTACCTTTTATTTACTGCTCTTTCAATACAAGTCTTAAACAACTTACCTTTTATTTACTCCTCTTTCAATACAAGTCATAAACAACTTACCTTTTATATACTGCTCTTTCAATACAAGTCATAAACAACTTACCTTTAATTAACTGGTCTTCTGGTACAAGACATAAACAACTATACTTTTAATTTACTGCTCATTCAATACAAGTCATAAACAACTTACCTTTTATTTATTGCTCTTTCAATACAAGCCATAAGCAACTTACCTTTCATTTACTGCTCTTTCAATACAAGTCATAAACAACTTACCTTTTATTTGCTGCTCTTTCAATACAAGTCATAAACAACTTACCTTTTATATACTGCTCTTTCAATACAAGTTATAAACAACTTACCTTTAATTAACTGGTCTTCTGGTACAAGACATAAACAACTATACCTTTAATTTACTGCTCTTTCAACACAAGTCATAAACAACTTAGCTTTAATTAACTGGTCTTCGGGTACAAGTCAGACAACTAACCTTTTATTTAACTGGTCTTCTAATATAAGCTATATACAACTTATCTTTAATTAAGTGGTCATCGGGTACAAGTCATAAACAACTATGCCTTTAATTTACTGAGCTTTCAATACAAATCATAGACAACTTACCTTTAATTAACTGGTCTTCTAATATGAGTTATAAATATCTTATCTTTAATTAACTGGTCTTTTGCTGTACAAGACATAAACAACTATGTCTTTAATTTACTGGTCTTTTCAATACAAATCATAAACAACTTACCTTTAATCAATTGGTCTTCCGGTACAAAACATAAACAACTATGTCTTTAATTAATTTGTATTTCAATTCAAGCCATAAACAACTTACCTTTTATTTACTAGTCTTCCAATGAAAGCCATAAACAACTTACCTTTAATTAACTGGTCTTCCGATACAAGACATAAACAACTTACCTTTAATTAACTGGCCTTTCAATACAAGCCATGAACAATTTACCTTTAATTATGGACTTTCAATGCAAGCCATAAACAACTTACCTTTTATTTAGTGGTCTTTCAATACAAGCCATAAAATCCGTACTTAGAATTTACGAAACTTTCAGTGCAAGCCATAAAATAACATCGCCTCTGAAAAAAATACACAAACCCCAGTTTGGCATCAAAAGGAAAAGTAAACTTTTTTCTCTGCTTTTTCTGGATGATTTGTCATCCCTGATAATTCCCCCATCACTGGATGGGTTGCCATGACACTTCTAATCTCAGCGAGAAAGGAAAAGAAATAATTTTTTTTCTGTTGTCATGGACGTGTAGAGGTTGTTACCCACCGTGGCAACCGTCAGAGGTAATAACTGTCTGTCCTGTCCTCCATCCTCCCAAATGTGGCTTAGTCAATGTTAGCAGTAATCAACTTGTTCACTAAGGAAACGTAAAGGATATATAGAGAGGGAGAAAGGAGAAAAGATAAAATGAAACACGAGGTTTATTGCTACTCGATTCTGCTCTTGCCAATTAATAGGCGAGGCTTCACTGAAATGGCATTAAGAATTGCTTCTTGTCCGATTCTTTTATGGTGCTTCGTTATTTTTTATCTTGGAAAATGGAGAGAAGAATTAAGATCATGTTGTTTTCATTTACAAGAAAGGTATTATCAGAGTCGATTAGATTAAATCACTTGTTACTAGAATGCTTCATCATACGTTTAGATATTTTCTATGTCAATGGGAATCTAGCTTTGTAGCTCTATAACTTAAAAAAATAAGCATTTAATGGAAAACTCTGACTGTAGATAAAATTAAGATCACAATCTAATCTGTTTAAATATCGACTTTTCAACAATATTGATTCATTAATTAAAGAGTTGGGTTGTTTTACCTCTGATTTTGCACACAATTGATTAATGACCAGGTCATATGGATCCCGAAGGCTCAGAGAAGGTTGCTGGAGGGGATCCACTGGAATAGCTGTCGGGAGACACATGGTAGCCTCCCGTCAAGACCATTTAGAATGTTCTTTAAAGTGCACAGGGTATGGCTCTCCTTCACACGTAGCCACGGCTTAACGACCCATCCGATGGACGACGGCCTTTCCAAGCCCATCGGTGTCCCCTACTGACCGTGGGCAGGGCGGGGAATTTTGCGTAGATAAATCTCAACGCTGACCCAGCTGGGACTCGAACCTGGGAACTACAGATTACGAGCCTGGCGCGCTACCGACTGAGCCATCCCCGCCCCTAATTAAAGAGTGATGGAAGCTGGAATATTTCGCAAAAATTGGTTTGTTTTACCTCTGAGCAGCACTTTTTTGCATACAATGGGCTAAATGACCAGGTCACAAGGACCCCGAAAGCTCAGAGACGGTTAGGGGAAGAGACCCACTTGACAATGGGGCGGGGGTGGCTCAGTCGGTAGTGCGCCAGCCTCGTAATCTGCAGTTCCCAGGTTCGAGTCCCAGCTGGGTCAGCGTTGAGATTTATCTCAGCAAAATTCCCCGCCCTGCCCACGGTCAGTTGGGGACACCGATGGACTTGGAAGGACCGCCGTCCGTCGGATGGGACGTTAAGCCGTGGCCCCATGTGCGGGAGAGCAAACAGCTGTCCCAGTGGGTCCCCTCACCCAACCTTCTCTGAGCCTTCGGGGTCCATATGACCTGGCCATTTAGCCCATGGTGTGCAAAAAAGTGCCGCTCAGAGGTAAAACAACCCAACAACAACCCACTTGACAACCTGTTTAGTACAGAGGTTTTCTGGCCATCTAACGTATTATTTAATGTGCACAGGATATGACTCTCCCGCACACGGGGCCACGGGTAAATATCCCATCTGAGGACGTCGCAGGGACATCTGAGGACGCCCTGGGACGTCGCAGGATATTCGAAAATTTTAAGAATTCCAGTCTATCTTAATTCAATGCGGTGATGCCCGATCAAAATGACAGATTCGTGTGCTTCGGTGGCTGTTTTCTTCAGGCGATAACAAAAGGTCAACGCAGCATTCGGATCTTGCCTTATCGCAGACATTACGCACGTTCCAAATATCGCTCAAAACTCAACGTGGAGCGGGAAATGAGGGGAGCTGTGTCTAGTTCGATTCCAAGATTTGAGAAACTGTGTGGGGAACAACTGGCTCACCCATCCCACTAACTGGTAAATTTTTTTACGGAGCCGTGAAAAAATCTTCATACAATAAGGGTGCAGTGAAACGAAAAAGTTTGGAAACTACTGTGTTAGGAGACAAATGGCAGCCTCCCGTCAAGGTCAGAGGGGCGGGGGTGGCTCAGTCGGTAGTGTGCCAGGCTCGTAATCTGCAGTTCCCAGGTTCGAGTCCCAGCTGGGTCAGCGTTGAGATTTATCTCCGCAAAATTCCCCGCCCTGCCCACGGTCAGTAGGGGACACCGATGGGCTTGGAAAGGCCGCCGTCCGTCGGGTGGGACGTTAAGCCGTGGCACCGTGTGCTGGAGAGCCATTCCCTGTGCACGTTAAAGAACACGCTGGATGGCCTTGACGGGAGGCTACCATCTGTCTCCCAACAGCTGTTCCAGTGGGTCCCCTCCCCCAACCTTCTCTGTGCGTTCGGGGTCCTTGTGACCTGGCCATTTAGCCCATTGTGTGCAAAAAAGTGCCGCTCAGAGGTAAAAAACTCAACCTTTTCCAAGCCCATCGGTGCTCTCTTTCTCACTGAGAGAAAGGGCCTCACTGCAGACTTCGAGCCTGGTGAGCGACTTTGCCAACCGCTGTCTCTCTGCAGGGATATAACAGGCTCTATCCAAAATTCCCCTAGAGAGAGGAAAAATGCAACTTGGGATAGTATGTAGCGCTACTATTGCAAAATTCCACCCAATATTGTAGGCCCCTTATGCAAGATTGAAATAGTGAGAGTAGGCTTCTCTTTGAAAGTTTCCACTAGACATAGTAACTTTCTAAGGCAAAGTTCTATTAGTGATCGTAGGCTCCTTACACAAAATTCGAATAGTGATAGTAAGCTTATTATGCAAAACTCCACTAGGGATTGTATGCTACATGGGAAAAGTTCCACTAGGGCAGTAGGTTTCTCATTCAGAATTCCACTGGGAATTGTAGGATTGGGTTGTTTTTACCTCTCAGCGGCACTTTTTTGCACACCATGGTCTGTGGCAAGCAGCTGCTTGAGGGGGTATTTATTTCTGCAGCCCCGTGGCCGAGTGGTTAGCACGCTTGGCTACTGATCTACTGGACCTGGGTTCGAGCCCCGGATAAGGCATGGATGTATGTGTCGTTTTTCTGCTGAGGTCCTGCCATACTCTCAGACCTTCTACCATCGCATATAAACTGGCAAGCTCCTGTCAGACCTCTGTGGCAAGCAGCTGCTTGAGGGGGTATTTATTTATTTTTTATTTATGGTCTGAATGGCCAGGTCACATGGACCCCGAAGGCTCAGAGAAGGTTGGGGGAGGGGACCCACTGGAACAGCTGTTGAGAGACAGATGGTAGCCTATCGTCAAGGCCATCTAACGTATTTTTTAATGTGCACAGGGTATGACTCTCCCGCACACGGGGCCACGGGTAAATATCCCATCTGAGGGACGGTGGTGTTTGCAAGACCATCGATGTCCCCTACTGACCGTGGACAGGGCGGGGAGTTTTGCGGAGATAAATCTCAACGCTGACTCAGCTGGGATTCGAACCTGGGAACTACAGATTACGAGTCTGGCCCATCTATTGGTGTGAGAAAGAAATCTCTTGCATATTAAATAAATAATAAATAAATAAATACCCCCTCAAGCAGCTGCTTGCCACAGAGGTCTGACAGTAGTCTGTCAGTTTATACGCCATATTAGAAGGTCTGAGAGGATGGCAGGACCTCAACAGAAAAACAACATACACACACACATCCATGTGTTACCCGAGGCTCGAACCCAGGTCCTATTAGATCAGTAGCCAAGCGTGCTAACCATTCGGCCACGGGACGGCTTCTCTTACATTAACTTCTAGAAATAGGTATCAAATCTTAATACATCCTGAAGGATTGGATTGGATTGTTTTACCTCTGAGCGGCACTTTTTTGCACACCATGGGCTAAATGGCCAGGCCACAAGGACCCCGAAGGCTCAGAGAAGGTTGGGGGTGGGGACCCACTGGAACAGCTGTTGGGAGACAGATGGTAGCCTCCCGTCAAGGCCATCCAGCGTGTTCTTTAACGTGCACAGGGTATGGCTCTCCCGCACACGGGGCCACGGCTTAACGTCCCATCCGACGGACGGCGGCCTTTTCAAGCCCATCGGTGTCCCCTACTGACCATGGGCAGGGCGGGGAAATTTTGCGGAGATAAATCTCAACGCCGACCCAGCTGGGACATCCTGAAGGGAAACAGTGGGAATGGTAAATAACTTTTCTTGAAGAGATTCACGAAAATCTCTGAATATCTGTCTTTCACTTAATCAAAATATCTGGCTTTAATTTATACATAAATGTTTTATGTGTAAAAAAATTACTGATATATTAAAGAAAGTTCTTATTTAAACTAATTGATTACAATAAATTTTTTTATTAAAAGAAACAAGTCATAAAAAAGTTCGTGTAGGTTTTTTTTTAGCCCAGAGTGGTAAAAGGGGCAAGGTTAGAAGAACCCCAGGGGCTCAGAGTCGATTGGAAAAGTGTTGAGTTGCTTTATCTCTGAGTGCCATTTTTTACACGCAATGGGCTAAATGGCCAGGTCACAAGGACCCCGAAGGCTCAGAGGAAGTTGGTTGAAGGGTAAGCATTGGACAGCTGTTGGGAGATAGACGGTAGCCTCCTGCCAAGGCCATTCAGCGTGTTCTTTAACGGTCACAGGGTATGGCTCTCCCTCACAAGGGGCCACGGCTTAACGTTCCCAAGCAACGGGGCTGTTTAATCCTTTCTAAGCCTATTGATGTCCCCTTTCTCCCTGGGGGATGGGGGAGAGGTTTAACGGAAATATATCTCGGTGCTAGCATGGCTGGGACTCACACCTCAGAAAAAATGGGTCGGCGGTGGCCCAGTCGGTAGCGCGCCAGGATCGTAATCTGTAGTTCCCAGGTTCGAGTCCCAGTGTGGTCAGCGTTGAGACTTATCTCCACAAAATTCTCTGTCCTGCCCACGGTCAGTAGGGGACACCGATGGGCTTGGAAAGGCCGTCGTCCGTCGGATGGGACGTTAAGCCGTGGCTACGTGTGAAGGAGAGCCATAACTGTGCACTTTAAAGAACATTCTAAATGGTCTTGACGGGAGGCTACCATGTGTCTCCCAACAGCTGTTCCAGTGGGTCCCCTCCCGCAACCTTCTCTGAGCCTTCGGGATCCATATGACCTGGTCATATAGCCCATGGTGTGCAAAAATGTGCCGCTCAGAGGTGAAACAACCCAACCCACAGCTAAGAACTTCAGATTCCGAGTCTCGTATTACCGATTGTTACACGTGGCATTACGATTTTCTGATTGAATGACATCAAACAAGAAAACCCGATTTTTCGATTCCAGATGCGCAACTTCCTTAATCCGTTGCACGAGCGTCGCTCATCACCGACCAAACGATACCTCATTAACAATCGCATCCACACCTTTCTGTCATACGCAATTAATTAAACCATCCCTCCCTCCCTCCATTTCCTTCCTCCCCCTCTCCTCGAGTAAGTGCACTCCCGTTGCTCCTAAATCGACCACAGACTGCGAAAACAGAATTTCCTCAGGTGTACTAAATTCAGAATGAAATCCCCATCAGATTAGTAACAAATCCTTTTGAGAGTCAGAGTGCCCGGATGTTTTCCTAATCTTACTGCAATGAAAAGTAAATCCTTTTTGGGTGTTTAAGCAACGGTCTGTTTCCTCACAAGAGTGTCTCTCTAACTAGGGAGAGATTAAGGGATTTTTGGAGGGAAGTTTGCGAACGAGAAAGGGATAAATTAATGACGGATGGTTACGTGGAAGGGAAGCAAGTGTTTATAGGAGGAGTAGTGGTGGGTTGACATCTTTGTCGAAAGCTTAGTTTCTGTTTTCAGAGTGGTTTATTTAATTTACTCAGTTGGTGGGGGGTGGCTCAATTGGTGGGGGGTGACTCAGTAGGCAACGCTCCAGGCTCGTAATCTGCAGTTCCCAGGTTCGAGTCCCTCCTGGACCAGCTTCGAGATTTATCTCCACGATACTCTTGGGTTAATAAGAGTATTACAAATATATGTTGTTTGTAACCTTATTATTATAATAAAACTGAACTGAACTGGTAAAAAAAACATTGGATCGTGTGAGCTCACAAAAACCTGGATCGTGTGGGCTCACTCACGGAAATATTGAGCGTGTGCAGTTACCGTTCACAGCAAACTGGAGCGGTTGCGGTTAATGTTTACAGCACATTGGATCGTGTGAGCTCACAAAGACCTGGATCGTGTGAGCTCACAAAGACCTGGATCGTGTGGGCACACTCACGGAAATATTGAGCGTGTGCAGTTACCGTTCACAGCAAACTGGAGCGGTTGCGGTTAATGTTCACAACACATTGGATCGTGTGAGCTCACAAAGACCTGGATCGTGTGGGCTCACTCACGGAAATATTGAACATGTGCAGTTACCGTTCACAGCAAACTGGAGCGGTTGCAGTTAATGTTCACAGCACATTGGATCGTGTGAGCTCACAAAGACCTGGATCGTGTGGGCACACTCACAGAAATATTGAGCGTGTGCAGTTACCGTTCACAGCAAACTGGAGCGGTTGCGGTTAATGTTCACAGCACATTGGATCGTGTGAACTCACAAAAACCTGGATCGTGTGGAATATTGAACTCACGGAAATATTGAGCGTGTGCAGTTACCGTTCACAGCAAACTGGAGCGTGTGCAGTAACTGCACACGTTCCAGTTTGCAGTGAACGGTAACTGGAGCGCGTACAGTTGCTGTACACGCTCCAGATATTTTTCCTGAATTCTGTAATCACGTGACACGGAGGTTGCCAGAAACACATCGCCCTTCTCTCGATCAATAGGGGACATCTGAAAAAAATGGACTTGAAAGGCAGACGTCCGTCGGATGAAAGGTTAAGCCGTGGCCCTCGTGTGTGGGAGAGCCATTCCCTGTGCACGTTAAAGAACACGTTGGATGGCCTTGACGGGAGACTACCATCTGTTTAATAACAGCTATTCCAGTGGATCTCCCAACTTTCCCTGAACTCTTGGGATCCTAGTGACCTGGACATTTCTCCAATTGTGAGAAAAAATTGCAGCTCAGAGGGAAAACAACTCAACCGATACTTATAAGCAATTTATATAGAGCACACTGAACAATTTATTTTTTCTCACTAAAGTATTAAAGGGGCGGGGGTGGCTCAGTCGGTAGCGCGTCAGGCTCGTAATCTGTAGTTCCCAGGTTCGAGTCCCAGCTGGGTCAGCGTTGAGATTTATCTCCGCAAAATTCCCCACTATGCCCACGGTCAGTAGTGGACACCGATGGGCTTGGAAAGGCCACCGTCCATCGGATGGTACGTTAAGCCGTGGCCCCGTGTGCGGGAGAGCCATACCCTGTGCACGTTAAAGAACACGCTGGATGGCCTTGACGGGAGGCTACCATCTGTCTCCCAACAGCTGTTCCAGTGGGTCCCCTCCCCCAACCTTCCCTGAGCCTTCGGGGTCCATGTGACCTAGCCATTTAGCCCATTGTGTGCAAAAAAGTGCCGCTCAGAGGTAAAACAACCCAACCCTAAAGTATTAAAAAATTGTTAACCATATTTTCTGCTGTTAAGTGTTCCAACTGAATGAGCTCTGGTGACTTTTCAACTTTATAGTTGAATGTTGGGCTATGAATAATTTATGAGGAACTAAAAATTATTTTCTCAGATATGTATCATTTATCTTTTGATTTTATGCAGAGGAAATCACTTTTTTAAAGCTATTAAGTCAATAACAGAAACATTTTTACTAGAAATATATTATGAATTTTCAGAAATGTAAAATATATTTTGAATTTCCTCTTCTTTGGACTTAAAATCAAATGAATTTATGCGTACAATTCAAATGGAAAAGAATCATAAGGGGCGGGGGTGCCTCAGTCGGTAGCGCGCCAGGCTCGTAATCTGTAGTTCCCAGGTTCGAGTCCCAGCTGGGTCAGCTTTGACATTTATCGCCGCAAAACTCCCCGCCTTGTCCACGGTCAGTAGGAGACACCGATGGGCTTGGAAAGGCCGACGTCCGTCGGAAGAGACGTTAAGCCGTGGCTCCGTGTGCGGGAGAGCCATACCCTGTGCACATTAAAAAATACGTTAGATGGCCTTGACGATAGGCTACCATCTGTCTCCCAACAGCTGTTCCAGTGGGTCCCCTCCCCCAACCTTCTCTGAGCCTTCGGGGTCCATATGACCTGGCCATTTAGCCCATGGTGTGCAAAAAAGTGCCGCTCAGAGGTAAAACAACCCAACGTTAAAGAACACGCTGGGTGGCCTTGACGGGAGGCTACCATCCGTCTCCCAACAGCTGTTCCAGTGGGTCCCCTCCCACAACCTTCTCTGAGCCTTCGGGGTCCATGTGACCTGGCCATTTAGCCCATGGTGTGCAAAAAAGTGCCGCTCAGAGGTAAAACAACCCAACGTTAAAGAACACGCTGGGTGGCCTTGACGGGAGGCTACCATTTGTCTTCTAACAGCTGTTCCAGTGGGTCCCCTCCCACAACCTTCTCTGAGCCTTCGGGGTCCTTGTGATCTGGCCATTTAGCCCATAGTGTGCAAAAAAGTCCGCTTAGAGGTAAAACAACCCAACGAAGAATCATAAATTAAGTTATTCGAATCAGTGAACGACGAATTTCGGAAACATCTCTGTTAATGGAAAATAATTTGAACTGCATTAAACTGGAATAAAGTTAGAGTGTTAACGAACAAGGGATTGAAAGTGAAAACGAAACAAAGAATTAATTCAATAAAATGTTTCATTCGTTATTTTAATTCAATAACTGTAACAGTAATTTTTCTGATGGCAAAGTGTCCGAATGCAAATGACTAAGAAACGATTAGAGTTTAAATAAGAGTGAAAAAGCTAACAGGGGAAATGTGCACACTTAGAAAGACGTTCACTGTTAAAACGAGTTGTAAATATTAAAGAGATGTTAAAACACAGGATTTAAAATTAGAGCTGCTGCTTTTTGGACATAGTAAATTAGCGTTCTGATTTTATCGGATGTCGGTAAATAATTAATATGCATTTCTTTGCATATATTTAAGGACGACTGACAATTAATTATGAATGTTCACTGTGAAACATAGTTGTTTATTGCAATGCGAAAATCTACCGTTACATTTATTTTTGTTTGCCATTTTTGAAACTCCACATAATCCTTCCTGGGTTGGGTTCTTTTACCAAAGAAGGTCTAAGGAGAAGAAGGCTAGCTTCGCACAAGCGTAAGTGGCGCTGTTCTGCGGAATTTTACCGAAACTGAAAGTGGCAAATTGATGTTCATGCACAAAAACAACTGTAAGGGGCGATCTGCGCATGCGTAGTGAAATCATTTTTAGTCCACTGCAGCTGTGGTTTGTCTTACTCTTGGTATATTTATTGCGATTTAATCAGTGTTTCAACCTGTGTAACACCCATGACTGTTTGGCATAGTGATAGCTGACCCTAAAGTTATTCAGTGAGTATTTTATCCCGTTCAGGAGTATATTTTACGATACCTGGAAAAGCTGTTGTATGTTTATTTTGAGTAATTTTGCAGAATTTTTAAAATTAATATGTAAATTAATACATTTAATTATCTTGCGAACATGTAAGTCAATGTATGTTGCAATTTTGTGTTCTCTGGAGCATATCGACATATATAGGTGTCTGCAGTTTGTTCTAATAGTAAATGTTTTATGGTTGATACGAGAAGTGCCTGCTGCCATCTATTGACAATTTATACAACTAAGAAACTCGATATGACTTTTATTGAAAATATCTAAATTCTATAAAATATAATTAAACAAAACATGGTATCTCGTATAGAGCCATAAATTTCAATTTATTATAATATATTAAATATTGTAGAACGTTCAAAATATTAAAATTCTTTTCTTGAGCATAGCTACTACCTGTTTTACAAAATGGGATTTTATTAAATAAAATAATTTTAACTAATCCTTGTAAAAAGAAAATTATGATTGTAAAATTTAAGAAATGAACACTTTGAACAGAGCTAAAGTGAATGTAAAATTAGTGACGTGGTGTAAGATATTGAAAACCTTGCTGGGCGGTGGAAAAATAACACAAGGAACTGGCTCCTCTCCCTGTCTAGGTGGCTTCACTGCAATGCACGAATTTGCCATATTTAGAGGGCGCTGCAATCGAAAAGTTTACATTCAGCCTGTGGAAGCTAGCTCTCTTCTCCCTTAGACACTCCTTGGTTTTACCTTTGAGTGGTAGTTTTTTTTGCACACAATGGGCTAAACGGCTAGGACACAAGGACCCTGAATGGTCAGAGAAGGTCGGGGGAGGGGACTCACTAGACAGCTGTTGGGAGACAGTTCGTAGTCTCTCGTCAAGGCCATCCAGCGTGTTCTTTAAGGGGCACAGGGTATGGCCCTCCGCTCACACGGAGCTACGGCTTAGCGTCCTATCCGAAGTACGACGGTCTTATCCAAGCCCCATCGGTGTCACCCTACTGACCGTGGGCAGGGCGGAGGAATTTTGCGGAGATAAATCTCAACGCTGAGCCAGCTGGGACTCGAACCTGGGAACAGTAGATTACGAGTCTGGCGTGCTACCGACTGAGCCATCCCCTCCCCTCTTTTCTGGGATTGAAACGTAGCATAGTAAACACTAAAGAAATTAAATTTTAGCAATAAATAACTGCAGAGAGGTCTCTTAATCGATTTCTTTTTGTTTTTTTTTTCGTGGAAATGTTTTTGTCTAAACAATGCTTTTTAAGTTTGTTTACGAAAACATTCTTAATGTAGCATATAATAAATTTCATCTAAGTCTGTGTTTCACCATTTTGCAAATGAGTTGTTACAGATTGTTTCACCTCTGAGCAGAACATTATTTAGGCACATAATCGGCTAAAATGGTCGCATTACAAGAACCACTATGTGCGCAGAAGGGGGGTTACATTCAGTCGGTAGTATCTCCGCAAAAATCGCCACGGTCAGTAGGGGACACCGATAGGCTTGAAAAGGCCGCCGTCCGTCAAATGGGACGTTAAGCTGTCGTTCCGTATGCGGGAGAGAGCCATACCCTGTGCACGTTAAAGAACACGCTGGATGGCCTTGACGGGAGGCTGCCATCTGTCTCCCAACAGCTGTTCCAGAGGGTTTCTATCCTCGGCCTTCTCTGAGCCTTCAGAGTCCTTGTGATTTGACCATTTAGCCATGGTGTGTGAAAAAGTGGGGCGGGGGTGACTCAGTCGGTAGCGCGCCAGGCTCATAATCTGTAGTTCCCAGGTTCGAGTCCCAGCTGGGTCAGCGTTGAGATTTATCTCCGCAAAATTTTCCCGCCCTGCCCACGGTCAGTAGGGGGACACCGATGGGCTTGGAAAGGCCGCCGTCCGTCGAATGGAACGTTAAGCCGTGGCCCCGTGTGTGGGAGAGCCTTATCCTATGCACGTTAAAGAACACGCTGGATGGCCTTGACGGGAGGTTACCATCTGTCTCCCAACAGCTGTTCCAGTGGGTCCCCTCCCCCAACCTTCTCTGAGCCTTCGGGGTCCATGTGACCTGGCTATTTAGCCCATGGTGTGCAAAAAAGTGCCGCTCAGAGGTGAAACAACCCAACCCAACTTTATAATTTGACCATTTAGCAGATGGTGTGTGAAAAAGTGTTGCTCAGAGGTAAAACAATCCAATCCAAAATGTGAAAAAGTGTCGCTCAGAGGGGAAGCAACTGCTAAATAATGCTGATCTGACTCTCTGAACAATTCCTAAATCTCGCAGTTGATCCGTTCTAATTTTTCTCTTTTAGAATTAAACCTCAATTGAAACAAAAAGGGAAACTTTGCAAGTTTTCCTTTTCTGTTTCCCGCCATGCGACGTCCTTATCCATCAGAAACTCTTTTCAACAAACAAGACATTTGCATTTTTTGCAGGTCGTGTCCTACTTTTTTCTACGAAAACTTTACTGTGTCCATAGAGAGACAGAGACGTCATCGGAGAAGACGCAGAAGTAGACAGATTAATTATAATTAAAGTTCCATTAACCAAACCTAGAACAATTTTTGATGTCCACCACCTGCTTATCAATTACTTCAAATCGATACCGATATACATTTTCTTCTCGTTTTGAAGAATGTGCTAGAATTTGGGTTGTTTTACCTCTGAGCGGCACTTTTTTGCACACCATGGGCTAAATAGCCAGGTCACAAGGACCCTGATGCTCAGAGAAGGTTGGGGGAGGGGACCCACTGGAACAGCTGTTGGGAGACAGATGGTAGCCTCCCGTCAAGGCCATCCAGCGTGTTCTTTAACGTTGGGTTGTTTTACCTCTGAGCGGCACTTTTTTGCACACCATGGGCTAAATGGCCAGGTTACATGGACCCCTAAGGCTCAGTGAAGGTTGGGGGAGGGGACCCACTGGAACAGCTGTTGGGAGACAGATGGTAGCCTCCCGTCAAGGCCATCCAGCGTATTCTTTAACGTTGAGTTGTTTTACCTCTGAGCGGCAGTTTTTTGCACACCATGGGCTAAATGGCCAGGTTACATGGACCCCGAAGGCTCAGAGAAGGTTGTGGGAGGGGACCCACTGGAACAGCTGTTGGGAAACAGATGGTAGCCTCCCGTCAAGGCCATCCAGCGTGTTCTTTAACGTGCACAGAGTATGGCTCTCCCGCACACGGCGCCACGGCTTAACGTCCAATCCGACGGACGGCGGCCTTTCCAAGCCCATCGGTGTCCCCTATTGACCGTGGGCAGGGCGGGGAATTTTTTGCGGAGATAAATCTCAACGCTGACTCAGCTGGGATTGGAACCTGGGAACTACAGATTACGAGCCTGGCGCGCTACCGACTGAGCCACCCCCGCCCCAATGTGCTAGAAGTTATGAATTCAAAGATTCTTTGGAATGCAAATAGAAATGCATTACGATGCTCAGCTTCATTTCGCTTCTAGGAAAAGAGTCGAGTATGTTGCAAACTATTCTCTGAAGACAGAGCCATTTACGTTTCTGGTCTTTAATTAACTGCAAACACCAGAGATTACAAGTCGCTAATAACTTTATCGTGTCTGATTTTTCGGGTATCATTTTACCCAGAGAGCAAACTTCTTAAACTTGTCAAGAGATTATAATCCTTGAACGAAATGCTGTTGTTGGTCCAGCACGAGGCATTAAGCACTTAGCTGGGGACGTAATTACTGCGCGTTCTTCGTAAAAGAGAATTTCTGTAAAGGGAAAGAAATTTTAGTTGGTTTCTGTGATGTAAAAGATAGTTTCGAGCATTCGGTTGGGTTGGGTTGTTTTACCTCTGAGCGGCACTTTTTTGCACACCATGGACTAAATGGCCAGGTCACATGGACCCCGAAGGCTCAGAGAAGGTTGGGGGAGGGGACCCACTGGAACAGCTGTTGGGAGACAGATGGTAGCCTCCCGTCAAGGCCATCCAGCGTGTTCTTTAACGTTGGGTTGTTTTACCTCTGAGCGGCACTTTTTTGCACACCATGGACTAAATGGCCAGGTCACATGGACCCCGAAGGCTCAGAGAAGGTTGGGGGAGGGGACCCACTGGAACAGCTGTTGGGAGACAGATGGCAGCCTCCCGTCAAGGCCATCAAGCGTGTTCTTTAACGTTGGGTTGTTTTACCTCTGAGCGGCACTTTTTTGCACACCATGGACTAAATGGCCAGGTCACATGGACCCCGAAGGCTCAGAGAAGGTTGGGGTAGGGGACCCACTGGAACAGCTGTTGGGAACAGATGGTAGCCTCCCGTCAAGGCCATCCAGTGTGTTCTTTAACGTGCACAGGGTATGCCTCTCCCGCACACGGGGCCACGGCTTAACGTCCCATCCGATGGACGGCGGCCTTTCCAAGCCCATCGGTGTCCCCTACTGACCGTGGGCAGGGCGGGGAATTTTGCGGAGATAAATCTCAACGCTGTCCCAGCTGGGACTCGAACCTGGGAACTACAGATTACGAGCCTGGCGCGTTATCGACTGAGCCACCCCCGCACCCTCCGAGCATTCGGTATTTAATACTGAACTCTATATTTCGATATAATATGAATATTGGTGATGTTTTAGTGCAGGTTAGATGGATAAGACTTTTCAAATATTGAAAAAGTTAAAATAAATCAATATTCATAAAATTTTTTCTTACCTTCTAACTTTCCACAGAGATCAGACAAAACCTTGTCAAAAAAACTTGTAAATATATGTCATAACAAAAGGAAAACTAGTCTGAAATATTCCATAACAAATAAACTAATTGTCAGAATAATACGTCATAACAGAGGAAAACACTCGTCATTGTAATAGGTCATAACAAAGGGGATACAACAAACAAATAAACAGACAAAGAGAAAGTTTCGACGGAAGGTACAAATTTCATCTTATCAAATATTTCATCGAAAAGCACTTATTTCCGACACCCTCGATCATTTATTATTGACACCATCGATAGCAGTAAGACCAAATGCGCTGGAACATCCCCATATCGTTACATTTTATTATGCACACATTTTGACACATACACCTAAGAGCCAAAATATTATGACCACCAGTCAAATATCCCGTTGGTCCTCCACGTGCCGCCAAAACAGCTCTTACCCAGCGAGGCATGGACGTTACAAGATTTCTAAATCTGTCTTGTGTGGGAGGGTATCTGGATTACAACACGTTACCAGCAGATCCTTTAACTCTTTTAAGTTACGTGGTTGAGCCGCCACAGATTGGATATGCTGTTCCAATACAAACCATAGATGTTCCATTGATGTCTGGGGAACGTAGAGGCCAGGGCAACACCTGGAAGTCTTCTTCGTGTTCCGCGAACCATTCTGGAACAATCCGGGCAGTGTGGCATGGCGCATTATCCAGTTGAAAGAAGGCACTACTAGAAGGGAATACAGTTGCCATGAAAGGTTGCACCTGGTCTGCAATGATGGTTAAGTAGGTGGTAGACATCATAGTTTCCTGTACATGAATGACTGGACCCAGGGTTTCCCAGCAGAACATTGCCCAAAGCATGTTGTCCCATGGTGCATCTTGGTGCCAACACTTCCCCAGGTAAACGACGCACTCATACCCAGCCGTCCACAACTTGGTGTCAAGCAATACCTGGAAGTCTTCCTCGTGTTCCGTGAACCATTCTTGAACAATCCGGGCAGTGTGGCATGCCGCATTATCCTGCTGAAAGAAGGCACTACTAGAAGGGAATACCGTTGCCATGAAAGGATGCATCTGGTCTGCAGTGATGTTTAAGTAGGTGGTAGACGTCATAGTTTCCTGTACATGAATGACTGGACCCAGGGTTTCCCAGCAGAACATTGCCCAAAGCATGTCGTCCCATGGTGCATCCTGGTGCCAATACTTCCCCAGGTAAACGATGCACTCATACCCAGCTGTCCACAACTTGGTGTCAGGCAACACCTGGTAGTCTTCCTCATGCTCCGCGAACCATTCTCGAACAATCCGGGCAGTGTGGCATGGTGCATTATCCTGCTGAAAGAAGGCACTACTAGAAGGGAATACCGTTGCCATGAAAGAATGCACCTGGTCTGTAATGATGTTTAAGTAGGTGGTAGACGTCATAGTTTCCTGTACATGAATGACTGGACCCAGGGTTTCCCAGCAGAACATTGCCCAAAGCATGTCGTCCCATGGTGCATCCTGGTGCCAACACTTCCCCAGGTAAACCATGCACTCATACCCAGCTGTCCACAACTTGGTGTCAGGCAATACCTGGAAGTCTTCTTCGTGTTCCGTGAACCATTCTCGAACAATCCGGGCAGTGTGGCATGGCGCATTATCCTGTTGAAAGAAGGCACTACTAGAAGGGAATACCGTTGCCATGAAAGGATGCATCTGGTCTGTAATGATGTTTAAGTAGGTGGTAGACATCATAGTTTCCTGTACATGAATGACTGGACCCAGGGTTTCCCAGCAGAACATTGCCCAAAGCATGTCGTCCCATGGTGCATCCTGGTGCCAACACTTCCCCAGGTAAACAATGCACTCATACCCAGCCCTCCACAACTTGGTGTCAGGCAACACCTGGAAGTCTTCTTCGTGTTCCGTGAACCATTCTCGAACAATCCGGGCAGTGTGGCATGGCGCATTATCCTGTTGAAAGAAGGCACTACTAGAAGGGAATACCGTTGCCATGAAAGAATGCACCTGGTCTGTAATGATGTTTAAGTAGGTGGTAGACATCATAGTTTCCTGTACATGAATGACTGGACCCAGGGTTTCCCAGCAGAACATTGCCCAAAGCATGTCGTCCCATGGTGCATCCTGGTGCCAACACTTCCCCAGGTAAACGATGCACTCATACCCAGCTGTCCACAACTTGGTGTCAGGCAATACCTGGAAGTCTTCTTCGTGTTCCGTGAACCATTCTCGAACAATCCGGGCAGTGTGGCATGGCGCATTATCCTGTTGAAAGAAGGCACTACTAGAAGGGAATACCGTTGCCATGAAAGGATGCATCTGGTCTGTAATGATGTTTAAGTAGGTGGTAGACGTCATAGTTTCCTGTACATGAATGACTGGACCCAGGGTTTCCCAGCAGAACATTGCCCAAAGCATGTTGTCCCATGGTGCATCCTGGTGCGAACACTTCCCCAGGTAAACGACGCACTCATACCAAGCTGTCCACCTGGTGCAACAGGAAACGAGATTCATTGGACCAAACGATTTTCTTCCAATCATTCAAGGTCCAGTTTTGATGCTCGCGTGCCCATTGTAGGCGCTTCCAACGAGGTTAGCATGGTATGGTGACGAGGTTAGCATGAACCGAGGTTAGCATGGGCACTCGGAGCGGCCTGCAGCTATGCAGCCCCATTTTCAGCAGGGTTCTATTGTGCATTATGATACATTACTCCCATCACCAGCATTCAAATTACGGGCGAATTGCGCCAGAGTATTCCTTCTGTTGGCTCGTACCATACGGGATAGCCTTCGCTCACCACTAGTATCGATGAGCCGTGTCCAGCCCACACCTTGCCTCACCACTAGTATCGTTGAGCCGTGTCCAGCCCACACCTTGCCTCACCACTAGTATCTATGAACCGAGTCCAGCCCACACCTTGCCTCACCACTAGTATCGATGAGCCGTGGTCAGCCCACACCTTGCCTCACCACTAGTATCGATGAGCCGTGTCCAGCCCACACCTTGCCTCACCACTAGTATCGATGAGCCGTGGTCAGCCCACACCTTGCCTCACCACTAGTATCGATGAGCCGTGTCCAGCCCACACCTTGCCTCACCACTAGTATCGATGAGCCGTGGTCAGCCCACACCTTGCCTCACCACTAGTATCGATGAGCCGTGGTCACCCCACACCTTGCCTCACCACTAGTATCGTTGAGCTGTGGTCAGCCCACACCTTGCCTCACCACTAGTATCGATGAGCCGTGGTCAGCCCACACCTTGCCTCACCACTAGTATCGATGAGCCGTGTCCAGCCCACACCTTGCCTCACCACTAGTATCGATGAGCCGTGGTCAGCCCACACCTTGCCTCACCACTAGTATCGATGAGCCGTGGTCACCCCACACCTTGCCTCACCAGTAGTATCGATGAGCCGTGGTCAGCCCATACCTTGCCTCACCACTAGTATCGATGAGCCGTGGTCAGCCCATACCTTGCCGGTGGTTCGTGGTTTTTCCCTCCTCGGATCACTTTTTGAAGGTACTAACCATGGCTGATGTGAACACCCTGCAAGCCTTACCTTATAATAATTTTATTAGGTAAGGCTTGCTTAAATTTATATATCGGACATGCTCTGACCCAGTCATCTGGCCATTACAATTTGGCCTTTGTCAAACTCACTTAAGTCCGCTGCCTTTCTCATCTGAAGAATAAGACTAACACTGATTAACAGAGCTCAGTATCAGGTGTTATTTATACCATTTCATGACCTTCACATGTGCCGTCGTTTACATGCGGTTGCTTCGATTTGCATAAAGACGCGCTGGTCGTAATGTTTTGTCTCTTCGTTGTATATTGAGAGTGATGATTTTTCCCGTATTCATGAAACGTGGTGGGAAAAACGTGGCGGCGTTTTTCATTTCAAGCGATTAGCGAGAAATTTTTCATGCTGTACTAGTACTTGTAAAATAATACCACATGGACTAATAAAATTATTATTCTGTCAAACGCGTTAACCACTTCTCTACTGGGAAAACTAAAAAAAAATCTACTGAAAAAATCCTAATGATATATTGATCACATATTTAAGGTGGAAAAAGGACTTGAAGGCTTCAAAATCAGTGAATAAATATTTTTTTCATAGACAACTGATTGCCGTCCACCAAGTTCGAAAGGCCCCAGGGCCAAGGATTTGGAGATGGAGCCTGACCTGGAGCTGCCCGAGGCAGCGTTTTTTTATGTCGGAGCTCAAAACGTTTGCAAAATCTTTCTGCTTCCTGTTGTTCTGACTTCTGATTTTCTATTTTTTCCTCTTCTTGCTCCTTACTGCGAAAGAGTTGGACTCAGTTGTTGTACCTCTGAGCGGCATTTTTTTTCACACCCTGCGCTAAATGGCCAGATCACAAGGACCCCGAAGGCTCAGGGAAGGTTGGGATAGGAGTTGAACCATTGGAACAGCTGTTGGGAGAAAAATGGTAGCCTCCCGTCAAGGTCATCCAGCGTGTTCTTTAACGTTGAGTTGTTTTATCTCTGAGCGGCACTTTCACTTTTTTTCACACCCTGGGCTAAATGGCCAGATCACAAGGACCCCAAAGGCTCAGGGAAGGTTGGGACAGGAGTTGAACCATTGGAACAGCTGTTGGGAGACAAATGGTAGCCTCCCATCAAGGTCGTCCAGCGTGCTCTTTAACGTTGGGTTGTTTTATCTCTGAGCAGCACTTTTTTTTCACACCCTGGGCTAAATGGCCAGATCACAAGGACCCCGAAGGCTCAGGGAAGGTTGGGATAGGTGACCAATTGGAACAGCTGTTGGGAGACAAATGGTAGCTTCCCGTCAAGGTCATCCAGTGTGTTCTTTAACGTTGGGTTGTTTTATCTCTGAGCGGCACTTTATTTTCACACCCTGGGCTAAATGGCCAGATCACAAGGACCTCGAAGGCTCAGGGAAGGTTGGGATAGGACACCCATTGGAACAGCTGTTGGGAGACAAATGGCAGCTTCCCGTCAAGGTCATCCAGCGTGTTCTTTAACGTTGGGTTGTTTTATCTCTGAGCGGCACTTTTTTTCACACCTGGGCTAAATGGCCAGATCACAAGGACCCCGAAGGCTCGGGGAAGGTTGGGATAGGAGACCCATTGGAACAGCTGTTGGGAGACAAATGGTAGCCTCCTGACAAGGCCATCCAGCGTGTTCTTTAACGTTGGGTTGTTTTATCTCTGAGCGGCACTTTTTTTTCACACCCTGGGCTAAATGGCCAGATCACAAGGACCCCGAAGGCTCAGGGAAGGTTGGGATAGGAGACCCATTGGAACAGCTGTTGGGAGACAAATGGTAGCCTCCCGACAAGGTCATCCAGCGTGTTCTTTAACGTTGGGTTGTTTTATCTCTGAGCGGCACTTTTTTTCACACCTGGGCTAAATGGCCAGCTCACAAGGACCCCGAAGGCTCAGGGAAGGTTGGGATAGGAGACCCATTGGAACAGCTGTTGGGAGACAAATGGTAGCCTCCCATCAAGGTCGTCCAGCGTGTTCTTTAACGTTGGGTTGTTTTATCTCTGAGCGGCACTTTTTTTCACACCCTGGACTAAATGGCCAGATCACAAGGACCCGAAGGCTCAGGGAAGGTTGGGACAGGAGACCCATTGGAACAGCTGTTGGGAGACAGATGGTAGCGTCCCGTCAAGGCCATCCAGCGTATTCTTTAACGTGCAATGGTAAGGTTCTCCCGCATAGAGCGTTGAGATTTATCTCCACAAAACTCCCTGCCCTGCCCACGGTTAGTAGTTGACACCGACGGACATGGAAAGGCCGCCGCCTGTTGCGTGGGACGTTAAGACGTGATCTGTGTGAGGCAGAGCCATATACTGTGCAGGTTAATGAACACTCTAGATGGCCTTGACGAGAGGGGGCGGGGGTGGCTCAGTCGGTAGAGCGCCAGGCTCGTAATCTGTAGTTCCCAGGTTCGAGTCCCAGCTGGGTCAGCGTTGAGATTTATCTCCGCAAAATTCCCCGCCCTGCCCACGGTCAGTAGGGAACACCGATGGGTTGAAAAGGCCGCCGTCCGTCGGATGGGACGTTAAGCCGTGGCCCCGTGTGTGGGAGAGCCATACCCTGTGCACGTTAAAGAACACGCTGGATGGCCTTGACGGGAGGCTACCATCTGTCTCCCAACAGCTGTTCCAGTGGGTCCCCTCCCCCAACCTTCTCTGAGCCTTCGGGGTCCATGTGACCTGGCCATTTAGCCCATGGTGTGCAAAAAAGTGCCGCTCAGAAGTAAAACAACCCAACCCAAACCTTGACGAGAGGCTATCATGTGTTTTCCAACAGCTGTTCCAGTTGGTTCTCAACCTTCTCTGAGCCTTCAGGGTTCCTGTGACCTGGCCATTTAGCCCATTGTGTGTAAACAAGTGCCGCTCAGAGGTAAAACAACCCAAACTCTCCCGCACACGGGGCCACGGCTTAAGGTCCCATCCGAAGTGTGGCGATCGTTCCAATCCATCGGTGTTCCTTACTGACAGTGATCAGGGCTGGTACTTTTGCGGGGATAAATCACCACGCTGACCTAACTGGGACTCGAATCTGGGAACTTCAGATTATGAACCTCGCGTGCTACTGACTGATCCACCCCCGCCCTCAGCAAAAGAGTGAAATTTACTCATCTACGCAGAAATTCAGTCCTAACTGATGAGTTGTATATGTTGATGACGATTAGTTGGTTGACATTGCAGAAATCATCCTTCGCAGAAGTCAAATTTATCACGAATTATTTATATTCAAGAAATTAATAGTTCTTTTTTTGGGGGGGGGGGAGAAAGTTACCAAACACAATAATGTTTCTCTCTAAATACAAATAATATCTTTTAACGTTATTTAGAAATTTCTATGCGTATACAGTCGTATCAGAATAATATGACCACCTACCATACATATACTATGGTAGGTGGTCATATTATTCTGATACGACTGTGTATATCGAGATGGGGCGGGGGTGGCTCAGTCGGTAGCGCGCCAGGCTCGTAATCTGTAGTTCCCAGGTTTCCAGGTGACCAGCTGGGTCAGCGTTGAGATTTATCTCCGCAAAATTCCCCGCCCTGCCCACGGTCAGTAGGGGACACCGATGGGCTTGGAAAGGCCGCCGTCCGTCGGATGGGACGTTAAGCCGTGGCCCCGTGTGCGGGAGAGCCATACCCTGTGCACGTTAAAGAACACGCTGGATGGCCTTGACGGGAGGCTACCATCTGTCTCCCAACAGCTGGTCCAGTGGGTCCTCTCCCCCAACCTTCTCTGAGCCTTCGGGGTCCATGCGACCTGGCCATTTAGCCCATTATATGCAAAAAAAAGTGCCGTTAACGGATAAAACAACGCATCAACATATCCCCTTATCATGAAGTGACACTACCAAAAAACAAAATTCTTCTTTGCATAAATGTTTTTCCATCAAAAATATTTTTAATTTAAAAACGTTTGAGAATATCTCATTCGGTATTTTCCCAAGAACTGACAAATAAGGACCAAATATTGTGAAGTCATAAATCTTCCTACGCGACAAAAAAGGAGTTCCTTTTAATATCTCTGTAATATTTTTCATCTTTGCTATCGTCTCCCCTGGAACGTTCCTCCAGGTATTTGTTGTGAAAGGAAGCCAACGTAACTCTATCCATATATCTGCACGTGCATTTCATCATCTCTATATCAAATCCGTGCAATCGCTCACTGAAGAAGAATCCTTCAAAACACTTAACAATACTCCTTCAAAGTTGTTTCTTCACGAATACGAAATCGAAACCTCCAGTATGTCGATTCTGTGGGGAAATGAAATTCCCTTTTTTTTTCCCTTTCGTTTACATTTGGCCCATTTGTCGAGTATCGATTTTCCTGAAGAGAAGGCCATTCCTATTCGGCACGTATTGTTCCATCCGCTTCGGGATGTTCTGACGTCATAAAATTCTCTCTTCCGCGCCATTTCGCTTCCTCGAGGCCATTTAGAAGCAGTTGCTTTGAAAGGAATTACTTTCAATTCGGATCTTTACCGTCTGCTGTGAAAAGTAAATTTTGCGGTATAAATTGTAAAATAGTTTTTTTTTGGGGGGGGAGGAGAGTTTGTAAGTTGAAAAGCTGATATTAACCCATGACACTGGCAATTCTCGTTTTCATCTTTTAATCGCCAGTCACTCCCTAATGAGTGATCATCTGGGGCGGGGGTGGCTCGGTCGGTAGCGCGCCAGGCTCGAAATTTGTAGTTCCCAGGTTCGAGTCCCAGCTGGATCAGCGTTGAGATTTATCTCTGCAAAATTTCCCCGCCCTGTCCACGGTCAGTAGGGGACACCGATGGGCTTGGAAAGGCCGCCATCCGTCGGATGGGACGTTAAGCCGTGGCCCCGTGTGCGGGAGAGCCACACTCTGTGCACGTTAAAGAACACGCTGGATGGCCTTGACGGGAGGCTACCATCTGTCTCCCAACAGCTGTTCCAGTGGGTCCCCTCCCCCAACCTTCTCTGAGCCTTCGGGGTCCTTGTGACCTGGCCATTTAGCCCATTGTGTGCAAAAAAATACCGCTCAGAGGTAAGCCAACCAACCACAAGACCCCCAAGTCTCAGAGAAGGTTCGGGAAATGGACCCACTGGACAACTGTTAGGAGACAGATGGTAGCCTCCCGTTAAGGCCATCCAGCGTGTACAAGGTATGGCTCTCCTGCACATTAAACCACGGCATAATGTCCCATCCGACGGACGGCTACACTTCCAAAACCATCGTTGTCTCCTTTCTAACCAAGGGTAAGGTGAGGGTGTTGTGGAAATAAGTCTCAATGCTGGCTCCCATCTGACGCCCTTTCTAAACCAATCGGCGTCCTGTTTTTGATCCCGAGGGCCGGGATTAAAGATAGTTTTCCTGAAATAAATCTCAACCCTGGCACAGGTGGGACTCGAACCTGGAAACTGCAGATTACAAACCTGTCGCGCTACAAACTGAGCCAACCCCCTCCTCCTTACTTTCTGACATACCCTCATATAAGTAATAGGGGGCGGTGGTGGCTCAGTCGGTAGCGTACCAGGCTCGTAAACTGTAGTTCCCAGGTTCGAGTCCCAGCTGGGTCAGGGTTGAGATTTATCTCCGCAAAACTCTCCGCCCTGCTCACGGTCAGTAGAGGACACCGATGGGCTTGGAAAGGCCGCCGTCCGTCGAAAAGCCGTGGCCCCGTGTGTGGGAGACCTACACCCTGTGCACGATAAGGAACACGCTGTATGGCCTTGACGGGAGGCTACCATCTGTCTCCCAACAGCTGTTCCAGTGGGTCCCCTCCCCCATCCTTCTCTGAGCCTTCGGGGTCCATGTGACCTGGCCATTTAGCCCATGGTGTGCAAAAAAGTGCCGCTCAGAGGTAAAACAACCCAACCCAACCCCTAACCTTCTCTGAGCCTTCGGGGTCCATGTGACCTGGCCATTTAGCCCATGGTGTGCAAAAAAGTGCCGCTCAGAGGTAAAACATCCCAACGTTAAAGAACACGCTGGATGGCCTTGACAGGAGGCTACAATCTGTCTCCCAACAGCTGTTCCAGTGGGTCCCCTCCCACAACCTTCTCTGAGCCTTCGGGGTCCATGTGACCTGGCCATTTAGCCCATGGTGTGCAGAAAAGTGCCGCTCAGAGGTAAAACAACCCAACGTTAAAGAACACACTGGATGGCCTTGACGGGAGGCTACCATCTGTCCCCCCAACAGTTGTTCCAGTGGGTCCCCTCCCCCAACCTTCTCTGAGCCTTCGGGGTCCATGTGACCTGGCCATTTAGCCCATGGTATGCAAAAAAGTGTCTCTCAAATGTAAAACAACCCAATTCAACATATAAGTAATCCTTCAGTTACCTATTTCAGATCATTATAAGTTGAACTGCTCATTTTCGCTAGCTTCAATCTGGTTTATTTACACAAAGGCTATTTTCGAAAAAGCTACCGGAGCTGTAAAAAACCTTTTAATGCAGTGATAAATAAGAAGCCACATAATCCCCAGCAAACTGTCTTCCATTTTCTGCTCTGAAAAACGAATTCAAACTAAATCTGTTAGTTTAAAAAACTATAAAGAATTGGGATAAAAAATAACAACAAATATCCGAAAGATTATCGAAAAACTCCCAAGTTTTGCGAAGGTGAAATTCAAGTTAATGGAAGAGAACAGTTCTTTGGTTGTTACCAAGGTGATAGGGAAGAGAGAAACAGTATCATAGCAACGAGACTGTAGCTCGTGCAGTGCTTCTTGTGTATCGTAAGCACACCATAAAAAGACCATAACGGCTGTCTCTATTCTAGGTCATACCACATTAAACTAAACTAAGTGGACTGTTCGTCCCAGTAACCGCATCCCAGTCGTTGTTTGTAGGTAACCTGGGACAGAGTTGACTTCGCTCTTGAAAGAGATTTACCCCGCAGAAAGGAGGACAGATTTATGAAACGTTTCTCCGAAATTGAGTTTTACATAATTAAAGGTCTTGCGATTTTTTGGATTCAAGCCTGATGCTTTGAATGATGCATACAATTAATTAAGGGAAAAAGAAGTAGATGTGCCCTTTGGGACAAAAGGAAACGGGACAATTTTGATTTTCAGTTAAAAGATAAGAATTGGTTTCTAAATTGGGTTAGGGGCGGGGGTGGCTCAGTCGGTAGCGCGCCAGGCTCGTAATCTGTAGTTCCCAAGTTCGAGTCCCAGCTGGGTCAGCGTTGAGATTTATCTAAGCAAAACTCCCCGCCCTGCCCTCGGTCTAGTAGAGGAAGCAGATGGGCTTGGAAAGGCCACCGTCCGTCGGATGGGACGTTAAGCGATTGGCCCGTGTGCGGGTTGGATTGTTTTACCTCTAAGCGGCACTTTTTTTTGCACACCATGGGCTAAATGGCCAGGTCACATGGACCCCGAAGGCTCAGAGAAGGTTGGGGGAGGGGACCCACTGGAACAGCTGTTGGGAGACAGATGGTAGCCTCCCATCAAGGCCATCCAGCGTGTTCTTTAACGTTCGGTTGTTTTACCTCTGAGCGGCACTTTTTTGCACACCATGGGCTAAATGACCAGGTCACATGGACCCCGAAGGCTCAAAGAAGGTTGGGGGAGGGAATCCACTGGAACAGCTGTTGGGAGACAGATGATAGACTCCCCTCAAGGCCATCCAGTGTGTTCTGTAACGTTTAGTTGTTTTACCTCTGAGCGGCACTTTTTTGCATACCATGGGCTAAATGTCCAGGTCACATGGACCCCGAAGGCTCAGAGAAGGTTGGGGGAGGGGACCCACTGGAACAGCTGTTTGCTCTCCCGCACACGGGGCCTCGTCTTAACGTCCCATCCGACGGACGGAGGTCCTTCCAAGTTCATCGGTGTTTCCTACTGACCGTGGGCAGGGCGGGGAATTTTGCGAAGATAAATCTCAACTCTGACCCAGCTGGGACTCGAACCTGGGAACTGCAGATTACCCCGTGTGCGGGAGAGCAATGCCCTGTGCACGTTAAAGAACAAGGTAGATGGCCTTGAAAGGAGGCTACCATCTGACTCCCAACAGCTCTTGCACTGGGTCCCCTCCCCCCAACCTTCTCTGAGCCTTCGTGGTCCATATGACTTGACCATTTAACCCATTGTGTGCAAAAAAAACTGTGGTCAGAGGTAAACCAAACTAACCTAACTTTCTTTAATTTTTTTATGAAATTTAACACTTTATAATATGGACACTCATTCATAATTACCCTGTATTTAATTCAGGAAAAGTAACATAACGTGATGAAACAGAAAAGGGTTTTTATAAAAAAAAAAATATTTTTGAAAGAAGAGATAAATAAACTAGTTGCCAGTTAAGGACATAACGTGAGGAAAAACTGTGCTCTTCAGAAAACGGAATCGTTAGAAGTAGAAAAGTCTGGAGAAGGAATAATATTTGTTGGAATTCCAAACATAATATATCGTGCAGTGCTCGTGTAGCAGAAGTCTTTTCATGACAGCATCCTCCACGAGAACACACATCCGCACGTGCCGCAGCCACTTCTTCGCCCTATACAATCTGCCCAGATATCTCCAGAGAGTTTGTTCTCAGCTTCACTCGCTGCCATGGAGATTAACTTCCTGTTGCAGTGGTGGTGGCGACTCCCTTCTGTGAGAAAGATTCCTGAGAGGTTTCGTCACAGGAGATTCTAGAAATGGGAAAAAAAGACCAAGACACGACCCTTGGATGTTATCTTTTTTGAAGATGACTTTTTTTTTTTTACAGAAACTATTCGGTTTGATATTTCGGGAGAATTTCAGTATGCAAGTAATGAGAGGCTGATGTGCCAGGATATTAATATTTCTATCGAAGTTGGTTCTTCTGATGGACTTTATTTCCAGTCGGATATAACGTTTGTACAGTCGTTAAAAAAAATATCCGAACACTGTGGCTGATTACAGAATTCAGAAAAAATATCTGGCAACGATTTCTTTTTTTTTAGAAATTAGTGATCTGGCAACCTTCGTGTCATGTGACACGAAGGGAACTAGAAACGGGAAACTACTAAAAAAAAAACCTGGAAACTGTCCTTTATGGGTTGGGTTGGGTTGTTTTACCTCTGAGCGGCACTTTTTTGCACACCATGGGCTAAATGGCCAGGTCACATGGACCCCGAAGGCTCAGAGAAGGTTGGGGGAGGGGACCCACTGGAACAGCTGCTGGGAGACAGATGGTAGCCTTCCGTGAAGGCCATCCAGCGTGTTCTTTAACGTGCACAGGGTATGGCTCTCCCGCACACGGGGCCACGACTTAACGTCCCATCCAACGGACGGCGGCCTTTCCAAGCCCATCGGTGTCCCTTACTGACCGTGGGCAGGGCGGGGAATTTTGCGGAGATAAATCTCAACGCTGACCCAGCTGGGACTCGAACCTGGGAACTACAGATTACGAGCCTGGCGCGCTACCGACTGAGCCACCCCCGCCCCACTCAGGTAGGACTCGAACCTGGGAACTGCAGATTATGAGTCTGGCGCGCTACCGACTGAGCCACCCCTGCCCCCACCCAGGTAGGACTCGAACCTGGGAACTGCAGATTACGAGTCTGGCGCGCTACCTACTGAGCCACCCCTGCCCCCACCCAGGTAGGACTCGAACCTGGGAACTGCAGATTACGAGTCTGGCGCGCTACCAACTGAGCCACCCCTGCCCCCACCTAGGTAGGACTCGAACCTGGGAACTGCAGATTACGAGTCTGGCGCGCTACCGACTGAGCCACCCCTGCCCCACCCAGGTAGGACTCGAACCTGGGAACTGCAGATTACGAGTCTGGCGCGCTACCTACTGAGCCACCCCTGCCCCACCCAGGTAGGACTCGAACCTGGGAACTGCAGATTACGAGTCTGGCGCGCTACCGACTGAGCCACCCCTGCCCCACCCAGGTAGGACTCGAACCTGAGAACTGCAGATGACGAGTCTGGCGCGCTACCGACTGAGCCACCCCTGCGTCACCCAGGTAGGACTCGAACCTGGGAACTGCAGATTACGAGTCTGGCGCGCTATCGACTGAGCCATCCCCCCCCCTGCCCCAGTGCGTTCAGAAAATCCAATTCTCTCTTTATTCGCAAAGAGATGTCACGTGAGTCGATGCCGTCGTAAATTCAGTTTTTCAGAAACGGAAGACCATTTCAAAAATAGTGCAAAAGTAAATGGGGGAAATAAAAATTTATATTCCATTAAGTGCTTCAAGAATAAAAGATTAAAAAAAAACATAATTTGCGGACCACTTGAAGGATTCTCCACAATTTGTCCATGACTGAATCGCAGCACCGAAGTCATCTGCCCAGAGAATATCGCCTGAAACTGCGTTCGACGCGCGTTCTTGTTACCATGGTAACGGGAAGGGGTGACGGTGAGTGGTTGTGCTCGTAAATGCTTGGAGAGGTAAAGTGATCAAGGAAAGATAATGGGATGACCTTTTCAAAGTCTTTATGCAAATAATCGGACTTAGCGAGTCGAAACGCAGAGTTCAGTGGATTCCTTTTATAAAATATTCAAGTGCTAGTTTGTTTGTTTTTAGGGCATTTTAGTGACTGGTTTATTTCATGAAGTATTAACCAATGCGGCTTATTTTTTAATGTGTTCAACATGTGTTTTTTTTTTAATGATATATATATATGTATCTTGTCTCAGACTAACGTGAGGGGACACCGATGGGCTTGGAAAGTCCACCGTCCGTTGGATGGGACATTAAACCGTGCCCCCGTGTGCGGGAGAGCCATACCCTGTGCACGTTAAAGAACACGCTGGATGGCCTTGACGGGAGGCTACCATCTGTCTCCCAACAGCTGTTCCAGTGGGTCCCCTCCCCCAACCTTCTCTGAGCCTTCGGGGTCCTTGTGACCCTTGGCCATTTAGCCCATTGTGTGCAAAAAAATACCGCTCAGAGGTAAGCCAACCAACCACAATGGGCTAAATGGCCAGGTCACATGGACCCCGAAGGCTCAGAGAAGGATGGGGGAGGGGACCCACTGGAACAGCTGTTGGGAGACAGATGGTAGCCTCCCGTCAAGGCCATACAGCGTGTTCCTTATCGTGCACAGGGTGTAGGTCTCCCACACACGGGGCCACGGCTTTTCGACGGACGGCGGCCTTTCCAAGCCCATCGGTGTCCTCTACTGACCGTGGGCAGGGCGGGGAATTTTGCGGAGATAAATCTCAACGCTGATCCAGCTGGGACTCGAACCTGGGAACTACAGATTACGAGCCTGGCGCGCTACCGACTGAGCCACCACCGCCCCGATTTACACGGTACTCAGTTCATACAATTTTGGCTTTGCACGGTGAAAAAATGCAACCAGTTTCGATTTACACGGTACTGACTGAGATGTACATAGAAAGGAAATCTCAGTCAGTACCGTGTAAATCGAAACTGGTTGCATTTTTTGACCGTGCAAAGCCAAAATTGTGTGAACTGAGTACCGTGTAATTCGAGGTATAGGTGTATTACAGAGAGACGTTTTTGTCTAGGAACTCCTTTTTTGTCGCGTATGAAGATTTATGACTTCACATATTTGGTCCTTATGTGTCAGTTCTTGGGAAAATACCGAATGAGATATTCTAAAACGTTTTTAAATTAAAAATATTTTTCATGAAAAAACATTTATGCAAATAAGAATTTTGTTTTGGGGTAGTGTCATTTCATGATAAGGGGTTTATGTTGATGGGTTGTTTTATCCGTTAACGGCACTTTTTTTGCATATAATGGGCTAAGGCCAGGTCACAAGGACCCCGAAGGCTCAGAGAAGGTTGGGGGAGGGGACCCACTGGACCAAGCTGTTGGGAGACAGATGGTAGCCTCCCGTCAAGGCCATCCAGTGTGTTCTTTAACGTGCAAAGGGTATGGCTCTCCCACACACGGGGACACGGCTTAACGTCCCATCCGACGGACGGCGGCCTTTCCAAGCCCATCGGTGTCCCCTACTGACCATGGGCAGGGCGGGGAATTTTGCGAATTGGCTACTGATCTGCGGGACCTGGGTTCGAGCCCCAGATAAAGCATGGATGTATGTGTCGTTTTTCTGCTATGGTCCTCCCATCCTCACAGACCTTCTAGTATGGCATATAAACTTACAGGCTCCTGTCGGACCTCTGTGGCAAGCAGTTGCTTGAGGGGGTATTTATTTTTATTTATAAATCTCAACGCTGACCTAAGTGAGACACGAACTTAGTGGGCTACCGACTGATACCCCCCCCCCCCCCCCCACCTCCAATGTTTATGGGACTTTCAAGAAATTCAATTGGGGGGATTCAACAGAAAATTAATTAAGAGTGTGCGAATTTTCATCTGTCTACCCAACAGTTGCCCATTTGGTTCCATTCCACCAACTTTCTCTGAGCCTGTGGGATCCACGTGACCTGGCTATTTAATCCAATGTGTATGCAAATAAGTCCCACTCGGAGGTGAATCAGCTCAATGTCTGAAAAACGTCGCTTCGTTTTTTATGGCGTGACTAGTGCAACCGATTTCTGGACAATGAGTGAGTCTAGTGTTTATATTGCGTCACTGTGCATTGTCAAATAATGTAAAAATAGCGACGTATATTTTTATTATCCTTTTTTGTTTCGTTTCTGTTGCTGTCCACTTTGCACGAGATGATTGAAAAATACTCCGAAGGTAATGTAAGATAGAATTGCAGTTGTTTACGTAGAAACACTCCATCAGAACATAGTTGTTACGGAAGATGAATGGGAGCGGGGACTTCCTAGTGTCAAAACAGGGCCATTAATTTAAGGAGAGAAATCCGAATATAGGTTACGGCTTTGCAGAAAACATCTATAAATCGTTATTACTATTGCAGAAAATGAAAAAATTTTATTCTTAACAATGTTTTATTCAAAATAGAGTTAAAACTCGATTATGTCGATCTCACTGCATGGAACGATTTCAAAAACAGGTCACTGTGTACAGTCGCTCAAAAAAAAAGTATCCGAACACTATGGTTGATTACAGAATTCATAAAAAAAATATCTGGCAACGTTTTTTTTAGAAATGCGTGATCTGGCTACCTTCGTGTCACGTGATTACAGAATTCAGGAAAATTATCTGGAGCGTGTACAGCAACTGTACACGCTCCAGTTACCGTTCACCGCAAACTGGAGCGTGTGTAGTTACTGCACACGTGTATGCTGTGAACGGTAACTGCACACGCTCAATATTTCCGTGAGTGAGCCCACACGATCTAGTATCAAAATAATATGACCACCTACAGTCGCTCAAAAAAATATCCGAACACTATGGTTGATTACAAAATTCAGAAAAAAATATCCGGAAACGATTTTTTTAGAAATTAGTGATCTGGCAACCTTCGTGTCACGTGACGCGCGAAGGTTGCCAGATCACTAATTTCGTAAAAAAAAAACGTTGCCAGATATTTTTTATGAACTTTGTAATCAATCATAGTGTTCGGATACTTTTTTGACCGACTGTAGATATTCGATGACACAAACGGCCTCTAGGCGTTGCCAACAATATATATCGAGTTTCAATTTTTTTATTTCATCAAAATTCAAAACTAAACTGTACGTAAATTTTTCACATTTAAGATTGTCGTTAATTATGTATGCAATTTTTTATATTATGAAAAATAAATCCCCCCTCAAGCAGCTGCTTGCCACAGAGGTCTGACAGGAGCCTGTCAGTTTATATGCCATAGTAGAAGGTCTGTGAGGATGGCAGGACCTCAGCAGAAAAACGACACATACATCCATGCCTTACCCGGGACTCGAACCCAGGACCCTTTAATCAGTAGCCAAGCGCGCTAACCACTACTGATCAAAGTGCCTAGGTTCGAGCCTCGGGTAAGGCTTGGAAAGACCGCCGCCCGTCGGATGAGACGTTAAACCGTGGTCCCGTGTGCGGGAGAGACATACCCTGTGCACGTTAAAGAACACTGGATGGCCTTGACGGGAGGCTACCATCTGTCTCCCAACAGCTGTTCCAGTGGGTCCCCTCCCGAAACCTTCTCTGAGCCTTCGGGGTCTTTGTGACCTGGCCACTTAGCCCATTAAGTGCAAAAAAAGTGCCTCTCAGAGATAAAAAAAATCCAATGCCCAGATAAGGCAGAGGTGTTTGTGTTTTCTTTCTGCTGAGGTCTCTCCCTTCCTCACAGATCTTCTCTATGACGTATCAACTGACAGCTCCTGTCGGACTTCTGAGGCAAGCAGCTGCTTGAGGATCACCCTTCAACTTTTTTTCCGGCTCTATTGGCAGCTAAAAAGATGTTAGGAGACAGATGGTAACCTCCCGTCAAGACTATCCAGCGTGTACTTTAACGTGTATAGAGTATGGCTCTCTCCCACACACAGGGCCACGGCTTAACGCCACATCCGACAGACGGCGGCCTTTCCAAGCCCATCAGAGTTCTCTACTGACCGAGGGTAGAGCTGAGAGTTTTGAGGAGATAAATCTCACCTCTTTACCAACTGGGACTCGAACCTGGGGGCGGGGGTGGCTCAGTCGGTAGCGCGCCAGGCTCGTAATCTATAGTTCCCAGGTTCGAGTCCTAGCTGGGTCAGCGTTGAGATGTATCTCCGCAAAATTCCCCGCCCTGCCCACGGTCAGTAGGGGACACCAAAGGGCTTGGAAAGGCCGCCGTCCGTCGGATGGGACGTTAAGCCGTGACACCGTGTGCGGGAGAGCCATACCCTGTGCACGTTAAAGAACACGCTGGATGGCCTTGAAGGGAGGCTACCATCTGTCTCCCAACAGCTGTTCCAGTGGGTCCCCTCCCCCAACCTTCTCTGAGCCTTCGGGGTCCATGTGACCTGGCCATTTAGCCCATGGTGTGCAATAAAGTGCCGCTCACTAGGTAAAACAACCCAAACCAACTCGAACCTGGGCACAGCAAATTACGAGCATGGTGCGCTGCGACGGACTATCCCTGCCCACGTCACAAGGACCCCAAAGGCTGAGAGAAGAAGATAGCAGTAAGGGTTGTTTTGTTTTACTTCTGAGCTGCACATTTTTTGCGCACAATGGCCTAAATGGCCAGGTCACAAGGGCCCCGAGGGCTGAGAGAGGGGACCCACTGGAACATCCGTTAGGTTGGTCGGTTGGTTTACCTCTGAGCGGCACTTTTTTGCACACCATGTGTTAAGAGTAAATCTCAACCCTGACCCAGCTGGGACTCGAACCTGGGAACTGCAGATTACGAATTCGACGCGCTACCAGCTGAGCCAGCGCCGCTCCGTTTGAAAAGTATAGGGGGCATTAGAAACAGTAAATGGGTGTTCGGAAGACTAGAGGAGGCATTCAGAAGTAGGGGTTGTTTTGGGTTGTTTTACCTCTGAGCGGCGCTTTTTTGCACACCATGGGCTAAATGGCCAGGTCACAAGGACTCCGAAGACTCAGAGAAGGTTGGGGGAGGAGACCCACTAGAACAGCTGTTGGGAGACAGATGGTAGCCTCCCGTCAAGGCCATCCAGCGTGTTCTTTAACGTGCACAGAGTATGGCTCTCCCACACACGGGGCCACGGCTTAACGTCCCATCCTACGGACGGCGGCCCTTCCAAGCCCATCGGTGTCCCCTACTGACCGTGGGCAGGGCGGGGAATTTTGCGGAGATAAATCTCAACGTTGACCCAGCTGGGACTCGAACCTGGGAACTACAGATTACGAGCCTGGCGCGCTACCGACTGAGCCACCCCCGCCCCCATTCAGAAGTAGCTGGGAGCTTTAAATAAAGAGGCATTGGAAAAGGGGGGGATTGTTGGGAGTCACTGAGTTAACTTTTCTGAACAATATACTGCAGAACTACATTATTAAACTTAACTCTTCTGAACATTATTAATCTTTAGAAGTTGTCTTTCCCTTTTTTTATCAGCGACCAAACTTTCCATGAACGACAATTTTTTATCGATGAATTTGCAATCTGAACCTGGGCACGTGTGTATAATGAAGAATAACAATGAACATGGAACGTAACAATAGGGGAATACAAAGAATGATAAATAATGAGCTCATTAATATTATTAACACGCGAGTTTTTTTTTTTTCCATAATCGCGACAACTAATAAGTTGGGTAATCATTTTAATCCCAGACAATAAGCAGTCTGGTGGTTGTTCTGATTAAAACAAGCTTTAAGTCTTTTCTCGTTTCTACTCATTAGATTTCGTCATGGTGGCCAGGAATTGCATATTGTCACGTGCAGATAAACAGCTTTTGATTTCTTCACCCGCTAAATCTAATTAAAATTAACGGTTGATATAACAAAGAACAAAGAAAAAGCTGCAGTTCGTTCCTTTAATTCTAACTTCAGAAAGTCAGGATTTATTGTTTTGCCTCTGAGCGACATTTTTTTGGACACTATGGACTAAATGGCCAGGTCACAAGGACCCCGAAGGCTCAGAGAAGGTTGGGGGAGGGGACCTACTGGAACAACTGTTGGGAGACAGATGGTACACTCCGGTCAAGGCCATCCAGCGTGTTCTTTAACGTGCACAGGGTATGGCTCTCCCGAGGGGCGGGGGTGGCTCAGTCGGTAGCGCGCCAGGCTCGTAATCTGCTAGTTCCCAGGTTCGAGTCCCAGCTGGGTCAGCGTTGAGATTTATCTCCGCAAAATTCCCCGCCCTTCCCACGGTCAGTAGAGGACACCGATGGACTTGGAAAGGCCGCCTTCCGTCGGATGGGACGTTAAGCCGTGGCCTTTTATGTGGGAGAGCCATACCCTCTGCACGTTAAAGAACAGGCTGGATGACCTTGACTGGAGGATACCATCTGTCTCCAAACAGCTCTTCCAGTGGGTCCCTCTACCTCAACCTTCTCTGAGCCTTCGTGGTCCATGTGACATGGCCATTTAGCCCATGATGTGCAAAAAAGTGCCGCTCAGAGGTAAAAACAACCAACCAACCAACCAAATGAGTCTCCCGCACACGGGGTCACGGCTTAACGTTCCAACTGACGGACGGCGAACTTTCCAATCCCATCGGTGTCCCCTACTGACCGTGGGTAGGGCGGGGAGTATTGCACAGATAAATCTCAATGCTGACCCAGCTGGGACTCGAACCTGGGAACTGCAGATTACGATCCTGGTATACTACAGATTGATACAATTCCTGCCAAGTCACAAGGATCCGGAGTACTCAGAGAAGATTGGGAAACGTATCCGCAGGAAAGGTGTTTACGTCCACATTTCTCCCACTGGTTGTAAGTTTTGCCCTATATCACGTAGTCTTGGTATACATGTGCAACAGTCTGACATGGAAAACCCAACTGGTCGGCAGTTGTAGTGAACTCACATGAAAGTATTTACCTTCCACGCACCTACTATCTGGCTACGGTCAAACTCACTTTCGTCACTGCCTTTACCCGTGATTTTTTCTCGTGATTTTTTCCATGACTGATTTCCGGTGTGTAGAGACCTGTTCTATTTATAGGTATCGCCAGTTTCAGCGTCCCCACGTGACACGACGAGATACTTCCGCTTTAAAATTGAACACAGCTACGGTCCACAGAATGAAACCCATTTCCATATTAATGATACACTGAATGGACACATAATTTGTCTATTCTATGTAATCACAATGTGGAAATGGGTTTGATTTTATGGGTCTTAGATGCTCTCATTACTTTGTTGGAAGAAATGGTATAATCTGTATATGCTTTGAAGACTTTATCCAATCAGCTTAGGAGGCGAGAGGGGGTGGCTCAGTCGGTAGCGCGCCAGGCTCGTAATCTATAGTTTCCAGGTTCGAGTCCCAGCTGGGTCAGCGTTTAAATTGCTCAGAGGTAAATTAACCCAATCAGCTTATAATAGCTTAAATGCTGCTTTGGCAGGGATCCGCTTAATGAGGTGTAAATCTGTACTTTCCCGTACAGAGATCTCTTTACATATCTCAAAACTCGGCTCTAAACGAATTCGACTCCTCCGTTCCCATGCCACCCTCTTTTTGGCGCTCCTCTCTCAATGAATCCCGCTCTAAACCTCTCCGGATGGACGAAGGGAGTAGAGGGAAGATGAATCCCATCCCACCCTCTTTTTGGCGGCCCTCTCTCAATGAATCTCTCTCTCACTCTCTCTCTCAATGATTCCCGCTCTAATCCCCTCCGAATGGACGAAGGGAGTAGAGGAACGAAGGGAAAATAAAACCATTTGCTAAGATAAAATCATTAACCCCAACTAATGAACATCATTCCCATTTAAGAAGGCACTTCTGAAAATACAGATATAACAGATAAATATATAAGCAAAGAAATAAATTAGAAAATGGAATAAATTAGAGTGATAAGACAGTGACGTTAAGCCATCATACCCCATGCAAGCTAAAGACTTCGCCGGATGATCATGATGGGAGGCTACCATCTGTCTCTTAACAGCTGAATAGTAGGCCTCCTTCTTCAGTCGTCTCTGAGCACTTGGCGTCCCTTAGACCTGGACATTTAGCCCATTGTGCGCATGACAAAAGTGCGGCTCAGAGGTGAAACAACAGAGAAGTATTACTCTGTTGTTCATCTAGAATGGACCAATAATGGCAATTCTGTCATGCTGGGCACTCAAATACACGTTTGTTCTCAAAAGCACCTGTTCTCATTTCAACCGTTTTTAACTTCATAATGAATCTCATTTTCTCAACTGTTTTTAACTTCATAATGAATCTCATTTTCTCAACTGTTTTTAACTTCATAATGAATCTCATTTTCTCAACTGTTTTTAACTTCATAATGAATCTCATTTTCTCAACTGTTTTGCCAATCATCCCTTCTCATTTATTTCCTCTAGGGTCCGTTTCGCTACTTTCACGAAATAAATTATTGTGTTTTTTCCCAGTGTTTTTTTTTCCAACTTGCATTACAAAATAAAAACAAAAAAAACTCTAACATAGTTACAGTTTTCTTTCAGTTTATTTTTATTCTTTTCATATGCAGTTCTGTGGAACGGATAAGATATATTAACCTTGAAAAAAATTGGATCTACATATCATCAAAAGAAACATAATTTGCTCACGTCATAAATGAATTAAGAAATGTCGTTATTAGATTTTTTTGTCTTTTATTTTCGCATTCCTCTTTAAGAAAGAGAAATGCTGATTGTGTTTCTTGGAATTTTTTATTTGGTTTTTTTTTTTTATAGGCTCGTACACTGTCCTACCAAATGTAAGAGAATTTTCGTGTTATAACAACTGGAATCCAAATTTGAAGCTCTCTAACTTCTAAAATATGCATTTAATGTAAAAATGTGACTGAAGATAAATTAAAGATCATAATCACATCTCTATAAATCTCGATTTTCAATAATATTCATTCAGTATTTAAAGAGAACAACAGGAATGCGTCGTAAGAATTCACCTCGGAAATTTATTAAACTTAATTTATAAATATTATTTCAAGCCAATTAATAAAATATACATTTTAAAAGTTTTTATAATTGATTATTTCAATATCAGACAATTATAAATGCTCTTTATAAAACTAGATAATTGATGATTGTTAATTATCCCATCTTCCATAACTCTTTAAATAATGAGCGAATATTGTTGAAAATCGAGATTTAAGGTGAAGCAAAAGGCGATTCTAATCTGATTCTCGCTCAACAGATGGCGCTGAATATCGCCCGATTCCTAGGGAGGGGATTGACCACAGACGGGAGGGCTTCAGGAGGCTTCCGTATTGTTTGTGCTAAAAAGGGGTCAGGAACTGATTTCTAAAAATAGCCTCAATAAAAGGCGAACGCCCAACGAGAGGCCAAGTCACTATTTCCTTGAACTTTCGATTTCTTTTGCTTTTCACAGCTGAAATAGTTCTTACGATGTTTTTGCTGTTGAATATTTTTAGTTTCATTGCGTAATTCTTTTGACGTAATAACATAGGAGTCTTTTCGTATCCGTAGTAAATACTTATATAAAAATAGTATTATATAAAAATAGATATATATAAATACCCCTTCAAGCAGCTGCTTGCCACAGAGGTCTGACAGGAGCCTGTCAGTTTATATGCCATAGTAGGAGATCTGAGAGGATGGCAGGACCTCAGCAGAAAAACAGCACAAACAACCATGCCTTACCTGGGGCTCGAACCCAGGTCCCTTAGATCAGTAGCCAAACGCGCTAACCACTCGGCCATGGGAGAATTCAACAATTATTCATCTGATTGCCCGCCGCGTGAGTAATAATTTTTTCAGATGAATAATTCTTTACGTATATTTGTAATTTAATTTTATTAATATTATTACATATATTTCAGTTTCAGCTATAAGTCATTCTTCCAAAAAAAATCGAAAGAAATTAGACTATATCGAAATATTCAATATGGTCTATGTTTAATAATTTAATATACATATAAATATATATATGAGTTTTGTACTGTGAGAAAAAGATTTAATTCCGATGGGTAAGGGATAAGCTTACTTTAGTGATGAAAAGGACCTGGGTTCGACTCTCCGATAAGGAAATGATATTTCTTTTCTTGTGTTATTGCCTCTCTGGTTATCTCTGCAAAACTCCCCGCCCTGCCCATGCTCAGTAGGGGACACCGATAGGCTTGGAAAGGCCGCCGTCCGTCGGATGGGACGTTAAGCCGTGGCCCCGTGTGCAGTAGAGCCATACCCTGTGCACGTTAAAGAACACGCTGGATGGCCTTGACGGGAGGCTACCATCTGTCTCCCAAGAGCTGTTCCAGTGGGTCCCCTCCCCCAACCTTCTCTGAGCCTTCGGGGTCCATGTGACCTGGCCATTTAGCCCATGGTGTGCAAAAAAGTGCCGCTCAGAGGTAAAACAACCCAACGTTAAAGGACACGCTGAATGGCCTTGACGGGAGGCTACCATCTGTCTCCCAAGAGCTGTTCCAGTGGGTCCCCTCCCCCAACCTTCTCTGAGCCTTTGGGGTCCATGTGACCTGGCCATTTAGCCCATGGTGTGCAAAAAAGTGCCGCTCAGAGGTAAAACAACCCAACGTTAAAGGACACGCTGAATGGCCTTGACGGGAGGCTACCATCTGTCTCCCAAGAGCTGTTCCAGTGGGTCCCCTCCCCCAACCTTCTCTGAGCCTTCGGGGTCCATGTGACCTGGCCATTTAGCCCATGGTGTGCAAAAAAGTGCCGCTCAGAGGTAAAACAACCCAACGTTAAAGGACACGCTGAATGGCCTTGACGGGAGGCTACCATCTGTCTCCCAAGAGCTGTTCCAGTGGGTCCCCTCCCCCAACCTTCTCTGAGCCTTTGGGGTCCATGTGACCTGGCCATTTAGCCCATGGTGTGCAAAAAAGTGCCGCTCAGAGGTAAAACAACCCAACGTTAAAGGACACGCTGAATGGCCTTGACGGGAGGCTACCATCTGTCTCCCAAGAGCTGTTCCAGTGGGTCCCCTCCCCCAACCTTCTCTGAGCCTTCGGGGTCCATGTGACCTGGCCATTTAGCCCATGGTTTGCAAAAAAGTGCCGCTCAGAGGTAAAACAACCCAACCCAAAGCCTCTCTGGTGAGGTGTCACCTCCCAGATAATGATATCTGTGACATAGTTATACTCAGAGGCTATTGTCAGACCGATGTCGACCATTTACTAAATTGGAAGGCTGCTGCTTGAAGAACCATTTTTTATAAAAGCTTGCCAGAATCTAAAACGATTAACTCTAGATTTTGTATCTTTCGATTTTTAGTCTGATTTTCTCAGAACTTCTTCATGTTCAAAAATTTAGAGTACATTTGAAATAATTAGCTGAAAAAAAAAATTGTTTTCCCTGAGTGGGATTGGAACCCGGTTTCCCAGAATCAATCCTGGGCAAACAGATTTTTTTCAGCTAATTATTTGAAGTGTTTCTTGTCTGCAGAATATTTTCCTGTCATACTTTATTACTGAATTAGAGTACTTCTTTTTTTTAATACTGTAATCCCGTCACCGATTGATTAGTTTATAGTCGTGATATTGAATAATCATATAGTCTGAGCTCTACGTAACTATCAGGGAAATATTGTTTTTTATAGATCCACACTGGGCAGCCATATTTATCGGGTACAGTTCCGTGTTATGTCAATAGTAACTGAGTACAGATCTCTGGAACACCTTAAATAATCATTTCTTGAACAAGTGTGACTGAATACAATTTTAATATCTGAAATCTATTTTCAGCCTAGAGTTTCAACAATATTCGTTCTCTATTTAGAGTTAAGGAAATTGGAATACATAGCAGCAATAATTCTAATTTAAGTAATTGATTTCACAAGTTATAATTAAAGCAATTACTGTAATGCTAAACTTTACTAATTACGTGTGAGTGTTTTCAGCAGTTCGTGTGAAAATTGGATTAATTTTCGCTAATTCTGAATGATATTTTGCAGAAGGAGCTAGCTTGCTAAACGTTTCAGCTTCCATGACTCACATTTCCATAACTCTTGAACGCAAATTATTGGAAATAGACATTTAAATAGATTTGATTATGTTCCTAAAATTATTTTGTTGTATATTTTCTTTAAAATATTATTTGAGGAGTTAATAAGCCTTATATCTGCGTTACTATTAACATAATATGGAACTATTCCCAATAAAAGGATCCTTTGAATATATATGTTGAAACATATCAACTGAATATATACTTCGAATTACGATAGAATTTCTATTAGATGATTCATTTATTCTGATCTTGCGATTAAAATTAAATGCGATCGAATTAAAACACTAGATATTTATTTCAACTTATCTTTTTAACAACTACTATATTAATAATCACAATGAAAATAATAAGAATATCATTTTTCGCCGCCGTGAATAGTGGTTTAAATTTCTTCCCTTCCAAAAAACATCTAATGCAATTTGGGGTTTGGCTACTGATCTAATGGATCTGGGTTCGAGTCCCGGATAAGACATGGACGTTCGTGTTGTTTTTCTGCTGAGGTCCTGCCATCCTCTCAGACCTTCTACTATGGCACATCAACTGACAGCCTCCTGTCAGACCTCTGTGGCAAGCAGCTGCTTGAGGGAGTATTTATTTTTTTTTAAACTACCTTGCTTATGTGCGTTTGCAAATGCCTGTTCTAACAGTTGCCACTATGTTACACTAATCAAACGATACCTGAGGAATGATGTTCGCTAATTATTTCAGTGAGGTTAAAATAATTAATTTTTACGGAAAATTTATTTAATAGTTGCCATGCTAAATTGAAGTAGCTGCTTATAAAAAACAGTGTTTCAGTTTTTAATATGTAATATTAAAATGATTTAAAATTTAATTAAATTAAAAAGTGAGCAAACTTTTTTAGCTATTGTAAAGCACATTTAGAAATCCACATGGAACGCTCACCTTCCCAATTTTTTTCCAATGCAACAAAATAATATGTACTGCATACGACATTTGCAGTCAAATTCCATGGATAAATTTAGTTCTAAGTCAGAGATACCTTTGCTTTCGGAAATAGAATGACTGAAATTATCGATATTAATGATGCCCTCTTTCTCAAAATTTCTCAAAAATCAAAGTTTTGATTGGTGTGTTTTTTTTTTTACATTCAGTTATAATAATCGTGAAACTCAAAGGAATAAATAGCCAGACTCGTAATCTGCAGTTCCCAGGTTCGAGTCCCAGCTGGGTCAGCATTGAGATTTTTCTCCGCAAAACTCCCCGCCCTGCCTACGGTCAGTAGGGGACACCGATGGGCTTTGAAATGCCGCCGTCCGTCGGATGGGACGTTAAGCCTTGGTCCCGTGTGCGGGAGAACCATACCCTGTGCACGTTATAGAACACGCTGGATGGCCTTGACGGGAGGCTACCATCTGTCTCCCAACAGCTGTTCCAGTGTTGGAACAGCTGTTGGGAGACAGATGGTCTCAGAGAAGGTTGGGGTGGGTCCCCTCCCCCAACCTTCTCTGAGACTTCGGGGTCCATGTGACCTGGCCATTTAGCCCATGTTGTGAAAAAAAGTGCCGCTCAGAGGTAACACAATCCAATCCAAAGCCGGATAACTGGGAGCATTATCACATCCTGTGACGTTGAAATTGCAGCACCAAAAAGAGGTGTCAAAATTCAAATGATATTCACGTATGAAGCAGTATGGGAGACAAGGAAGACATGATTAATATTTCAAAACAAATGGACAATGTCATTATATAAAATATAAGTCATATCATTAGGAGCTAATACCACAGATATTGTCAATACATTGAACAATGCCTCATGGCAGTATCACAGAGATTCCTCTGGCAGTGTTCGCCACGCCTCCTGCGCAAGACAGGGGGAGGTCTCACTCGGTAGCGTCCCAGGTTCATAATCTGCAGTTCCGAGGTTCGAGTCGCAGCTGGGTCAGCGTTGAGATTTATCGCAATACTCCCCGCATTGCCCACGGTCAGTAGGGGACACCGATGGGCTTGGAAAGGCCGCTGCTCGTCGGATGGGACGATGAGCCGTGGCTCCGTGTGCGGGAGAGACTCATACCCTGTGCATGTTAAAGAACACGCTGGATGGCCTTGACGGGAGGCTACCATCTGTCTCCCAACAGCTGTTCCAGTGGAACGAAACAATATTTTCGATCATTGGAGGGGGGGGGGGATCCTACTAGTTGGGTTGTTTTACCTTTGAACGGCACTTGTTTGCACACCATGGTCTAAATGGTCATGTCACATGGACCCCGAAGGCTCAGAGAAGGTTGGGGGAGGGGATCCACTGGAACAGCTGTTGGGAGATAGATGGTAGCCTCCCGTCAAGGCCATCCAGCGTGTTCTTTAATGCTGGGTTGTTTTACCTCTGAGCGGCACTTGTTTGCACACCATGGGCTAAATGGCCAGGTCACAAGGACCCCGAAGGCTCAGAGTAGGTTGGGGGAGGGGACCCACTGGAACAGCTGTTGGGAGACAAATGGTAGCCTCCCGTCAAGGCCATTTAGAATGCTCTTTAACGTGCGGACTCAGGACCACAGATCATCGGACGGACGGCGGACCGTGGACAGGGCGGGGAATTTTGCGGAGATAAATCTCAACGCTGACTCAGTTGGGACTCGATCCTGGGAACTGCAGATTACAAGCCTGGCGCGCTACTGAATGAGCCACCCCCGCCCCTATTCTACTGGTACTAGAGAGCTAAAATCTCGGATTATTTCGATCCTATGTTTCAGAAGTTACGAAATTTCCGATTTCACCATTTTATATGATGTCGAAGGTCAAATTTCTATCTACGTTGATATGCACTTGAAAAATGGCGACTCTGGATACTTCTGCTCCCCACCCCTTACGTATTATAATCGTTTCTGAATTTCTCATCTGGTAGGTCAGAGGTCTAACCTGTGCACGAAAGAAAATTGAGAATTGTTGCATGGGAGCATTTCAGGGTGTATTTCATAACTTTATACATTACGACCCATTCAAAACGGACTAAATATACATGTGTATATGCAGTTTTCAAGTATTTGTAACAAACGTGTGAATATTTTCAAAAATTCGAGCTTTTTTCGAACTTGGGTAAGTTTTTTGACAAATCACCGACGTTAAAAGTAACTGTCGAAACATCCGAAAACTAAGTAGTGCGGTGGTGCCATCTATGGGCTGCTTGAGAATACTACTTTAAGAAAATATGAATAAAATGATTGAAAGCTGTAAGCCAATTTTATAGGTATTAAGCCTTCTGATTATGTTAATTAATTCTACTCTTTAAAAAGATCATTTATGATGGCATGCCCAAAATTTAACTTTACCAAAAACTTATGATCTTCGGTAATTAAATTTTATTTTTGTTAATTTGGCACATTTCCAGCATAATTTTGCATTAAAAGAGGCAATTAACACTTTAAATATCTCAAAATGTGAGAATAAAATAGTTTCGCAAATTAGTTAGACATATAACAATGCATTCAGTGAATTTGTGAGTTATAGATTAAAGAATGATGTATTTTTAAAATTTTTACATTTTTGGCTATTAACTACCTTACAAAAAAATGTAAACAATAAATTATTGAAATTCGTATAATAAGGAGGAAAAACTTAATAATATGGTTTAAGAATAATTAACTGGTAAATTTTAGAATTTTGATTTTATCTATTTTCGAAAGAAAATGTTTTATATAATTTTTATAAATAATAAAAATAAATACCCCCTCAAGCAGCTGCTTACCACAGAGGTCTGACAGGAGCCTGTCAGTTTATATGCCATAGTAGAAGGTCTGAGAGGATGGAAGGACCTCAGCAGGAAAACGAGACCTTACCCGGGACTCGAACCCAGGTCCCTTAGATCAGTAGTCAAGCGTGCTAACCCCTCGACCACGGAATCAAAATTAAATTTAAAATTTTAGTTTTCTTTATTTACTATTTTTTTAATAAACAACGATTAGTCGTATTTTTAAAAAGTTTAACTTGAATTAATACATACATAATCTTCAGTTATATAGCATCAAAGGCATTAAATTTCCAAGAATAATTAACTTTAGAAAGATCCTAACTATTATATAGGCTGACTTCTGTCTTTATTTGTGTAAGCCTATATTTAACCTTTTTTCAAAAAAAAAAAACACGATTTAATGTTTTCATCTTATCGTCTGTTTGTCTGTAGACATTCAAATTCATTTTTTGAAATATGTTAAATTTTTTTTAATATAGTGGGGAGAGTTTAGACAGGTATTGACGAAATATTACGATTCGCATTTTCCAAAATTTATCAATAGCTTTAATTGCGCCCTCTAACGGTGGAAAGTTTTGAAAATTGAGAAAATTTAAAAATATTACAAACGATTTTCTCATAAGGGAGGGGGGATTGGTAAACGCAACTTTTTTTTGTTTTTGTTTTTTTTTGTTTTAAGGGACAATTGTTGTTTTTTAGAAATACGTTAAAACTTTATTTTGGATTCATTAGGCTGTGATGAAACATTAAGATTCACACTTTTAGAATCGCCCAAAAGTTTGAATTGTGCCCTCTAACGATGGAAAAGTTCGAAAATTGGAAAATTTAAACTAATGTTACAAACGATATATTTCTATGCGATATTTGAAATTCTCGTGATTTCGAAGAAATAGACAGATAATGTATTAAGAGGAAGAATTTTTATGTTTATACGTATTTTAATTAAATTGTTACTGGATAAAATTCGACCAATAATATTATTTCAATAACATAAAGAACGGAACTCACTTCTGCCATAGTCATAACAGATTTTCATTCTTAACTTGATAAACCATTTACGTTAGTTTTATGAATTCTGCCCCTTCCCCTTCCGCGGACATTTTAGCACTGCTTCAAAACGAATTTCCCAACGTTGCTGGGCGGGGGTTGTTCAATCGGTAGCGCGCCAGGCTCGTAATCTGTAGTTCCCAGGTTCGAGTCCCAGCTGGGTAAGCGTTGAGATTTATCTCCGCAAAACTCCCCGCCCTGCCCACGGTCAGTAGGGGACACCGATGGGCTTGGAAAGGCCGCCGTCCGTCGGATGGGAAGTTAAGCCGTGTCCCCGTGTGCGGGAGAGCTGTTCACTTTAAAGAACGGCCTTGACGGGAGGCTACCATCTGTGTTCCAACAGCTGTTCCAGTGGGTCCCCTCTCCCAACCTTCTCTGAGACTTCGGGGTCCCTGTGACCTGGCCATTTAGTCCATGGTGTGCAAAAAAGTGCTGCTCAGAGGTAAAACAACCCAACTTATTCCATATAGAACACTATTTTAATCTTTTCTGTTCGGTGGAATAAAAAACTACTTAAGTCTTATTCTTACCTCTCCCCCCCCCCCCCTCCCCACTCCCACTAGAAACGGAATTTCGAATTCGCCGAGCCCCGGAAGCGCTAGATTCGGCCCAACCTCCCGAAACCAAATCCTGAGTTTGTCACTGCCCCGTGGTTCCCGACATACTCATCATCATCATACTCAAGCAGCCATGGGCTAGGACCGTGCAATTTAGTTCTCCAAGCAAGTCTGTCCTGAGCTACATCTACTGCATCTGGCCACTGCACACCAATTCTAACAAGGTCCTGTTTGACATTGTCTTCACCCACCGCATCCGAGATCTCCCCCTCTTTCTCAGGCCTTTGGGCACACTGTTCATAACCCTCTTCGCCAATCTATAATTATTCATACGGGCAACATGGCCAAACCAACGGAGTCTCTCTCTGCACAATATGCTGCTTAAAGGAGGTTGCAAACTCCTTTGCCTAACCTCATCATTAGTTACAAAGTTAAACCACCTAATACCCAAGATACTGCGTAAGCATCTAGAATCAAAAGCATCTAGTTTCCTGTTATCTTGTTTACAAAGAGTCCAAGTTTCACTACCATAACTAACCCTAGAAAGAACCAAACTATTATACAGTCTAATTTTAGTCTTTAGGTGTATAAGCCTATTTCTCCACACTCTCCATAGATTCTTAAAAGTCCCGGCAGCAATCCCTATTCGTCTGTTAATCTCATGCCGCACATCACCAGTATCTGTTACATAGTTCCCAAGATAATTAAACTGTGATACCTGCTCAAGACTGCAACCATTCAGATTAACTGAATCACAGCCTGCCTGACCAATTTTCATCACTTTAGTTTTCTCTCTGTTTATAACCAAACCTACTCTACTACCAGTTTCATCAACAGCTCGAATGAAAGAGTTCATCTCATCAACATCATTTGCCAGAAGGGCTAAATCATCAGCATAATCTAAATCAGAAATTTTCGTATCTCCAGCCCATTTAAGGCCAAAATCTTTCCCTTGAAGTGAATTTCGCATAACATAATCAATAATCAAACTAAAGGGAAAAGGAGACAAAATGCACCCTTGTCGAACACCAAAAGTAATGCTAAACCAATTGCTACAAGACTTACCAACTCTCACACACGACTCAGTGTTATTATAGAGCGCTTTCATTATGTTAACTAACTTGTCTGGTATACCATATGATCTCACAATCAACCACAAATTATGACGATCAACAGAGTCGAAAGCCTTTTTGAAATCAACAAAGCTAGCAACCAAAGGTTTCTGCAATTATAAACATTTCTCAAGAATCTGCCTAAGTGAAAATATCTGATCCACACATCCCCTACCACTTCTGAATCCACATTGCTCATCACGCAATTGACTGTCAACCAGATTCTTAATTCTATTAAGCACAATCATGGAAAGAACTTTACCTGGAACAGAGAGTAGGCTGATACCCCTATAGTTATCACAAGAACTGCGATCACCTTTTTTGAAAATAGGGATAATAATCCCCATTTTCCGTAAGCTCTGGTAAAATCCTTAGGAACCATGCCTTCATCATGAAAGATATTCATAATTTCAGTTTTCCACGTGGTAACCGAAACATTTCCAGCTGGAAGCATTTCCGTAATAATTTTATCTACACCTGGGGATTTATGAAGTTTAAATTCAGAAAAATCCAAAATAACTTCAAATTGTGTTATAGGGCCAACATTAAAGCCACCAATGCATCTATCATCATTGCAAACAATGGGAGTAGAACACTACTGAAATGCTCAGCCCACCTAGCCATGACAGAATCCTCACCTTCTATAACCTTACCTTGTTTATCCTTCAATCCCTGTCTGTATACCTGTCTGTTGTGCTGTCTAACTGCATCCTCTGCTTTGCCAGCCAAGTCATCAAGCCAAAGATTCTTATCAGCAGCTAACTGATCCTTTACACGTTTATTAAGCTCTCTGTAATCCTTTCTATTAGGACTAGTAGGGTATTGATTAAGGACATTCCTACAGTTCTTTCTTTCCAAAATAAGCTCAATTGCCTTATCACTCAGATAATTCTGTCTCCTCTGCTCCTTTTTTCCTAAAAGAGTTCTGTTAGTTTCCAAAAAAGCCTGTTTAAAATGACCCCATTCTTCCTCAACTTCAGTAGTAAGCATACCATGACTGTCATAATGACTAAATAACCTATCATGGTAAGCTTTGGCTGTAACTGGGCCATTCAGAGCTTCAGTATTAAAAGTAAATTTTTTAACTTTAGCACACATTTTAAGTTTAAGTTGCAAGACACTTTTAACAAGGTAATGGTCAGATCCAATTTCAGCTCCCTTATATGGACTGGTATTCCTAACAGAACTAGCCCATTTGCTGTTAATTAATGTATAATCTATCATATTCTTATGCATCCCATCTGGTGAAACCCATGTGTACTTATGTATGTCGCGGTGTTTGTAATAAGGGTTAGTTTTTCTGAAACCATTGAGTTTACTTACCTGTAGGAGACGTTGCCCATTGCCATTGCAGCTACCAATATAAAAAGGGCCTATTACCCCTCCCCAAAGGTCAGAGTCAGTACCAACTTTGGCATTGAAGTCACCTAGAACAAGGGTAATATCTCCTTTCTTGACAGAATTCAAAATAACCTGATGTTGTCCGTAAAACCTATCCTTCTCATCTTCATCGGCATCCTCAGTGGGGGCATAACAGCAGATAACATTGAAGTCTTTAAAGTTTGTCTGAAATTTTACTATGTTAAACCTTTTATTAATGCACTCATATCCTAGAAGAGCATCACTAGCGTGTCTGCTGAGAAGCAGACCCACGCCTTGGTGATGCTTATTGTCGTCCCTCCCTGAAAAGAGAAATTTAAGATTATTTTTAAGAATCTGACCTTTATCTGTCCATCTGGTCTCTTGCAAGCCGAGAATATCTAAATTATAATGGTGGAATTCTTGTGTGAGGACATCAAGAGAAAAAGCTCTGTGCAGAGTCCTCACATTCCAACTACCTATGGAGAGAAAATGGTTAGTGGGATGTTTAAAGAAACTATGTTTATTGAGAGAGGGAATGCCGACAATATCAAACAGCCCCCTAATCGCAGACATGGGACAAAGACCCGTTCCCCCACCACTAAAGCCTGAAGCCATCTACACTGGAAGACTTCCTCCAATGTAGAATTTGACGATTCCAATAGAGGCAGAGTTCAGGTGCCTGCGATGACCTCTGCTCAGGATTATCCATCAGCTGATAAACATATCCTGTGAATCTATTCACTTGGGGCTGTCAACCCACAAACAAACAGAAAACACAGCGGAATATTTTCCCTCCACAGAAGCCCACCAGTGCAGCAAAATCAGGATCCATAATCAAGCTCAGAGCCATATATCTGTCCAGTCCAGTGGGTTTATATGGTCAGCACCAGGACCCTGTATGGTTGACCACTCCTCAGCAGGGTAGAAAAAAAAAGAAAGGTAGCAATAGTTGTCCAGATCAGTAGGCCACACTAATCTGGCAGCCCTCCCCTTCCGTTCACTTCCACAAGAGAGTATCTCTTTTGAAAGGTACTAACGGCCTGCACCACGAGAAGACGGGGGTCCGATATTAGGTGCTAGGCCTGGCCGGTTCTGTGCATCATCACAGGGGATTGGTGCATAGCTCTCCTTCCAGTGACTACCTAGCTACCATGAACCTGTCGCACAATTCGTACGCTTGTTCCCTTTCTCTATGATGTCTTTAGAAATGTTGGGAATCTAGCAACGGCATCAACGGCAATTTAAATGTTATTATGACTCTTACATTCCGAATTAAAGAGCAGTAAATGGCAACAATAAATATGAGAGGGATAATCCTTACCCGTAGGAACAATATATAAATGTTTCTGCTTCTAGCAAGTCCCCCCCTACACATTTTGGTAATTTTGACTTGAAATTCGTCAGTGGACTCCAATCAGAAACATTCTGTGAAGATTTGAAGATCCTTTCTCTGAGTACAGTCGCTCAAAAAAGTATCCGAACACTATGGTTGATTACAGAATTCAGAAAAAAATATCTGGCAAAGATTTTAGAAATGAGTGATCTGGCAACCTTCGTGTCACGTGACACGAAGGTTGCCAGATCACTCATTTCTAAAAGAAATCGTTGCCAGATATTTTTTCTGAATTCTGTAATCAACCATAGTGTTCGGATACTTTTTTGAGCGACTGTATTTGTTTCGTTTATGGATATGTAAGATAATCAAACATGTTATTACAGATAACTAGGCAAGTGTGGTGGTGGTTTCTAGATTTTTTTTAAACTTTTATTTAGTTTTTTTTTAAAGATGATAAAAATAATTGGTATGCCATAAAGAACGTCTGTGAGGACGGTGAGACTAAGATTAGTAGCCAGTTCAAATAACCAAAAGGGACTTTCGCATTTATAGGGGACTTTGGAATCTGTAGGGGTGGCTGATTAAAGAATTTGTGTAAAAATAAGAACTGTAACTCTGAATCTTATGAAAAACTAAGAGCTATTACAAAAATTATTTGTCAAATCGCTTAGTGTAAAGGAATCCGTATGTTGTAAAGTAGAAAAGCTAGAGTAAAATAAATTCAAACACACTAAATGGTTTGGTAGCTAAAAGGCTCCCGGGGGGTTGGGGAAATAGTTCCCTATGGTTACGGGCTTGTCGAGAAATCGTCAGAAAATCAATACAGCAAAAACATGCCGAGCCTTTATCGTATGGTGCTGCCATCTGTCAGCATTAACTGTCATTAATGTTAAAAATAATGTACAGTTGTTTTACCGGTAACAGAAAAGAACGGATTTATGACAGAAATCTAGGTGAAAACAACTGATAGGAAGAAATTTCTACTTATCATTTTTAATGCTGCTATTTTAACTAGTTAAAAAAACTAGTTGTTATTTTTTTATGTAGAACATCATTTTTTTCTTTCGTTTTAGAGCTAAATTAAAAATTCTTTTATGGCTGAATTTGCGATTCGTATTTTCAGAATCTCTCGATAAGCTTTAATAACTTTCTAACGGTGGGAATGGTTGAAAAATTCAAAAACTTTAACGACTATTTCAAACGATCTATTTATGCTGGAAGGTTGAAATTTTTGGGGTTGAGTGTAAGGGTGAAGAGGTTGAAACTGGAATCCATGATTTGACTTCTCACCCACCGAGGGGGGGGGGGGGAAGAGAGCAAACAAGATATAAATGAAAAATTATTATTGCATAGGTACAGGCCTATACAATAAGGATTCGAAAATTAAAAAAAAATGCGAGCAATATGCATAATAATTGTTTGCTCTCTATTACCCTTACTAGCATTCTCGATGAGGGCGGGGGGCATGACCCCCTTATGCCCTCCCCACTAGATCCGTTTGTGCATTTGTATAATAAAATATTTCTATTTGCATTTTCCCAATCATCCATTAGGAGGTTCGGATCTCTAAAGAAATAAAGGAGGGGAGATTTGAGTGGAAGGGAGATGGGGGAACTCTAAAGAAGTAAAGAAGGGGAGATTTGAGTGGAAGGAAGATGGGGGATCTCTAAAGAAGTAAAGGAGGGGAGATTTGAGTAGAAGGGAGATGGGGGAACTCTAAAGAAGTAAAGGAGGGGAGATTTGAGTAGAAGGGAGATGGGGGAACTCTAAAGAAGTAAAGGAGGGGAGATTTGAGTGGAAGGAAGATGGGGGATCTCTAAAGAAGTAAAGAAGGGGAGATTTGAGTGGAAGGAAGATGGGGGATCTCTAAAGAAATAAAGGAGGGGAGATTTGAGTGGAAGGGAGATGGGGGATCTCTAAAGAAGTAAAGGAGGGGAGATTTGAGTAGAAGGGAGATGGGGGAACTCTAAAGAAGTAAAGGAGGGGAGATTTGAGTGGAAGGGAGATGGGGGATCTCTAAAGAAGTAAAGGAGGGGAGATTTGAGTAGAAGGGAGATGGGGGAACTCTAAAGAAGTAAAGGAGGGGAGATTTGAGTAGAAGGGAGATGGGGGAACTCTAAAGAAGTAAAGGAGGGGAGATTTGAGTAGAAGGGAGATGGGGGATCTCTAAAGAAGTAAAGGAGGGGAGATTTGAGTAGAAGGGAGATGGGGGAACTCTAAAGAAGTAAAGGAGGGGAGATTTGAGTAGAAGGGAGATGGGGGAACTCTAAAGAAGTAAAGGAGGGGAGATTTGAGTGGAAGGAAGATGGGGGATCTCTAAAGAAGTAAAGAAGGGGAGATTTGAGAGGAAGGAAGATGGGGGATCTCTAAAGAAATAAAGGAGGGGAGATTTGAGTGGAAGGGAGATGGGGGATCTCTAAAGAAATAAAGGAAGGGAGATTTGAGTAGAAGGGAGATGGGGGAACTCTAAAGAAGTAAAGGAGGGGAGATTTGAGTGGAAGGAAGATGGGGGATCTCTAAAGAAGTAAAGAAGGGGAGATTTGAGTGGAAGGAAGATGGGGGATCTCTAAAGAAGTAAAGAAGGGGAGATTTGAGTGGAAGGAAGATGGGGGATCTCTAAAGAAGTAAAGAAGGGGAGATTTGAGTGGAAGGAAGATGGGGGATCTCTAAAGAAGTAAAGAAGGGGAGATTTGAGTGGAAGGAAGATGGGGGATCTCTAAAGAAATAAAGGAGGGGAGATTTGAGTGGAAGGGAGATGGGGGATCTCTAAAGAAGTAAAGGAGGGGAGATTTGAGTAGAAGGGAGATGGGGGAACTCTAAAGAAGTAAAGGAGGGGAGATTTGAGTGGAAGGAAGATGGGGGATCTCTAAAGAAGTAAAGGAGGGGAGATTTGAGTAGAAGGGAGATGGGGGAACTCTAAAGAAGTAAAGAAGGGGAGATTTGAGTGGAAGGGAGATGGGGGAACTCTAAAGAAGTAAAGGAGGGGAGATTTGAGTGGAAGGGAGATGGGGGATCTCTAAAGAAGTAAAGGAGGGGAGATTTGAGTAGAAGGGAGATGGGGGAACTCTAAAGAAGTAAAGGAGGGGAGATTTGAGTAGAAGGGAGATGGGGGAACTCTAAAGAAGTAAAGGAGGGGAGATTTGAGTGGAAGGAAGATGGGGGATCTCTAAAGAAGTAAAGAAGGGGAGATTTGAGAGGAAGGAAGATGGGGGATCTCTAAAGAAATAAAGGAGGGGAGATTTGAGTGGAAGGGAGATGGGGGATCTCTAAAGAAATAAAGGAAGGGAGATTTGAGTAGAAGGGAGATGGGGGAACTCTAAAGAAGTAAAGGAGGGGAGATTTGAGTGGAAGGAAGATGGGGGATCTCTAAAGAAGTAAAGAAGGGGAGATTTGAGTGGAAGGAAGATGGGGGATCTCTAAAGAAGTAAAGAAGGGGAGATTTGAGTGGAAGGAAGATGGGGGATCTCTAAAGAAGTAAAGAAGGGGAGATTTGAGTGGAAGGAAGATGGGGGATCTCTAAAGAAGTAAAGAAGGGGAGATTTGAGTGGAAGGAAGATGGGGGATCTCTAAAGAAATAAAGGAGGGGAGATTTGAGTGGAAGGGAGATGGGGGATCTCTAAAGAAGTAAAGGAGGGGAGATTTGAGTAGAAGGGAGATGGGGGAACTCTAAAGAAGTAAAGGAGGGGAGATTTGAGTGGAAGGAAGATGGGGGATCTCTAAAGAAATAAAGGAGGGGAGATTTGAGTGGAAGGGAGATGGGGGATCTCTAAAGAAGTAAAGGAGGGGAGATTTGAGTAGAAGGGAGATGGGGGAACTCTAAAGAAGTAAAGAAGGGGAGATTTGAGTGGAAGGGAGATGGGGGAACTCTAAAGAAGTAAAGGAGGGGAGATTTGAGTGGAAGGGAGATGGGGGATCTCTAAAGAAGTAAAGGAGGGGAGATTTGAGTAGAAGGGAGATGGGGGAACTCTAAAGAAGTAAAGAAGGGGAGATTTGAGTGGAAGGAAGATGGGGGATCTCTAAAGAAGTAAAGAAGGGGAGATTTGAGTGGAAGGAAGATGGGGGATCTCTAAAGAAGTAAAGAAGGGGAGATTTGAGTGGAAGGAAGATGGGGGATCTCTAAAGAAGTAAAGAAGGGGAGATTTGAGTGGAAGGAAGATGGGGGATCTCTAAAGAAATAAAGGAGGGGAGATTTGAGTGGAAGGGAGATGGGGGATCTCTAAAGAAGTAAAGGAGGGGAGATTTGAGTAGAAGGGAGATGGGGGAACTCTAAAGAAGTAAAGAAGGGGAGATTTGAGTGGAAGGGAGATGGGGGAACTCTAAAGAAGTAAAGGAGGGGAGATTTGAGTGGAAGGGAGATGGGGGATCTCTAAAGAAGTAAAGGAGGGGAGATTTGAGTAGAAGGGAGATGGGGGAACTCTAAAGAAGTAAAGAAGGGGAGATTTGAGTGGAAGGAAGATGGGGGATCTCTAAAGAAGTAAAGAAGGGGAGATTTGAGTGGAAGGAAGATGGGGGATCTCTAAAGAAGTAAAGAAGGGGAGATTTGAGTGGAAGGAAGATGGGGGATCTCTAAAGAAGTAAAGAAGGGGAGATTTGAGTGGAAGGGAGATGGGGGAACTCTAAAGAAGTAAAGAAGGGGAGATTTGAGTAGAAGGGAGATGGGGGAACTCTAAAGAAGTAAAGGAGGGGAGATTTGAGTGGAAGGAAGATGGGGGATCTCTAAAGAAGTAAAGAAGGGGAGATTTGAGTGGAAGGAAGATGGGGGATCTCTAAAGAAATAAAGGAGGGGAGATTTGAGTGGAAGGGAGATGGGGGATCTCTAAAGAAGTAAAGGAGGGGAGATTTGAGTAGAAGGGAGATGGGGGAACTCTAAAGAAGTAAAGGAGGGGAGATTTGAGTGGAAGGAAGATGGGGGATCTCTAAAGAAATAAAGGAGGGGAGATTTGAGTGGAAGGAAGATGGGGGATCTCTAAAGAAATAAAGGAGGGGAGATTTGAGTAGAAGGGAGATGGGGGATCTCTAAAGAAGTAAAGAAGGGGAGATTTGAGTGGAAGGAAGATGGGGGAACTCTAAAGAAGTAAAGGAGGGGAGATTTGAGTGGAAGGGAGATGGGGGATCTCTAAAGAAGTAAAGAAGGGGAGATTTGAGTAGAAGGGAGATGGGGGAACTCTAAAGAAGTAAAGGAGGGGAGATTTGAGTGGAAGGGAGATGGGGGATCTCTAAAGAAGTAAAGAAGGGGAGATTTGAGTGGAAGGAAGATGGGGGATCTCTAAAGAAGTAAAGAAGGGGAGATTTGAGTGGAAGGAAGATGGGGGATCTCTAAAGAAGTAAAGAAGGGGAGATTTGAGTGGAAGGAAGATGGGGGATCTCTAAAGAAGTAAAGAAGGGGAGATTTGAGTGGAAGGAAGATGGGGGATCTCTAAAGAAGTAAAGAAGGGGAGATTTGAGTGGAAGGAAGATGGGGGATCTCTAAAGAAGTAAAGAAGGGGAGATTTGAGTGGAAGGAAGATGGGGGATCTCTAAAGAAATAAAGGAGGGGAGATTTGAGTAGAAGGGAGATGGGGGAACTCTAAAGAAGTAAAGTAGGGGAGATTTGAGTAGAATTGAGATGGGGGAACTCTAAAGAAGTAAAGAAGGGGAGATTTGAGTAGAAGGGAGATGGGGGAACTCTAAAGAAGTAAAGGAGGGGAGATTTGAGTGGAAGGGAGATGGGGGATCTCTAAAGAAGTAAAGAAGGGGAGATTTGAGTAGAAGGGAGATGGGGGAACTCTAAAGAAGTAAAGGAGGGGAGATTTGAGTAGAAGGGAGATGGGGGAACTCTAAAGAAGTAAAGAAGGGGAGATTTGAGTAGAAGGGAGATGGGGGAACTCTAAAGAAGTAAAGGAGGGGAGATTTGAGTGGAAGGAAGATGGGGGATCTCTAAAGAAGTAAAGAAGGGGAGATTTGAGTGGAAGGGAGATGGGGGAACTCTAAAGAAGTAAAGGAGGGGAGATTTGAGTGGAAGGGAGATGGGGGAACTCTAAAGAAGTAAAGGAGGGGAGATTTGAGTGGAAGGGAGATGGGGGATCTCTAAAGAAGTAAAGAAGGGGAGATTTGAGTGGAAGGAAGATGGGGGATCTCTAAAGAAGTAAAGGAGGGGAGATTTGAGTGGAAGGGAGATGGGGGAACTCTAAAGAAGTAAAGGAGGGGAGATTTGAGTGGAAGGAAGATGGGGGATCTCTAAAGAAGTAAAGAAGGGGAGATTTGAGTGGAAGGAAGATGGGGGATCTCTAAAGAAATAAAGGAGGGGAGATTTGAGTGGAAGGAAGATGGGGGATCTCTAAAGAAGTAAAGGAGGGGAGATTTGAGTGGAAGGAAGATGGGGGATCTCTAAAGAAGTAAAGAAGGGGAGATTTGAGTGGAAGGAAGATGGGGGATCTCTAAAGAAATAAAGGAGGGGAGATTTGAGTGGAAGGAAGATGGGGGATCTCTAAAGAAATAAAGGAGGGGAGATTTGAGTGGAAGGAAGATGGGGGATCTCTAAAGAAATAAAGGAGGGGAGATTTGAGTAGAAGGGAGATGGGGGAACTCTAAAGAAGTAAAGGAGGGGAGATTTGAGTGGAAGGAAGATGGGGGATCTCTAAAGAAGTAAAGGAGGGGAGATTTGAGTGGAAGGAAGATGGGGGATCTCTAAAGAAGTAAAGAAGGGGAGATTTGAGTGGAAGGGAGATGGGGGATCTCTAAAGAAATAAAGGAGGGGAGATTTGAGTGGAAGGAAGATGGGGGATCTCTAAAGAAGTAAAGGAGGGGAGATTTGAGTGGAAGGAAGATGGGGGATCTCTACAGAAGTAAAGAAGGGGAGATTTGAGTGGAAGGAAGATGGGGGATCTCTAAAGAAATAAAGGAGGGGAGATTTGAGTGGAAGGAAGATGGGGGATCTCTAAAGAAATAAAGGAGGGGAGATTTGAGTGGAAGGAAGATGGGGGATCTCTAAAGAAATAAAGGAGGGGAGATTTGAGTAGAAGGGAGATGGGGGAACTCTAAAGAAGTAAAGGAGGGGAGATTTGAGTGGAAGGAAGATGGGAGATCTCTAAAGAAGTAAAGAAGGGGAGATTTGAGTGGAAGGAAGATGGGGGATCTCTAAAGAAATAAAGGAGGGGAGATTTGAGTGGAAGGAAGATGGGGGATCTCTAAAGAAATAAAGGAGGGGAGATTTGAGTGGAAGGAAGATGGGGGATCTCTAAAGAAATAAAGGAGGGGAGATTTGAGTAGAAGGGAGATGGGGGAACTCTAAAGAAGTAAAGGAGGGGAGATTTGAGTAGAAGGGAGATGGGGGAACTCTAAAGAAGTAAAGGAGGGGAGATTTGAGTAGAAGGGAGATGGGGGAACTCTAAAGAAGTAAAGGAGGGGAGATTTGAGTGGAAGGAAGATGGGGGATCTCTAAAGAAGTAAAGAAGGGGAGATTTGAGTGGAAGGAAGATGGGGGATCTCTAAAGAAATAAAGGAGGGGAGATTTGAGTGGAAGGGAGATGGGGGATCTCTAAAGAAGTAAAGAAGGGGAGATTTGAGTGGAAGGAAGATGGGGGATCTCTAAAGAAATAAAGGAGGGGAGATTTGAGTGGAAGGGAGATGGGGGATCTCTAAAGAAATAAAGGAAGGGAGATTTGAGTAGAAGGGAGATGGGGGAACTCTAAAGAAGTAAAGGAGGGGAGATTTGAGTGGAAGGAAGATGGGGGATCTCTAAAGAAGTAAAGGAGGGGAGATTTGAGTGGAAGGGAGATGGGGGATCTCTAAAGAAGTAAAGGAGGGGAGATTTGAGTAGAAGGGAGATGGGGGAACTCTAAAGAAGTAAAGGAGGGGAGATTTGAGTGGAAGGAAGATGGGGGATCTCTAAAGAAGTAAAGAAGGGGAGATTTGAGTGGAAGGGAGATGGGGGATCTCTAAAGAAATAAAGGAAGGGAGATTTGAGTAGAAGGGAGATGGGGGAACTCTAAAGAAGTAAAGGAGGGGAGATTTGAGTGGAAGGAAGATGGCGGATCTCTAAAGAAGTAAAGGAGGGGAGATTTGAGTGGAAGGGAGATGGGGGATCTCTAAAGAAGTAAAGGAGGGGAGATTTGAGTAGAAGGGAGATGGGGGAACTCTAAAGAAGTAAAGGAGGGGAGATTTGAGTGGAAGGAAGATGGGGGATCTCTAAAGAAGTAAAGAAGGGGAGATTTGAGTGGAAGGAAGATGGGGGATCTCTAAAGAAGTAAAGAAGGGGAGATTTGAGTGGAAGGAAGATGGGGGATCTCTAAAGAAGTAAAGGAGGGGAGATTTGAGTGGAAGGAAGATGGGGGATCTCTAAAGAAGTAAAGAAGGGGAGATTTGAGTGGAAGGGAGATGGGGTAACTCTAAAGAAGTAAAGGAGGGGAGATTTGAGTGGAAGGAAGATGGGGGATCTCTAAAGAAGTAAAGAAGCGGAGATGTGAGTGGAAGGGAGATGGGGGAACTCTAAAGAAGTAAAGGAGGGGAGATTTGAGTGGAAGGAAGATGGGGGATCTCTAAAGAAGTAAAGAAGGGGAGATTTGAGTAGAAGGGAGATGGGGGAACTCTAAAGAAGTAAAGGAGGGGAGATTTGAGTGGAAGGAAGATGGGGGATCTCTAAAGAAGTAAAGAAGGGGAGATTTGAGTGGAAGGAAGATGGGGGATCTCTAAAGAAATAAAGGAGGGGAGATTTGAGTGGAAGGGAGATGGGGGATCTCTAAAGAAATAAAGGAAGGGAGATTTGAGTAGAAGGGAGATGGGGGAACTCTAAAGAAGTAAAGGAGGGGAGATTTGAGTGGAAGGGAGATGGGGGATCTCTAAAGAAGTAAAGGAAGGGAGATTTGAGCAGAAGGGAGATGGGGGAACTCTAAAGAAGTAAAGAAGGGGAGATTTGAGTGGAAGGAAGATGGGGGATCTCTAAAGAAATAAAGGAGGGGAGATTTGAGTGGAAGGAAGATGGGGGATCTCTAAAGAAATAAAGGAGGGGAGATTTGAGTGGAAGGGAGATGGGGGATCTCTAAAGAAATAAAGGAAGGGAGATTTGAGTAGAAGGGAGATGGGGGAACTCTAAAGAAGTAAAGGAGGGGAGATTTGAGTAGAAGGGAGATGGGGGAACTCTAAAGAAGTAAAGGAGGGGAGATTTGAGTGGAAGGAAGATGGGGGATCTCTAAAGAAGTAAAGGAGGGGAGATTTGAGTGGAAGGAAGATGGGGGATCTCTAAAGAAGTAAAGAAGGGGAGATTTGAGTGGAAGGGAGATGGGGGAACTCTAAAGAAGTAAAGGAGGGGAGATTTGAGTGGAAGGAAGATGGGGGATCTCTAAAGAAGTAAAGAAGGGGAGATTTGAGTAGAAGGGAGATGGGGGAACTCTAAAGAAGTAAAGAAGGGGAGATTTGAGTGGAAGGAAGATGGGGGATCTCTAAAGAAGTAAAGAAGGGGAGATTTGAGTGGAAGGAAGATGGGGGATCTCTAAAGAAGTAAAGGAGGGGAGATTTGAGTGGAAGGGAGATGGGGGATCTCTAAAGAAGTAAAGGAGGGGAGATTTGAGTAGAAGGGAGATGGGGGAACTCTAAAGAAGTAAAGGAGGGGAGATTTGAGTGGAAGGAAGATGGGGGATCTCTAAAGAAGTAAAGAAGGGGAGATTTGAGTGGAAGGGAGATGGGGGAACTCTAAAGAAGTAAAGGAGGGGAGATTTGAGTGGAAGGAAGATGGGGGATCTCTAAAGAAGTAAAGAAGGGGAGATTTGAGTGGAAGGAAGATGGGGGATCTCTAAAGAAATAAAGGAGGGGAGATTTGAGTGGAAGGAAGATGGGGGATCTCTAAAGAAGTAAAGGAGGGGAGATTTGAGTGGAAGGAAGATGGGGGATCTCTAAAGAAGTAAAGAAGGGGAGATTTGAGTGGAAGGAAGATGGGGGATCTCTAAAGAAATAAAGGAGGGGAGATTTGAGTGGAAGGAAGATGGGGGATCTCTAAAGAAATAAAGGAGGGGAGATTTGAGTGGAAGGAAGATGGGGGATCTCTAAAGAAATAAAGGAGGGGAGATTTGAGTAGAAGGGAGATGGGGGAACTCTAAAGAAGTAAAGGAGGGGAGATTTGAGTGGAAGGAAGATGGGGGATCTCTAAAGAAGTAAAGGAGGGGAGATTTGAGTGGAAGGAAGATGGGGGATCTCTAAAGAAGTAAAGAAGGGGAGATTTGAGTGGAAGGGAGATGGGGGATCTCTAAAGAAATAAAGGAGGGGAGATTTGAGTGGAAGGAAGATGGGGGATCTCTAAAGAAGTAAAGGAGGGGAGATTTGAGTGGAAGGAAGATGGGGGATCTCTAAAGAAGTAAAGAAGGGGAGATTTGAGTGGAAGGAAGATGGGGGATCTCTAAAGAAATAAAGGAGGGGAGATTTGAGTGGAAGGAAGATGGGGGATCTCTAAAGAAATAAAGGAGGGGAGATTTGAGTGGAAGGAAGATGGGGGATCTCTAAAGAAATAAAGGAGGGGAGATTTGAGTAGAAGGGAGATGGGGGAACTCTAAAGAAGTAAAGGAGGGGAGATTTGAGTGGAAGGAAGATGGGAGATCTCTAAAGAAGTAAAGAAGGGGAGATTTGAGTGGAAGGAAGATGGGGGATCTCTAAAGAAATAAAGGAGGGGAGATTTGAGTGGAAGGAAGATGGGGGATCTCTAAAGAAATAAAGGAGGGGAGATTTGAGTGGAAGGAAGATGGGGGATCTCTAAAGAAATAAAGGAGGGGAGATTTGAGTAGAAGGGAGATGGGGGAACTCTAAAGAAGTAAAGGAGGGGAGATTTGAGTAGAAGGGAGATGGGGGAACTCTAAAGAAGTAAAGGAGGGGAGATTTGAGTAGAAGGGAGATGGGGGAACTCTAAAGAAGTAAAGGAGGGGAGATTTGAGTGGAAGGAAGATGGGGGATCTCTAAAGAAGTAAAGAAGGGGAGATTTGAGTGGAAGGAAGATGGGGGATCTCTAAAGAAATAAAGGAGGAAAGATTTGAGTGGAAGGGAGATGGGGGATCTCTAAAGAAGTAAAGAAGGGGAGATTTGAGTGGAAGGAAGATGGGGGATCTCTAAAGAAATAAAGGAGGGGAGATTTGAGTGGAAGGGAGATGGGGGATCTCTAAAGAAATAAAGGAAGGGAGATTTGAGTAGAAGGGAGATGGGGGAACTCTAAAGAAGTAAAGGAGGGGAGATTTGAGTGGAAGGAAGATGGGGGATCTCTAAAGAAGTAAAGGAGGGGAGATTTGAGTGGAAGGGAGATGGGGGATCTCTAAAGAAGTAAAGGAGGGGAGATTTGAGTAGAAGGGAGATGGGGGAACTCTAAAGAAGTAAAGGAGGGGAGATTTGAGTGGAAGGAAGATGGGGGATCTCTAAAGAAGTAAAGAAGGGGAGATTTGAGTGGAAGGGAGATGGGGGAACTCTAAAGAAGTAAAGGAGGGGAGATTTGAGTGGAAGGAAGATGGGGGATCTCTAAAGAAGTAAAGAAGGGGAGATTTGAGTGGAAGGAAGATGGGGGATCTCTAAAGAAATAAAGGAGGGGAGATTTGAGTGGAAGGAAGATGGGGGATCTCTAAAGAAGTAAAGGAGGGGAGATTTGAGTGGAAGGAAGATGGGGGATCTCTAAAGAAGTAAAGAAGGGGAGATTTGAGTGGGAGGAAGATGGGGGATCTCTAAAGAAATAAAGGAGGGGAGATTTGAGTGGAAGGAAGATGGGGGATCTCTAAAGAAATAAAGGAGGGGAGATTTGAGTGGAAGGAAGATGGGGGATCTCTAAAGAAATAAAGGAGGGGAGATTTGAGTAGAAGGGAGATGGGGGAACTCTAAAGAAGTAAAGGAGGGGAGATTTGAGTGGAAGGAAGATGGGGGATCTCTAAAGAAGTAAAGGAGGGGAGATTTGAGTGGAAGGAAGATGGGGGATCTCTAAAGAAGTAAAGAAGGGGAGATTTGAGTGGAAGGGAGATGGGGGATCTCTAAAGAAATAAAGGAGGGGAGATTTGAGTGGAAGGAAGATGGGGGATCTCTAAAGAAGTAAAGGAGGGGAGATTTGAGTGGAAGGAAGATGGGGGATCTCTAAAGAAGTAAAGAAGGGGAGATTTGAGTGGAAGGAAGATGGGGGATCTCTAAAGAAATAAAGGAGGGGAGATTTGAGTGGAAGGAAGATGGGGGATCTCTAAAGAAATAAAGGAGGGGAGATTTGAGTGGAAGGAAGATGGGGGATCTCTAAAGAAATAAAGGAGGGGAGATTTGAGTAGAAGGGAGATGGGGGAACTCTAAAGAAGTAAAGGAGGGGAGATTTGAGTGGAAGGAAGATGGGAGATCTCTAAAGAAGTAAAGAAGGGGAGATTTGAGTGGAAGGAAGATGGGGGATCTCTAAAGAAATAAAGGAGGGGAGATTTGAGTGGAAGGAAGATGGGGGATCTCTAAAGAAATAAAGGAGGGGAGATTTGAGTGGAAGGAAGATGGGGGATCTCTAAAGAAATAAAGGAGGGGAGATTTGAGTAGAAGGGAGATGGGGGAACTCTAAAGAAGTAAAGGAGGGGAGATTTGAGTAGAAGGGAGATGGGGGAACTCTAAAGAAGTAAAGGAGGGGAGATTTGAGTAGAAGGGAGATGGGGGAACTCTAAAGAAGTAAAGGAGGGGAGATTTGAGTGGAAGGAAGATGGGGGATCTCTAAAGAAGTAAAGAAGGGGAGATTTGAGTGGAAGGAAGATGGGGGATCTCTAAAGAAATAAAGGAGGGGAGATTTGAGTGGAAGGGAGATGGGGGATCTCTAAAGAAGTAAAGAAGGGGAGATTTGAGTGGAAGGAAGATGGGGGAACTCTAAAGAAGTAAAGGAGGGGAGATTTGAGTAGAAGGGAGATGGGGGAACTCTAAAGAAGTAAAGGAGGGGAGATTTGAGTGGAAGGAAGATGGGGGATCTCTAAAGAAGTAAAGAAGGGGAGATTTGAGTGGAAGGAAGATGGGGGATCTCTAAAGAAATAAAGGAGGGGAGATTTGAGTGGAAGGGAGATGGGGGATCTCTAAAGAAGTAAAGAAGGGGAGATTTGAGTGGAAGGAAGATGGGGGATCTCTAAAGAAATAAAGGAGGGGAGATTTGAGTGGAAGGGAGATGGGGGATCTCTAAAGAAATAAAGGAAGGGAGATTTGAGTAGAAGGGAGATGGGGGAACTCTAAAGAAGTAAAGGAGGGGAGATTTGAGTGGAAGGAAGATGGGGGATCTCTAAAGAAGTAAAGGAGGGGAGATTTGAGTGGAAGGGAGATGGGGGATCTCTAAAGAAGTAAAGGAGGGGAGATTTGAGTAGAAGGGAGATGGGGGAACTCTAAAGAAGTAAAGGAGGGGAGATTTGAGTGGAAGGAAGATGGGGGATCTCTAAAGAAGTAAAGAAGGGGAGATTTGAGTGGAAGGGAGATGGGGGATCTCTAAAGAAATAAAGGAAGGGAGATTTGAGTAGAAGGGAGATGGGGGAACTCTAAAGAAGTAAAGGAGGGGAGATTTGAGTGGAAGGAAGATGGCGGATCTCTAAAGAAGTAAAGGAGGGGAGATTTGAGTGGAAGGGAGATGGGGGATCTCTAAAGAAGTAAAGGAGGGGAGATTTGAGTAGAAGGGAGATGGGGGAACTCTAAAGAAGTAAAGGAGGGGAGATTTGAGTGGAAGGAAGATGGGGGATCTCTAAAGAAGTAAAGAAGGGGAGATTTGAGTGGAAGGAAGATGGGGGATCTCTAAAGAAGTAAAGAAGGGGAGATTTGAGTGGAAGGAAGATGGGGGATCTCTAAAGACGTAAAGGAGGGGAGATTTGAGTGGAAGGAAGATGGGGGATCTCTAAAGAAGTAAAGAAGGGGAGATTTGAGTGGAAGGGAGATGGGGTAACTCTAAAGAAGTAAAGGAGGGGAGATTTGAGTGGAAGGAAGATGGGGGATCTCTAAAGAAGTAAAGAAGCGGAGATGTGAGTGGAAGGGAGATGGGGGAACTCTAAAGAAGTAAAGGAGGGGAGATTTGAGTGGAAGGAAGATGGGGGATCTCTAAAGAAGTAAAGAAGGGGAGATTTGAGTAGAAGGGAGATGGGGGAACTCTAAAGAAGTAAAGGAGGGGAGATTTGAGTGGAAGGAAGATGGGGGATCTCTAAAGAAGTAAAGAAGGGGAGATTTGAGTGGAAGGAAGATGGGGGATCTCTAAAGAAATAAAGGAGGGGAGATTTGAGTGGAAGGGAGATGGGGGATCTCTAAAGAAATAAAGGAAGGGAGATTTGAGTAGAAGGGAGATGGGGGAACTCTAAAGAAGTAAAGGAGGGGAGATTTGAGTGGAAGGAAGATGGGGGATCTCTAAAGAAGTAAAGGAGGGGAGATTTGAGTGGAAGGGAGATGGGGGATCTCTAAAGAAGTAAAGGAAGGGAGATTTGAGCAGAAGGGAGATGGGGGAACTCTAAAGAAGTAAAGAAGGGGAGATTTGAGTGGAAGGAAGATGGGGGATCTCTAAAGAAATAAAGGAGGGGAGATTTGAGTGGAAGGAAGATGGGGGATCTCTAAAGAAATAAAGGAGGGGAGATTTGAGTGGAAGGGAGATGGGGGATCTCTAAAGAAATAAAGGAAGGGAGATTTGAGTAGAAGGGAGATGGGGGAACTCTAAAGAAGTAAAGGAGGGGAGATTTGAGTAGAAGGGAGATGGGGGAACTCTAAAGAAGTAAAGGAGGGGAGATTTGAGTGGAAGGAAGATGGGGGATCTCTAAAGAAGTAAAGGAGGGGAGATTTGAGTGGAAGGAAGATGGGGGATCTCTAAAGAAGTAAAGAAGGGGAGATTTGAGTGGAAGGGAGATGGGGGAACTCTAAAGAAGTAAAGGAGGGGAGATTTGAGTGGAAGGAAGATGGGGGATCTCTAAAGAAGTAAAGAAGGGGAGATTTGAGTAGAAGGGAGATGGGGGAACTCTAAAGAAGTAAAGAAGGGGAGATTTGAGTGGAAGGAAGATGGGGGATCTCTAAAGAAGTAAAGAAGGGGAGATTTGAGTGGAAGGAAGATGGGGGATCTCTAAAGAAGTAAAGGAGGGGAGATTTGAGTGGAAGGGAGATGGGGGATCTCTAAAGAAGTAAAGGAGGGGAGATTTGAGTAGAAGGGAGATGGGGGAACTCTAAAGAAGTAAAGGAGGGGAGATTTGAGTGGAAGGAAGATGGGGGATCTCTAAAGAAGTAAAGAAGGGGAGATTTGAGTGGAAGGGAGATGGGGGAACTCTAAAGAAGTAAAGGAGGGGAGATTTGAGTGGAAGGAAGATGGGGGATCTCTAAAGAAGTAAAGAAGGGGAGATTTGAGTAGAAGGGAGATGGGGGAACTCTAAAGAAGTAAAGGAGGGGAGATTTGAGTGGAAGGAAGATGGGGGATCTCTAAAGAAGTAAAGAAGGGGAGATTTGAGTGGAAGGAAGATGGGGGATCTCTAAAGAAATAAAGGAGGAGAGATTTGAGTGGAAGGAAAATGGGGGATCTCTAAAGAAATAAAGGAGGGGAGATTTGAGTGGAAGGAAGATGGGGGATCTCTAAAGAAATAAAGGAGGGGAGATTTGAGTGGAAGGAAGATGGGGGATCTCTAAAGAAATAAAGGAGGGGAGATTTGAGTGGAAGGAAGATGGGGGATCTCTAAAGAAATAAAGGAGGGGAGATTTGAGTGGAAGGAAGATGGGGGATCTCTAAAGAAATAAAGGAGGGGAGATTTGAGTGGAAGGAAGATGGGGGATCTCTAAAGAAATAAAGGAGGGGAGATTTGAGTGGAAGGGAGATGGGGGATCTCTAAAGAAATAAAGGAAGGGAGATTTGAGTAGAAGGAAGATGGGGGATCTCTAAAGAAATAAAGGAGGGGAGATTTGAGTGGAAGGAAGATGGGGGATCTCTAAAGAAATAAAGGAGGGGAGATTTGAGTGGAAGGAAGATGGGGGATCTCTAAAGAAATAAAGGAGGGGAGATTTGAGTGGAAGGAAGATGGGGGATCTCTAAAGAAATAAAGGAGGGGAGATTTGAGTGGAAGGGAGATGGGGGATCTCTAAAGAAATAAAGGAAGGGAGATTTGAGTAGAAGGGAGATGGGGGAACTCTAAAGAAGTAAAGGAGGGGAGATTTGAGTAGAAGGGAGATGGGGGAACTCTAAAGAAGTAAAGGAGGGGAGATCTGAGTGGAAGGAAGATGGGGGATCTCTAAAGAAGTAAAGGAGGGGAGATTTGAGTGGAAGGAAGATGGGGGATCTCTAAAGAAGTAAAGAAGGGGAGATTTGAGTGGAAGGGAGATGGGGGAACTCTAAAGAAGTAAAGGAGGGGAGATTTGAGTGGAAGGAAGATGGGGGATCTCTAAAGAAGTAAAGAAGGGGAGATTTGAGTAGAAGGGAGATGGGGGAACTCTAAAGAAGTAAAGAAGGGGAGATTTGAGTGGAAGGAAGATGGGGGATCTCTAAAGAAGTAAAGAAGGGGAGATTTGAGTGGAAGGAAGATGGGGGATCTCTAAAGAAGTAAAGGAGGGGAGATTTGAGTGGAAGGGAGATGGGGGATCTCTAAAGAAGTAAAGGAGGGGAGATTTGAGTAGAAGGGAGATGGGGGAACTCTAAAGAAGTAAAGGAGGGGAGATTTGAGTGGAAGGAAGATGGGGGATCTCTAAAGAAGTAAAGAAGGGGAGATTTGAGTGGAAGGGAGATGGGGGAACTCTAAAGAAGTAAAGGAGGGGAGATTTGAGTGGTAGGAAGATGGGGGATCTCTAAAGAAGTAAAGAAGGGGAGATTTGAGTAGAAGGGAGATGGGGGAACTCTAAAGAAGTAAAGGAGGGGAGATTTGAGTGGAAGGAAGATGGGGGATCTCTAAAGAAGTAAAGAAGGGGAGATTTGAGTGGAAGGAAGATGGGGGATCTCTAAAGAAATAAAGGAGGGGAGATTTGAGTGGAAGGAAAATGGGGGATCTCTAAAGAAATAAAGGAGGGGAGATTTGAGTGGAAGGAAGATGGGGGATCTCTAAAGAAATAAAGGAGGGGAGATTTGAGTGGAAGGAAGATGGGGGATCTCTAAAGAAATAAAGGAGGGGAGATTTGAGTGGAAGGAAGATGGGGGATCTCTAAAGAAATAAAGGAGGGGAGATTTGAGTGGAAGGGAGATGGGGGAACTCTAAAGAAGTAAAGGAGGGGAGATTTGAGTGGAAGGAAGATGGGGGATCTCTAAAGAAGTAAAGAAGGGGAGATTTGAGTAGAAGGGAGATGGGGGAACTCTAAAGAAGTAAAGAAGGGGAGATTTGAGTGGAAGGAAGATGGGGGATCTCTAAAGAAGTAAAGAAGGGGAGATTTGAGTGGAAGGAAGATGGGGGATCTCTAAAGAAGTAAAGGAGGGGAGATTTGAGTGGAAGGGAGATGGGGGATCTCTAAAGAAGTAAAGGAGGGGAGATTTGAGTAGAAGGGAGATGGGGGAACTCTAAAGAAGTAAAGGAGGGGAGATTTGAGTGGAAGGAAGATGGGGGATCTCTAAAGAAGTAAAGAAGGGGAGATTTGAGTGGAAGGGAGATGGGGGAACTCTAAAGAAGTAAAGGAGGGGAGATTTGAGTGGAAGGAAGATGGGGGATCTCTAAAGAAGTAAAGAAGGGGAGATTTGAGTGGAAGGAAGATGGGGGATCTCTAAAGAAGTAAAGGAGGGGAGATTTGAGTGGAAGGAAGATGGGGGATCTCTAAAGAAAGTAAAGGAGGGGAGATTTGAGTGGAAGGAAGATGGGGGATCTCTAAAGAAATAAAGGAGGGAGATTTGAGTGGAAGGAAAATGGGGGATCTCTAAAGAAATAAAGGAGGGGAGATTTGAGTGGAAGGAAGATGGGGATCTCTAAAGAAATAAAGGAGGGGAGATTTGAGTGGAAGGAAGATGGGGATCTCTAAAGAAATAAAGGAGGGGAGATTTGAGTGGAAGGAAGATGGGGATCTCTAAAGAAATAAAGGAGGGGAGATTTGAGTGGAAGGAAGGAAGATGGGGGATCTCTAAAGAAATAAAGGAGGGGAGATTTGAGTGGAAGGAAGATGGGGGATCTCTAAAGAAATAAAGGAGGGGAGATTTGAGTGGAAGGGAGATGGGGGATCTCTAAAGAAATAAAGGAAGGGAGATTTGAGTAGAAGGAAGATGGGGGATCTCTAAAGAAATAAAGGAGGGGAGATTTGAGTGGAAGGAAGATGGGGGATCTCTAAAGAAATAAAGGAGGGGAGATTTGAGTGGAAGGAAGATGGGGGATCTCTAAAGAAATAAAGGAGGGGAGATTTGAGTGGAAGGAAGATGGGGGATCTCTAAAGAAATAAAGGAGGGGAGATTTGAGTGGAAGGGAGATGGGGGATCTCTAAAGAAATAAAGGAAGGGAGATTTGAGTAGAAGGGAGATGGGGGAACTCTAAAGAAGTAAAGGAGGGGAGATTTGAGTAGAAGGGAGATGGGGGAACTCTAAAGAAGTAAAGGAGGGGAGATTTGAGTGGAAGGAAGATGGGGGATCTCTAAAGAAGTAAAGGAGGGGAGATTTGAGTGGAAGGAAGATGGGGGATCTCTAAAGAAGTAAAGAAGGGGAGATTTGAGTGGAAGGGAGATGGGGGAACTCTAAAGAAGTAAAGGAGGGGAGATTTGAGTGGAAGGAAGATGGGGGATCTCTAAAGAAGTAAAGAAGGGGAGATTTGAGTAGAAGGGAGATGGGGGAACTCTAAAGAAGTAAAGAAGGGGAGATTTGAGTGGAAGGAAGATGGGGGATCTCTAAAGAAGTAAAGAAGGGGAGATTTGAGTGGAAGGAAGATGGGGGATCTCTAAAGAAGTAAAGGAGGGGAGATTTGAGTGGAAGGGAGATGGGGGATCTCTAAAGAAGTAAAGGAGGGGAGATTTGAGTAGAAGGGAGATGGGGGAACTCTAAAGAAGTAAAGGAGGGGAGATTTGAGTGGAAGGAAGATGGGGGATCTCTAAAGAAGTAAAGAAGGGGAGATTTGAGTGGAAGGGAGATGGGGGAACTCTAAAGAAGTAAAGGAGGGGAGATTTGAGTGGTAGGAAGATGGGGGATCTCTAAAGAAGTAAAGAAGGGGAGATTTGAGTAGAAGGGAGATGGGGGAACTCTACAGAAGTAAAGGAGGGGAGATTTGAGTGGAAGGAAGATGGGGGATCTCTAAAGAAGTAAAGGAAGGGGAGATTTGAGTGGAAGGAAGATGGGGGATCTCTAAAGAAATAAAGGAGGGGAGATTTGAGTGGAAGGAAGATGGGGGATCTCTAAAGAAATAAAGGAGGGGAGATTTGAGTGGAAGGAAGATGGGGGATCTCTAAAGAAATAAAGGAGGGGAGATTTGAGTGGAAGGAAGATGGGGGATCTCTAAAGAAATAAAGGAGGGGAGATTTGAGTGGAAGGAAGATGGGGGATCTCTAAAGAAATAAAGGAGGGGAGATTTGAGTGGAAGGAAGATGGGGGATCTCTAAAGAAATAAAGGAGGGGAGATTTGAGTGGAAGGAAGATGGGGGATCTCTAAAGAAATAAAGGAGGGGAGATTTGAGTGGAAGGGAGATGGGGGATCTCTAAAGAAATAAAGGAAGGGAGATTTGAGTAGAAGGAAGATGGGGGATCTCTAAAGAAATAAAGGAGGGGAGATTTGAGTGGAAGGAAGATGGGGGATCTCTAAAGAAATAAAGGAGGGGAGATTTGAGTGGAAGGAAGATGGGGGATCTCTAAAGAAATAAAGGAGGGGAGATTTGAGTGGAAAGGAGATGGGGGATCTCTAAAGAAATAAAGGAGGGGAGATTTGAGTAGAAGGGAGATGGGGGAACTCTAAAGAAGTAAAGGAGGGGAGATTTGAGTGGAAGGAAGATGGGGGATCTCTAAAGAAGTAAAGGAGGGGAGATTTGAGTAGAAGGGAGATGGGGGAACTCTAAAGAAGTAAAGGAGGGGAGATTTGAGTAGAAGGGAGATGGGGGAACTCTAAAGAAGTAAAGGAGGGGAGATTTGAGTGGAAGGGAGATGGGGATCTCTAAAGAAGTAAAGGAGGGGAGATTTGAGTGGAAGGAAGATGGGGGATCTCTAAAGAAATAAAGGAGGGGAGATTTGAGTGGAAGGAAGATGGGGGATCTCTAAAGAAATAAAGGAGGGGAGATTTGAGTGGAAGGGAGATGGGGGATCTCTAAAGAAGTAAAGGAAGGGAGATTTGAGTAGAAGGGAGATGGGGGATCTCTAAAGAAATAAAGGAAGGGAGATTTGAGTAGAAGGGAGATGGGGGAACTCTAAAGAAGTAAAGGAGGGGAGATTTGAGTGGAAGGAAGATGGGGGATCTCTAAAGAAGTAAAGGAGGGGAGATTTGAGTGGAAGGGAGATGGGGGATCTCTAAAGAAATAAAGGAGGGGAGATTTGAGTGGAAAGGAGATGGGGGATCTCTAAAGAAATAAAGGAGGGGAGATTTGAGTGGAAGGAAGATGGGGGATCTCTAAAGAAATAAAGGAGGGGAGATTTGAGTGGAAGGGAGATGGGGGATCTCTAAAGAAATAAAGGAAGGGAGATTTGAGTAGAAGGGAGATGGGGGAACTCTAAAGAAGTAAAGGAGGGGAGATTTGAGTGGAAGGAAGATGGGGGATCTCTAAAGAAGTAAAGGAGGGGAGATTTGAGTGGAAGGAAGATGGGGGATCTCTAAAGAAATAAAGGAGGGGAGATTTGAGTGGAAGGAAGATGGGGGAACTCTAAAGAAGTAAAGGAGGGGAGATTTGAGTAGAAGGGAGATGGGGATCTCTAAAGAAGTAAAGGAGGGGAGATTTGAGTGGAAAGGAGATGGGGGATCTCTAAAGAAATAAAGGAGGGGAGATTTGAGTGGAAGGGAGATGGGGGATCTCTAAAGAAGTAAAGGAGGGGAGATTTGAGTGGAAGGGAGATGGGGGATCTCTAAAGAAGTAAAGGAGGGGAGATTTGAGTGGAAAGGAGATGGGGGATCTCTAAAGAAATAAAGGAGGGGAGATTTGAGTGGAAGGGAGATGGGGGATCTCTAAAGAAGTAAAGGAGGGGAGATTTGAGTGGAAGGGAGATGGGGGATCTCTAAAGAAGTAAAGGAGGGGAGATTTGAGTGGAAGGAAGATGGGGGATCTCTAAAGAAGTAAAGGAGGGGAGATTTGAGTGGAAGGAAGATGGGGGATCTCTAAAGAAATAAAGGAGGGGAGATTTGAGTGGAAGGAAGATGGGGGATCTCTAAAGAAATAAAGGAGGGGAGATTTGAGTAGAAGGGAGATGGGGGAACTCTAAAGAAGTAAAGGAGGGGAGATTTGAGTGGAAGGAAGATGGGAGATCTCTAAAGAAGTAAAGAAGGGGAGATTTGAGTGGAAGGAAGATGGGGGATCTCTAAAGAAATAAAGGAGGGGAGATTTGAGTGGAAGGAAGATGGGGGATCTCTAAAGAAATAAAGGAGGGGAGATTTGAGTGGAAGGAAGATGGGGGATCTCTAAAGAAATAAAGGAGGGGAGATTTGAGTAGAAGGGAGATGGGGAACTCTAAAGAAGTAAAGGAGGGGAGATTTGAGTAGAAGGGAGATGGGGGAACTCTAAAGAAGTAAAGGAGGGGAGATTTGAGTAGAAGGGAGATGGGGGAACTCTAAAGAAGTAAAGGAGGGGAGATTTGAGTGGAAGGAAGATGGGGGATCTCTAAAGAAGTAAAGAAGGGGAGATTTGAGTGGAAGGAAGATGGGGGATCTCTAAAGAAATAAAGGAGGGGAGATTTGAGTGGAATGGAGATGGGGGATCTCTAAAGAAGTAAAGAAGGGGAGATTTGAGTGGAAGGAAGATGGGGGAACTCTAAAGAAGTAAAGGAGGGGAGATTTGAGTAGAAGGGAGATGGGGGAACTCTAAAGAAGTAAAGGAGGGGAGATTTGAGTGGAAGGAAGATGGGGGATCTCTAAAGAAGTAAAGAAGGGGAGATTTGAGTGGAAGGAAGATGGGGGATCTCTAAAGAAATAAAGGAGGGGAGATTTGAGTGGAAGGGAGATGGGGGATCTCTAAAGAAGTAAAGAAGGGGAGATTTGAGTGGAAGGAAGATGGGGGATCTCTAAAGAAATAAAGGAGGGGAGATTTGAGTGGAAGGGAGATGGGGGATCTCTAAAGAAATAAAGGAAGGGAGATTTGAGTAGAAGGGAGATGGGGGAACTCTAAAGAAGTAAAGGAGGGGAGATTTGAGTGGAAGGAAGATGGGGGATCTCTAAAGAAGTAAAGGAGGGGAGATTTGAGTGGAAGGGAGATGGGGGATCTCTAAAGAAGTAAAGGAGGGGAGATTTGAGTAGAAGGGAGATGGGGGAACTCTAAAGAAGTAAAGGAGGGGAGATTTGAGTGGAAGGAAGATGGGGGATCTCTAAAGAAGTAAAGAAGGGGAGATTTGAGTGGAAGGGAGATGGGGGATCTCTAAAGAAATAAAGGAAGGGAGATTTGAGTAGAAGGGAGATGGGGGAACTCTAAAGAAGTAAAGGAGGGGAGATTTGAGTGGAAGGAAGATGGCGGATCTCTAAAGAAGTAAAGGAGGGGAGATTTGAGTGGAAGGGAGATGGGGGATCTCTAAAGAAGTAAAGGAGGGGAGATTTGAGTAGAAGGGAGATGGGGGAACTCTAAAGAAGTAAAGGAGGGGAGATTTGAGTGGAAGGAAGATGGGGGGATCTCTAAAGAAGTAAAGAAGGGGAGATTTGAGTGGAAGGAAGATGGGGGATCTCTAAAGAAGTAAAGAAGGGGAGATTTGAGTGGAAGGAAGATGGGGGATCTCTAAAGAAGTAAAGGAGGGGAGATTTGAGTGGAAGGAAGATGGGGGATCTCTAAAGAAGTAAAGAAGGGGAGATTTGAGTGGAAGGGAGATGGGGTAACTCTAAAGAAGTAAAGGAGGGGAGATTTGAGTGGAAGGAAGATGGGGGATCTCTAAAGAAGTAAAGAAGCGGAGATGTGAGTGGAAGGGAGATGGGGGAACTCTAAAGAAGTAAAGGAGGGGAGATTTGAGTGGAAGGAAGATGGGGGATCTCTAAAGAAGTAAAGAAGGGGGAGATTTGAGTAGAAGGGAGATGGGGGAACTCTAAAGAAGTAAAGGAGGGGAGATTTGAGTGGAAGGAAGATGGGGGATCTCTAAAGAAGTAAAGAAGGGGAGATTTGAGTGGAAGGAAGATGGGGGATCTCTAAAGAAATAAAGGAGGGGAGATTTGAGTGGAAGGGAGATGGGGGATCTCTAAAGAAATAAAGTAAGGGAGATTTGAGTAGAAGGGAGATGGGGGAACTCTAAAGAAGTAAAGGAGGGGAGATTTGAGTGGAAGGAAGATGGGGGATCTCTAAAGAAGTAAAGGAGGGGAGATTTGAGTGGAAGGGAGATGGGGGATCTCTAAAGAAGTAAAGGAAGGGAGATTTGAGCAGAAGGGAGATGGGGGAACTCTAAAGAAGTAAAGAAGGGGAGATTTGAGTGGAAGGAAGATGGGGGATCTCTAAAGAAATAAAGGAGGGGAGATTTGAGTGGAAGGAAGATGGGGGATCTCTAAAGAAATAAAGGAGGGGAGATTTGAGTGGAAGGGAGATGGGGGATCTCTAAAGAAATAAAGGAAGGGAGATTTGAGTAGAAGGGAGATGGGGGAACTCTAAAGAAGTAAAGGAGGGGAGATTTGAGTAGAAGGGAGATGGGGGAACTCTAAAGAAGTAAAGGAGGGGAGATTTGAGTGGAAGGAAGATGGGGGATCTCTAAAGAAGTAAAGGAGGGGAGATTTGAGTGGAAGGAAGATGGGGGATCTCTAAAGAAGTAAAGAAGGGGAGATTTGAGTGGAAGGGAGATGGGGGAACTCTAAAGAAGTAAAGGAGGGGAGATTTGAGTGGAAGGAAGATGGGGGATCTCTAAAGAAGTAAAGAAGGGGAGATTTGAGTAGAAGGGAGATGGGGGAACTCTAAAGAAGTAAAGAAGGGGAGATTTGAGTGGAAGGAAGATGGGGGATCTCTAAAGAAGTAAAGAAGGGGAGATTTGAGTGGAAGGAAGATGGGGGATCTCTAAAGAAGTAAAGGAGGGGAGATTTGAGTGGAAGGGAGATGGGGATCTCTAAAGAAGTAAAGGAGGGGAGATTTGAGTAGAAGGGAGATGGGGGAACTCTAAAGAAGTAAAGGAGGGGAGATTTGAGTGGAAGGAAGATGGGGGATCTCTAAAGAAGTAAAGGAGGGGAGATTTGAGTGGAAGGAAGATGGGGGATCTCTAAAGAAGTAAAGGAAGGGGAGATTTGAGTGGAAGGAAGATGGGGGATCTCTAAAGAAATAAAGGAGGAGAGATTTGAGTGGAAGGAAAATGGGGGATCTCTAAAGAAATAAAGGAGGGGAGATTTGAGTGGCAAGGAAGATGGGGGATCTCTAAAGAAATAAAGGAGGGGAGATTTGAGTGGAAGGAAGATGGGGGATCTCTAAAGAAATAAAGGAGGGGAGATTTGAGTGGAAGGGAAGATGGGGGATCTCTAAAGAAATAAAGGAGGGGAGATTTGAGTGGAAGGAAGATGGGGGATCTCTAAAGAAATAAAGGAGGGGAGATTTGAGTGGAAGGAAGATGGGGGATCTCTAAAGAAATAAAGGAGGGGAGATTTGAGTGGAAGGGAGATGGGGGATCTCTAAAGAAATAAAGGAAGGGGAGATTTGAGTAGAAGGAAGATGGGGGATCTCTAAAGAAATAAAGGAGGGGAGATTTGAGTGGAAGGAAGATGGGGGATCTCTAAAGAAATAAAGGAGGGGAGATTTGAGTGGAAGGAAGATGGGGGATCTCTAAAGAAATAAAGGAGGGGAGATTTGAGTGGAAGGAAGATGGGGGATCTCTAAAGAAATAAAGGAGGGGAGATTTGAGTGGAAGGGAGATGGGGGATCTCTAAAGAAATAAAGGAAGGGGAGATTTGAGTAGAAGGGAGATGGGGGAACTCTAAAGAAGTAAAGGAGGGGAGATTTGAGTAGAAGGGAGATGGGGGAACTCTAAAGAAGTAAAGGAGGGGAGATCTGAGTGGAAGGAAGATGGGGGATCTCTAAAGAAGTAAAGGAGGGGAGATTTGAGTGGAAGGAAGATGGGGGATCTCTAAAGAAGTAAAGAAGGGGAGATTTGAGTGGAAGGGAGATGGGGGAACTCTAAAGAAGTAAAGGAGGGGAGATTTGAGTGGAAGGAAGATGGGGGATCTCTAAAGAAGTAAAGAAGGGGAGATTTGAGTAGAAGGGAGATGGGGGAACTCTAAAGAAGTAAAGAAGGGGAGATTTGAGTGGAAGGAAGATGGGGGATCTCTAAAGAAGTAAAGAAGGGGAGATTTGAGTGGAAGGAAGATGGGGGATCTCTAAAGAAGTAAAGGAGGGGAGATTTGAGTGGAAGGGAGATGGGGGATCTCTAAAGAAGTAAAGGAGGGGAGATTTGAGTAGAAGGGAGATGGGGGAACTCTAAAGAAGTAAAGGAGGGGAGATTTGAGTGGAAGGAAGATGGGGGATCTCTAAAGAAGTAAAGAAGGGGAGATTTGAGTGGAAGGGAGATGGGGGAACTCTAAAGAAGTAAAGGAGGGGAGATTTGAGTGGTAGGAAGATGGGGGATCTCTAAAGAAGTAAAGAAGGGGAGATTTGAGTAGAAGGGAGATGGGGGAACTCTAAAGAAGTAAAGGAGGGGAGATTTGAGTGGAAGGAAGATGGGGGATCTCTAAAGAAGTAAAGAGGGGAGATTTGAGTGGAAGGAAGATAGGGGGGATCTCTAAAGAAATAAAGGAGGGGAGATTTGAGTGGAAGGAAAATGGGGGATCTCTAAAGAAATAAAGGAGGGGAGATTTGAGTGGAAGGAAGATGGGGGATCTCTAAAGAAATAAAGGAGGGGAGATTTGAGTGGAAGGAAGATGGGGGATCTCTAAAGAAATAAAGGAGGGGAGATTTGAGTGGAAGGAAGATGGGGGATCTCTAAAGAAATAAAGGAGGGGAGATTTGAGTGGAAGGGAGATGGGGGAACTCTAAAGAAGTAAAGGAGGGGAGATTTGAGTGGAAGGAAGATGGGGGATCTCTAAAGAAGTAAAGAAGGGGAGATTTGAGTAGAAGGGAGATGGGGGAACTCTAAAGAAGTAAAGGAGATTTGAGTGGAAGGAAGATGGGGGATCTCTAAAGAAGTAAAGAAGGGGAGATTTGAGTGGAAGGAAGATGGGGGATCTCTAAAGAAGTAAAGGAGGGGAGATTTGAGTGGAAGGGAGATGGGGGATCTCTAAAGAAGTAAAGGAGGGGAGATTTGAGTAGAAGGGAGATGGGGGAACTCTAAAGAAGTAAAGGAGGGGAGATTTGAGTGGAAGGAAGATGGGGGATCTCTAAAGAAGTAAAGAAGGGGAGATTTGAGTGGAAGGGAGATGGGGGAACTCTAAAGAAGTAAAGGAGGGGAGATTTGAGTGGAAGGAAGATGGGGGATCTCTAAAGAAGTAAAGAAGGGGAGATTTGAGTAGAAGGGAGATGGGGGAACTCTAAAGAAGTAAAGGAGGGGAGATTTGAGTGGAAGGAAGATGGGGGATCTCTAAAGAAGTAAAGAAGGGGAGATTTGAGTGGAAGGAAGATGGGGGATCTCTAAAGAAATAAAGGAGGAGAGATTTGAGTGGAAGGAAAATGGGGGATCTCTAAAGAAATAAAGGAGGGGAGATTTGAGTGGAAGGAAGATGGGGGATCTCTAAAGAAATAAAGGAGGGGAGATTTGAGTGGAAGGAAGATGGGGGATCTCTAAAGAAATAAAGGAGGGGAGATTTGAGTGGAAGGAAGATGGGGGATCTCTAAAGAAATAAAGGAGGGGAGATTTGAGTGGAAGGAAGATGGGGGATCTCTAAAGAAATAAAGGAGGGGAGATTTGAGTGGAAGGAAGATGGGGGATCTCTAAAGAAATAAAGGAGGGGAGATTTGAGTGGAAGGGAGATGGGGGATCTCTAAAGAAATAAAGGAAGGGAGATTTGAGTAGAAGGAAGATGGGGGATCTCTAAAGAAATAAAGGAGGGGAGATTTGAGTGGAAGGAAGATGGGGGATCTCTAAAGAAATAAAGGAGGGGAGATTTGAGTGGAAGGAAGATGGGGGATCTCTAAAGAAATAAAGGAGGGGAGATTTGAGTGGAAGGAAGATGGGGGATCTCTAAAGAAATAAAGGAGGGGAGATATGAGTGGAAGGGAGATGGGGGATCTCTAAAGAAATAAAGGAAGGGAGATTTGAGTAGAAGGGAGATGGGGGAACTCTAAAGAAGTAAAGGAGGGGAGATTTGAGTAGAAGGGAGATGGGGGAACTCTAAAGAAGTAAAGGAGGGGAGATTTGAGTGGAAGGAAGATGGGGGATCTCTAAAGAAGTAAAGGAGGGGAGATTTGAGTGGAAGGAAGATGGGGGATCTCTAAAGAAGTAAAGAAGGGGAGATTTGAGTGGAAGGGAGATGGGGGAACTCTAAAGAAGTAAAGGAGGGGAGATTTGAGTGGAAGGAAGATGGGGGATCTCTAAAGAAGTAAAGAAGGGGAGATTTGAGTAGAAGGGAGATGGGGGAACTCTAAAGAAGTAAAGAAGGGGAGATTTGAGTGGAAGGAAGATGGGGGATCTCTAAAGAAGTAAAGAAGGGGAGATTTGAGTGGAAGGAAGATGGGGGATCTCTAAAGAAGTAAAGGAGGGGAGATTTGAGTGGAAGGGAGATGGGGGATCTCTAAAGAAGTAAAGGAGGGGAGATTTGAGTAGAAGGGAGATGGGGGAACTCTAAAGAAGTAAAGGAGGGGAGATTTGAGTGGAAGGAAGATGGGGGATCTCTAAAGAAGTAAAGAAGGGGAGATTTGAGTGGAAGGGAGATGGGGGAACTCTAAAGAAGTAAAGGAGGGGAGATTTGAGTGGTAGGAAGATGGGGGATCTCTAAAGAAGTAAAGAAGGGGAGATTTGAGTAGAAGGGAGATGGGGGAACTCTAAAGAAGTAAAGGAGGGGAGATTTGAGTGGAAGGAAGATGGGGGATCTCTAAAGAAGTAAAGAAGGGGAGATTTGAGTGGAAGGAAGATGGGGGATCTCTAAAGAAATAAAGGAGGGGAGATTTGAGTGGAAGGAAAATGGGGGATCTCTAAAGAAATAAAGGAGGGGAGATTTGAGTGGAAGGAAGATGGGGGATCTCTAAAGAAATAAAGGAGGGGAGATTTGAGTGGAAGGAAGATGGGGGATCTCTAAAGAAATAAAGGAGGGGAGATTTGAGTGGAAGGAAGATGGGGGATCTCTAAAGAAATAAAGGAGGGGAGATTTGAGTGGAAGGAAGATGGGGGATCTCTAAAGAAATAAAGGAGGGGAGATTTGAGTGGAAGGAAGATGGGGGATCTCTAAAGAAATAAAGGAGGGGAGATTTGAGTGGAAGGGAGATGGGGGATCTCTAAAGAAATAAAGGAAGGGAGATTTGAGTAGAAGGAAGATGGGGGATCTCTAAAGAAATAAAGGAGGGGAGATTTGAGTGGAAGGAAGATGGGGGATCTCTAAAGAAATAAAGGAGGGGAGATTTGAGTGGAAGGAAGATGGGGGATCTCTAAAGAAATAAAGGAGGGGAGATTTGAGTGGAAAGGAGATGGGGGATCTCTAAAGAAATAAAGGAGGGGAGATTTGAGTAGAAGGGAGATGGGGGAACTCTAAAGAAGTAAAGGAGGGGAGATTTGAGTGGAAGGAAGATGGGGGATCTCTAAAGAAGTAAAGGAGGGGAGATTTGAGTAGAAGGGAGATGGGGGAACTCTAAAGAAGTAAAGGAGGGGAGATTTGAGTAGAAGGGAGATGGGGGAACTCTAAAGAAGTAAAGGAGGGGAGATTTGAGTGGAAGGGAGATGGGGATCTCTAAAGAAGTAAAGGAGGGGAGATTTGAGTGGAAGGAAGATGGGGGATCTCTAAAGAAATAAAGGAGGGGAGATTTGAGTGGAAGGAAGATGGGGGATCTCTAAAGAAATAAAGGAGGGGAGATTTGAGTGGAAGGGAGATGGGGGATCTCTAAAGAAGTAAAGGAAGGGAGATTTGAGTAGAAGGGAGATGGGGGATCTCTAAAGAAATAAAGGAAGGGAGATTTGAGTAGAAGGGAGATGGGGGAACTCTAAAGAAGTAAAGGAGGGGAGATTTGAGTGGAAGGAAGATGGGGGATCTCTAAAGAAGTAAAGGAGGGGAGATTTGAGTGGAAGGGAGATGGGGGATCTCTAAAGAAATAAAGGAGGGGAGATTTGAGTGGAAAGGAGATGGGGGATCTCTAAAGAAATAAAGGAGGGGAGATTTGAGTGGAAGGAAGATGGGGGATCTCTAAAGAAATAAAGGAGGGGAGATTTGAGTGGAAGGGAGATGGGGGATCTCTAAAGAAATAAAGGAAGGGAGATTTGAGTAGAAGGGAGATGGGGGAACTCTAAAGAAGTAAAGGAGGGGAGATTTGAGTGGAAGGAAGATGGGGGATCTCTAAAGAAGTAAAGGAGGGGAGATTTGAGTGGAAGGAAGATGGGGGATCTCTAAAGAAATAAAGGAGGGGAGATTTGAGTGGAAGGAAGATGGGGGAACTCTAAAGAAGTAAAGGAGGGGAGATTTGAGTAGAAGGGAGATGGGGATCTCTAAAGAAGTAAAGGAGGGGAGATTTGAGTGGAAAGGAGATGGGGGATCTCTAAAGAAATAAAGGAGGGGAGATTTGAGTGGAAGGGAGATGGGGGATCTCTAAAGAAGTAAAGGAGGGGAGATTTGAGTGGAAGGGAGATGGGGGATCTCTAAAGAAGTAAAGGAGGGGAGATTTGAGTGGAAAGGAGATGGGGGATCTCTAAAGAAATAAAGGAGGGGAGATTTGAGTGGAAGGGAGATGGGGGATCTCTAAAGAAGTAAAGGAGGGGAGATTTGAGTGGAAGGGAGATGGGGGATCTCTAAAGAAGTAAAGGAGGGGAGATTTGAGTGGAAGGAAGATGGGGGATCTCTAAAGAAGTAAAGGAGGGGAGATTTGAGTGGAAAGGAGATGGGGGATCTCTAAAGAAATAAAGGAGGGGAGATTTGAGTGGAAGGAAGATGGGGGATCTCTAAAGAAGTAAAGGAGGGGAGATTTGAGTGGAAGGGAGATGGGGATCTCTAAAGAAGTAAAGGAGGGGAGATTTGAGTGGAAAGGAGATGGGGGATCTCTAAAGAAATAAAGGAGGGGAGATTTGAGTGGAAGGGAGATGGGGGATCTCTAAAGAAGTAAAGGAGGGGAGATTTGAGTGGAAGGGAGATGGGGGATCTCTAAAGAAGTAAAGGAGGGGAGATTTGAGTGGAAGGAAGATGGGGGATCTCTAAAGAAGTAAAGGAGGGGAGATTTGAGTGGAAGGAAGATGGGGGATCTCTAAAGAAATAAAGGAGGGGAGATGTGAGTGGAAGGAAGATGGGGGATCTCTAAAGAAATAAAGGAGGGGAGATTTGAGTGGAAGGAAGATGGGGGATCTCTAAAGAAATAAAGGAGGGGAGATTTGAGTGGAAGGAAGATGGGGGATCTCTAAAGAAATAAAGGAGGGGAGATTTGAGTGGAAGGAAGATGGGGGATCTCTAAAGAAATAAAGGAGGGGAGATTTGAGTGGAAAGGAGATGGGGGATCTCTAAAGAAATAAAGGAGGGGAGATTTGAGTGGAAGGAAGATGGGGGATCTCTAAAGAAATAAAGGAGGGGAGATTTGAGTGGAAGGAAAATGGGGGATCTCTAAAGAAATAAAGGAGGGGAGATTTGAGTGGAAGGAAGATGGGGGATCTCTAAAGAAATAAAGGAGGGGAGATTTGAGTGGAAGGAAGATGGGGGATCTCTAAAGAAATAAAGGAGGGGAGTTTTGAGTGGAAGGAAGATGGGGGATCTCTAAAGAAATAAAGGAGGGGAGATTTGAGTGGAAGGAAGATGGGGGATCTCTAAAGAAATAAAGGAGGGGAGATTTGAGTGGAAGGAAGATGGGGGATCTCTAAAGAAATAAAGGAGGGGAGATTTGAGTGGAAGGAAGATGGGGGATCTCTAAAGAAATAAAGGAGGGGAGATTTGAGTGGAAGGGAGATGGGGGATCTCTAAAGAAATAAAGGAAGGGAGATTTGAGTAGAAGGAAGATGGGGGATCTCTAAAGAAATAAAGGAGGGGAGATTTGAGTGGAAGGAAGATGGGGGATCTCTAAAGAAATAAAGGAGGGGAGATTTGAGTGGAAGGAAGATGGGGGATCTCTAAAGAAATAAAGGAGGGGAGATTTGAGTGGAAAGGAGATGGGGGATCTCTAAAGAAATAAAGGAGGGGAGATTTGAGTAGAAGGGAGATGGGGGAACTCTAAAGAAGTAAAGGAGGGGAGATTTGAGTGGAAGGAAGATGGGGGATCTCTAAAGAAGTAAAGGAGGGGAGATTTGAGTGGAAGGGAGATGGGGGATCTCTAAAGAAGTAAAGGAGGGGAGATTTGAGTAGAAGGGAGATGGGGGAACTCTAAAGAAGTAAAGGAGGGGAGATTTGAGTAGAAGGGAGATGGGGGAACTCTAAAGAAGTAAAGGAGGGGAGATTTGAGTGGAAGGAAGATGGGGGATCTCTAAAGAAGTAAAGGAGGGGAGATTTGAGTGGAAGGAAGATGGGGGATCTCTAAAGAAGTAAAGAAGGGGAGATTTGAGTGGAAGGGAGATGGGGGAACTCTAAAGAAGTAAAGGAGGGGAGATTTGAGTGGAAGGAAGATGGGGGAACTCTAAAGAAGTAAAGGAGGGGAGATTTGAGTGGAAGGAAGATGGGGGATCTCTAAAGAAGTAAAGGAGGGGAGATTTGAGTGGAAGGGAGATGGGGGATCTCTAAAGAAATAAAGGAGGGGAGATTTGAGTGGAAAGGAGATGGGGGATCTCTAAAGAAATAAAGGAGGGGAGATTTGAGTGGAAGGAAGATGGGGGATCTCTAAAGAAATAAAGGAGGGGAGATTTGAGTGGAAGGGAGATGGGGGATCTCTAAAGAAATAAAGGAAGGGAGATTTGAGTAGAAGGGAGATGGGGGAACTCTAAAGAAGTAAAGGAGGGGAGATTTGAGTGGAAGGAAGATGGGGGATCTCTAAAGAAGTAAAGGAGGGGAGATTTGAGTGGAAGGGAGATGGGGGATCTCTAAAGAAATAAAGGAGGGGAGATTTGAGTGGAAAGGAGATGGGGGATCTCTAAAGAAATAAAGGAGGGGAGATTTGAGTGGAAGGAAGATGGGGGATCTCTAAAGAAATAAAGGAGTGGAGATTTGAGTGGAAGGGAGATGGGGGATCTCTAAAGAAATAAAGGAAGGGAGATTTGAGTAGAAGGGAGATGGGGGAACTCTAAAGAAGTAAAGGAGGGGAGATTTGAGTGGAAGGAAGATGGGGGATCTCTAAAGAAGTAAAGGAGGGGAGATTTGAGTGGAAGGGAGATGGGGATCTCTAAAGAAGTAAAGGAGGGGAGATTTGAGTGGAAAGGAGATGGGGGATCTCTAAAGAAATAAAGGAGGGGAGATTTGAGTGGAAGGAAGATGGGGGATCTCTAAAGAAATAAAGGAGGGGAGATTTGAGTGGAAGGAAGATGGGGGATCTCTAAAGAAATAAAGGAGGGGAGATTTGAGTGGAAGGAAGATGGGGGATCTCTAAAGAAATAAAGGAGGGGAGATTTGAGTGGAAAGGAGATGGGGGATCTCTAAAGAAATAAAGGAGGGGAGATTTGAGTGGAAAGGAGATGGGGGATCTCTAAAGAAATAAAGGAGGGGAGATTTGAGTGGAAGGGAGATGGGGATCTCTAAAGAAGTAAAGGAGGGGAGATTTGAGTGGAAAGGAGATGGGGGATCTCTAAAGAAATAAAGGAGGGGAGATTTGAGTGGAAGGAAGATGGGGGATCTCTAAAGAAATAAAGGAGGGAGATTTGAGTGGAAGGAAGATGGGGGATCTCTAAAGAAATAAAGGAGGGGAGTTTTGAGTGGAAGGAAGATGGGGGATCTCTAAAGAAATAAAGGAGGGGAGATTTGAGTGGAAGGAAGATGGGGGATCTCTAAAGAAATAAAGGAGGGGAGATTTGAGTGGAAGGAAGATGGGGGATCTCTAAAGAAATAAAGGAGGGGAGATTTGAGTGGAAGGAAGATGGGGGATCTCTAAAGAAATAAAGGAGGGGAGATTTGAGTGGAAGGGAGATGGGGGATCTCTAAAGAAATAAAGGAAGGGAGATTTGAGTAGAAGGAAGATGGGGGATCTCTAAAGAAATAAAGGAGGGGAGATTTGAGTGGAAGGAAGATGGGGGATCTCTAAAGAAATAAAGGAGGGGAGATTTGAGTGGAAGGAAGATGGGGGATCTCTAAAGAAATAAAGGAGGGGAGATTTGAGTGGAAAGGAGATGGGGGATCTCTAAAGAAATAAAGGAGGGGAGATTTGAGTAGAAGGGAGATGGGGGAACTCTAAAGAAGTAAAGGAGGGGAGATTTGAGTGGAAGGAAGATGGGGGATCTCTAAAGAAGTAAAGGAGGGGAGATTTGAGTGGAAGGGAGATGGGGGATCTCTAAAGAAGTAAAGGAGGGGAGATTTGAGTAGAAGGGAGATGGGGGAACTCTAAAGAAGTAAAGGAGGAGAGATTTGAGTAGAAGGGAGATGGGGGAACTCTAAAGAAGTAAAGGAGGGGAGATTTGAGTGGAAGGAAGATGGGGGATCTCTAAAGAAGTAAAGGAGGGGAGATTTGAGTGGAAGGAAGATGGGGGATCTCTAAAGAAGTAAAGAAGGGGAGATTTGAGTGGAAGGGAGATGGGGGAACTCTAAAGAAGTAAAGGAGGGGAGATTTGAGTGGAAGGAAGATGGGGGATCTCTAAAGAAGTAAAGAAGGGGAGATTTGAGTGGAAGGAAGATGGGGGATCTCTAAAGAAGTAAAGAAGGGGAGATTTGAGTGGAAGGAAGATGGGGGATCTCTAAAGAAATAAAGGAGGGGAGATTTGAGTGGAAGGGAGATGGGGGATCTCTAAAGAAATAAAGGAAGGGAGATTTGAGTAGAAGGGAGATGGGGGAACTCTAAAGAAGTAAAGGAGGGGAGATTTGAGTGGAAGGAAGATGGGGGATCTCTAAAGAAGTAAAGGAGGGGAGATTTGAGTGGAAGGGAGATGGGGGATCTCTAAAGAAATAAAGGAGGGGAGATTTGAGTGGAAAGGAGATGGGGGATCTCTAAAGAAATAAAGGAGGGGAGATTTGAGTGGAAGGAAGATGGGGGATCTCTAAAGAAATAAAGGAGGGGAGATTTGAGTGGAAGGGAGATGGGGGATCTCTAAAGAAATAAAGGAAGGGAGATTTGAGTAGAAGGGAGATGGGGGAACTCTAAAGAAGTAAAGGAGGGGAGATTTGAGTGGAAGGAAGATGGGGGATCTCTAAAGAAGTAAAGGAGGGGAGATTTGAGTGGAAGGGAGATGGGGGATCTCTAAAGAAATAAAGGAGGGGAGATTTGAGTGGAAAGGAGATGGGGGATCTCTAAAGAAATAAAGGAGGGGAGATTTGAGTGGAAGGAAGATGGGGGATCTCTAAAGAAATAAAGGAGGGGAGATTTGAGTGGAAGGGAGATGGGGGATCTCTAAAGAAATAAAGGAAGGGAGATTTGAGTAGAAGGGAGATGGGGGAACTCTAAAGAAGTAAAGGAGGGGAGATTTGAGTGGAAGGAAGATGGGGGATCTCTAAAGAAGTAAAGGAGGGGAGATTTGAGTGGAAGGGAGATGGGGATCTCTAAAGAAGTAAAGGAGGGGAGATTTGAGTGGAAGGGAGATGGGGATCTCTAAAGAAATAAAGGAGGGGAGATTTGAGTGGAAGGAAGATGGGGGATCTCTAAAGAAATAAAGGAGGGGAGATTTGAGTGGAAGGAAGATGGGGGATCTCTAAAGAAATAAAGGAGGGGAGATTTGAGTGGAAGGAAGATGGGGGATCTCTAAAGAAATAAAGGAGGGGAGATTTGAGTGGAAAGGAGATGGGGGATCTCTAAAGAAATAAAGGAGGGGAGATTTGAGTGGAAAGGAGATGGGGGATCTCTAAAGAAATAAAGGAGGGGAGATTTGAGTGGAAGGGAGATGGGGATCTCTAAAGAAGTAAAGGAGGGGAGATTTGAGTGGAAAGGAGATGGGGGATCTCTAAAGAAATAAAGGAGGGGAGATTTGAGTGGAAGGAAGATGGGGGATCTCTAAAGAAATAAAGGAGGGGAGATTTGAGTGGAAGGGAGATGGGGGATCTCTAAAGAAATAAAGGAAGGGAGATTTGAGTAGAAGGAAGATGGGGGATCTCTAAAGAAATAAAGGAGGGGAGATTTGAGTGGAAGGAAGATGGGGGATCTCTAAAGAAATAAAGGAGGGGAGATTTGAGTGGAAGAAAGATGGGGGATCTCTAAAGAAATAAAGGAGGGGAGATTTGAGTGGAAAGGAGATGGGGGATCTCTAAAGAAATAAAGGAGGGGAGATTTGAGTAGAAGGGAGATGGGGGAACTCTAAAGAAGTAAAGGAGGGGAGATTTGAGTGGAAGGAAGATGGGGGATCTCTAAAGAAGTAAAGGAGGGGAGATTTGAGTGGAAGGGAGATGGCGGATCTCTAAAGAAGTAAAGGAGGGGAGATTTGAGTAGAAGGGAGATGGGGGAACTCTAAAGAAGTAAAGGAGGAGAGATTTGAGTAGAAGGGAGATGGGGGAACTCTAAAGAAGTAAAGGAGGGGAGATTTGAGTGGAAGGAAGATGGGGGATCTCTAAAGAAGTAAAGGAGGGGAGATTTGAGTGGAAGGAAGATGGGGGATCTCTAAAGAAGTAAAGAAGGGGAGATTTGAGTGGAAGGGAGATGGGGGAACTCTAAAGAAGTAAAGGAGGGGAGATTTGAGTGGAAGGAAGATGGGGGATCTCTAAAGAAGTAAAGAAGGGGAGATTTGAGTGGAAGGAAGATGGGGGATCTCTAAAGAAGTAAAGAAGGGGAGATTTGAGTGGAAGGAAGATGGGGGATCTCTAAAGAAATAAAGGAGGGGAGATTTGAGTGGAAGGGAGATGGGGGATCTCTAAAGAAATAAAGGAAGGGAGATTTGAGTAGAAGGGAGATGGGGGAACTCTAAAGAAGTAAAGGAGGGGAGATTTGAGTGGAAGGAAGATGGGGGATCTCTAAAGAAGTAAAGGAGGGGAGATTTGAGTGGAAGGGAGATGGGGGATCTCTAAAGAAATAAAGGAGGGGAGATTTGAGTGGAAAGGAGATGGGGGATCTCTAAAGAAATAAAGGAGGGGAGATTTGAGTGGAAGGAAGATGGGGGATCTCTAAAGAAATAAAGGAGGGGAGATTTGAGTGGAAGGGAGATGGGGGATCTCTAAAGAAATAAAGGAAGGGAGATTTGAGTAGAAGGGAGATGGGGGAACTCTAAAGAAGTAAAGGAGGGGAGATTTGAGTGGAAGGAAGATGGGGGATCTCTAAAGAAGTAAAGGAGGGGAGATTTGAGTGGAAGGGAGATGGGGGATCTCTAAAGAAATAAAGGAGGGGAGATTTGAGTGGAAAGGAGATGGGGGATCTCTAAAGAAATAAAGGAGGGGAGATTTGAGTGGAAGGAAGATGGGGGATCTCTAAAGAAATAAAGGAGGGGAGATTTGAGTGGAAGGGAGATGGGGGATCTCTAAAGAAATAAAGGAAGGGAGATTTGAGTAGAAGGGAGATGGGGGAACTCTAAAGAAGTAAAGGAGGGGAGATTTGAGTGGAAGGAAGATGGGGGATCTCTAAAGAAGTAAAGGAGGGGAGATTTGAGTGGAAGGGAGATGGGGATCTCTAAAGAAGTAAAGGAGGGGAGATTTGAGTGGAAAGGAGATGGGGGATCTCTAAAGAAATAAAGGAGGGGAGATTTGAGTGGAAGGAAGATGGGGGATCTCTAAAGAAATAAAGGAGGGGAGATTTGAGTGGAAGGAAGATGGGGGATCTCTAAAGAAATAAAGGAGGGGAGATTTGAGTGGAAGGAAGATGGGGGATCTCTAAAGAAATAAAGGAGGGGAGATTTGAGTGGAAAGGAGATGGGGGATCTCTAAAGAAATAAAGGAGGGGAGATTTGAGTGGAAAGGAGATGGGGGATCTCTAAAGAAATAAAGGAGGGGAGATTTGAGTGGAAGGGAGATGGGGATCTCTAAAGAAGTAAAGGAGGGGAGATTTGAGTGGAAAGGAGATGGGGGATCTCTAAAGAAATAAAGGAGGGGAGATTTGAGTGGAAGGAAGATGGGGGATCTCTAAAGAAATAAAGGAGGGGAGATTTGAGTGGAAGGAAGATGGGGGATCTCTAAAGAAATAAAGGAGGGGAGATTTGAGTGGAAGGAAGATGGGGGATCTCTAAAGAAATAAAGGAGGGGAGATTTGAGTGGAAGGAAGATGGGGGATCTCTAAAGAAATAAAGGAGGGGAGATTTGAGTGGAAAGGAGATGGGGGATCTCTAAAGAAATAAAGGAGGGGAGATTTGAGTGGAAGGAAGATGGGGGATCTCTAAAGAAATAAAGGAGGGGAGATTTGAGTGGAAAGGAGATGGGGGATCTCTAAAGAAATAAAGGAGGGGAGATTTGAGTGGAAGGAAGATGGGGGATCTCTAAAGAAATAAAGGAGGGGAGATTTGAGTGGAAAGGAGATGGGGGATCTCTAAAGAAATAAAGGAGGGGAGATTTGAGTGGAAGGAAGATGGGGGATCTCTAAAGAAATAAAGGAGGGGAGATTTGAGTGGAAGGAAGATGGGGGATCTCTAAAGAAATAAAGGAGGGGAGATTTGAGTGGAAGGAAGATGGGGGATCTCTAAAGAAATAAAGGAGGGGAGATTTGAGTGGAAGGAAGATGGGGGATCTCTAAAGAAATAAAGGAGGGGAGATTTGAGTGGAAGGAAGATGGGGGATCTCTAAAGAAATAAAGGAGGGGAGATTTGAGTGGAAGGAAGATGGGGGATCTCTAAAGAAATAAAGGAGGGGAGATTTGAGTGGAAGGAAGATGGGGGATCTCTAAAGAAATAAAGGAGGGGAGATTTGAGTGGAAGGAAGATGGGGGATCTCTAAAGAAATAAAGGAGGGGAGATTTGAGTGGAAGGAAGATGGGGGATCTCTAAAGAAATAAAGGAGGGGAGATTTGAGTGGAAGGAAGATGGGGGATCTCTAAAGAAATAAAGGAGGGGAGATTTGAGTGGAAGGAAGATGGGGGATCTCTAAAGAAATAAAGGAGGGGAGATTTGAGTGGAAGGAAGATGGGGGATCTCTAAAGAAATAAAGGAGGGGAGATTTGAGTGGAAGGAAGTGGGGGATCTCTAAAGAAATAAAGGAGGGGAGATTTGAGTGGAAGGAAGATGGGGGATCTCTAAAGAAATAAAGGAGGGGAGATTTGAGTGGAAGGAAGATGGGGGATCTCTAAAGAAATAAAGGAGGGGAGATTTGAGTGGAAGGAAGATGGGGGATCTCTAAAGAAATAAAGGAGGGGAGATTTGAGTGGAAAGGAGATGGGGGATCTCTAAAGAAATAAAGGAGGGGAGATTTGAGTGGAAGGAAGATGGGGGATCTCTAAAGAAGTAAAGAAGGGGAGATTTGAGTGGAAGGAAGATGGGGGATATCTAAAGAAATAAAGGAGGGGAGATTTGAGTGGAAGGAAGTGGGGGATCTCTAAAGAAATAAAGGAGGGGAGATTTGAGTGGAAGGAAAATGGGGGATCTCTAAAGAAATAAAGGAGGGGAGATTTGAGTGGAAGGAAGATGGGGGATCTCTAAAGAAATAAAGGAGGGGAGATTTGAGTGGAAAGGAGATGGGGGATCTCTAAAGAAATAAAGGAGGGGAGATTTGAGTGGAAGGGAGATGGGGATCTCTAAAGAAGTAAAGGAGGGGAGATTTGAGTGGAAAGGAGATGGGGGATCTCTAAAGAAATAAAGGAGGGGAGATTTGAGTGGAAGGAAGATGGGGGATCTCTAAAGAAATAAAGGAGGGGAGATTTGAGTGGAAGGAAGATGGGGGATCTCTAAAGAAATAAAGGAGGGGAGATTTGAGTGGAAGGAAGATGGGGGATCTCTAAAGAAATAAAGGAGGGGAGATTTGAGTGGAAGGAAGATGGGGGATCTCTAAAGAAATAAAGGAGGGGAGATTTGAGTGGAAGGAAGATGGGGGATCTCTAAAGAAATAAAGGAGGGGAGATTTGAGTGGAAAGGAGATGGGGGATCTCTAAAGAAATAAAGGAGGGGAGATTTGAGTGGAAGGAAGATGGGGGATCTCTAAAGAAATAAAGGAGGGGAGATTTGAGTGGAAGGAAGATGGGGGATCTCTAAAGAAATAAAGGAGGGGAGATTTGAGTGGAAGGAAGATGGGGGATCTCTAAAGAAATAAAGGAGGGGAGATTTGAGTGGAAGGAAGATGGGGGATCTCTAAAGAAATAAAGGAGGGGAGATTTGAGTGGAAGGAAGATGGGGGATCTCTAAAGAAATAAAGGAGGGGAGATTTGAGTGGAAGGAAGATGGGGGATCTCTAAAGAAATAAAGGAGGGGAGATTTGAGTGGAAGGAAGATGGGGGATCTCTAAAGAAATAAAGGAGGGGAGATTTGAGTGGAAGGAAGATGGGGGATCTCTAAAGAAATAAAGGAGGGGAGATTTGAGTGGAAGGAAGATGGGGGATCTCTAAAGAAATAAAGGAGGGGAGATTTGAGTGGAAGGAAGTGGGGGATCTCTAAAGAAATAAAGGAGGGGAGATTTGAGTGGAAGGAAGATGGGGGATCTCTAAAGAAATAAAGGAGGGGAGATTTGAGTGGAAGGAAGATGGGGGATCTCTAAAGAAATAAAGGAGGGGAAATTTGAGTGGAAGGAAGATGGGGGATCTCTAAAGAAATAAAGGAGGGGAGATTTGAGTGGAAAGGAGATGGGGGATCTCTAAAGAAATAAAGGAGGGGAGATTTGAGTGGAAGGAAGATGGGGGATCTCTAAAGAAGTAAAGAAGGGGAGATTTGAGTGGAAGGAAGATGGGGGATCTCTAAAGAAATAAAGGAGGGGAGATTTGAGTGGAAGGAAGTGGGGGATCTCTAAAGAAATAAAGGAGGGGAGATTTGAGTGGAAGGAAAATGGGGGATCTCTAAAGAAATAAAGGAGGGGAGATTTGAGTGGAAGGAAGATGGGGGATCTCTAAAGAAATAAAGGAGGGGAGATTTGAGTGGAAAGGAGATGGGGGATCTCTAAAGAAATAAAGGAGGGGAGATTTGAGTGGAAGGGAGATGGGGATCTCTAAAGAAATAAAGGAGGGGAGATTTGAGTGGAAGGAAAATGGGGGATCTCTAAAGAAATAAAGGAGGGGAGATTTGAGTGGAAGGAAGATGGGGATCTCTAAAGAAGTAAAGGAGGGGAGATTTGAGTGGAAGGGAGGTGGGGACCTCTAAAGAAATATAGTAGCTTTATTCAGTAGCTTTATTCAATTTAAATAAATTTAGATTTTTCTTGATAGCCTGAATCAATTCCTGAAGAGAGGTAAATAGAATTTTTGATCTTTGTGTCTGATCAAAACATAAAAGTTCATCCTCTACCTCCTCGCATGTTTCTTGGTCGAAAAGATCAAAATCTCTTTAAATTGTAGCTCAAGAACATTTGCAAATGCCTCAGATTTATCTTCTTCACTATAACGCATACCTGATTCCCCATGAATGGGAGGGTAATTCAAGGGATGGTTTTTCAATACCCTCATCATCTTCCAAATGGAGTTATCATGCGTAGAGAGTGAAGAGACCTTTTCATTCCAGGAGTTTTTGTCTCACCTCTGTCTTGAGGGAATAATAAAGCTCTTTGTCAGATTTATTCCGAGTTCTTTGCCATGCATGTCGGGCTCTGTTCTTCTCTTTCAAGAGACAGGAGAGATGCGACGGAAGAAGGTAAAAATCTTTCTTGGGTGTTATTTCGGTACTGGCTTCAATTCTTGAGTCATGCAAAAGATCAGTAAAGTTTGAAATGGAATCATTAATAGATCTGAATGCAAGAAATGTAAGCAAGATCCAGAAATCTTATTATTGACAGTAACCAAAAAATGTAGAGGGAGAAGAAGTTAAGCTTCCATAGAGATTAATGTAAAATCGAGTATCGTGCATTTGGCGTAGAGGTGAAACGAACATTTCAGGGGACGAACGCTTTTGTAATTACATGTTACTGTCAACTTCCATTCTCTTCGCTTTTCCTATGTAATAATTTCCCATTGATATCCTTGCAGAGTATATTTATATCAATTCTGTTTCGTGTTTCTATGCAACCAAGAAAGCTTCTAATTGTAATAATTTATTCTATAAATTAACTTGAGGCTAATTTCAAATCTTCTCTATCCATTCAATTTATAATTGTTGGTTCAACGAAAAATAATTCCAATGGTGAAAATAAACCTTTATTAAAATCATGATATTATTTTTTTCAAATACAAAGTGCAGTTATTTTTTTTTCCTTTTTTAAAATATAAATTTTTTGATGCATAATTCCTTTTCCCCCTTATTGTTTGCTTCCCAGCTTAAAAATATGTACGATACGAATCGAAACACCACTTGAGGTCGCCACTTACGCTTTGTCATAGCTGAACTTCTTTTCCTTATACGTTCTTTGCAGTAACCTTGTAGAATTCCCAATTTGTAAGATTTTTGACCAATTTGTGATTCTGTGGTAAAAGTTGTAGACAGAAATAGAGTCAAACAAAATTGGCAAGTGATCGGAATTTAGCCTGATTTCATTTTAACAATTCGGCGATGCTAATATATTTAATTATAATATCTAATCATTTTACCGGTAGTTTTTTCATGATATTAAAAACAGAAAAAGGAATAATTGGAATTAATAAACTAATAACATCGTTACCTTTTTTTTTTAATTTGGGGCGGGGGTGGCTCAGTCGGTATCGCGCCAGGCTCGTAATCTGTAGTTCCCAGGTTCGAGTCCCAGCTGGGTCAGCGTTGAGATTTATCTCCGCAAAATTCCTCGCCCTGCCTACGGTCAGTAGGGGACACCGCTGGGCTTGGAAAGGCCGCCGTCCGTCGGATGGGACGTTAAGCCGTGGCGCCGTGTGCGGGAGAGCCATACCCTGTGCACGTTAAAGAACACGCTGGATGGCCTTGACGGGGGGCTACCATCTGTCTGCCAACAGCTATTCCAGTGGGTCCCCTCCCCCAACCTTCTCTGAGCCTTCGGGGTCCATGTGACCTGGCCATTTAGCCCATGGTGTGCAAAAAAGTGCCGCAGAGAGGTAAAACAACCCAACCCAACCCTTTTTTAATTCTGTTTAAATATATATATACTTTGAAGTAAGTAATACAGTTGGCAACGTAATTTAAAAAATATTTCTAAGTAATTCGTGAAGGTTATTAACAGAGGTCAGAGTTCTTTTCCATAGCATGTCATGGAACCATTATCGAAATAATTGTTTCAAGTTTACGAAACGTTTCAGAAATTTCCATTCGATAGCCCTTAGAAGGTGAAATAAAAATCCGTATTAAAGTGTTGGGTTCTTTTACCCTTAACAGACCTTTTCAACACACAACGGGCTAAATGGCCAGGTCACAAAGACCCCGAGGCCTTAGAGAAAGTTGGGCCAAATATATAAAGTATCCAGTAGACAGCTGTTAGGAGATGGAATGGCCATCCAGCATGTTCTTTAACTGTCCAAGATACGGCTATCGCATCTAATCGGATCTTTTTTATTTGTCCGATCCAATGGATGGCCGTCTTTCCAAGCCCATAGGTGTCTCCATTCGCACCGAGGGCAGGGTGGGATAAATCTCAACATTGGCAAAGGTGGGACTCGTATCTGGGAACTGCATCTCATCCGGACACTTCATCTCCATCTTCTCTAATTGATCCTTCCTTCGCCGACCACACCTTCTCCTCCATCACTTGGAAAATGTTGCTCTCCATCTCCTGCCACCATCTTCACTCCACCTTTTGAATTTTATTTTCTCCATTTCTCCTATGAATTGTTTGCTTTGAATCGCATCCCTCTAGCTCCTGTCTCTCCATCTCTTTTGAACTCATTATCTGCATGCTTTCGGTACATCTCTCCTCCATCTCCTCTGAACTGTTTTTCTCATCTTTTTTGAACATCTTCCCTACATCTCCTTTGATCATCACCCATTCAAATCCTTTGACCATCTCCCCTCAATCTCCTCTGAACTATTTCCCTCCATCTCCTCCCAACCATGTTTTCCTCCATCACCTCTTGAAGCTTTACCTCTCATTCTTCTATGAAATAAATCCCCCCATCTCCTTTAATTACTTCCTTCCATCTCTTCTAAATTTACTTCTTCTACTATTGTACATCTTTTCCTTTTTAAAGTGATGCAGAATGACCAATACTTTTATTTTTCGAACTGCTGCCCGTATCTCATAAGAACTATTTCCACTCCACCTCCTAAGTTTTGCTTCCCTACATCCTACCTGAATTGTTCTTCTACTCCCATCTGCTTTCCCCCATCACCTATGAGCTGTTTCCCTAATCATCTCTATTTCCCCCTTCATCTTCTATAAAACGTTATCTACTTCGCACTGCATCTTATCTTCTCCAAACTGCTCTTTCCCTTCTTCTTTGAAAAGCTTATTTTGCATCCCTTCTGAATAGCTTTCCCCCCCATCTCCTCTAAATTCATTATTTCCGTTCCCTTTCAAACGCCTCCTTCTGTCTCCCCTAGACAATTTCCCTACCCTCTTATGAAATACTTTTCTCCATCCCTTATAAACTAATGGCCTTCCTCCTCTCCGAAACGTCTTCGTTCCATCTCCTCCCGACACCATCCCTCTATCTCACTAAATTGATTCCTTCCTTCTCCTTTGAACTGCTTCTTTCTCTCTTTCTCTTTTCTCCATCCCTTATAAATTGCTTCTCTTCATCACGTATGAAGTATGCTCTTCATCTTCTCTGAAACTTCTTCCTTCGATATCCTCCGAACTTCTGTCCCCCATCTCCTCGAATATTTTCCCTCGTCCCCTCCCTACTACTTCTGGAAAGGCCGCCGTCATTCGGATGGGACGTTAAGCCATGGCCCCATATGTGATAGAGACCATACCCTGTGCACGTTAAAGAACACGCTGGATGGCCTTGACGGGAGGCTACCATCTGTCTCCCAACAGCTGTTCCAGTCGGTTCTTCTTTCAGGCAACCTTCTCTGAGCCTTCGGGGTCCATGTGACCTGGGCATTTAGCCCATGGTGTGCAAAAAAGTGCCGCTCAGAGGTAAAACAACCCAACCCAAATCCCTACTACTTCCCTTCCTTTCCTTCGAATTTCTTTCCTTCATCTCTTGCGAAAATTTTCTCTCCATCCCTTTCGAATATTTCCCTCCATCTCCTCCGAACATTCGCTCCCTCTTCCTCCGTACTTGTTCTCTTCATCTCCTTCGAAATTCTTTCCCCGTCTCCTCCGAACATTTTCCTTCCATCTCCTTCCAACTTCTCCCCTTCATCTTCTCCGAACATTATTTTTCCATTTCCTTCAAACTTCTTCGCCCATTTCCCCACCATCTCCTCCGAAACTCACCCACGCGCCCCTCCATTTCCTCCGTATTTCTTCCCTTTATCTCCTACAAACATTTTTCCTCCATCTTCTCCGGACATTTTCTCCTCATCTCCTCCGAATTTCTCCCCTATCTCCTCTAAACTTCTTTCCCCATGTCCTCCGAACATTTTTGTTCCATCTCCTCGGAACATCTTCCATCCATTCCCTCTGAAAATTTCCCCTCCACATTATCATAATGTTTTCCTCCCATATCTGCCGAACTTCTTCCTTTCATCTCCTCCGGAACTCTTCCTTCCATCACATCTAGTGTCCTACATCACCTCTGAATCTCTTCCCACTCATTGTCGTATGAACTGCTTCTCTCCATCTCCTCTCATTTTCTCCTTTCCATCCCTTCACATCTCCTCTCTTCTACATCTTTTGTGCATTGCGTTCTTCTTGTGATAAAGAGATAAGATAAGCACACTAATGGTGAGCAAGTATTATTTTCCTTCTTTTTCTTTCTCCTGAGGTGACAAGCACTCTGTCTTCCCTCCCCCCATGCCTTTTGTGTGGATTCCTCAGTCCGAATTTCTTTTCTACATCTGAAAGACATTGCTCCCCTTTATCACTTTTGCATTTTTCTCTAACCTCATTCCTTCTCTATATCCCATTGACATTGTTGTCCCCATCTTTCATGCATTCCTCCCCCCCCCCCTCAGCACCCCGATCTCGCCTCAGTGTTTTCGTACATCTTATGGGCATTGTCACAGTCCCATTTGTTCTACGGGGCGGGTGTGGCTCAGTCGGTAGCACGCCAGGCTCGTAATCTGTAGTTCCCAGGTTCGAGTCCCAGCCGGGTCAGCGTTGAGATTTATCTCCGCAAAATTCCCCGCCTGCCCACGGTCAGTAGGGGACACCGATGGGCTTGGAAAGGCCGCTGTCCGTCAGATGGGACGTTAAGCCATGGCACAGTGTGCGGGAGAGCCATACCCTGTGCACGTTATAGAACACGCTGGATGGCCTTGACGGGAGGCTACCATCTGTCTCCCAACAGCTGTTCCAGTGGGTCCCCTCCCCCAACCTTCTCTGAGCCTTCGGGGTCCATGTGACCTGGCCATTTAGCCCATGGTGTACAAAAAAGTGCCGCTCAGAGGTAAAACAACCCAACCCATTTGTTCTACATTTTCCCACCACATTTCTTCTGTATTACTTTCACGTGTCATCTGCATCATTTTCCTCCATCCTTCATGCATTTTACCATTTTCCATCTTTTAAAATTGATTTTTGTCCCCCCCCCCCCCGCCATAAGTCCAGCTAATCACGAGAGCACGGGATTATTCAAATATTTTTCCACAAGAGAAATAAAAAAACGATAGGAATGTTCGAAATCAAATAAATGTTTCGTTTCTCCATTTACTAGGAATTGCCGTTGCCAATTTCATGTGAAAAATATCGCATAATTAAACTCTATCCCTCTGAGTAGCGGAAGTGACAGTCCCAGGTTCGAGTCCTACTCTAGCCAGCTTTCCGATTTATCTCCGCTAAAGTCCCCTCACTGCCCTGGGTGAGAAAAGTACACCGATGTGCTTGAAAAGGTCGCCGTCCTTCTCCAGTTGGGATGTAAAACCATGGCCACGTGTGCAGCAGAGCTATGCTCTACGCACGTTAAAGAACTCGCTGGATGGCCTTAATGAAAGGATTACATCTATCTTCTAACACCTTTCCCAACCTTCTCTGGAGTCTTTGTTCCCTTGGGGTCCTTGTGACTTGGACATTTGGCCCATGGTGTACGGTCGCTCAAAAAAATATCCGAACACTATGGTTGATTACAAAATTCAGAAAAAATATGTGGCAATGTTTTTTTTAGAAATTAGTGATCTGGCAACCTTCGTGTCACGTGACACGAAGGTTGCCAGATAAGTCACTAATTTCTAAAAAAAATATCTGGCAACGATTTTTTTAGAAATTAGTGATCTGGTAACCTTCGTGTCACGTGACACGAAGGTTGCCAAATCACTAATTTCTAAAAAAATCGTTGCCAGATATTTTTTCTGAATTCTCTAATCAACCATAGTGTTCGGATATTTTTTGAGCGACTGTACATAAAAAAGTGCCGTTCAGAGGTAAAACAAACCAACCGATCTTTTTTCAGTTTTTACATATTAAAAAAAACTTTATTTCAGTTATTTTGTTATAGACTTTTTGGTTTATCTTCCACCCAACTCTAAAAAATATTTTCTACACCTCACTGTCAGATTTCTGCATTTGGTTTTAACAAACCCTGACAGGTCAGCATCCCCGCATTGTCGTAGTTTCTGCAAGGTAACCAAACGACAGGCGCCGGAGTTTCAACTTCTCCAAACAAGTCACACACCAATATAATTCGATGTTATTAGAAACAAAATTCAGTTAGTGGACATTCCAAAATCTTAGTTTTCTTAAACGATAAAAACCCTAGATTTAATCTCATGTTCCGTTCATAGATGGCGCCACACTGTCTAAACACCCACTACTTTTAAACTCATGTTGGAATACAATTCCAATAGTATGGGGTCACTTTTACACAAAATTTTTTTCCAGGAACGAAAACATCCCAAAACACCAAACTTATTACATTCCATAAATTTTAAACACCAAACGTCAACTGTCACATCAACTTCAAGTCCATTCCCAAACATTCTTTTATTTTTTTTTTACTAATTCATCGATTAGTCTATTCATTCCAGCTCTTGGCAGGGACCATGACCAGAGGTGAGTAGTCGATCCTTTTGCAGGCTAGATTAGCTCAGACAGAGGTAGGTGCGAATAGCCTCCTTAGTCATAGCCAGTCATTTTAGATTAAACGCCAAATTATTGGCGCCTTAGAACAATAGCACAGTAATCAGAAACTTACTTCTTAGTAATAAGTCAGTCGTTTTTACTGATTAAGTCCGCCCTGGGAGGAAGGAATGCTTAAAAAGATCTCACTAGAAGAGGGCTAAGCTTTCCGCATAGTCAACGGCCGTTGGTGTAACGTAGTTCCATAGCTGTTCCAGAAATCGAAGCCCCTCCCACTTAGTCGGTTCTGTTGAGGAAGTTGATGTACCGCATTCCAAGGGACTTGCAGGGCCATTGCTAACGAGGATGGAATAAAGCAGACCTTGATGCAAGAAAAGGTGAAGTATATTAATCCTATGTTTGATCTGTTTCGGTTTCACTCTATTACTTAGGATTTTTTGCTTTTTCAAATAATATATTTCTTTTGATTTTTGCACTTTGTTATAAAAATTTAGCTTTGAACAATGTGTGAGATGGTATGTAAATTGTATTATTATCTTTCTTTGTTTTTTATTTTTAGTTGATTATGGATAAATGACCAGTCTAAGTTCAGTTGCTTCAGTTTGAAGCTATGCACTAATGTGTGTATTAGTTGTATGCTGATAAGGGTACAAAATATCAATCCGCATTGGAGGTTCAAAGAGGGAATTCTGTCTCTTCCTGTGTCCGCTATAAGCAAGATTAATTTAGTTTTTAAGATCATGAAAATGTCGTTCAGCTTTAGCAATGAGTCGATTTATAATAATTTGTCACTGAACTTTCGTTTTCTTGATGGCGATTTCCGGATGCTCTTTAAATTAATGGAAAATAGAGTTATAGATTGAAACATTAGTTTTATGAATGACGCATTACAAAATGTTGAATCTTTTTCGAAATCTTTATTCGATCAGTAAATTATATTTTCTTTTTTAAGGAACTTAATTATTTCTATTTACATTTCATGATATTTATATATTTAATATTTAAAAGATTGAAAAAAATAATGGTTTGAAAGAACTTTTATTTTCCGATTATTAATAGTTTTTAATGCGAGAATATTCAGAAATATAGAAGGGAACTTTGGATATTATTTTATTGTCTCTGAAGTTCTTTGGAAATATCATTACCATTTTAACAGAGAAATGTTTTATAAAAATTTGCGAACAGAAAGGAATTTCGGTTGAGAAATGTTTAACCCAGTGGAAAAGGAAAATATGTTGTTCAACTGCACAAGAGCACCAGACCACAAGGACTCCCAAAAGATCAGAATTGAGTTGGAGAAGGATGTTGAGCAGGCATTCACGAATTCAGGCGTTCTTAAACATTTTATCAGTCTTCAAGAAAATTGGATAATATAAAATAATTTTTAATCTGACTCTACCAAAAGGGAATCGTGTTTTAATATGACGAAAATTTGAATAACATTATACAACTATCTGCAACATCATTAAAGCTGAATGTTCATCAGCTCATCTCTGGCATCCAGTCCCATCCTTCACAGACAGCTTTGACAAGCTAACTTTAAACATTAAAAGAAATTTTATATTTTTTTTTATTATTTTGTTCCTATATATATATATAACAAGCGAAATGTAGTAAAAAAAGTTAAATTTTTTTGTTCTTTTTATTGAACCCTGCTCCCAACTATTGACCCAGAGCAAACGAAATATTTTTCTATTCAGCTCGATGCCATAAACATTCATACATCCCTGGTGCAAGGTGACAGACGAAATCCTCCCACGAAACCATCGGTTTGTCACGTGGTATGACCCTAGTGCACATGGGGACCATGGCTTAGCATTCTGATTGCTAAGGGCTTTTCTAAGTTCATCAGTAAAATGATATTTTCAAACACTAGATTTTTTAAATTTTGTTTTAATCTACTGTCATTCAATTTCGATTTCCAGTCACCTCTGCAGATATTAAAAAATCTAGTAATCTTTCGTATTCCTAATGACTGTGTTCTGATATGTAATCAGTAGGTTGTGGGTTCAGATCCCACCCAGCTCAAGGCAATCTTCGCAGTATCAACAGAATACAGCAGCAAATATAAAAATAAATAAAATAATAAATACCCCCTCAAGCAGCTGCTTGCCACAGAGGTCTGACAGGAGCCTGTCAGTTTATATGCCATAGTAGAAGGTCTGAGAGGATGGCAGGACCTCAGCAGAAAAACAACACATACAACCATGCCTTACCCGGGGCTCGAACCCAGGTCCCGTAGATCAGTAGCCAAGCATGCTAACCACTCGGCCATGGGACGGTGCAGCAAATATAGTGGCTTTAAATAAACTTAATGATCAATAGGAATACGAAAGATTTTTAGATTTTTTAATATCTGCAGAGGTGACTCTATCATTCAAAATTGAATGGTAGCAGATTAAAACAAAAATATAAACTGATTTGTGCATTATGCGTCCCTGTTTGTAGATCTGTTAAACATCGATGACTTAGTTGTTATATTTTGTTTGAGTTATGAGTATTTTTCGGTCTTCATAAGAATAATACAAGAATTCTTAACTTTAATACTTGAAAGAAATAAAAGAATATGCCAGTAATAAAGTATCACAGAAAAATTTCCCACAAACAATAAACACTTAAAATATTTAACTGAAACAGATTCGTTTTGGCTTAGGTAGAGCAGAAATCAAGTGGATTGATGTTAAGCAGACATTCACAATGTCTAACCCTTTTTTCCAGCTAATTATTTTAAAGGAATATGTTTTCAATTGACAAAACAAAATGTTTTTATAGAATGTGAATAGAAATAATTATTCAAGCAGCTAACTTGCTACTAATGACTAACAGTAGCTTTTTAGTAATATAATATGCTATAGAGAAGATCTATGAGGAAGGTAAGATCTCAAGAAAGATATAAGATGTCAGAAAAAAATGTTCTTGTGTCTTATGTGGCATTTGAACTGCTCCCAATGTTCATCAATCAAGAATGTTAATCACTGTGTCAATAAGGGACTTGATTTATTTATCTGGACGATATGATTGAAAACTGGTTTGCCTCAACTCATGACCCTTTGCAAAACAACTTGTGGCTCATAAATAAAAATAAAAAAATAAATACCCCCTCAGCAGCTGCTTGCCACAGAGGTCTGACAGGAGCCTGTCAGTTTATATGCCATAGTAGAAGGTCTGTGAGGATGGCAGGACCTCAGCAGAAAAACGACCCAAACATCCATGCCTTACCCGGGACTCGAACCCAGGTCCCTTAGATCAGTAGCCAAGCGTGCTAACCACTCAGCCATGGGACGGCGTCATACAAATAATTATTATACAAAAACTGGAAAAAGATTTTGACAGTTCCTAGTACTCAATAAAAATGTATTTTTATGTTTTGTAACCAAGATTTCTTTGATTCCCATAAAAATATCGTTTTTTCTTAATTCATTGCTCATTAGAAATGTGTGTTTTCCTTTTGAAGTGTAGAATTTTTCTTGTGGTTCTTTAAGAATGTTTTTCTAGTAGTTCTTCTTTAAGTTTGGCTTTAAACATCATAAAATATAAGAATGATTCGTGTGATGTTTGAATTCATTCTTGAAATTAGTTGGTGTTATGGGAATTCTTCTCTCGGTGCCCTTCTGAAAAAATGGGATTGATCAATAACAGATTAAGGCCAAAACTCTATGGTCTTAACTGGCCTAGTGATTAGGGAGCTTTGAGTTGAGTTGTCTTATCTCTGAGCGACCCTTGTTTGCACACCATGGGCTAAATGGCAAGGTCATAAGGACCCCGAGGCTCAGAAAAGGTTAGGGGAGGGGACCCACTGGAACAGCTGTTGGGAGACAGATGGTAGCCTCCCATCAAAGCCATACAGCATGTTCTTTAATGTGCACAGGGTATGTCTCTCCCGCACACGGGGCAACGGCTTAATGTTCCCATCTGACTGACGGCAACCATTCAAGCCCATCAGTGTCCCTTGCTGATCGTGGGCAGAGTGGAGAGACTAGGGAGCTAGCAACTGTTTCAGTAACACAAACTTTGTGTGTTTTGCTAGCTCTATCTAAGGCAGTGGTCAGCAGTGACTTCGGTCTTAGTAGGGCATGTCCTTCTAATGGAAGACATGTAAAAGCTAGGAGTAACCCCTAGGATTCTTCTCTGTCCTATGTGTTGCAAATGAAAAAATAAGACAAGATGGGAAGGTTTTATTTTGTCTTGAGTTTCACTCATTAATTTTCTGCTGATATGAGGGCAAAAATTAATGATTCATAATAATGAGTAACTTCAGTGAAATGATTTAGCTTTTGGGTTGAAGATTTTCAAGTCTTTGAGGGATATGAGAAGTTTTTTTAAGGGAGTAAAATAAAATACTATTTAAAAAAGAAATTTTCGAATAAAAATATTGTCTAAAAAAGAATATTTCTTTTTAAACAATATTTTTATTGAAATTTTTCGTATGAAAATACTGTTTGAAATGAAATTTTTAAAGAAAAATGCTGTTTAAAAAATATATTTTCAAATAAAAATATTGTTTGAAAAAGAAATTTTCGAATAAAAATACTGAGTATAATAATACAAATATCTTTTTATTAATTATTGTCTCACAGTCGATACTTCTACCCTTGGGGATATGTGAGTTGTTGGGTTGGGTTGTTTTACCTCTGAGCGGCACTTTTTTGCACACCATGGGCTAAATGGCCAGGTCACAAGGACCCCGAAGGCTCAGAGAAGGTTGGGGGAGGGGACCCACTGGAACAGCTGTTGGGAGACAGATGGTAGCCTCCCGTCAAGGCCATCCAGCGTGTTCTTTAATGTGCACAGGGTATGGCTCTCCCACACACGGGGCCACGGCTTAACGTCCCATCCGACGGACGGCGGCCTTTCCAAGCCCATCGGTGTCCCCTACTACTGACCGTGGGCAGGGCGAGAAATTTTACGGAGATAAATCTCAACGCTGACCCAGCTGAGACTCGAACCTGGGAACTACAGATTACGAGCCTGGCGCGCTACTGACTGAGCCACCCCGCCCCAGGATATGTGGGCGAAGTTTGAGAACATACATGGACATAACTGAAATATTTGACTTTTTTTTTCAAGTTTTATAGCTCTGTATCATTTTTGTGTTTTGCACATTCAAAAAATATCCAGTAACAAATAAAGCAAAAGAAATGCGTTTGAAAGTTTTAGTTACTTAGGTGTACTTAAACTTATTTTAGAGACCGGCCAAACGCTATTATTATCAATAACAACAGCAACAATTTTGTTTTGTTTTTTTACTTTTTGATAATGAGGAGGAGAGCAACAATAACGATATTACATTTTCATCAAATATTACATCCCAAAAATTTTTAATAAAAAATTAAGTGGAAACTGCAAGAAGAAAACAAAAAAAATGAACAATCAAACAAAGAATATTTTTGTTATCCATCAAATAACCTAAGGTTTAAACAAAATCATTTTAATCAAAACCATAACTAATTTTCCAAAACTCCTGAGTTGAAAAGTTCAATGTAGCGAGGTCTGAGAGGAGCCTGTCAGTTTATATGCCACAGTAGGAGATCTGAGAGGATGGCAGGACCTCAGCAGAAAAACGACACACACATCCATGTCTAATCCGGGGCTCGAACCTAGGTCCCTTAGATCAGTAGCCAAGCGTGCTAACCACTCGGCCACGGAACGGCTACGCAGAACGATAGAATAATTAAATCGTTAGTCTTTATGGTCTGGTTGAAGGTTACCGTTACTTAAAGCTTATTTTCCAATTTATAAAAAAAAATTGTTTTATTTCTTCTTGTTTTAAAAAAATTCGAGCTAATATTTCATTTTGTCGTCTGTCCATCTTGTACAGTCGCTCAAAAAAAATCCGAACTTTATGGTTGATAACAGAATTCAGAAAAAATATCTGGAAACGATTTTTTTAGAAATTAGTGATCTGGCAATCTTCGTGTCACGTGACTACAGAATTCAAGAAAAATATCTGGAGCGTGTACAGCAACTGTACACGCTCCAGTTACCGTTCACAGCAAACTGGAGCGTGTGCAGTTACTGCACACGCTCCAGTTTTCTGTGAACGGTAACTGCACACGCTCAATATTTCCGTGAGTGAGCCCACACGATCTAGTATCAAAATAATATGACCACCTACAGTCGCTCAAAAAAAATATCCGAACACTATGGTTGATAACAGAATTCAGAAAAAATATCTGGCAGCGATATGTTTAGAAATTAGTGATCTGGCAACCTTAAACTGCAAGATTTATTTTATTTAGAAATTAGTGATCTGGCAACATTCGTGTTACGTGGCACAAAGGTTGCCAGATCACTAATTTCTAAAAAAAATCGTTGCCAGATATTTTTTCTGCATTCTGTAATCAACCATAGTGTTCGGTTTCTTTTTTGAACGACTGTACACATTCAACGTTTTTGGAAATAAATGGAATATTATTTGTGTATTAGATAGGTACTAATCAAATATTAGGATTTTCATTTTTTTTTTAAATATTTTAATGGTCTCAGTTTCCACTATTAGAGGACTCTGGATTCGGATAATGCAAAACTTCAAATGAATATTATAAAGGATTTAATCATTAAAAGCATTTGCAATTTTGGTGGTAAAATGTGTTGTTTAAAGAGTTTGATTGGCAGTAGCGAATTGCATTCTTATTCATGAGGTGGATGGGCGAAATGCAACTTTTTTATTTCAGTGGAAAGAAATGAAATATTTTTGATTTCATAGGAACCAGAAAAATATTACGGTTCGTATTTTACATTTTTCCAAAAGAGTTCGAATTTCAACCTGGGGCTGGAGACGGAGGCTAAAGTTGTGGAACAGTTATTCCCTGTGAGAATGAGCATACCGTATTTTCGAGAGGCAATATGTTCTTTATTTTACTTATAACCTGTCACTAGTTTGAATATCAGTATATTATGTGATGTAATAATCTTTGGAAATGCTGATATTCCGAAATTAAAAACACATTGCGTACTTTTATATTACATAATATATTACTACCAATGTATTGAGTCATGTCCATGTTATTAGAAAGCCACATTGATAGCTTTCTAATTTTATTCCATTACTACTTACAATAAAGTGTATTTTATCAATGTCATAAATCTAGTTTTTCAAAGTAAACTTTAAAAGCATTCCGTTAAAAGAATTTACATATATTTAATTACATTATTATTTACATATATATTTTGAGTCACCATAAGCTCAGTCTAGCAAATCAGTTCCTGTAAGTGGTCTGCCCTGCATAGTCGAAGTATATACGGGAAAGCCAACCTGTTGGGTTGTTTTACCTCTAAGCGGCACTTTTTTGCACACCATGGGCTAAATGGCCAGGTTACATGGACCCCGAAGGCTCAGAGAAGGTTGGGGGAGGGGACCCACTGGAACAGCTGTTGGGAGACAGATGGTAGCCTCCCGTCAAGGCCATCCAGCGTGTTCTTTAATGTTGGGTTGTTTTACCTCTGAGCGGCACTTTTTTGCACACCATGGGCTAAATGGCCAGGTTACATGGACCCCGAATTCTCAGAGAAGGTAGGGCGAGGGGACCCACTGGAACAGCTGTTGGGAGACAGATGGTAGCCTCCCGTCAAGGCCATCCAGCGTGTTCTTTAACGTGCACAGGGTATGGCTCTCCCGCACACGGGGCCACGGCCCATCCGACGGACGGCGGTCTTTCCAAGCCCATCGGTGTCCCCTACTGACTGTGGGCAGGGCGGGGAATTTTGCGGAGAAAACCAACCTGTACTGCCAATGACCAGGAAATGTCAAACATTTTTGTAAAGGAGGTAATTTGATAGAATGGCAGAACAAGTAATTGAATTACCAGCTCAATTTCCTTTATCTATTGATGTGTAGAATTTTAATTAGAATAAGAATCTTTCTTGCAGTTCTATTCTAAGAATAAATATAGACTGCTTTAAACAGAATTTCAGTTCTCAGTTGCACAAAAATATTAATCTCAGTACACGAAACGTCTTCGAGTGCCTGAGGTTATGCTCTCCTGGCACAAACCAATGTCTTTCAAGCATTTGTGCTCCTTACACCTCTAAGCTTGACAGTCCTGGTGGCAAAGTGGTCAGTGTGATTAGCGGCTTATCAAAGGGAACTGGATTTGACCTCTTGGTTGATGGATTAGCGCACGTGGCTACTGATAAAAAACACTCATCTGAAGGGAAGTAGAGAAACGTGAAGAGTATCTCAGTAATATTTCTTTCTACTGCAAACTTAGAATCCTAATAGCATCTCCTTCAATCAGACAACCCCATTTCGTCTCAGTAACATGTTCTTAAATGACATAACCTCGTTTCAGTATCAGCAATGGGATCTCATTTCCATCTCAGTAGCGTGCTTGAATTATACAACTTTCTATGACACTTAATTTTTGTCTCAGTAATCAATTCCTTCAATTAGACAACCTCATTTTTGTCTCGGTAGCATCTCCTTCAGTTAGACAACCTGATTTTTGTCTCGGTAGCATCTCCTTCAATTAGACAACCACATTTTTGTCTCGGTAGCATCTCCTTCAATTAGACAACCTCATTTTTGTCTCGGTAGCATCTCCTTCAATTAGACAGCCTCATTTTTGTCTCGGTAGCATCTCCTTCAATTAGACAACCTCATTTTTGTCTCGGTAGCATGTCCTTCAATTAGACAACCTCATTTTTGTCTCGGTAGCATCTCCTTCAATTAGACAACCTCATTTTTGTCCAGGTAGCATCTCCTTCAATTAGACAACCTCATTTTTGTCTCGGTAGCATCTCCTTCAATTAGACAACCTGATTTTTGTCTCGGTAGCATCTCCTTCAATTACACAGCCTCATTTTTGTCTCGGTAGCATCTCCTTCAATTAGACAACCTCATTTTTGTCTCGGTAGCATCTCCTTCGATTAGACAACCTCATTTTTGTCTAGGTAGCATCTCCTTCAATTAGACAACCTCATTTTTGTCTCGGTAGCATCTCCTTCAATTAGACAACCTGATTTTTGTCTCGGTAGCATCTCCTTCAATTAGACAACCTCATTTTTGTCTCGGTAGCATCTCCTTCAATTAGACAACCTTATTTTTGTCTCGGTAGCATCTCCTTCAATTATACAACCTCATTTTTGTCTCGGTAGCATCTCCTTCAATTATACAACCTCATTTTTGTCTCGGTAGCATCTCCTTCAATTAGACAACCTCATTTTTGTCTCGGTAGCATCTCCTTCAATTAGACAACCTCTTTTTTGTCTCGGTAGCATCTCCTTCAATTAGACAACCTCATTTTTGTCTCGGTAGCATCTCCTTCAATTAGACAACCTCATTTTTGTCTCGGTAGCATCTCCTTCAATTAGACAACCTCATTTTTGTCTCAGTAGCATCTCCTTCATTTATACAACCTCATTTTTGTCTCGGTAGCATCTCCTTCAATTAGACAACCTCATTTTTGTCTCGGTAGCATCTCCTTCAATTATACAACCTCATTTTTGTCTCGGTAGCATCTCCTTCAATTATACAACCTCATTTTTGTCTCGGTAACATCTCCTTCAATTAGACAACCTCATTTTTGTCTCGGTAGCATCTCCTTCAATTAGACAACCTCATTTTTGTCTCGGTAGCATCTCCTTCAATTAGACAACCTCATTTTTGTCTCGGTAGCATCTCCTTCAATTAGACAACCTCATTTTTGTCTCGGTAGCATCTCCTTCAATTAGACAACCTCATTCTTGTCTCGGTAGCATCTCCTTCAATTAGACAATCTCATTTCCATCTCAGCAATGTTTCCTTCATTGAGACAACATTATTTTTGTATTGGTAACGTGTGACACATAACACTTCAGTGAGACAGCCTCATTTCAGCCTCAACAATATTTTATTTTGTGAGGCAACCTCATGTCTGTCTCAGTGACATGGCCATATAGGAGACAGCCTTATCTTTGTCTCAGTAATATTTCCTTATATGAGACAACCTTACTCTTGTCTGAGCAGCTTTTCTTTCAACGAGATAACCTTGTTTATATTTCAGTAACTTGTATTTCAATGGAATAACCTCATTTCTGTCTCGGTAACATCCCTTTAAATTAAACAATCTGATTTCCGTATCAGAAACATTTTTTTCTATCAGGCACACTAATTTCTATTCGAATAATATGTCCTTCAATGAGACAAACTCGTTTCTGTCTTGATAATACATATGTCCTTCTATGACACAACCTCATTTCTGTCTCAATAATATTTACTTCAATGGGATAACCTCATTTTTGTCTCAGTAACATATTTTTGAATTGGACAATCCCATTTCCATCCCAGTAACATGTCTTTGAATGGTACAACCTCATTTCTCTCTCAGCAAGATATCCTTTAATGAAATAACCTCCTATCTGTCTCTGTGACATATTCCAAAATGGACAACTTTATTTCTGTCTGAGCAATATTTTCTTCTATGAGACAACTCCATTCTAATACCAGCAACATTTCCTTCAATGGGACAACCTCATTTGTAAAATGAACTTGGGTAGGTTTACCTCTGAGTGGGGGGCGGGGGTGGCTCAGCCGGTAGCGCGCCAGGCTCGTAATCTGCAGTTCCCAGGTTCAGAGTCCCAGCTGGGTCAGCGTTGAGATTTATCTCCGCAAAATTCCCCGCCCTGCCCATGGTCAGTAGGGGACACCGATGGGCTTGGAAAGACCGCCGTCCGTCGGATGGGACGTTTAGCCGTGGCCCCGTGTGCAGGAGAGCCATACCCTGTGCACGTTAAAGAACACGCTGGACGCCCTTGACGGGAGGCTACCATCTGTCTCCCAACAGCTGTTCCAGTGGGTCCCCTCTCCCAACCTTCTCTGAGCCTTCGGGGTCCCTGTGACCTGGCCATTTAGCCCATGGTGTGCAAAAAAGTGCCGCTCAGAGGTAAAACAACCCAACCCAACCTCTGAGTGGTTTTTTCGCAGCGATAATGGGATCGTTGGCCACGTCACAAAACTGCAGTGCCTCAGAACTGGATGTGATGAGGGGATCCGACGGATAGCTGTTAGCAGACAGATGGAATCCTCCCGTCAAGGTCACCGTACTGTCTTTTTTTTTGTTCAGAGGGTACGACTCTTCTATATACTGATTCACGGCTCAATATCCCATCCGACGGATGGTGACCTTTTCAAATGCATCGGTGACCCCTTTATCGTGGAAGGAGAAGTTGTCGGTGAGTGAATTGGAATCTGATATTCCGATTTGAATTGCATCCATATAAACGGAACGACATTTTCTGTTTCAAGAAGTTTTCCATCTCCAAAAAGTTGTTGTTGTGTTGTTTTACCTCTGAGCGGCACTTTTTTCCACACCATGTGCTAAATGGTTAGGTCACAAGGACTCCGAAGACGGCGCCACGGCTTAACGTCCCATCCGATGGACGGCGACCTTTCCAAGCCCATCGGTGTCCCTTACTGACCGTGGGCAGGGCGGGGAATTTTGCGGAAATAAATCTCAACGCTGACCGCGCTGGGACTACATATTATGAGCCTGCCGCGCTACCGACTGAGCCACCCCCGCCCCTCTCTAAAAAGAAACGGATTAACCTATGTGTCATATCTTTGTTTGCTATTTCGTTTCTCGTTATCCAGAAACAGAAGTTATTATCATTCTGCATATTTCGTGACCCTATCTATGAATCCTGTGTTCCAAATGTTTCACGCGACATCCAGAAGTCTCTTGCATACTGATAAAGGATCCCCATTGCCGTCTCTATCCGTTGGCTTTGATTGGTTGCCGCATTTTGCTGTCGGGGACCTACCACTTCGTGCCGAAGTGAGAGAGCGCGCGCTCCGTATAATGAGGTCTCCTTGGCCTCTGGTGCAGTGGAGGGTGCGCATGCGTCGATTGTAGCAAGAAAGCTGCAAATGGAAATTTCGGATACGGAGCTGCTTTAACGATGGTTGCATTTTGGAAAAGAATTTTAAGACGTTTGAAGGTTTGTAAGAATCGAAAACGCGTTTAAAGCTCTCTAACCTTTTTAGAATAAGCTCTTTACCTCGGTTTCAGACTGTCCTATCTGTAGATATTCCACGTTTTTAATTTTAGAATTAATTGAAGAAATTCTTTTTTTAAGTTGGATGGATATTTCATGAAGTACAGTCGCTCTAAAAAATATCCGAACACTATGGTTGATTACAGAATTCAGGAAAAATATCTGGCAACGATTTTTTTAGAAATGCATCATCTGGCAACCTTCGTTTGTCACGTGACACGGAAGGTTACCAGATCACTAATTTCTAAAAAAAGTCGTTGCCAGATATTTTTTCTGAATTCTGTAATCAACCATAGTGTTCGGATATTTTTTTTGAGCGACTGTAGGTGGTCATATTATTTTGATACTAGATCGTGTAGGCTCACTCACGGAAATATTGAGCGTGTGCAGTTACCGTTCACAGCAAACTGGAGCGTGTGCAGTTACTGCACACGCTCCAGTTTGCTGTGCTCCAGTTTGCTGTACGACAAGGCGTAAAGATTTCACTCGCTATGTCCGGGGTTGGGTTGGGTTGTTTTACCTCTGAGCGGCACTTTTTTGAACACCATGGGCTAAATGGCCAGGTCATATGAACCCCGAAGGCTCAGAGAAGGTTGGGGGAGGGGACCCACTGGAACAGCTGTTGGGAGACAGATGGTAGCCCCCCGTCAAGGACATCCAGCGTGTTCTTTAACGTGCACAGGGTATGTCTCTCCCGCACACGGGGCCACGGCTTAACGTACCATCCGACGGACGGCGGCCTTTCTAAGCCCATCGGTGTCCCATACTGACCGTAGGCAGGGCGAGGAATTTTGCGGAGATATATGTCCAGGGTGTGTGTATGATAAAACCATTTTCATTTAAGAAATAAGTAAAAATACTTCTAGTATTGAGAAAGTACCAATAAAATATTATCAACTTCATTTATCAAATCATCTATTAGTCCGAATTTAAACTGCTAGAGGGCGCTAAAGACGGAAAATTGGAGCCTCTGCACACGCTCCAGTTTGCTGTGAACGGTAACTGGAGCGTGTACAGTTGCTGTACACGCTCCAGATATTTTTCCTGAATTCTGTAATCACGTGACACGAAGGTTGCCAGATCACTCATTTGTAAAAAAAATCGTTGTCAGATATTTTTTCTGAATTCTGTAATCAACCATAGTGTTCGGATATTTTTTTGAGCGACTGTATTTATGATTCGTTCACAAATACAGTCGCTCAAAATAGAATCGCTCGAAATAATATGATAGCGCCCCCTAACGCTGAAAATGTTTGAAAAATGAATTAATTTTAAGAGAATATTGCGAACGATGGGCATGTTTCACTACTAGACATTTGAAATTTTGGGTGGTAAAAGGTCAAGGCGTTAACATTGGAGCAATGACTTGCCCGTCGGGAGGGGGGGGGGGCACTATTTTGTTTCAAAAGAAAAAAGAAAAATTATTTTTGTATCGGATAAATATTAATAAACTATTATTGTTGGTAATATTCTAATCATGCTTTCAGTTGGCATTTCCACTGTTAGATTGTGCTAATTAAAACTACCAAAGCCTTAAGCGAATTTTTCGAATGATATGCTAGAAATTTGAATTTTGGGTATTGGAGTGTCATGATAATTTAAATTGACAGTAATGATTTCACTCCCTATGCCCGGGGTGTGTGTATGATAAAACCATTTTCATTTAAGAAATAAGTAAAAATACTTTTAGTACTGAGAGAGTACCAATAAAATATTTTCAACTTCATTTATCAAATCATCTATTAGTTCGAATTTAAACTGCTAGAGGGCGCTAAAGACGGAAAATTGAAGCCTCTGAATGTTTTATTAGTTGTCATTAGTAACATTTTCATATTTGAAGCACTTTACAGTTGCAAAGTAAGCAGAAACATTTTCTTGAGCCAGGAGATCTGAACCCCTTCAGTTCCTGATGTGCAAAAATTGACTTGAGACGAGTGGGATATTTCCCATCCCCCCCCCCATCATTACTACGATCTCATAGGGGAGAAAATTTGGCTTGGGACAGGTGGTGCACACCCCTCCACACGTCAGCTCCTTATGTGGAAAGGTTGACCAAATATGGGTGAGATTTCTCTCTACCACTACCACGAGCTCCTGGTGAGGAAACAGTGTCTTGAGCCTCGTGGGATCTCAACCCACGAGCTCCTGGTGAGGAAAAATTGCCTTGAGCCTAGTGGAATCTCAACCTGCGAGCTCCTAGTGAGGAAATATTGCCTGGGGGGATCTCAACCCACGAGCTCCTGGTGAGAAAAAATTGCCTTGAGCATGGGTGGACCCAAGAGCTCCTGGTGAGAAAAAAATTGTCTTGAGCCTGGGGGGATCTCAACCCACGAGCTTCTGGTGAGGAAAAATTGCCTTGAACCTGGTGGGATCTCAACACACGAGCTCCTGATGAGGACAAAATGCCTTGAGCCTGGTGGGTTCTCAAACCATGAGCTCCTGATGAGGACAAAATGCCTTGAGCCTGGGGGGTTCTCAAACCATGATCTCCTGGTGAGGAAAAATTGTCTTGAGCCTCGTGGGATCTCAACCCACGAGCTCCTGGTGGGAAAAAATTGTCTTGAGCCTGGAGGGGATCTCAACCCACGAGCTCCTGGTGAGGAAAAATTGCCTTGAGCCTGGGGGGATCTCAACCCACGAGCTCCTGGTGAGGAAAAATTGCCTTGAGCCTGGGGGGATCTCAACCCACGAGCTCCTGGTGAGGAAAAATTGCCTTGAGCCTCGTGGGATCTCAACCCACGAGCTCCTGGTGAGGAAAAATTGCCTTGAGCATGGGGGGATCTCAACGCACGAGCTCCTGGTGAGAACAAAAATTGTCTTGAGCGTGGGGGATCTCAACCCATGAGCTCCTGGTGAGGAAAAATTGCCTTGAGCCTGGGGGGATCTCAACCCACGAGCTCCTGTTGAGAAAAAAATTGCCTTGAGCATGGGGGGATCTCAATGCACGAGCTCCTGGTGAGAACAAAAATTGTCTTGAGCGTAGGGGATCTCAACCCACGAGCTCCTGGTGAGGAAAAATTGCCTTGAGCCTGGTGGGATCTCAACCCACGAGCTCCTGGTGAGGAAAAATTGCCTTGAGCCTGGTGGGATCTCAACCCACGAGCTCCTGGTGAGGAAATATTGCCTTGAGCCTGGGGGGATCTCAACCCACGAGCTCCTGATGAGGAAATATTCCCTTGAGCCTGGGGGGATCTCAACCCACGAGCTCCTGATGAGGAAATATTCCCTTGAGCTTGGGGGGATCTCAACCCACGAGCTCCTGGTGAGGAAAAATTGCCTTGAGCCTGGTGGGATCTCAACCCACGAGCTCCTGGTGAAGAAATATTGCCTTGAGCATGGAGGGATCTCAACCCACGAGCTCCTGGTGAGGAAATATTGCCTTGAGCCTGGGGAATCTCAACTCACGAGCTTCTGGTGAGGAAAAATTGCCTTGAGCCTGGTGGGATCTCAACCCACGAGCTCCTGATGAGAAACAACTGCCTTGAGCCCGAGGGGATCTCAACCCACGAGCTCCTGGTGAGAAAAAACTGCCTTGAGCCTGGGGGGATCTCAACCCACGAGCTCCTGGTGAGAAAAAACTGCCTTTAGCCAGGGGATCTCAACCCACGAGCTCCTGGTGAGAAAAAACTGCCTTGAGCCTGATGAGAAAAAACTGCCTTGAGCCTGGGGGGATCTCAACCCACGAGCTCCTGGTGAAGAAAAATTGTCTTGAGCCTGGTGGGATCTCAACCCACGAGTTCCTGGTGAGGAAAAATTGCCTTGAGCCTGGGGGATCTCAACCCACGAGCTCCTGTTGAGAAAAAAATTGCCTTGAGCATGGGAGGATCTCAACGCACGAGCTCCTGGTGTGAAAAAAAAATTGTCTTGAGCCTGGGGGATCTCAACCCACGAGCTCCTGGTGAGGAAAAATTGTCTTGAGCCTGGGGGATCTCAACCCACGAGCTCTTGGTGAGGAAAAATTGTCTTGAGCCTGGGGAATCTCAACCCACGAGCTCCTGGTGAGATCTCAACCCACAAGCTCCTGGTGAGGAAAAATTGCCTTGAGCTTCGTGGGATCTCAACCCACGAGCTCCTGGTGAGGAAAAATTTCCTTGAGCCTGGGGGGATCTCAACCCCACGAGATCCTGGTGAGAAAAAAATTGCCTTGAGCCTGGGGTGGATCTCGACGCATGAGCTCCTGGTGAGGAAAAATTGCATTGAGTCTGGGTGGATCTCAACCCAGAAGCTCCTGGTGAGAAAAAAATTATCTTGAACCTGGGGGTATCTCAACCCACGAGCTTCTGGTGAGAAAAAATTGCCTTGATTCTGGGTGGATCTCAACCCACAAGCTCCTGGTGAGAAAAAAATTATCTTGAGACTTGGGGGATCTCAACCCACGAGCTCCTGATGAGGAAAAATTGTCGTGAGCCTGAGGGATCTCAACCCACGAGCTCTTGGTGAGGAAAAATTGTCTTGAGCCTGGGGAATCTCAACCCACGAGCTCCTGGTGAGAAAAAATTGTCTTGAGCCTGGTGGGATCTCAACCCACAAGCTCCTGGTGAGGGAAAATTGCCTTGAGCTTCGTGGGATCTCAACCCACGAGCTCCTGGTGAGGAAAAATTTCCTTGAGCCTGGGGGGATTTCAACCCCACGAGATCCTGGTGAGAAAAAAATTGCCTTGAGCCTGGGGTGGATCTCGACGCACGACCTCCTGGTGAGGAAAAATTGCATTGAGTCTGGGTGGATCTCAACCCAGAAGCTCCTGGTGAGAAAAAAATTATCTTGAGCCTGGGGGTATCTCAAACCACGGGCTACTGGTGAGGAAATATTGTCTTGAGCCAGGGGGATCTCAACCCACGAGCTCCTGATGAGGAAAAATTGTCTTGAGCCTGGGGGTATCTCAACCCACGAGATTCTGGTGAGAAAAAATCGCCTTGATTCTGGGTGGATCTCAACCCACAAGCTCCTGGTGAGAAAAAAATTATCGTGAGACTTGGGGGATCTCAACCCACGAGCTCCTGATGAGGAAATATTGTCTTGAGCCTGGGGGATCTCAACCCACGAGCTTCTGGTGAGAAAAAATCGCCTTGATTCTGGGTGGATCTCAACCCACAAGCTCCTGGTGAGAAAAAAATTATCTTGAGACTTGGGGGATCTCAACCCACGAGCTCCTGATGAGGAAAAATTGTCTTGAGCCTGGGGGATCTCAACCCATGAGCTCCTAATGAGGAAAAATTGTCTTGAGCCTGGGGGTATCTCAACCCACGAGCTTCTGGTGAGAAAAAATCGCCTTGATTCTGGGTGGATCTCAACCCACAAGCTCCTGGTGAGAAAAAAATTATCTTGAGACTTGGGGAATCTCAACCCACGAGCTCCTGATGAGGAAATATTGTCTTGAGCCTGGGGGATCTCAACCCACGAGCTCTTGGTGAGGAAAAATTGTCTTGAGCCTGGTGGGATCTCAACCCACGAGCTCCTGGTGAAGAAATATTGCCTTGAGCATGGAGGGATCTCAACCCACGAGCTCCTGGTGAGGAAATATTGCCTTGAGCCTGGGGAATCTCAACTCACGAGCTTCTGGTGAGGAAAAATTGCCTTGAGCCTGGTGGGATCTCAACCCACGAGCTCCTGATGAGAAACAACTGCCTTGAGCCCGAGGGGATCTCAACCCACGAGCTCCTGGTGAGAAAAAACTGCCTTGAGCCTGGGGGGATCTCAACCCACGAGCTCCTGGTGAGAAAAAACTGCCTTTAGCCAGGGGATCTCAACCCACGAGCTCCTGGTGAGAAAAAACTGCCTTGAGCCTGATGAGAAAAAACTGCCTTGAGCCTGGGGGGATCTCAACCCACGAGCTCCTGGTGAAGAAAAATTGTCTTGAGCCTGGTGGGATCTCAACCCACGAGTTCCTGGTGAGGAAAAAATTGCCTTGAGCATGGGAGGATCTCAACGCACGAGCTCCTGGTGTGAAAAAAAAATTGTCTTGAGCCTGGGGGATCTCAACCCACGAGCTCCTGGTGAGGAAAAATTGCCTTGAGCCTGGGTGGATCTCAACCCACGAGCTCCTGGTGAGAAAAAATTATCTTGATCCTGGGGGATCTCAACCCACGAGCTCCTGGTGAGGAAAAATTGCCTTGAGCCTGGGGGGATCTCAACCCATGAGATCCTGGTGAGAAGAAATCGTCTTCAGCCTGGAGGGGATCTCAACCCGCGAGCTCCTGGTGAGAAAAAATTGTCTTGAGCCTGGTGGGATCTCAACCCACAAGCTCCTGGTGAGGAAAAATTGCCTTGAGCTTCGTGGGATCTCAACCCACGAGCTCCTGGTGAGGAAAAATTTCCTTGAGCCTGGGGGGATCTCAACGCCACGAGATCCTGGTGAGAAAAAAATTGCCTTGAGCCTGGGGTGGATCTCGACGCACGAGCTCCTGGTGAGGAAAAATTGCATTGAGTCTGGGTGGATCTCAACCCAGAAGCTCCTGGTGAGAAAAAAATTATCTTGAGCCTGGGGGTATCTCAACCCACGAGCTTCTGGTGAGAAAAAATTGCCTTGATTCTGGGTGGATCTCAACCCACAAGCTCCTGGTGAGAAAAAAATTATCTTGAGACTTGGGGGATCTCAACCCACGAGCTCCTGATGAGGAAAAATTGTCTTGAGCCTGGGGGATCTCAACCCACGAGCTCTTGGTGAGGAAAAATTGTCTTGAGCCTGGGGAATCTCAACCCACGAGCTCCTGGTGAGAAAAAATTGTCTTGAGCCTGGTGGGATCTCAACCCACAAGCTCCTGGTGAGGAAAAATTGCCTTGAGCTTCGTGGGATCTCAACCCACGAGCTCCTGGTGAGGAAAAATTTCCTTGAGCCTGGGGGGATCTCAACCCCACGAGATCCTGGTGAGAAAAAAATTGCCTTGAGCCTGGGGTGGATCTCGACGCACGAGCTCCTGGTGAGGAAAAATTGCATTGAGTCTGGGTGGATCTCAACCCAGAAGCTCCTGGTGAGAAAAAAATTATCTTGAACCTGGGGGTATCTCAACCCACGAGTTTCTGGTGAGAAAAAATTGCCTTGATTCTGGGTGGATCTCAACCCACAAGCTCCTGGTGAGAAAAAAATTATCTTGAGACTTGGGGGATCTCAACCCACGAGCTCCTGATGAGGAAAAATTGTCTTGAGCCTGGGGGATCTCAACCCACGAGCTCTTGGTGAGGAAAAATTGTCTTGAGCCTGGGGAATCTCAACCCACGAGCTCCTGGTGAGAAAAAATTGTCTTGAGCCTGGTGGGATCTCAACCCACAAGCTCCTGATGAGGAAAAATTGCCTTGAGCTTCGTGGGATCTCAACCCACGAGCTCCTGGTGAGGAAAAATTTCCTTGAGCCTGGGGGGATTTCAACCCCACGAGATCCTGGTGAGAAAAAAATTGCCTTGAGCCTGGGGTGGATCTCGACGCACGACCTCCTGGTGAGGAAAAATTGCATTGAGTCTGGGTGGATCTCAACCCAGAAGCTCCTGGTGAGAAAAAAATTATCTTGAGCCTGGGGGTATCTCAAACCACGGGCTACTGGTGAGGAAATATTGTCTTGAGCCAGGGGGATCTCAACCCACGAGCTCCTGATGAGGAAAAATTGTCTTGAGCCTGGGGGTATCTCAACCCACGAGCTTCTGGTGAGAAAAAATCGCCTTGATTCTGGGTGGATCTCAACCCACAAGCTCCTGGTGAGAAAAAAATTATCGTGAGACTTGGGGGATCTCAACCCACGAGCTCCTGATGAGGAAATATTGTCTTGAGCCTGGGGGATCTCAACCCACGAGCTTCTGGTGAGAAAAAATCGCCTTGATTCTGGGTGGATCTCAACCCACAAGCTCCTGGTGAGAAAAAAATTATCTTGAGACTTGGGGGATCTCAACCCACGAGCTCCTGATGAGGAAAAATTGTCTTGAGCCTGAGGGATCTCAACCCATGAGCTCCTAATGAGGAAAAATTGTCTTGAGCCTGGGGGTATCTCAACCCACGAGCTTCTGGTGAGAAAAAATCGCCTTGATTCTGGGTGGATCTCAACCCACAAGCTCCTGGTGAGAAAAAAATTATCTTGAGACTTGGGGGATCTCAACCCACGAGCTCCTGATGAGGAAATATTGTCTTGAGCCTGGAGGATCTCAACCCACGAGCTCTTGGTGAGGAAAAATTGTCTTGAGCCTGGTGGGATCTCAACCCACCAGCTCTTGGTGAGGAAAAATTGTCTTGAGCCTGGGGGATCTCAACCCACGAGCTCTTGGTGAGGAAAAATTGTCTTGAGGCTGGGGGATCTCAACCCACGAGCTCTAGGTGAGGAAAAATTGTCTTGAGCCTGGGGGGATCTCGACCCACCAGCTCCTGAAGTTGAAAATTGTTTTTAACCGGGTGGGAATTGAACCTATGATCTTCTGACATGTTTTCATCAGATCACATGGGACAGTGTTTCAACACAATATTATCTAATTGCCCACATTGACTTAGATCATAATAGTATTCAAAACTTTGTAAAAATTCATTCTCTTCGAAGCGAACGTCATAGTCTCCAAAAGCAATGCAATATTATTCTGGTTTAAAAAAAAGAAATCGAACCATTGATTGCGTGAAAAGGAAAAAATCGTTTTCAGAATCTGTTAACCGATGACGCCACTGAGTTTCTTTGCTCTTGTTCCTCTTTGCCACCTTCCGATTAGTCCCTTGACGATATCTGGCATTAGTATCAAAGGATGTTTTTCACAGAGAGGTTCTCAGAGGTTGAGCTGAGAGCCTTTAGTTGAAGCTCACTCAGCAGTGATGCTTGTTGACCAAATAACTCAAACGAAACCTCGTTAACCTCCTGTCACGTAGAGAGAATGGCAGGGGTGTAACACATGCAGCTCAGAGGTTGCTCATGTGGTTCGCACAATTGCAGTTATTCGCGAAAATGTTTTGCGTTTAGATTTTCAGCATGTTTTACTTTGACAAGTATTAAATGAATTGTTGTTTGTGTTCTTTTAACTTTTTTTCACTCCATGGGCTAAATGGCCAGGTAACAAGGACTTTGAAGGCTAGGAGAAGGTTGGAGGAGGGAACTCACTGGAACAGCTATTAGGTGACAGGTGGAAGCCCCTCGTCAAGGCCATCCAGCGTGTTCTTTAACGTTGGGTTGTTTTACCTCTGAGCGCACTTTTTTTGCACACCATGGGCTAAATGGCCAGGTCACATGGACCCCGAAGGCTCAGAGAAGGTTGGGGGAGGGGACCCACTGGAACAGCTGTTGGGAGACAGATGGTAGCCTCCCGTCAAGGCCATCCAGCGTGTTCTTTAAAGTTGGGTTGTTTTACCTCTGAGCGGCACTTTTTTGCACACCATGGGCTAAATTCTAAGGTCACATGGACCCCGATGGCTCAGAGAAGGTTGGGGGAGGGGACCCACTGGAACAGCTGTTGGGAGACAGATGGTAGCCTCCCGTCAAGGCCATCCAGCGTGTTCTTTAACGTTGGGTTGTTTTACCTCTGAGCGGCACTTTTTTGCACACCATGGGCTAAATTCTAAGGTCACATGGACCCCGAAGGCTCAGAGAAGGTTGGGGCAGGGGACCCACTGGAACAGCTATTGGGAGACAGATGGTAGCCTCCCGTCAAGGCCATCCAGTGTGTTCTTTAACGTTGGGTTGTTTTACCTCTGAGCGGCACTTTTTTGCACACCATGGGCTAAATTCTAAGGTCACATGGACCCCGAAGGCTCAGAGAAGGTTGGGGGAGGGGACCCACTGGAACAGCTGTTGGGAGACAGATGGTAGCCTCCCGTCAAGGCCATCCAGTGTGTTCTTTAACGTTGGGTTGTTTTACCTCTGAGCGGCACTTTTTTTGCACACCATGGGCTAAATGTCCAGGTCACATAGACCCCGAAGGCTCAGAGAAGGTTGGGGGAGGGGACCCACTGGAACAGTTGTTGGGAGACAGATGGTAGCCTCCCTTCAAGGCCATCCAGCGTGTTCTTTAACGTTGGGTTGTTTTACCTCTGAGCGGCACTTTTTTTGCACACCATGGGCTAAATGGCCAGGTCACATGGACCCCGAAGGCTCAGAGAAGGTTGGGGGAGGGAACCCACTGGAATAGCTGTTGGGAGCTGGTGAGGAAATATTTGCCTTGAGCCTGGGGGGATCTCAACCCACGAGCTCCTGGTGAGGAAACATTGCCTTGAGGCTGGGGGGATCGCAACACACGAGCTCCTGATGAGGAAATATTCCCTTGAGCCTGGGGGGGATCTCAACCCACGAGCTCCTGATGAGGAAATATTCCCTTGAGCATGGAGGGATCTCAACTCACGAGCTCCTGGTGAGGAAAAAAATTAAATAAAATTAAATAATAAAAAAATAAAATTAACGTTCCATTCGATGGACGGCGGCCTTTCCAAGCTCATCGGTGTCCCCTACTGACCGTGGGCAGGGCGAGGAGTTTAGCTGTGAGAGTTTACCAGTACCGATCTGAGGGGAGTTACGAATCCGGGAATTGCAGATTACCAGCCTGAGGCGCTACAGACAGAGCCATCTCCCTCTCCAGAATTAAATGGAAATCCTGCCTCTTCTGTTCCTGAAGTGCTAATTTTTGTAACGCGAATATTGTGTTAATACAGTGGACCCCCGATATAACGCGCATGTCGGGCGGGAAACAACACCCGCGTTATAAGGTGAACCGCGTTATACCGAGCGGCGCGGTGGCGACACAATAAATTTCACACTGTAAGCTTTTCTTTTACTCATCATGCATACAATAATTAAACACTATTCAAAATACATGCAGGAACTCAATACATACACAATTACTCAATACGCAGTAACAATAAAATGCGATACTCACTAACGCCGCACGGACCTGTATAAACATGTTTGAACTTATCGCGAACATCGCCCGCGCTATAACCGAGTGCGCGGTATAGCGAGCAGCGCTATAACGAAGGTCCACTGTATGTTATTTCTGAGCAACTTACTAAATTGGGTTCTACTCGATTTCAAAACCGCCCTCCCCTGAACCAGAGATTTAATGTTTCGTTTAAACCGGAAAACAACCCGGAAAAAATATGCCTTTCATAATGGTTTGTGGCTTTTTCTTATAAAAATTTTAAATTCTTAAACTGTCGATTTGTTTGAGAGTATTTGCCAAATTACAATCGCTCAAAAAAAGTATCCGAACACTATGGTTGATTACAGAATTCATAAAAAAATATCTGGCAACGTTTTTTTTAGAAATTAGCGATCTGGCAACCTTCGTGTCACGTGATTACAGAATTCAGAAAAAATATCTGGAACGTGTACAGCAACTGTACATGCTCCAGTTACCGTTCACAGCAAACTGGAGCGTGTGCAGTTACTGCACACGCTCAATATTTCCGTGAGTGAGCCCACACGATCCAGGTCTTTGTGAGCTCACACGATCCAATGTGCTGTGAACATTAACCGCAACCGCTCCAGTTTGCTGTGAACGGTAACTGCACATGCTTAATATTTCTGTGAGTGGGCCCACGCGATCCAGGTTTTTGTGAGCTCACACGATCCAATGTGCTGTGAACATTAACCGCAACCGCTCCAGTTTGCTGTGAACGGTAACTGCACACGCTCAATATTTCCGTGAGTGAGCCCACACGATCCAGGTCTTTGTGAGCTCACACGATCCAATGTGCTGTGAACGGTAACTGCACACGCTTAATATTTCTGTAAGTGGGCCCACACGATCCAGGTTTTTGTGAGCTCACACGATCCAATGTGCTGTGAACATTAACCGCAACCGATCCAGTTTGCTGTGAACGGTAACTGCACACGCTCCATATTCATTACATTATATATTCCTACGCATTATATATATTGAAAAAAAAAAGTATCCGAACACTATGGTTGATTATAAAATTAAGAAAAAATATCTGGCAACGATTTCTTTTAGAGATGAGTGATCTGGCAACCTTCGTGTCACGTGACACGAATGTTGCCAGATCACTAATTTCTAAAAAAACGTTGCCAGATATTTTTTTTGAATTCTGTAATCAACCGTAGTGTTCGGATATTTTTTTAGCGACTGTACATATGCATAGAAAAAGACGAAAGAACGAATTATCATTAATTATTTTATGTTATGTGGTAATGTACGCCTCTACTACTAATAGAAGATGCGGAGACATTACATTAGATTAATAGAGGCAGTACTCGCTATAATGAATTAATGGGACCCAGAATGCCATTCGTTAAAAGAATATGAAAGTTCCATGTTAATGGAAGAGAAACTAATTTATTTGTTCATGACATCTTTACTGCATAATAGCAAAATATCGAAACAAATAAGATTTGGGCTGTTTTACCTCTGAGCTGCATTTTTCTTGTACACAATGCCCAGGTCACAAGAACCCCAAAGGTTCAGAGGGGTTGGCGGAAGGGGACTCATTGGACAGCTATTACCAGACAGATGGTAGCTTCCCGTCAAGGCCATTCAGCGTGGGGCGGGGGTGGCTCAGTCGGTAGCGTGCCAGGCTCGTAATCTGTAGTTCCAGGTTCGAATGTCAGCGTTGAGATTTATCTCCGCAAAACTCCCCGCCATGTCCACGGTCAGTAGGGAACACCGATGGGCTTGGAAAAGGCAGCCGTCCGTCAGATGGGACGTTAAACCCTTGCCCCCTGTGCACGTTAAAGAACACGCTGGATGGCCTTGACGGGAGGCTACCATCTGTCTCTCAACAGCTGTTCCAGTGGATATCCTCCCCCAACCTTCTGTGAGCCTTAGGGGTCCATGTGACCTGGCCATTTAGCCCATGGTGTGCAAAAAAGTGCCGCTCAGAGGTAAAACAACCCAACGTTAAAGAACCCGCTGGATGGCCTTGACGGGAGGCTACCATCTGTCTCTCAACAGCTGTTCCAGTGGATATCCTCCCCCAACCTTCTGTGAGCCTTCGGGGTCCATGTGACCTGGCCATTTAGCCCATGGTGTGCAAAAAAGTGCCGCTCAGAGGTAAAACAACCCAACTCAACCCACAAATATATTACGGTATTGTTGTTTGGGAAGACACCAGATATTTTTTTTTATATTTTGTCTACCGAAGGGAATGCTAAAATATAAAATCTTCTTTAACGTGCACACGGATTGACGGTTTAACATTCCATCCGACGGACAGCAGTCTTTATGCCCTCTACTAACTGAGGGAAAGGATTTTTTGAGGGCGAGAGGATGTTTCAGAGATAGGTCTCAACGTTGGCAGAAGTGAGACTCGATCCTGGAAACTGCAGATTACGAGCCTGGCCCGATACTGACTCAGACGACCCTCACCCCGCAAAAAATGCGAAATGGGAAGGCAAACATTACTCCGAATGTAAATTTTTCGGTAAAAAAACATCGAAATAGCAGCCGTTAAGATTTCGCTTGATGTTATAAAAAAAAAAATGCATAGTTTTTGTAGCCCAATACCATTTCTGCCAAAATCGACCCCAAATACAATACCGAAACTAATCAATAATGCAGAACCCGTTCGATGAAAGCGTGTCCTGTTCGGTCGCATTTTCTACGCACATGAGTTTCGATTGCAAATAATAATTTCTGCTTGATTGACAAGAATGAAATAAGATTGATCGCCTGGGTTATTTTTGGAAGCCAACGACGCACTGCGGTGTGGACGACCTCATAATATACATTTAGGAGAGGGAGGCGGGATGCCGAAAATAGACTCGCAGATCAATGTCGCTGCATTTCGAAGAATTAGAAAAGATAAAAATGAAACGGATTTTGAAAAGCAGCATTTTATCGAATAATTGTTTGTGATGTCGTTGTTTTCTGAAGTCAGAAAAAAGTTTTTAAACAAATTAAAAACGTTGTTTTATCTCTGGGTGGTACTTTCTTTTGCACACAATTGGTTAAATGGCCAGGTCACAAGGACCCCGAAAAGGCTCAGAGAAGGTTGGGAGAGGGGACCCACTGGAACAGCTGTTGGGAGACAGATGGTAGCCTCCCGTCAAGGCCATCCAGCGTGTTCTTTAACGCGCACAGGTGTGTTTTTTCCCGCACACGGGGAACGGCTTAACGTCCCATCCGATGGACGGTGGCCCTTTCCAAGCTCATTGGTTTCCCCTACTGACCGCGCGCAGGGCGGGGAGTTTTGCGGAGATAAATCTCAACGCTGACATAGCTGGGACTCGAACCTAGGAACTACAGATTATGAGCCTGGCGCGCTACCGACTGAGCCACCCCCGCCCCAGGTCCCTATGACCTTAAGAGATCAGAGAAGGTTGGGGAGGGACCCACTGGACAGCTGTTGGGAGACAGACGGTAGCCTCCCGTCAAGGCCATCCAGTGTGTTCTTTAAAGAGCATAGAATATAGCTCTCCTGCGCACGGAGCCACTGCTTAACGTACCTTGTGAGGGACGGCTGTCTTCCCAATCTCTCTGTGATCTCTTTCTGACCAAGGGTACTGTGAAGGTTAACGGAAAATCTCAAAACTCTCACAGGTGGGACTCCAGCCTGAAAACTGCGGATTACAAGTCTGGGGCGTTGCCAGTTGAATCAAACGCGCTCCCCAGGTCACAAGAACCCCAAGAGCTCAGAGAAGAGTCAGCTGTTAGGATACAGATGCAACTTTTCGATGAAAGCCATCCAACGTGTTCTTTACTAGTGGAGTGTGTCAGTCGGTAGCGCGCCAAGCTCGTAAACTGCTCAGTTCCAAGTTCGAGTTCTTCCTGGGCCAGCGTTGAGATGTTTCTCCGTGAAATTCCCCCCCCCCCCGTCTGCGCTCTGTCATATAGGGGGTACAGTCGCTCAAAAAAATATCCGAACACTATGGCTGATTAGAGAATTCAGAAAATATATCCGGCAACGATGCTTTTAGAAATTAGTGATCAGGCAACCTTCGTGTTAGGTAACACGAAGGATGCCTGATCACTAATTTCTAAAAAAAATCGTTGCCAGATATTTTTTCTAAATTCTGCAATCAGCCATAATGTTCGGATGGCTCAGGGAAGGTTGGGGGAGGGGACCCACTGGAACAGCTGTTGGGAGACAGATGGTAGCCTCCCGTCAAGGCCATCCAGCGTGTTCTTTAACGTTGGGTTGTTTACCTCTAAGCGGCACTTTTTTGCACACCATGGGCTAAATGGCCAGGTCACAAGGACCCCGAAGGCTCAGAGAAGGTTGGGGGAGGGGACCCACTGGAACAGCTGTTGGGAGACAGATGGTAGCCTCCCGTCAAGGCCATCCAGCGTGTTCTTTAACGTTGGGTTGTTTTACCTCTGAATGGCACTTTTTTGCACACCATGGGCTAAATGGCCAGTTCACATGGACCCCGAAGGCTCAGAGAAGGTTGGGGGAGGGGACCCACTGGAACAGCTGTTGGGAGACACATGGTAGCCTCCCGTCAAGGCCATCCAGCGTGTTCTCTAACGTTGGGTTGTTTTACCTCTAAGCGGCACTTTTTTGCACACCATGGGCTAAATGGCCAGGTCACATGGACCCCGAAGGCACAGAGAAGGTTGGGGGAGGAGACCCACTGGAACAGCTGTTGGGAGACAGATGGTAGCCTCCCGTCAAGGCCATCCAGCGTGTTCTTTAAAGTGCACAAGGTATAGCTTTCCTTAATACAGAGCCAAGGCTTTATGTTCTATCCGAGGTACGGCGACCTTTCCAAACCTATCGGTGTCCCCCTTTCTCACTGAGGGCAGGACGGGGTTTCTGCTGAGATAAATTAATGATGTTCTAGACTCGAACCTGAGAACTGTAGATGAGGAGCCTGGCGCTCTAATCTACCGCCTGAACCACCTTCGCCCCTTCGAATCTGTAGTTCCCAGGTTCTATAAAACTCCCCGCCCTGCCTTCGGTGAGTAGGGGACACCGATTGGCTTGGGAAGACCGCCGTCCGTCGGATGGGACATTAAGCCGTGGCCCCTGTGGAGGAAGAAGACTAGAGAAGAAGCTTGATAGCCTTGACAGGAAACTGCCATCTGTCTTCCAACAGCTGTCCAGTGAGTCCCCTTACCCCACCCTTCACTGAACCCTTGGGGTACTTGTGACCTGGCCATTTAGTGAAGTGCAACTCAGAGGAAAAACAAACTAGCCCAACAATAGTGTACAGTCGCTGAAAAATATGTCCGAACACTATGGTTGATTACAGAATACAGAAAAAAAACATCTGGCAACGAATTTTTTTAGCAATTAGTGATCTGGCAACCTTCGTGACACGAAGGTTGCCAGATCACTAATTTCTAAAACAAATCGTTGCCAGATGTTTTTTCTGTATTCTGTAATCAAGCGGATAAAAAAATAAATAAATACCCCCTCAAGTAGCTGCTTGCCACAGAGGTCTGACAGGAGCCTGTCAGTTTATATGCCACAATAGAAAGTCTGAGAGGATGGCGGGACCTCAGCAGAAAAACATTACTACATCCATGCCTTACCCGGGTCTCGAACCCAGGTCCCTTAGATCAGTAGCCCAGCGTGCTAACCACGCGGCCACGGGACGACTACATCAACCATAGTGTTTGGATATTTTTTTCAGCAACTGTACAGTTAAGGAAATAAAAGTAAAAAATAGATGAACCCAATTTTGATCGGAAGATTAATTATTTTACTTTCTCCTACTTTAACAGAGTCTGTAGTGGTCTTTTCCCATACATAAAAAAACATAAAAAACATTTTAATGTTGCGAAGAAAAAGTACAATAAATGTAGATATTCATGCTGCCTGACATTGTGTGTGGGGGGAAAATCTCTTTGGGTTATACAATCATTCTGTTAATGTGTCATCGATTTGAAAATATAGCTATTAAAGACTTGGCTTATAATAAACATGAAAAGACCATTAGCTCTGCGGACCTTTACATTAAGTATAATAGTTTTAAAACTTTGCCGTAGATCAGGAAGTTATTTGGGCAATCTTCAGTTTGGAAAATCAATTTTTATTGCCGTTTATAAAATGTTCTGGAGCGGTTAGCCTTAATGTGTTTTGTTTTTATTAAACTCCAGGTTATTTCGCATAGTGGGCTTCGTCTATTCCTTTCAAAAATGCCTTCAGTTTATAAAAAAAAGGATCCAAAATTGTTGTAACGGTGTACTTTTAATCACTTTAACAGCATTGATATTTTTAACACGTCTTTTCCTCGACAGTTTAGCTTATTATGAATGTAGGAAGGAAATATTGAACCGAGATTTGTATTAAATGTTCACACATCGAGTGAAGTTAAGTCTTTCTTAACTGCTAATTGTCTAGTTATTTTATTTTCGAAAAAATCAGGTGTTTTCGATGTAAATTGAGCAGTTTTTTTAGCGTTTTATCGTGAGAGCAAGAGAAATTGAAAGGAAGTCAAATTATTACTTAACGGAAATGCACTTTTAAGAATCTGTTTTCTGAAATTCTTTTTGAAGTTGTTTCCATTGAAAATTTCGTTTTCAAATATTTGTTTGTTTGTTTTTTTTCGTTTAATCGCACCATTACCGTCATTTAACTAAGTCATTAGAAAGTCATTAAAATAGCAACTAAAAGTTTTATTCCGTTACAAGAGTTCATTAATAAAATTAGCAAATTAATTTTTACTTCTAACTGTTTACGAAACTGTTACATATTTTGTTTGCAGAACTGATTTGGATATAGTGATTTAAATTTAGAGAGATTTATTATTCTCTCAATTTGTAAAATGTGTAAAAGATATAAAATTGATATCATGTGATTCAATTTACGTACAGTGGACCTTCGTTATAGCGCTGCTCGCTATACCGCGCACTCGGTTATAGCGCGGGCGAAGTTCGCGATAAGTTCAAACATGTTTATACAGGTCCGTGCGGTGTTAGTGAGCATCGCATTTTATTGTTACTGCGTATTGAGTAATTGTGTATGTATTGAGTTCCTGCATGTATTTTGAATAGTGTTTAATTATTGTATGCATGATGAGTAAAAGAAAAGCTTACAGTGTGAAATTTATTGTGTCGCCACCGCGCCGCTCGGTATAACGCGGTTCACCTTATAACGCGGATGTTGTTTCCCTCCCGACATGCGCGTTATATCGGGGGTCCACTGTATTATTACATCATATTTTAGTAACAAAATATTTTTATACAAAAAACGATGTCAAACTTAGTAGCAATCCTTGAAATAATTTGTTGAAAAAAATTCGGTTTCGTCCTGAGTGGGATTCGAACCCACATCTCCGAGAAGCATGCCAGGCGTCATCCTTGCTGAAAAGCAAAATCTTCCCCCCCCCCGTCTTTAGTAGTTTCCATAGCAACAACGCAAAGATTTCGCAGACTTAAATTTACGCACCACCAGCGAAGATACGTCCTTTGTTTTTAACACGTCATCACAAGTCTAGACATGCTTCCAAACAAGTCGTAGCTCGTTCACTTCGGAGGAAGGAGCGCAAAACTGCAGACACGTGCGATGAACTGTTTTGAACGCCCTCCGTATATATAATCCATGCAGTACGTTGGGTTGTTTTATCTCTGAGCGGCACTTTTTTGCACACCATGGGCTAGATGGTCAGGTCACAAGGACCCCGAATGCTCAGAGAAGGTTGAGGGAGGGGATCCACTGGAACAGCTGTTGGGAGACAGATGGTAGCCTCCCGTCAAGGCCATCCAGCGTGTTCTTTAACGTGCACAGGGTATGGCTCTCTCCCGCACACGGGGCCACGGCTTAACGTCCCATCCGTTGAACGGCGGCCTTTCCAAGCCCATCAGTGTCCCCTACTAACCGTGGGCAGGCGGGGAATTTTGCGGAGATAAATCTCAACGCTGACCCAGCTGGGACTCGAACCTGCGAACTACAGATTACGAGCCTGGCGCGCTACCGACTGAGCCATCCCCGCCCCCAATGCAGTAGGTAACAATTTCGGAATTTTTTGGGGAATGCGAATTCGTCACTTCGTATTTTCAGACATAATGTTTTGTCTGCCAGTTCATTCCATATATTATTTCTAACAGATCATTTAAGATGATTCATTATGAATAACAGAGATGATTTAAATGATGCTTGTTATTTTGTGGGATGAGTAAAGTGATGAAATGGCGCCAAACATTCAGTGTATACTAGCATACATGTTTTTCTTTTCCTTTGAAGATTTTTGAATCATTTATTTAAATTTGGTTATGGGAAAATGTATATAGAGAAGGAAATTTCTTATCCTACATTCATTTAATGACATGCTCCAGAGTCAGGCTCAGTCGGTAGCGCGCCAGGCTCGTAATTTGTAGTTAACAGGTTGGAGTCCCAGCTAGGTCAGAGTTGAAATTTATATCCGCAAAATTCCCCGCCCTGCCCACGGTCAGTAGGAGACACCGATGGGCTTGGAACTAGGCCGCCGTCCGTCGAATGGGACGTTAAGCCGTGGCCCCGTGTGCGGGAGAGCTATACCATGTGCACGTTAAAGAACACGCTGGATGGCCTTGACGGGAGGCTACCATCTGTCTCCCAACAGCTGTTCCAGTGGGTCCCCTCCCTAAACCTTCTCTGAGCCTTCGGGGTCCTTGTGACCTGGCCATTTGCCCATGGTGTGAAAAAAAGTGCTGGTCATAGGTAAAACAACCCAACTTTCTCACAAAGAACAAAATGATAAAACTATTTTCTTTAGTTTCGTTTCTAAACTTACAAAGTTTCGGAAATTGAAGTGAAAATTAATAATTATTTTGCATGAAACTTTTTCTCTTTCCAACTGCCGTTACAGTCGCTCAAAAAAAATATCCGAACACTATAGTTGATCACAGAGCTGAGAAAAAATATCTGGCAGCGATTTTTTTTATTTTATTTAGAAATTAGTGATCTGGCGTCCTTCGTGTCACGTGACACGAAGGACGCCAGATCACTAATTTCTAAGGGGCGGGGGTGGCTCAGTAGGTAGCGCGCCAGGCTCGTAATCTGTAGTTCCCAGGTTCGAGTCCCATCTGGGTCAGCGTTGATATTTATCTCCGCAAAATTCCCCGCCCTGCCCACGGTCAGTAGGGGACACCGATGGGCTTGGAAAGGCCGCCGTCCGTCGGATGGGACGTTAAGCCGTGGCTCCGTGTGTGGGAGAGCCATACCCTGTGCACGTTAAAGAACACGCTGGATGGCCTTGACGGGAGGCTACCATCTGTCTCCCAACAGCTGTTCCAGTGGGTCCCCTTCCCTAACCTTCTGTGAGCCTTCGGGGTCCATGTGACCTGGCCATTTAGCCCATGATGTTCAAAAAAGTGCCGCTCAGGGGTAAAACAACCCAACCCAACTAATTTCTAAAAAAAAAATCGCCACCAGATATTTTTTCTCAGCTTTGTAATCAACCATAGTGTTCGGATATTTTTTTGAGAGACTGTACCTTCTAAGATTGGACCTGCAACCTAGTTTCATTAAAAACGATTAACCCTATTAATACTCTTAGTTATAGTCTATATAAATATATAGTCCTCTGTTCGACAGTTTATAATTCCATACTCTGCTAATTAACCCTAACAGTGCAGACAATCAAGACCGATATCTACATTCTGTCTTCCCACACCAAACTCAAAAATAGCTCTCTTCTGCAAAGTGAGAGTCAGTTAAACACACTTCTGCCTTAAAGTCAATGTCGCAACCTGAAATAATAAAAATCAAATGGCAGAAATCTCGCATTTTGCAAACGACGAAGCGAAAGCGACGATGCCTATTTATCTCGGACCCCTCTCAGTCCGCTGATGGTCCTTTTAGACGCGAATTACATCTCATCATTTGCGAATGGAATGTTACCTCCTTTTCGGAGCAGCTGCAACTGCAAGAGCAGTTAGTTTAGAGGGCGAGCAGACGACTGTTTCTGTCGGTAATTACTGCCAGCAGAAGATCATTAAATGGATCAAAATTTTGTTTTTCACCCCTCGGCCAAATATAGCATGTCGATGGAAATCGAAATTTTCAGTTGGGACACTCTCCTCTGATGGTTTTGGAAGTTTCAGCCTGAGCCACAACCCACCCCGTGTGTGGGGGGGAGGGGGGGGGGGCTCAGTCGGTAGCTGGCCAGGCTGATAATTTTCAGTTCCCAGGTTCGAGTTCCAAATGGGCCAGCGTTGATATTTATCTCCACGAGACTCTCCCGCCGTGCCCTAGGTCAGTGGGGGACACCGATGGGCTTGGAAAGGCCGCCGTCCATCGAGTAGGATGTTAATCCGTGGCCTCTTGTGCAGGAGAGTCAGGGCTTAATGCGTTTATTTACCTCTAAGCATCAGTTTTTGCACACAATGGGCTAAATGATCAGATCACAAGGAACCCCAAACGCTCAGAAAAAGTTGAAAGAATGGGATTCACTAGACAGCTGTTACTGGACAGATGGGAGACCCTTGGCAAGGCCATCCGGAGTGTTCTTTAACGTGCACAGGCTATGTTTTTGTTTGCACAGGAGGCCACGGCTTAATGCCCCATCCGGAGGACACATCTTTCTGAACCCATCGTCCCCTACTGACTGAGAAGGACAGGGTAGGAATTTTGCGGAGATCAATCTTAATTCTGTCAGAACAGGTCCCAGCAGTGGAGATTCATGAAAAAAAGTCCCTTGGGCTTTGAGGAACGAGGATTGCAATTCACCCTACATTAATAGGATGCAATGGAATTTCATTGAAAAGTCCCTTGGACTTGTAGGAACGAGGATTGCAATCCACCCTACATTAATAGGATGCAATGGAATTTCATTGAAAAGTCCCTTGGACTTGTAGGAACGAGGATTGCAATCCACCCTACATTAATAGGATGCAATGGAATTTCATTGAAAAGTCCGTTGGACTTATAGGAACGAGGATTGCAATACACCCTACATTAATAGGATGCAATGAATTTCATTGAAAAGTCTCTTGGACTTACAGGAACGAGGATTGCAATCCACGCTACATTAATATGATGCAATGGAATTTCATTGAAAAGTCCCTTGGACTTGTAGGAACGAGGATTGCAATCCACCCTACATTAATAGGATGCAATGGAATTTCATTGAAAAGTCCCTTGGACTTGTAGGAACGAGGATTGCAATCCACCCTACATTAATAGGATGCAATGGAATTTCATTGAAAAGTCCCTTGGGCTTGTAGGAACGAGGATTGCAATCCACCGTACATTAATAGGATGCAATGGAATTTCATTGAAAAGTCCCTTGGGCTTGTAGGAACGAGGATTGCAATCCACCCTACATTAATAGGATGCAATGGAATTTCATTGAAAAGTCCCTTGGGCTTGTAGGAACGAGGATTGCAATCCACCCTACATTAATAGGATGCAATGGAATTTCATTGAAAAGTCCCTTAGGCTTGTAAGAACGAGGATTGCAATCCACCCTACATTAATAGGATGCAATGGAATTTCATTGAAAAGTCCCTTGGGCTTATAGGAACGAGGATTGCAATCCACCCTACATTAATATGGTACAGTGGAATTTCATGAAAAAAAAAGTCCCTTGGACTTTCAGAACGAGGATTCCAGTTCCTCCTACATTAATATGGTGAAGTTTCATAAAAAGTTTTCCTGTTTGAGGTTAGATATTATCTCGTGCACCTGATGACTCGTCGGAATCCGTTAGCCATCACCCTTGAAGAACATGAATAATAAAGGCGTTACCATTAACAACCCCTTTTTTGAATTCCTATCCCAGCATTCATTCTCAGTAGAGAGCCCTACGGGACACGAAGATTTCACGAGACTTCGTCGTTCACTTTCGGGTCGAAAAACAACCTGTTTATCGTGCGTTAGTATTAAATCCAAATAAATACGACTTTGCCTATAAAAGAGGAACCTTTCTCTTCTTGTGTAGCTGTACAGTCTCCCAAAAAAAGTATCCGAACACTAGGGTTGATTACAGAATTCAGAAAAAAATATCTGGCAACGATATCTTTTACAAATTAGCGATCTGGCAACCTTCGTGTCACGTGACATGAAGGGTGCCAGATCACTGATTTCTAAAAAAAATCGTTGCCAGATGTTTTTTCTGATTTCTGTAATAAACTCTAGATCTGGCAACCTTCGTGTCACGTGACACGAAGGTTGCCAGATCTAGGGTTGATACGTGACACGAAGGTTGCCAGATCTAAGGTTGATACGTGACACGAAGGTTGCCAGATCTAAGGTTGATACGTGTCACGAAGACACATACACGTGACACGAAGGTTGCCAGATCTAGGGTTGATTACAGAATTTAGAAAAAATATCTGGCAACTATGTTTTTTAGAAATTAGTGATCTGGCAACCTTCGTGTACAGTCGCTCAAAAAAGTAACCGAACACTACGGTTGATTACAGAATTCAGAAAAAATATCTGGCAACGATTTTTTTTTAGAAATTAGTGATCTGGCAACTAAATTCTAAAAAAAAATCGCTGCCAGATATTTTTTCTGAATTCTGTAATCGACCCTAGTGTTCGGATACTTGTTTGAGCGACTGTACAGGTGTAGGTTCATTCGCTCGTGCGTGACACACTCTCCTGATTCGACACTGTCTCTCGAAGTGCACTAATGGCTGCTTCGTAGCAATGCGCAGTGCCCATTAGCAAGGGGGTCTGCCTCTGCCGTTTCCCCCCATAAGCGTTGCAGGGAGGATGAATAATTAATGTATCGGCTGATACCAAAACTCATGCAGCTTTAAGTAAGAGCCAGCGAGCACTCCCCCTGTTTTCTATCGCAACGTGAGCTGCTAAGAGATGCGAGTAGCCCTGGGCGTGGAGGAAGAGGAGCAAGAGTAGCATCCTCTGATGATATTTGTTCAGATAGCAAACACGAATGAAATGATGTTTAGGAGCGATGCATTAACTTGGGTGCGGTTGTTTCTCAGAAGGAGATGTATAAAATGCAATCCTATGAATGTGGTAGGGACTGCAGTCCTCGTTCAGGTGCAGCTACTGAAATTATTGCTCAAATATTGAGAAAGGCACGGATATTACAATGAATATATTATAATGAAGTCAATGCGTCATATCAGACGGTGTTAGTTTCCCGGTATTGTTTGGCGAGAGATTTATCTCAAATTCGTTCAATGTCTGCTCAGGGAGGCATTTTTTTTAAATCATTGATGCCATGACGGAAGAGGCAGAACTGCTGGGGGAGGTGGCAATAAATGGAACGCTGATTTTGGACAGAATTCAAAGGTTGGGTTGTTTTACCTCTGAGCGGTACTTTTTTGCACACCATGGGCTAAATGACTAGGTCATATGGACCCCGAAGGCTCAGAGAAGGTTGGGGGAGGGGACCCACTGGAACAGCTGTTGGGAGACAGATGGTAGCCTCCCGTCAAGGCCATCCAGGGTGTTCTTTAACGTGCACAGGGCTCTCCAGCATGCGGGGCCACAGCTTAACGTCCCATCCGACGGACGGCGGCCTTTCCAAACCCATTGGTGTTCCCTACTGACCGTGGGCAGGGCGGGGAATTTTGCGGAGATAAATTTCAATGCTGACCCAGCTGGGACTCGAACCTGGGAACTGCAGATTACGAGCCTGGCGCGCTACCGACTGAGCCAACCCCGCGCCAGAATTCAAATGAACAGATTTTTTTTTAAATATCTTTTTGTTTGATGAAAAAAAAACTAAGCCAGATATCATGATGCACACATCTCTCATGATCATGTGGACAGAATAATACTTTTCCACATTGCGCGCTATTGTCACGTGACACGAAGGTTGCCAGATCACTAATTTCTAAAAAAAATCGATGCCAGATATTTTTTCTGAATTCTGTAATCAACCATAGTGTTCGGATATTTTTTAATATATATAATGCGTATGAATATATAATGCAATTAATATGGAGTGTGTGCAGTTACCGTTCACAGCAAACTGGAGCGGTTGCGTTTAATGTTCACAGCACATTGGATCGTGTGAGCTCACAAAAACCTGGATCGTGTGGGCCTACTCACAGAAATATTGAGCGTGTGCAGTTACCGTTCACATGAAACTGGAGCGGTTGCGGTTAATGTTCACAGCACATTGGATCGTGAGTGTGAGCTCACAAAAACCTGGATCGTGTGGGCTCACTCACGGAAATATTGAGCGTGTGCAGTTACCGTTCACAGCAAACTGGAGCGGTTGCGGTTAATGTTCACAGCACATTGGATCGTGTGAGCCCACTCACAGAAATATTGAGCGTGTGCAGTAACTGCACACGCTCCAGTTCTCTGTGAACGGTAACTGGAGCGTGTACAGTTGCTGTACACGCTCCAGGTATTTTTTCTGAATTCTGTAATCAACCCTAGTGTTCGGATACTTTTTTGAGCGACTGTATTCTGAATCGCACTTGGTGCTACAATGAAGTGAATCGTACCAGTTGATGCATAACGTTCTCAGCGGGTGTCTCTGCTGTTTCCAGAGAGATCGGCGCCAACAGGAGGAGGCTCGGCTGTCTCCTGCAGGTGCACGTGCTCGAATTATGGCGCCACGTGGCACCTGGGCCTCAAACAATCAACCGCCAACTGTTACGTTGTCGAAGGATTATTTCTTTACCAGACACCCAAAATTTCTTCTGTATTCTAGAAATGGGAAGAATTTTCTCAAGTAATTTGTTGACATTTTTTATGGAGTTTTTGTTGAATATTACTGAAACACGAATTCGTTGTAGAACTGCAGCATTTTTAAAGAAAAAACTTACTTATCATATTTCTTATTCCATAATAATTTTATAATCTACAGTAAATAATTAGTTATTATGATTATTATATAATAATTCGAATATTTAGTATTCTAACAATATTTAAATCAATAAACTTAAATTCCCATAACCTACAGGTTGGGTTGTTTTACCTCTGAGCGTCACTTTTTTGCACACCATGGACTAAATGGCCAGGTCACATGGACCCCGAAGGCTCAGGGAAGGTTGGGGGAGAGGACCCACTGGAACGGCTGTTGGGAGACAGATGGTAACCTCCCGTCAAGGTCATCCAAGCGTGTTCTTTAACGTGCACAGGGTATGACTCTCCCGCACACGGGGCCACGGCTTAACGTCACATCCGAAGGACGACGGCCTTTCCAAACCCATCGGTGTCCCCTACTGACCGTGGGTAGGGCGGGGAGTTTTGCGGAGATAAATCTCAACGCTGACCCAGCTGGGACTCGAACCTGGGAACTATAAATTACGTAAACCATCAGGTCACAAGAATTCCAAGCTCTAAGAGAAGGTCGAGGGGAAGAGGACCCACTGGACATAACAGACAGATGGAAGCGTCTTGTTTAGGCCATCCAGCGTGTTTAACGTGCACAGGCATGAGATTTTACTGTTTCACGGTTTAACGGTCGCATCCGACGGATGGCTGTCTTCCCAAGCCCATCGGTGTCACCTACTTATACCGAGTGCTGCAGGAGGAAGATTTTGGGGAGATAAATCATAATGCTGGCACTGTTAGGACTCGGAACCTGGGAACTTAAAATCTCTAACCTAGCGCTCTACTGATTTCTCTTTAATGCGTGAGCAACAAAGGGGCGGGGAGGCTCAGTCGGTAGCGCGTCAGTCTTGTAATCTGGAGTTCCCAGGTTCGAGTCCCAGCTGGGTCAGCGTTGAGATTTATCTTCGCAAAACTCCCTGCCCCTGCCCACGATCAGTAGGGGACACCGATGGGCTTGGAAAGGCCGCAGTCCGTCGGATGGGACGTTAAGCCGTGGTTCCTGGAGTGGGAGAGCCATACCCTGTGCACGTTAAAGAACACGCTGGATGGCCTTGATGGGAGGCTACCATCTGTCTCCCAACAGCTGTTCCAGTGGGTCCCTCCTCCAACCTTCTCTGAACCTTCGGGGTCCTTGTGACGTGGCCATTTAGCCCATGGTGTGCAAAAAAAGTGCCGTTCAGAGGTAAAACAACCCAATAGAAACGTGAGCAATCAAAATGCTTGCATCTGGAACTTACAAATTCAATTTAACGAAGCTTGCGTTTCTATCTATCGAATCTTAATATTCCACTTTTTTTTTTAACTGCTTAATACCCACACAATAATTTTGCATCCTGATAGTCGAAATTATTTTCATCCCCCCCCACCAGAAAAAAAAAAAGAAGAAACCTTAAAAAAAATTCACCGCAATTCCCATTTCAAAGACTTTTAAAGTCGCAACTGTTAGTGGGTAAATAATTACCAAACATTCAGATGAATATACAAATTACGCAAATAAAGCTCGAACGCATGTGAAGTAGTGTTGGGAGGTGGGGCTCATAACAAACCCCCCCTCCCGGTCACGTGACCAGTCCATTTGCACAATTAATACCTAAATAGGGTTTGTGAGGGAAGAGGTTCCAGCGCGTGTTTGGGGACGTGAGGCGATTGCCAATCCGAAGAGATCTGTCAGCAAACGCGCACACAGGCGGACACGTGTGGCTTTGCGCCTGTCTTTTGGCTCTGCAGGGGGCTCGTGCCATTTTATAGGCGCCATTTGGCCCTGCCTAATGGACGACAGAGTTGCATTGTGTTCGTCAGTCTCGGCGACCAGACGTAAAACAGAAAATTTGTATTCATTCTATTCACATTTCCTACATCCGAGTCAATTTAATTAGTTAAACCTAATTTTCTGCTTCTCTCTCATTCGCTGCAATGCACCGGCTGGGAATTGGAGGCTCTGGAGTGGGATGAGGGAGGGAGGAGGGGGGGGGGGGGAGATGCGATCCCTGGATACGCTCTCTCTTCAATGTACACATACAGGAGGAAATTAAACATGGCTATATAGATATGCACTGAGTTCGAAACGGGTTGGGTTGTTTTACTTCTGAGCGGCACTTTTTCGCACATAATTGTCTAATTGGCCAGGTCACAAAGACCCCAAGGGTTTAGTGAAGGTTGGAAAGAGGGGACCCACTAGATAGGTCTTAAGAGACAGATGATAGACTCTTGTCAAGACCATTCAAAGTATTCTCTAACTATCAAAATGGGTTAAACGGCCAGGTCTTCAGACGGTTTAGTTGTTTTACCTCTGAGAGACACTTTTTTGCCCCCCCTGGGCTAAAAGGGAAGGTCACAAGGACCTCAAGGTCTCAGGAAAGGTTGGGGGAAGGAGATCCACCGGAGATATTAGGAGACAGGTGGAACCCTCCCGTTAAGGCTATCCAACGTGTTCTTTAACGCTGTATGGCATTGACAATAAAGGAGCTGCATTTTTCTTCTACACAATGGCCAGGTCACAAGAACCCCAAAGGTTCAAAGGTGGTTGGGGGAAGGGAACTCACTGGACAGCTGTTAGAAGACAGATGGTAGCCTCCATCTGTAAACGTCAAGGCCATCCAGCGTGTTCTTTAAAGTGCACAGGGTGTGGCTCTCCCTCACACGGGGCCACGGCTTAACGTCCAATCCAACGGACGGCGGCTTTACCAAGCCCATCGGTGTCTCCTACTGACCGTGGGCAGGGCGGGGAATTTTTCGGAGATAAATCTCAACGCTGACTCAGCTGGGACTCGAACCTGGGAACTTCAGATTACGAGCCTGGCGCGCTACCGACTGAGCCACCCCCCTCACCGAGAAGAGACTGATTTTACACCCTATATATTTGCGTTTAAGACCCCTGATTTAAGTGAACCAACCTCTCTTGCGATGTGAGAGATTTTCAGAAGTCAAACGCACATATGCTTATTTTTCTAGAAGCGGTTTTAGCGTACAGCGAACGTTATTAGAGCAATAATATAAACTGTCGTACCAAATATAAGATAATTTCCATGTTATATTTCGTCAAGAACATATTCCAACTTTGAAGCTCTATAACTTCTAAAATATGCATTTAATGGGAAAATGTGTCTGAAGACAAATTAAAGATCATAATCGAATCTATTTAAATCTCGATTTTCAACAATATTCTTCCAGTATTTAAAGAGTTATGGAAGCTGGAATATTTCATTATATGTCATACGAATTTTCCTCAGAAATAAATTAAAACTTGAAAAATAACCGTTTAAAAAATAAATACATATATTAGAAGTTTGCTTAATGATATTTTCAATATTAAAACGATTTTGAATATTTTTTTATAACACAAGTCATTTTACTATTAAATATTCCAGCTTCCATAACTCTTTAATTGCTGAGCGAATGTTGATTGGAAATCGAGATGTAAATAGATTCGAGTATGATCTTTAATTTATCTTCAGTCATATTTTTCCATTAAATGCAATTTAGATTCCCAATCGACATAATACGGGAATTTCTCAAATGGTTTGACATCGCAGTGCCGATCTCTTTAATTCGATTCCAAATACTGCAAACGAGAAAAACGAATTCTACCCGAATCACCATCTTAGTGTGATGTACAGTCGCTCAAAAAAATATCTGACCACTACGATTGATTACAGAATTCAGAAAAAATATCTGGCAACGATTTTTTTAGAAATTAGTGATCTGTCAACCTTCGTGTACGTAATTTGCGTGATAGGTCGTAAAAAGTGTCATATTTGCTGATAGGTCGTAAAAAGTGCCATAATTTGCGTGATAGGTCGTAAAAAGTGCCATAATTTGCGTGATAGGTCGTAAAAAGTGCCATAATTTGCGTGATAGGTCGTAAAAAGTGCCATAAATTGCGTGATAGGTCGTAAAAAGTGCCATAAATTGCGTGATAGGTCGTAAAAAGTGCCATAAATTGCGTGATAGATCGTAAAAGGTGTCATAATTTGCGTGATAGATCGTAAAAAGTGCCATAATTTGCGTGATAGGTCGTAAAAAGTGCCATATTTGCTGATAGGTAGTAAAAAGTGCCATAATTTGCGTGATAAGTCGTAAAAAGTGCCATAATTTGCGTGATAGGTCGTAAAAAGTGCCATAATTTGCGTGATAGGTCGTGAAAAGTGCCATAATTTGCGTGATAGTTCATAAAAAGTGCCATAATTTGCGTGATAGGTCGTAAAAAGTGCCATAATTTGCCTGATAGGTCGTAAAAAGTGCCATAATTTGCGGGGATAGGTCGTAAAAAGTGCCATAATTTGTACGCTAGATCCCAAAGAGTGCCATAATTTGTACGCCAGATCCTAAAAAGTGCCATAATTTGTGCTCTAGGGTGTATCAATTACCATAATTTGAGCTCTAGTGTATACAAAGTGCTATAAGTTGCGTTTTAGTGTGTACAGTCGCTGAAAAAAGTAACCGAACACTACGGTTGATTACAGAATTCAGAAAAAATATCTGGCAGCGATTTTTTTTTTAGAAATTAGTGATCTGGCAGCCTTCGTGTCACGAGACACTAATTTCTAAAAAAATCGTTTGTCAGATATTTTTTTCTGAATTCTGTAATCAACCGTAGTGTTCGTTTACTTTTTTGAGCGACTGTACATCACCCTAAGCAACTATGTAGATAACAAGGTGCCACAACCAACTGAGATCTGTCGCCAAAGGATTATCTCATGCACCAATGAAGTTCATACTCTATCACGTGTGCGTTTTCGATGATGATGATGATGATGATGATGACACGGTGAGAAATAGTGAAGAGTTGGCAGTGATTGAGAGAGGCAATTGGCAAATGGACACAATAATGTTGGCGAGCGTGGTCGGCATGACCCCATTGGGGATATCGACCCTTTGGCGAATTAAACATTCATTATTCTACAGCTGATTCAGAATGCAATAAGCATAATGGGAAAGGATACAACTCTGCCAACATGGAAGGTTTTTATTGATATTGTTCCAACTCAACTTCACCTTACAACTGCTCTAGTGAACTCATTAATAAGACAAATTAGGGGGGAGGGAAACTGAGTATTGCTCGTGTGTGTTGGAGGGGCGGGAAGAATAATTGGGGAGGAGATGTAATAAATGAAGGACGTGAAGATTTCAAGAATGGCGATTGTTCAGAAGTTGTTGATGATGCAGTTTTAATTCGAATGCTTATCTAATGCGTTTTCAGTGAAACGATCACTTTGTTACAAATGCCATCGTTTCGAAATAGTCTAATTAATATTTGGGAAAGGTTTGGTGAGAAGCTGAACGCTTTTAGTGTCAGAAAATTTGCATTTAATGTGTACTAGTGCAGTGCAAATTACCGAGATGTATGTATTGGGGGGTATAGAGGAGGGGTTTTACAAAAGCAGAATGTTAGATTAATTCTGGTTTTGTTCCATAATTCATTTGTTATTCAGTTATGCAAATGATGATTATGGGCTGTATCTTGCTCTGGCGCTATGGAGTTGATTGTTGACTTCTGGGGGCGGGGGTGGCTCAGTCGGTAGCGCGCCAGGCTCGTAATCTGTAGTTCCCAGGTTCGAGTGCCAGCTGGGTCAGCGTTGAGATTTATCTCCGCAAAATTCACCGCCCTGCCCACGGTCAGTAGGGGACACCGATGGGCTTGGAAAGGCCGTCGTCCGTCGGATGGGACGTTAAGCCGTGGCCCCGTGTGCGGGAGAGTCATACCCTGTGCACTTTAAAGAACACCTTGGATGGCCTTGACAGGAGGCTACCATCTGTCTCCCAACAGCTGTTCCAGTGGGTCCCCTCCCCCAACCTTCTCTGAGCCTTCGGGGTCCATGTGACCTGGCCATTTAGCCCATGATGTGCAAAAAAGTGCCGCTCAGAGGTAAAACAACCCAACCTTGACTTCTGAGCGGAACGTTTTTACACACAATGGGCTGAATGAACAAATCATAAGGACCCCAAGGGTCAGAGACGTTTGAGGAAAGGGGACCCGCTGGACAGTTGTTTCCGGACAAATGGAAGCCTTATGTCAAGCCATCCTGTATGTCCGTTAAATTGCACATGCTATGGCTATCGTGCACACTGATCCACGGCTTTACGTTACGTCCGACGGACGACTGCTTTTCCAAACTGGGTTGTTCGGTTGTTTTCTCTCTGAGCATCACTTTTTTGCACACCATGGGCTAAATGGCCAGGTCACAAGGACTCCGAAAGTTGAGAGGGTTGAGGGAGAGGGGATCCACTGGAACAGCTGTTCGGAGGCGGATGGTAGTCTCCCGTCAAGGCCATCCAGCGTGTTCTTTGACATGTACAGGGCTCATCCGCACAAGGGGCCGCGATTTAACGCCCCATCTGACGGACGTCGGTCTTTCCAAGCCTATCGGTGTCCCCTACTGACCGTGGACAGGGCGGGGAGCTTTGCGGAGATAAATCTCAACGCTGACCCAGCTGGGACTGGAACCTGGGAACTACAGATTACGAGCCTGGCGCGCTACCGACTGAGCCACCCCCGCCCCCATTCAGAAGTAGCTGGGGGCTTTAAATAAAGAGGCATGGGACTCGAACCTGGGAACTACAGATCATGAGCCTGCTAACAGAAGGCAGGTGGTGGAACTTTTGGTATTTTGGAATTTCAGTGGCGGGTACTGTTGAGTTACTGGACTACTTTATCTCTGAGCGGCACTTTTTTTGCACACAATGGCCATGTCACTAGGAGCCCAAAGGCTCAGAAAAGGTTGGGAAGGGGACCCATTGGACAACTGTTGGGAGACAGATGGTATCCTCCCGACAAGCCACATAATGTATTCTTTAATGTAATTTCCTCACACGGGGCCACTGTTTAACATCCCATCCGACGGACGGCGGTCTTTCCAAGCCCATCAAAGTTCTACTGACTCTGAAGGGGTCATCCCATCCGACGGACGGCGGTCTTTCCAAGCCTTCAGAGTTCTACTGACTCTGAAGATAAATCTCAACGCTGCTCCAGGTGAGATTCGAACTTGGGAACGGAACGGTACTGGAAAGCATTTGGGACTTGCATGGTCATTTCGAATTATTGCTGTTATTACACTTTTAATATTCCTCAGGGGTGCATCTGCGGAGGCAGTTTTGTGAGGTCAATGGCCCGACATCTTCTTCCAGCCCTCCGTCAAGATTTAACCCCTAATTTGTTTTTTAAATGAGGAAATTTGAATTAGCACGATCCCGTCTATGCAGGCCATCGTTGCCTAGTTGGCCAAAATCTTCATCTTTCCAAAATCCTCGGTACGCCAATGATATTCTGAAACTTATGGGTTGTTCTTTGCGAGAAAAAAATAGCCTGAACTGTTCAGTGGACTTTAGTTTCAGGACAATTTTGACGCCACGTTCCGATTAATAATTTTTACTAAATTTATATTTTTTTTCTCATTAAAATGTTGATGTCATCTTGATTGGATACGAAGGATCAAAAATTGAATTTAAAGGAACTCTCAATACTTTTCTTATTTCTTTTTTTGTAAAGTTTAACACACTAATCGTGAAATCGCATACTAATTTCATAAGTAAAATGAAGATACCAACTATCAGCCTTTGGGGTGATTGTAATCTGGCTATTTAGGGGGTGGGTTGGGTTGGGATGTTTTACCTCTGAGCGGCACTTTTTTGCACACCATGGGCTAAATGGTCAGGTCATATGGACCCCGAAGGCTCAGAGAAGGTTGGGGGAGGGGACCCACTGGAACAGCTGTTGGGAGACAGATGGTAGCCTCCCATCAGTGCCATCCAGCTTGTTCTTTAACCTGCACAGGGTATGGCTCTCCCGCACACGGGGCCACGGCTTAAAGTCCCATCCGACGGACGGCAGTTTTTCCAAGCCCATCGGTGTCCCCTACTGACCTTGGGCAGGGCGGGGAATTTTGCGGAGATAAATCTCAACGCTGACCCAGCTGGGACTCGAACTTGGGAACTACAGATTACAAGCCTGGCGCGCAATCGACTGAGCCACCCCGCCCCTAGGGGGTGGGGGGGGGGCTCATTCGGTAAAGTGCCAGGATGGTAGTAATCTGCAGTTCCCAGGTTAGAGCCGTCAGATGGGCTCAGCTTTGATATTTATCTCCGCCAAACTCCCCGCCCTGCCCACGGTCAGTAGGAGACACCGATGGGCTTGAAAAGACCGCCGTCCGTCGGATGGGACGTTAAGGCGTGGCCCCGTGTCTGGGAGACCGCCACACCCTGTGCACGTTAAAGAATACGCTGGATTCCCATGACAACTGTCCAGTGGGTCCCCTCCCCTACCTTCTCTGGGCCTTCGGGATCCTTGTGACCTGTCTATTTAGCCAGTTGTGTGCAGAAAAGTGCATATTTCGGAGATTAAACAACTTAAATATTTCAAACATTGACCGTTTAAAATACTGATACGAAATCTAATTAATTTACAACTTTAGTGCCCCATAAAAAATTGTCTCCACTTTCATCTGGTAGAAGCGTCAAATAAAGGCTTTCAAAATCGCTTTGACTAACACAATTTGCCATCTAACTATGGAACTTCTGACACAGACCATTTAGAATATTCAGGTTTTTATCATTTTCGAAATTTAGCTCCCTCTAACGACGGAAAGCCATCCCATGGCCGAGTGGTTAGCACGCTTGGTTACTGATCTAAGGGACCTGGGTTCGAGCCCTGGGTAAGGCATGGATGTATGTGTCGTTTTTCTGCTTGAGGTCCTGCCATCCTCTCAGATCTTCTACTTTGGCATATAAACTGACAGACTCCTGTGGCAAGCAGCTGCTTGAGGGGGTATTTATTTATTTTTATATATATATTTTAAGATGGCGTATAAATTGACAGGTTCCTGTCAGACCTCTGTGGCAAGCAGCTGCTTGAGGGGGTATTTATTTATTTTTATATATATATATTTTAAGATGGCGTATAAATTGACAGGTTCCTGTCAGACCTCTGTGGCAAGCAGCTGCTTGAGGGGGTATTTACTTATTTTTATATATATATTTTAAGATGGCGTGTAAATTGACAGGTTCCTGTCAGACCTCTGTGGCAAGCAGCTGCTTGAGGGGGGATTTATTTATTTTTATATATATATTTTAAGATGGCGAATAAATTGACAGGTTCCTGTCAGACCTCTGTGGCAAGCAGCTGCTTGAGGGGGTATTTATTTATTTTTATTTATATATTTTAAGATGGCGTATAAATTGACAGGTTCCTGTCAGACCTCTTTGGCAAGCAGCTGCTTGAGGGGGTATTTATTTATTTTTATTTATATATTTTAAGATGGCGTATAAATTGACAGGTTCCTGTCAGACCTCTGTGGCAAGCAGCTGCTTGAGGGGGTATTTATTTATATTTATATATATTATATTAAGATGGCGTATAAATTGACAGGCTCCTGTCAGACCTCTGTGGCAAGCAGCTGCTTGAGGGGGTATTTATATATATATATATATATTAAGATGGCGTATAAATTGACAGGCTCCTGTCAGACCTCTATGGCAAGCAGCTGCTTGAGGGGGTATTTAATTATATATATATATATATATATATATTTTAAGATGGCGTATAAATTGACAGGTTCCTGTCAGACCTCTGTGGCAAGCAGCTGCTTGAGGGGGTATTTACTTTATTATTATTTATATATTTTAAGATGGCGTATAAATTGACAGGTTCCTGTCAGACCTCTGTGGCAAGCAGCTGCTTGAGGGGGTATTTATTTATTTATATATATATATATATTAAGATGGCGTATAAATTGACAGGCTCCTGTCAGACCTCTGTGGCAAGCAGCTGCTTGAGGGGGTATTTATTTATTTTCATATATATTTTTTAAGATGGCGTATAAATTGACAGGTTCCTGTCAGACCTCTGTGCAAAGCAGCTGCTTGAGGGGGGATTTATTTTATTTTTATTTACCAACGATGGAAACTGAAACTAATTGAAAGTTTGTAAAATAGGAATGGCAATATTTCATTTTCTATTCAATCGAAAAAAAGACTTAGTTTTCTCTTTAAATAAAAAAATTTTTTTTCTTCTTTGACAAAAAAAAACTGTTTAGGGAAGGGCAGAAAACGAAGTGATAAAATATAGTTACGTAGTTTATAATAATAATATAATTTTAAATATATTAAATATAGTTAGTGTTTCGAATTAGAGTTGAATATTATTACAGTATTTAATGAGCGTCAAAAATTGCTGGAAAATAAACCTTTTAAATGTGATTCACGTTTCCTGGGGGCAGGGGTGGCTCAGTCGGTAGCGCGCCAGGCTCGTAAACTGTAGTTCCCAGGTTCGAGTCCCAGCTGGGTTAGCGTTGAGATTTATCTCCGCAAAATTCCCCGCCCTGCCCACGGTCAGTAGGGGACACCGATAGGCTTGAAAAGGCCGCCGTCCGTCGGATGGGACTTAAAGCCGTGGCCCCGTGTGCGGGAGAGCCATACCCTGTGCACGTTAAATAACACACTGGATGGCCTTGATGGGAGTCTACCATCTGTCTCCCAACAGCTGTTCCAGTGGGTCCCCTTCCCTAACCTTCTGTGAGCCTTTGGGGTCCATGTGACCTGGCCATTTAGCCCATGGTGTGCAAAAAAGTGCCGCTCAGAGGTAAAACAACCCAAAAACAACCCGTTTCCTGTTTTACGTATCAATCATTTTAGCGGATCTGTTAACAATTTAAGAGCGCGCATTGATTCATTTTAGTCAACAATGAAAGTCGATGAATTGTGACGTCAGCCAAGAGACGATTTTCTCCCAGTTGTTCTAATGTATGCCAACAATGGAATGGATTTCTCCTTACTCGACGCCGAGAATTGATCGATTTCAACAATAGATGGTTGTCATAGCACCGCCTCCCTCCTCCTCTCTGTTGTTCCCTTTCTGTTCCGATTGTTGGCTCTAATGGCGGAAAATTCGAGCATTTCGAGATCTGTCGTGACGTCACTACCGCTTCCGTTGGGGGTGAACGATGGGCTGCTTCGGCAATTAGAAAGAATCACTGATTTTTTGATTTTGGTTGATCAGGTGAGATGGAATGGTTTAAAATGAACGAGACTTTTTTTTCTGTTTATGCTGCTGTTCATTCGATTCCACTTCGTGATATCATGATATTGCATGGCGCATTGGGGGGCGGGGGTGGCTCAGTCGGTAGCGCGCCAGGCTCGTAATCTGTAGTTCCCAGGTTCGAGTCCCAGCTAGGTCAGAGTTGAGATTTATCTCCGCAAAAATTCCCCGCCCTGCCCACGGTCAGTAGGGTACACCGATGGGCTTGGAAAGGCCGCCGTCCGTCGGATGGGACGTTAAGCCGTGCTCCCGTGTGCGGGAGACCATACCCTGTGCACGTCAAAGAACACGCTGGATGGCCTTGATGGGAGGCTACCATCTGTCTCCCAACAGCTGTTCCAGTGGGTCCCTTTCCCCAACCTTCTCTGAGTCTTCGGGGTCCTTGTGGCCTGGCCATTTAGCCCATGGTGTGCAAAAAAGTGCCGCTCAGAGGTAAAACAATCTAATCTGTGGCGCATTGGAGTAAATTTTGGAGTAAAACATTGTAGACAGGGAGATATTTAAAAAAGAAAATAGAAAAAAGGGGAGGGGTTGGAATCCAAATGAATGGGAATGTCGTTCCGATAACTATTTCTCTCCGGTTTACTCATCTTTATGAATTTTCATGAAATATATAGATAATATGTACAGTGGCTGAAAAAATTATCCGAACACTATGGTTGATTACAGAATTCAGGAAAAATATCTGGCAACAATTTTTTTAGAAGATGGTGATCTGGCAACCTTCGTGTCACGTGACACGAAGTGTTGCCAGATCACTAATTTCTGAAAAAAATCGTTGCCAGATATTTTTTCCGAATTCTATAATCAACCATAGTGTTCGGATATTTTTTAATATATATATATAATGCATATGAATATATAATGCAATGAATATGGAGCTTGTGCAGTTACCGTTCACAGCAAACTGGAGCGGTTGCGGTTAATGTTCACAGCACATTGGATCGTGCGAGCTCACAAAGACCTGGATCGTGTGGGCTCACTCACGGAAATATTGAGCGTGTGCAGTTACCGTTCACAGCAAACTGGAGCGTGTGCAGTAACTGCACACGCTCCAGTTTATATGTCACGTACAGTTGCTGTACACGCTCCAGATATTTTTCCTGAATTCTGTAATCACGTGACACAAAGGTTGCCAGATCACTAATTTCTAAAAAAATCGTTTCCATATATTTTTTTCTAAATTCTGTAATCAACCATAGGGTTCGGATATATTTTTAGAGCGACTGTACACTGTCGTGTCAAAATATTAGATAATATCCATGTTATGTGAATGGGAATCTAACTTCGAAGCTCTATAACTTCTAAAATATTCATCTAAGGGGAAAATGTGACTGAAGATAAATTAAAGATCATAATCACGTCTATTTAAATCTCGATTTTCAACAATATTCGTCCAGTATTTAAGGAGTTATGGAAACTGTAATATTTAAGAACAGTAATGAGTCATAAGAATTTACCTCAAAAATCGATTAAAATTTAAATAATAAGCATTGTTTCAAACCGTTTAATAAAATAAATATGTTTCAGAAGTTTACATAATGATTATTTCAGTATTAGACAATAATGAATGATTTTTGTAAAACAAGAAAATTTATTTTTAAATATTCCTGTTTTCGTAACTTTTGAAATACTGACCAATGTTGTTGATGTCTTCATTCGCACATGTCATTTAAAGCAGTGATGCAGAAATCAGTTATTTCTTTGAATCCCGAACCTATAAGAGCTTATGAATGTCCGCCATTTTAGTGGTGACAATTAATTAAAAAAATAAATTTTTTTTCTGATTCAGATACTGGATTTTCACTCCTCTGTTTCGTAAAGATTTTCCCAGAAACCAAGTGTAAACCGGGGAGGGCTGAATTTGCCGAATCCTCCTGTATCACACCTGGCTTAGACAAGGCGGTTACAGAAAAATTAATTTTCAAATATACGTATATATATATCGTAGATCGTATAATCCTTTTCGATGTACCGGGTAATAACACCCCTAACCATCTCCATCCTAAAAGTATGGCTATTGGGCATGAGTAAGAACAAAATATTTAAGTAAACCACCCTTAGGTGGGCCCCTAAGGGCAAACATAAGAAAAGCTAAAAGTAGCAGTAAAATCGTATAAGAGACCTAAAACGGGGTCTCCTCAGAGAACGCTACCGTTTCAGGCCTCTTGTACTTGTTCAAAACAGTTTGATCGTAAAGAATCGGAGAAGAAATAATCTCATTGGGATTATTGCTTACAGCCTCAAAAAATCTTTTTGAAGTGCGTTTTATATGTGTATATATATATGGTCGATGCCCAGGTGTTTATGGAGTTGTCTGTTAGTGACAAACCAGGGGGCATCAACCGCAGTTCTCAAAATGTTGTTCGGTAAGACCTGAATCTTACGAATATTGGTGGGTGTAGTATTCGCCCATATGGGTGAAGAGAATCACCGGTCTGATGATCATATCATAGAGTAAAAGCTTATGATTAATATATATATAGCTGAGTAGGTAGAAATTTTATTTATTAAAATTCTAGTGATAGCTGTAAATTCTTAAAAACCTGGTAACCAATTTTAAAACGTTCCTAAATATTTTAGTGTAATTTTAATGAATAAATTATTTTTTGCTTAAAGGTTTAAAAATGGATTTTTAGTTAAATTTTAGACAAATTAAATGACTAAAATGTTTTTTCATTTTTAATTTCCTTCTTTTGATGATATGAGGGAAGCCTCATTTAATTCAACGGCTGTCCAGGACTCCTTTTTCAAGGTGACCTTTGGTTGACTCGGTTTCCAGGTTCGAGTCCCAACTGCGTTGAATTTATCTCCGCTAAATTCCCGCCCTGCCCACGGTCAGTAGAGGAGACTGATGGGTTTGGAAAGGTCGCCATCCATCGTATGGGATATAAAACCGTGGGCCTGTGCGAAGAATCCTTGTGACTTGGACATTTAGTCCATTATGTGCAGAAAAGTACTTCTCAGAACTAAAACAACTCAACCGGAACACAGGAGGAAATCATGAATGAAAAAAGCCCGCGGGGAATCATAAAAAGACCACACCCTTCAGACGAGACTATGCGAAAGAGTGAGGTCACTATTCCCCCATTGTTATATCACGTGGGGTGGTTTTACCAGTGACATTGTGCTTGCTTATGAACGGTCTCCAAGGCGTGGGAGTTGCATAGCAACGCAAGAGGGAGGAGTCAGAATCAATGTCAATAGTTAGCGAGACAAGCCCACGACACGAAGAGCAGATCTCATCTCGGCGTCTTCTTCCAGCGAAAGAGAGCAGCTCTTCCAACAAACACTCTGCTCGTGACACATCCGTTGATATCTGATGGCCGAGGAATATACACCGATGCATGGGCGAAGCAGATGACATCACACAACTAAGACGACGTGTATGACGCTATCACGGGTACCGCCCACGCAGCTGCTGCACGCTCCAAGGCCTTCGTGTTCGATGAGATGGGCTGACAAATGTTCGTTGTTCTTGGCTGCGTTTTGCATACCCGAAAAAATAATTTTATCTTGTCCTTTTTCGCTTTGGAACGAAAGAGAGTTGAGTTTTTTTTCTTTTCTTTTTTTTTTTGCTTGTTTTTATACCGTACTGAAGTGACGTATGGTGAGTGACAATTACGAGTTACGAGACTGCGCATTTTGCGTTTACTCAACTCTCATATATCAGCAGTTTATTGATAAGTCACATTCTACATCAATCATATACAGCAATCGCAAAGTCTGCCTATGGTGACGACAGTTATCGGTGAACGCTATACTACTAATACCGTACTGATTTTCGTGGAATTCCTGGGCCTCCCCCCCTTCCCCAATATTTTCCAGCATTTTAAAGATGAAATTCGAAAAAAAAAATCATCTTTTACTTGATGGATTCTCATAAAAATGTTCTTCCACATGAGAAAAATTCAAGAAAAATAATCTGCAGCATCAGATATTTTCAAGAAAGACAATCTGCAGCATCAGAAATTTTCAAGAAAGATAATCTGCAGCATCACAAAAATTCAAGAAAGATAATCTGCAGCATCAGAAAATTTCAAGAAAGACAATCTTCAGCATCATAAATTTTCAAAAAAGATAATCTGCAGCATCAGAAATTTTGAAGAAAGATAATCTGCAACATCGGAAATTTTCAAAAAAGATAATCTGCAGCATCAGAAAATTTTCAAGAAAGATAATCTCAGCATCACAAAAATTCAAGAAAGATAATCTGCAGCATCAGAAAATTTCAAGAAAGACAATCTTCAGCATCATAAATTTTCAAAAAAGATAATCTGCAGCATCAGAAATTTTGAAGAAAGATAATCTGCAACATCGGAAATTTTCAAAAAAGATAATCTGCAGCATCAGAAAATTTTCAAGAAAGATAATCTCAGCATCACAAAAATTCAAGAAAGATAATCTGCAGCATCAGAAAATTTCAAGAAAGACAATTTTCAGCATCATAAATTTTCAAAAAAGATAATCTGCAGCATCAGAAATTTTGAAGAAAGATAATCTGCAACATCGGAAATTTTCAAAAAAGATAATCTGCAGCATCAGAAATTTTCAAGAAAGATAATCTCAGCATCACAAAAATTCAAGAGAGATAATCTGCAGCATCAGAAAATTTCAAGAAAGACAATCTTCAGCATCATAAATTTTCAAAAAAGATAATCTGCAGCATCAGAAATTTTGAAGAAAGATAATCTGCAACATCGGAAATTTTCAAAAAAGATAATCTGCAGCATCAGAAAATTTTCAAAAAGATAATCTGCAGCATCAGAACAATTCAAGAAAGATAAATCTTCAGTATCAGGAAAATCCAAAAAAAGATAATCTTCAGCATGAGAATATTTCGCAAAAATAATCTTGTACATAAGGAAAAAATTCGGGAAAATAATCATCTGCATGAAAAAATTTGGGAAAACAAAAGGTTTTCTATAAGAGAAATTTTCAGAAAAATAATCATCTAAAATGCAAGATTAAAAAAAAAATATTTCGCATGAGAATATTGAACAAAAAGTTTTATTCTACATGCGAAAAATTGAGAGAATAATCTTCTACGTAAGAATATTTCAGAGAAATATCATTATATATAAGAAAATTTTCAGAGAAATATTCTTCTACATAAGAAAATTCGAAAAACCAGTAGAAAAATAGAGAAAAATAATCTCCTTTGTTTTTGTTACAAGATGAAGAGGTTTTAAGCTACAGCATGAGTTTAAAACCACCTTCCTTCGGATGCGAGGCACAACCGTGGATTCAGGTTAATCATAACGGTAGTTATTAACTGTAGACGTTAAAGAACACGCTGGATGATCTTGAAAGCAGTTACCTTTTGTCTCCTAACTGTTGTCCAGTGGTTCTTTCTGTGAGCCATTGGGGTCCTTGCCACCTGGCTAGCTCATTCTGGGCAAAACAGTGTCGCCCAGAGTAAAACACCATCGCCGAACCAGAAAGAATCCTTATTTTTATAGTTCAAAAAAAGAAGTTTTGTTTGATTCTATTTTCGATCTTTATTTTTACGAGGATTAAATAAATAAGGAGAATTTGATGAAAATAAATATTTTCTACTATTATTGAACATCTCAAAAAATTACTTAGCACTTTCAACATTTTCTGGAACTGTTCCTTCGTTCCATTCATGTTCTACAAAGGCAAAAATAAATAAATAAAGATAAAGTTGGGTTGTTTTACCTCTGAGAGGCACTTTTTCTGCACACCATGGGCTAAATGGCAGGTCACATGGACCCCGAAGGCTCAGAACTGTAGCAAAACGGCTTAACGTCCTATCCGACGGACGGCGGCCTTTCCAAGCCCATATGGACTCCGAAGGCTCAGAGATGGTTGGATGAGGGGAAAAACTGGAACAGCTGTTGGGAGACAGATGGTAGCCTCCCGTCAAAGCCATCCAGCGTGTTCTTTAACGTGCACAGGGTATGTCTCTCCCACACACGGGGCCACGGCTTAACGTCCCATCTGACGGACGGCGGCCTTTCCAAGCCCATCGGTGTTCCCTACTGATCGTGGGCAGGGCGGGGGTTTTGCGGAGATAAGTCTCAACGCTGACCCAGCTGGGACTCGAACCTGGGAACTACAGATTACGAGCCTGGCGCGCTACCGACTGAACCAGCCCCTATCCGAAGGGGACATTGATCGGCTTCTCCAAGCCCATCGGTGTCCCCTACTGACGTGGGCAGAACGGAGAGTTTGCGGCGATAAATCTGAACGTTGATCTAGCTGGGGCTCGAACTTGGCAACTGCAGATTACGAACTTGGCGCGCTACCGGCTGAGCCCCCCCCCCCCCCACCGCTTATCCAAGACCATCGATGTCGCCTACTGACCAAAGGCAGGGTGAGCATTTAGCGGATATAAATCTCAACGATGGCCCAGACTGGACTCGAATCTGGGAACTGCAGATTAGGAATCTGGGGCGCTTCCGACTGAGCCACCCCCACCCCTACGTTCTTTACATTCCAAATCCTTCACAAAAATTTATCGTATGAGTCTTCAACTAAATTCCAATTTATTTTTTCCACATGAATGTTTAGTTTCTTTCGATGCCACCATTTAATACACATTCATTTAGCACGGCTGGTCGTAATTGAAATTTCCCTAATAAATGTTTAATTACTTCAAAGTCCGACTGCGTATGTGCAACTGTTGTGCAGCAGACCAGACTGCTAAAACCTTCAGCTGTGCATCTATCTCTCTGTCTGTATGTGTGCGCGTGGTAATGAAAAGGTTAAAGTTCACCTTCCTTTTCACCTCAGTAAGCACGAACACAGAGGAATACCTTTAACCTTTAATTTATGAACTTTACAGTCTAATGAGATGCTGAACTTCAGCTTGAGAAATCTTGCACGCGCGTCTGCAATCCCGTTAAAGGTTAAACACTTTACTAAATGATTACCGAAGCCAGGAACGGCTGGAAAGTTTCGGGATCGATTGATTAGTATTAGGAATTAGAAGGAATTCATTATATCCCTATTTCAAATGAAGTAATTATAAATAGGGATCCCATAAATTGAATTCGGCCTGATCTCGTGCTATGAAGAGCGCGTTCAAAGACAGCGAGAATTCCTGTTGCAATAACCGAAATTCGCATTTTTTTCCAACAACTAACTAGTTAATAGCATTTGTGGTAAGCTATTATAGCCCCAGTCGACAAAATAAAATTTGTTTTATCTCTCTAGTAAATGTTCGAGTCCCAGCTGGGTCAGCGTTGAGATTTATCTCCGCAAAATTCCCCGCCCTGTCCACGGTCAGTAGGGGACACCGATGGGTTTGATAAGTCCGCCGTCCGTCAGATGGGACGTTAAGCCGTGGTCCCGTGTGCGGGAGAACCATACCCCGTGCACGTTAAAGAACACGCTGAATGGCCTTGACGGGAGGCTACTATCTGTCTCCCAACAGCTGTTCCAGTGGGTCCCCTCCCCCAACCTTCTCTGAGCCTTCGGGGTCCTTGTGACCTGGCCATTTAGTCCATGGTGTGCAAAAAAGTGCCGCTCAGAGCTAAAACAACCCAACACAAAATCTCTAGTAAACTAAACTGGAATTAGTGGGGGGGGGGAAATAAAAAAATCCCATTATTTAATATCGGCTGATTTTTATTTAAAAGATCTTAATCTTTTGGAGGAAAATCTGGACCTGAAACATCTTAACGTATGTTGAAACGTCTTAACGTATGACGTAGCGTTGAAACGTATGTGGTGTCTTTTAACAGTAGCAATTAAAGTTATGTATTAATTGTTGCTCTAAATGATGGATTTTGTTTACAATTCCTGCTCCCTGACTTCCGTACTTCGTAGAACACGAATGTAAATAGTAAGGCAAAAATTACGATATTGCATGCATTGTAAATACCAGGTATTTTATTTTGTAGTCCTACGTCACAATGCATAGCGATTTGTACAACCTACCTAGCAAATAATGGCAATTTGTACATCCTACACCACAAAGGAGGGCTATTTGTACTTCATTGGCCTCAAATTACGGCAATTTGTTTACCCTAGAATACAAATTATGGTAATTGATACACACTAAAACACATATTATGGCTATTTTTGCAACATAAGACGCAAATTATGGCACTTAATATACCCTAGAGCACAAATAATCGTAATTGGCACACACCAAAACCCATATTATGACAATTGGTACACACTAAAACACAAATTATGGCACTTTGTATACCCTAGAGCACATATTATGCCAATTGGTACACACTAAAACACAAATTATGGCACTTTGTATACCCTAGAGCACATATTATGCCAATTGGTACACACTAAAACACAAATTATGTCACTTTGTATACCCTAGAGCACATATTATGCCAATTGGTACACACTAAAACACAAATTATGGCACTTTGTATACCCTAGAGCACATATTATGCCAATTGGTACACACTAAAGCACAAATAATGGCAACGATTACAACCTAAGACGCAAATTATGGCACTTTGTATATCCTAGAGCATAAATTATGGTAATTGGTACAGCTTAAAGCCCAAATTATGGTAAATGGTACATTTTAAAGCACATAATGATAATACACCTTAGAGCCATCATTTATGACTTAGTGTAATTGGTACACACTAAAACACAAGTTATGACAATTTTTGCAACCTAGGACAAAAATTCTGGCCATTTGTTCAGCCCAGAACCCAAATTATGGTATTTTGTACACTCTGGGACCCAAAATATGGCAATTTATACACTCTAGATTTAAATTGTGGCAATTTTTATATTTTAGAAAACAAATTATAGTAATTTGCGCACCCTAGAGCACAGTTTTTCAGACTGCGGATCGCGACCCATTAGTGGGTCAAAAAGTCAATTTAGTGTGGGCCGACCGGCATTTTTTAATGGAATAGAATAGGATATATAAGAGTGTATCTCATAGATTGGGTATCGATGTAAATTGTATTTCTCATTATGGGTCAAAAAACACTGTCTTAGAGCACAAATTATGGTATTTAGTACACACTAAAACGCAAATTATGGCAATTGGTACACTCTAAAACGCAAATTATGGCAATTGGTACACTCTAAAACGCAAATTATGGCAATTGGTACACACTAAAACGCAAATTATGGCACTTTGTATACCCTAGAGCCTAAATTATGGTAATTGATACACCCTAGAGCACAAATTATGGCAATTGGTACACACTAAAACATAAATTATGGTACTTTTTACGACTTAGCACGCAAATTATGGCACTTTTGTATACACTAGAGCCCAAATTATAGTAATTGATACACCCTACAGCACAAATTATGGTAATTGATACACCCTAGAGCACAAATTATGGTGATTGACACACCCTAGAGCACAAATTATGGTAATTGATACACTCTAGACCACAAATTATGGCACTTTTTACGATCTGGCGTACAAATTATGGCACTTTTTACGATCTAGCGTACAAATTATGGCACTTTTTTACGACCTACCACGCAAATTATGGCACTTTGTACACACTAGAGCCCAAATTATGGTAATTGATACAGCTTAGATTAAAAATTATGGTAATTGGTACACACTATAATACAAATTATGGCAATTTGTACATTCTAGAACAAATTTTTGGCAATTTGTACGTTGTTGGTTACAAATGATTGAAACTTGTTCACATTTTATATCCCAAATGAATGCATTTCACTTGATTGCTTGCTTAAAAACCGAAGTGAAATTATTCAGCTCTTAGGTGAAGTGTTCAGATGAAAACCCACAAAGGTTTGAATATATCAGCCTGGAATTTCAACAACTGATGAAAGAGCAAAAAACTGCAGTGAGTAGTAGAATTCTCGAAGGTGCAAATGCGCGGCCTCAGCAACGGAAGCTGAAGCTTTCATTTTCAATGAAGTCATGGGGTTGTTCTGAAGCGAAGCATTTTAACTAATTCTCCTGTAAGTTTCAACTAACCGACCTTCACAAATATTTTGCTGATTTGTTTATTTCTATTCTCCTTCCTTCTTTTTTCCTTTCGTTTTGTACCTCCTTTCCTTTCTTTCGTTTTGTCCTTCCTTTCCTTCCTTCTTTCACTCGTTTTGTCCTTTCCTTTTGTTTTGCCCTTCCTTCCCTTCTTTCTTTCATTTGTCCTTTCCCTCTTTTCTTTTTCTACTTTTTCCCCTTCCTTTCTCTTATTTCTTTTTTTCTTACTTTCTTTCTATCCTTCCTTCCTTCTTCACCTTTTCTTCTTTCCTTTCTCTTCTTTCTTTTTGTCCATCCTTCTTTTCCTTCCTTCCTTTCTCTTCTTTCTTTTTTTCTTACTTTCTTTTGTCCATCCTTCCTTTCTTTCTCACCTTTCCTTCCTTCCTTTCTCTTCTTTCTTTTTTTTCTTACTTTCTTTTGTCCATCCTTCCTTTTTTTCTCACCTTTCCGTCCTTCCTTTCTCTTCTTTCTTTATTTCTTACTCTCTTTTATCCATCCTTCCTTTCTTTCTCACCTTTCCTTCCTTCCTTCCTTTCTCTTCTTTCTTTTTTTTCTTACTTTCTTTTGTCCATCCTTCCTTTTTTTCTCACCTTTCCGTCCTTCCTTTCTCTTCTTCCTTTATTTCTTACTTTCTTTTGTCCTTCCTTCCTTCCTTCCTTCCTTCCTTCCTTCCTTCCTTCCTCTTCTTTCTCTTTTTTCTTCCTTCCTTCCTTCCTTCCTCCCTCCCTTCCTTCCTTCCTTTCTCTTCTTTCTTTTTTTTTCTTACTTTCTTTTGTCCATCCTTCCTTTCTTTCTCATTTTTCCCTCCTTCTTTCCTTTCTCTTCTTTCTTTTTTTCTTATTTTCTTTTTTTTTTTCTCACCTTTCCTTCTCTCTTTTCTCTTCTTTCCTTTTTCCTTACTTTCTTTTTGTCCATCCTTCCTTCCTTCCTTCTTTCGGAAACACCTTCTTACGAAAACATTATGTAAATATTGGATCATTCATTGATCGTCACCCATTGCACGAATTCGGATAGTTAATTTGAGAAATTCTGACCATGCCTTCTGTCTCCTTTAAATTGCTAACCTTTATATAAAATCTCTTTTTCGCTTTGTCGTTAGTTTTTGCAGTCTCTTGATGTCACACGGCGCGACGGCGGGTTTGAAAAAAAAAACGTTATCACCCACTGCGAAAAAGTGCAAAAATAAAAAAAGTTGCAAATCTGGCATCGAAGAGGAAAGCGGAGCACAGCGCGCCACCCAGTGGTAAGACTCTGCAAGAGACGCGAAGATGGCCGCTGCAGATGCAAAAGACAGATCAATGCAGTTGCATGTAGCGGTCGGTTGTACGTCCGGGCATTCCGTGTCTGGGTTGAAGACGACTGTGCTCTACTGCTATAGGGAACACGTTGGACTTTGACTGCGCTAACCCACATTCGTTTGAAATGGATATCTTGAGGAGACTCTCTCGCTAGAATATACTTCGCTCTCTATTAGGAAGGACACTAAAGATAAGGTCTGTTGGTTTCTCTTTATTAACTAGAACGTTTCACTAGTTTGTTTTTTCCGCCTGAATTCTAAGCGAAAGAGAATATTTCAGTTACTTTTTCAGTTTGCTCTCATTAACTGATGTCTTCAGTTTTGATCTCTTGTCTGTTTAACGATGTTTGATCTTCTCTTTACTAGTAAAAATTATTTTCTCCTGCCAATTTCTTCTATTTCAAGATTCTTCTAATTCATATGATTATCCTTATTTCTTTAGAGCATCTTTACAAAATTCTTCCTGCTCTTTCAGTTTCTTCTTTCTTTTCCTTTTGCTTTCCTTTCTTCCTAGTTTTCTTTCTCTCTTCAACTTCAATTTTCTTTTCTTCTTCCCTATCTCTCTTTGTCTTTTTTCCTCCTTAGTTCCTTCTATATTTCTTTCTTCCTTATCTGTACTCAAATCGATATATTTATCCGGCAAACGCATTATTTTAAACATTGGACTCAAAATCAGAATTGCAGAATATTGATTATTTATGCAATGTTTCTTCTCGGAGTCACACGAGAAAAAGTAATTTTTTTCTCCTCCATTTTCTGCATCGCTTTGCTTTCTCATAGCTATATTTTCATTCTCACTGGATGTACGGAACTAAATATTTTCCTTATTTTCGGAGGGGCGGGGTGGCTCAGTCGGCAGCGCACCAGGCTCGTAATCTGTAGTTCCCAGGTTCGAGTCCCAGCTGGGTCAGCGTTGAGATTTATCTCCGCAAAAATTCCCCGCCCTGCCCACGGTCAGTAGGGGACACCGATGGGCTTGGAAAGGCCGCCGTCCGTCGGATGGGACGTTAAGACGTGGCCCCGTGTGCGGGAGAGCCATACCCTGTGCACGTTAAAGAACACGCTGGATGGCCTTGACGGGAGGCTACCATCTGTCTCCCAACAGCTGTTCCAGTGGGTCCCCTCCCCCAACCTTCTCTGAGCCTTCGGGGTCCATGTGACCTGGCCATTTAGCCCATGGTGTGCAAAAAAGTGCCGCTCAGAGGTAAAACAACCCAACCCAAATCCTTTCTTCTCTTCCTTTTCTTTCCATATATCTTCTTCCTTCCTATTTTCTTCTTTCTCTTCCATTTCTTTCTTTGTATCTTCTTCCTTCCATTCTATTCTTCTTTCTCTTTCTTTCCTTTCCTTATATCTTCTTCCATTTTCTTCCTTTTTAATTCTTTTTCTCTGTTCTTCCCATCCTTTGTTTCCTTCCATTTTTTCTTTCTTCCATTCTTTCTATTCAAATCAATTCATTTAGCCGGCAAACACATCGTTATAAATACGGGCTCAAAATCAGAATTACAGATCATTGATTATTTATTCAATCAATCTTCTCAGAATCATGCGAGAAAAGGAATTTTCTCCTTTTCTTGTTTACAGAAAACATTCTTTCGCCTTGGGAGAATAAAATCAAATATAATTTACATTCCGAAGACAAAAAGGATCATGAAATTTTCGTCTAGATCTATTTTGAATAAGAACTTTTAAATTACGTGCTAAATTTCTGTTCTTTTATTCCCTAACTGTCCCTGTAGCAGTGTGGTTAACGTGCTTAGGTACTGATCATAAGTACCCGGGTTCGATCCCCAGATAAGGCACGAATGTTTTCTTTCTTGTGTTGTCTTTCTGCTGAGGTCTCGCTTTCCTCACAGATCTTCTCTTGGCCACATTATAATGACAGGCTCCTGTCAGACCTCCGTGGCAAGCAGTTGCTTGACGGATAATTTATTTTATTCCCAAAATCATTTTCAATTCTCACTTCTTATTGAAGGTTTTATTTTGTTCAACTCCTGCAATTTTTCTCTCACAACTATATTTCGCAGTCTCACTGGATGCGCGGAACTGAACACTTTTCTTATTTTTGGTTTCCCTTTTAGTTACATATTATATTATTTTTGCCCCTGATTCATCCTATACCATTAAGCTGATATTTCTGACCAGGGGAGGGGGGGGGGTGCTTCTTCTGCTTTATTTCGCTTTGGAGATTCCTTTGACGAACCTCTTTTAAGTCTGTACATGCTCGTCGTTTTCGTATTGCCCAACTACTGAATTTTTCTCCCTTTATTTAGGCATTGTTTTATCTCCCCATTGGACCAACTATTACGCTGTTAACGCATTGTTGTCCCTTTTGCTCTATCCGTTTATTTCTCGTGTATTACTAATAAATGATTTCGTTTTCTCATACTCACTTTCTTTCTCAGCAATAATCATTATTTCCTTCAAACAACTTCGCCTAAATTAAAACTATTCTTCCTCTCCTTCACAGCATTGCCCAGCAAACTCTTTCTTACTTTCTTAATTCTCCTTCCTTCCGTGTTTTTTCTTTCATTTTTTGTTCCTTTTTTCCTTCTATTCGCTCTCCTTATCATTTTTTTCTCCACTTCTTCCTTTAACAATCCACTTTATTTACTCACTTAATTCTTTCATCATTTCCTTGCTTATGTCTCTACTAGTTTCTATTTTATTTCCTTGCTTATGTCTCTACTAGTTTCTATTTTATTTCCTTGCTTATGTCTCTACTAGTTTCTATTTTATTTCCTTGCTTATGTCTCTACTAGTTTCTATTTTATTTCCTTGCTTATGTCTCTACTAGTTTCTATTTTATTTCCTTGCTTATGTCTCTACTAGTTTCTATTTTATTTCCTTGCTTATGTCTCTACTAGTTTCTATTTTATTTCCTTGCTTATGTCTCTACTAGTTTCTATTTTATTTCCTTGCTTATGTCTCTACTAGTTTCTATTTTATTTCCTTGCTTATGTCTCTACTAGTTTCTATTTTATTTTCTTGCTTATGTCTCTATTAGTTTCTATTTTATTTCCTTGCTTATGTCTCTACTAGTTTCTATTTTATTTCCTTGCTTATGTCTCTACTAGTTTCTATTTTATTTCCTTGCTTATGTCTCTACTAGTTTCTATTTTATTTCCTTGCTTATGTCTCTAATGGTTTCTATTTTATTTCCTTGCTTATGTCTCTACTAGTTTCTATTTTATTTCCTTGTTTATGTCTCTACTAGTTTCTATTTCATTTCCTTGCTTATGTCTCTACTAGTTTCTATTTTATTTCCTTGCTTATGTCTCTACTAGTTTCTATTTCATTTCCTGACCGTTTTTTCTGTTTTTATCATTCCGTTAATTTTCAAACAGAGTTGCTTATTCTTCTCGTATCTTACATCTCTGTCTTTTCCATTTTCCATGTCTTTTTGATGTATTTCTTCTCCATTCCTCGTTACTTCTTTTTCTAGAGCAACTAATTTTGTTCCTTTTTTCACCTATCTGTCATTTTATTCTCCCTTTTTCGTTATATCCCCTTTTCCTCATTTCCCAAAATCTTTTTTCGTTTTCTTGACAACAATCTATCTCCGATGTGATATCATTATTTGCATAATAATACAAGATTTTCCGCTTGGAAGGGATTCCATTTTTGCATTATTGTTTTTTTCCCCTCATTTCACTCTTTTACATTCTCCTTTTTTCTGTCTTTCCATGATCCCTATTTTTATTTCTATATATGGTTCTCCCTATTATTATTTTCCCTTATTATTCTCCGTTTTCATTTCTCTTTCTTTTGCATGATATTTATTAAATCCTTCAACCTCTTTTTTCAGTGTTCCTCTTTAAACAAGTGCTTCTTTTCACTATTTCCTTTTTTCCACGCTTTCCTTCTTTTTTGCACATTGCTATCTCATTTCTTCTGTATTTCGGAAGAAAAACTGTCTTTCATCTGCATTTTTTTGCAGAGTAGCTTTTTTTTTTCAATCTTTTCATTTTTTGTATTTTTTTTTATTTTTTTTTTTATTTTAGCACATTTTATTTAAACATTTGCTTTCCAAGAAATTTTTTTTTTCACGATCTAAACTTTCTTTATATCTGAACTACGATTTTATGCCTCCCATAATATAAATTTGGTATCATCCTTCAAATGGATTTTCGTGTTCTTCACCAATATGAAAATTAATTTTCCTCTTTTTCCAGCAACTATTTTTATTATATTTATTAAACATCTAAGATTTAATATTATTATCATTATCGCTGTCATCGTCATCTACACCAGCACAATCTCATCACCTTCAGCAGAAGGTGATGAGATTGTGCTGGTGTAGATGACGGGGGGGGGGGGGGCATGCCCTCTCCATTTCAGAACGTTAGTAAGGGAGTAAGGGTAATAGAAGCAATAAATTATTAATTTAATTTTTTATTTCATGAATTTTTCAAAATATTTTCTAAAGACCTTTTAAAACTGAGGGTGAAATGTTGTTATATTGCATTGGAAATCCAGTCTCTTTCCCCCCCCCCCTCCTTTAAAATTTTCCGCTTCGGATTTTTTCCCTAGATTTGGGCCTGATCACAGTACCATTAACATTACAACCACCATCATTCTGATCATCAGCATCAGTAGCAGCACTGAAATTAAAGGGTGGGTCGCATAGAAAACTGAAGTGAAATGGTGAGTCGCACAGAAAGCTGAAATGAAAGGGTGGGTCGCATAGGAAACTGAAATAAAAGGGTGAGTCGCATAGGAAACTGAAATGAAAGGGTGAGTCGCATAGGAAACTGAAATGAAAGGCTGGGTAGCATTGGAAATTGAAATGAAAGGGTGAGTCGCATAGGAAACTGAAATAAAAGGGTGAGTCGCATAGGAAACTGAAATAAAAGGGTGAGTCGCATAGGAAACTGAAATGAAAGGCTGGGTAGCATAGGAAACTGAAATGAAAGGGTGAGTCACATAGGAAACTGAAATAAAAGGGTGAGTCGCATAGGAAACTGAAATAAAAGGGTGAGTCGCATAGGAAACTGAAATGAAAGGCTGGGTAGCATAGGAAACTGAAATGAAAGGGTGTTTGTTTGGGGTTTTTTTGGCGCAAGAGCAACAGGGCTATATTGCGCCAAATGAAAGGGTGAGTCGCATAGGAAACTGAAATAAAAGGGTGAGTCGCATAGGAAACTGAAGTGAAATACTGGGTAGCATAGGAAACTGAAATGAAAGGGTGATTCGCATAGGAAACTGAAATAAAAGGGTGGCCAGCATAAGAAAATGAAATGGTGGGTCGCATAAAAAACTGAAATGAAACGGTGTTCCGCTTTGGAAACAACTGAAAGGGTGGGCCTCATAGGAAACTTAAAATGGAATGGCGACTGGCCAAAAAAAATATATAATCAATATCGTATAAATAACCAAAGCAAAAAAATTCTAAAATTAAACATAAGCGATGTAATTTTATTAAATTTAATTCGTTTAATGAGAATTCCCTTCCCCGAAGTTGGACTTCTTGTCCTCTTAAATTCTGTTTCTCTTGAACAAAAAGAATCTTATTTGTGATCAGTAGTTTGCGGCTTCCACAAAGAGAAGTGACTGCCCATAGTTGCTCAGCTAGAGGCACCAACTTTGCATGAACTTTCTATACAGACAGGGGAAGGTTAAAGGTTATATGCGAACCTGCTGGGATTAACCAAACAACCGGTGGGGATCAGGTTGAAATCCTAGAAATTTCCATACACTTAACATTAGTGGATAATCAAAATAATTGTTGCCACCAATAAATTTAAAAGAATAATTAGTTCAATTAATATACTTTTGCTTTAATGTGATAAATCCATTGTTTCAAAAATGGGTGAATGAATATTTTAAGTCAGGAACGGAAGGGGAGAACGGTACGGGTTACGGCCCCTACCCATTCTTACCTCACCCCCACATCAGGGTTGAGGTTGTTTTACCTCTGAGCGACACTTTTTTGCACACCATGGGCTAAATGGCCAGGTCACATGGACCCCGAAGGCTCAGAGAAGGTAGGGGGAGGGGACCCACTGGAACAGCTCTTGGGAGACTGCGAGACAGATGGTAGCCTCCCGTCAAGGCCATCCAGCGTGTTCTTTAACGTGCACAGGGTATGTCTCTCCCGCACACGGTACCACGGTTTAACGTCCCGTCCGACGGACGGTGGCCTTTCCAAGCCCATCGGCGTCTCCTACTAACCGTGGGCAGGGCGGGGAGTTTTGCGGAGATAAATCTCAACGCTGACCCAGCTGGGACTCGAACCTGGGAACTGCAGATTTTGAGCCTGACGCGCTACCGACTGAGCCATCCCCCCACATCAGGATATACGTAAATGGTTACTGTACCTAATGAGTTATATCTCAAATGAAAGTTACTGAAGGATGGAATATCAGAGGCTACTAAAACATTTTCTCATCTTTTCTGCCCATCCCCTTAAAAATTGTGTGTTGTGGGGGGGGGAAATCTAATGGGAATCGATCGTAATGAGATCTATTCACACAAAAAATTTGCAACAAGGAGTGTTCCATCCATTATTTCTTTTAGAGAGTTTTAAAACTCGAGCAGTTCGGATGAATCTGCTAATATTAAATATAGTTACATCTGTTTCTTGCTTATTATTTCCCAATTGAAACCATTATTATCTATTTATTGAAGTTGCACCCATTTTAGGAAGGCGAAACAATAACAATCACTAAATTTTTCCAGATTAGAATTTGGAAATATGAAGATAATTACAATCAAGTCTTCCTCTGAAAAAGTAAAGAAATTGAACAAAATTCCTTTGTATTATCAAGGCAAAAAATTACCAAATTCTATTATATACATCACATTCTTTAAAAATTTAAAAGTAAGCTATGGTTTATTATTAAGTTTTCAACCTTTCATTTTCTGAAACTGAATCACTCTCTCGAATTCCTTTCTTCCAAGGCTTTCTTTAAGGAAAAGAAAAAGAGTTTGTTTTCCTGTCCTCAAACACGGAGAATTCTGTAAAACACGATTAATAGTTGTGTTATTTTTCCAGAAATTCAATTGCAGTCATAAATTTGTCATTTTCTTTCTTCGTTTTGAAAAGTTTGTCTTTCGAATTACAGTTGCAGATTCTGATTCTATTTCTTTAATCATGGCTTTCTTTGTGAAGAAAAAAAAAAGGCAAAAATTTTTAATTTTTGGGGGAATTTCGTAGAAGAGTGTAAGTAAAAATATCTTTTAAGTTTATTTAGTTGTTTATTTTTTGGTAGATTTTAATTTTCCATCTGACAATATTAAAATATATTGGTGTGATTCTGTCATTTGTTTTCCAATTAGACGCAAATTGATGGTTGAAAATTAACTGGAAAAAAAAAGACATGGCCTCTTGCAAAAATGGTATCTCGTTTTGAAAGTGTATTTTTGTTTTTTTAATTTTCCGTAATTAGCTCCCTCTAACAGTGACAGTTAGAACTAAAGGATGATTGAGAAAATGAAAGTAAAATTGTTTTATTAGTTCCTATAAAACAGGAGAAAAATTTTCATTTATCTCCTGAAACGAAAAAATTGTGTTTTCCCCGCGTCTTTCTGGTGGTAAGGTTGGGTTGTTTTACCTCTGAGTGGCACTTTTTTGCACACCATGGACTAAATGGCCAGGTCACATGGACCCCGAAGGCTCAGAGAAGGTTGGGGGAGGGGACCCACTGGAACAGCTGTTGGGAGACAGATGGTAGCCTCCCGTCAAGGCCATCCAGCGTGTTCTTTAACGTGCACAGGGTATGGCTCTCCCGCACACGGGGCCACGGCTTAACGTCCCATCCGACGGACGGCGGCCTTTCCAAGCCCATCGGTGTCCCCTACTGACCGTGGGCAGGGCGGGGAATTTTGCGGAGATAAATCTCAACGCTGACCCAGCTGGGACTCGAACCTGGGAACTACAGATTACGAGCCTGGCGCGCTACCGACTGAGCCACCCCCGCCCCACTCTGGTGGTAAGGGTTGGAATCTCTGCTACCAAAGGAAATCTCTTGACCACAACACTCTACAACCAAAATTTAAAATCTCTTATGTAAGTAGATCATTTGAAATATTTTTTTTTAATTTTGATGTTTTTCACCCTTTTTCGATCGTTACAGCTCTTGAGAAATTCTGAAAATGGGAATCAGTAATTTATCATCAATATCTATCCAACCCAAAGAGAGTTTTTTTTAATTTCCTCCAAAAAAAAAAGCGTTTAAATTCTAACAGACGTATAGACAGAAATAAAAAGGTCTAAAAATTAAATATTTTCTTAAAATTTGCCTCAATATGAAACATAAAGATACTTTTATAGTATAGGATTAGGAAAGAAACAGTACAGTCGTTCAAAAAAATTATCCGAACACAATTCGGCTGATTGCAGAATTCAGAAAAAATATCTGGCAACGATTTTTTCAGAAATTAGTGTGATTAATTTCTGACTGTCTGAAAACTAATTAGTGAAATTAATTAACTGAAACTAATTAGTGAAAATAATTAGTGACTTTCTGACTGTCTGAAAACATTTTCGACTGTCTGAAAACTAATTAGTGAAATTAGTTTTCAGACAGTCGATTTTTTCAAAAACCTTCGTGTCACATGACATGAAGGTTGCCAAATCACTCGTTTCTAAAAAAATTGTTGCCAGATATATTTTCTGAATTCTGCAATCAGCCATAGTGTTCGGATATTTTTTTGAGCGACTGTAACTGAAGTTTTATTTTATATCACTAGATAGTTAGATTATTGTCATGTGCTTTGTAAAATATATTGCTCACAAAAATTAGGGGATATTTCAAAATGAATATGGAGCGATAATATATCTCCTAATTTTTGTGAGAAGTATATGATCTGAATGAAAAAGATTCTGTTACTTTTTAACCTAATAATCACATTAAAAGTCTATCCTTGAAATTGAATGTTGAGAAGTCCCAGGATCTTCTTTGAATCTGGTCACTCTGTTAAAGAGCTGCAAGGAAAAAGAGAATGAATTTAAAATAATATATATTTTAAGGAATAAAGAAAATATCTTGATTAATAAAAATATATATTTACATTTTTAATCTGGATTTTGAATTTGTAAAATCGTTTTGTTATGTACCGAAAAATGTTTGGTCAAAAAAATGGGAAAATTCATAACGTTGATTATTTATTTTAAGATCCCAAATTCTTTTGCAATGAGCTACAAATTGGAAACAGCCAAAATAACTTCAGATTGTGTTCTAGGGCCAACATTAAAGCCACCAATGCATCTATCATCATTGCAAACAATGGGAATAGAACTAACCACATTGTTTAGAATAGCACTGAAATGCTCAGCCCACCTAGCCGTGACAGAATCCTCACCTTCTATAACCTTACCTTGTGTATCCTTCTATCATCATCCCATCTTCATTATTTTGGCTATTTCTAAACTTAAACTTCATAAATCTCCAGGGGTAGATGAAATTACTACGGAAATGCTTAGAGTGGGAATGTTTCGGTTATCACTTGAATGACTGAAATTCTGAATATCTTTTATGATAAAGGCATGGTTCCTAAAGATTTTACCAGAGCTATTGTTATCCCTATTTTCAAAAAAGGTGATCGCAGTTCTTGTGATAACTATAGGGGTATCAGCCTACTCTATGTTCCAGGTAAAGTTCTTTCCATGATTGTGCTTAATAGAATTAAGAATCTGGTTCACAGTCAATTGCGTGATGAGCAATGTGGATTCAGAAGTGGTAGGGGATGTGTGGATCAGATATTTTCACTTAGGCAGATTCTTGAGAAATGTTTAGAGTTTCAGCAATCTTTGGTTGCTAGCTTTGTTGATTTCAAAAAGGCTTTCGACTCTGTTGATCGTCATAATTTGTGGTTGATTGAGAGATCATATGGTAAACCTGACTAGTTAGTTAACATAATGAAAGCTCTCTGTAATAACACTGAGTCGTGTGTGAGAGTTGGTAAGTCTTGTAGCAGTTGGTTTAGCATTACTTCTGGTGTTCGACAAGGGTGCATTTTGTCTCCTTTTCTCTTTAGCTTGGTTATTGATTATGTTATGCGAAATTCACTTCAAGGGAAAGATTTTGGCCTTAAATGGACTGGAGATTCGAAAATTTCTGATTTAGATTATGCTGATGATTTAGCCCTTTTGGCAAATGATGTTGATGAGATGAACTTTTTCATTCGAGCTGTTGATGAGACTGGTAGTAGAGTACGTTTGGTTATAAACAGAGAGAAAACTAAAGTGATGAAAATTGGTCAAGCAGGCTGTGATTTAGTTAATCTGAATGGTTGCAGTCTTGAACAGGTGTCACAGTTTAATTATCTTGGGAGCTATGTAACAGATACTGGTGATATGCGGCATGAGATTAACAGACGAATAGGGATTGCTGCCGGGACTTTTAAGAATCTATGGAGTGTGTGGAGAAATAGGCGTATACACCTAAAGACTAAAATTAGATTGTATAATAGTTTGGTTCTTTCTAGGGTTAGTTATGGTAGTGAAACTTGGACACTTTGTAAACAAGATAACAGGAAACTAGATGCTTTTGATTCTAGATGCTTACGTAGTATCTTGGGCATTAGGTGGTTTAACTTTGTAACTAATGATGAGGTTAGGCAAAGGAGTCTGCAACCTCCTTTAAGCAGCATATTGTGCAGAGAGAGACTCCGCTGGTTTGGCCATGTTGCCCGTATGGATAATTATAGATTGGCGAATAGGGTTATGAACAGTGTGCCTAGAGGCCTCAGAAGGAGGGGGAGACCTAGGATGCGGTGGGCAGACAATGTCAAACAGGACCTTGTTAGAATTGGTGTGCAGTGGCCGGATGCAGCAGATGTAGCTCAGGATAGACTTGCTTGGAGAACTAAATTGCACGGTCTGGTTGGACTCCGTAGCCCATGGCTGCTTGAGGATGATGATGATGACAAGTTGGATGGGCCTGATTGGATGATATCGCTATTTAAGAGCCACTTTTTAATCTAAATATGTCAGATGCGCGTCGCGGTAAATGGGTTGTTTCAGAAGTGTGTCTTAGTAAAAAAGGACTATTTTGAGAAGTATGTCTTAGTAAAAAAAAAGAACTATTTCAGAAGCGTGTCTTAGTAAAAAAATGACTATTTCAGAAGTGTGTTTTAGTTAAAAAAGGACTATTTCAGAAGTTTGTCTTAGTTAAAAAAGGACTATTTCAAAAGTGTGTCTTAGTAAAAAAGAACTATTTCAGAAGCGTGTTTTAGTAAAAAGAACTATTTCAGAAGTGTGCCTTAGTAAAAAAAGGACTATTTCAGAAGTGTCGTTTTAAATGGACTATTTCAGTCATGAGAAAAAAGTTGAAAAAACACTGTTTCAGGCATTGGATTCAAAAATAGTGAAATCGTACAGTTCGTGACACGTTTATTCTAGTTTTCACTAAAGTTTGGTGTTTGAAAATAAGAGTTATTACTTTCGCAGTTGTTAATCGATGATATAAATTCATTTGGTAACATTTTTAATGATGATGATATTTTGTTGTTGTTGTTGTTGTTGTAGCTGGATAAAACATGTCCGCCTTCTATGTCCTATACATATTTTAACTACCTACCTTCTCTCGATCCCACACCTGACCGTCTATGCTTTAAAAAGAAAAACATTCTTAATTTTTTTTTCTTTCTTTGCCGATTTACGAGCGATGAAAGCAATCTCTTTTTTCTGATCCGCAGTTTGACTGGTTTGAGTAGCGTTGCCGACGACGGAGCCTCGAGATCCGAGAAGAGTCCAGTTCCAGGGAGCGGAAGTGTCTCGGGTTACCCGCCAGCAGCAGCCACAACCACCGGGACAGGAATCTCGACTGGAGTAAGCGATTATGAAAGGGTAAGGTCCCTGCGGAGTGTACCGGCCATGGCGAAAAAGAAGGGTCACGTGACGCCCGTGGGGAAGGGGCCAAGCTCCCTCTTCATCCTCAGTGATAGAAATATCATCCGAAGATGTACGAGATTTATCATCGAATGGCCATATCCTTTCATGGTGTATTCATTAGCCTTTAATTGAAAAAGTGTTCTTGGTCCTTTGTTTAGTATTATTTAGCAGTAGGCTGACCCGGATCCTGAAAAAAATAAAGAGGTTGGGGGGGGGGGGGAGCAAGAGACGGGATTTCCATTGCAGTAATGTATTTTCCCAGCCGTTTTAAAAGTCTTAAAAGATTTCTTGAAAAATTAAGGAAATATGCTGAAGTTTAATAATTTTTTTGCCTTCATTACCCCTATCAGCATTCTCAAAGAGGGTGGGGACCATGACACCCTTGCTCCCCTCCCCCTAGATTTTACTGACAACAGAAAACGAGAGATATTATTGTTTCTACTGGTTACTATTGTTAGTCATAATAAAAGTAAGATAATGTTGATTTTTCAGTGCTCTTAACAATTCATATCATATACATCGAAATGCCTGATAATAATAAGTTTTTCTAAAAGATTAAATGTGAAATATTTTTAGCCTGAATTTATCTAAATATGCTTTTTGAAAACATTGGTTTACAAGGTGTTTATAACATGAACAATTTTAGCTGCCTTTAAATATTTTTCAAGTGCTGATTTCAAATCTGGTCTTAATATATGGCTAGCACGTCACGTTTTTATGTTATTGGTCATTTCGACTCCTATTAAGATCTTCCTATAACAACAGCTCCAGGCAAATGGGAGGATATTAGATATTTTACTTTTTGTGGCTGGCAACAGTGATTGCCAGGTGGGAGAAAACATAATAACAGTAACCTTACCTCAGATCGCCATTTTTGTTATTTTCATTGTAGGAAGAACACGTGCTGTACGTTGAACAGTGAATTTTGGCGTTTAAATGGCACAAAGGCAGCATCGCAGATGTGTTAATGTTCCAGATAAGTTTTGTCATGTGTGTGGAAATTATATTTTAAAATCCCAGGGTCGCTCATTGACAAAGATGTCATGTTGGAGATCAGGACAAAACATGGGCTCCACATGTGTGCTGCATTTCGTGCTTTGTTGGCTTGAGGTGAATGTTTGAAAGGTAAGATAAAATCCATGTCCTTTCAGTTCCAATGGTTTGGCGTGAGCCAACTAGTCACTTGCATTATTGCTATTTTTATTTAACTAAAGTGTCGGGCTTTTCAAAAAAGAACAAAACCAAAATACAATATCCAAATGGATTCACATTCATCAGAGAAAGACTTTGAGCCACATACAGATCATGATCCTACATAACCCCTAAAATGTTAGACGAGCCTCATCTGATTCAGCAAAATGAACTAAATGATCTTGTTCGTGACCTAGGATTTTCCAAACAACAAGCTGAGGTTTTAGGTTCAAGAGTGGAATCTTCTGGCCAAGGGTATCAAGGGTATCAGAGTTTCTCTGTTCAGAAAGAGAACTTTGTCTTTATCTGCTTATTACGAGATGCAAGATGGTTTGTGTTTCTGTACAGATATTTCAGGGCTGATGGAAGAAACTGGAACCACTCACGACCCTAAGGAATGGCGTCTATTTATAGATTCGTCAAAATTCAGCTTAAAAGCTGTCTTTTGCATAAAAGAAACCAAAAACCTTCCATTCCAGTGACACGCTGTGGGAATGAAGGAAACTTATGAAAGCATGGAAAAAATACTCATTGCTATAAAATATGACCAGTTTAAGTGGACAGTACGTGGTGACCTAAAAGTCCCATCTCTCTTGCTCGAGCTTCAAGGAGGCGTCACAAAATTTTGCTGTTTTCTGTGTTTGTGGGACAGTAGGGCCAGAAATGAACACTACAAAACAAAAGATTTGCCCAAAAGATATGTTTTCATTCCTGGAAAGAGTAATGTGAGGTGTAATCTTCTAGTTGACCCTCTGATGTTCTGTTCCCATCACTACACATCAAACTGGGGCTTATGAAAAACTTTGTATAGGTTATGAACAAAACTGGTAAAGGGTTTTTGCACTTGAAGAAAAAAGTTCCAAACCTAAGTGATGCCAAATTCAAAGGGAAATTTTTTGCTCCTCAGATCAGGAAGCTACTGAATGATACTGTCTTCGAAGAAAAACTAAGTATGAAGGAGCGCGCTACATGAAAATCCTTCACGTCTGTGGTCCTGGGTTTTCTGGGGAATCACAAAGAGGAAAACTACCATTAGCTCATTCAAGATCTTCTCAAAAAGTATGAAAATCTTGGCTGCCGAATGTCTTTGAAGATCCATTTCTTGCACTCGCATCTCGACTTCTTTCCCAAGAACTTGGGAGCTGTCAGTGATGAGCAAGGGGAAAGATTTCACCAGGATATCCGGACCATGGAGGAGAGATACCAAGGAAGGTGGGACCCAGCAATGAGGGGTGACTACTGCTGGTTCTTGCAGAAGGAAGATTCCTCAGCACATAAAAGACAAAAATAAACTTCTTCTAAGTATAAAAGATCCTTATCCATGTTTTCTTATTTTGCGATTTAATATTATTTCATTTGTCACTTTATATTCAGTGGTCTATAACCATGATGTTTTTAATTTTTTTATTGTAATCATGTAATTAATAAATGAGTTTTAAGTCGCAATTTAATAAAATAGTCACATTTATTTTCATTTCCCACATATGCCTATTCATTGAAATTGGAAATATATCAATCCGTAATTTAAACAAAAATTACGTGCTGCAGATTTTTCACAGCCATATTTAAATTCAACACCCGAAAATTAGTTAAAAACATCCTATTTGACCAATGGTATAAAAAATTATTAATTATTAAGTTTGTTGAGCAATGATTTAAGTACCTGTTGAGGCCTGCTAAGACATAGATGTCAGGCCTTTGAGAAATTAAGTCTTATAAATTACTAATAGAAATACATTGAATTAGTCTCTGAAGTATATTAATTTTCGAAATGTGTGAACTGACTAATTCCTTACCAAACCAAAAATGTTTAAAGTTCAGGTTATGAAAACCCCAAATTTCCTATTGTTTAAACGCAATATTGTAAAAATAAAAGCAAAATCCGTTACAACAAATATTAATTTCCAAATTTTGGCGGTACTAGATTGATAAAATATTTAGCCATAGATAATAAAGTTGCTTTTATTTATCAAATGCCAATTAGACTCTTATAATGAAAGAAGAAAACAATATTTGCAGCAAATCTCAGTTTAAATAAATTTATATCTTTAGGAGTTGAAAATTCAGGATGATAAGTTAATTTGTTATTTATTAGTGTTCCTGTTTATGCCATTAAAACGGTAATATTTAAAAATAATATTTGTTTACCAAAGAGAGATGTTAGAGCATTTTGAAATGTGAAGTTATTAGTAGGTTGTTTTAACTAATTTTCATTCATTATAAATTGAACTTGTATGCCTATTATTCAGCGTTGCAAAATATATAGTAGGAGAATATTAAATAACGTGACTCTGGATTTGAATCGAAACTGTTCAACAGCGAATCCAGTTCTAGACATCAGCAATTTTTTTGGATCGTGATTGTTTCAAGTGAAAAAATTTCTACGATTGTTACAGTTAAATGTAAATCTTTTTAGAGGTCTGGGCTGCTTTGTATAAGCAATCTCTATGAATGGCGACCATTTTCAGTAAGCAATCCTACTTTTCTAACAACCTTTTTGAATAAGAAATTTCTGTGAGCTGCGACAACTTTTGGTAAGCAATTCTCCGTTATATCGCAACCACTGTAATATAATATTCATATAAATGTAATTTTCAATATATCACAATCATTTGAATAATCAGTTTCTACGAACTGCGACCATTTTGAATAAGCAGTACTATTATGTCACAACCACTTGGACAACGGAATTTTAATAGGATCGAAACAGTTTTCAAGGTATAATTTCTATATAGTATGTACATTGAATAAATTAATTTTCTGTCATGACCACTTCCAGTAAATGTGAGTGAATGATTTCTGTGAGTTGAGACTTCTTGGTGTAAATAATGTCCTGCGAATCCTAGATTAACAGTTCTACAACTGATTACATCCTTCAAACAACAGCTAAAATTTAATCTGCTTCTGTGAGGGTAAACCCCTAAACATCTTATTTAAGGATATCGAGTTTTTGTCGATATTTTCTTATGCTTATTTAATTGTGATGAATATTTTAATCTCATTATTAACATGTTCAGTGATTTATTTTTAGCCTGAATCTTTTTTTAGCACTTTTTTATAATAAAAGATATAGTTATAAGAGAAATATTTTTTTAAAAAAAGGGTTAAATGAAGGGCATAAAAAAAATGATTTCACGAATAATATAGGGTAAAAAATATTATCGTCCCCCAGTGACAACAACTAGACTCACCAACACTCTAATGTTTATTAAATGGGAGAATTTCCACTCGTTCTTTTCAATCCAAAGAAGTACGGTCAACTTATGGCTAATTCAAGGTCATCGTTACACATTGAACAATAAAAGTGAAATTTATGACCAAGACAATAACAGAACATGCTTGATATTTCAAATTTATTACAAATGTTTTTCATTTGAAAAGGTACATTTTGTGAGCTTTTTAAACAGTTGATTTCGTTTAGTTCCTAAAAAAAAATTCCCCCTCCCACAACACACACACCCTCATTTGGGCCTTTCTGTGCATTCTGGAGCCTAATATCTTAGAAAAACAATTTGGAATATTCAGTAATAAATTATCACAGGAAAAGTCCTGTAGACAAGGAACACTTGAAAAATTCTGAATATGTTCTGTATAAAATGATTAGAAGTGTTAGAAAGAGTATAATTCTGAGATCGAAGTATGTTTCTAATTGAATCAAGTTTTAATTGCTGAAAGATTTGACAGATTCAGTTGCAATTTTTAAAGCACGGTTCTTAACCATTTTTAGGTACAGTCGCTCAAAAAATATCCGAACACTGTGGTTGATTACAGAATTCAGAAAAAATATCTGGAAACGATTTTTTTAGAAATGAGTGATCTGGCAACCTTCGTGTCACGGGACACTAAGGTTGCCAGTTCACCCATTTCTAAAAAAGTTGCCAGATATTTTTTCTGAATTCTGTAATCAACCACAGTGTTCGGATATTTTTTTGAGTGACTGTACTACATTTCTTACTGCAATGTATGGAAGCTTCGTCCCCCTATCCTTTTTTTAATCACAATTTATCTTCGGAAAATTGAATTTAAAGTTTGATATTTGTTTGAATTGTAGCAAAAATGAACATATGTATTACGAATTACACTTTATGTACACAGCATTTTTTTTAAACTCTGTGCATAATCGTGATTTTAAATGACCGAGTTTGAAACCAGAATGATTCAATAATCTTAATCCAGCTGTTCCTCCAATAACCCTGGTTTAAATTAATATTAGAAAGCTTGGAACTCTGGGTTCAGACTTTCCATTGGTTGTTTAAATCGATTAAAATTCTATGAATTTCTGTTAAAACAGGTTAAAATTGTTTCCTCAAAAGAGATTTCAAAAACAAGTGAAGGGTAGAAAAGTATCCCTTAAAATATAAAGAGAAAATCCATGTTATCGGAATCTAACCTCGAGGCTCTATAACTTCTAAAATATGCATTTAATGTAATAATGTGATTGAAGATAAAAAAAAATCGATCAAAACTATATAAAAATCAATTTTTAACAATATTCTTTCAGTGTTTAAAGTATTATGGAAACTAGAATATTTCACTACAGTAATGCATCATAAGGATTGAACTCGGAAATTAATTAAAACTTTAATAATAAATATTATTTCAAACCATTTAATTGAAGAAATATATATTTTAGTAATTTGCATAACGATTATTTCAATATTAGAAAATTATGAATGATTTTGATAAAACAAGCTAATTTATTTCAATATTTCAGCTTTCGTAAATCTTTAAATTCTAAGCGATTATTGTTGAAAATTGAGTTTTAAATAGATTTGATTTTGATCTTTATCTTATCACATTATTACTGTTAATTATTATATAATATACATTATTATTAACTATTTATAAAAATATATTACTATTAATTACTACTATTAATTTATATAATATACATGATTAACTATTTATAAAAAAAATTAAAAATATGTTTAGGATATTTAATATATACAATATTTTATTAAATTGTGTATATATATTGCTTATTTTAATTTTATATATAAATATATATTATTTTATAAATATTAAATGCTAAATATATTATTAAACATATAAAAATAAATATTTAATATATATTGTTAAATATCTATATAAACAATTATTTTTAAATATCTAGAGAAATTCTAATATATTATTTAGTACCTTCATACATATTAAACATTAAAAATAATATTAATTATCTTTTAGCGATATTTTTTCATTATATGGATATTTCAGAAGTTCTGCACCAATTTTTAATAATTGTTATCACATATCTTACATTCGCTGCCAAGTTTCCATTACATTCCACATTGCTTTCCTGGCGATGTCCACGATTTTTGACCCATGCTGTCATCAGTGAGCCACTTTGGCTTGAACAAGAAGCCCTACTCTCTGACCGTTAGACCACACCCAGAGAATAATAGGAGCTTTTCCCTGGAGATGAGTCTACTTGCTAGATTATTACATTGTTTTTGTGTTCTTGTTAGCAAGAACTGTGGATTTGAATAAAGCAAACGTTCTAACATTAAATTAATTAATAACGGAATTATTTGAATGGTTTAAAATTAACCACAACAACAAACACGAATTAAACGGAAAAGAATTGTTAGGAAGCCGCTGATGGTGCACGTGTCGTGTTGGCGCAAACAAGTGTATGTTTTCAATGTCGAAATATAAATGCTTTCCAATGAGGGCTTCTTTTATGAGAATGAAAAGCCAACTTTAAAAGCGATCTAAATTAGAAAGTAAGTTGGTGTGGGTTGTTTTACCCCTGAGCGGCACTTTTTTGCACCACCATAGCTAAATGGCCAGATCATATGGCCCCCGAAGGCTCAGAGAAGGTTGGGGGAGGGGACCCACTGGAACAGCTGTTGGGAGATGGATGGTAGCCTCCCGTCAAGGCCATCCAGCGTGTTCTTTAACGTTGGGTTGTTTTACCTCTGAGCGGCACTTTTTTGCACACCATGGGCTAAATGGCCAGGTCACAATGACCCCGAAGGCTCAGAGAAGGTTGGGGGAGGGGACCCACTGGAACAGCTGTTGGGAGATGGATGGTAGCCTCCCGTCAAGGTCATCCAGCATGTTCTTTAACGTTGGGTTGTTTTACCTCTGAGCGGCACTTTTTTGCACACCATGGCTAAATGGCCAGGTCACAATGACCCCGAAGGCTCAGAGAAGGTTGGGGGAGGGGACCCACTGGAACAGCTGTTGGGAGAATGGATGGTAGCCTCCCGTCCAAGGCCCATCCAGCGTGTTCTTTAACGTTGGGTTGTTTTACCTCTGAGCGGCACTTTTTTGCACACCATGGGCTAAATGGCCAGGTCACATGGACCCCGAAGGCTCAGAGAAGGTTGGGGGAGGGGACCCACTGGAACAGCTGTTGGGAGACGGATGGTAGCCTCTCGTTAAGGCCATCCAGCGTGTTCTTTAACGTGTGCAGGGTATTGCTCTCGCGCACACGTGTCCACGGGTTAACGTCCCATCCGACGGACGGCGACCTTTCCAGCCCATCGGTGTCCCCTACTGACCGTGCACAGGGCGGGGAATTTTGCGGAGATAAATCTCAACGCTGACCCAGCTGGGACTCGAACCTGGGAACTACAGATTACGAGCCTGGCGCGCTACCTACTGAGCCACCCCCGCCCCCATAGAAAGTAAGTTTTTCACGGAACATTATCACTGTACATACACTGTTCTATCAAAATAACAGAATTTTCGCGTTATGTTAATGGAAATGTAACTTCTAGATTATGCATCTAATGGAAAAATGTGACTGATATATTTATTTCATTTAATGGCTTGGAACATTACTTGTTATTTAAGTTTCAATTAATTTCTGAGGTAGATTCTTATGACATTATTGTTGTGAAAATTTCAAACTTCTACACCTCTTTAAATACTGAATGAATATTGTTGAAAATCGATATTTAAATAGATTAGATTATGATCTTTAACTTATTTTCAGTCATATTTTTCCATTAAATGCATATTTTAGAAGTTATAGAGCTTCGAAGTTAGATTGCCATTCACATAACATGGAAATTCTTTAATATTTTGGGGGGCGGGGGGGGGGGGGCTCAGTCGGTAGCGCGCCAGGCTCGTAATCTGTAGTTCCCAGGTTCGAGTCCCAGCTGGGTCAGCGTTGAGATTTATCTCCGCAAAAATTCCCCGCCCAGCCCACGGTCAGTAGGGGACACCGATGGGCTTGGAAAGGCCGCCGTCCATCGGATGGGACGTTAAGCCGTAGCCCCGTGTGCGGGAGAGCCATACCCTGTGCACGTTAAAGAACACGCTGAATGGCCTTGACGGGAGGCTACCATCTGTCTCCCAACAGCTAGCTGTTCCAGTGGGTCCCCTCCCCCAACCTTCTCTGAGCCTTCGGGGTCCATGTGACCTGGCCATTTAGCCCATGGTGTTCAAAAAAGTGCCGATCAGAGGTAAAACAACCCAACCCAACAATACAACTGTACCAATATATGTTTCAGGGTGTTGTACGTTAAGCATAAAATTTACTGTAATTAATTGTCTGTGCATTCAAAATTCCTAATATTACAAATATTTTGGTTTGCATAAATGACATTGCATTTTCGTTACGAATTGCTTAAGTGTAACAAATTGCCCAGAAACATTAATACCACTTATTTGGCACACTCAATTACATATTCTTTAGTGAATTTAAAAAGGCATCATCATCTGAACCGGTAATTAAACAGAGACGTCTCAGTCACAGGTGAATGCCGCCATTAAAACTCATCGGCGCGAAATTATAACACACCGCTTCAAACAACCTAAAGCAGATGTGTTTGTTCTTCGTATAGTTTCGATTTTCGATACCAGACGGCCCCGAAAGATGGTATTCCAGACAATAATTGTTCTTACAATGGAAGTGCTGACGTAGGATATCGTGTTGCAGTCACGTTTCGAATGTCTGTGCGACATTCAAAATTATGAATGCGTTGTGCTCCAGAGTTTTAACTATACCAAGAACTGCTGCATTTCATTAATCTTAATTAGCGGTGAATGCATTGAAAGTCGCTCGGGATGATTTTCTCGTATCAGATGACGTTGTACCGTTTATTGCGTACTTAATCACTGCCTGGGCATTGAAATAGCTGATGACGTTGTTAGCTTACAATGACTTTTACAGCATCTGTTAGCATGTGTTCCTGGAATCAGTAGCATTCATCTTGGCACAACTATGGGAGAATAGTTAGCTTGATAAATAATAAATTGTACTTTAATTATTCCTTTCATAGGTATGTCTTTAAAAGGTTTTTTTTTTTGTCGGTTGGGTGGGGTTGGGTTGTTTTACCTCTGAGCGGAAATTTTTTGCACACCATGGGCTAAATTCCCAGGTCACAAGGACCCCAAAGGCTCAGAGAATGTTGGGGAAGGAGACCCACTGGAACAGTTGTTGGGAGACAGATGGTAGCCTCCCATCAAGGCCATCCAGTGTGTTCTTTAACGTGCACTTGGTGTGGCTCTCCCGCACACGGAACCACTGCTTAACGTCCCATCCGACGGATGGCAGTCTTTCCAAGTCCATCTGTGTACTCCACTGTCTGAGGGCAGGACACGGGAAGTTTTGTGGAGATAAATCTCAACGCTAACCCAGCAGGGACTCGAACCTGTGATCTGCAGATTACGAGCCTGGCGCGCTACCGACTAAACCACCCCCACCCCAAGGCTCAGGGAAGGTTGGCGGGCGGATCCACTGGAACAGCTGTTGGGAGACAGATGATAGCCTCCCGTCAAGGCCATCCAGCGTGTTCTTTAACGTGCACAAGGTATGTCTCTCCCACACACGGACCACGGCTTAACGTCTCATACCGACGGACGGCGGCCTTTCCAAGCCCATCGGAGTCCCCTACTGATCGTGGGCAGGGCGGGGAATTTTGCGAAGATAAATCTCAACGCTATCCCAGCTTGGACTCGAACCTGTGAACTGCAGATTACGAGCCTGGCGCGCTACCGACTAAGCCACCCCCGCCCCAAGGCTGAGGGAAGGTTGGGGTAGGGGACCCACTGGAACAGCTGTTGGGAGACAGATGGTAGCCTCCGGTCAAGACCATCTAGCGTGTTCTTTAACGTGCACAGGGTATGGCTCTCCCACACACGAACCACGGCTTAACGTCTCATACCGACGGACGGCGGCCTTTCTAAGCCCATCGGAATCCCCTACTGATCGTGGGCAGGGCGGGGAATTTTGCGAAGATAAATCTCGACGCTAACCCAGCTGGGACTCGAACCTGTGAACTGCAGATTACGAGCCTGGCGCGCTACCGACTGATACACCTCCGCCCTTTCTTTGGACGGTGAGTGGATTATTATTTATTCAAAAAACCAAATCTGACGCTATCCAGTGGGTTTTTTTTTTTTTCACTTCTATTCATTGGTGGGGGGGTGAAGATTGTTTGACCTCTGAGGGGCAATTTTTTAACACACAATAATTGTGTAAAGAGCCAGGTCACAAGGACCCCAAAGGCTCAGAGAAGATTTGGGGAAGCTGATCTACTGAACAGCTGTTAGGAGACAGATGGTATCCTCCCATCAAGGGCATCCAGCATGTTCTTTAATGGGCACAGGTTATGACACTCCTGTACAAGGGGCCACGGCTTAACGTCCCATCCGATGGATGGCGGCCTTTCCAAGCCCATCGGTGCCCACTATTGACCGGGCGCAGGGCGGGGAGTTTTGCGGATATAAATCTCAACTCTGGCCCAGGTGAGACTCGAACTTGGGAACTGCAGATTCCGAGACTGTGGCACTTACACATCTCCTCCCCCAACCTTCCCTGAGCCTTCGGGGTCCTTGTGACTTGGCCATTTAGCCCATTGTGTGTAAAAAAGCGTCGCTCAGAAGTAAAACAACCCAAAACTCAAGATTCTTCAACAAAGCTAACAAAATCTCCATATATATAATAGATGTACATATACTACATATGTACATATTATGAAAAATCGTTAGTGTGGTAAATTAAAAATCTCACTGAAATCTGCCTAAATCTCTATTTTCAAAAATATTCGATTAATTTTTTAAGATTTGTGAAAGCTGAAGCTTGTAACCGTAACTTTAACTACTCGTGAAATTTTTATCTTAACTATTTTAAGAAATCGTTCATTCCCTTAAATGTAATATCTGAAGTTTGTGTAAAATTTTTTATTCCGTTTTTCATCAGCTTGGTGGAGAAAATGTTTAGTCTACTGTTAAATGTTCCAGCTTCAATAACTCTATAACTTTTAAGCGAATATTATTGAATATTCAGATTTAGAGAGAGATTCAGTGAGACTCTAGCGACATTTTTCCTAAAACTTTTATTTTCAAGGTGAGAGAACTTTCATTGTGGCTTTCCATTCACAAAACGCGAAAATGTTCGATTATTTTCTGCAACCTAGTGTACATAATGAATCTTACAAAGTGCTCTACTCTTTTACTTCCCCACAAAAGGTTTCACCACCACTGACGGGGGGCGGGGGTGGCTCAGTCGGTAGCGCGCCAGGATCGTAATCTGTAGTTCCCAGGTTCGAGTCCCAGCTGGGTCAGCGTTGAGATTTATCTCCGCAAAATTCCCCGCCCTGCTCACGGTCAGTAGGGGACACCGATGGGCTTGGAAAGGCCGCCGTCCGTCGGATGGGACTTTAAGCCGTGGCTCCGTGTGTGTAAGAGTCGTTCCCTGTGCATGTTAAAGAACACGCTGGATGGCCTTGACGGGAGGCTACCATCTGTCTCCCAACAGCTGTTCCAGTGGGTCCCCTCTCCCAACCGTCTCTGAGCCTTCGGGGTCCATATGACCTGGCCATTTAGCCCATGGTGTGCAAAAAAGTGCCGCTCAGAGGCAAAACAACCCAACGTTAAAGAACACGCTGGATGGCCTTGACGGGAGGCTACCATCTGTCTCCCAACAGCTGTTCCAGTGGGTCCCCTCTCCCAACCTTCTCTGAGCCTTCGGGGTCCATATGACCTGGCCATTTAGCCCATGGTGTGCAAAAAAGTGCCACTCAGATGTAAAACAACCCAACGTTAAAGAACACATTGGATGGCCTTGACGGGAGGCTACCATCTGTCTCCCAACAGCTGTTCCAGTGGGTCCCCTCCCCCAACCTTCTCTGAACCTTCTGGGTCAATGTGACCTAGCCATTTAGCCCATGGTGTGCAAAAAAGGGCCGCTCAGAGGTAAAACAACCCAACGTTAAAGAACACACTGGATGGCCTTGACGGGAGGCTACCATCTGTCTCCCAACAGCTGTTCCAGTGGGTCCCCTCCCCCAACCTTCTCTGAACCTCGGGGTCCATGTGACCTGGCCATTTAGCCCATGGTGTTCAAAAAAGTGCCGCTCAGATGTAAAACAACCCAACACCACTGACAAGCTCCCACACCTCCATCTCTATCTCTCTCTCCGAACCATTCCGTTTCTCGTTTTACTTTTTGCATTAAGTCGTCTCGACACTTTATCCTAAGAACACTGCTCCTGTAATATTGACCGAAACCCCCCCCTCCTCCTCCCATACACATCATCCATGTTCTTCGTCTCCCGCAAGGGCAGCAAATGACTCTCATGATAAAAGAATCTCTGCGCGTGAAAAATAAAAGAAAGAAGTCTCTAGGAAGAAGCAACTGTCACAGATGGAATGAAAGAGGCTGAGAAATGCCTCTCTCTCTCTTTCCTTGCCTCTCAAGCAATCAGCCAATCAATAGCGGTGTTTGTTTCTCGCTCTCTACCGCATCACGTACGCGCGCGCGGGCATTCCCTACCCCGGACTTGGCCTGAATTTCAATGGAGCAAATATTTCTTCCTCTGTTCGGCTTTCCACGGCGCAAACGTTCGGCTTTTCTTACTAGGCATGATGAGACGTTGCATACATTAGATTCGATTTTGCTCTGTCCGCGCTATAACTGGCTGTATTCTCAGCACCCCCCCCTCCCAACAACCATCTCTTTCCGTCCGGATCTTTTCACATGCCAACACGCGAGAGCCAAGGGCTCACGCAAAGGCACCGCATGGACACACGAGCACGCAGTCGCGCGCAAACACTTCGTGTGTATCGATTGGTGGTGCGAGACGCGTTCGTCAGGGGGATCACGTAATGCAGGTTTCAAGTCGGGTAAGAAAGCGCATAGGGGAAGAGGAGGAGGAGGAGGGATGTTCCGCAGACATTCGAGGTATTTGCCGCCGTGGACGCAGATATTGATATCGACCGTGAAATGGAGTTTACAGAAGATATTTCGCCATTGACATTGTGGGGAGGGGGTGAATGATTAAAGACGGACTCAAAAAAAATAACTATATCAGTTTAGACTTCTGGTTTTGAGCAGCACTTTCTTTTTCGCACACACACTGGCCAGGTCGCTAAGACCCCGAGGGCCCAGAAAAGGTTGGGGGAAGGAGACCCACTGGACAGATGTTAGGAGACAGATGGCAGCCTCCCGTTAAGGCCATCCAGCCTGTTTTTAACGTACACAGGGTATGGCTCTCCTGCGTTGGGTTGGGTTGTTTTACCTCTGAGTGGTACTTTTTTGCACATAATGGGCTAAATGGCCAGGTCACATAGACCCCGAAGACTCAGAGAAGGTTGGGGGAGGGGACCCACTGGAACAGCTGTTGGGAGACAGATGGTAACCTCCCGTCAAGGCCATCCAGCGTGTTCTTTAACGTGCACAGGGTATGGCTCTCCCGCACACGGGGCCACGGCTTAACGTCACATCCGACGGACGGCGGCCTTTCCAAGCCCATCGGTGTCCCCTGCTGACCGTGGACAGAGAGGGGAATTTTGCGGAGATAAATCTCAACGCTGACCCAGCTGGGACTCGAACCTGGGAACTACAGATTACGAGCCTGACGCGCTACCGACTGAGCCACCCCCGCCCCAGGCTCTCCTGCAGACGAGGCTTTACGTTTCATCCGATGGATGGCGGGCTTTTCCATCGGTGGCCCTTTCTGACCGACATCGGGATGGAGATGTGGGGGGGGGGGGAGACGTTATCTGAAATAACTCTCCAAAGCTGGATGGGGCGGGGTGGCTCAGTCGGTAGCGCGCCAGGCTCGTAATCTGCAGTTCCCAGGTTCGAGTCCCAGCTGGGTCAGCGTTGAGATTTATCTCCGCAAAACTCCCCGCCCTGCCCACGGTCAGTAGGGGACACCGATGGGCTTGGTAAATGCCGCCGTCCGTTGGATGGGACGTTGTACAGGAGAGCCATACCCTGTGCACGTTGAAGAACACGCTGGATGGCCTTGACGGGAGGCTACCATCTGTCTCCCAACAGCTGTTCCAATGGGTCCCCTCTCCCAAACTTCTCTGAGCCTTCGGGGTCATTGTGACCTGGCCGTTTACTACATGGTGTGCAAAAAAAGTGCCGCTCAGAGGTAAAACAACCCAACGGAAACTGGAACAGTCGGGACTCGAACCTTGAACGTGCAGATTACGTGTCTGGCACACTACTGACTAAGTCAATATTGCCTGTCTTTCGTATACGAAGCATTCGGGCTTTTTTTTTATTTATTTATTCCCATACCTATTTAACACACTATTTTTTTTTATATTCTAATGCAAATATTTAATACAACATATTTTTAAGTCAGATATGAATTAGGTTTAAAGAAACATTTATTTTTGTGTTCAAAATTTGGAACCACTCTTGAGTTAATTTACATTCTTTTATATTTTTGTTCATTTTCTATCACCACTAGCTCGGGTATTGCCTTCTCATTTATATATAGATTTTTTTTCTCAAAGTCAAAAGTATGGATTAATTTTTTTAGTGGATGGATGGGCCAACAAATTCGTTCCATGGTGTTCAACATACGAACCATTTTAGTTTCTTTTTCCGTTTTTAAGTTTTCTGTTTGGATTTCTATTCGAGATTATTTAGGGAAACATGTTTTATACTTTGTGAATATTTCATGTGTCTATGATTATGATATTTTCATTTTTCTTTTAGATGTTGAGAATTAACTTACTTTTATTATTAATATTATTAGTTCCCTTAATAAATAAATGGGCGGGGGTGGCTCAGTCGGTAGAGCGCCAGGCTCGTAATCTGTAGTTCCCAGGTTCGAGTCCCAGCTGAGTCAGCGTTGAGATTTATCTCCGCAAAAATTCCCCGCCCTGCCCACGGTCAGTAGGGGACACCGATGGGCTTGGAGAGACCGCCGTCCGTCGGATGGGACGTTAAGCCGTGGCACCGTGTGCGGTAGAGCTATACCCTGTGCACGTTAAAGAACACGCTGGATGGCCTTGACGGGAGGCTACCATCTGTGCCCAATGTTGAGATTTATAATAGCTAATCCCCTCCCCTGCCCTTAGTGAGAAGTCCCCGCCGTTCGCCGAACGGGACATAAAGCCGATTTCCTCGTGCAAGACGACCCCAGCTAACGTTCAGCCAAGAACACGCCTTGATGGGAGGTTTCCATCAGTCTCCTAACAGCTGTTCATTGGGTCCCTTTCTAAACCCATGCCATGTTCTCTATTAGAAAGAGGACGCCGATGGGCTTGGAAAGGCAGCCATTCTTCAGATGGGATGTTAAGTCGTCGCTTAGTATTCTGGGGGGCGGGGGGCTCAGTCGGTAGCGCGCCAGGCTCATAATCTGCAGTTCCCAGGTTCGAGTCCCATCTGGGTCAGCGTTGAGATTTATCTCCGCAAAATTCCCCGCTCTGCCCACGGTCAGTAGGGGACACCAATGGGCTTGAAAAGGCCGCTGTCTGTCGAATTAAACCTTATAAGCCGTGGCCCCGTGTGTGGGAGAACCATACAATGTGCACGTTAAGGAACACGCTGGATGGCCTTGACGGGAGGCTACCATCTGTCTCCCAACAGCTGTCTAGTGGGTCTCCTCCCCAACCTTCTCTGAGCCTTCGGTGTCCTTGTGACCTGGACATTTAATCATAAATAATTCTTCTCAGATGCAAAAGAACCAAACCGTCACGTCATTGTAAACAAACAATTGAGTTAAAAAAAAGATAAAAAAAAATCTTCATCGCCCCTCTTAATATTTGCACTTTAGCATCCCTAAGCAATCTCTCCCACGCATCTGTGACGTACACTTTCCCATCTGGCAAATGTTCAGTGGTCGCTACAGGAAAGAGCATAGCTCGCGTCGAAAACGAGGCCCTTCCTCTTCAATCCTGCAAGAAGTTATCGCTTCAATCTAATTAGCGCGCGACGCATTCCACGTGGACCTGCTTTCTCTTATAATTAAATCCGAAGATGGCTGCATCACATCGAATGGAAGAGAAAGACGAAATCCTCCTTTCAGTATAAGCCTCCTTTCCACCCCCCCCCCACCTCGAGCTCTTCACTCCAGCACACGTCATAGATCCATTAGTGACGTCACGCGAGTGAGCTCGAACGATCGAGTTGGTCTTTGGGATCGCATGCGCCACAAGAAATCGAGCGAAAAAGAACCGAGTTTTTTTTTTATTCTCGTTTTTAAATCCCCCATGCATCAACTCTGCACATTTTCTTCTTAATGAATCCATGCCATTATATTTTTTTTGCTTCGAAGTTTCCATTTATTTTCATCTCTTTAAAGCACTCATCTGGAAGAAGTGTAAACTCTGATGGGATTATCGATTCTTTCCTTTGACTACACTTAGTCGTCATTTTTCACAAAAACTGTTCGGTATTTGCTGAGTTTTTATTTTCCGAACCAGAAACTGACTACAAGATCGGTAAGATCTAGATTAGAATTTCGAGTTCTTTAGGAGATGTAATAAAAATAATATCGTTTGGGTTCCTTTCTTAATTTTTTTTTTTTTACTCTTTACGATCAAGTTTAAAACTCTTGGAGTCTTAAAATTCTGTCCTGTTTTTAGGGGAGGGGGTGGCTCAGTCAATAGCGCGCCAGGAATCTGCAGTTAAGTGCCCACGGTCAGTAGGGGACACCGATGGGCTTGGAAAGGCCGCCGTCCGTCGGATGGGGACGCTAAGCCGTGGCCCCGTGTGCGGGAGAGCCATACCCTGTACACGTTAAAGAACACGCTGGATGGCCTTGACGGGAGGCTGTCATCTGTCTCCCAACAGCTGTTCCAGTGGATCTCCTCCCCAACCTTCTCTGAGCCTTCGGGGTCCATGTGACCTGTACAAAGGTAAAACAACCCAACCAATCTTTCTATTGTTTTTTACATGTCGTTTATGTGTTTAGATAAACAGTTTGTTCCATCATCATAGTCTTTATGACCTGGCCATTTAGCCCATAGTGTGAATACAATGTGCAGCTCAGAAGTAAAACAACCCAACATTGAATTAAATGACCAGGTCACAAAGACCCCGAAGGCTCAGAGAAGAGGACCCACTGGACAGCGGTTAGGAGACGAGCAGTAGCTCCCCGTCAAAGCCATCCAGCTTGCAGCATTTTTGCACACAATGGGCTAACGGCCAGTTCAACGTGTGTGCATGATGTGGCTCTCATACACACGGACCATGGCTTTACGTCCATCTAACGGACGGCGATCTTCCCAAGCGCATCAGTTTCCCCTCTCTGGGCGAGGGCATGATGGGAGTTTAGTGGAGATAATGATTCCAATTTGGGAACTGCAGATTAAGAGAGATTGGGCGCTCCGACATAGCAATCCGCACATCCCCACGTCATCCACAAGTCAATGATCTTATCGAAGTGAGGGGGGGGACAAATATCCTCCCCCCCTGTCTCATCCATGGGGAGAATTTTAACAACCTGAACGTGGAAGAGCAGAAATTTTCTTTCTAATGTGAAGGCATTCTGAATTCCAAAACCCTAATACTCCTTTCTGCAGAATTAAAACAAACTTGTGAAACTTTTATAAAAGTTTAAATTTTAGGTTTTGAAAACTAGTAACGTATAATTGAATTATTTGAATTATGAAATTTTGAATAATGAAAGAATTTTATAATGCAATGAGAGCTTTTGAAGGATCTTGGAAATGAGGTATATATACACAGTCGTATCAGAATAATATGACCACCTACCATAGTATATGCATGGTAGGCGGTCACATTATTCTGACACGACTGTGTATATACACTATATTATTTTATATATTATTGCATATATTTTATTGTCCAATGTAAAATTAATCTGCAAAGATTCCCTTACCGATATTTCCTCTCAAGCAATGATCTGTCAGGAGATGGCGCCACCAGTATGGACTCTTATTTTCTATATATCGCTTTCGTTGTTCTTATCCGAAATACACTATGTTGCAAAAAGTAACAGTATACTTCCATGTTATGTGAATGAATAGAGCTACATTGAAATCTCTCTCATAACCCTATTCACCAATCTATAATTATCCATACGGGCAACATGGCCAAACCAACGGAGTCTCTCTCTGCACAATATGCTGCTTAAAGGAGGTTGCAGACTCCTTTGCCTAACCTCATCATTAGTTACAAAGTTAAACCACCTAATGCCCAAGATACTACGTAAGCATCTAGAATCAAAAGCATCTAGTTTCCTGTTTTCTTGTTTACACAGCGTCCATGTTTCACTACCATAACTAACCCTAGAAAGAACCAAATTATTATACAGTCTAATTTTAGTCTTTAGGGGTATACTCCTATTTCTCCACACTCTCCACAGATCCGGCAGCAATCCCAATTCCTCTGTTAATCTCATGCCGCACACCTACACCTGTTCGAAAAGATTCTCTTTCCACACCATGACGTCATCTTTCAACAGTACAATGCCACACTGCATACTTCCTGAGTGATGACCAATTGGCTCCAGGAACATTCAAGCGAGTTTACTTCACTAGAATGGCCCCTTCAGAGCCAGACTTCAACCCCATTGAGAATTTGTGGGACGAATTAGAAAGGTCTGTTTGAGCCCACCAAACCCCACTGGCAACTATGGATGCTCTACGGGTTGGGTTGTTTTAAATCTGAGCGGCACTTTTTTGCATATCATGGGCTAAATGGCCAGGTCACATGGACCCCTAAGGCTCAGAGAAGGTTGGGGGAGGGGACCCACTGGAACAGCTGTTGGGAGACAGATGGTAGCCTCCCGTCAAGGCCATCCAGCGTGTTCTTTAACGTGCACAGGGTATGGCTCTCCCGCACACGGGGCCATGGCTTAACGTCCCAGCCGACGGATGGCCCCTTTCCAAGCCCATCGGTGTCCCCTACTGACCGTGGCAGAGCGGGGAGTTTTGCGGAGATAAATCTCAACGCTGACCCAGCTGCGACTCGAACCTGGGAACTACAGATTACGAGCCTGGCGCGCTACCGACTGAGCCACCCGCCCCAGGATGCTGTACGACAGACGATCTTAACTTCATGGTCGGCAATACCACCTTTGTGTTTTCAACACCTCACAGAGTCTTTACCTGGACATCTGGCTGCTGTTGTGAAACAAAAAAAAGTGGTGCAACAGGTTACTAGGCAAGCGTATTAATAATTTATCCATTCAGTGTAGTTGAGACAAATCAATTAACTCGTGTTCACATTAGAGGGAATTTTGAGGGATAATATCCTTCTTTTAAGGATTGAGTTCTCTTAGTCAGTAGTGCGCTAGATTCGTATTCTGTAGCTCCTAGTCCCAGCTGGGAACTACAGAATTTTTATCCGCTAAATCCTCACTATGATCTCGGTGAGAAAGAGGATGCAGATGGGCTTGGAAAGCCGCCGTCCGTCGGATGGGTTGGGTTGGGTTGTTTTACCTCTGAGCGGCACTTTTTTGCACACCATGGGCTAAATGGCCAGGTCACATGGACCCCGTAGGCTCAGAGAAGGTTGGGGGAGGGAACCCACTGGAACAGCTGTTGGGAGACAGATGGTAGCCTCCCGTCAAGGCCATCCAGCGTGTTCTTTAAGGTGCACAGAGTATGGCTCTCCCGCACACGGGGCCACGGCTTAACGTCACATCCGACGGACGGCGGTCTTTCCAAGCCCAGCGGTGTCCCCTACTGACCGTGGGCAGGGCAGGGAATTTTGCGGAGATAAATCTCAACGCTGACCCAGCTGGGACTCGAACCTGGAAACTACAGATTACGAGCCTGGCGCGCTACCGACTGAGCCACCCCCGCCCCCCGTCGGATGGGACGTTAAACCCTGGCACCGAGTGCGGGAGAGCCATACCCTGTACACTTTAAAGAATATACTGGGTGGACTTGACGGGAGCTTACCATCTGCCTCCTCACGACTGTCTAGTGGGTCCCCTTTTCCCCCAACCTTCTCCGAGCCATTGGGGTCCTTGTGATCTGTCCAATTAGCCCATTGGCTACAAAAGATAACTCAGAGGTAAAACAACCTATCCCTACTGTGCCTGTATTGATAGATATTTCTTCTCTCTCACGGCTTAACGTCCTATCCGACGGACGGGAACTGCAGATTACGAGCCTGGCGCGCTACCGACTGAGCCACCCCCTTCCGCTATGCAAAGTAGCTTTTCCACCATTATTTCACTACCTTTAAAAATCGCATTCACTGTTTAAGCCGTCCCATTCTCCAACGCCATGCCAAAAAAGAACCATTTCGGACGGGCAATATACGTCAGCCATAAAAAAATGGCTCTTATTTAGCAAGTTTGCGCCGTCGTCAGCCTCTGCCCATCCATCATGCACCTTTCGCAGAGTTTCAGAGGGTTCGCAGAGAACAGCAGCCCGCGCAGCAATGGTTTCCCATATTCGAATGCTGCGCATCTAATTAGTTAATGTTGGGGTTTCCGTTTTATTATTAATAACGGGAGCCTTGGGATAATTACGAGGAGGAGCCGTTGCCACCTTTCGCTAAGTGATTATTACCCGATGCACTTTCGGTTCGGTGGTGGAGAATTGCCATGAAAAAAGTGTAAAACGGAGGCGCAGAGAAATGCATTTTGGCGGTGGCAATCACCTACCTCTTTCTTAGGCATTGAGTTGTTTTGCGTATGAGCGGTAATGTTTTGTACGCAGTGGGCTAAATGGCCAGGTCATTTAGGGCCCCAAGGGTTCAGAGAAGGTGAGGAATGAACCCCCACTGCACAGTTATTAGGAGACAGATGGAACCTTCCTTTCAAGGCCATCCAGTGCACCGAATGACTTGAAAAGGCCGCCGGACGTTGAATGGAACGTTAAGCCGTGGCTCCGTGTGCGGGAGAGCCATACCCTGTGCACGTTAAAGAAGACGCCTGGATGGCCTAGACGGGAGGCTACCTTCTGTCTCCCAACAGCTGTTCCAGTGGGTCCCCTCCCCCAACCTTCTCTGAGCCTTCGGGGTCCGTGTGACCTGGCCATTTAGCCCATGGTGTGCAAAAAAGTGCCGCTCCGAGGTAAAACAACCGAACGTTAAAGAACACGCTGGATGGCCTTGACGGGAGGTTACCATCTGTCTCCCAACAGCTGTTCCAGTGGGTCCCCTCCCCCAACCTTCTCTGAACCTTCGGGGTCCATGTGACCTGGCCATTTAGCCCATGGTGTGCAAAAAAGTGCCGCTCAGAGGTAAAACAACCGAACGTTAAAGAACACGCTGGATGGCCTTGACGGGAGGCTACCATCTGTCTCCCAACAGCTGTTCCAGTGGGTCCCCTCCCCCAACCTTTTCTGAGCCTTCGGGGTCCTTGTGGCCTGGCCATTTAGCCCAATGTGTGCAAAAAAGTGCCGCTCAGAGGTAAAACAATCCAATCCAAACCCCAACCTTCTCTGAGCCTTCGGGGTCCATGTGACCTGGCCATTTAGCCCATGGTGTGCAGAAAAGTGCCGCTCAGAGGTAACACAACCCAACCAACTTTGTGACCTGGTCATTTAGCCTGCTATGCGCAAAAATAATGCCTCTCAGAAGTAAAACAACCCAAAGCCACCCAGCGTGTTTTTTAACGTGCACAGGGTTTGGCTCTCCTGCACACGGGGCCACGGCTTGACGTCCCATTCGTAAGACGACGGCCTTTCGAAGGCCATCGGTGTCCCCTACTTCCCGTGGGCAGGGCGGGGATTTTTGCGGAGATAAATCTCAACGCAACTGGGACTCGAACCTGGAACTGGATTGGATTGTTTTATCTCTGAGCGGCACGTTTTTGCACACCATGGACTAAATGTCCAGGTCACAAGTACCCCGAAGGCTCAGAGAAGGTTGGGGGAGGGGACCCACTGGAACAGCTGTTGGGAGACAGATGGTAGCCCCCCGTCAAGGCCATCCAGCATGTTCTTTAACGTGCACAGGGTATGGCTCTCCCGCACACGGAGCCACGGCTTAACGTCCCATCCGACGGACGCGGTCTTTCCAATCCCATCGGTGTCCCCTACTGACCGTGGGCAGGGCGGGGAAATTTTGCGGAGATCAATCTCAACGCTGACCCAGCTGGGACTCGAACCTGGGAACTACAGATTACGAGCCTGGCGCGCTACCGACTGAGCCACCCCCGCCCCAGACCTGGAACTGCAGATTGCGAGCTTGACGCGCTACCGACTGAGCCAAACCCAACCCCTTGATTCAGAACTGACTGGTTAACGCTTTCGCTGACCATAATAAACTAATTGATAACAGCAGTAGATACAAATTGCGAAAACAAATAAAAAACATTTTCTTTGTTCATCAGCCAACTCAGATTAAAAACATTGAGATAGTTGGTTATTAATTTCATCTGCCTTCCATTATTATGTAGTATATGCCACCTTTATCGGTTTTATAACGAACCTCGAAAAAAAATATCTCTGGATATTTCCTTTAGCAATCTAAAAGAAAAGGAATCAATCCAAATTGCAAAAAAAAAAAAGTTTATTAAACAGAAATCCCAGCAGTCGGAATCATTTTCCGAAGAATCAAAAGGAGGGGGAGGGTTGGCAGTGATTACAATTCCCTTGTTTGTTAGACACAATGTGGGATACTTCATCAGAAACATCAGAAGGAAATAATCTCGAAGCCAGTGATAAGAATTGTATCATCACTGGGGAGAAGTAGATTCATCATCTTATAAATAATCCGTATTGTTTAAGTTTTGCCCTGGGGTGGATCGATTCTTTTTCTCTTACTTTCTTTTGATGCATTGCGATGTGATGCTCTGACATTTAACTCCAGGATGCCTTCTATCCTTCTAAAGGTTGAGTTATTTTACCTCTGAGCGGCACTTTTTTGCACACCATGGGCTAAACGGCAAGGTCACAATGACCCCGAAGGCTCAGAGAAGGTTGGGGGAGGGAACCCACTGGAACAGCTGTTGGGAGACAGACGGTAGCCTCCCGTCAAGGCCATCCAGCGTGTTCTTTAACGTGCACAGGGTATGTCTCTCCCGCACACGGGGCCACGGCTTAACGTCCCATCCGACGGACGGCGGCCTTTCCAATCCCATTGGTGTCCCCTACTGACCGTGGCCAGGGCGGGGAATTTTGCGGAGATAAATCTCAAAGCTGACCCAGCTGGACTACAGATTACGAGCCTGGCGCGCTACCGACTGAGCCACCCCCGACCCCTTTCTAAAGGAAGAGTAATTGGTTGGTGTCAAGCACCTTCATCTTTTCCTCTCTTTTTCTATTTGGAGAAATTCTTGCTCCTCTTTTTTTTTTGTGACATCATCTGTGGTAGAAATCGGCAGTTTCCCAGCGGATCGGCAGCTATTTGAGCGATCGGTCCCGAATTTGGTGCGATGGTTCCGCTTAGCGATGACCCTCTTGCGGTAACAGATCGGGTTCCTAGCTGCCGTGGGTCGAGAGGTATCCATCGGAAAGCTTCATAAATTTCTAATCTCACTGTCGTCGTCGCCTACCTTGTGAATGGAGTTGTGAATAGGACGTGCGAAAAGTTCTGAATGAAGACATCAAGGGGCATTTGTTTTGCACCAAACTTTGGGCAGGATTTAATTGTGGCTGGAGGGGGGGGGGGAAGGTGGCGAATGAGCTTATCGATGGGAAGAGTTATCAATACTTTTCGCGGCAAACCTTTGGCGTCGATTGGATTGTTTTATCTCTGAGCGGTGCTTTTTTGCACACCATGGGCTAAATGGCCAGGTCACATGGACCCCGAAGGCTCAGAGAGGGTTGGTGGAGGGGGCCCACTGGAACAGCTGTTGGGAGACAGATGGTAGCCTCCCGTCAGGGCCATCCAGCGTGTTCTTTAACGTGCACAGAGTATGTCTCTCCCGCACATGGGCCACGACTTAACGCTCCATCCGACGGACGGCGGCCTTTCCAAACCCATCGGTGCAAATTTATCCGGCATTGCTGGGTTCTGAAACTCTATAAAAGCCAGTTTCCTAAACTTTTACCATAGAGAGGTTTACTTTTAATTTAGGACTTTTTTTTGGAAGGCTCAAAATTTTTATTTACTTTTAAATATAAAGCAATAAAGGGGATACCATCAGTAGTAAACAATTCAGAAATAAATAATTTAACTGGTGCTTAAAGTGCTAAATGCATATTTCTATTTTTGCGGTAAATAAATTAAAAAAAATATTTAGTAAAAAAAGCCTACTTCTTAAAATTAACTCTACTTTTTACCATGCCATGGACAACTCCTACTTTGGGGGCGGGGGTGGCTCAGTCGGTAGCGCGCCAGGCTCGTAATCTGTAGTTCCCAGGTTCGAGTCCCAGATGGGTCAGCGTTGAGATTTATCTCCGCAAAATTCCCTGCCCTGCCGACGGTCAGTAGGGGACACGATGGGCTTGGAAAGACCGCCGTCCGTCGGATGGGACGTTAAGCCGTGGCCCCGTGTGCGGGAGAGCCATACCCTGTGCACGTTAAAGAACACGCTGGATGGCCTTGACGGGAGGCTACCATCTGTCTCCCAACAGCTGTTCCAGTGGGTCCCCTCCCCCAACCTTCTCTGAGCCTTCGGGGTCCTTGGCCATTTAGCCCATCGTGTGCAAAAAAGTGCCGCTCAGAGGTAAAACAACCCAACACAACTCCTACTTTGTTAAAGAGCGACCACTAACTCTCTGACTCTATAATGTGTAGCCCTGCTCTAAATTATATACTGTATTGCACTCCCCCAAGTAGCAAGTTTTCATTTCAATAGAATTGATTTCCCCCCCTCTCCCACACTTCCAATGAAATCAACCTCCCGCACTGTGTAGGAAAGGAGCTGACATCTTTTGAGGGGGCGGGGGTGGCTCAGTCAGTAGCGCGCCAGGTTCGTAATCTGTAGTTCCCAGGTTCGAGTCCCAGCTGGATCAGCGTTTAGATTTATCTCCGAAAAATTCCCCGCCCTGCCCACGGTCAGTAGGGGACAGAGATGGATTTGGAAAGGTCGCCGTCCGTCGGATGGGACGTTAAGCCGTGGCTCCGTGTGCGGGAGAGCCGTACATTGTGCACGATAAAGAACACGTTAGATTACCTTGACGGGAGATTACCATCTGTCTCCCAACAGCTGGAAAGGCCGCCGTCCGTCGGATGGGACGTTAAGTCGTGGCCCCGTGTGCGGGAGAGCCATACCCTGTGCACGTTAAAGAACACGCTGGATGGCCTTGACGGGAGGCTACCATCTGTCTCCCAACAGCTGTTCCAGTGGGTCCCTTCCCCCAACCTTCTCTGAGCCTTCGGGGTCCATGTGACCTGGCCATTTAGCCCATGTTGTGCAAAAAAGTGCCGCTTAGAGGTAAAACAAACCAAAACCAAAACCCAACAGCTGTTCCAGTGGATCCCTTCCCCCAACGTTCTCTGAGCCTTCGGGGTCATTGTGACCTGGCCGTTTACCCCATGGTGTGCAAAACGTGCCGCTCAGAGGTAAACAACCCAACGTTAAAGAACACGCTGGATGGCCTTGACGGGAGGCTACCATCTGTCTCCCAACAGCTGTTCCAGTGGGTCCCTTCCCCCAACTTTCTCTGAGCCTTCGGGGTCCATGTGACCTGGCCATTTAGCCCATGGTGTGCAAAAAAGTGCCGCTCAGAGGTAAAACAAACCAAAACCAAAACCCAACAGCTGTTCCAGTGGGTCCCCTCCCCCAACGTTCTCTGAGCCTTCGGGGTCATTGTGACCTGGCCGTTTACCCCATGGTGTGCAAAAACGTGCCGCTCAGAGGTAAACAACCCAACGTTAAAAAACACGCTGGATGGCCTTGACGGGAGGCTACCATCTGTCTCCCAACAGCTGTTCCAGTGGGTCCCTTCCCCCAACCTTCTCTGAGCCTTCGGGGTCCATGTGACCTGGCCATTTAGCCCATGGTGTGCAAAAAAGTGCCGCTCAGAGGTAAAACAAACCAAAACCAAAACCCAACAGCTGTTCCAGTGGGTCCCCTCCCCCAACGTTCTCTGAGCCTTCGGGGTCATTGTGACCTGGCCGTTTACCCCATGGTGTGCAAAAACGTGCCGCTCAGAGGTAAACAACCCAACGTTAAAGAACACGCTGGATGGCCTTGACGGGAGGCTACCATCTGTCTCCCAACAGCTGTTCCAGTGGGTCCCTTCCCCCAACCTTCTCTGAGCCTTCGGGGTTCATGTGACCTGGCCATTTAACCCATGGTGTGCAAAAAAGTGCCGCTCAGAGGTAAAACAAACCAAAACCAAAACCCAACAGCTGTTCCAGTGGGTCCCCTCCCCCAACCTTCTCTGAGCCTTCGGGGTCATTGTGACCTGGCCGTTTACCCCATGGTGTGCAAAAAAGTGCCGCTCAGAGGTAAACAACCCAACGTTAAAGAACACGCTGGATGGCCTTGATGGGAGGCTACCATCTGTCTCCCAAGAGCTGCTCCAGTGGGTACCCTCTCCCAACCTTCTCTGAGCCTTCGGGGTCATTGTGACCTGGCCGTTTACCCCATGGTGTGCAAAAAAGTGCCGCTCAGAGGTAAAACAACCCAACTGAACTCATGTGATCTGAAGTGATTGATCATTGAGGAACGACTTTTGTCTTTTCGTTGGCACTGTAGAAGGAAATGTGAAACTGTTTCACACTCTCCACGTGCTGGACACTTATTGGAATTACTAAGCCTACATCGAAATAGGAAATCTTGTAGCGGTGCTACACTCAGTCTTAATCTAGTGATAAGAGTCTTCATAGCCCTAGAGGAAATATCCATGTCCAAAGGCTCTGGGAATCGGCAGATGTGTGGATAAATATCACTTAGAGCTGAGGAGTCCCATTCTTCTCTGTGGCTGCCAATGTAAGATTGTTTGCATATACTTAATATATCTTCTGCATAAGATCCGGATGAATCCGGATGAACATAAGAAATGTGAAGAGCCTGTTTTGCAAGTGAATCTTCTTCTTCATTGAGAGGAGTGCCTCGGTGACCCGGGACCCAAAGTTTTCTGAGCAGCAGAAGAGATTAATGTGTGATGTAAATTTAGTATTGCTGTAGGTGATTTGATTTTGGAACTTCGTAAAGCTCTTAATGCTGATTTGCTGTCAGAGAGAAGTAAATATTTATCAGGACCTTTGATTATATTTGCAACAGCCTTATGAATGGCAAATACTTCAGCTGAAAAAATTGATGTAGGGTCGTGAAGACGTTCGGAAAGTTGATAGTTGTAATTTTAGCAGGCGATTTCCAATCCCCGTTTCCCGTGAGTTCTGAACATGAACCCCGAGTCAGGGGACCCACTGGAACAGCTGTTGCCTACTGACCGTCGGCTCAGTCGGTAGCGCGATAGGCTCGTAATCTGTAGTTCCCAGGTTCGAGTCCCAGCTGGGTCAGCATTAAGATTTATCCGTAAAATTCCCCGCCCTGCCCACGGTCAGTAGGGGACACCGATGGGCTTGTAAAGGCCGCCGTCCGTGCGATGGGACGTTAAGCCGTGGCCCCGTATGCGGGAGAGCCATACCCTGTGCACATTAAAGAACACGCTGGATGGCCTGACGGGAGGCTACCATCTGTCTCCCAACAGCTGTTCCAGTGGGTCCCCTGACTCGGGGTTCATGTGACCTGGCCATTTAGCCCATGGTGTGCAAAAGAGTGCCGCTCAGAGCTAAAACAACCCACCCCAACCAATTTTCGTGTGCGATCCTGCTCGAGAGGCGTCCGTACCAACCCTGATGGCGTCCGCCCACGTAGAGAGAATTTCAGATTAAAAATTAAATGTTGATAATAGGTCCTTGTCAGAAAGAACAAGGTCTCGTTAAGAGTCGAAAGATTCAGTGATGATTTCATAAGGCCTTGGTAAACCAGGATGTGCTTTCAAAGAGTGGCCTAATGGTTATTGGTTGGGAAATGTTGTTTTCTTCTATTCAATGAATAGTCAATGACGGAAAAAGAATTGCTTTAACCATTTGTAGAATTTTTTAGAAATTCGGGTTCTCTGCAAATGTTTTTGTACATTGAAGAGATGGGTGATGCCATCTCTTTTATTGAAGTTTTGATGGCCAGATGTTTAGCAAACGTTTGAAGTGTAACTGTTCCAATTTCAAAGGAAGAACTGTAGCTTTAAGGTAAACCTGTAGCTGCTCGAAGCGTCGCGTGGTATATAGGAGAGATGGAATTTCAATAACTGGTTGGAGCAGATATTAAAAATGGAGCACCATAGGTAAAAGCCGTTTTGATTGTTGCATTGCCAAGCTGCAGTAATAGGGCGACAATGAAGACTCGTGCGTGGTGAAGCTGAACTGCGAATTATGTTTAACCCTTTCAGGACCATAAGGTTTCTAAGAGTAAATATTAGTTTGTAACTGTTTATTTTAGTTTGTTTAGACGTAAAATAAATAAAAATCATAAGAAAAATACATAACAATGTGTAGTTTGTTTTGGAATTTTATGGGAAATATTTTTCCCAATGGACTATAAAGGTAACACAAATTATAGTTAGGCTTATTATGCAATGTCTTTTATTTATTGGTTTATTAGAACAAAATGTTAACTAAAATAATACAAAATTATGAAATAAAATTACTATACAAAATGATGTGCTAATTATGATATTCTGCGAAGCAATTTCTTTTGGTAGTGAGGCAAAGATGGACATTGCACATAGTACATATATTATGCGTCCTGACAGTTCTGTTTTTGTTTTCTAAACGTTCCCGTTTACGTAATTGCGTTCGGCATACGTTCTATTTTGACATTCTGTATAAAAAATGCAGATAAGGTTATAATTAAATACGACAATTACCAATTTTGAAATGGGGAAAAATGTTTCCCTTAGTCGTGAAAGGGTTAATAGTCGAAGGCTTGTATTCCGAAGCTGTTGAAAGTGAGTTTGCAGTGAGCCATTGCTCTGGAAATTTATACCAAGTATTTTTTATGTTGCCAGTCCAAGGAACCTGTTCTGTTCCAATCTTTAACGTCGTAAGTTTTAAATGTCGACGACGACTGATTAAAATGGCTGAACTCTTTGTGGCTGATAATGTTAGGCCTCAGTCTTTAGACCATTGAGAGATGACATTAAGAGAGTGTTGGCACTTGGTTAGCAAATTCAATGTGAGATCCACTGCAGTATAATGTGATGTCATCTGCGTATATATCATATTTGCGCAGTGACTTTATGAGACTTGGAAGATCCTGTATATAAATATTAAATAAAAATGGAGACAAAACACTACCTTGAGGTAAACCAAGTGATTAATTTTTTAATTCAAGATTGAGTGTTTCTCCATCTAACCATGATTGTAGGGGCGGGGGTGGCTCAGTTGGTAGCGCGCCAGGCTCGTAATCTGTAGTTCCCAGGTTCGAGTCCCAGCTGGGTCAGCATTGAGATTTATCTCCGCAAAATTCCCCGCCCTGCCCACGGTCAGTAGGGGACACCGATGGGCTTGTAAAGGCCGCCGTCCGTGCGATGGGACGTTAAGCCGTGGCTCCGTGTGCGGGAGAGCCATACCCTTTGCACATTAAAGCAAAAAATTAAATTAAACAACCCAACTAACTATGATTGTTCGATTAAGAAGATATGCTCTGAACCACGTAATGATTTTTCCTTGAAAACCTAATGCTTCGTGTTTCCTGAGAAGAGATTCAAAATCATATGAATCATATGCTTTGAAATATCTAGTTTTAATAATATGCAAAAATGTCGTCGTTTCAGTTTCATTGATCAAAATATGCAGAGGGGCCAAAACATGCATTGTGCTCTTCAGTGGTAAAAATCCATGCACTTCTTCAGGAAAAATTTTATACTTTGAAACTATTCGCTCAAGTCGATGCCAAATAAGTCGTTCTAGAATCTTTGCTGCATGAGACAAAAGAGCATTTGGCCTGAAAGCAGACACTGTGTCAGACTTAAGTCCCGGCTTCGGGATTGGAATGATAATAGTTGTTTTCCAAGAAGGTGCAATGTTTCCAGTATCCCATGACCGATTAAGCAGCTTAATAAATCTCATCTGGTGATGTTCAGGATGATGTTTTAACATTTCTACTGAAACGAGGTCAATCCTACGTGCAGTGTTTCTTTGGCGGTTGAGTGCTATTTTTAGTTCTGCAAAGGTAAATGGTGGGTCAACATCAGTCGAATAATTAGCCTTTGACGTAGAGATTAAACCTGCTGTTTGTTGAGGAAGTCTTCTTGTGAAGGGATTAAGAAACATTTCTGCCTGGATTGGATTGTTTTACCTCTGAGCGGCACTTTTTTGCACACCATGGGTTAAATGGCCAGGTCACAAGGACCCCAAAGGCTCAGAGAAGGTTGGGAGAGGGGACCCACTGGAACAGCTGTTGGGAGACAGATGGTAGCCTCCCGTCAAGGCCATCCAGCGTGTTCTTTAACGTCACACAGGGTATGGTTCTCCCGCACACGGGGTCACGGCTTAACGTCCCATCCGACGGACGGCGGCATTTCCAAGCCCATCGGTGTCCCCTACTGACCGTGGGCAGGGCGGGGAATTTTTGCGGAGATAAATCTCAACGCTGACCCAGCTGGGACTCGAACCTGGGAACTACAGATTACGAGCCTGGAGCGCTGGGAACTACAGATTACGAGACTGAGCCACCCCCGTCCCCATTTCTGCTTGTTCCCGTGCGTTAGTGCATGGGGTAGAACAGATCATTACGTTATAAGACTGAGCATATTCCTCTTCGTTATTCGCTGTCCGAATGTCTCTCTTTGTCTGAACCTTCTCTGAGCCCTTGGGGTCCTTAGTCATTAGCTCATTTTATGTACAAAAGTGGGGCTCACAGGTAAAACAACCCAACCCAATTAGCTGATAATTTTTCACTTAATTAATTCCTATTTCTCAACCATTATCGAGGGAACGGGGGTGGCTCAGTCGATAGCGCGCCAGGCTCGTAATCTCACGTTCCCAGGTTCCAGTCCCAGCTGGGTCAGCATTGAGATTTATCTCCGCAAAACTCCCCGCCTTGCCCACGGTCAGTAGGGGACACCGATGGGCTTGGAAAGGCCGCCGTCCGTCGGAGGTAACGTTAAGCCCGTGTGCGGGAGAGCCAGACCCCTTGCACGTTAAAGTACACGCTGGATGGCCTTGACGGGAAGATACCATCTGTCTCCCAACAGCTGTTCCAGTGGGTCTCCTCCCCCAACCTTCTCTGAGCCTTCGGGGTCCTTGTGATCTGGCCATTTAGCCCATGGTGTGCGAAAAAGTGCCGCTCAGAGGTAAAACCACCCAACATTAAAGAACACGCTAGATGGCCTTGACGGGAGGATACCATCTGTCTCCCAACAGCTGTTCCAGTGGGTCTCCTCCCCCAACCTTCTCTGAGCCTTCGGGGTCCTTGTGATCTGGCCATTTAGCCCATGGTGTACAAAAAAGTGCCGCTCAGAGGTAAAACCACCCAACATTAATGAACACGCTGGATGGCCTTGACGGGAGGATGCCATCTGTCTCCCAACAGCTGTTCCAGTGGGTTCCCTCCCCCAACCTTCTATGAGCCTTCGGGGTGTATGTGACCTGGCCATTTAGCCCATGGTGTGCAAAAAAGTGCCGCTCAAAGGTAAAACAACCCAACGTTAAAGAACACGCTGGATGGCCTTGACGGGAGGCTACCATCTGTCTCCCAACAGCTGTTCCAGTGGGTTTCCTCCCTCAACCTTCTCTAAGCCTTCGGGGTCCATGTGACCTGGCCATTTAGCCTATTGTGCAAAAAAGTGCCGCTCATAAGTAAAACAACCCAACATTAAAGAACACGCTGGATGGCCTTGACGGGAGGCTACCATTTGTCTCCCAATAGCTCTTCCAGTGGGTCCCCTCCCCCAACCTTCTCTGAGCCTTCGGGGTCCTTGTGATCTGGTCATTTAGCCCATGGTGTGCAAAAAAATGCTGCTCAGAGGTAAAACAACCCAGCATTTAAGAATACTGTGGATCGCTTTGACGGGAGGCTTACCATCTGTCTCCAAAAGCTGTTCCAGTGGGGTTCCCTCCCCCAACCTTCTCTGAGCCTTCGGGGTCTATGTGACCTGGTCTTTTAGCCCATGGTATGCAAAAAAGTGCCACTTAGAGGTAAAACAACCCAACCATCATCGCACAAGCGATCTCACGTCTTGAGATGACTAAGTTCTGCACTTTTACTCCGTCCCTTTCCTCCTCCCCGTCTCCCTCGCTCTCCCTCCCATCCCCATCAGAATGTTGCCCTGCCTGAGCTGCATGGATGCCCCCGGAGCATCATTCCACTCCTTATTGGCGAGTTTGCGGCGTTCATCCGGAGCCTCTTCCGCCCTCTGACCTACCCAGCATCTGCCGTCGGATGCTGACGGAAGCTGCACAGCGGCAACCAGGGCTCAATGCGACAACTCTGTCAGTTGCCATAGCAACAAGGACTTGCGGAACGGTGCCATTGGAGAAAAAACTAATGCGGCTGAGATGTCTTTTTTCTTCATTTCTAGTTCTTTTTTTTAAAATAGAAATAGAGGAAGAGAACACCCTGAGTTTGGAGATAAAAATGCAGAACAAGCTTTAATAAATAAACGGAGACACATATATAACTCTGAATATTTTTGTCGATATCTTTTCTTTGCCTGATAAGAAAGCAGATAAGAAATCTGATAAGAAAGCAGAAGTGAATCGAAAGGGGTCGAACCCGGAATCGGATGATTTTGATTCAACTATGATTTTTCAGATGCGAAATACGGTTGAGATTGAACAAACAGGTTATTTTCCCCCTCTTGGTTCATTGTCAATATTTTTTTTTAGGGGCGGGGTGGCTCAGTCGGTAGCGCGCCAGGCTCGTAATCTGAAGTTCCCAGGTAGTCCCAGCTGGGTCAGCGTTGAGATTTATCTCCGCAAAACTTCCCGCCCTGCCCACGGTCAGAAGGGGACACCGATGGGCTTGGAAAGGCCGCCGTCCGTTAGATTGGTCGTTAAGCCGTAGCCCGTGTGAGGGAGAGAGCCATACCCTGTGCACTTTAAAGAACACGCTGGCCTCCCGTCAAGGCTGGATGCCTTGACGGGAGGCTACCATCTGTCTCCCAACAGCTCTTCCAGTGGGTCCCCTCCCCCAACCTTCTCTGAGTCTTCGGGGTCCATGTGACCTGGCCATTTAGCCCATGGTGTGCAAAAAAGTGCCGCTCAGAGGTAAAACAACCCAACCCAACCCAATATTTTTATCACATCATCATCATTCTGATCTTCGTTTCCCTCGAGCACAGCTTCCGACTTCAAGAAAGAAGTCGTTTTCGAATATTCACACCAAAAAAAAAGTCAAGTTACGAATATTCCTTCTGCAAAACTTATAGAGAATTTCCATTTTGCCAATGGGAATGTACAGTCGCCCAAAAAAAAATATCCGAACACTGTGGTTGATTACAGAATTCAGAAAAAAATATCTGGCCACGATTTTTTTTAGAAGTTAATGATCTGGCAACCTTCGTGTCACGTGACATGAAGATCACGTGATGATTTGAGGCTCACGTGATCATGAGGCCAGATCACTCATTTCTAAAATAATCGTTGCCAGATTTTTTTTTTTTTTTTTTTTTGGAATTCTGTAATCAACCATAGTGTTCGGATATTTTTTGAGAGACTGTACACAGTAAGTAACGTATCACATACTGAGGCAGGTGACTCGGTCAGTAGTGCGCCAGGCTCGTAAGCTGCAGTTCCCAGGTTCAAGTCCCAGTTGAGTCAGCGTTGAGATTTATCTCCGCAAAACTCCCCGCCCTGCCCACAGTCAGAAGTGGGACACCGATGGGCTTGGAAAGGCCGTCCGTCGAATTCCATACGCATATATTACTGTCCGAGTTATATTACTTCCGAGTTTAGATAACATTCTGCTCGACTGATAAGGTGAAGAAAGATGAATTTCCTGTCCTGCAGGCATCTCTTGGAAGCAAATACATTGATAAAATTCATTGATATTTATTAACATTTATTAATTAGTTAAGCCGTGGCTCCGTGTGTGGTGGGAGTGAGCCATGCGTTGTGCACGTTAAAGAACACGTTGGATGGTCCTGACGAAAGACTACCATCTGCCCCTGTTTACATACTACAGTGGGGCGGGGGTGGCTCAGTCGGTAGCGCGCCAGGCTCGTAATCTGTAGTTCCCAGGTTCGAGTCCCAGTTGAGTCAGCGTTGAGATTTATCTCCGCAAAACTCCCCGCCCTGCCCACGGTCAGTAGGGGACACCGATGGGCTTGGAAAGGCTGCCGTCCGTCGGATGGGACGTTAAGCCTGTGTGGGGCTTAACGTCCGTGTGTGGGAGAGCCATACCCTGTGCACGTTAAAGAACACACTGGATGGCCTTGACGGGAGGTTACCATCTGTTTCCTAACAGCTGTTCCAGTGGATCCCCTCCCCCAACCTTCTCTGAGCCTTCGGGGTCCATGTGACCTGGCCATTTAGCCCATGGTGTGCAAAAAAGTGCCGCTCAGAGGTAAAACGACCCAACCCAACATACTACAGTGTGTAAGTTGAAACAAACTTCAAGGCACTCAGTGCCTCGAAGAATCACTGTGTTGCCACATATCATGTATTAAATCGTAAGAAATGTTGTTAATTGTCAGCGACGTTAGTTCACAAAATAAATAAGCCAGTTTTCAATCCCATTTTTTTTTAAGAGAAAGCGTTTTTCTCTTTAAAATTACAAAATCTTACTATTTGTTTTTTCCTTTACTTCGAATGGAAGTTCAGTGCCCTTACAGAATGTCTCTGTATATGCAAAAAAAAATCATTTTAGAATGCAAAACATCACGCGGAAAACGAAAGTAGGTTGTATTTATTTTTACACCAACAAGACTGCTGTTTAAAAAAATAAACTTGAACATACCTCAGAGAAAACGATCAGAAAAAAGTTTCCTTCCAAGATTTATCGTAACAATAATATCAAGTCACACTAAAAATTGGTTATAAAATATCTAACCATCCAACGTTGGAGCTTATTTCCATACGCATATATTACTGTTATTACTTCCGAGTTTAGATAACATTCTGCTCGACCGATAAGGTGAAGAAAGATGAATTTCCTGTCCTGCAAGCATCTCTTAGAAGCAAATACATTGATAAAATTCATCCACCAATAGGAAGCAAAGAAACGGAACAGTTTTTGGTTATCACCGTAGCCCAAAGCAGAGCACATTCTGACAATCACCAACCACCATTTCTGTCAACACAATTTCTTCCTCTGGTAGATAAACATCGGACGTATATTTCATATTATTTATTTTCCTTTTGAAAAGATATTTATTTGTTTGGTAGAAGAAACTTCCGCGGCCTTTCATGAGACAAAACGTCTCAGGGAAATGTGCGAAAATATTTGGATGTTTCAGAGTTGGTAAAAGTTTCTTTTTCAAAGTTTCGTTGGAGATAAGAAGGAACAGAAAAGGAACCTGGTTGGTCACAGTGAACGGAATGGCCAGTCGTTACTATTGCAGACGAGGCTTTCGAATGGCAGTTTTTTTAAAGGAAATAACAGAAACACCTTTTTACCGCAAAGTCCACTTCAGAATGCCATCAGGCAGGATGGCATCCAGTTCGTTTGGCCGCCCCCATTGGCATTCTCTCCGCTTCACATAACGTCAGGAACTAGTTCACAAGTTTTATAGAAAGCCTTATCTGAAAAGAAGAAATGGGAGAACTCAGTGATAAGAAAAAACAATTGCAAATCTCTCCAAATTATCTCAAACGTTTGCGATCACATTTTATAAAGAAAAAAAAAAAATTAATGACAGTTTTTCTGTTTTTACCATGTGCTCTTTTTAACTGCCCATATATCTGTTCAATTTCTTACACATTGTTATTTAAAGTTATTTCCCTGTTATTTAAAGAGATATTAGCCATATCTTCTATTTCTGTCTAGTAACATTTCCTCATAAAACTTTTATTTTTAAAGTTAGAAAGCTCTGAATGGGACTTTCCATTCACATATTATAACATGCAAGTGACCAGTTACATTTTGTAACATAGTGTACATTCTCCTCTTGCATTTTAGTTTCCTGTCACTTTTTAACATAAAATCAGCATTTTCTCGACATTTATTCGATCCAGCCACCCACAGTTCCCAGACAATCGATTTAACAGACCACAGTGGGTTGATAAATGTAAAGCTTCCCTACTTTAGCATTTTTTTTTGGTATAATTTTAAATAGTTTTTTGATGTTAATAAACTATATTTCGCATATTCTCGTTCTGCCTCTTTTCCCTCTGTTATTGGGGCAGGGGTGGCTCAGTCGGTAGCGCGCCAGGCTCGTAATCTGTAGTTCCCAGGCTCGAGTCCCAGCTGGGTCAGCGTTGAGATTTATCTCCGCAAAATTTCCCCGCCCTGCCCACGTCAGACGGGGACACGGATGGGCTTGGAAAGGCCGCCGTCCGTCGAATGGGACGTTAAGCCGTGGCCCCGTGTGCAGGAGAGCCATACCCTGTGCACGTTAAAGAACACGCTGGATGGCCTTGACGGGAGGCTACCATCTGTCTCCCAACAGCTGTTCCAGTGGGTCCCCTCCCCCAACCTTCTCTGAGCCTTCGGGTTCCATGTGACCTGGCCATTTAGCCCATGGTGTGCAAAAAAGTGCCGCTCAGAGGTAAAACAACCCAACAACCCTCTATTATTCTGCCCTAAAATGCTTCTTAAAAGTTTTCATCATCATGGTAGCAAAAATGATGAAATGTTTTTACAGTTCTTCATTCATCCAAAAGACGTGTGCAGCATCGTTCACTGAAGAGAAGTGCACAGCGAAGTTCTTCCTTCATTCAAGAGGAGTGCACAGAAAAGTTCGTTCATCCAAGAGGAGTTCAGCAAGAGGAGTCTACTTCATTCATCGAAAAAGAATGCACAGCAACCTTCTTTGTTCGTAAGGGGTGTACAGCAAGTTCTTCATTCATCGAAGAGTATCGCAACGTTCTTCGTTCATCCAAGAAGAGTGCAAAGCAGTGTTCTTCGTTCAACCGAAAAGAGTACACTGCAAACCTTCTTCATTCATCCGAAAAAGAGTTTACAGCAACGTTCTTCGTTCATCAAAAAAGGAGAGTACAGCACTATTCTTCATTCATCCAAAAGGAATGCACCGCATCATTTAACTAAAAGGAATGAAACCACTATTCTTCATTCATCCAAAAGGAGTGGACCGCATCATTTAACTAAAAGGAATGAAACCACTATTCTTCATTCATCCAAAAGGAGTGCACCGCATCATTTAACTAAAACGAATGTACAGTACTATTCTTCATTCATCCAAAAGGAATGCACCGGATCATTTAACTAAAAGGAATGAAACCACTATTCTTCATTCTTCCAAAAGGAGTGCACAGCATCATTCATCTAAAAGGAGAGTACAGTATTGTTCTTCATTCATCCAAAAGGGGTGCACCGCATCATTTAACTAAAAGGAATATACAGCACTATTCTTCATTCATCCAAAAGGAGTGCACAGCATCATTCATCTAAAAGGAGAGTACAGCACTATTCTTCATTCGTCAAAGGAGTGCACTGCATCATTTAACTAAAAGGAATGTACATCACTATTCTTCATTCATCCAAAAGGAATGCACCGCATCATTTAACTAAAGGGAATGAAACCACTCTTCTTCATTCATCCAAAAAGGAGTGCACAGCATCATTCATCTAAAAGGAGAGTACAGTACTGTTCTTCATTCATCCAAAAGGGGTGCACCGCATCATTTAACTAAAAGGAATGTACACCACTCTTCTTCATTCATCCAAAAGAAGTGCACAGCATCATTCATCTAAAAGGAGAGTACAGTACTATTCTTCATTCATCCAAAAGGAGTGCACCGCATCATTTAACTAAAAGGAATGAAACCACTATTCTTCATTCATCCAAAACGAGTGCACAGCATCATTCATCTAAAAGGAGAGTACAGCACTATTCTTCATTCATCCAAAAGGAGTGCACCACATCATTTAACTAAAAGGAATGTACACCACTCTTCATTCATCCAAAAGTATTGCACCGCATCATTTAAATAAAAGGAATGTACACCCTCTTCTTCATTCACCCAAAAGGAGTGCACCGCATCATTTAACTAAAAGGAATGTACACCACTATTCTTCATTCATCCAAAAGGGGTGCATAACATTATTTAACTAAAAGGAATGTACACCACTATTCTTCATTCATCCAAAAGGAGTGCACAGCATCATTCATCTAAAAGGAGAGTACAGTACTATTCTTCATTCATCCAAAAGGAGTGCACCGCATCATTTAACTAAAAAGAATGAAACCACTATTTTTCATTCATCCAAAAGGAGTGCACAGCATCATTCATCTAAAAAGAGAGTACAGCACTATTTTTCATTCATCGAAAAGGAGTGCACCACATCATTTAACTAAAAGGAATGTACACCACTCTTCTTCATTCATCCAAAAGGAGTGCACAGCATCATTCATCTAAAAGGAGAGTACAGTACTATTCTTCATTCATCCAAAAGGAGTGCACCGCATCATTTAACTAAAAGGAATGTACACCACCATTCTTCATTCATCCAAAAAGAGTGCACCGCATCATTTAACTAAAAGGAATGTACACCACTATTCTTCATCCATCCCAAAGGGGTGCACCACATCATTTAACTAAAAGGAATGTACACCACTCTTCTTCATTCATCCAAAAGGAGTGCACAGCATCATTGATCTAAAAGGAGAGTACAGTACTATTCTTCATTCATCCAAAAGGAGTGCACCGTATCATTTAACTAAAAGGAATGTACACCACTATTCTTCATTTATCCAAAAGGAGTGCACAGCATCATTCATCTAAAAGGAGAGTACAGTACTATTCTTCATTCATCCAAAAGGAGTGCACCGTATCATTCATCTAAAAGGAGAGTACAGTACTATTCTTCATTCATCCAAAAGGGGTTGCACCGCATCATTTAACTAAAAGGAATGTACACCACTCTTCTTCATTCATCCAAAAGGAGTGCACAGCATCATTCATCTAAAAGGAGAGTACACCACCATTCTTCATTCATCCAATAGGAGTGCACCGCATCATTTAACTAAAAGGAATGTACAACACTATTCTTCATTCATCCAAAAGGGGTTCACAGCATCATTCATCTAAAAGGAGAGTACAGTACTATTCTTCATTCATCCAAAAGGAGTGCACCGTATCATTCATCTAAAAGGAGAGTACAGTACTATTCTTCATTCATCCAAAAGGGGTGCACAGCATCATTTAACTAAAAGGAATGTACACCACTATTCTTCATTCATCCAAAAGGAGTGCACAGCATCATTCATCTAAAAGGAGAGTACAGTGCTATTCTTCATTCATCCAAAAGGAGTGCACCGCATCATTCAACTAAAAGGAATGTACACCACTATTCTTCATTCATCCAAAAGGAGTGCACCGCATCATTTAACTAAAAGGAATGTACACCACTATTCTTCATTCATCCAAAAGGAGTGTACAGCAACGTTGTTCATCCATCTAAAAGGAATATGCATCACTTTTTTCATTCATGAAAAATGTGATGTACATCAATATTCTTCGTTCATTAAAAACAAAGTAATGTATATCACTTTTCTTCAACCAGCCAAAAAAGGTGTCCAGCAGATTCCTTCCTTCATCCTAAAGTACAGCAATATTCTTTCTTCATGTAACAGGAGTGTACAGCTCTGTTCACCCACAAGGACTGTCAGCAGCGTTCTGTGGGCACTTAAGAGGAATGCACAGCAACGTTCTTCGTTCATCGAAATGGTGTAAATAGCAACGTTTTAGCTCATTAAAAAGGAGTGCACAGCGCTGTTCTTTGGTCATCTCAAAGGCTTGTAGAGCAGCATTCTTTGTTGATGAGTGTACAGCATCGTTCATCGAAAAGACGGTAAAGTTCCTGATTCGTCCAAGAGGAACGTACCGTAACCCTTCTTCGTTCATCCAAAAGGAATGTACCTCAGCATTCTTAGTTCATCAAAATTGTCTACAGAAAAGTCATTGTTCTCCCAAAAGGAGTGTACGTCAACGTTCTTCATTGGTCTAAAAGAAGTGTGCAGCGAAGGTTTTTTTTTAGGCAAAAAGAGTGTACAGCATCGTTTCATTTTTTCAACCGAAAGGAATGTATACGAATGTTCTTCATTCATCCAAACGGAGTGGGGGCGGGGGTGGCTCAGTCGGTAGCGCGCCAGGCTCGTAATCTGTAGTTCCCAGGTTCGAGTCCCAGCTGGGTCAGCGTTGAGATTTATCTCCACAAAATTTCCACGCCCTGCCCACGGTCAGTAGGGGACACCGATGGGTTTGAAAAGGCCCCGTCCGTCGGATGGAGCCAATTAGCCCATGGTGTGAACTTTTATTGCACACCATGGGCTAATTGGCCAGGTCACATTGACCCCGAAGGCTCAGAGAAGGTTGGGGGAGGGGACCCACTGGAACAGCTGTTGGGAGACAGATGGTAGCCTCCCGTCAAGGCCATCCAGCGTGTTGTTTAACGTGCACAGGGTATGACTCTCCCGCACACGGAGCCACGGCTCAACGTCCAATCCGACGGACGGCGGTCTTTCCAAGCCCATGGGACCGTGGGCAGGGCAGGGAGTTTTGCGGAGATAAATCTCAATACGAGTCCAGCTAGGACTCGAACCTGGGAATTGCAGATTACGAACCTGGCGCACTACCGACTGAGCCACCCCGCCTATATATATATATACACCAGTGTCCGTGATTTAATAAAAGGTAGTGTGTAGTAAAATACTTCGCTTAATTAAAGGTAATGTAGTCCTAATTAATTAAAGGTAAGGTCCTCATTAAATATAGTGTGCAACAAATTTCCCCGTTTTAACTAAAAGAATTTTGCAGTAACGGTTTTCATGAAGGAGTGCAGAGCCATGCTCCTTGTTTTATGGCACATGGTGTGCAGCAAACTTTCTAATTTAACTGAAAGGATTGTGTAGCAATATTTCTCATTTAAGTAAAAGGATTGTGTAGAAATATTTCTCATTTAAGTAAAAGGATTGTGTAGCAATGTTTCTCAACTGAAACGAGGTGAAACAGTCTTCATTTAACCGAAAGGAGTGTGAAGAAAGTTCAGTTAATCAAAACTAATGTGTAGCAAAACAATTCACATTTAGCTTTAAAGAATTGTGCATCAGTATTCTTCATTTAACTAACTGGAATGTGAAGCGAGTTCCTTATTTAATATAAGATACTGTGCAGCAATATTTTTTCTTTAATTATAAGGAGACGAAACATCCTTTCTCATTTAATTAAAGATACTCTGCAGCAACGTTTCTCGTTTAATTAAAAGATAGTGCAGCAACATTCTTCATTTAACTAAACAGACGGAGAAGCAACGTCCCTAATTTAACTAAACTTGTGTGCAACAACGATTCTTTATTAATTAATCGTAGTGTGCAGCAATAATTCTCGTTGTTAATCGTAGTGTGCAGCAATGATTCTCATTATTAATCGTAGTGTGCAGCAATGCACACTACGATTAATAATGAGTTATTCAATTAATCGTAATATGCTGCAATTATTCTCGTTTAATTAATTGTAGTTTGCAGCAATGATTCTCATTGAATTAATCGTAATGTGCAGCAATGATTCTCATTGAATTAATCGTAATGTGCAGCAATTATTCTCATTGAATTAATCGTAGTTTGCAACAATGATTCTCATTTAATTAATCGTAGTGTGCAGCAATGATTATCATTATTAATCGTAGTGTGCAGCAATGATTATCATTATTAATCGTAGTGTGCAGCAATTATTCTCATTGAATTAATCGTAGTTTGCAACAATGATTCTCATTTAATTAATCGTAGAATGCAGCAATTATTCTCATTTAATTAATCGTAGTATGCAAGAATTATTCTCATTTAATTAATCGTAGTGTGCAGCAATGATGATAATTATTAATCGTAGTGTGCAGCAATGATTCTCGATGAATTAATCTTAGTGTGCAGCAATGATTCTCGTTGAATTAATCGTAGTGTGCAGCAATGATTCTCATTGAATTAATCGTAGTGTACAGCAATGTTTCTCATTTAATTAATCGTAGTATGCAGCAATTATTCTCATTTAATTAATCGTAGTATGCAGCAATTATTCTCATTTAATTAATCGTAGTGTGCAGCAATGATTATCATTATTAATCGTAGTGTGCAGCAATTATTCTCATTATTAATCGTAGTGTGCAGCAATTATTCTCATTGAATTAATCGTAGTTTGCAACAATGACTCTCATTGAATTAATCGTAGTGTGCAGCAATTATTCTCATTTAATTAATCGTAGTGTGCAGCAATGATTATCATTATTAATCGTAGTGTGCAGCAATTATTCTCATTTATTTAATCGTAGTGTGCAGCAATGATTATCATTATTAATCGTAGTGTGCAGCAATTATTCTCATTGACTTAATCGTAGTTTGCAACAATTATTCTCATTGAAATAATCGTAGTGTGCAGCAATGATTCTCATTGAATTAATCGTAGTATGCTGCAATTATTCTCATTAAATTAATCGTAGTGTGCAGCAATGATTCTCATTTAATTAATCGTAGTATGTAGCAATTATTCTCACTGAATTAATCGTAGTATGCAGCAATAATTCACTTTGAATTAATCGTAGTGTGCAGCAATGATTCTCATTTAATTAATCGTAGTGTGCAGCAATAATTCTCATTGAATTAATCGTAGTGTGCAGCAATGATTCTCATTTAATTAATCGTAGTGTGTAGCAATTATTCTCATTTAATTAATCGTAGTTTGCAGCAATGATTCTCATTGAATTAATCGTAGTGTGCAGGAATATTCTCATTTAATTAATCGTAGTATGTAGCAATTATTCTCACTGAATTAATCGTAGTATGCAGCAATAATTCTCGTTGAATTAATCGTAGTGTGCAGCAATGATTCTCATTTAATTAATCGTAGTTTGCAGCAATGATTCTCATTGAATTAATCGTAATGTGCAGCAATGATTCTCATTGAATTAATCGTAGTTTGCAGCAATGATTCTCATTGAATTAATCGTAGTGTGCAGCAATTATTCTCATTGAATTAATCGTAGTGTGCAGCAATTATTCTCATTTAATAATCGTAGTTTGCAGCAATGATTCTCATTGAATTAATCGTAGTTTGCAGCAATGATTCTCATTTAATTAATCGTAGTGTGCAGCAATTATTCTCATTGAATTAATCGTAGTGTGCAGCAATGATTCTCATTGAATTAATCGTAGTGTGCAGCAATTATTCTCATTGAATTAATCGTAGTGTGCAGCAATTATTCTCATTTAATTAATCGTAGTTTGCAGCAATGATTCTCATTGAATTAATCGTAGTTTGCAGCAATGATTCTCATTTAATTAATCGTAGTGTGCAGCAATTATTCTCATTGAATTAATCGTAGTGTGCAGCAATGATTCTCATTGAATTAATCGTAGTGTGCAGCAATTATTCTCATTGAATTAATCGTAGTGTGCAGCAATTATTCTCATTTAATAATCGTAGTTTGCAGCAATGATTCTCATTGAATTAATTGTAGTATGCAGCATTGATTCTCATTGAATTAATCGTAGTTTGCAGCAATGATTCTCATTGAATTAATCGTAGTTTGCAGCAATGATTCTCATTGAATTAATCGTAGTGTGCAGCAATTATTCTCATTGAATTAATCGTAATGTGCAGCAATTATTCTCATTTAATAATCGTAGTTTGCAGCAATGATTCTCATTGAATTAATCGTAGTTTGCAGCAATGATTCTCATTTAATTAATCGTAGTGTGCAGCAATTATTCTCATTGAATTAATCGTAGTGTGCAGCAATGATTCTCATTTAATTAATCGTAGTGTGCAGCAATTATTCTCATTGAATTAATCGTAGTGTGCAGCAATTATTCTCATTTAATTAATCGTAGTTTGCAGCAATGATTCTCATTGAATTAATCGTAGTTTGCAGCAATGATTCTCATTTAATTAATCGTAGTGTGCAGCAATTATTCTCATTGAATTAATCGTAGTGTGCAGCAATGATTCTCATTGAATTAATCGTAGTGTGCAGCAATTATTCTCATTGAATTAATCGTAGTGTGCAGCAATTATTCTCATTTAATAATCGTAGTTTGCAGCAATGATTCTCATTGAATTAATTGTAGTATGCAGCATTGATTCTCATTGAATTAATCGTAGTTTGCAGCAATGATTCTCATTTAATTAATCGTAGTGTGCAGCAATTATTCTCATTGAATTAATCGTAGTTTGCAACAATGATTCTCATTGAATTAATCGTAGTGTGCAGCAATTATTCTCATTCAATTAATCGTAGTGTGCAGCAATGATTCTCATTGAATTAATCGTAGTTTGCAGCAATGATTCTCATTTAATTAATCGTAGTGTGCAGCAATTATTCTCATTGAATTAATCGTAGTGTGCAGCAATGATTCTCATTTAATTAATCGTAGTGTGCAGCAATTATTCTCATTGAATTAATCGTAGTGTGCAGCAATTATTCTCATTTAATTAATCGTAGTTTGCAGCAATGATTCTCATTGAATTAATCGTAGTTTGCAGCAATGATTCTCATTTAATTAATCGTAGTGTGCAGCAATTATTCTCATTGAATTAATCGTAGTGTGCAGCAATGATTCTCATTGAATTAATCGTAGTGTGCAGCAATTATTCTCATTGAATTAATCGTAGTGTGCAGCAATTATTCTCATTTAATAATCGTAGTTTGCAGCAATGATTCTAATCGAATTAATCGTAGTATGCAGCAATTATTCTCATTAAATTAATCGTAGTGTGCAGCAATGATTCTCATTTAATTAATCGTAGTATGTAGCAATTATTCTCACTGAATTAATCGTAGTATGCAGCAATAATTCTCGTTGAATTAATCGTATTGTGCAGCAATGATTCTCATTTAATTAATCGTAGTGTGCAGCAATAATTCTCATTTAATTAATCGTAGTGTGCAGCAATGATTCTCATTTAATTAATCGTAGTATGCAGCAATTATTTTCATTTAATTAATCGTAGTATGCAGCAATTATTCTCATTTAATTAATCGTAATGTGCAGCAATGATTATCATTATTAATCGTAGTGTGCAGCAATGATCTCATTGAATTAATCATAGTGTGCCGCAATGATTCTCATTGAATTAATCGTAGTGTGCAGCAATGATTCTCATTGAATTAATCATAGTATGAAGCAATTATTCTCATTTAATTAATCGTAGTATGCAGCAATTATTCTCATTTATTTAATCGTAGTGTGCAGCAATGATTATCATTATTAATCGTAGTGTGCAGCAATTATTCTCATTGACTTAATCGTAGTTTGCAACAATGATTCTCATTGAAATAATCGTAGTGTGCAGCAATGATTCTCATTGAATTAATCGTAGTATGCTGCAATTATTCTCATTAAATTAATCGTAGTGTGCAGCAATGATTCTCATTTAATTAATCGTAGTATGTAGCAATTATTCTCACTGAATTAATCGTAGTATGCAGCAATAATTCACTTTGAATTAATCGTAGTGTGCAGCAATGATTCTCATTTAATTAATCGTAGTGTGCAGCAATAATTCTCATTGAATTAATCGTAGTGTGCAGCAATGATTCTCATTTAATTAATCGTAGTGTGTAGCAATTATTCTCATTTAATTAGTCGTAGTTTGCAGCAATGATTCTCATTGAATTAATCGTAGTGTGCAGGAATATTCTCATTTAATTAATCGTAGTATGTAGCAATTATTCTCACTGAATTAATCGTAGTATGCAGCAATTATTCTCATTTAATTAATCGTAGTATGCAGCAATAATTCACTTTGAATGAATCGTAGTGTGCAGCAATGATTCTCATTTAATTAATCGTAGTGTGCAGCAATAATTCTCATTGAATTAATCGTAGTGTGCAGCAATGATTCTCATTTAATTAATCGTAGTGTGTAGCAATTATTCTCATTTAATTAATCGTAGTTTGCAGCAATGATTCTCATTGAATTAATCGTAGTGTGCAGGAATATTCTCATTTAATTAATCGTAGTATGTAGCAATTATTCTCACTGAATTAATCGTAGTATGCAGCAATAATTCTCGTTGAATTAATCGTAGTGTGCAGCAATGATTCTCATTTCATTAATCGTAGTTTGCAGCAATGATTCTCATTTCATTAATCGTAGTTTGCAGCAATGATTCTCATTGAATTAATCGTAGTATGCAGCAATAATTCTCGTTGAATTAATCGTAGTGTGCAGCAATGATTCTCATTTAATTAATCGTAGTGTGCAGCAATGATTTTCATTGAATTAATCGTAATGTGCAGCAATGATTCTCATTAAATTAATCGTAGTGTGCAGCAATGATTTTCATTGAATTAATCGTAATGTGCAGCAATGATTCTCATTGAATTAATCGTAGTTTGCAGCAATGATTCTCATTGAATTAATCGTAGTGTGCAGCAATTATTCTCATTGAATTAATCGTAGTGTGCAGCAATTATTCTGATTTAATAATCGTAGTTTGCAGCAATGATTCTCATTGAATTAATTGTAGTATGCAGCAATGATTCTCATTGAATTAATCGTAGTGTGCAGCAATGATTCTCATTGAATTAATCGTAATGTGCAGCAATGATTCTCATTGAATTAATCGTAGTTTGCAGCAATGATTCTCATTGAATTAATCGTAATGTGCAGCAATGATTCTCATTGAATTAATCGTAGTTTGCAGCAATGATTCTCATTGAATTAATCGTAGTGTGCAGCAATTATTCTCATTGAATTAATCGTAGTGTGCAGCAATTATTCTCATTTAATAATCGTAGTTTGCAGCAATGATTCTCATTGAATTAATTGTAGTATGCAGCAATGATTCTCATTGAATTAATCGTAGTGTGCAGCAATAATTCTCATTGAATTAATCATAGTTTGCAGCAATGATTCTCATTTAATTAATCGTAGTGTGCAGCAATGATTCTCATTTAATTAATCGTAGTGTGCAGCAGTGTAATTCATTTAACTGAAAGGGGGGTACGGCTAACCGGAAAAAAATTCTAAAAGTTGCGAAAGATCCATAATAATAATTTTGTATTTGCTATCATTTTACAGGTTATTCTTTTTTCTTCTAAAGGCGAATTCAGTTTCCGTTTCCAAAAATTTTTGGTTCGGTCTGTCGGCGCAACACAGTGAAATGCTAAGAGCAAAAAAGCAGGCAGAAGAGAAATCGGAATCTCTCTTTCCTCAATCACTCCCATCCAAAACGAATCAATAGTTGCTCTCATGCCGCAGTAAAGGAAGCTCCGTAATCGATTTCCACATTTCAGGTGAGGTGTGGAGAGGAGGAGGAGGAGGAGGAGGAGGAGGAGGAGGAGGAGGAGGAGGAGGAGGGGGCGTGTCTTACGAAAGATGGAGCTAGAGTGAAGTGAAAGATCGTGTTGGGATGTGTCTAGATAGCTTTTCTTGATGCTTCAATAAAAGCTAAGCATTCTGGGGAGGGGGAGAAATGCCCGTTTGGCTGCATTTATGCAAAGCTGTGTCTCTAAGCATCGGTTTCAGGAACATTTAGGTCTGTGAAGTCGCTCTTCCCAGTCAAGGGTTAGGGAGGAGTCAAAGTGTGCAGTCTTGGGCAAAAGTGGGTTGGGTTGTTTTACCTCTGAGCGGCACTTTTTTCACACCATAGGCTAAATGGCGAGGTCACAAGGATCCCGAAGGCTCAGAGAAGGTTGGGGGAGGGGACCCACTGGAACAGCTGTAGGGAGACAGATGGTAGTCTCCCGTCAAGGCCATCCAGTGTGTTCTTTAACGCACTGGATATGGATATGGCACAGGGTATGGCTCCCCGCACACGGAGCCACGGCTGAACGTCCCATCCGACGGACGGCGGCATTTCCAAGCACATAGGTTGGGCAAAAGTGGAAAAAGGAATTCTTTTAACGCAAGCATCGCTCAACGCATGTGGAGCATCACAATTTCAGTTGGCGTTCAAGGGAGGAGAAGAGATTGTTTCCGAAGGATATTTAAAAAACAAGACGATATTTCTAACACTAGCAAGAGGCAGAGAAAGAAAATGCAAAACACTAGAAACATCTTCACAGAAGAGGACAGCAACATCTTTAGATTATCACGCGCTGTATATACTGTAGGTGTGGCTTTAATATGTTCGGTTATTCTAGAAATGAATTTTGTCATTATGTTCAGAAATTGCTCTTACATGAAAATAGGTTTACTCTCCGTCTGAATCAGAATTAATTATCTTTCACGAACACATGCTGTGAAGAGTGGCTCAGTCGGTAACGCGCCAGGCTCGTAATCTGTACTTCCCAGGTTCGAGTCCCAGCTGGGTCAGCGTTGAGACTTATCTCCGCAAAACTCCCCGCCCTGTCCACGGTCAATAGGGGACACCGATGGACTCGGAAAAGGCCGCCGTCCGTCAGATGGGACGTTAGGCCGTGGCTCTGTGTGTGGGAGACCCTGTGCACGTTAAAGAACACGCAGGATGGCCTTGACGGGAGGCTACCATCTGTCTCCCAACAGCTGTTCCAGTGGGTCCCCTCCCCCAACCTTCTCTGAGCCTTCGGGGTCCATGTGACCTGGCCATTTAGCCCATGGTGTGCAAAAAAAGTGCCGCTCAGAGGTAAAACAACCCACCGTTAAAGAACACGCTGGATGGCCTTGACGGGAGACTACCATCTGTCTCCCAACAGCTGTTCCAGTGGGTCCCCTCCCCGAACCTTCTCTGAGCCTTCGGTGTCCATGTGACCTGGCCATTTAGCCCATGGTGTGCAAAAAAGTGCCGCTCAGAGGTAAAACAACCCACCGTTAAAGAACACGCTGGATGACGTTGACGGGAGACTACCATCTGTCTCCCAACAGCTGTTCCAGTGGGTCCCCTCCCCGAACCTTCTCTGAGCCTTCGGTGTCCATGTGACCTGGCCATTTAGCCCATGGTGTGTAAAAAAGTGCCGCTCAGAGGTAAAACAACCCACCGTTAAAGAACACGCTGGATGGTTTTGACGGGAGACTACCATCTGTCTCCCAACAGCTGTTCCAGTGGGTCCCCTCCCCCAACCTTCTCTGAGCCTTCGGGGTCCTTGCGGCCTAGCCATTTAGCCCATGGTGTGCAAAAAAGTGCCGCTCAGAGGTAAAACAACCCAACCCAATATCAAGAGCAGCCACATTTCTCAAGAGACGATGCTGAAGTTCTCAGTGCAACATTTCCTGACAGATGGATTAGCAGGGATGATGCAATTTTATAGCCACCAAAGAGCCTTTATTTTTCTCTTGTGGGGCTTTGTAAAGAATTATGTTTACATGGACAATATTCCACACTTGAATCATTTGAGAGCCAGAATAAGAAAAGCAACTGAGCAGGATAACAAGAGATATGCTGGAACATGTGTCACAAGAAGTGGAATACCGATTCGACGTATGCAGGGTCACTTATTGTATCTAAAACTATTTCAGGCACTCTTTCAATTAAAATATTTGTGCCTTGGATTTGTGGGGCGGGGGTGGCTCAGTCGGTAGCGCGCCAGGCTCGTTATCTGCAGTTCTCAGGTTCGAGTCTCAGCTGGGCACAACATTGAGATTTATCTTCTCAAAACTCCCCGCCCTGCCCACGGTCAGTAGGGGACACCGATGGGCTTGGAATGGGCGCCGTCCGTCGGATGGGACGTTAAGCCGTGGCTCCGTGTGCGGAAGAAAGCCATACCCTGTGCACGTTAAAGAACACGCTGGATGGCCTTGACGGGAAGCTACCATCTGTCTCCCAACAGCTGTTCCAGTGGGTCTCCTCCACCAACCTTCTCCGAGTCCACGGGGTTGTTTTGAACTGGACATTTTGCCCATGGTGTGCAAAAAATTGCCGCTCAGAAGTTAAACAACCCAACTCTTTGGGTTTTAGGATGCGTCCGAGAATTTTTTTTCCTCAATTCGGCCATGGGCTCAAAAAATGTCGAAGTGGTTCGGGCAGGCTCATTTCTGTTGAGTCCTTTATAATTGAAAACGTAACCTGACATTCCATGCTATGTGAATGGAAAGCCACGATGAACTTCTTCTACTTTGAAAAAAGGCCCCTTACAAAAAAATATCACTGGCGATAATTTGAAGATCTTCATGAAATCTCTTAAAATATCAATTTCCAATAATATTTGTTTAATATTTTACGAGATATTTTAGCTGGAATATTTAACAATTAACATTGATAATCATAGTCTTCCTGCTTCCTGAACATTTTTCCTCCAAATTGATGAAAACTGAAAAAAAAAAAAACTTTATACGAACTTCAAATATTGCATTTACATTAGTGAACGATTTGTTATAAAAGTTGGGTTTTATCTTTTGATTGGGTTTATCTTTTGAAGTCAATTTTCATGACTAGCAAAACTCTCAGTTAAATATTTCAGCTTCCATAATTCTTTAACTATTAACGGAATATTATTGAAGATAGAGATTTACAGAGATTTGAGTGACGTTTTCAATTTATCTGTAGTAATATTTTTTCAAAAAAAAAAATCTTTTCAAAGTTGAGATTTGAATGTGGCTTTTCATTCCCCTAATATGGAAGTGTAGGATACTTTTTGCAACGTAGTGTACAGTCATTCAAAAAAGTATTTGAACACTATGGTTGATTACAGAATTCAGAAAAAATATCTGGCAACGATTTTTTTTTTGAAATTAGTGATCTGGCAACCTTCGCGTCACGATTACAGAATTCAGAAAACATATCTGGCAACGGTTTTTTTTAGAAATTAGTGATCTGGCTGTGTGATCCTTCGTGTCACGTGACACGAATGTTGCCAGATCGCTCATTTGTAAAAGAAATCGTTGTCAGATATTTTTTCTGAATTCTGTAATCAACCATAGTGTTCGGATACTTTTTTGAACGACTGTAGGTGGTCATATTATTTTGATACTAGATCGTGTGGGCTCACTCACGGAAATATTGAGCGTGTGCAGTTGCTGTACACGCTCCAGATATTTTTCCTGAATTCTGTAATCACGTGACACGAAGGTTGCCAGATCACTAATTTCTAAAAAAAAATCGTTGCCAGATATTTTTTCTGAATTCTGTAATCAACCATAGTGTTCGAATATTTTTTTGAGCGACTGTACATCTCCGCATCGTAAAATATCAAAACGGGAGCATTTCCTCGAGGCATTGAATCATCACAATCTTTTAACAGTTCCAATCTTCGTACACTTGGCGAAAAGCTCTCCCCCCCCCACACACACATGGCGCCATATATATTAGTCTGCAGGAATCAAAAATTTAGTTTCATTTCTTGTTTTACCGGATTCTATGACAAATAGATCTCTTTGTTTTTTCTCCGCATATTCGGATTCATCTGTCTGAACTCCGATTCGGAATGCAGAGAGATAGGACGGCGAAAAGAAGAACAACACAACAGCATAAGATATTAACACAACGAGACACCAGAGAGGATGATAAGGCTCCCCCACCTCGTCACCAAGACGCCCGCCTTGGAAGAGTTCCAAGTAGGATGATTTCTTTCCCCCCCCTACCCCTACGGAGCCAGTATTGACGTAAGAAGAGGAATAAGATGCCGATTCTGTCGCAGTATGACACAATGTTCTGATATCTTTCCGCTTCTGACAAATAGGTCGCTTGGAAGACACTCGGAGACAAGGACCTCTGGTGAACGTCAGATGCCTTCATTCAGCATCGGAGTGGCGGGAGGAGGAGGAAGAGGAGGAGGAGAAATCATCATCAATCGGAGAGATTCGACGAATTCAGTCGCCTCTTTCGTTCTTTACGTGATGGCAAATTCGTCATCCGGAAAATATGCGCGTACCGGAAGTTGTAATAAACCCCAGTGGTGGATTTCTCAATAGGAGCATGAGGCACTCGCCTAGTTAGGTTGGGTTGTTTTACCTCTGAGCGGCACTTTTTTTGCACACCATGGGCTAAATGGCCAGGTCACATGGACCCCGAAGGCTCAGAGAAGGTTGGGGGAGGGGACCCACGGGAACAGCTGTTGGGAGACAGATGGTAGCCTCCCGTCAAGGCCATCCAGCATGTTCTTTAACGTGCACAGGGTATGGCTCTCCCGCACACGGGGCCACGGCTCATCGTCCCATTCGACGGACGGCGGCCTTTTCAAGCCCATCGGTGTCCCCTACTGACCGTGGGCAGGGTGGAGAATTCTGCGCAGATAAATCTCAACGCTGACCCAGCTGGGACATGAACCTGGGAACTACAGATTACGAGCCTGGCGCGCTACCGACTGAGCCCCGCACTCGCCTAGTGACTTTTGACTCAAAACAGTCAAAAGTCGATTTTCTTTATTTGTTTATCGGACATTTTATTGTGTAAAATATTTCACAATCAGTATAGTCTACTAAACTGCTCACAAAAATTAGGGGATATTTCAAAACGAATATGAAACGATAACATATCCCGAAATTTTTGTGAGCAGTATATTTAAAACACATTTTACTTTTTTAAATACTTTTAATAACAAATACGTGTTACTTTTTTATTATTCGTATTTGTTTTCAAATATCATAATGTTAAAATATCATAATTAATAGAAATAATTTTTCTTCTAAGTAAAATATATAGATGAACATTAGTTTAAAGATTAGCACAGAGTCCACCAGTAATAAAATCAGAATCAAAAATGAAATATTTATTTCGTTAGAAAACTGCAAATACGTATATTTTTACATTTCTAGATACATTATCAGTCTAACACAAAAATTAAAAGCAGTAATCAATAATAATTTTAAAAACAAAACTGAAATTGGGATTCAATTCAAAATTGAAACGGAAAAGTACAAATTGTGTTCAATAGTAGTATCCCATTATACCGTAATTGGTACTTCCGGTATGACGTCACCGACCACACCCCCTTCCGATCACGCGATATGACGTCACTTCCTGCACACCCCCTCTTTAATACACATAATTAATGATTAATAACTCATAATTAATAATTCATAATTTATGAAGACTCCCTTGTTTTTAATCCCCTTTATTAAAAAACCGCGGTGCCATCTAGTGTATATTATGAGTACTATAGTTTAGAAAAGCCCTCTATTTTAACTGAAATTATTCCCAATTTTTGACTCCCCCCTCATTAAAAAAACCCTTATCAAAAGTTCCGCCCCCTTTATTTAAAACCCGTGGCGCCATCTAGTGTATAATATGAGCCCTCTACTTTAGAAAAGCCCTTTATTTTACCGGTAATTTTTCCAATTTTTGACTACCCCTCATTAAAAAAAAACCTTATCAAAACTGCCACCCCTTCATAAAAAATTTTTTTTATTAAAAACCCGTGGCGCTATCTAGTGTATATTATGAGTACTATACTTTAGAAAGGCCTCTATTTTAACTGAAATTATTCCCAATTTTAAGCTCCCCTCATTTAAAAATCCCCTTATCAAATCCTCAGTACATGATGCAAAATATTACTATTTCCTAGGAAGAACGTTACTCAGTAGCAATCGATAACATTATTTCTTCCTCCGAAGAAAAATCAGCTGTTGTTTGAAAGTTTTTAAAAACCGTCTCTTCCACCGTTTACCAGCGAACGTGTGCCTCATCACGCTGCTGAAATTTTATTTCGCGTTGCGACCTCTCGTTAGTACACACGTGTTCGTTACTCTTTACAAGGTCAGTTGTCTTTCATAGGGTGGGGCGGGGGTGGCTCAGTCGGTAGCGCGCCAGGCTTGTAATCTGTAGTTCCCAGGTTCGAGTCCCAGCTGGGTCAGCGTTGAGATTTATCTCCGCAAAATTCCCCGCCCTGGCCACGGTCAGTAGGGGACACCGATGGGCTTGGAAAAGCCGCCGTCCGTCGGATGGGACGTTAAGCCGTGGCCCTGGTGCAGGAGAACCATATCCTGTGCACGTTGAAGAACACGCTCGATCGCCTTGACGGGAGGCCACCATCTGTCTCCCAACAGCTGTTCCAGTGGGTCCCCCCCAACCTTCTCTGAGCCTTCGGGGTCCTTGTGACCTGGCCATTTAGCCCAATGGTGTGCAAAAAAGTGCCGCTCAGAGGTAAAATAACAACCCAACCCAAGCCTAACTAAGGATCGCAGACTGATGAATTTTTTCCCCCTGCAGTCCCAACCACGACACAGACCAGTGAATTGGGAGCTTAATTTTCATAGTCCCCCCCCCCCCAATAATGTCTTTTCACAACCCCAACGACAATCCGATGGCTCGCACTGTTGAGGGAGTCGTTTGCTCTGACGTATATGTTCTGATCACGCTTAATTCGAAGAAATGGCAGGGAGACGAGCCGTGACGTTCGTGCACGCGCACGAACAACCAGTCCAACCGGTGATAACTCAAAGGTCACGGGGCACTTATGCACTGACCTATGGGAACACCCCGTCGATGTGAAAACAGATATGCTACTGTTTATCTAAATCCTTTACTCATGGGAAGAGCTACCTGCTACGTGACTTTTATCTTCCTCAACTCTATTGACAAAGTGAAATAATTATTCGTTTCATGTCGAAATGGGGGCGGGGGTGGCTCAGTCGGTAGCGCGCCAGGCTCGTAATCTGTAGTTCCCAGGTTCGAGTCCCAGCTGGGTCAGCGTTGAGATTTATCTCCGCAAAATTCCCCGCCCTCCCCACGGTCAGTAGGGGACACCGATGGGCTTGGAAAGGATGCCGTCCGTCGGATGGGACATTAAGCCGTGGCTCCGGGCGCGGGAGAGCCATACCCTGTGCACGTTAAAGAACACACTGGATGGCCTTGACGGGAGGCTACCATCTGTCTCCCAACAGCTGTTCCAGTGGGTCCCCTCCCCCAACCTTCTCTGAGCCTTCGGGGTCCATGTGACCTGGCCATTTAGCCATGGTGTGCAAAAAAGTGCCGCTCAGAGGTAAAACAACCCAACGTTAAAGAACACGCTGGATGGCCTTGTGAGGCTACCATCTGTCTCCCAACAGCTGTTCCAGTGGGTCCCCTCCCCCAACCTTCTCTGAGCCTTCGGGGTCCATGTGACCTGGCCATTTAGCCCATGGTGTGCAAAAAAGTGCCGCTCAGAGGTAAAACAACCCAACCCATGTCGAAATGCCGCACTTTATCGGGTAGGTCAACGGAAGCTCCCGTCTTATCTTCGGGGGAATCTTTTCGGCTTAAGGACACAGCAGTTTACTGCGTGCAAAAACTCCAAGTGGTCAGCTAATTTTAAAATGTCCTCTTATACTGTTCATCACAAAGAAAGTGTGTAGCGGTTACCAGGAGAATATGGTTTGAGCACAAAAGGAAATACATTAGAAAGGGAACATACAGAAAATTGTTAAGGTCATAAGAAATGTGTGACGTATTTTACAAAACGGTACCGATGTCGCAAAATAATAGAATGTGTGAAAATTTCAATCCCAGTGTGATATGATGAGAAGTAATGCGAAATCTTTAACATTATTCCCCACGAATTTTCAAATGGCATTCAGGGGTATATCATTTCAACTTCTTTTATTTTTTCCAACCACGATAATGCACAGTTTCTGCGGGACAGTTCCGGTGTTGACTTCGATGCAAAAATGGCGCAGGGGGGCGATCTTTCTCGCAGTAGCAATATGACCATGCACTTTGTTAAAAAAACAAACCTGGTCAATGAACGATGATCAGGGCAATATGTAATTAAGATTTGAACTAAAAGGTAATGACATCGCTGAAATTAAGTGTTTCATTACACGAGGAAATCTAACACGCGCATTTCATGTCTAAGAATCGGTTTAGTTATTTTTCCTGCATAAGAATATATATTTCTATACTAGTGTGGAATTCTTAGAACAAGTACGCTATGTTTGTGTAAGTGCGAAAATGGTTGTTTTTCCCGCACCGGTGTGGAATTCTTAGAACAATTGGCACTATATTTTATAAGTGTGAAAGTGGTTGTTTTTCCGGCAAGGACACGTTTTTTGATAATGTTATGTATTCGTGTTTCACTTGTTTGGAAATTTAAAATAACACTACCTGTAAAAAGTAGCATTACTCCAGTAAATTCCATTAGTAGGGGGGCGGGTGTGGCTCAGTCGGTAGCGCGCCAGGCTCGTAATCTGCAGTTCCCAGGTTCGAGTCCCAGCTGGGTCAGCGTTGAAATTAATCTCCGCAAAATTCCCCGCCCTGCCCTCGGTCAGTAGGGGACACCGATGGGCTTAGAAAGGCCGCCGTCCGTCGGATGGGACGTTAAGCCATGGCCCCGTGTGCGGGAGAGCCATACCCTGTGCACGTTAAAGAACACGCTGGATGGCCTTGACGGGAGGCTACCATCTGTCTCCCAACAGCTGTCCCAGTGGGTCCCCTCCCCCAACCTTCTCGGAGCCTTCGGGGTCCATGTGACCTTGCCATTTAGCCCATGGTGTGCAAAAAAGTGTCGCCCAGAGGTAAAACAACCCAATGCTAAAGAACACGCTGGATGGTCTTGACGGGAGGCTACCATCTGTCTCCCAACAGCTGTTCCAGTGGGTCCCCTCACCCAACCTTCTCCGAGCCTTCGGGGTCCATGTGACCTGGCCATTTAGCCCATGGTGTGCAAAAAAGTGTCGCTCAGAGGTAAAACAACCCAATGCTAAAGAACACGCTGGATGGTCTTGACGGGAGGCTACCATCTGTCTCCCAACAGCTGTTCCAGTGGGTCCCCTCACCCAACCTTCTCTGAACCTTCGGGGTCCATGTGACCTGGCCATTTAGCCCATGGTGTGCAAAAAAGTGTCGCTCAGAGGTAAAACAACCCAATGCTAAAGAACACGCTGGATGGTCTTGACGGGAGGCTACCATCTGTCTCCCAACAGCTGTTCCAGTGGGTCCCCTCACCCAACCTTCTCTGAACCTTCGGGGTCCATGTGACCTGGCCATTTAGCCCATGGTGTGCAAAAAAGTGTCGCTCAGAGGTAAAACAACCCAATGCTAAAGAACACGCTGGATGGTCTTGACGGGAGGCTACCATCTGTCTCCCAATAGCTGTTCCAGTGGGTCCCCTCCCCCAACCTTCTCTGAGCCTTCGGGGTCCATGTGACCTGGCCATTTAGCCCATGGTGTGCAAAAAGTGCCGCTCAGAGGTAAAACAACCCAACCCCAATCCATTAGTAGGTCCTAAATGCTTCTCGATTCTGAGGGCTCCCAGAATCGATCTGTTAGACAATACTTTGCATTCTCGTAACTTCAACCGTTTACCGGACCTAGATGCCCTCTATAGGTGGAGGTTGGCCATCTCAAAATTGGACGCCATGTTTTGTCGTCACTTGGATTGTTTTACATGCAAAACTGAATGGTATTGCACGGTATTCATGGATTCCGGAAAAGGGTACGGTAATATTTGATACAGATTTCGGGGTTCATGATTGGAAGCACTTTAGAAAACGGCTAAAAAAGGAGAAAGTAAATTTTACGGCTTTTTTCTATAAGAAAAAAAGATATAATTTCGGTTTGTTGTCTGTCCTTCTGTAGACGTTGAACTTTTTTGTTTATACAGATAAATAAAAAATTCTTTTTGTGTTGGATAGGTATTAATGATATATTATGATTTGCATTTTTTGAATCTCCTAAAAGTTCTAATTGCGACCTCTAACGGTGGAAAAAGTTGAAAATTGGATAATATCAAACGAATATTCTAACGATGAAAATTTTGAAATTTTGGTGTTGAAATGTGAAGGTTACGAAGTTACCATTGACAACAATCACTTGACCCTTTAGACCCAGGGTTAACCCCAGTATAGTACTCATAATATACACTAGATGGCGCTACGGGTTTTTAATAAAGGGGGTGGAACTTTTGATAAGGGGGTTTTTTAATGAGGGGGGAGTCAAAAATTGGGAATAATTTCAGTTAAAATAGAGGGCTTTTCTAAAGTATAGTACTCATAATATACACTAGATGGCACCATGGGTTTTTAATAAAGGGGGATTAAAAAATAAGGGGGTCTTTATTAATTATGAGTTATGAATGTTAATAAGGTGGCGTGGCCGAAAGTGATGTCATGTCGTGTGACCGGAAGGGGCGTGGTCGGCGACGTCATACCAGAAGCACCAATTACGATATAATGCGATACCACTACTGTGTTCATTGTATATCTGATAACCAAGAGGCAAATATGCCTGTCCAGGTTTCAAAGATTTTTTTTACGAAACATTTTGGCAACAGCTGTCCAATGGGCATCATTTAGAAATTTTGACATATTTTAAAACTTTTCTAGTTTACCTAAACTTCAAGAACAATGAGCTAGCTTAATTTACCCACAAAACCACATCTCTTTCATTATCATTTACATTTAATATATCATTTCCTAATGTCTCTTTTTTGGGGGGGGCTCAGTCGGTAGCGCTCCAGGCTCATAACCTGTAGTTCCCAGGTTCGAGTCCCAGCTGGATCAGCGTTGAGATTTATCTCCGCAAAATTCCCCGCCCTGCCCACGGTCAGTAGGGGACACCGATGGGCTTGGAAAGGCCGCCGTCCGTCGGATGGGAGTGGTACCGTGTGCGCGAGAGCCATACCCTGTGCACGTTAAAGAACACGCTGGATTGCCTTGACGGGAGGCTACCATCTGTCTCCCAACATCTGTTCCAATGGGTCCCCTCCCCCAACGTTCTCTGAGCCTTCGGGGTCCATGTGACCTGGCCATTTAGCCCATAGTGTGCAAAAAAGTGCCGCTCAGAGGTAAAACAACCCAACCCTAATGTCTTTTTAAATGCAAAATTCATATTTTCATTCCTTATGTTGAAATTTAGGGAATTAAAAGATCTAGGAGCCAGAAACAGAAAATACCGCTGCAAAATATTCTCATTTGCCTCGGGTACAAGAAACAAAGTTCCCTATATTCGAGAGTCCAACATTTTATATTTTGCATCACCCCAAGTAGGATTTAAGAAAAGGAATAAGAGTATTCTATACAAGTAAATTTGTCTAATTGAAAAAAAAAATGATTTGGTTGATTCATTAAATTTATGTTGCAAGATTTATAAAAAAAAACTCTTTTAACAATCTCGGAATGGACACTGCTGAGTTTTGCAAGGTTCACTTTATAATCTCTGCTTCAACTACTGAAACCGTAATGAACCGCTCAGTAAACCCATGCGAAATACAGGGTGTGCATAAAACTACTTGGAACTATTCTTTGAATTGCATAAAATCTATGCAATATATACCTTAATTTTTTTCGTTAGACACATAATATGACTTTCCATCTGTATTTCCTATCTGTAGTATTTCAGCTACTTTAGTTATTACATGTGAAATATTTTCTTTTGGTTCTTCAGGTATGCCTGTGAAATTAATATTAAAAGATTTTGATCTTATTTCCAATTCATCCAACAACTCAGTTCTAATATCCTTTATCTGTACTTTTAAAGTATCGTTTCCTTTACAAGAGATCTATTTTCTTCTTGCAAAATTAACAACAGAGTCTTGAAACCTTCCATGGCTTTTTCACAATCTTGCAATGTGTCGTAATTGTATTCAAGTGATTGTTTTAAGTCTTTCATATCTCCTTTCAGACTAGGGTTGTTAGGTGCGGGGGTGGCTCAGTCGGTAGCGCGCCAGGCTCGTAATCTGTAGTTCCCAAGTTCGAGTCCAAGCTGGGTCAGCGTTGAGATTTATCTCCGCAAAATTCCCCGCCCTGACCACGGTCAGTAGGGGACACCGATGGGCTTCGAAAGGCCGCAGTCCGTCGGATGGGACGTTAAGCCGTGGCCCCGTGTACGGGAGAGCCCTACCCTGTGCACGTTAAAGAACACGCTGGATGGCCTTGACGGGATGCTACCATCTGTCTCTTAACAGCTGTTCTAGTGGGTCCCCTCCCCCAACCTTCTCTGAGCCTTCGGGGTCCATGTGACCTGGCCTTAGCCCATGGTGTGCAAAAAAGTGCCGCTCAGAGGTAAAACAACCCAACAACTCGAATCCATATTTCCTACTTTTGTCACAGTTTGCCATAAAGAACTTTGATTCGGACAGTTAATGCATTTCCAGCGTTTCCTTTTCTCCTTGGATTATTTACGGAAGCTTGATTCACTCATTCCAAAACAGGTAGGATGATAAAATTTCTTACAACCCTTGGAATACTCCGAAACTTTCATTTCCTCAAATTTATTAGAAACAAGATATTGCAAATTATCTCAGATTTTTAGATTTACCAAATTCCACAATGGCGATATTTATGCTAGGCACTTTGTAACAGTTAATAGAGTACGGCTCAAAACATCAACTGGTGAAACTAATTATATAATTTGAACTCTTATATTTTTCATTTCTTGAGCCCCCGGGAATTCTCTTCACACAGCTTCAATGAAAAAATGTAAAATCAATTATTTTTGTTTTGAAAGAAGGTAAAATTTCCACTGTTTGAAAAATCGTACTACGCCATGAACCACACTGTTGCCAGATATTATATGTCTATATTTTTCGTTTATATTTCAGTATGTGCGAATATATATTGTTACGACAGAAGGAATCTGGCAACCGAAAGCAAAAAGTTTCAGCCAACGAATAAGAACGTTGGGAGAATTTGGAGAAGAAGAGTGGAGCGTTAACGGTTTTGTATTGTAACGGTCGTTGTGTTGTAACGGTCGGAGAGTTCGAAAATGGACGGTGAGCTGTTCTGAGACAGTGCGCGTAAGTATCAAGAAGTAACTTGATGTGTTGTGTATACGCGGAAGGATAAAAGTGGGATCTTTTATCGTTAAGTATCAAGAAGTAACTTGATGTGTTGTGTATACGCGGAAGTATAAAAGTGGGAACTTTTATGGCTAACTTCGAATGTCTACACGGACTGTCTTTTTGTTCGGCTATTGTGTGAAAAGTTATTAGCACAGGACGAGAATTGGTTTACGAGTGAAGATCTTCGGGTGACCTGGTAAATCAAGTAAAAGGTAGTATTTAGTAAAATACACAGAGCTGATATTGTGTGCTCTACGCAGGAAGATTGATGACTTGTGCATGTTAATAGTCGATTTGTTAATAAGATACTTCATCCATATTTCCTTTGTAACAATTTACCTTGTATTGAATTTGGTTTTGAAATATAGCTTTTAATACTCACGCTCAGCGGCTATCCATTTTTGTAATCCGTAACATTTGGTGTCAGAAGTGGGATAATTTATTGAATGCCGTTAACTAGAAGTATGGATGAATTGGTAAAGTTGTTGAATGACATTAAAAGTCAAAATAATGATATGAAAGCCGAAATAGCGACACAAAATAGTACATTGGATGAAATGATAGCCGCAATGGCCGCACAAAATAATGAGTTGAGGACTGAGATAGTTTCTCAAAAAGATGACTTGAAAGCCGAAATGGCCGCACAAAATAATGAGTTGAGAACGGAGATAGTTTCTCAAAAAGATGATTTGAAAGCCGAAATAGCCGCACAAAATACTGAGATGAGAGCTGAAGTGGCTTCTCGAGTTGGTAAGATTATTGATCACTTCAAGGATCATAAAACCGAACTCAATAGACAATGCAATAGTTTAAATGTTGAATTTGTCAGTGAAAAAGATGATCTTGATAGTGTTAAGTTAGATTGTAAACATGGAAAAGAAAAAGAGAAAGGCAACGCATATAAAAATGTGGATCTGCTACTGGAAATCAAGAATTGTAGAGATAGCGCAGATGATGCCTTTGACCACGCAACTACTGGTAATGCATGGCAGAGTGTCTATGTCGCTGGTGACATGTCTAGGAACTGTGAAGAACAATCACACAGATCAGAGAGCTGTGAGACTATACAGTACGCTTTGCACTTCAAAATACCTAGGTATACAAGTTTGGCACGATCTGAAGAGAGATCCACACGAAAGGTATTCTATTCCTCGCCGTCAGCCAAATGTGTCATGGACATTTATCGCAAAGGCAGAGTAACGAGTGGTGATGAGGGGGAACGAAACAGAGTTTACGTTTCGCAGAGTGGTCCGAGTAAAGAAGAGGCGTCCATTCATCATAGATACAAAGTGCCATTCGACGTTACTGGGGAAGTCGGAGAGATTTTTCCGAAACATATAGCCACACTCGAATCGTTTATAGAAAGTGGGGATTTAAGAAAGAAGAATTCCGAAGAATGGCTTAGAAGCGTAACAGGTGATGCTAGTAAAGGAGCTTCAGGCAGAGACAGTACTTCAAAGACTAACTTTCTGGATGAAACTAAGCCTCAGAGTTACGATCAGAGAGAAGTGAATCCCTCAGATAATTTCAACGTAGCCACGCTGAATTTCTTTTCTGAACAGTCAATGTGCAGATTTGGACATTATAACCATTTAGATTATAAGGATATAGAAAAGTTTTATCATGACTACAAGAGCTCTAAAGTGGACAATATCATGTTACAAAACTCGTCGCTGATCTCCAGAATGAACAATTTGGCAATCATGACTGATGTTTCCCTGGCTAATTACAATGAGAGCTCCAAGAAAGTGAATTCCGAAGAAACAGCAACTATGACCTCCTCGGGTTATGTGTTTTGCTGGAGACCCGAGTGGCGCCATCGGATGGTAGATAAATACGGTACAGGAGGTGTCGGCGACAAAGTGAGTCTTGTCTTGGCTCCTGCACTTGCTGCTTTAGGTCTCAAGGTCCCTATGATCTCCGGTCGTGCTCTCCAATTGACGGGAGATACTCTGTACAAATTGGAATCCATCCCTGGCTTCACAGTCGACTGCACTAAAGATAAAATCGAGCAGATGATGGAAGACGTCGGATGCTGCATCGTAGGACAGACAGAGGAGCTGGTGCCAACAGATAAGGAGATTTACCGCTGCAAGGATCTGATGGCTACCATAGATAGCGTTCCTCTAATGATATGCTCAATTGTGTCCAAAAAGCTGGCTGAAGGAGTGTGCGCTTTGGTTTATGATGTTGAATTCGGAAAAGGAGCTATTGATCTCGTCAGTACAGAAGATGTTGCTGTTGATTTAGTTAAGAAAGTGGTTGCAGCATCACAAGCTCGTGGAATGAAGAGTTTGAGTTGTTCAGCTGTTATCAGCAACATGGATTCACCTCTTGAAAACTCTGTTGACAACTCTCTGGAAGTGATGGAAGCTGTTCAGTGTTTCCTTGGTAACGGATCCTTGGAACTGCAAGAGCTCGTCGAAGAGTTAGGAGGAGAACTTCTGCGTTTGGTGAACATTGTGGATAATAGGGTAGATGAAGCATCACGTGTCTGCAAGGTTCTGCATAACGGCAATGCTTTGAACAAGTTTCGTAACATGTTAATAGAAGAAGGAGTATCTGAAGATGTTGCAAGCTGGCTATGTGAAGGTAAAACAGAAAAAATATTGCTAGCAGCCCGACACATCACTGATTTCACTTATACAGGAGAAACAGGTAAGGTTGTCGGATTAGAAGCTGCAGTTCTAGCAAGAGTATGGAAGGAGGAGATGGACCGAAGAGCTAAAATGAATTATGGAGCTGATATTATATTTGTGAAGCACCTTGGGGATCAAATGGAATCAGGTGAAATATGGCTGAAGGTTCATCATGACAGTTCTGAATTAAAGGAAAGTCAACTGACAAAAGGGTCAGACTGGAGGATAAAACTCCCTAGATTTTATGTCACTAATGACTTTCATTCCTTGTTACTCTTGATAGAAGTAAAAATCCAAAGAAGAAAACTTTCGACAAAGAAGAAAACTTTTTACAGGTTTTGCACGAAAACTCTTAGTCGATTCTTCTCCCTGCAGAGACATAAACGTGTTCACAAGGGCTATAGGCCTTACACGTATTATGTTTGTGGACGAGGCTTCAGTCAGAAAAGAAATCTACGTCATAATGAGATTCGCTTTCATTTTGACACAGACGTGGTATATCGCATTCGTCGACGTCCAGCTACAAAGTGCAAAGTGGTTCACGTGGATCGTTTGGCCCCGTTTCATCGAAGAACTGAAGAAACTTTGGAATCCAGAATTGTTCGGGACGAACAAGACCTAGGAAGGGGGCAGTGTTACGACAGAAGGAATCTGGCAACCGAAAGCAAAAAGTTTCAGCCAACGAATAAGAACGTTGGGAGAATTTGGAGAAGAAGAGTGGAGCGTTAACGGTTTTGTATTGTAACGGTCGTTGTGTTGTAACGGTCGGAGAGTTCGAAAATGGACGGTGAGCTGTTCTGAGACAGTGCGCGTAAGTATCAAGAAGTAACTTGATGTGTTGTGTATACGCGGAAGGATAAAAGTGGGATCTTTTATCGTTAAGTATCAAGAAGTAACTTGATGTGTTGTGTATACGCGGAAGTATAAAAGTGGGAACTTTTATGGCTAACTTCGAATGTCTACACGGACTGTCTTTTTGTTCGGCTAGTGTGTGAAAAGTTATTAGCACAGGACGAGAATTGGTTTACGAGTGAAGATCTTCGGGTGACCTGGTAAATCAAGTAAAAGGTAGTATTTAGTAAAATACACAGAGCTGATATTGTGTGCTCTACGCAGGAAGATTGATGACTTGTGCATATTAATAGTCGATTTGTTAATAAGATACTTCATCCATATTTCCTTTGTAACAATTTACCTTGTATTGAATTTGGTTTTGAAATATAGCTTTTAATACTCACGCTCAGCGGCTATCCATTCTTGTAATCCGCAACAATATGATACATTTTCATTTTTTTATATATGCATTTCTGTCATTGAACTTATTTAACCTGCTGAAAGCATTTTTTCCATTCATAAATAGCAAAATTGTTTTAGAGTAATTATCTTCCCTCTCAATTCTCTGACAGTTGGGGACTCTAAAATCTTTTGCTCTTCGGCCTCTGGTATCTTTTGCCCCTAGTACCCGTAGACATCTTAATCGCAAGTAGGAAAACTATCTTTGTTTTTTAATCCATCGACTCCGAAGTATCAGTATTTGTTGATTGGTTAAGCTTTTCTACACTGTCCTTCCAAGGGGCGGGGGCGGCTCAGTCGGTAGCGTGCCAGGCTCGTAATCTGTAGTTCCCAGGTTCGAGTCCCAATTGGGTCAGCGTTGAGATTTCCGCAAAATTCCCCGCCCTGCCCACGGTCAGTAGAGGACACCGATGGGCTTTGAAAGGCCGCCGTCCGTCGGATGGGACGTTAAGCCGTGGCGCTGTGTGCGGGAGAGCCATACCCTGTGCACGTTAAAGAACACGCTGGATGGCCTTGACGGGAGGCTACCATTGTCTCCCAACAACTGTTCCAGTGGGTCCCCTCCCCCAACCTTCTTTAAGCCTTCGGGGTCCATGTGACCTGGCCATTTAGCCCATGGTGTGCAAAAAAGTGCTGCTCAGAGGTAAAACAACCCAACGTTAAAGAACACGCTGGATGGCCTTGACGGGAGGCTACCATCTGTCTTCCAACAGCTGTTCCAGTGGGTCACCTCCCCCAACCTTCTCTGAGCCTTCGGGGTCCATGTGACCTGGCCATTTAGCCCATGGTGTGGAAAAAAGTGCCGCTCAGAGGTAAAAACCCAACGTTAAAGAACACGCTGGATGGCCTTGACGGGAGGCTACCATCTGTCTCCCAACAGCTGTCCCAGTGGGTCCCCTCCCCCAACCTTCTCTGAGCCTTCGGAGTCCATGTGACCTGGCCATTTAGCCCATGGTGTGCAAAAAAAGTGCCGCTCAGAGGTAAAACAACCCAACCCTGTCCTTCCAAAACTTTAGCTTCCCTACATAACTTGAACACATAACTAGAATCTAATTTCGAAGAACTTGGCAATGAGAAAATGTGACTGAATTTGAATTAAAGATTATAATCCAATCCTAAATCTCCACATTTAACAGTATCCGTTCGGAATGTAAAGAGTTAAGCAAATTGGAATACTTGACAATAAATTTCCTCTCCTTAGAAGGTTTCAGATTCAGAACGGGTGGGATAAAAAAAATTCTGAAAAGGCCAGAACCGATCTCGGTATTGTTTCTCTCGGCGTCGTCCCCAGAGAGCTTAGAAAATGGCGAATTGTCTACGAACCCTCCTCGATCGCTTTCCGTAAAGGTGAGTCACGGAGAATCACTAGAGCGATTAGGTTAGACTGGAGAGTCACGTCAAGTCATCAAACGTGACTTCGAGAAATTCTTTTGGAAATCGGATTTAAAGGCATCTCGAAATTGGAATTAGAAATTAGAGGCCCTTCCACGTTATTCACACGCATTGGAAATGTATTCTGCGAGCAAACATAATGACCTGAAGGAATTAGTTTACAATTAATTGGTTTACTGCTATTACCCAATTGGGGCGGGGGTGGCTCAGTCGGTAGCGCGCCAGGCTCGTAATCTGTAGTTCCTAGGTTCGAGTCCCAGCTGGGTCAGCGTTGAGATTTATCTCCGCAAAATTCCCCGCCCTGCCCACGGTCAGTAGGGGACACCGATGGGCTTGGAAAGGCCGCCGTCCGTCGGATGGGACGTTAAGCCGTGGCCCCGTGTGCGGGAGAGCCATACCCTGTGCACGTTAAAGAACACGCTGGATGGCCTTGACCGGAGGCTACCATCTACCTTCCAACAGCTGTTCCAGTGGGTTCGCTCCCCCAATCTTCTCTGAGTCTTCGGGATCCATGTGACCTGGCCATTTAGCCCATTAGGCACAAAAAAAGCACCGCTCAGAGGCAAAACAACCCAACTTTCTCCAACAGTCCAGAAAACAGAAACTTCGAAGCTAGCAGGGGCGGGGGTGGCTCAGCCGGTAGCGCGCCAGGCTCGTAATCTGTAGTTCCCAGGTTCGAATCCCAGCTGGGTCAGCGTTGAGATTTATCTCCGCAAAATTCCCCGCCTTGCCCACGGTCAGTAGGGGACCCCGATGGGCTTGGAAAGGCCGCCGTCCGTCGGATGGGACGTTAAGCCGTGGCCCCGTGTGCGGGAGAGCCATACCATGTGCACGTTAAAGAACACGCTGGATGGCCTTGACGGGAGGCTACCATCTGTCTCCCAACAGCTGTTCCAGTGGGTCCCCTCTCCCAACCTTCTCTGAGCCTTCGGGGTCCATGTGACCTGGCCATTTAGCCCATGGTGTACAAAAAAGTGCCGCTCAGAGGTAAAACAACCCAACCCAGTAATTTATGCTTTAATTTTTATCTTGGTTTGTGTGTTTGGAATGTTTGACGTCTGAAAACCTTTCATACTCTTTTGAATAGGATTTTAATATTGTCTCAAATGCGTGATATGTTGTACAATATCTGCTTTTGTGTTATCTAGACGGCTTTTCTATTTTAATATTTTTATTAATTTTAAAAAGAAAATTGAGCGTGAGTCCAACAGAACGCTTATCCACAAAAAATTATACATGAACTAATTTCTTACAAATAAGGTATAAAACCACATATATGAAACAAATTCAACTAACAGAAATCCTTGTCTTCATCAGTAAGAAGCTAAACCATATAAAAAAAGAGTTTTAATTATTCTTTAAATACTTGTAATAAAATTATTTCAATATCTACTCAAAGCACAAATGGAAATTAAACATTTGGCAAGCAATGTCAGTTTCTTTGTTGAAATACCTATAAGTTACCAAGATCAACCTCTGACCATAATTTATTATTGTACAACATGGTCATTCGTCCGATAATAACCTATATATGTTTCCTCCATATGGTCGACCACCACCTCCACGAATATGCGCAAGATTCAGGTCTTGCAAAACAAAATATTGAGATTCTGCGGTCGATGCCCCTTGGTTTGTTACCAACAGACAACTTCATGAAGACTTGGGCATCGACCACATGCATCTGGAAAAGGTTTTTTTTGAGGCTGTTAAAAATAATCCTGATGACATTATTTCTTCTTTGCTTAATTATGATCGTAATGTTCTTAATAAGTACAAGAGGCCTAAAATGATGGCTTTCTCGGAGGAAAGATACTCGTTTTAGGTCCCTTGTGCATGGTATATGCTATTTTTAGCTCTAGGGGTCCATCCACCGGTGGTTTACTTGGGGGCATATGCAACTGGGCATATTCTCAGATGGAGATGGAGATGGGTAATGTCTTACCTGGAACATCGCATATCCAAACACGATCTACGTACCAATTCTTTTTATGCACAATGTTGTCACTAAACTCTCATTGCTTTTGCTGCTGCTTTCATCAGTGGAAAAAAAAAGCTTCATCTCATTCATTAAGATCATCTCATTCATTAAGATCATCACCACGCATCAGACGATGAACTGTTCCTCTGAAGAAATTAAAGCCAGCCTGCCGCTTGCTCCACTAACAAATTGTCTCTTGAATAACCTCATGTTAACAAATTGTCTCTTGAATAACTTTATGTTAATTCACTTGGATTAACATAATACTAACTCCCGAAGTGGAAAATAAATGTAAACTTTCAGCTATTACCGAAAACTTCCCAATAATTCTAAAACACCGTTATTATTTGTAGTCTAGCTGTTCCAATAAGCTTGTGACGTAATTCTCACGCTGAAGAACAACACGAGCATCAAAATGACACATCACTTCTGGTTTTATTGTTGCACGTTCATCTGTCGTAACGATATAAACGTGGATCTTACCAAAAGAATTACCAGGGACTCCGGACGATGGGAGCCCCCAGGCCTGGATCTAGAAAAAAATATGGAGGGGAAGTCGGAATAAAGTAAAATGGGGGCACAGAGACTGGATTTCCGCTGCAGTGTAAAATTTCCTCCTTCGTTTCCAGAATTCTTTAAAAAATACTTGGCTCTAGCGGGCCTCATTTAGAACTTGGTTCCAGGGGGGCCTCATTTGGAACTTGGCTCCAGCGGGCCTTCTTTAGAACTTTGTTCCAGGGGGGCCTCATTTGGAACTTGGCTCCAGCGGGCCTCCTTTAGAACTTGGTTCCAGGGGGACTCATTTAGAACTTGGCTCCAGGGGGGCCTCATTTAGAACTTGGCTCCAGGGGGCCTCATTTAGAACTTGGCTCCAGGGGGCCTCATTTGGAACTTGGCTCCAGGGGGCCTCATTTAGAACTTGGCTCCAGGGGGCCTCATTTAGAACTTGGCTTCAGGGGGCCTCATTTAGAACTTGGCTCCAGGGGTCTCATTTGGAATTTGGCTCCAGGGGGAACTCATTTAGAACTTGGCTCCAGGGGGCCTCATTTGGAATTTGGCTCCAGGGGGAACTCATTTAGAACTTGGCTCCAGGGGGAACTCATTTAGAACTTGGCTCCAGGGGGCCTCATTTAGAACTTGGCTCCAGGGGGGTCTCATTTAGAACTTGGCTTCAGGGGGCCTCATTTAGAACTTGGCTCCAGGGGGTCTCATTTGGAATTTGGCTCCAGGGGAACTCATTTAGAACTTGGCTCCAGGGGGGCCTCATTTAGAACTTGGCTTCAGGGGCCTCATTTAGAACTTGGCTCCAGGGGGCCTCATTTGGAATTTGGCTCCAGGGGGAACTCATTTAGAACTTGGCTCCAGGGGGCCTCATTTAGAACTTGGCTTCAGGGGGCCTCATTTAGAACTTGGCTCCAGGGGGTCTCATTTGGAATTTGGCTCCAGGGGGCCTCATTTAGAACTTGGCTCCAGGGGGCCTCATTTGGAATTTGGCTCCAGGGGGAACTCATTTAGAACTTGGCTCCAGGGGGAACTCATTTAGAACTTGGCTCCAAGGGGCCTCATTTAGAACTTGGCTCCAGGGGGCCTCATTTGGAATTTGGCTCCAGGGGGTCTCATTTGGAACTTGGCTCCAGGGGGGCCTCATTTAGAACTTGGCTCCAGGGGGCCTCATTTGGAATTTGGCTCCAGGGGGCCTCATTTACAACTTGGCTCCAGGGGGCCTCATTTACAACTTGGCTCCAGGGGGAACTCATTTAGAACTTGGCTCCAGGGGGGCCTCATTTAGAACTTGGCTTCAGGGGGCCTCATTTAGAACTTGGCTCCAGGGGGTGTCATTTGGAATTTGGCTCCAGGGGGAACTCATTTAGAACTTGGCTCCAGGGGGCCTCATTTAGAACTTGGCTCCAGGGGGTCTCATTTGGAATTTGGCTCCAGGGGGAACTCATTTGGAACTTGGCTCCAGGGGGGCCTCATTTAGAACTTCGCTTCAGGGGGCCTCATTTAGAACTTGACTCCAGGGGGCCTCATTTAGAACTTCGCTTCAGGGGGCCTCATTTAGAACTTGGCTCCAGGGGGCCTCATTTAGAACTTGGCTCCAGGGGGCCTCATTTGGAATTTGGCTCCAGGGGGCCTCATTTACAACTTGGCTCCAGGGGGAACTCATTTGGAATTTGGCTCCAGGGGGGAACTCATTTAGAACTTGGCTCCAGGGGGGCCTCATTTAGAACTTGCCTTCAGGGGGCCTCATTTAGAACTTGGTTCAGGGGGCCTCATTTAGAACTTGGCTCCAGGGGGCCTCATTTAGAACTTGCCTTCAGGGGGCCTCATTTAGAACTTGACTCCAGGGGGCCTCATTTAGAACTTGGCTTCAGGGGGCCTCATTTAGAACTTGGCTCCAGGGGGCCTCATTTGGAATTTGGCTCCAGGGGAACTCATTTAGAACTTGGCTCCAGGGGGAACTCATTTAGAATTTGGCTCCAGGGGGGCCTCATTTAGAACTTGGCTCCAGGGGACCTCATTTGGAATTTGGCTCCAGGGGGAACTCATTTAGAACTTGGCTCCAGGGGGCCTCATTTAGAATTTGGCTTCAGGGGTCCTCATTTAGAACTTTGCTCCAGGGGGCCTCATTTGGAATTTGGCTTCAGGGGGCCTCATTTACAACTTGGCTCCAGGGGGCCTCATTTGGAATTTGGCTCCAGGGGGAACTCATTTAGAACTTGGCTCCAGGGGGCCTCATTTAGAACTTGGCTCCAGGGGGCCTCATTTAGAACTTGGCTTCAGGGGGGTCTCATTTGGAATTTGGCTCCAGGGGGAACTCATTTAGAACTTGGCTCCAGGGGGCCTCATTTGGAATTTGGCTCCAGGGGGAATTCATTTAGAACTTGGCTCCAGGGGGGCCTCATTTAGAACTTGGCTTCAGGGGCCTCATTTGGCTCCAGGGGGAACTCATTTAGAACTTGACTCCAGGGGGAACTCATTTAGAACTTGGCTCCAGGGGGGCCTCATTTACAACTTGGCTCCAGGGGGCCTCATTTACAACTTGGCTTCAGGGGGCCTCATTTACAACTTGACTCCAGGGGGTCTCATTTGGAATTTGGCTCCAGGGGAACTCATTTAGAACTTGGCTCCAGGGGGCCTCATTTGGAATTTGGCTCCGGGGGGGCCTCATTTGGAATTTGGCTCCAGGGGGCCTCATTTAGAACTTGGCTCCAGGGGGGCCTCATTTAGAACTTGGCTTCAGGGGGCCTCATTTAGAACTTGGCTCCAGGGGGGCCTCATTTAGAACTTGGCTCCAGGGGGGCCTCATTTAGAACTTGGCTTCAGGGGGCCTCATTTAGAACTTGGCTCCAGGGGGCCTCATTTGGAATTTGGCTCCAGGGGGAACTCATTTAGAACTTGGCTCCAGGGGGAACTCATTTGGAATTTGGCTCCAGGGGGAACTCATTTAGAACTTGGCTCCAGGGGGCCTCATTTCGAACTTGGCTCCAGGGGGCCACATTTAGAACTTTGCTCCAGGGGGGCCTCATTTAGAACTTGGCTTCAGGGGGCCTCATTTAGAACTTGGCTCCAGGGGGCCTCATTTAGAACTTGGCTCCAGGGGGGCCTCATTTAGAAATTGGCTCCAGGGGCCCTCATTTAGAACTTTGCTCCGGGAAACTTTGCTTTAGAACTTGCTGTAATTCAAAGTACCTCGCCCACTGGGCGAGGTACTTTGAATTACAGACTGCTATTTTTCAAGTTATATTCAGACAAGGGAAATTTAAGTTAAAAATTTATCTAGTCCCATTCCATGTAATTGAAAGGATGATTTATTACAAGTAATTTTGCGAATTTCAAATTTATCAACTCATCCTATCTTAAAAAGAAATTTTCTAGTTAGTTCTTTTACGATCCAGAATGTTTTAGAACGGGTTTGTACAACATGAAGCCCGCCTGCAAGTAGTTATTTTGCTATCCTGGCTGTTGAATAATTTGTTTTTTCTTTTGTTAATGTCATCTCTCGCCAAAAACCGATAGTACTAGTAATTGGTATATTGTGCCAGAAATCGTCAATTGCTGACTCCTATCTGACCATGAATGGTGACACCTGACCTCAAATTCCTTACCAATTCTGAGATCAGCAGTCCGAAATACCTTTAGCAATCAAATGTCTGCTCTCCACCATCGAAATATTTAAATTTGACCTTTAACCTCGAAGGACCCCCGGATACGAAAATTCGTAACGTTTCTGACCGACATCGACAACCCAAAACACGGTCAGACATCAACTCACGTTTCTAGCGCTCGTGGATAATGGTTTGACTTCTACGTGACCCGTAATTGATTTAAAGGAAAAGTCGGAGGTCAAATTTCTTATTTTTCTGGAAATCTACGACCCGGATTACTCTTAGGTGAAAATTTTCAGAGCTCCACCATTTCGGCATCATCGTTAGAATTAACATGATCCCCATCACTCAGTGGGATGGAGGTGGCTCAGTCGGTAGTGCGCCAGACTCGTAATCTGTAGTTCCCAGGTTCGAGTCCCAGCTGGGTCAGCGTTGAGATTTATCTCCGCAAAATTCCGCGCCCTGCCCACGGTCAGTAGGGGACATCGATGGGCTTGGAAAGGCCGCCGTCCGTCGGATGGGACGTAAAGCCGTGGCCCCGTGTGCGGGAGAGCCTTACCCTATGCACGTTAAAGAACACGCTGGATGGCCTTGACGGGAGGCTACCATCTGTCTCCCAACAGCTGTTCCAGTGGATCCCCTTCCCCAACCTTCTCTGAGCCTTCGGGTCCATGTGACCTGGCCATTTAGCCCATGGTGTGCAAAAAAGTGCCGCTCAGAGGTAAAACAACCCAACCCAACCCCAACCCTTCTCTGAACCTTCGGGGCCCATGTGACTTGGCCATTTAGTTCATGGTATTCAAAATGTGCCGTTCAGAGATAAAACAACCCAACGTTAAAGAACACGCTGGATGACTTTGACGGGAGGCTATCATCTGTCTCCCAACAGCTGTTCCAATGGGTCCCCTCCCCGAACCTACTCTGAACCTTCGGGGTCCATGTGACCTGGCCATTTAGTTCATGGTGTGCAAAAAGTGCTGCTCAGAGGTAAAACAATCCAACCCCATCACTCAGTCAGGACAAAGATTTGTTGCACATCGTGTTTGCTATGCGATTGGAATTAAGATGATGAAATGATAAATGCTACATTAAGACTCCTCATAAGGATTATAAAAACATTTTTTGATTGTGTCTAATATTTATTTTATTTTAAATACTTTGCATCCATTTCAAATGGACGGTTCCATCACCAGTCCTAAATCAAAATCTCCCTAATCGTCCTCCAGTGAGAAAGGAGACGGACACCGATGGACTTGGAAAGGCAATGATTTATCCGTGGTTCCGTGTGCATGAGAGCCATACCCTGTGCACGTTAAAGAGAAGGCTGGGTGGCCCTGCCCGGAGGGTACCATCTGTCCAGAGTGTCCCCTTCCCCAACCTTCTGTGAACCATTGGGGTCATTATGACCTGGCCATTTGGCCACTGTGTTAAGAAAGTATTCCTGAGAAGTAAAACAACTCCCCCAATCCCTTTTTTTTTTCGAGGGAATGACTGCTCGGCAAGCCCCTCACCTACCCGCGCCCCCTGCCGATGACCATACCTGGAAACCAAATTGCTTTAAACTTTTTCCAGCCGTAAACTAAAATAAAAGATCTTTAAACACAAAACAACATCGAATTTTAACTCAGATTTACGTTAAATTATACTTTTTCATATTAATTTTTTAATATTTTCTATTAATTTTTTTACCTAAAAATTTTATAAAAATTATTTAATTAAATATTAGAATGATTAATTAATATGCTACTTTTTTATCAGAACAAAATCGAATTTTTTAATTCAAAACAACATTTTTTATTTTTGTTATTTTTCAACATAGTATTCTAATTGTTATATTTTTATTAAATTTTTTTAAATTTTATTAAAATTCTTTTTGTACAAAATTACCATAATTTATTATCATTTAGATTTTTTTTTTCCCAAAATAATATCGATTTTTTTTTAAAACTCAAAACAACGTCTTACTCTTTTTTTGCACAAAACAGCAACAAATTTTTTTAGCTAAAACCAAAATCGATTTTTTTTTCCGAAACAACTCTACATTTCGTAACTGAAAACAGCAGCGAATTCTTTTGGATTCAAAACAACATCTAATTTTCGATTTCAACTTTCCACCCTTAACCCCTCTTCCAATTCCCCCTGATCCGTCTCCATCGCAAGGGGCAGTGAGCTTCATCCATTCCCATTCTTCATGAGATCAATGCAACGAGAATGTGTTCAAATATTCATGTTGTTCGAACTAACTGATCCCCCCCCTTCCCGTCTCCATCTCGACCCCCCCCTGCCTCGAACAACGTAATCCCATTTATCGAGAGCAATGCCCTACATTCAGAAAGGGAATCAATCTAATCTTCTGTGAGGTAATGGAGTCCACCCAATGGCGATGAGGGCGGATCCTTCCTTCTCCTTCATAACAACGTTTAACCTCTTTTCTTATTCTATGCCCTAAGTCTACTTCCTCTCCTAATCTTGAACTTGATAGTGTCAGTGTTCGGTTGTTCACCTCCAGTGCTGCCCCCTTTTCTTCAATTTATGATTTACGTGGATGACTTTTTTCCCCTCCACTGAGGTGTACAACCTCCATGGACAATCTTTGTGATGATTATACTTTGATTTGATATCATTGATATAGAAATGTGATAGCTATCTTAAGAGTTGGGAGATAGAGTATAGATAGAACTATGTAAAGAAAAAGAAACAGAAGAAAAGATAAGAAGGTTAGGGGATTTATTTTTTTTTATTTTCAGTAATAGATAAAGTTCTTTTTTATGAAAGCTGCAAGTTGGGTTGGGTTGTTGGGTTGTTTTACCTCTGAGCGGCACTTTTTTCCACACCATGGGCTAAATGGCCAGGTCACATGGACCCCGAAGGCTCAGAGAAGGTTGGGGGAGGTGACCCACTGGAAGAGCTGTTGGAAGACAGATGGTAGCCTCTCGTCAAGGCTATCCAGCGTGTTATTTAAGGTGCACAGGGTATGGCTCTGCCGCACACGGGGCCACGGCTTAACGTCCCATCCGACGGACGGCGGCCTTTCCAAGCCCATCGGTGTCCCCTACTGACCGTGGGCAGGGCGGGGAATTTTGCGGAGATAAATCTCAACGCTGAAAGCTGCAAGTACTGGACAAAAAAAAAATGGAAACGGTTCGATGTCAATCTCAATATAAAATCACATTCACAGCTCAATAATTTCTTCAATGTGATTTTTAATGAAAAATATGTCTAAGGATAAATTAAAGACCTCGATTTAAAGGCCTATCTAAATCTGGATTTTTAAACGATATTCGTTCAGTATTCAAAGAGCTATGAACGCTGCAATATTTAACAGGCTGCAAAAAACTGACCACAAAATTTTATTTAAACATTAAAACAGGTTATGAGAGCAGAGTCCATAGTTGACTGTACAGTCGCTCAAAAAAAGTATTTGCACACTATGGTTGATTACAGAATTCAGAAAAAAAATATCTGGCAATGATTTTTTTAGAAATTAGTGATCTGGCAATCTTCGTGTCACGTGACACGACTGATAAAAGAGACTGATAAAAAAATCCTCTCCAAGATCACCCAGCGTGTTCTTTAACGTGCAAAGTACGGCTATCTTGTACTAGGACCAATGGCTTTACTTACCATCCGACGGACTGTAGTCGGTTGGGCGCCAGGCTCGTAGTTTACAGTTCCCAGGTTCGAGTCCCAGCTGGGCCAGCGTTGAGATTTGTCTCCGCAAAATTCCCCGCCCTGCCTACGGTAGGGGACACCTGCCACATAGGGGACACCGATGGGCTTGGAAAGGCCGCCGTCCGTCGGATGGGACGTTAAGCCGTGGCCCCGTGTGTGGGAGAGCCATATCCACGTGTTCACGTTAAAGTTCCACGTGTTAGCGTTAAAGTGTTATTATTAACGTGTTCACGTTAAAGAACACGCTGGATGGCCTTGACGGGAGGCTACCATCTGTTTCCCAACAGCTGTTCCAGTGGGTCCCCTCACCCAACCTTCTCTGAGCCTTCGGAGTCCATGTGACCTGGCCATTTAGCCCATGGTGCCCAAAAAAGTGCCGCTCAGAGGTAAAACAACCCAACCCCCACCTTGCCCACAGTCCGAAAAGGGGACACCGATGGGCTTCGAAAGACCGCCGTCCGTCGGATGAGACTTTAAGCCATGGCACCGTGTAGGATATAGCCATACTTTATGCACGTTAAAGAACATGCTGGATGGCCTTCACAGGAGGCTACCATCTGCCTCCCAACAGCTGTTCCAACCCCGAGGGCTCAGAGAAGGTTGTGGGTTCCCTCACCCTCAACCTTTTCTGAAAACTCGGGGTCCTTGTGACCTGGCCATTTAGCCCATTCTGCTCAAAAAAGTGCCGCTCAGAGGTAAAACAATCCAACTTAAAATCCAACAATTCATTAGAAATCGTTATATAACATAATCAAATTTTCATCGCCTAAGCCCTCAACAATTTCTTTCCTTCAGAAGCGATGACGTCACTTTAATGAATGGAGGCCGTGTACTGATTCTTTATTACGGAGAATCGCCCACGGACGAGAATGACATCTCGCTGCTAATGGCCAACGCACTGGGCGCGTGTGCCTGTGAAGGATCGACTGCCAAAAAGAAAATCGAACTGTATTTCTCAAAAAATCGTTCGGAACTCTGCCAACGCTTCAGTTGAAAAAAAATAAAAGTGAATGGTTAATTTTCGTGTTCGTGGAATGGACGAATCTCTTATGTCGTCGTCGTGGAATGCCGTCGATGGCGCTGCGACGGCTGCGCGTGCAAAGTGTACAGCGCCGCAAATATTTGCGCCGCTGTCATAGCGACTCAGGGGACAAAGGAATAGACTCTGGGAATGGAGTTGAAGTCAATTTCATGATACCTGACCTTGGAAAATTGTGGTAAAAAGAAGAAAAAAACACATTTGAATTTAATTATAAATTCGTATTGTTATTAATCATAGTAGTTGGGTTGTTTTATCTCTGAGCGGCACTTTTTTGCACACCATGGGCTAAATGGCCAGGTTACAAGACCCCAAAGGCTCAGAGAAGGTTAGGGGACCCAGTGGAACAGCTGTTGGGAGACAGATGGTAGCCTCCCGTCAAGGCCATTCAGCGTGTTCTTTAACGTGCACAGGGTATGGCTCTCCCGCACACGGGGCCACGGCTTAACGTCCCATCCGACGGACGGCGGTCTTTACCAAGCCCATCGGTGTCCCCTACTAACCGTGGGTAGGGCGGGGAATTTTGCGTAGATAAGTCTCAACGCTGACCCAGCTGGGACTCGAACCTGGGAACTGCAGATTTTGAGCCTGGCGCGCTACCGACTGAGCCACCCCCCCCCCCCCGCCTCATTAATCGTAGTACAGTTTATCTCTCAGACATTTATCCACCGTGCTAGCGTCGATATTTATCTCCGATAACCCTCCCCCCCACCCGCCTTCGAGGAGAAATGGAACACTGATCGGCATTAAAAAGCTGACGTCTGTCGGAGGAAACGTTAATCCGTGATCCTCAATGCTAGATATTCACATCCTGCGCACGTTAAAGAAGTCGCTGGTAAGTCTGCACGACTCTATCTTCCATTGCATCCCCTACCACAATATGAGCCGTTTGGGGGCTTCGTGACCTGACCATTAGCCCCTCTGTATCCTAAATGCTATCGAGGCTGCTCAGTGGGTAGTGCGCCAGGCTCGTAATTTGCAGTTCCCAGATCCGAATTCCACCTGGGCCAGAATTTAGACCTATCTCCGGTAAATCCCTGCCCTCGATGAGAAAGAGGGCTTGTAACGGACACCGTCCATCGCATGGGGCGTTAAGCCGTGGCCCCGTGTGCGGGAGAGCCATACTTTGTGTACGTTAAAAACACTGAACGGCCTTGACGGGAAGATATCATCTGTCCAGTGTGTCCTCTCCCCCTAACTTCGGGGCGGGGGTGGCTCAGTCGGTAGCGCGCCAGGCTCGTAATCTGTAGTTCCCAGGTTCGAGTCCCAGCTGGGTCAGCGTTGAGATTTATCTCCGCAAAATTCCCCGCCCTCCCACGGTCAGTAGGGGACACCGATGGGCTTGGAAAGGCCGTCGTCCGTCGGATGGGACGTTAAGCCGTGGCTCCGTGTGCGGGAGAGACATACCCTGTGCACGTTAAAGAACACGCTGGATGGCCTTGACGGGTGGCTACCATCTGTCTCCCAACAGCTGTTCCAGTGGGTCCCCTCCCCCAACCTTCTCTGAGCCTTCGGGGTCCATGTGACCTGACCATTTAGCCCATGGTGTACAAAAAAAGTGCCGCTCAGAGGTAAAACAACCCAACCCAGCTACGAAAGAGTATAAATACGTGGACTCGATACTTAACTTTGATCATACATATCTGTATGCCAAAAATAATTATTTAACAACTGACTAAACTTTAACGATTCAAAGCACACTGCCCTACTAAAATATTAGATAATAGCCATGTCATGTGAATAGCAATCTAACTTCGAAACTCTGTAACTTCTAAAATATGCATTTAATGGGAAAATGGGACTGATGATGAATTAAAGATCATAATCCAATCTATTTAAATCTCGATTTTTCAACAATATTCGTTCACATTTTGAGAATTATAGAAGTTGGGATACTTCACAACAATAATGTGTCATAACAATTTAACTCAGAAATTAATTAAAACTTTAATAAGTATTGTTTCAAATCATTTAATAAAATACACAATTTCGAAGTTTGCATAATGATTACTTCAGTATTTGACAATTATGAATGATTTTTGTAAAAAAAAGATAATTGATTTTTAAACATTCCATCTTCCATAACTCTTTACATACTGAACAAATATTGTTAAAAATCGAGATTTGAATAGATTTAATTATGATCTTTAATTTATCATCGGTAACATTTTCCCCTTAGATGAATATTTTAGAAGTTATAGAGCTTCGAAGTTGGATTCTCGCTGACATAAAATGCAAATTCTCTAATATTTTGGTATGGCAGGGTTTGCTATGTTTCGTAACCATGAAGATACTGATGAAATAAGAGGTATCTGCATACTATCTTCTCCAAATCCCTGGGGGGCGGGGGGAGGGGGGGGGGCTCAGTCGGTAGCGCGCCAGGCTCGTAATCTGTAGTTCCCAGGTTCGAGTCCAAGCTAGGTCAGCGTTGAGATTTATCTCCGCAAAATTCCCCGCCCTGCCCACGGTCAGTAGGGGACACCGATGGGCTTGGACAGGCCGCCGTCAGTCGGATGGAACGTTAAGCCGTGGTCCCGTGTGCGGGAGAGCCAAAGCCTGTGCACGTTAAAGAACACGCTGGATGGCCTTGACGGGAGGCTACCATCTGTCTGCCAACAGCTGTTCCAGTGGGTCCCCTCCCCCAACCTTCTCTGAGCCTTCGGGGTCCATGTGACCTGGCCATTTAGTTCATGGTATTCAAAAAGTGCCGTTCAGAGATAAAACAACCCAACGTTAAAGAACACGCTGGATGGCCTTGACAGGAGGCTACCATCTACCTTCCAACACCTGTTCCAGTGGGTCCCCTCCCCCAACCTTCTCTGAGCCTTCGGGGTCCATGTGACCTGGCCATTTAGCCCATGGTGTGGCGCTCAGAGGTAAAACAGCCCAACCCCCAAATCCCTCAATCCATTCGATAGCAAGTAGGCAGTCGCCTGCAGTGTCTTGTTAGCTACCACCCATCGCAGTGAATCGATTCCTCCACCACCACCACTAACTGTATGAGATGTTTTTCTAACGTGGCAATGCAGAGAGCATTGATGGAGATTACGGCATTGATCTGCGTGGATGCTGCACTCACTCACGAGCGAACGAGCGAGAGAAACTGCCCCGCTTAGACTTCGCGCTACCTTAGAGTGAAGCCTGCAATAATCGCTTAAGGAGTCGGATTTTACTTCCAAAGCCTGCCTCTCTTTCTCCTTTCGATTAATAATAAATAACTTTTTTCCCAGTAAATTTCAGTTCATTGCGACTGGGATTTGTTTATTCCCTTTTCTAAAGGGATTCGTTATTTCTTCTCAAAATATAGTTTACATTCCTGATGCGTTAGGTTGTTTTGATACAATGGGGTCCAGGTCACAAGAACGAGAAGGGCGGTTGGGTTGTTTTACCTCTGAGCGGCACTTTTTTGCACACCATGGGCTAAATGGCCAGGTCACATGGACCCCGAAGGCTCAGAGAAGGTTGGGGGAGGGGACCCACTGGAACAGCTATTTGCTCTCCCGCACACGGCGCCACGGCTTAACATCCCATCCGACGGACGGCGGCCTTTCCAAGCCCATCGGTGTCCCCTACTGACCGTGGGCAGGGCGGGGAATTTTGCGGAGATAAATCTCAACGCTGACCCAGCTGGGACTCGAACCTGGGAACTACAGATTACGAGCCTGGCGCGCTACCGACTGAGCCACCCCCGCCCCGAAGTGTGAGAGGACTCATTGGAACAGCTGTTGGGAGACAGATGGCAGCCTCCCGTCAAGGCCATCCAGCGTGTTCTTTAACGTGCACATGGTGTGGCTCTTCCACACACGGAGCCACGGGTTAACGTCCCATCCGACGGATGGCGGCCTTTCCAAGCCCATCGGTGTCCCCTACTGACCGTGGGTAGGGCGGGGAATTTTGCGGAGATAAATCTCAACGCTGACCCAGCTGGGACTCGAACCTGGGAACTACAGATTACGAGCCTGTCGCGCTACCGACTGAGACATCCTTGACTTCTGAAGATGTCTAGAATGTCTATCATAAATGCACCTTCCAATCGCTCTATTACAAGATGTCAAACCAAGATTTTCAGAAATTATGAAACATCTTCAGTAACACTGTTTTCATTACATTTTTAAATATATTTTCATCTTATTTCAGTTTTATGTTTAAAATATATATATTGCGTGCCTTTTTTTCTTGGTATAGGAGTGCATGATTAAAAACGTTTGGAGACCATTGGGTTAAGCGATTGGTCCATCTCGACCAATCCAACACCAGGATATTATTATCGAGTCTTAGTCAGAAGACTTGGCGTCCCAACCATACCTTGTTGAAAGAAATTCCATCTTTTGGAATGGGGCGGGGGTGGCTCAGTCCGTTGCGCGCCAGGCTCGTAATCTGTAGTTCCCAGGTTCTAGTCCCAGCTGGGTCAGCGTTGAGATTTATCTCCGCAAAATTCCCCGCCCTGCCCACGGTCAGTAGGGGACACCGATGGGCTTGAAAAAGGCCGCCGTCCGTCGATGGGACGTTAAGCCGTGGCCCCGTGTGCGGGAGAGCAATACCCTGTGTACGTTAAAGAACACGCTGGATGGCCTTGACGGGGGGCTACCATCTGTCTCCCAACAGCTGTTCCAGTGGGTCCCCTCCCCCAACCTTCTCTGAGCCTTCGGGGTCCTTGTGACCTGGCCATTTAGCCCATGGTGTGCAAAAAAGTGCCGCTCAGAGGTAAAACAACCCAACGTTAAAGAACACGCTGGATGGCCTTGACGGGAGGCTACCATCTGTCTCCCAACAGCTGTTCCAGTGGGTCTCCTCCCCCAACCTTCTCTGAGCCTTCGGGGTCCTTGTGACCTGGCCATTTAGCCCATGGTGTGCAAAAAAGTGCCGCTCAGAGGTAAAACAACCCAACGTTAAAGAACACGCTGGATGGCCTTGACGGGAGGCTACCATCTGTCTCCCAACAGCTGTTCCAGTGGGTCTCCTCCCCCAACCTTCTCTGAGCCTTCGGGGTCCTTGTGACCTGGCCATTTAGCCCATGGTGTGCAAAAAAGTGCCGCTCAGAGGTAAAACAACCCAACGTTAAAGAACACGCTGGATGGCCTTGACGGGAGGCTACCATCTGTCTCCCAACAGCTGTTCCAGTGGGTCTCCTCCCCCAACCTTCTCTGAGCCTTCGGGGTCCTTGTGACCTGGCCATTTAGCCCATGGTGTGCAAAAAAGTGCCGCTCAGAGGTAAAACAACCCAACGTTAAAGAACACGCTGGATGGCCTTGACGGGAGGCTACCATCTGTTTCCCAACAGCTGTTCCAGTGGGTCTCCTCCCCCAACCTTCTCTGAGCCTTCGGGGTCCTTGTGACCTGGCCATTTAGCCCATGGTGTGCAAAAAAGTGCCGCTCAGAGGTAAAACAACCCAACGTTAAAGAACACGCTGGATGGCGTTGACGGGAGGCTACCATCTGTCTCCCAACAGCTGTTCCAGTGGGTCTCCTCCCCCAACCTTCTCTGAGCCTTCGGGGTCCTTGTGACCTGGCCATTTAGCCCATGGTGTGCAAAAAAGTGCCGCTCAGAGGTAAAACAACCCAACCCAACCCTCCTCCCGCAACCTTTTCTGAACCCTTGGGGTCCTTGTGACCTGGCCATTTAGCCAATGGTGTCCAAAAAGGACCTCTTAAAGAAAAAACAACACAACCCTATCCCTTGTTGCCATAGTTCACCATTACTGCATTGTAGTCGAAAAGAGCGCCATCTGCAGCGACTTATTGGTGTGAGAAGAAAACACAAAAAAAACTGCCTTGTATCTGACGTCACGTACATCTATCACGTGATGGTAACCATGGTAACAACGGAGCACCCAAAATTCTTGCCTTACTAGTTGTGGCGAACTGAGGAGGATAAGTGTAGGTGTGAGGAAACGATTCAGAAATGAGTGCTTGTTGTCTGAGGGGAAAATGTCTCCCCCTTCAGCAGATTCTGCGCATGCTCTGTCAGGAAATGAAAAACGATTTCTTGGCTATAGGTCAAAGGTTGCTCTACTGGAGTGACCTCTTTTACGGAATGACTCTTCCAGAAAACGTTAATGAATGTTTAGCATTTAAATTTAATCAATTGATGACCGTAGCGTGCTTACAATCATCAGCGTAAGAAGGTTAATGGAAACGCTCAGTGACGTCGTGGTCACGTGATGACATTGCAGCAAGTGCTGTGACGGGCCTGGACGGCTTTCCAGGGAAATTTAACAATGAGGGAAAATTTTAAGGGATTTAAATAAATAAATAAATACCCCCTCAAGCAACTGTTTGCCACATAGGTCTGACAGGAGTCTGTCAGTTTATATGCCATAGTAGAAGGTCTGAGAGGATGGCAGGACCTCAGCAGAAAAACAACACACACATCAATGCCTAATCCGGGGCTCGAACCCAGGTCCCTTAGATCAGTAGCCAAGCGTGCTAACCACTCGGCCACGGGACGGCTATGGGGATTTAAATTTTATAAAAATTTAATTAAAAATTTTTCAGTTAGAAATAAAAATAATTTTTAATATGATTGTATTAGTGTATTATTGCGTAATTTAAAATTAAATTTGTTTTTTTGATTTCACGAATTTGTTATAAAAGAATTTAAATATTTTTTAATAAATTATTTATAAATTTGACCGGTAGTAAATTCCTTTTTAAAGTTATCAAATAATCTGATGTTATTTAAATATATTAGCAATGTAAGAGTAAAAACTAAAATATACTATTGTATGTATTTTTTGAAACAGAAATTTTGAAATTTTTGAAATAGGAAGTAAGATACATTCACTTAAAATTTTATCCGATTTTACAAATAAGCCGTTGCCAGGTTGAGGTAGCGATTATTAGTTTGACAACTCATTCCAGTGGCGGGGGTGGCTTAGTTGGTAACGCGCCAGGATCGTAATCTGTAGTTTCTAGGTTCGAGTCCCAGCTGGGTCAGCGTTGAGATTTATCTCCGCAATAATTCCCCGCCCTGCCCATGGTCAGTAGAGGACACCGATGGGCTTGGTAAAGGCCGCCGTCCGTCAGATGGGACGTTAAACCGTAGCCCCGTGTGCGGGATAACCATACCCTCTGCACGTTAAAGAACATGCTGGATGGCCTTGACAGGAGGCTACCATCTTTCTCCCAACATATGTTCCAGTGGGTCCCCTCCCCCAATCTTCTCTGAGCCTTCGGGGTCCCTGTGACCTGGCCATTTAGCCCGTGGTGTGCAAAAAAGTGCCGCTCAGAGGTAAAGCAACATACCTAATTCCAGTTGACCCGAGTGAGTAAGTTGGTAGCGTGCCAGACTCGTAATTTGCAGTTCCCAGGTTCGATTCCCACCTGGGCCAGCATTCAGATTTATCTGTGCTAAATTCCTTCCCTGTCTTTGATCAGAAAGAGGACGCCGATGGTCTTGGAAAGACCGCCGATAAAATATTAAAATAATTTCAGACTACTTGATAACTTTAATAAAGAATTAACTACCGGTGAACTTTATAAATATATTATTAAAAAGACATCGAAATTCTGTTACTAATGAACTTGTGACATTAAAATTAAACCGGTAAACGCCTAAGATGTGGTATTAAGCCATGGATCCTGTGCAATTAAAGGACAGTGATTCCCCTTCCCCTAACTTTCTCTGAGCCTCGGGGTCCTTGTAACCTGGCCATTTAGCCCATTGTGTGCGAAAAAAGTGCCGTTCAGTTGTAAAACAATCCAATTCAAGGATAGATACGTTTCAAATAAATGCTAAATATTATTCCAATATTTTTTTCTTCGTAGAGGAAATCCTCCGGTAGGTATTTGTAAGCTCTGCCATATCCTCGAAGCAATGTCTGAGAAAACATGACGTCATTTGCTGAAATCGGGCACGCAATGGCCACTTTTCAGCTAATGAAGGTTTAGTCGCGTTCTTACCAGACATCGCCGTTCGGCGTTCAATGTTCTGTGTGGTAGCCAACGTCAGGGATTGGGAGAGGGTCACTTTTCGCCTTATCATGCTATAAGGCCTGGCTAACTGCTGATTGGTTCATTCTGTAAACGATCTTGTTTCCAATATAACATTGAAAATCTATTGGATTATTCTTGCCCCTATCTTGTGCCGGGAATTGACCCACTGGATTTAAACTACCCATTGGCCCTAGTCTCGTATATTTTGTTTTGTACCTCGTTTTCCAAAAAAAAAACTGATTTATTGTTTTCTTTACGTTTATCTATCTATCTGCAGATATTTCAGCTTTTTCGTTCCAATTATTTCAATTCCAAATTGGGGCGGGGATGGCTCAGTCGGTAGCGCGCCAGGCTCGTAATCTGTAGTTCCCAGGTTCGAGTCCCAACTGGGTCAGCGTTGAGATTTATCTCCGCCAAATTCCCTGCCCACGGTCAGTAGAGGACACCGATGGGCTTGGAAAGGCCGCCGTCCGTCGGATGGGACGTTAAGCCGTGGCCCTTTGTGCGAGAGAGCCATAATTTTGAATTATAAAGATTCGGTTATTATAATACAATTCATATAAAAGAGAAAAAGGAACAGTCGCTCAAAAAACTATCCGAACACTATGGTTGTTTACAAAATTCAGAAAAAAATATCTGGCAGCCATTTTTTTTAGAAATTAATGATTTGGCAACATTCGTGTCACGTGACACGAAGGTTGACAGATCACTAATTGTCACGTGACACGAAGGTGATCACTTCGTGTCACGTGACACGAAGGTTGTCAGATCACTGTCACGTGACACGAAGGTTGCCAGTTCACTAATTTCTAAAAAAAAAATCGTTGCCAGATATTTTTTCTGAATTCTGTAATCAACCATAGTGTTCCGATACGTTTTTGAGCGACTGTATATAACTGATGACGCTTAACATTATCAGTTCCAAACTGTTTAAACCTTTAACTTAAATGATGTTTTCCAATAAACTCTTGCTTCTAAAGTTAAGGTGTTTCTCATATCCCCTTCACTGCAGTAGCAAAGGCATCGTCGCTCAATTGGTTTGAAGAGTGTGTTTCATTAGCTGCATTTGATTGGCCGAGTTCTCTTTGTCGCCATTGCCTCCTCATTTCCCATTCTTGGGACGTCGTCTGTTCCCCAAACCAAAGCGGCATTTGATAAGTAAAGGTCATTAAAGGCCTAAGTTCCAAAAGATGATAGATGAGAGCGCTCAGCAGCCGGGCCTTGATGGGATTTTCGACACCAATACTTTACAGCGCAAAAGCAGCCCACGTGAGCGCAATTGCTAAGAGGAAGGACAGACGGAGCGGAAGGAAACGGAAGAGAGAGAGAAGACTCATCGATCTGATGATGCTGTCTGAGAGAAGATATCATTACAAGTTAAGACTTCTTCCCGTTGCAACCCTGATGATAATTCCGATGCCAGTAACTTGTGCTCCGAATTCAAATGAAAGAGGGGAGGTTGTAGTTCTTCTTGGCACATTTCTGTCTGAATGTCGTAAACAAGATGGGGCGGGGGTGACTCAGTCGGTAGCGCGCCAGGCTCGTAATCTGTAGTTCCCAGGTTCAAGTCCCAGCTGGGTCAGCGTTGAGATTTATATCCGCAAAATTCCCCGCCCTGCCCACGGTCAGTAGGGGACACCGATGGGCTTCGAAAGGCCGCCGTCCGTCGGATGGGACGTTAAGCCGTGGCCCCGTGAGCGGGAGAGCCATACCCTGTGCACGTTAAAAAACACGCTGGATGGCCTTGACGGGAGGCTACCATCTGTCTCCCAACAGCTGTTCCAGTGGGTCTCCTCCCTCAACCTTCTCTGAGCCTTCGAGGTCATTGTGACCTGGCCGTTTACCCCATGGTGTGCAAAAAAGTGCCGCTCAGAGGTAAAACAACCCAACAACGTAAACAAGATATCGCCATTTTTAAATGCATATATTTGAGAGAGTTTTCTTTTGATATTGTTATAATTTAGATTGGATCCTTTTCTTCATGAGCGTTATCTTTGTGTTTATCATGTGGGTAATGATTGCACGAAATGGGGGATCTCCAGCCGAATGATCAGGGGTGAGCCTGCATTAATTGTAGTTTCATCCCCTGTGTTGTTTTTACACGCTGGATGGCCTTGACGGGAGGCTACCATCTGTCACCCAACAGCTGTTCCAGTGGGTCCCCTCCCCCAACCTTCTCTGAGCCTTCGGGGTTCTTGTGACCTGGCCATTTAGCCCATGGTGTGCAAAAAAGTGCCGCTCAGAGGCAAAACAACTCAAGGTTGAGTTGTTTTACCTCTGAGCGGCACTTTTTTGCACACCATGGGCTAAATGACCAGGTCACATGGACCCCGAAGGCTCAGAGAAAGTTGGGGGAGGGGACCCACTGGAACAGCTCCCGTCAAGGCCATCCAGCGTGTTCTTTAACGTGCACTGGGTATGACTTTCCTACACACGGAACCACGGATTTACGTCACATCCGACGGACGGCGGTCTTTCGAAGCACATCGGTGTTCTCTACTGACTGAGGACTTGGTGGAAAGTTTTGCGGAGATAAATTTCAAAGTTGGCCCAGGTGGGACTCGAACCTTATAACTACAGATTACAAGCCTGACGCGCTACCAATTGAACCAATCCCTACCTTTCCAATTGATTCAAAAGTTAATTTTTTTTTTGAAAAAAATTTTTTTTGAAATTCGATCGAAATGTTAGCTTTTGCGCAGCTCCGCCGCATCCTTAGCGAACATCCTGTCAATTTGAATGATGGTGCCCTTGGATGCCTTCTCGTGCACAGACGCGGCACATGCTTGGAAGACAGACTCCGCTCTGAGGGCATATGCAAATTAGGATCATTTTGAACCCCCAGCTGGCAGGTTGTGAGGGCAGGTACTGCACGGCACGCAACCATTCAACGAAGGAACGGGAATTAAAAAATAAATGCCGACTTATTTTAGTAATCGGTTTTGGCGATGATTTAGGTTTCCAAGAAACAAATTCATCTTCCTGAAATGATGATATGCAGAGGCATGTCGAAATGTTATTTGTAAACAGTTTAAATTCCCTTCGGGGCGATGCAAATTTTGACTTTCTGCTTCTGCAGACATTCCGGAAGAGAATTTATATCGCCTGGCGTTTAATGCACTTTATAGATGGGATTGGTGGAGATAAAATTTTGATTAATGGTGAAGACTTCTGGAATCTTTTTTCTTTTGAGGGTTTCGCGAAGAATTTTGCATCTGGTATTAAAAAGCTTAGGTCATGTTTAATCCAATGTGACTCTGTTTCGAGACTCATTGAAGGTTGGGATGTTTTATCTCTGAGCTGCACATTTTTTTGCACGCAGTGGGCTAAATGGCCAGGTCACAAGGACCCCGAAGGCTCAGAAAAGGTTTGGGGAGGGGACCCACTGGAACAGCTCTTGGGAGACAGCTGGTAGCCTCCCGTCAAGGCCATCCAGCGTTTAACGTGCACAGGGTGTGGCTCTCTCCAGCACACGGGGCCACGGCTTAACGTCCCATCCGACGGACGGCGGCCTTTCCAAGCCCATCGATGTCTCCTACTGACCGTGAGAGATTAGGGACCTAGCGACTGTTCCAGTAAGACAAACTTTGTGTGTTTTGCTAGCTCTGTCCGAGACATGGTCAGCAGTGACTGTTTGTATTCTACAGGTACAGTCGCTCAAAAAAATATCCGAACACTATGGTTGAATAGAGAATTCAGAAAAAACATCTGGCAACGATTTTTTTTTTTTTTAGAAATTAGTGATCTGGCAAGGTTGCTAGATCACTAATTTCTAAAAAAAATCTTTGCCAGATGTTTTTTCTGAATTCTCTAATCAACGTAGTGTTCGGTTATTTTTTTAAGCGACTGTACATTGCATGCAATTTGAATTCACAGATAACAAAAATTTTTAATTTATTTCAGCTGTACAAATTTTATAATACCGTTTTATAGTTGTTTAATTTTACATTTGTTAAGTAATGAAATACATATTCTTAAACATTTATTTGTTATTACAAGTAATATTTGGAATATCAACCATCCACAAGGATAGCAAACTAGCCTGTGGAATTGCAATTTTATGAAAAATGTAATTCAAATTTATTTATTTCTAAGTGAGAATTAAATGTCACAATTTATAAAGATTATAAAGAATTTTTATTAATATATATTTATATAAGATTATAAGAATTTATAAAGAAATTCATAAATAGTACGAATATTCATCATATTTATATATATAGCAGCAAATATGCAATAATATAATCATTTTTCTTAACGATTATTTCACTATCAATAATTTCATGAATCCATAGTTTTTAATAAATTGGAAAATTTATATATTTTAATATCGTTTCTTATTATTTCCGGCAATTTGTTAAAAAATTTCGGTGCTAAATATATATCATGTGTCTGTGTAATATTTTTCTTGGGGTGTGGAACAATTAGATTAGGTAATCATTTGATATCGTATTATGATTAGAGGCTTTAACATTGTTTTCTGTATAATGTTTTCTAATATATAATAGAATGCTATAAACATACAATTTTCTTAATTGAAGAATATTTAAATCATTATAATAAGATCCAAAACTGTCATATTTTTTTCTTTTTCAATATACATCTAATTATTTTATTTTGTGTAATAATACGTGGTTTAATATGACTGTAATATGATCCTCCCCGATAGTAATCCATACATCAAACATGGGTTGGTTGGTTTTACCTATGAGCTGCATTTTTTGCACACCATGGGCTAAAAGCGATGTCACAGGGCCTCCGAAGGCTAAGAGAAGGTTGGGGGAGGGGACCCACTGGAACAGTTGTTGGAAGACAGATGGTAGCCTCCCATCAAGGCCATCCAGAGTGTCCTTTAACGTGCACACGGTATGGCTCTCCCGCACACGGGGCCACGGCTTAACGTCCCATCCGACGGAAGGCGGACCCTTCCAAGCCCATCGGTGTCCCCTACTGATAGTGGGCAGGGCGGGGAGTTTTGCGGAGATAAATCTCAGCGCTGACCCAGCTGGGACTCGAACCTGGGAACTGTACATTACGAGCCTGGCCCGCCCCACATCAAATATGATATAATCCATACATGTGTGCTCATATATCTCTTCATATATCTTTTCCTTTTTTATAATTTCTCTTCTTCCTCCCATTTTTAACCCTTATCTCTTTCTTCCATTCGTCGCGTGTTAATTTCGAATCAACGTGACTTTTGTCATTAGTCTAGCATACACACCTCCTCGACATCTATTTTTTTATTCTCACTCCCACTTTTTCTTCTGTAGATCGAAACTAATGACACGGCCGTATAGAAAACGTTTCAGCGTTCTTTTTGAAAACGAATCCGCTCTCAACAAAGAGGGAGGTGGACTCACACTGTCTTTGTTTTTAAAACGTTAAGAAGTTTGGAAACGTTTTTAACGCTAAAGGGCTGAAACCGCTTTCTATGCGGCCGCATCTTAATGCATTTTGGTATAAGCTAGCCAGAGACCTTTTTTAATTTCCTGATTACCAGACATAAATCACTGAACGTGTATAACGAAAACGCTTCGCACGAAATCACTGAGAAATTTCTTTCTCTGTTAAAAAAAAAAGAGGTATTTTTTTTTTCTGTCTGAAAATTTAAAAGTGAGGAATGAAGAAATGTTAATTTTTGTGAGAACATAATTCCGGTTATTTCGCTTTCTGGTTTTTAGACCGGAATTTTAATTTTTTTCTTCACACACAAATGAAAACGATTGACAAAGTCGTCTGCTGCAAATGCATTTTTCCTTCCAGGAAATGGGGCGGGGCTGGCTCAGTCGGTAGCGCGCCAGGCTCGTAATCTGTAGTTCCCAGGTTCGAATCCCAGCTGGGTCAGCGTTGAGACTTATCTCCGCAAAATTCCCCGCCCTACCCACGGTCAGTAGGGGACACCGATGGGTTTGGAAGTGCCGCCATCCGTCGGATGGGACGTTAAGCCGTGGCCCCGTGTGCGGGAGAGTCATACCCTGTGCACGTTAAAGAACACGCTGGATGGCCTTGACGGGAGACTACCATCTGTCTCTCAACAGCTGTTTCAGTGGGTCCCCTCCCCCAACCTTCTCTGAGCCTTCGGGGTCACTGCGAAGTCACTAATGTGGAGTGTGGTTTTCAACAAAAAAAATGCTCTGAGGTCATCATTTTAAAATGTGTTTTTCAATCAGAGAGGTTATACGAAAAGATTTTTTTTTCCAGAAGGTTCTGTGAAATGACTAATGTGAAGTGTATTTTTCGAAGATAAAACGCTGCGAAGTCACTAATGTGGAGTGTGGTTTTCAACAAAAAAAAATGCTCTGAGGTCATCATTTTAAAATGTGTTTTTCAGTCAGAGAGGTTATATGAAAAGTTTTTTTTTCCCAGAAGGCTCTGTGAAATGACTAATGTGGAGTGTGTTTTTCGAAGGAAAACGTGCTCTGGTGTGAAGTAATCATTGTGAGGTGTGTTTTTCGACCAAAGAGACTTTGTGAACAACTCTGGAGTGTTTTTCAAAAGGGGTGCCGTGACGTCATCGTTGAGAAGTGGACTTTTCAGCGAAGAAACGCGCTATGATATTTCTTCTCTAAAGACACTTTGAAGTCACTTATGTGAAGTGTTTTAAAAGACAAATGGGCTTTTATGTCATCATTATGATTTTTTCCAGCGAAAATAGTGTTTTGACGTATTCATTGTTAAGCTTTGAATTATTTCGTTCCATATTAAATTTCTATTTATTAAAATTCAACTGGTAGCTATTCAATTTTTAAAATTTAGATTAATTATTAATAGATTATTTTATATGGATTAAGAAAAAAATAGATTTTAGTTATATTTTAAACAAATTAAATCGCTTAAATGCTTATGCATATTTAATTTATTTTTGATCAACGGCTGCCTAGAAGATAACCTTGTTACCAGGCCATTGAGTGCATTGTGCGCCATTCCCCGCCAAGCCCGCAGTCAGTACTGGGCACCAATGGGTTTGGAAAGGCAGCCGTCCATCGAATAAGGCGCTAAAGCCGTGGCCCTGTGAGCGAGAGATCCTATATCCTGTGCACGTTAAAGAATACGCTGGATGGCCTTGATGGGAGACTACCATCTGTCTCCCAACAGTGGTCCAGTGGGTCCACTTTTCCACAGCCTTCTCTAAGCCTTTTGGTGCCCTTTTTTGTCATTAAACTAATTCTTTTGTTTTGAAATTTTTTCTAGAAAAAATGTACAGAAATTTATGTCACTAATCATTTATTTCGATTTTTATATTATTGATTATAATCATTTTATGACATTATTAAAATGTTAATGCCATTTGGAACGAAGAGTATTAGAAATGCTTTTAGAAAATGAAAGTTCGTGGGTAACATTATTAAAAAAAGTTACTCGTTTATTAAAGATAGAGAATACGAAAAAAATAATCAAAAGTTCATTTTTAATTACAAAAAATTATTAAAAGGTTGAAATTGAATAAATAGGAATATATTTTCTTATATTTTTTTCCAGTTATAAAAAATATTTAAAATTTAAATCATTCTGAGCCCGAAGCATCTGTAGCAGCGATTGCTTTTTGAAGTATATATCAACGAAATGTATTTTTTACAATGGATATACTCATTTTTACTCATTATTAATATGTTTGTGCTATATACTCATACATAATTATACTATATATATATAGATAATTATACATAATTATACTATACACTCATTTTTCAAGCCTTAGGTGCATCGATTATTGAAACGAATAATAAGTTAATTAAGAGGAATCCTTAAGAGAAATTAAAAGAAAAAGTAACCTGAGAAATCAATAAAAAATAATGAAACTATCAACAGAAATAGAAAAGTGCAAAATAAGAAAATTTTTAATTTTTCACAAAGATTGTTTAAGAAAGAAATCGTTTAGAACTGTTGCTAAGCCACCCACATCGTTCATCAACGAAGCGGAGGTGGCTCAGTCGGTAGCGCGCCAGGCTCGTAATCTGCAGTTCCCAGGTTTCGAGTACCACTTTACCAGTGTTAAAATTTATCTCCGCAAAACTCCCCGCCCTGCCCACGGTCAGTAGGGGACACCGATCAGCTTGGAAAGACCACCGTCCGTCGGATGGGACGTTAACCCGTGGACACGTGTGCCCGAGAGCCATACCCTGCACACGTTAAAGAACACGCTGGATGTCCTTGACGGGAGGCTACCATCTGTCTCCCAACAGCTGTTCCAGTGGGTCCCCTCCCCCAACCTTCTTTGAGCCTTCGGGATCCATGTGACCTGGCCATTTAGCCCATGGTGTGCAAAAAAGTGCCGCTCAGAGATAAAACAATCCAATCCAAGCTCTTACAAGTTCTTAATTACTGAAAACCAAAACAAAAATATTTCGTTTAATTTGCTTCATTTGTGGTTTTCATTGGACAGATGAAAACTGAATACTTTTCGTTCGAAGATAAGATAATTAATTTAGTCTGTTGAAAAAAAGGGAACGGAAAGTCATTACTTTCCGTTCCCTTTTTTTCTCTCTCTCTGTCGTTGTGATATGTATTTTGAATTTCTTATGATTTCACTTCAATTGCTTCTACAAAAAAAAAATGAACACAACGCCTTCATTCCGAAGGGAAACAGAAAGATTGGAGGGAATTTCTATAAATTAAGAAACATTTTAGAGCGTGAAATGTTCTTTTTTTTTTCCTGCCGATTTTAATGAAGGGGGGGAGGATGAATTTTTTCTACTGAAAGGTAAAATCAATTACCAATGCACAAGAATTAAGAGTTTATTTCAAAGCTGAAGTTCCATTTCTTTTTTAACTCTAGTAAAATATATTATGCGTTTCGTACCGAATCATCTAACTGATTATTTTGGGAGGGAATTAGAAATGAGATAATATTCCATTGGAAAGAAAATAATTTCTTCTTTTTGTTTCGGAAAAGGTCGCTTGGAGGAGAAAATAACAATCCAAGGATTTTTTACTCTTCGAGTGCGAATAATTCGGTTATAAAATGGTAACTTCGCATCAGGAGTCTAGTTATCAAGCGTTTGCAAATACAGGATATTGCTTTTAATTCTCTTTCAGAAAGGAAGGGGAGGTTTTTTTGTATGCAAACGCTAAATTCCCCGCCCTGTCCACGGTCAGTAGGGGACACCGATGAGCATGGAAAGGCCCACCGTCTGTCGGATGCGACGGGAAGCCGTGGCTCCGTGTGCGGGAGAGCCATACCCTGTGCACGTTAAAGAACACGCTGGATGGCCTTGACGGGAGGCTACCATCTGTCTCCCAACAGCTCTTCCAGTGGGTTTCCTCCTCCAACCTTCTGGGGTGGGGCGGGGGTGGGCTCAGTCGGTAGCGCGCCAGGCTCGTAATCTGCAGTTCCCAAGTTCGAGTCAGCTGGGTCAGCGTTGATATTTATCTCGGCAAAATTCCCCGCCCTGCCCACGGTCAGTAGGGGACACCGATGGGCTTGGAAAGGCCGCCGTCCATCGGATGGGACGTTAAGCCGTGGCCCCGTGAATGGGAGAGCCATATCCTGTGCACGTTAAAGAAAACTCTGGATGACCTTGACGGGATGCTACCATCTGTCTCCCAACAGCTGTTCCAGTGGGTTTCCTCCTCCAACCTTCTGGGGTGGGGCGGGGGTGGGCTCAGTCGGTAGCGCGCCAGGCTCGTAATCTGCAGTTCCCAAATTCGAGTCAACTGGGTCAGAGTTGATATTTATGTCGGCAAAATTCCCCGCCCTGCCCATGGTCAGTAGGGGACACCGATAGGCTTGGAAAGGCCGCCGTCCATCGGATGGGACGTTAAGCCGTGGCTGCGTGTGCCGGAGAGTTATACCCTGTGAACGTTAAAGAACACACTGGATGGATTTGACGGGAGGCTACCATCTGTCTCCCAACAGCTGTTCCAGTGGGTTTCCTCCTCCAACCTTCTGGGGGGGGGGGGGCTCAGTCGGTAGCGCGCCAGTCTCGTAATCTGCAGTTCCCAAATTCGAGTCAACTGGGTCAGCGTTGATATTTATGTCGGCAAAATGCCCCGCCCTGCCCATGGTCAGTAGGGGACACCGATAGGCTTGGAAAGGCCGCCGTCCATCGGATGGGATGTTAAGCCGTGGCTCCGTCTGCCGGAGAGTTATACCCTGTGCACGTTAAAGAACACACTGGATGGACTTGACGGGAGGCTACCATCTGCTTCCCAACAACCGTTCCAGTGAATCCCTTCCCCCAACCATCTCTCAGCCTTCGGGATCCATGTGACCTGGCCATTTAGCCCATGGTGTGCAAAAAAGTGCCGCTCAGAGGTAAAACAACCCAACCGAAATAACTCTTTGACCATCGAGACTGAAGATAGATTTGATTGAGATCTTTAAACAATCTTCAGTCACATTTTTCTCATAGAAAGCTTTTTAAAGAAGTTACCGAATTCTGCATCTGAGTTGCTATCGACATAACACGGAACTGTGCCTTAATATAGTGGCGGCCTCTGTGTTCAAGCAGGCTTTGCTCGTTCCTTTTTCCGCCATTTTGAAAGCCTAATCTAATAAATTTGTTGTTTTTTTTTGTCTACCACTGCAATCATTGAGAATGAGACTTAAAAGGGCGCGGGGGTGGCTCAGTCGGTAGCGCGCCAGGCTCGTAATCTGTAGTTCCCAGGTTCGAGTCCCAGCTGGGTCAGCGTTGAGATTTATCTCCGCAAAAATTCCCCGCCTTGCCCACGGTCAGTAGGGGACACCGATGGGCTTGGAAAGGCCGCCGTCCGTCGAATGGGACATTAAGCCGTGGTCCCGTGCGTGGGAGGGCCATACCCTGTGCACGTTAAAGAACACGCTGGAAGGCCTTGACGAGAGGCTACCATCTGTCTCCCAACAGTTATTCCAGTGGGTCCCCTCCCCCAACCTTCTCTGAGCCTTCGGGGACCTTGTGACCTGGTCATTTAGCCCATGGTGTGCAAAAAAGTGCCGCTCAGAGGTAAAACAATCCAATCCAATGAGACTTAAAAAGCCTAAAGAAAAACCAAAATATCCATTTTCATGCGTCACATGGTCTCGAAGCTGATTCGCTGAAGCTCTTCTGACGTCATTCCCGTTGTTGATCATTACTAGAAGGTTTTCTGTTCATTTAATCTTTTCTTTTTGTTTTATGCTCCGTTGTGAATCCTCGCTCTTGGAAAAGGTTTAACCGAAGAGAAATTTTATACGTGAGGAGGCAAGAATTAAAGATTTTTTTTTATCCGTATTACGAGGATGTTGAAGGCAGTCATGTTTTGAAAAATAATAAAATGGCTGATGCTAAAAAAATGAATGATGCTATAGAAATAACGACTGATATGATACTTCAATAAATTCTAATTAAATAGGAAATATTTTTAGTCAGTAATTATAATAGAAAATTTAACTGTTCGAGATTTTGAGTGCCTAAAAGGTACGTTCTTTTTAGATTGTTTTAAAGAAAAAAAACGAACTAATATTTTCACTTTGTCGTTGGGACAGAGTTGCTCTGTCGGTAACGTGCTAGGCCCTCGAAAATAAGCCTGAACACTGCAGTAACAGAAAAACTTATTTTTTTAAAAAATATAGCAGTTTTTATTATAGTTCAATTTCTAAAAATTCAACTGGTAGTTGTTTATTTTTAAAAATACGGTAATTAATTTTAAAATATTTTCTTTTATTTTAATAAAATCCTTATGAATAAATAATTTTAATTTAACTGATTTTAAAATAAATAGCTTTAACTTAAATTTTAAAAATTACATCATTTGAATTTTTATGCATAATTAATATCCCTCCCTCCTTCCCTCCTTTTACTCAAGGCTGTCCAGGCCTGGGGGGCGGGGGTGGCTCAGTCGGTAGCGCGCCAGGCTCGTAATCTGTGCTTCCCAGGTTCGAGTCCCAGCTGGGTCAGCATTGAGATTTATCTCCGCAAAATTCCCCTCTCTGCCCACGGTCAGTAGGAGACACCGATGGGCTTGGAAAGGCCGCCGCCCATCGGATGGGACGTTAAGCCGTGGCCCCGTGTGCGGGAGAGTCATACCCTGTGCACGTTAAAGAACACACTGGATGGCCTTGACGGGAGGCTACCATCTGTCTCCCAAAAGCTGTTCCAGTGGTTCCCCTCCCCCAACCTTCTCTGAGCCTTCAGGGTCCATGTGACCTGGCCATTTAGCCCATGGTGTGCAAAAAAGTGCCGCTCAGAGGTAAAACAATCCAATCCAAAAGTCCAGGCCTGGTGTATCACGGTGCTGTCTGCAGTATCGTAATCTGCAGTTTTTTCGTAATCTGCAGTATTTTTTTCGTAATCTGCAGGTCCTAGGTTCGAGTCCCACCTGCGTTGATATTTATATCCGCTAAACCCTTACCCTGCCCTCGATGAGAAGGTTCACACCGATTCGGCTTTGAGAGGCCGCCGTCCGTCGGATGGGACGTTAAGCCGTGGCCCCGTGTGCGGGAAAGCCATATCTTGTGCACTTTAAAGAACACGGAAAACTACCATCTGTCTCTTGACCACTGTCCAGTGGGTCCCCTTACCCCATTCTTATCTAAATCCTCGAGGCCTTTGTGACCTGGCCATTTAGTCCATTGTTTGCACCGGGGCGGGGGTGGCTCAGTCGGTAGCGCGTCAGGCTCGTAATCTGTAGTTCCCAGGTTCAAGTCCCAGCTGGGTCAGCGTTGAGATTTATCTCCGCAAAATTCCCCGCCCTGCCTACGGTCAGTAGGTGGCATCGATGGGCTTGGAAAGGCCACCGTCCGTCGGATGGGACGTTAAGCCGTGGCCCTGTGTGCGGGAGAGCCATACCCTGCGCACGTTAAAGAACACTCTAGATGGCCTTGACGTGAAGCTACCATCTGTCTCCCAACAGCTATCCCAGTGGGTCCCCTCCCCTAACCTTCTTTGAGCCTTCGGGGTCCATGTGACCTGGCCATTTAGCCCATGGTGTGCAAAAAAGTGCCGCTCAGAGGTAAAACAACCCAACCCATTGTTTTCAAAAAAAGTGCCACTCAGAGGTAAATCAACACATCTATCTCTATAAGCATTAAAAGTTTTTAGAGATAAGTTTTAAAGACATTTTTGTGGTTGGATAGGTATTCCCTAAAGGGTAGATAGGTATTCCCTAAAGGCAATACGTGATTTAATTTAAATTCTTAAATAGATTAATATTAGATATGATAAAAAAATTCACCCGATCTACATGTGAGCATGATTTTATGAAATATACCGTTCAGTTTTATGAAGTTCACTTAGATTCATATTGGATTATAAAAATGAGTAAATTATAAAAGTAATCAGTAAATAAATGAGCAGATAGGTTGGCAGACAAGAAAGCAATTCTAGTTAATCAAATATTTATTGATACCCTGATCACATAGGGGTGGGGGTGGCTCAGTCGGTAGCGCGCCAACCTCGTAATCTGTAGTTCCCAGGTTCGAGTCTCAGCTGGGACAGCGTTGAGATTTATCTCCGAAAATCTCCCCGCCCTACCAAAGGTCAGTAGGGGATACCGATGGGCTTGGAAAGGTAGCCGTCCGTCGGATGGGACGTTAAGCCGTGGCCCCGTATGTGGGAGAGCCATACCATGTGCACGTTAAAGAACACGCTGGATGGCCTTGACAGTAGGCTACCATCTGTCTCCCAACAGTTGTTCCAGTGGGTCCCCTCCCCCAACCTTCTCTGAGCATTCGGGGTCCATGTGACCTGGCCATTTAGCCCATGGTGTGCAAAAAAGTGCCGCTCAGAGGTAAAACAACCCAACCCTGATCACATATCCATTAAAATGAAAAATAAATAATTGCTCGTCAAGCAGCTGCTTGCCACAGAATGAATTGATCTCCATCTCGTTTAAGTATAGTGCTTAGTAAATAAAGGCAAACGTTTCGCACATTTCTGTCTCCAGATTTCATCGATTGCTTTTTGTGATGTGTCACATACATGAGTGCGATTTCATGGGATTCTATCATTACCTTTGTGATGTTAAAGTTTTCATCTTCTGAGTTGTTTTACCTTTGGCGCTTTTTTGCACACCGTGGTCTAAAGGGCCAGGTCACAAGGACCCCGAAGTCTCAGAGAAGGTTGGGGGAGGGAATCCACTGGAACAGCTGTTGGGAGACAGATGGTAGCCTCCCGTCAAGGCCATCCAGCGTGTTCTTTAACGTTGGGTTGTTTTACCTCTGAGCGGCACTTTTTTTGCACACCATGGGCTAAATGGCCAGGTCACAAGGACCCCGAAGGCTCAGAGAAGGTTGGGGGAGGGGACCCACTGGAACAGCTGTTGTGAGACAGATGGTAGCCTCCCGTCAAGGCCATCCAGCGTGTTCTTTAACGTTGGGTTGTTTTACCTCTGAGCGGCACTTTTTTGCACACCATGGGCTAAATGGACATGTCACAAGGACCCCGAAGGCTCAGAGAAGGTTGGGGGAGGGGACCCACTGGAACAGCTGTTGTGAGACAGATGGTATCCACCCGTCAAGGCCATCCAGCGTGTTCTTTAACGTGCACAGGGTATGGCTCTCCCACATACGGGGTCACGGCCTAACGTCCCATCCGACGGACGGCGGCCTTTCCAAGCCCATCGGTGTCCCCTACTGACCGTGGGCAGGGCGGGGAATTTTGCGGAGATAAATCTCAACGCTGATTCAGCTGGGACTCGAACCTGGGAACTGCAGATTACGAGTCTGGCGTGCTCCCGACTGAGCCACCCCCGTCCCTTTCATCTTCTGAAATTCTGCAGTTCCCAGATTTGGATTCCAGCTGGGTCATCATTGAAATTTATCTCTTCGAAACTCCCGCCCTGCCCTCGGTCAGTAGGGGACACCGCTGGGCTTGGAATGGCCGCCGTCCGTCGGATGAACGTTAAGCCGTTGGCCTAGTGCAGAAAGCCTTACTCTGTTCGTTAAAGAACACGCTGGATGGCCTTGATGGGAGGCTACCATCTGTCTCTTGACAGTTGTATAGAGTTCTCTTCCCTTAACCTTCTCTGAGTTCTTGAGTTTCTTGTGACGAGGCCATTTAGCTCATTGTGTGCCCAGAGGTAAAATAGCCCAACAATTCCGTTACTAATAGTCTCACTGAGGAATCATGGACCCTTTGCCAACTCCCCCTCCCAGATTCTGCCCCAGCTAGAAAGATATGAAGGCAGGTCAGTCTTATTGATTGTCTGGAAGTCTTTTTTATGCGAAAAATCGTTCCCATATCTATAAGGAAACAAAGGGGGTGAGAAATGTACGAGTGATTGGAGGAAAGTTGCGATGGGTTGATTTACCTCTGAGCGGCACTTTTTTGCATACTATGGGGTAAATGGCCAGGTCACATGGACCCCGAAGGCTCAGAGAATGTTGCGGGAGGGGACCCACTGGAACAGCTGTTGGGAGACAGATGGTAGCCTCCCGTCAAGGCCATCCAGCGTGTTCTTTAGCGTGCACAGGGTATGGCTCTCCCGCACACGGGGCCACGGCTTAACGTCCCATCCGACAGACGGCGGCCTTTCCAAGCCCATCGGTGTCCCCTACTGACCGTGGGCAGGGCGGGGAATTTTGCGGAGATAAATCTCAACGCTGACTCAGCTGGGACTCGAACCTGGGAACTACAGGCTACCATCTGTCTCCCAACAGCTGTTCCAGTGGGTCCCCTCCCCCAACCTTCTCTGAGCCGTCGGGGTTCTTGTGACCTGACCATTTAGCCCATGGTGTGCAAAAAAGTGCCGCTCAGAGGTTAAACAACCCAGCCCAACGCTGTGATTTCTGCTGTAAATTTGTTTAGGTATTTTGCAAATCTCTGATTTTGCAAACATCTGGCATCCGTTGTCATTTGATGTCCGTACCAGAAAGTGTTTTTTACGGGTGGCAAACGTACTTTGTATGCGGTCCTTGTCTCTCCGTTTCTTCTTGGATGAAGAAGAGGAAGAAGAAGATGGGATGGACCGAACTGTTGTCGCTGCAAGGAGCAGAAACTATAAACGTCTCTCTGAGTGCCAAAGGACTAAGAGTCCAGAAATAGCCCCGCCGCTCTCTTACCCGTTGCTCTTGTTGTCCATTCAGCGGTTCTCTCTTTGCAAACCAATAATTCCGTCTCTTGATCGCTTCTGAAGCTGCCTGACGTTGCGTCAAAGGCTCCTTGCACGTAGACAGCCATCTGCTATGTGAAGCTGTGGGGGGGGGGGGGGGGGCAATCAGAAGCGTTGCTTTCGTCAGCTTTAAGAAGGGTATTAGACGTTTAGGATTGGGTCTGAATCATACTGACATGTATTGCTTTATCTAAATACACTGGGTTCCATAAATTAAAGAAAATCTCTATGTTAAGTCAATGGGAAGCTAACTTCAAAGTTCTATAACTTCTATTTTTTTTTTAAATGTGATTGCAGATAAAGATCTCAATCAAATAAATCCATATATCTCGATGTTTAACAATATTCGTTCACTCTTTAATGAGTTATGGAAGTTTGAATATTTAATAATGACAATGCCAGTCTTAACCCTTTCACGACCAAGGGAAACATTTTTCCCATTTTAAAATTGGTGATTGTCGTATTTAATTATAACCTTATCTGCATTTTTTATACAGAATGGCAAAATAGAACGTATGCCGAAAGCAATTACGTAAACGGGAACGTTTAGAAAACAAAAACAGAACTGTCAGGACGCATAATATATGTACTATGTGCAATGTCCATCTTTGCCTCACTACCAAAAGAAATTGCTTCGCAGAATATCATAATTAGCACATCATTTTGTAGAGTAATTTTATTTCATAATTTTGTATTATTTTAGTTAACATTTTGTTCTAATAAACCAATAAATAAAAGACGTTGCATAATAAGCCTAACTATAATTTGTGTTACCTTTATAGTCCATTGGGAAAAATATTTCCCATAAAATTCCAAAAAAACTACACATTGTTATGTATTTTTCTTATGATTTTTATTTATTTTACGTCTAAACAAACTAAAATAAACAGTTGCATACTAATATTTACTCTTAGAAACCTTATGGTCCTGAAAGGGTTAAGAAACTTATACAAAACTGAAGAATAATGAAAGAATTTTTTACATAAAATTCTAAAATACAAACTTATTAAACACTTTGATCCAATACTTATTACTAAGTTTTAATTAACTTCTAAAGTCAATTTTTGTGGCTGGCATTGTTATCGCGAAATATTCAAACTTCTACAATTTATTAAATACTGAACGAATAGTGTTGAAAATCGAGATACTGATTTATTGGATTGAGATCTTTATCTGCATTTTTCAAATCAAATAACTTTAGAAGTTATAAGAGCTTCGAGGCAAACTTCCAATTGACATAACTTAGGGATGTTCCTCAATTTATGGAGACCATTTCTCTTTTTTATTCAGTTCAGTGCAATTTTACTTTATAGCATCTGGCAGGGGTTGGCTCAGTCGGTAGCGCGCCAGGCTCGTAATCTTGCATTTCACATGTTCGAGTCCCACCTGAGACATCGTTGAGATTTATTCTCCACAAAACTCCCCTCCCTACCCATGGTCAGTGTTGGACACCGATAAGCTTGGAAAGGCCGCCGTCCTTCGGATGGGACGTTAAGCGGTGACCCTGTGTGCGGGTGAGCCATACCCTGTGCACTTCAAAGAACACCTGTGATGGCCTTGACGGAAGGATACCATCTGTCTCCCAACAGCTATTCTAGTGGGTTCCCTACCCAAACATTCTCTGAGCCTTCGGGGTCCATGTGACCTGGCCATTTAGCCCACTGTGTGCAAAAGAGTGTCGCTCAGAGGTAAAACAACCCAGCTGCGCTTTCGAGGCCCTGGATACCTGTCCGTTAACCCATCATGTGCAAAAGAGGCCACTCAGAGGCAATACAACCCAATCGAAGCGCCCTTTGTAAGTGACTTTAAACCGTGGTCCCCTGTATAGCGGGGCGGGGTTGGCTCAGTCGGTAGCGCGGCAGGCTCGTAATCTGTAGTTCCCAGTTTCTAGTCCCAGCTTGGTCAGCGTTGAGATTTATCTCCGCAAAATTCCCCGCCCTGCCCACGATCAGTAGGGGACACCGATGGGCTTGGAAGGGCCGCCGTCCGTCGGATGAGACGTTAAGCCGTGGCTCCGTGTGCGGGAGAGCCATACCCTCTGCACGTTAAAGAACCCGCTGGATGGCCTTCACGGGCGGCTAGCATCTGTTTCCTAACAGCTGTTCCAGTGGGTCCCCTCCCTCAACCTTCTCTGAGCCTTCGGGTTCCATGTGACCTGGCCATTTAGCCCATGGTGTGCAAAAAGGTGCCGCTCAGAGGTAAAACAACCCAACAACCCTGTATAGCGAAAGCGTACCTTGTGAACGTTAAAGGACACGCAGGATGGCCTTGATGAGAAACTCCCATCTGTCTCCTAACAGCAGTTCTTCAGTGGGTCTCCTTCACCCAACCTTTTCTGAGCCCTGGGGTTCTTGTGACCTCGACTTTTACCCCATTTTATGCAAAAACGTGCCGTTTAGGGGTGAAACAACCGAACCCAAAAATCGATAACGTATCTAAGAGAAATCTGGCTGAGGTAGTTTTAGAAATCATTTTTTCGGAAACTTAATCTCTCTAAGCGAACTATGCCTTTCAATTTCCAATAGTGAGGCCATTTCATTCTCTGAATGGCATAACAGAAGAGCAAAAGATCTTTTAAACTGCCCAATATCCAAAACCGGAAGAGCTGAAGTGATCTTGGCACCGGAAGGGCTTTAAATCTGCCCAAACACAAACGATTTGAATTTCTTGCCAAAATGATTCTCTCAGCTGTTGTCTCGTTTAATTAACGATTTACGAAGAAGAGCAAACTTGCTCTTCGCTCTGGATTTTATGGAGAACGGATGTTAAAGGGATCTGGAAGTGTTCTCATTAACGACGTTAGGTTAAGAATCAACTGGAGAAGAAAATGTTCAGCGTTTTGGATGAAGAGAACTTTCCCCGGTAAGAACGAGGCGTTTTAATTAAGTATGAGGCAAAGCAAAGATGGTGATGAGGCAGATGGTGGTGGAAATTCTGTGCTACGAACAAAGTGAGATCGTGTGGGCTCACTGGAAGGAAGAGGAAGGAACTGGAAGGAAGAGGAGAAGAAAGTAGTGTAAAGAAGAGTTGAAAAAGAAGAGGAAGGAAGAGGAAAAGAAAGTAGTGTAAAGAAAAGTTGAAAAAGAAGAGGAAGGAAGAGAAGTCGAGGGAAAAGGAGGAGTAAGTGTGGAGAGGAAATGATGAAGAGTTGAGGAAATGAAAAGGTTTGAAGAGGAGAGGAAAATATTGGAAGGGAGAAACAGTTGAGGAGGTGAGAAAGGAAATATGTTTAGGAATAGAAGGGAGAATGTACTAAGGAGGAGACGAAATGAGGGAAAGGTATAAAGAGTTGGGGAGTAGGAGAGTTCGATGGAGAAAGAGATGAGAAGGAGTGGAAGGGAGATATATTTGAGGAAGAAAGGAAGAAATATGCGAGAAGAGGAAGGGAGAAAGAGATGAAGGGGTAAAAGAGTGGATGGGCGAAAGAGAAATAAAAAGGAAGGGATAAAGCGTTCAAGAAGAGGAAGAGTTTAGGAGTGGAAAAAAAATAGATGGGAGGGGGAGGGGAAGGAGATAAAAAAGAAAGAGGAAGGGAGAAAGGGTTGAAGAGGAGGAAAACGAGTAGGAGGAAGGAAGAGAAAGCAGAAATGGAAGGGAGGAAATGTTTGATGAGGAAGAGAAGAGAGTGAAAGGACGAAAAGTTTGAGGAGGAGTGGAAGGGAGGAAGGGGTTGAAAAGGAAAAAGAGTTAAAGGAGAAAGAGCTGAGGAGGATAGGAAGAAAGTGAAAAGGAAAGTAGGGGACGGGGGAAATAGTTGCGAAGGAGCAGCAGATAGTGAAAGGAAGAAAGAGATGAAGAAAAGAGGAAGGTATGGAAAGGAGAAAAGAGTTAAGTAGGGAAGAAGAGAGTTGAACGTCAATTTACCTTTATAGTTCATTTCCTTATTGGTGGGGGGCGGGGGTGGCTCAGTCGGTAGCGCGCCAGGCTCGTAATCTGTAGTTCCCAGGTTCGAGTCCCAGCTGGGTCAGCGTTGAGATTTATCTCCGCAAAATTCCTCACCCTGCCCACGGTCAGTAGGGGATACCGATGGGCTTGGAAAGGCCGCCGCCCATCGGATAGGACGTTAAGCCGTGGCCCCGTGTGCGGGAGAGCCATACCCTGTGCACGTTAAAGAACACGCTGGATGGCCTTGACGGGAGGCTACCATCTGTCTCTCAACAGCTGGTCCAGTGGGTCCCCTCCCCTAACCTTCTCTGAGCCTTCGGGGTCCATGTGACCTGGCCATTTAGCCCATGGTGTGCAAAAAAGTGCCGCTCAGAGGTAAAACAACCCAACCCAAATCCTTATTGGTGACAGCTTATATTCAAGATTATTCTAGTCTCAGAACACTTTGGAATGGATTCATTTATCTGAAACAAATATTCCATATTATTTGATTCTCAATACATTTTTGAGAGTATTTCTTTATCTGATACAGCCATGTTTAAGATTATTTGAGTATCAATAAACCTTTTAGTTGAGTTACCAGATGCAGTCGCTCAAAAAAGTATCCGAACACCACGGTTGATTACAGAATTCAGAAAAAATATCTGGCAACGATTTTTTTAGAAATGAGTGATCTGGCAACCTGCGTTTGTCACGTGACACGAAGGTTGCCAGATCACTAATTTCTAAAAAAATCGTTTCCAGATATTTTTTTCCGAATTCTGTAATCAACCATAGTGTTCGGATACTTTTTTGAGCGACTTGTAGGTGGTCATATTATTTTGATACTAGATCGTGTGGGCTCACTCACGGAAATATTGAGCGTGTGCAGTTACCGTTCACAGCAAACTGGAGCGTGTGCAGGAACTGCACACGCTCCAGTTTGCTGTGAACGGTATCTGGAGCGTGTACAGTTGCTGTACACGCTCCAGATATTTTTCCTGAATTCTGTAATCACGTGACACGAAGGTTGCCAGATCACTAATTTCTAAAAAAATCGTTTCCAGATATTTTTTCTAAATTCTGTAATCAACCACAGTGTTTTGATATTTTTTAATATATATAATGCGTATGAATATATAAATGCAATGAATATGGAGCGTGTGCAGTTACCGTTCACAGCAAACTGGAGCGGTTGCGGTTAATGTTCACAGCACATTGGATCGTGTGGGCTCACTCACGGAAATATTGAGCGTGTGCAGTTACCGTTCCAACAAACTGGAACGGTTGCGGTTAATGTTCACAGCACATTGGATCGTGTGAGCTCACAAAGACCTGGATCGTGTGGGCTCACTCACGAAAATATTGAGCGTGTGTAGTTACCGTTCACAGCAAACTGGAGCGTGTGCAGTAACTGCACACGCTCCAGTTTGCTGTGAACGGTAACTGGAGCGTGTACAGTTGCTGTACACACTCCAAATATTTTTCTTGAATTCTGTAATCACGTGACACGAAGGTTGCCAGATCACTAATTTCTAAAAAAAGTCGTTGCCAGATATTTTCTCTAAATTCTGTAATCAACCATAGTGTTAGGATATTTTTTGAGCGACTGTACAGTAACATTCAAGATTATTTAAGTCGCGGTGCACATTTTTTCCTTCGACTCCTGCATCCGTATTCAAGACTGAGTCTCAAAGTTGACTCCTTTATCTAATAAGAAGATCCAAATGGAGTACCAACTGATTCCCCTTCAAAACGACTTCAAATGTCCACATCGATCAACGACGAAAGAAGAAGGTTTTTTTTAAAAAAGATCTCTTTCAGTTGACATTCCACAAAGTTTTAAAAATATTCCCCATTAATCTCGCTCTTCCAACTTCCACCAAACCATAAATATCCCTCAGCATCTTCCTCTGTCTGACGTCCGTCGTGACGTCATCTGGAGACCCGGCCGCGGCGTCGGCGTCGTCCGAGATCGCTCCCGCCGTCTCGTGCAGTCCGCGGCGCCGGCTGGTGACGTCAACAAGCAATATCACGTGTCCTTTGCCGGGCACTTCCTGTCTCTCCGCGAACCAGGCGGAGAAGGATGCTACTCGTGCGAAGGAGTATGAGGGAAGTATGCTACTGATGAGGAGGAGAATAGTACTGGTGATGAAGAGAATGATGTTGATGCGGAGGAGAGACCAGTGATGCGAAAGAGGATGCTACTGATGAGGAGGAGGGGATGGATGCTATTTATGAGAATGAGGATGCTGATGATGATGAGGAAAGGAAGAATGCTAGCTGACCCTCACTGTCTTCATCTAATGCCTCACAATATGCATGCGTGGTTTTCTGCTCTTCACACACATTCGTTGCATATGTAGAGCACTAGAACCACACAAAATGCTTCTGATGTTTGTAAATTGTTTCTAAATCGCGGCTACGGAAGACCGTCCACTCTATAATTTGTTTTTTTTTTTAATAATTGTACGAATCCTGTTTTTAATGCCACGAGATTTACAAACATACGGAAGTATTCTGTTTAATCAAGCAATTTTAGTTTTCAATTTCGAAGATAGGGTGTTATTTTAATGGACTTATTGTCAACTTTATTTGCGGACTCTGGGAGCATTAAGTTGGGTTATTTTATCTCTGAACGGCTATTTTTGGCACACAATGGCTAAATGGCCAGTCACAAGGACCCCAAGAGGTAACACAAGGTCTCCAACCCACTGGACAGCTGTTAGCAGACAGATGGAAGTCTCCCTTCGAGACCATCCAGCATTTTCTTTACCGCGCACAGGGTATGGCTCTTCCGCTCACGGGAGCCACGGCTTAACGTCCCATCCAACAGAGATCCAGCCAACATCCCATCCAACATCCCATCCAACAGAGATCCAGCCAACATCCCATCCAACGTCCCATCCAACAGAGATCCATCCAACATCCCATCCAACGTCCCATCCAACAGAGATCCATCCAACGTCCCATCCAACAGAGATCCAGCCAACATCCCATCCAACGTCCCATCCAACAGAGATCCAACCAACATCCCATCCAACATCCCATCCAACAGAGATCCATCCAACGTCCCATCCAACAGAGATCCAGCCAACATCCCATCCAACATCCCATCCAACAGAGATCCAGCCAACATCCCATCCAACGTCCCATCCAACAGAGATCCATCCAACGTCCCATCCAACAGAGATCCAGCCAACATCCCATCCAACATCCCATCCAACAGAGATCCAGCCAACATCCCATCCAACGTCCCATCCAACAGAGATCCAACCAACATCCCATCCAACATCCCATCCAACAGAGATCCATCCAACATCCCATCCAACAGAGATCCAGCCAACATCCCATCCAACATCCCATCCAACAGAGATCCAGCCAACATCCCATCCAACGTCCCATCCAACATCCCATCCAACAGAGATCCATCCAACATCCCATCCAACAGAGATCCAGCCAACGTCCCATCCAACAGAGATCCAGCCAACATCCCATCCAACATCCCATCCAACAGAGATCCAGCCAACATCCCATCCAACGTCCCATCCAACAGAGATCCAACCAACATCCCATCCAACAGAGATCCATCCAACGTCCCATCCAACAGAGATCCAGCCAACATCCCATCCAACGTCCCATCCAACAGAGATCCAACCAACATCCCATCCAACAGAGATCCATCCAACGTCCCATCCAACAGAGATCCAGCCAACATCCCATCCAACATCCCATCCAACAGAGATCCAGCCAACATCCCATCCAACGTCCCATCCAACAGAGATCCAACCAACATCCCATCCAACATCCCATCCAACAGAGATCCATCCAACGTCCCATCCAACAGAGATCCAGCCAACATCCCATCCAACATCCCATCCAACAGAGATCCATCCAACATCCCATCCAACGTCCCATCCAACAGAGATCCATCCAACATCCCATCCAACAGAGATCCAGCCAACATCCCATCCAACGTCCCATCCAACAGAGATCCAGCCAACATCCCATCCAACATCCCATCCAACAGAGATCCAGCCAACATCCCATCCAACGTCCCATCCAACAGAGATCCATCCAACATCCCATCCAACATCCCATCCAACGTCCCATCCAACAGAGATCCAGCCAACATCCCATCCAACATCCCATCCAACAGAGATCCATCCAACGTCCCATCCAACATCTTTGAGGAAGGGAACGTTCCCTTCCTCAAAGAGCGCAGGTTGGCGGTTTCGTCTTCGTCGTCGTCATCATCCTCAAACAGCCATGGGCTAGTGAGGTGCAAACAATCGTATTTTTGCAATTTAGTTCTCCAAACAAATATGTCCTGAGCTACAGCTGCTAACAAGGTCCTGTTTGACATTGTCTGCCCACCGCATCCTAGGTCTCCCCCTCTTTCTGAGGCCTTTAGGCACACTGTTCATAACCCTATTTGCCAATCTATAATTATCCATACGGGCAACATGGCCAAACCAACGGAGTCTCTCTCTGCACAATATGCTTCTTAAAGGAGGTTGCAAACTCCTTTGCCTAACCTCATCATTAGTTACAAAGTTGAACCACCTAATGCCCAAGATGCTGCTTAATCAAAGAATGAATTATAGGACGCTATTAAAGTTATTGAGAAATTCAGAAAATGATAAACGTAATATTTCATCAACAGCTTTTCAACCGAAAAAGAATTTTTAATTTATCTCTAAAAACAAACAAAGAATTGAATGTTTAGAGAGACATCGAAGACAGACGCCAAAGCGAAATCATTAGCTCGTTTTTTATTCTAAACGAACTAATTAACGTTTTACAGATTTTAATAAATGTCGCGTTCTGACTTTCAGTGTAATAAGTTGTCTTATTAACCTAATGAAGGTGCTTCGAATTGACTTGCCTCATCAGCTCCGATTACAAAAGACTCGACCCACTTTTAACGGACTCTTAATGCCAATGGGCGGGGTGGCTCAGTCGGTAGCGCTCCGGGCTCGTAATCTGTAGTTCCCAGGTTCGAGTCCCAGCTGGGTCAGCGTTGAGATTTATTTCTGCAAAACTTCCCGCCCTGCAAACGGTCAGTAGGGGACACCGATGGACTTGGAAAGGCCACCCACCGTCCGTCGGATGGGACGTTAAGCCGTGGCCCCGTGTGCGGGAGAGCCATACCCTGTGCACGTTAAAGAACACGCTGGATGGCCTTGACGGGAGGCTACCATCTGTCTCCAAAAGCTGTTCCAGTGGGTCCCCTTCCCCAACCTTCTCTGAGCCTACGGGGTCCATGTGACCTGGCCATTTAGCCCATTGTGTGCAAAAAAGTGCCGCTCTCAGGTAAAACAACCCAACTCTTAATGCCAAACTGATTCCATTTTTGTTACATGTGTATGAAACATTAATTAAAAATAATCTGAATCAAAAAGGGCAAAAGAAAAGAATTTAAAATCACCCTGCTAAAATATTAACTGGCATTAGCTTCTCTTCGCCTTCTTAGTATCGGGGGGGCTCAGTCGATAGCGCGCCAGGCTCGAAATCTGAAGTTCTCAGTTCGAATCCCACCTGTGCTAACGCTGAGATTTATCTGCACTAAACCCCCACCTTCCCTACGGTAAGAAAGGGGACACCGATAGGCTTAGAAAGACCTCCGTCCGTCTCATGTGTCGTTAAGCCGTGGTAATCTGTGTAATAATGTGTCGTTAAGCCGTACTAATCTGTGTAATAATGTGTCGTTAAGCCGTGGTAATCTGTGTAATAATGTGTCGTTAAGCCGTACTAATCTGTGTAATAATGTGTCGTTAAGCCGTACAGGAGATCCATATCCTGTGCACGTTCAAGAACAATTGATGCATTGACTAGAGACTTCTATCTTTCTCGTAACAGCTGTCCATTGGGTACCCTGTCCCCAACATTCCCTGAAGCTTTGAGGTCTTTGTAATCTGACCATTTAGCCCCTTGTGTGCAGAAAAGTCCCTTCATAGACGAAACAACGAAATAACCGAACAATACCCTTCACTTAGATTCCGAAATACCAAAGATTCCATCACACTGCCCGCTCTCACCAGGCTCGTAATCTGCAGTTCCCAGGTTGAAAATTCCCCGCCCTGCCCACGGTCAGTAGGGGACACCGATGGGCTTGGAAAGGCCGCCGCCCGTCGGATGGAACGTTAAGCCGTGGCCCCGTGTGCGGGAGAGCCATACCCTGTGCACGTTAAAGAACACGCTGGATGGCCTTGACGGGAGGCTACCATCTGTCTCCCAACAGCTGTTCCAGTGGGTCCCCTCCTCCAACCTTCTCTGAGCCTTCGGGGTCCTTGTGGCCTGGCCATTTAGCCCACGGTGTGCAAAAAAGGGCCGCTCAGAGGTAAAACAACCCAACCCAACCCAGGTTGAAAGGGGCTGGGGTGGCTCAGTCGGTAGCGCGCCAGGCTCGTAATATGCAGTTCCCAGGTTGAAAGGGCCTGGGGTGGCTCAGTCGGTAGCGCGCCAGGCTCCTAATATGCAGTTCCCGTGTTAATAGGGGCGGGGTGGCTCGGTCGGTGGCGCGTCAGGCTCATAATCCGCAGTTCCCAGGTTGATAGGGGCGGTTGTGGCTCAGTCGTGGCGCGCCAGGCTCGTAATCTGCAGTTCCCAGGTACGAGTTCCAGCTGGGTCATCGTTGAGATTTATCTCCGCAAAACTTCCCGCCCTGCCCACGGTCAGTAGGGAGCACCGATGGGCTTGGAAAGGCCGCCGTCCGTCGGATGTGACGTTAAGCTGTGGCTCCGTGTGCTGGAGAGAGCCATACCCTGTGTACATTGAAGAACACGCTGGATGGCCTTGACGGGAGGCAACCATCTGTCTTCCAACAGCTGTTCCAGTGGGTCCCCTCCCCCAACCTTCTCTGAGTCTTCGGAGTCCTTGTGATCTGGTCATTTAGCCCATGGTGTGCAAAAAAGTGCCGCTCAGAGGTAAAAACAACCCCATCCAGAATGAAAAAGCCACCTTCCATCTAATGGAACGTTAAGCCCCTTGACTGAAGAGCATGAATAAATTAGAGAATATGCTTAATGACCTTGACGGGAGGCTACCATCTGCATTGACTGGAGTCTAACAGCTATCCAGCAAGTCCCCTTCTTTCAACCTTCATTCAGCCCTTGGGGTCAATGAAAGGTGGAATGAAGGTCAAAGAGGCAACCATCTGTATCCTAACAGTTACCCAGTGGGTCCCATTCCTCAACTTTCACTGAGCCCTTGAGGTCCCTGTGAGCTGGCCACTTAGTCCGTTGTGAACACAAAACTGCCGCTTAGAGGCAAAACAACGAACTCTGTGCACTTTAAAGAACACACTGGATGGTCTTGACAAGAGTCTTGTACAGTCTCTCAAAAAAATATTCAAACACTATGGTTGATTACAGAATTCAGAAAAAAATATCTGGCAACGGATTTTTTTTTTAGAAATTAGTGATCTGACTACCTTCGTGTCACGTGAAACAACGACGGTTGCCAGATCATTAATTTCCAAAAAAAAAAATCCGTTGCCAGATATTTTTTTCTGAATTCTGTAATCAACCATAGTGTTCGGATATTTTTTTGAGCGACTGTACACTGTCGTGGTGAAGTACAGGTAAAGCAACTGAACCATGTCAATATCTTTCCTAATTTAAGTAATCTAATTATTATCGAGTTAATCCATGGCCCCGAGTGGTTAGCGCTCTTGGCTACTGATCTAAGGGACCCGAGTTCGAGTCCCGGGTAAGGCATGGACGTTCGTGTTGTTTTTCTGCTGAGGTCCTGCCATCCTCTCAGACCTTCTACTCTGGCATATAAACTGGCAGGCTCCTGTCAGACCTCTGTGTCAAGCAGCTGCTTGAGGGGGTATTTATTTATTTATTTATATTTATTTATATTAACTGAGATCATTTGCAAAACGACTGCATCAATAAATATCTCAATCCTTAAATTTCCATTTTTGAATTCAGTTTCGTATCTTGTCTCGTATTCTCATAAGTTTCGTAATTCCTATAATGAGAGAATAAATTTCGATGAAGAAAAAAATATTTCTCTACTCTAACTAAGAATTCTCTTACTCTAACGGATGAATCAGCAAACGGTGCCAAAAGCTGCAAATAGTGATTTTCTTTTGGCGCATCATAGGACTGTTGCCTAGCAACCACTGCTACCATCTTGGATCGATGTCTTGAACAGAATTCTCCCGATGACGTCGGCTGCTGCTATAGCTTTAACGAGTGAATGTGTATTTACGTCAAAGTCTTAAAAACGCGATCGCCTCTCTCTGAAAATAAATATCTACGCAATAAATAATGCCCCTTACGCTTTGTAAGCAACGGTGTGTTTTTATTTTATTGTTATTACGAAAATTGATTTCTTTTTTACCACAGGAATTTTTATTTTGGAAAAGAAATTGACTCAGCGGTTCGGATTATAATCTGGAAGAGAAGCCTCGAAGATGAAAGAACTTCTTGGGTTGGGTTGTTTTACCTCTGAGCGGCACTTTTTTGCACACCATGGGCTAAATGGCCAGGTCACATGGATCCTGAAGGCTGGGGAAGGTTGGGGTAGGGGACCCACTGGAACAGCTGTTGGGAGACAGATGGTAGCCTCCCGTCAACCCAATCCAGCGTGTTCTTTAACGTTCGGTTGTTTTACCTCTTAGCGCCACTTTTTTCCACACCATGGGCTAAATGGCCAGGTAACATGGACCCCGAAGGCTCAGAGAAGGTTGGGGGAGGGGGCCCACTGGAACAACTGTTGGGAGACAGATGGTAGCCTCCCGTCAAGGCCATCCAGCGTGTTCTTTAACGTGCACAGGGTATGGTTCTCCCGCACACGGGGAACACGGCTTAACGTCCCATCCGACGGACGGCGGCCTTTCCAAGCCCATCGGTGTCCCCTACTGACCGTGGGCAGGGCGGGGAGTTTTGCGGAGATAAATCTCAACGCTGACCCAGCTGGGACTCGAACCTGGGAACTACAGATTACGAGTCTGGTGCGCTACCGACTGAGCCACCCCCGCCCCTAATCTGGAAGAGAATCCTCGAAGATGAAAGAACTTCTTGTATTTGATCTAAATAAAGAGATAAATCAGTATCAATATTAAAGAACGTTGACCTTATCTGTTGTATTTTATTAGTAAGAGTTTTTAGCGAGTGCTTTAATAATCACAATTAAACTACGAATGGTGAACTGTAGAAACTGTGAATGGAAATACACATCCAAATCTACCTACCATTCAAAATAAGTTTTCTTTGAAAAAACGCTGCTGATGATAAATCGAAGATCTCAATTAAATCTCTCTAAATATACAGGGTGAATCTGAAAAAGTGGGCAAAACTTTACGGGGTGGTAGAACGCAGCTATACGAGCAATATTCGTCATAGAATGTATGGTCGGAACGCAAGCGGTGAGAAGTTAAAAGGTAGTTTTCCACTGTCACATTTAAAGAATGAACACAAGAAGGAGAGGAGATACTTCAGAAAACATTTTATTAACAGGAATGTAATTGAGGTACATGCTCACAAAGTGCATATCCGCCATTTCGTGGTTAGTATAACCAGCCATCCTCTCGGCAATCCACGGTAGAAATGCCGTTGGGTGCGAGCACCGACCCTTTTATACCATTTCCAACGCCACCTAGCGGCTCGCCGTTTGCGTTCCGCCCATACTTTCTATGACGAATATTGCTCGTATAGCTGCGTTCTACCACCCCGTAAAGTTTTGCCCACTTTTTCAGATTCACCCTGTATATATATTTTCCAATATTCGTTTAATAATTTAAGAGTTATTAAAGCTGAAACATTTAACTGTACAGTCGCTCAAAAAAATATCCGAACACTATGGTTGATTACAGAATTCAGAAAAAATATCTGGCAACGACTTTTTAGAAATGAGTGATCTGGCAGTCTTCGTGTCAGTGACACGAAGGTTGCCAGATCACTAATTCCTAAAAAAAGTACCATAGTGTTCCAGATCACTATGGTGTTAAGAACAACCATAGTGTTCGGGTATTTTTTTTGAGCGACTGTAGGTGGTCATATTATTTTGATACTAGATCGTGTGGGCTCACTCACGGAAATATTGAGCGTGTGCAGTTACCGTTCACAGCAAACTGGAGCGTGTGCAGTAACTGCACACGCTCCAGTTTGCTGTGAACGGTAACTGGAGCGTGTACAGTTGCTGTACACGCTCCAGATATTTTTCCTGAATTCTGTAATCACGTGACACGAAGGTTGCCAGATCACGCATTTCTAAAAGAAATCGTTGCCAGAAATTTTTTTCTGAATTCTGTAATCAACCATTTTTTTTTATACCCCTCAAGCAGCTGCTTGCCACAGAGGTCTGACAGGAGCCTGTCAGTTTATATGCCATAGTAGAAGGATCTGAGAGGATGGCAGGACCTCAGCAGAAAAACGAAACACACATCCATGCCTTACCCGGGGCTCGAACCCAGGTCCCTTAGATCAGTAGCCAAGCGCGCTAACCACTCGGCCATGGGACGGCATAGTGTTCGGATATTTTTTGAGCAACTGTACCTTTTGCTAGTCATGAAAATTTACTCAAAAGATGAAACACAACTGTCATAACAAATTGTTCAATAAAATAAATTAAATATTTGAAATTTCTGTAACGATTTTTTAAATCAGTGTCGGGCTGGGAACAGGAAGCATTTGGGTAAACAATGGGAAGACTGTGATACTGGGAAGTTGGGGGCGGGGGTGGCTCAGTTGGTAGCGCGCCAGGCTCGTAATCTGTAGTTCCCAGGTTCGAGTCCCAGCTGGGTCAGCGTTGAGATTTATCTCCGCAAAATTCCCCGCCCTGCCCACGGTCAGTAGGGGACACCGATGGGCTTGGTAAATGCCGCCGTCCGTTGGATGGGACGTTGTACGGGAGATCCATACCCTGTGCACTTTAAAGAACACGCTGGATGGCCTTGACGGGAGGCTACCATCTGTCTCCCAACAGCTGTTCCAGTGGGTCCCCTCCCCCAACCTTCTCTGAGCCATCGGGGTCCATGTGACCTGGCCATTTAGCCCATGGTGTGCAAAAAAGTGCCTCTCAGAGGTAAAACTACCCAACTCAACCCAACTGGGAAGTTGAGGTTTGCACAGTCTTTACACACCCAGTAGCCATTTTATTAGGTAAAGGTCCAAGTTATATCAATAGTAACTTCGATGCAAGAATAAATAACCTTTTAAATAAGCTCTTTATGTAAAAATGTGACTCAAGATGATTTGAAGATCGGAATCAAATCTATTGAAATCTCTACTTTAATATCAACAATGAAAGTTCAAATAATTGTTCTGAAAAGTTAATAAAAACGAGTTAAAAAGAAACCAATAACCGTTATGCTAAAGTTCACTAACACGTTTATGAGTTTGTTTAGCATTTCGCGAAATAATTATGTTAATTTTCGCTAGATTTGAATGTTTTTTTTTTTTTCAGAAAGTGCTAACTTGCTAATTGTTAACTTCCATATCTCTTTAAATGCTGAGAAGATATTGTTGAAAAACGAGATTGAAATAGATTTGATTGCTCTTTAAATTATTTTCAGTCAATTGAAGAAATATCTCGATGTCTTTGTTCAGCTCTCCAGGAAGGTATCACTCGTACTTTTTTCGATGTCATCAAGTGTTGGGTTGTTTTACCTCTAAGCGGCACATTTTTTGTACACCATGGGCTAAATGGCCAGGTCACAAGGACCCCGAAGGCTCAGAGAAGGTTGGGGGAGGAGACCCACTGGATCAGCTGTTGGGAGACAGATGGTAGCCTCCCGTCAAGGCCATCCAGCATGTTATTTAATGCTGGGTTGTTTTACCTCTAAGCGGCACATTTTTTGTACACCATGGGCTAAATGGCCAGGTCATAAGAACCCCGAAGGCTCAGAGAAGGTTGGGGGAGGAGACCCACTGGAACAGCTGTTGGGAGACAGATGGTAGCCTCCCGTCAAGGCCATCCAGCATGTTATTTAATGCTGGGTTGTTTTACCTCTAAGCGGCACATTTTTTGTACACCATGGGCTAAATGGCCAGGTCATAAGAACCCCGAAGGCTCAGAGAAGGTTGGGGGAGGAGACCCACTGGAACAGCTGTTGGGAGACAGATGGTAGCCTCCCGTCAAGGCCATCCAGCATGTTATTTAATGCTGGGTTGTTTTACCTCTAAGCGGCACTTTTTGGCACACCATGGGCTAAATGGCCAGGTCACAAGAACCCCGAAGGCTCAGAGAAGGTTGGGGGAGGAGACCCACTGGAACAGCTGTTGGGAGACAGATGGTAGCCTCCCGTCAAGGCCATCCAGTGTGTTCTTTAACATGCACAGTGTGTAGGAGACCGTCCGTCGGATGGGACGTTATAAACCGTGGCCCTCGTGTGAGGGAGAGTGTGTAACGTGCATACTCTCCCTCATAAGAGGCCACGGTTTAACATTCCATCCGACGGACGGCAGCCTTTCCAAGCCCATCGGGGTCCTCTACTGACCGTTGGCAGGGCAGGGAATTTTACAGAGATAAATATCAACGCTGGCCCAGCTAGAACTCGAACCTGGGAACTACAGATCACGAGCCTAGCGCGCTACCGACCAAGCCACCCCCGTCCCTTGTCATCAAGGAGGTAGTGGGTTCGTATCCCACCCCCGGCTGAAAACAGTTTTTCCTCTGAAATTGATATCGACGTTAAACTAAGAGTAATATAAGAGTAATACTAAGAGTAATGATATCGTTAGTCACATTTCTTAATAAAAAGCTTTTTTGAGAAGTTACCATCTCCGCATCTGAATAACTATTGGCATAGCATGCGATTATACCTAATAAAAAGGCTGCTGAGTGTTTCATAAGTTAATGACCCATCAATCCTCTGCCGATCAGCCAATTATCGACGAAAACTGATGACGTACGACAATTTCACTCGGTCACATCCATCAACATGATCTCAAGTAGGGCGGGGGTGGCTCAGTCGGTAGCGCGCCAGGCTCGTAATCTGTAGTTCCCAAGTTCGAGTCCCAGCTGGGTCAGCGTTGAGATTTATCTCCGCAAAACTCCCCGCTCTGCCACGGTCAGTAGGGGACACCGATGGGCTTGGGAAGGCCGCCGTCCGTCGGATGGAACGTTAAGCCGTGGCCCCGTGTGCGGGAGAGCCATACCCTATACACGTTAAAGAACACGCTGGATGGCCTTGACGGGAGGCTACCATCTGTCTCCCAACAGCTTTTCCAGTGGGTCCCCTCCCCCAACCTTCTCTGAGCCTTCGGGGTCCATGTGACCTGGCCATTTAGCCCATGGTGTTCAAAAAAGTGCCGCTCAGAGGTAAAACAACACAACGTTAAAGAACACGCTGGATGGCCTTAACGGGAGGCTACCATCTGTCTCCCAACAGCTTTTCCAGTGGGTCCCCTCCCCCAACCTTCTCTGAGCCTTCGGGGTCCTTGTGACCTGGCCATTTAGCCCATGGTGTGCAAAAAAGTGCCGCTCAGAGGTAAAACAACCCAACCGTTTTTTAAGCTTTAAAATGAGTTTATCTTCAGTGTAGTGATTGATATGTTGATATGACTGAATCTTGTTGATAAGTGTTTAATTTTCGTTAAGAATCCAAAATGCATTTTTCATTTCCCTTAACTGTTCTCCACTCCGTTTGAGTATGCAGTCCTTCTGACCATCATAGCCAACTGCATCGTGCTAGCTTTGGAAGAGCATCTACCCAATCAAGACAGAACACCATTAGCACAAAAATTAGTAAGTCAATTTTTTTGTCTCATTTTTATACAGTAGAAATTGTTTTTTGTACCGAAATATGGAGTGCTAAAAAAATAATTCCATAAATTTCCCGGAGATGTACAGTCCCTCAAAAACATATCCGAACACTATGGTCGATTACAGAATTCAGAAAAAAAATCTGACAACGATTGTTTTTAGAAATTAGGGATCTGGCAACCTTTGTTTGTCACGTGACACGAAGGTGTCCAGATCACTAATTTCTAAAAAAAAAAATCGTTGCCAGATATTTTTTCTGAATTCTGTAATCAAATATAGTGTTCGGATATTTTTTCCAGCGCCTGTACAGAGCATCCTTTCTTTCGTATCTGATGTACAGCTAGTGATCAGGTGACTGGGAAATATCTACTTTGATTTGTGAATCGGTTTTAGAATGTCCATTTGGTTTATCAGTTACGTATTTATGATTGTCAGAATTGAACACCACTATGCTGAAGATCAGCATAGTGGTGTTCAATCAGCATAGTGTATATAATCTGTTCAATCAGCATAGTGTATATAATCTGTTCAATCAGCATAGTGTATATAATCTGTTCAATCAGCATAGTGTATATAATCTGTTCAATCAGCATAGTGTATATAATCTGTTCAATCAGCATAGTGTATATAATCTGTTCAATCAGCATAGTGTATATAATCTGTTCAATCAGCATAGTGTATATAATCTGTTCAATCAGCATAGTGTATATAATCTGTTCAATCAGCATAGTGCATATAATCCGCGTAAACGTTTTGCCTTAGTTATTAAATCAATTCATTTATAATCTGTTTATTTATTACGATTTCACGCTCAAATTGTCAAATATTGAAATATAACTAAAAATTTGTAATAGTATCCAATTGTTAGTTTCCAAACAATTTCTTTTTTAAGTGTGACACTGGAGAGGGAGAAGAAAATGTTAGCTATTCTCATGAATCATTTTCTGAAAAGTATACTATACACTGTAGACATATATATATATAACCACAACACAGAAAATAAACTGTACTGTATTAGATGCAGTACCAAGTGTCAATAACAACTCATAAAGAACTCCTTAAACAAGCTTTTTATGAAAAAAAAAATGTAACTGAAGATAATTTAAAGATCTCAATGAAATCTCTTTTCAGTCTCGATGTTCAAAGATATTCTTTCGGTATTTAAAGAGTTTAAGGAAGTTAAAACATTTAACATTAGCTCGCTATGCAAAAAAAATCAATATTAGATAAAATAAATACCCCTTCAAGCAGCTGCTTGCCACAGAGGTCTGGCAGGAGCCTGTTAGTTAATAATGCCAGAGTAGGTCTGAGAGGATGGCAACATTAGCATTATTATTAAGTGAACTGCTAAAAATATTATTACACGTTACCTAATTAAAGTTTAGTAAAACGATTATTGCTTTTGTTTTAACTTCTTTTTATTAACTTTTCAGAGAAATTATATAAACTAGCATTGTTGTTATTAAATACACCTATCCCTCGAATTACACGATACTCAGTTCACACAATTTTGGCTTTGCACGGTCAAAACATGCAACCAGTTTCGATTTACACGGTACTGACTGAGACGTACATAGAAACAAAGGGGCGGGGGCGGGGGTGGCTCAGTCGGTAGCGCGCCAGGCTCGTAATCTGTAGTTCCCAGGTTCGAGTCCCAGCTGGGTCAGCGTTGAGATTTATCTCCACAAAAAATCCCCGTCCTGCCCACGGTCAGTAGGGGACACCGATGGGCTTGGAAAGGCCGCCGTCCGTCGGATGGGACGTTAAGCCGTGGCCCCGTGTGCGGGAGAGCCATACCCTGTGCACGTTAAGAACACACTGGATGGCCTTGACGGGAGGCTACCATCTGTCTCCCAACAGCTGTTCCAGTGGGTGTCCTCCCCCAACCTTCTCTGAGCCTTTTGGGGTCCATGTGACCTGGCCATTTAGCCCATGGTGTACAAAAACGTGCCGCTCAGAGGTAAAACAACCCAACCCATAGAAAGAAAATCTCAGTCAGTACCGTGTAAATAGAAACTGGTTGCATTTTTGACCGTGCAAAGCCAAAATTGTGTGAACTGAGTACCGCGTAAATCGAGGGATAGGTGTATTCTAATTTGCGTAACTCTCTAAATACCAAACGAATATCGCTGAAAAATTAGATTTAATAAGACTCAATCATTAAATCATTTTCAGCCACATTTTTTCATAAAAACAAAGCTTATTTAAGAAGTTCTTTATTCTTGTATCTGAGTTAATATTGATATAACAATGGCACTGTACCTAATAAAGTGAAGGTTGAGTATATATTAAGTAACGATATTGTTATGAATTAAACAGATGGAAATCGAGCGTGAGTGCAAAATAATATTTAGCAACAATAATTATAAAATAATGTAATTTATTGCAAAAATATGAATGAAAACATTTGTATAAACTAAATTCAACCGACACAAAAAGCTTCATCAGTATGAAAATAAATCTTCAGAAAAACTTAGTACCTTATCACTATTCCTACAAAGAGTTCTTCCCTATATAATTCTTACTATCTCCACTTAAAGCATAAAATAAAGCTTTTCACAACACTAGGTAAGGGGCACAATCATATTTGTGAACCAACCTTTCAAGAAGGGGGCGGGGGTGGCTCAGTCGGTAGCACGCCAGGCTCGTAATCTGTACTTCCCAGGTTCGAGTCCCAGCTGGATCAGTGTTGAGATTGATATCCGCAAAATTCCCCGCCCTGCCCACGGTCAATAGGGGACACCGATGGGCTTGAAAAAGCAGCTGTCCGTCGTATGTGACGTTAAGCCGTTGCTCCGTGTGTGGGAGAGACATATCCTGTGCACGTTAAAGAACACACTGGATGGCCTTGACGGGAGGCTACCATCTGTCCCCCAACAGCTGTTCCAGTGGGTTCCCTCCCCCAACCTTCTCTGAGTCTTCGGGGTCCATGTGACCTGGCCATTTAGCCCATGGTGTGCAAAAAAGTGCCGCTCAGAGGTAAAACAACCCAACATTAAAGAACACGCTGGATGGCCTTGACGGGTTGTTGGGTTGGGTTGATTTACCTCTGAGCGGCACTTTTTTGCACACCATGGGCTAAATGGCCAGGTCACAAGGACCCCGAAGGCTCAGAGAAGGTTGGGGGAGGGGACCCACTGGAACAGCTGTTGGGAGACAGATGGTAGCCTCCCGTCAAGGCCATCCAGCGTGTTCTTTAACGTGCACAGTGTATGGCTCTCCCGCACACGGGGCAATGGCTTAACGTCCCATCCGACGGACGGCTGCCTTTCCAAGCCCATCGGTGTCCCCTACTGACTGTGGGCAGGGCGGGGAATTTTGCGGAGATAAATCTCAACGCTGACCCAGCTGGGACTCGACCCTGGGAACTACAGATTACGAACCTGGCGCGCTACCGACTGAGCCACCCCTGCCCCAGGCCTTGAAGGGAGGCTACCATCTGTCTCCCAACAGCTGTTCCAGTGGGTTCCTTCCCCCAACCTTCTCTGAGCCTTCGGGGTCCATGTGACCTGGCCATTTAGCCCATGGTGTGCAAAAAAGTGCTGTTCAGAGGTGAAACAACCCAACGTTAAAAAACACGCTGGATGGCCTTGACGAGAGGCTACCATCTGTCTCCCAATAGCCGTTCCAGTGGGTCCCCTCCCCCAACCTTCTCTGAGCCTTCGGGGTCCATGTGACCTGGCCATTTAGCCCATGGTGTGCAAAAAAGTGCCGCTCAGAGGTGAAACAACCCAACGTTAAAAAACACGCTGGATGGCCTTGACGAGAGGCTACCATCTGTCTCCCAATAGCCGTTCCAGTGGGTCCCCTCCCCCAACCATCTCTGAGCCTTCAGGGTCCATGTGACTTGGCTATTTAGCCCATGGTGTGCAAAAATGTGCCGTTCACAGGTAAATCAACCCAACCCAACAACCCGTCAGGGCCATCCATCCCAACCCTTCAAGAATAACCTTACCAATTCCTAAACAAACTAAATAACTATGCAACAAATGACTTCTTTCAAAGGTTTAATCATCAAATACTCCAAAACTGGGGGCTAAGTATACTGGTTTCTCAGAACCAATTCTTTTCAGATGTTGATCACGACGCACAAGAGGGTGAAATCTTTTTCTTACTCGTTCACTAACAAGGATCCACACTAATAAACATATTTAACCTCACACACCACATAAAAACATTTCTCCTGTATTCTCTAGTGCACAGACTAAAACTACGTTTTCTTCTTCTTTTTCTTACTCGTTCACTAACAAGGATCCACACTAATAAACTTATTTAACCTCACACACCACGTAAAAACATTTCTCCTGTATTCTCTAGTGCACAGACTAAAACTACGTTTTCTTCTTCTTTTTCTTACTCGTTCACTAACAAGGATCCACACTAATATTTAACCTCACACACCACATAAAATCATTTCTCCTTTATTCTCTAGTGCACAAACTAAAACTACGTTTTCTTCTTCTTTTTCTTACTCGTTCACTAACAAGGATCCAAACTAATAAACTTATTTAACCTCACACACCACATAAAAACATTTCTCCTGTATTCTCTAGTGCACAGACTAAAACTACGTTTTCTTCTTCTTTTTCTTACTCGTTCACTAACAAGGATCCACACTAATATTTAACCTCACACACCACATAAAATCATTTCTCCTTTGTTCTCTAGTGCACAAACTAAAACTACGTTTTCTTCTTCTTTTTCTTACTCATTCACTAACAAGGATCCAAACTAATAAACTTATTTAACCTCACACACCACATAAAAACATTTCTCCTGTATTCTCTAGTGCACAGACTAAAACTACGTTTTCTTCTTCTTTTTCTTACTCGTTCACTAACAAGGATCCACACTAATAAACGTATTTAACCTCACACACCACATAAAAACATTTCTCCTGTATTCTCTAGTGCACACACTAAAACTACGTTTTCTTCTTTTTCTTACTCGTTCACTAACAAGGATCCACACTAATAAACTTATTTAACCTCACACACCACATAAAAACATTTCTCCTGTATTCTCTAGTGCACAGACTAAAACGACGTTTTCTTCTTCTTTTTCTTACTCGTTCACTAACAAGGATCCACACTAATAAACTTATTTAACCTCACACACCACATAAAAACATTTCTCCCTTATTCTCTAGTGCACAGACTAAAACTACGTTTTCTTCTTCTTTTTCTTACTCGTTCACTAACAAGGATCCACACTAATAAACTTATTTAACCTCACACACCACATAAAAACATTTCTCCTGTATTCTCTAGTGCACAGACTAAAACTACGTTTTCTTCTTCTTTTTCTTACTCGTTCACTAACAAGGATCCACACTAATAAACTTATTTAACCTCACACACCACATAAAAACATTTCTCCTTTATTCTCTAGTGCACAGACTAAAACTACGTTTTCTTTTTCTTTTTCTTACTCGTTCACTAACAAGGATCCACACTAATAAACTTATTTACCTCACACACCACATAAAAACATTTCTCCTGTATTCTCTAGTGCACAGACTAAAACTACGTTTTCTTCTTCTTTTTCTTACTCGTTCACTAACAAGGATCCACACTAATAAACTTATTTAACCTCACACACCACATAAAAACATTTCTCCTGTATTCTCTAGTGCACAGACTAAAACTACGTTTTCTTCTTCTTTTTCTTACTCGTTCACTAACAAGGATCCACACTAATAAACTTATTTAACCTCACACACCACATAAAAACATTCTCTAGTGCACACACTAAAACTACGTTTTCTTCTTCTTTTTCTTACTCGTTCACTAACAGGGATCCACACTAATAAACTTATTTAACCTAACACAACACATAAAAACATTTCTCCTTTATTCTCTAGTGCACAGACTAAATCTACGTTTTCTTCTTCTTTTTCTTACTCGTTCACTAACAAGGATCCACACTAATAAACTTATTTAACCTCACACACCACATAAAAACATTTCTCCTGTATTCTCTAGTGCACAGACTAAAACTACGTTTTCTTCTTCTTTTTCTTACTCGTTCACTAACAAGGATCCACACTAATATTTAACCTCACACACCACATAAAATCATTTCTCCTTTATTCTCTAGTGCACAAACTAAAACTACGTTTTCTTCTTCTTTTTCTTACTCGTTCACTAACAAGGATCCAAACTAATAAACTTATTTAACCTCACACACCACATAAAAACATTTCTCCTGTATTCTCTAGTGCACAGACTAAAACTACGTTTTCTTCTTCTTTTTCTTACTCGTTCACTAACAAGGATCCACACTAATAAACGTATTTAACCTCACACACCACATAAAAACATTTCTCCTGTATTCTCTAGTGCACACACTAAAACTACGTTTTCTTCTTTTTCTTACTCGTTCACTAACAAGGATCCACACTAATAAACTTATTTAACCTCACACACCACATAAAAACATTTCTCCTGTATTCTCTAGTGCACAGACTAAAACGACGTTTTCTTCTTCTTTTTCTTACTCGTTCACTAACAAGGATCCACACTAATAAACTTATTTAACCTCACACACCACATAAAAACATTTCTCCCTTATTCTCTAGTGCACAGACTAAAACTACGTTTTCTTCTTCTTTTTCTTACTCGTTCACTAACAAGGATCCACACTAATAAACTTATTTAACCTCACACACCACATAAAAACATTTCTCCTGTATTCTCTAGTGCACAGACTAAAACTACGTTTTCTTCTTCTTTTTCTTACTTGTTCACTAACAAGGATCCACACTAATAAACTTATTTAACCTCACACACCACATAAAAACATTTCTCCTTTATTCTCTAGTGCACAGACTAAAACTACGTTTTCTTTTTCTTTTTCTTACTCGTTCACTAACAAGGATCCACACTAATAAACTTATTTAACCTCACACACCACATAAAAACATTTCTCCTGTATTCTCTAGTGCACAGACTAAAACTACGTTTTCTTCTTCTTTTTCTTACTCGTTCACTAACAAGGATCCACACTAATAAACTTATTTAACCTCACACACCACATAAAAACATTTCTCCTGTATTCTCTAGTGCACAGACTAAAACTACGTTTTCTTCTTCTTTTTCTTACTCGTTCACTAACAAGGATCCACACTAATAAACTTATTTAACCTCACACACCACATAAAAACATTCTCTAGTGCACACACTAAAACTACGTTTTCTTCTTCTTTTTCTTACTCGTTCACTAACAGGGATCCACACTAATAAACTTATTTAACCTAACACAACACATAAAAACATTTCTCCTGTATTCTCTAGTGCACACACTAAAACTACGTTTTCTTCTTCTTTTTCTTACTCGTTCACTAACAAGGATCCACACTAATAAACTTATTTAACCTCAAACACCACATAAAAACATTTCTCCTGTATTCTCTAGTGCACACACTAAAACTACGTTTTCTTCTTCTTTTTCTTACTCGTTCACTAACAAGGATCCACACTAATAAACTTATTTAACCTCAAACACCACATAAAAACATTTCTCCCTTATTCTCTAGTGCACAGACTAAAACTACGTTTTCTTCTTCTTTTTCTTACTCGTTCACTAACAAGGATCCACACTAATAAACTTATTTAACCTCACACACCACATAAAAACATTTCTCCTGTATTCTCTAGTGCACAGACTAAAACTACGTTTTCTTCTTCTTTTTCTTACTCGTTCACTAACAAGGATCCACACTAATAAACTTGTTTAACCTCACACACCACATAAAAACATTTCTCCTTTATTCTCTAGTGCACAGACTAAAACTACGTTTTCTTCTTCTTTTTCTTACTCGTTCACTAACAAGGATCCACACTAATAAACTTATTTAACCTCACACACCACATAAAAACATTTCTCCTGTATTCTCTAGTGCACAGACTAAAACTACGTTTTCTTCTTCTTTTTCTTACTCGTTCACTAACAAGGATCCACACTAATAAACTTATTTAACCTCACACACCACATAAAAACATTTCTCCTGTATTCTCTAGTGCACAGACTAAAACTACGTTTTCTTCTTCTTTTTCTTACTCGTTCACTAACAAGGATCCACACTAATAAACTTATTTAACCTCACACACCACATAAAAACATTTCTCCTGTATTCTCTAGTGCACACACTAAAACTACGTTTTCTTCTTCTTTTTCTTACTCGTTCACTAACAAGGATCCACACTAATAAACTTATTTAACCTCACACACCACATAAAAACATTTCTCCTGTATTCTCTAGTGCACAGACTAAAACTACGTTTTCTTCTTCTTTTTCTTACTCGTTCACTAACAAGGATCCACACTAATAAACTTATTTAACCTCACACACCACATAAAAACATTTCTCCTTTATTCTCTAGTGCACAGACTAAAACTACGTTTTCTTCTTCTTTTTCTTACTCGTTCACTAACAAGGATCCACACTAATTAATAAACTTATTTAACCTCAAACACCACATAAAAACATTTCTCCTTTATTCTCTAGTGCACAGACTAAAACTACGTTTTCTTCTTCTTTTTCTTACTCGTTCACTAACAAGGATCCACACTAATAAACTTATTTAACCTCACACACCACATAAAAACATTTCTCCTTTATTCTCTAGTGCACAGACTAAAACTACGTTTTCTTCTTCTTTTTCTTACTCGTTCACTAACAAGGATCCACACTAATTAATAAACTTATTTAACCTCACACACCACATAAAAACATTTCTCCTTTATTCTCTAGTGCACAGACTAAAACTACGTTTTCTTCTTCTTATTCTTACTCGTTCACTAACAAGGATCCACACTAATAAACTTATTTAACCTCGCACACCACATAAAAACATTTCTCCTTTATTCTCTAGTGCACAGACTAAAACTACGTTTTCTTCTTCTTTTTCTTACTCGTTCACTAACAAGGATCCACACTAATAAACTTATTTAACCTCACACACCACATAAAAACATTTCTCCTTTATTCTCTAGTGCACAGACTAAAACTACGTTTTCTTCTTCTTTTTCTTACTCGTTCACTAACAAGGATCCACACTAATAAACTTATTTAACCTCACACACCACATAAAAACATTTCTCCTGTATTCTCTAGTGCACAGACTAAAACTACGTTTTCTTCTTCTTTTTCTTACTCGTTCACTAACAAGGATCCACACTAATAAACTTATTTAACCTCACACACCACATAAAAACATTTCTCCTGTATTCTCTAGTGCACAGACTAAAACTGCGTTTTCCTTCACACTAACTAATTCTCCCTAATTGCCACTCCCTTATCCCCTACTTTTCAGTTTATTCAACGCTCGAAGTGGTTAGTGACGTAATTCTGACGCTGAAGTAAACGCGAGCATCAAAATGATACATCACGTCATACGTTCATTGTAGCAGGTTCATCTGTCGTAACAATACGTATAGAAAACTTTTAATTCGTACTGTACAGTTTTTTTCACTTCATTAACCTGCATAGTACTTGATATAACTGTACATAAAACATTTTCTTGGATTTTTCTTTACAGGAACTTACGGAACCATACTTTTTAGCCATCTTTTGTGTAGAGTCTTCTTTAAAAATATTAGCTTTAGGCTTTGTACTTCACCCGGGGGCTTATCTACGCAATATTTGGAACATCATGGATTTCGTCGTTGTAGTTACAGGGTAAGTATCTGATTAGAGATTTATTTTCAGTCTTCTTAGTTCTTAAGTTCAAGTGGTGGTTTAGCATGTGATGACTGCAATAAGTCTTTCGCGAATTTTATGATTCACACTGAGTCTTTTTAAGAAATCAAAGTGTTCATATTTTGTCAGAGTTTTGTTTCCGTTATTGTTGATATTGTTTTTTAAATGATTCAAACTGTCCTGAGCAGTTGGAATCTATAATAAACAATCGTAGAGACTTGAAGGAAACGTAGGAAATATCTGTAAATTCGTTTCAAATAGAATTTGCCAACTCAAACTTAGTAGAGAACCGTTAGAAAAAATAATGTTCTTAAAGAATAGAAAGTAACGTCTGCACTTAAAAAAGTATATATACATTTATAATGAAATAATGAGTTGGGAAAAAATATTATATTTTAAAGGAATCGAGAAAATATCTTGATTAAAAAACAATACTCTGAATTGGCAAAATCGTTCAGTTATACACTTAAAAACTGTTAAGTAAAAAAAAATAATGGAAATAAGTCAGATTCTGTATATTGATGATTTTTTTTTATGAGACGTAAGTTCTTTCAGAATGAGCCACGGGTTTGGATGAGCCTAGTTTAAAACATAAAGGTGAAATTACAGAATCGTTATCTATACATGAAAATCATCTGCGATAAAAATCTACTGTTATTTGTAATGAAATGTCTGAAAACAATTTCACTTTAAATTCACTCTTATTCTTGCATTTTATTGTTTCTGCCTTTTAACCAAGAATAATTTGAAACAAAACAAGATTTAATTCTGAAATAAAATGTGTTCATTTTATGTTCTGGGTTTACGCTATCTTTTTACACATTTTTTCTTTTATGCTTTAGAAATGAAAATCTGGGCTATAATTTTGATCGAATATTAAATGTAATAGCATCTTTAGTGTCAGTTTTTCTAAAAGTTCACTCTCATTTTAATTTTATTTTCTTAGTAACGAATTTCATTTGTAAAATGTTATGCATCCAAATTGATGTTCTATTTTAATTAGAAAAGTATTGAATGTGCTAAATGATTATGTAACATTATATCCCCGAGTATTATATTTTGTAACTGTACATTAATACAGAAACTAATTAATTTCTTGTTTCAGTTTTTAATTAAGCTTACCTCTTTTTTATGTTGTTTAATTTTTTTATTCTTAACGCGCAATGTTTTATAACATTTTTGTAAAAAAATTAATTTTCATAAAAAAAATCGATCATTAGGTACAGAATAAATTATTATTATTGAGAAGATAAATATTAGTATTTATCTAAAGGAGAATCGACGTGTGATGATGGACGCTTTGGTACCATTTAATCACAATATAGCAAACGTCAAAGTGTATGATATAAATATATAGAAAAAATCAAAGATTCAACTGAGGTGACTGCTTTAATTGAAACCTACTACAATTGCGAAAAATAATTAATCAGATTTATACAGGGGCGGGGGTGGCTCAGTCAGTAGCGCGCCAGTCTCGTAATCTGTAGTTCCCAGGTTCGAGTCCCAGCTGGGTCAGCGTTGAGATTTATCTCCGCAAAATTCCACGCCCTGCCCACGGTCAGTAGGGGACACCGATGGGCTTGGAAAGGCCGCCGTCCGTCGGATGGGACGTTAAGCCGTGGCCCCGTGTGCGGGAGAGCCATACCATGTGCACGTTAAAGAACACGCTGGATGGCCTTGACGGGAGGCTACCATCTGTCTCCCAACAGCTGTTCCAGTGGATCCCCTCAACCAACCTTCTCTGAGCCTTCGGGGTCCATGTGACCTGGCCATTTAGCCCATGGTGTGCAAAAAAGTGCCGCTCAGAGGTAAAACAACCCAACCCAGATTTATACAAAAGAAAATGAGAATGTTTCGTAAGAATTTTATTACCGTTTGGCAATAGAAAAGGACATTTGTAAAAATTATATCGCTTGGATGTGTAATTATTTTTAAAATAATAATACAAAGGAATCCGAATTTACTCCTAAATTAGTATTTGAGTCCAAAAAAGTATCTACATCTTTTTAAACTTTAAAGGATATTAATGAGGCATATGTACAGTCGCTCAAAAAAGTATCCGAACACTATGGTTGATTACAGAATTCAGAAAAAATACCTGGCAACGATTTTTTTAGAAATTAGTTATCTGGCAACCTTCGTGTCACGTGACACGAAAGTTGCCAGATCACTAACTTCTGAAAAAAATCGTTGCCAGATATTTTTTCTGAATTCTGTAATCAACCATAGTGTTCGGATACTTTTTTGAGCGACTGTATTTAATGAGTGTTTTCAATTAGACTAATATTATTAAGTGGCTATTTTTTTTTTTCATTTCATTTAAAAAAGGTCAAAGTTGCATTTTCAAAAGACACTTTTAATCATTAACTTTTCATGATATAATGAAACTTTATATATTCACTACGGTTCATGGTACTTTTCCCATACCCCAGCTGGAAAAATTATAGAGTTAGCAGTCAATAAAGTAAAAAAATTGCAGTAATGAAAATTTTCTGTTTCAATCAATATTATGACGTAGTAAGACCATTCATGTGCACGTGAACTTATCAGAACAGACGTTGCTAAGGCTTCTAGACATATCTGAGAAACTGATCTTCGGTTCCCATTCACTTCAATTTTTGATTCCAAAAAACGGTCATAACTGTCTACACTTACTGAGGTCCGGGCGTGGCCTAGCGATTAGCGACTCGGGCATCAGTCCAAATCCACGCAGCCCAGTGGCGACGCCCATAACTGAATCTCCTCGCTCAAGTGCAATAAGAACTGAAAGCAAAGCTACTTTTCGGTAGCTTATTGACGACGAAGACCATCCTCTGTTAGAAGAGACTGATGATTGGTCATGGGTGCATGAAGATGGGATTCACTCAGTCAGTAGAGCGCTGGGTTGGGTTGGGTTGTTTTACCTCTGAGCGGCACTTTTTTGCACACCATGGGCTAAATGGACAGGTCACATGGACCCCGAAGGCTCAGAGAAGGTTGGAGGAGGGGACCCACTGGAACAGCTGTTGGGAGACAGATGGTAGCCTCCCGTCAAGGCCATCCAGCGCGTTCTTTAACGTGCACAGGGTATGGCTCTCCCGCACACGGGGCCACGGCTTAACGTCCCATCTGACGGACGGCGGCTTTTCCAAGCCCATCGGTGTCCCCTACTGACTGTGGGCAGGGCGGAAATTTTGCGGAGATAAATCTCAACGCTGACCCAGCTGTGACTCGAACCTGGGAACTAGAGATTACGAGCCTGGCGCGCTACCGACTGAGCCACCTCCGCCCCCAGAGCGCTGGGACTCTTAGCCTAGGTTCGAATCCCCATTGTGAATGTATTGAAGTTTTCTGTTTTATCCTGACTCTACCCTCTAGGCTCGTAATCTGAGTTCCCATATTCGAGTCTCAACTGTTCCTGTGTAGAGAATTTTCTCCACTAAACCACTCCACTACCCACCCTACCACTCTAATAAGCTGACCCCGATGGGCTTGGAAGACTGCCATTCATCGGAGAGGACTTAGCCGTGGCGCTGTTTATAAGAGAGCAATACCCTGTGCACGGGGCGGGGGTGGCTCAGTCGGTAGCGCGCCAGGCTCGTAATCTGTAGTTCCCAGGTTCGAGCCCCAGCTGGGTCAGCGTTGAGATTTATCTCCGCAAAATTTCCCCGCCCTGCCCACTGTCAGTAGGGGACACCGATGGGCTTGGAATAGGGCGCCGTCCGTCGGATGGGACGTTAAGCCGTGGCCCCGTGTGCGGGAGAGCCATACCCTGTGCACGTTAAAGAACACGCTGGATGGCCTTGACGGGAGGCTACCATCTGTCTCCCAACAGCTGTTCCAGTGGGTCTCCTCCCCCAACCTTCTCTGAGCCTTCGGGGTCCATGTGACCTGGCCATTTAGCCCATGGTGTGGAAAAAAGTGGCGCTAAGAGGGTTGGGTTGTTGTTTTACCTCTGAGCGGCACTTTTTTGCACACCATGGGTTAAATGGCCAGGTCACATGGACCCCGAAGGCTCAGAGAAGGTTGGGGAAGGGGACCCACTGGAACAGCTGTTGGGAGACAGATGGTAGCCTCCCATCAAGGCCATCCAGCGTGTTCTTTAACGTGCACAGGGTATGGCTTTCCCGCACACGGGGCCACGGCTTAACGTCCCATCCGACGGACGGCGGCCTTTCCAAGCCCATCGGTGTCCCCTACTGACCGTGGGCAGGGCGGAGAATTATGCGGAGAGCGCTAAGAGGTAAAACAACCGAACGTTAAAGAACACGCTGGATGGCCTTGACGGGAGGCTACCATCTGTCTCCCAACAGCTCTTCCAGTGGGTCCCCTCCCCCAACCTTCTCTGAGCCTTCGGAGTCCATGTGACCTGGCGTTTAGCCCATGGTGTGCAAAAAAGTGCCGCTCTGAGGTAAAACAACCCAACTCTGTAAGGAAGGCGAGACCTCAGCAGAAAGAGAACACAAATATCCATGCCTTAACACAAGGGTCGAACCCAGGCATTCCTCATAAATAAAATTTTCGATCAATTTTCCGGGGGGAGGCAATGTCCTCTTTCCCCACCCCCTGCGAAACTCATGAAGACTCCGAAGGTTGGTTTCGAACGGCTTCTCTGACATATGAACCATCAAACCGTTTGATTTGTATTCGGTTAATTTACCCAAGATTTTAAAAGCGTCAGTGAAGTTGACTAATGACCACGAGAAGAAATTTTACTCAATGAAATTTTAAGAACATTATGGTCGAGAACAAATCGCAATTTATGAACTCCAGAAATTGGGCAAAAGTATACGCTTTTCTTATCAATAAGTGAATGCATATAAGTGTATTAGAACAACTTTTAGAAATATTAAGGTACAATATACAATATTGAAAACGATATATGGAAGAGAGTAAGTCAGAAAGTAAGGTTTCTGTTTTGTTCCATTGCCAAACTAACAAACATCTGGGTCTGTGCCACTACCTCACGTTAGGACCAAATAGTGTCACTAAATGGCAACAGTCATTACTGTTACACACTCGTGCTGTTAGGTGGAGAGGGACGGGGGTGGCTCAGTCGGTAGCGCGCTAGGCTCGTAATCTGTAGTTCCCAAGTTCGAGTCCCAGCTGAGTCAGCGTTGAGATTTATCTACGCAAAATTCCCCGCCCTGCCCACGGTCAGTAGGGGACATCGATGGGCTTGGAAAGGCCGCCGTCCATCGGATGGGACGTTAAGCCGTGGCCCCGTGTGCGGGAGAGCCATACCCTTTGCACGTTAAAGAACACGCTGGATGGCCTTGACGGAAGGCTACCATCTGTCTCCCAACAGCTATTCCAGTGAGTCCCCTCCCCCAACCTTCTCTGAGCCTTCGGGGTCCATGTGACCTGGCCATTTAGCCCATGGTCTGCAAAAAAGTGCCGCGCAGAGGTAAAACAACCCAAATGTTAGGTGGAGATTCGGAGCACTAATGGTGAAGGTTGGGTTGGGTTGTTTTACCTCTGAGCGGCACTTTTTTGCACACCATGGGCTAAATGGCCAGGTCACATGGACCCCGAAGGCTCAGAGAAGGTTGGGGGAGGGGACCCACTGGAACAGCAGTTGGGAGACATGGTAGTCTCCCGTCAAGGCCATCCAGCGTGTTCTTTAACGTGCACAGGGTATGGCTCTCCCACACAAGGGGTCACGGCTTAGCGTCCCATCCGACGGACGGCGGCCTTTCCAAGCTCATCAGTGTCACCTACTGACCGTGGGCGGGGCGGGGAATTTTGCGGAGATAAATCGCAACGCTGACCCAACTGGGACTCGAACCTGGGAACTACAGATTACGAGTCTGGCGCGCTACCGACTGAGCCACCCCCGTCCCCAATGGTAAAGGTACTTCACGTGTATACCAAACTGGAGATCCGATTTCTGCGGGGCACCGAGGACTCATCCGGTGGAACTCCATCGACAGATTATGACTGTGTATGGTTTGGAAGTCATGTCAGTGCTATACATGTAACGAAGTGGTCATGTGACTGTAATGGATGAGGATATCTGCAGCTGTTCATCATCCACAATATAATCCAGAGTTTTCACTTGTTTTAGAAGCTGAAGAAACATCTCTGAGGACGACGCATTCCATTGGATGACAAAAATTAGATTTAAGACAACACGAGGTGTTCTTATATCAACAGAGTTTCGATAAGCAGGTAGACCATTATGTCTACCTGCTTTCGTGGAAAATTAATATCTTTGGCTACTGATATAAGGGACCTGGGTAAGGCCCCGGGTAAGGCATGGATGTGTGTGTTGTTCTTCTGCTGAGGTCCTGCCATCCTCTCAGATCTCCTACTTTGGCATATAAACTGACAGGCTCCTGTCAGACCTCTGTGGCAAGCAGCTGCTTGAGGGGGTATTCATTATTTATTTATTTTTATGTGTTATCATTTCCTGTATATTGATTTCGGCGCAGTTGCATGAGTTTCATAGAAATTGAATAGCTACCCTTTCTTTCTCACTTAACCTCGTATATAATTTTGAGGTTTCCTCCAATATCTGTCTCTTCTGAGTTGACAGTAAGGCTCTATCTATTCATGATACCATCAGAGATGAAGGATGGGCAAATGGTTGATGGCCTTGCCTCTTCCACGTGCAAACCTTGTCAGAAGCATGGAGTTTTGAAACAGTGATTCACAAAAGCTTCAAAAAATCTTTGCAAAACACATGCGTCTGCAGATTAAAGCTTTTTGTTATATTTCCTTTTATCTTAACATTCAGATTTGAGTTTTAGCATTCAATGCTAATTTGGTGTTAATATGATGCCCTGCCAAATATTAGAAAATTTTTATGTTATGCGAATGGGAATCTAGTTTCGAAGCTCTAGGGGCGGGGGTGGCTCAGTCGGTAGCGCGCCAGGCTCGTAATCTGTAGTTCCCAGGTTCGAGTCCCAGCTGCGTCAGCGTTGAGATTTATCTCAGCAAAATTCCCCGCCCTGCCCACGGTCAGTAGGGGACACCGATGGGCTTGGAAAGGCCGCCGTCCGTCGGATGGGACGTTAAGCCGTGGCCCCGAGTGTGGGAGAGCCATACACTGTGCACGTTAAAGAACACGCTGGATGGCCTTGACGGGAGGCTACCATCTGTCTCCCAACAGCTGTTCCAGTGGGTCCCCTCCCCCAACCTTCTCTGAGCCTTTGGGGTCCATGCGACCTGGCCATTTAGCCCTTTGTGTGCAAAAAAGTGCCGCTCAGAGGTAAAACAACCGAACCCAACCCAATCGAAGCTCTATAACTTCTAAAATATGCATTTCATGGAAAATATGACTGAAGATAAGTTAAAGATCATAATCAAATCTCTTAAATCTCGAGTTTCAATTATATTCGTTCAGTATTTAAAGAGTTAGGGAAGATGAAATTTTCACAGCAGTAATGCGTCATGACGAATTATTTCAGAAATTAAAACTTAATAAGCATTATTTCAAAATAATTAATAAAATAAATATACATCTTAGAAGTTTCCGTAATAATTATTTCAATATTAGACAATTTTGAATGATTTTTATGACGAGATAATTCATGTTAAATATTTCAGCTTCCTTAACTCTTTAAATATTGAATGGATATTGTTGGAAATCGAGAGGGGCGGGGTGGCTCAGTCGGTAGTGCGCCAGGCTCGTAATCTGTAGTTCCCAGGTTCGAGTCCCAGCTGGGTCAGCGTTGAGATTTATCTCCGCAAAATTTCCCCACCCTGTCCACGGTCAGTAAGGGACACCGATGGACTTGGAAAGGCCGCCGTCCGTCGGATGGGACGTTAAGCCGTGCCCCGTGTGCGGGAGAGCCATACCCTGTGCACGTTAAAGAACACGCTGGATGGCCTTGACGGGAGACTACCATCTGTCTCCCAACAACTGTACCAGTGGGTCCCCTTCCCCAACCTTCTCTGAGCCTTCGGGGTCCATGTGACCTGGCCATTTAGCCCATGGTGTGCAAAAAAGTGCCGCTCAGAGGTAAAACAACCCAACAATTTAGTGGTGTTTTGTGTTGTGTATTTGAAAGAACGTATTTAAGTGGAGTTGAGTAGTTTGTTGCTTGAGAACATGTAGACATGAAACTCATGAAGTAATGAACTGAAAAAAAATTGGCTTTGCCATGAGTGGGATTCGAACCCACGTCTCCAGGAAACATGCCTGTTATGCTACCACTACACCACCAATGGCTAACCTTTTCTCAGCTTGTGTGACCTTATGAACTTTCCGGATTTTTTTATTTGATTCGCATGATCTCTGATTTAACTTTAGTCACATTTTTCACTAAACGCGTATTTTAAAAATTATAGAGATTCGATTTTTGAATTCCTTCAGCATAACATGAAATTATCTAACACTTTATTGAGGCAGTGCATTAAACCTAAGATATATTGAAAAGGATTTGGGTTGGGTTGTTTTACCTCTGAGCGGCACTTTGTTTGCACACAATGGGCTAAATGGCCAGGTCACATGGACCCCGAAGGCTCAGAGAAGGTTGGGGGAGGGGACTCACTGGAATAGCTGTTGGGAGACAGATGGTAGCCTCCCGTCAAGGCCATCCAGCGTGTTCTTTAACGTGCACAGGGTATGGCTCTCCCGCACACGGGGCCACGGCTTAACGTCCCATCCGACGGACGGCGGCCTTTCCAAGCCCATCGGTGTCCCCTACTGACCGTGGGCAGGACGAGGAATTTTGCGGAGATAAATCTCAACGCTGACCCAGCTGGGACTCGAACCTGGGAACTACAGATTACGAGTCTGGCGCGCTACCGACTGAGCCACCCCCCCAGCCCCATTGAAAAGGATATAACAAAATATTTTTCAATGTGCAAAGACAGCTATTGCACTCAGGAGGTTCAGGAATGAATCGTTTGGCCCTGGGCCATAAAAAGTTGGCTGTCTCTTCCTCTGATATATTTATGTATTCGTGTAGATGTATGATGCTTCTCTCTTTCGCAGAACCTGAACTTTAGTTTTGAAATTAATCCAAATTATTTGACGATCAGCAGCTAGGTCAAGATCTTGAAAATGGAAAAATGTAAGGGAGGGGAGAAAGCTCTTATCCAAGATTTAATTTCGAGGAGGGGAAATAATATTTCAGTTGTAGTACTTAATTACTAAAATACTCCACCAAACAGAAAAGGCTAAAATTGTATTCTGTGTGGAATAATATTTGATAGTTGCTTATTTCTTAAATTTTTTTTTAGTGTCGGGCATGACATGGGGTTGGGTTGGGTTGTTTTACCTCTGAGCGGCACTTTTTTGCACACCATGGGCTAAATGGCCAGGTCACAAGGACCCCGAAGGCTCAGAGAAGGTTGGGGGAAGGGACCCACTGGAACAGCTGTTGGGAGACACATGGTAGCCTCCCGTCAAGGCCATCCAGCGTGTTCTTTAACGTGCACAGGGTCTGGCTCTCCCGCACACGGGGCCACGGCTTAACGTCCCATCCGAAGGACGGCGGCCTTTCCAAGCCCATCGGTGTCCCCTACTGACCGTGGGCAGGGCGGGGAATTTTGCGGAGATAAATCTCAACGCTGACCCAGCTGGGATTCGAACCTGGGAAATGACATGGATTAAAATTATACAAAACACCTGTTTTGGATTTCAAAGCAGGTAAACAACTTAGAAGGTTCATATAGTAAGTCGGGATTTCTCCTGCTAAAATCGAAAAGTATCCCAAGATTCAGATGGAATTGTTTTTCTTCTACATCTATGAAAATATCGTCCATTTATCTTATTCACACTAATATTAGGTTAATGTCAGATTAATTCAAATGTCATGTCATGAGAGGCAGCTGTAGAGACTATGAGCATGCGCAGTTGACGCTTCGACTGTTCCCATAAGTCAATGACCTTTGTGAGGTCAAGGTGTCAACTGCGCATGCTCGTAGTCTCCCCAGTTTTCACTCACAATAATACCAAATAATATTAATTTAAATCTTACTAGATTTCTTTTCAATTATATTAGCCTATGTCAATATGGATATGTATGTTGCTAATTTTAATCCTTTGAATATTTTGTACTGAGTAGTACTAACCATGACCTGTTTTTCTATTCAGAATCATTCTATCACTTTTTATCTTATCTTCCTGGAATGTTCAGTTTCACTTCCTTCGGATCAAGATTTAGGACAAAGCTGGCAACGATGTTTTAAATCAAGAACATATATAAAGTTTAAAAAAAACTTAATTATGCTCATGTTACAGAAATGTGACATCATCAGAATATCCTTACAATTCTTAAAATTTAAACTACATAAGAAATAATCAAATATGAACAATATAGTATTCCATAAATTAATTATACGAACTAGATTTAGATTCATAATTTTAACTTAAGAATACTGGACATTTTTAGAAAGTTTCTATATTCGAGAATGCAAACACTTAGAGAATGGGGAGGTGGTGGCTCAGTCGGTAGCGCGCCAGGCTCGTAATCCGTAGTTCCCAGGTTCGAGTCCCAGCTAGGTCAGCGTTGAGATTTATCTCCGCAAATCTCACCGCCCTACCAAAAGTCAGTAAGGGACACCGATGGGCTTGGAAAAGCAGCCGTCCGTCGTATGTGACGTTAAGCCGTTGCTCCGTGTGCGGGAGAGCCATACCCTGTGCACGTTAAAGAACACACTGGATGGCCCTGACGGGAGGCTACCATCTGTCTCCCAACAGCTGTTCCAGTGGGTCCCCTCCCCCAACCTTCTTTGAGCCTTCAGGGTCCATGTGACCTGGCCATTTAGCCCATGGTGTGCAAAAAAATGCCGTTCAGAAGTAAAACAACCCAACGTTAAAGAATACGCTGGATGGACTTACGGGAGGCTACCATCTGTCTCCCAACAGCTGTTCCTGTGGGTCCCCTCCCCCAACCTTCTTTGAGCCTTCGGGGTCCATGTGACCTGGCCATTTATCCCATAGTGTGCAAAAAAGTGCCGCTCAGAGGTAAAACAACCCAACATTAAAGAACACGCTAGATGGTCTTGACGGGAGGCTACCATCTGTCTCCCAACTGCTGTTCCAGTGGGTCCCCTCCCCCAACCTTCTTTGAGCCTTCGGGGTCCATGTGACCTGGCCATTTAGCGCATGGTGTGCAAAAACAGTGCCGATCAGAAGTAAAACAACCCAACGTTAAAGAATACGCTGGATGGACTTACGGGAGGCTACCATCTGTCTCCCAACAGCTGTTCCTGTGGGTCCCCTCCCCCAACCTTCTTTGAGCCTTCGGGGTCCATGTGACCTGGCCATTTAGCCCATGGTGTGCAGAAAATTGCACTCAGAGGTAAAACAACCAACCAACACTTGAAAAATCGATAACAAAATATTTAATAATAGCGAACAATTGTCGGACGAAGCATTTTATACTATCCAGACTCTTTTCACTCAATGGTGAATATCCTAATGAAGACCCGTTGAGAAAAAGAAAATTTCGAAATTCCGCTGATGCAGATGAGGTGATCTATGGCCACGATTATGGAGATAATTTAGCTCAGACTAGGACAAATGGCTCTCATAAGTTGACTTCCTTTATCAGTTCTCGTGCTAGAGTCTACAGAGCAAAATTCACTTGTCGATCGATTCAGAGGTGATTAACGAACGGTGAGGCGAACGGTGAGGCGTCGCTCATTTAGAAACTCTTTAGAAACCAGTTTCTCCTTTTAGGCAATTTACCGACGCTTGTGTTCGCAAAACTGAAATGAACAAGTTTAAGAAAGGGACAACTAAGTTCATGCAGCTGAAAATTAAAAAAATTAAAAATATTCAGAATTTCATGAAAATCCATTCGATGTTATTCTAGCTCTCAATAGTTTTATTTTATATTTTAGCATTCCCTTCGGTAGACAAAATATTAAAAAAATATCTGGTGTCTTCCCAAGCAACAATACCGTAATATATTTGTGGGTTGGGTTGGGTTACCTCTGAGCGGCACTTTTTTGCACACCATGGGCTAAATGGCCAGGTCACATGGACCCCGAAGGCTCAGAGAAGGTTGGGGGAGGGGTCGCACTGGAACAGCTGTTGGGAAACACATGGTAGCCCCCCCCCCGTCAAGGCCATCCAGCGTGTTCTTTAACGTGCTCAGGGTATGGCTCTGCCGCACACGGGGCCACGGCTTAACATCCCATCCGACGGACGGCGGCCTTTCCAAGCCCATCGGTGTCCCCTATTGGCCGTGGGCAGGGCGGGGAATTTTGCGGAGATAAATCTCAACGCTGACCCAACTGAGACTCGAACCTGGGAACTGCAGATTACGAGCCTGGAGCGCTACCGACTGAGCCACCCCTGCCCCTAATATATTTGTGTATATATACTAAATTATAATATAAATCAAATATAATTTTGTGACTGACAATATTCTGAAACCTTATTATACTGCCAATATTCTTAGAAATTGTCAGTCTTTTCCTGAGAAGAATGTGGAAAGGCCGCCGTCCGTCAGATGGGACGTTAAGCCGTGGCCCCGTGTGCGGGAGAGCCATACCCTGTGCACGTTAAAGAACACGCTGGATGGCCTTGACGGGAGGCTACCATCTGTCCCCAACAGCTGTTCCAGTGGGTCCCCTCCCCCAACCTTCTCTGAGCCTTCGGGGTCCATGTGACCTGGCCATTTAGCCCATGGTGTGCAAAAAAGTGCCGCTCAGAGGTAAAACAACCCAACCCAAATCCAATTTAGACAACAGGAAACTCAGAGTGCCAAATTATTACAAGCAGGCTGATGATTGGCAGAGTCAAATGAACTATTGATGATGTTTCGATTTATTTGCATTTCTTTGATTTGCATATGTAATTGCTTAATATGTCCATTGAGAAACTTTATTTCTTATTTATACATACGCTTCTTTCAATAATTATTCTTTAATAAATATTTTTATTATTAGTGGTCTACTCTTAATAAATATGTGTTACTAGTTTTGCATTGGGGGAGGCGGGCAGGGTTGGCTCAATCGGTAGTGTGCCAGGCTCGTAATCTGCAGTTCTCAGATTCGAGTCCTTCCTGCGCTAAAATTGAAATTTAACCTCGAAACCTCCAACCTGTCTTTGATGAGAAAGGAGACAGTGAGCTTGGAAAAGCCGCCGTCCATTGGATGGAACGTTAAGCCGTGGCCCGTGTGCAGAAGAGCTATACCTTATGCATGTTATAGAACAGGCTGGATGGTCTTGACGAGAGGATACCATCTGTCTTCTAACAACTGTCCAATGGGTCCTATTTTCACAAATTTCTCTGAGCCCTCGCGGTCCTTGTGACCTGCGATTTAGCCCATTGTGTGCAAAGAAAGTGCCACTCAGAGGTAAAACAACCCAATCCTGGCTTCTTCTTCTTCTGATATTCCGTTAGGTATCTGTGACCATACCCTTTTTGTAAATAAGTGTCAAATCTTTATATCAATTAACTAATTCGAAAGCCAACTTGAAATGGGGCGGGGGTGGCTCAGTCGGTAGCGCGCCAGGCTCGTAATCTGTAGTTCCCAGGTTCGAGGCCCAGCTGGGTCAGCGTTGAGATTTATCTCCGCAAAAATTCCGCGCCCTGCTCACAGTCAGTAGGGGACACCGATGGGCTTGGAAAGGCCGCCGTCCGTCGGATGGGACGTTAATCCATGGCGCCGTGTGCGGGAGAACCATACCCTGTGCACGTTAAAGAACACGCTGGATGGCCTTGACGGGAGGCTACCATCTGTCTCCCAACAGCTGTTCCAGTGGGTCTCCTCCACCAACCTTCTCTGAGCCTTCGGGGTCCATGTGACCTGGCCATTTAGCCCATGGTGTGCAAAAAAGTGCCGCTCAGAGGTAAAACAACCCAACCCAAAGCCAACTTGAATTCTATGAAGCTAGTAACTGCTTGTGTCTGAAACTCGAAGCATTTCTAAAGAATCTGTTTAAGTGGCGGCTACCTGTGATCGGTGCAACATGTATCATTTCTAAACTAACTCAGTCATATTGGAAACATCCGTTAATCAAGGAGTTAAATTTCGTTAGGCACAATTATGCAGAATGCAAAATAGACACCTCCTATATGAACGACCAATCAATGTACAGTCGCTCAAAAAAATTATTCAAACACTATGGTTGATTACATAATTCAGGAAAAAAAATCTGGCAACGATTTTTTTTTAGAAATTAGTGATCTGGCAACCTTCGTGTCACGTGACATGAAGTTTGCCAGATCACTAATTTCTAAAAAAATCGTTGCCAGATATATTTTTTTTAATTCTGTAATCAACCGTGGTGTTCGGATACTTTTTTGAGCGACTGTAAGTTGAGAACTGTAGATAGGCCAAGTAGGCAGTCTCAGTCTCACCAGTCTCCCCTGTTTCTGTTCACACTATTACCACGCTTTTAAAGGCTTTTAGAATTCATATCATATTCTTAATCAGGCTGGACCAGAAAACAATTTTAACTACACTGCGCTACCAAAATATTGGAGAATTTTCATGTTATCTGAATGGGAATCTAATTTCGAACTTCTAAAATATGCATTTAATAGAAAAACGTGATTAAAGGTAAATTAGAGATCATAGTCAAATCTATTTAAATCTCGATTTTTAATAATATTCGTGCAGTATTTAAAGAGGGGCGGGGGTGGCTCAGTCGGTAGCGCGCCAGGCTCGTAATCTGTAGTTCCCAGGTTCGAGTCCCAGCTGGGTCAGCGTTGAGATTTATCTCCGCAAAATTCTCCGCCCTGCCCACGGTCAGTAGGGGACACTGATGGGCTTGGAAAGGCCGCCGTCCGTCGGATGGGACGTTAAGCCGTGGCCCCGTGTGCGGGAGAGCATACCCTGTGCACGTTAAAGAACACACTGGATGGCCATGACGGTAGGCTACCATCTGTCTCCCAACAGCTGTTCCAGTGGGTCCCCTCCCCCAACCTTCTCTGAGCCTTCGGGGTCCATGTGACCTGGCCATTTAGCACATGGTGTGCAAAAAGTGCCGCTCAGAGGTAAAACAACCCAACATTAAAGAACACGCTGGATGGCCTTGACGGGAGGCTACCATCTGTCTCCCAACAGCTGTTCAAGTGGGTCCCCTCCCCCAACCTTCTCTGAGCCTTCGGGGTCCATGTGACTTGGCCATTTAGCCCATGGTGTGCAAAAAAGTGCCGCTCAGAGGTAAAACAACCCAACGTTAAAGAACACACTGGATGGCCTTGACGGGAGGCTACCATCTATCTCCCAACAGCTGTTCCAGTGGGTCCCTCTTCCAACCTTCTCTGAGCCTGCGGGGTCCTTGTGACCTGGCCATTTAGCCCATGGTGTGCAAAAAAGTGCCGCTCAGAGGTAAAACAACCCAACCCAACTCCAGTCACATTTTTCCATTAAAAGCATATTTTAGAAGTTACAGAATTCCGAAGTTAGATTCCCATTGACATAACATGGAAATTAGTATTTTAGTAGGGCAACGTAAAGACATTGTTTTACTGTAGATCTGCAAACAGGTTGAGGAATCACACCTAGCAACGAAAAATGGCTTGCTTGTATCTGTTATTAGTGTCGAATAAAGATGACCTCTCTTTCAGGACGATTAACGTATCAGCTCAAGGAAGTGAAAACTTTGATTTACGAATGCTGAGGTCGTTCAAAGTGTTGCGTCCTGTGAAACTCGTGTCACGTGTTCCAAGTAAGTGGCTCTACAGTCCCTTCTCGTGTGCAGATCGTGATTGGAAGATCTGTTAGGGAGAACTTTTTTTAACTTTTCTAGTGATGATGCGTTTGCTGCTGTGATCACTGGTCAATCTTCTGTAGATCCGTTGCATTTCTTTTCAAGTAACGTAATTCAGATATTCCAAAGTAGACAATAAATGAGAGGTATCGTTTCGGGAGATTTGTGCCTGTGGTTTTTTTTTTTTTTTTTTTTTGATTCTGTAGATTCGTTGCATTTCTTTTCAACTAACGCAATTCAGGTATTCCAAAGTAGACAATAAATGAGAGGTATCGTTTCGGGAGATTTGTGCCTGTGGTTTTTTTTTTTTTTTTTTTTGAGATAAAAGGTGCACTGCTGTTATTGTAATTAGAAATGTTATTCTAGTGGTGCATGGCATGCTAACTTATTCTCGTAATTAAGAAGACTTCAGGTTTTTGGAAAAAAGCATTTTTGATCCTTTCATATTTTTAAAAATTGTTCTTTTCAACAACTGAAAACAGATTAATAATTTTGTTCATCGTTTTTTGAGTGAAATTCTATTTGTTGCATTTCTAAGAGAATGATGTTTTTTTTTTATGGTTTTGAGTTTTGCCTATTCCTTTTCGGAATATTCTCAAACGGTTTTTGAAAAGTATATTTTAATTCATAGCCCTCGCAGAGTTCGATTAATTTATGTGAACATCTTAATTTTGAGTCCCTGGGATTGTTACGATTTCCAAATCACTGCACTCACTATAAAACTGACAGTTTGTGAAACTGATGACACAAAAGCTCAATATCCTGCGAATATTCCAACACATAGAGAATTTGAGTCCTTAAGTTTAGATTCCTTTCCAAGACATGCATTTGAAAAGATAGACCAATACTGTAATAATCGTGAATTATTCGTTATTTTACGTTTAAATCATTCAAAACGCCGCCTACTTTCATCTAAAGAAGTTAAGAGCTTTTAATCCACTCCAAATAGTGAACGACGTAACTTTTATAATCATGAAGTCATCTTTTAAATTTTGATGGCTCCTCGATTCTTCGAATCTAATCGATATTCTTAGCTTCTTTTTTTTTCTAAGTTATTACTAATATTTCTCCGAGTTGGGTTGGGTTGTTTTACCTCTGAGCGGCACTTTTTTGCACACCATGGGCTAATTGGCCAGGTCACATGGACCCCGAAGGCTCAGAGATGGTTGGGGGAGGGGACCCACTGGAACAGCTGTTGGGAGACATATGGTAGCCTCCCGTCAAGGCCATCCAGCGTGTTCTTTAACGTGCACAGGGTATGGCTCTCCCGCACACGGGGCCACGGCTTAACGTCCCATCCGACGGACGGCGGCCTTTCCAAGCCCATCGGTGTCCCCTACTGACCGTGGGCAGGGTGGGGAATTTTGCGGAGATAAATCTCAACGCTGACCCAGCTGGGACTCGAACCTGGGAACTACAGATTACGAGCCGGGCGCGCTACCGACTGAGCCACCCCCGCCCCATTCCTCCGAGAAATACCTTTGAAAAAGCATTACAAATTTTAACTTTGTTATAGCGTATAAATTAATTCCTAATTAAAAAGTACAGAAACTTTCAATGGTACATTTTTTTCCCTTTTTAAATTATTTTGAGCGTAAAGAAGGATCTCCGATGTTGCGGGGATTTCTTAGAAAATAGATTATTCAGGCCCTCAAAGGGGGCTTATAATATCACCAGTGGGTGGGGGTGACTCAGTAGGTAGCCCTATAGGTTCGCAATTTATAGGCCCCAGGTTCGAGTCTCAACTGTGTCAGCGTTGAGATTTATCTCCGATAATCCGCATCCTTTCCTTGGTGAGAAAAGGAACACTGATTGTTTGGAAAGGCCTTTATCCTTCGGATGGAACCTTAAGCCGTGGCCCAATGGGTCAGAGAGCCGAGACCTGTGGATGTTAAAGAACACGCTAAATGGTCTTGGCGGGAGAATTTCATCTATCTCCTAACAATTATCCAGTATATCACTTTCCCTCAGGGGCGGGGGGGGGGGGGTCAGTCGGTAGCGCGCCAGGCTCGTAATCTGTAGTTCCCAGGTTCCAGTCCCAGCTGGGTCAGCGTTGAGATTTTTCTCCGCAAAATTCCCCGCCCTGCCCACGGTCAGTAGGGGACACCGATGGGCTTGGAAATGCCGCCGCCCGTCGGATGAGACGTTAAGCCGAGGCCCCCTTGTGCGGGAGAGCCATACCCTGTGCATTTTAAAGAACACGCTGGATGGCCTTGACGGGAGGCTACCATCTATCTCCCAACAGCTGTTCTAGTGGGTCCCCTCCCCCAACCTTCTCTGAGCCTTCGGGGTCCATGTTTTTTGGCCATTTAGCCCATGGTGTGCAAAAAAGTGCCGCTCAGAGGTAAAACAACCCAACCCTTTCCCTCAACTATCTGTGAGTCCTTGGGGTTCTTGTCGCCTGCCCATTGTGTACAAAAAGGTACCACTCTGAGGTAAAACAACACCTCCCCCCCTCCTTTGGAAACGCGACTGTTGTCCATTCAAACCCAATTTGAACAAATCCTCACACCCATATGAATTCGTATAATAAGCAAAATGTTCATCGCACCGGTAGACAATATTGTAATTTTTACCTGTTCGTAATGCAAGACTCTGTTCCGTGCGAGGTATTTTCCTAATGTGCAACAACGCCTCGTGCAAATTGTGCGTCTTTAATACAGCAGCTGTGCAATGCATCGTGAGGCAGCTGAAGGGCAATCCCATCTGCGATGCGCATTTCGACTTCGATTAAAGGATTAACGCATCCTCAGTCACCGCTTCGAATTCAAATTGACACATGTTTTAATACATAACAAGGGTTAATTTATTTTACCATCATTTTTATTAGCATTAATTGTTAACGTGAGAATTCCAAGTCACTGATGTACCGAAAGTTGGGGTGGAGGATGAGCATTTTCGAAAAACACGTACACTCAGTTCTTCCCCGATTGGGGCGGGGATGGCTCAGTCGGTAGCACGCCAGGCTCGTAATCTGCAGTTCCCAGGTTCGAGTCCCAGCTGAGTCAGCATTGAAATTTATCTCCGCAAAATTTTCCGTCCTGCCCACGGTCAGTAGGGGACACCGATGGGCTTGGAAAGGCCACCCACCGTCTGTTGGATGGGACGTTAAGTCGTGACTCTGTGTGCGGGAGACCTACATTCTGTGCATAATAAGGAACATGCTGTATGGCATTGACGGGAGGCTACCATCTGTCTCCCAACAGCTGTTCCAGTGGGTCCCCTCCCCCAACTTTCTCTGAGCCTTCGAGGTCCATGTGACCTGGCCATTTAGCCCATGGTGTGCAAAAAAGTGCCGCTCAGAGGTAAAACAACCCAACGTTAAAGAACACGCTGGATGGCCTTGATGGGAGGCTACCATCTGTCTCCCAGCAGCTGTTCCAGTGGGTCCCCTCCCCCAACTTTCTCTGAGCCTTCGAGGTCCATGTGACCTGGCCATTTAGCCCATGGTGTGCAAAAAAGTGCCGCTCAGAGGTAAAACAACCCAACGTTAAAGAACACGCTGGATGGCCTTGATGGGAGTCTACATATCTGTCTCCCAACAGCTGTTCCAGTGGGTCCCCTCCCCCAACTTTCTCTGAGCCTTCGGGGTCCATGTGACCTGGCCATTTAGCCCATGGTGTGCAAGAAAGTGCCACTCAGAAGTAAAACAACTTAACATTCCAGTCTAGGGTGTTTGCATAAATAAATTAAACAGATTGATGCTAATTAATCCATGTTCGTTAGTCTATTTACGAGGACATCCGTGTATTTTTTTTAGTGTGTTTTGTTACTTCCCTACGTAAATTTCATCTTGAATAAACTTCATTTGCTAAAAATTACAGCAGACGTAAGGAAACGTAGATCTCTCCCTTTCTCGAACTGACGTGCCAATCAAGGGCAGTTAACGACCTTTGGTCTTTTTGTTTGCCAAGCATTATTCTGCATAGCAACCCAACAGAAGCTGTTTACGACCCTGAATGTCAAAGATACACCAGGGATCAATAGCCATGGCGGGAACTCTTTGGCTTGCATTTCAAAACTCTTTCTGCTGAGAGAGCTTCAAACTGTAATTAATAATGGATGTCTTTTCTATACTACATGAGATCTATATGTATCTGAATACTCTTATTCGAAACGATCCGGTAGCAATTCATTATTCGCTTACTCACGACAAGGACAGATAGATTCCCTTTTAACTTTGACCTTTTGCGTGATGTTGTGCGTTTTAGTGGTTGGCTAGGACTTGGTCTGTCTTCAGAATTTAAACCGGATTTTATCTGAAATTATTTTCTCTTTCATAAACGTTTTGGCGACACCTTCCATAACAAGTTTAAATATTTTATATCGTAACTATCGTATCTGATACCGAACTACTGAACAAAAGAATCGAAGAGTCCGAACTGTTAGCTTCTTGGCAAGTTACGCTATTATCCAGGGAAACGGTATATACAGGGGCACATTTCATCAAATGCAGGATTCATTTCTTCACAGTCAGAGGATTGCCCCATTTTTTTCCCCAAGAACATGGGCGTCGGCAGAAAATTTCCCAGAGTGGGGGGCAAAGTTTGGAAACAAATAATTGCATCAATAAATTTTCATTTAATTATTCAATTTTTTGAGTTTTCTTTTCACAAGTAGATTATAGAATACAGTATTGCATCAAAACAAAAATACACACATAATGCATATAAATTTAGAATATAAAGGAAGCAAGAATTAATTGAAACAAGAATTTTTACTCGATCCGAGGGGGGGGGGGGGGGGACAAGTGCCCGTTTGCCCCCCTTTGCGGACGCTTATGCCAAGAGAGAATATCCGATCCCCCCCTTTGCGGACGCTTATGCCAAGAGATAATATCCGTTTGGCTCCCTTTGCGGACGCTTATGCCAAGAGAGAATATCCGTTTGCCCCCCCTTGCGGACGCTTATGCCAAGAGAGAATATCCGTTTGACTCCCTTTGCGGACGCTTATGCCAAGAGAGAATATCCGTTTGCCCCCCTTTTGCGGACGCTTATGCCAAGAGAGAATATCCGTTTTCCCCCCCTTTGCGGACGCTTATGCCAAGAGAGAATATCCGTTTGCCCCCCTTTTGCGGACGCTTATGCCAAGAGAGAATATCCGTTTTCCCCCCCTTTGCGGACGCTTATGCCAAGAGAGAATGTCCGTTTGCCTCCCTTTGCGGACGCTTATGCCAAGAGAGAATATCCGTTTGCCCCCCCTTGCGGACGCTTATGCCAAGAGAGAATATCCGTTTGCCTCCCTTTGCGGACGCTTATGCCAAGAGATAATATCCGTTTGCCCCCTTTTGCGGACGCTTATGCCAAGAGAGAATATCCGTTTGCCCCCCTTTGCGGACGCTTATGCCAAGAGATAATATCCGTTTGGCTCCCTTTGCGGACGCTTATGCCAAGAGAGAATATCCGTTTGCCTCCCTTTGCGGACGCTTATGCCAAGAGAGAATATCCGTTTGCCCCCCTTTTGCGGACGCTTATGCCAAGAGAGAATATCCGTTTGCCCCCCCTTTGCGGACGCTTATGCCAAGAGAGAATATCCGTTTGCCTCCCTTTGCGGACGCTTATGCCAAGAGAGAATATCCGTTTGCCTCCCTTTGCGGACGCTTATGCCAAGAGAGAATATCCGTTTGCCCCCCTTTGCGGACGCTTATGCCAAGAGAGAATATCCGTTTGCCCCCCTTGCGGACGCTTATGCCAAGAGAGAATATCCGTTGCCCCCCTTGCGGACGCTTATGCCAAGAGAGAATATCCGTTTGCCTCCCTTTGCGGACGCTTATGCCAAGAGAGAATATCCGTTTGCCCCCTTTTGCGGACGCTTATGCCAAGAGAGAATATCCGTTTGCCCCCCTTTGCGGACGCTTATGCCAAGAGATAATATCCGTTTGGCTCCCTTTGCGGACGCTTATGCCAAGAGAGAATACCCGTTTGCCTCCCTTTGCGGACGCTTATGCCAAGAGAGAATATCCGTTTGCCCCCCTTTTGCGGACGCTTATGCCAAGAGAGAATATCCGTTTGCCCCCCCTTTGCGGACGCTTATGCCAAGAGAGAATATCCGTTTGCCTCCCTTTGCGGACGCTTATGCCAAGAGAGAATATCCGTTTGCCTCCCTTTGCGGACGCTTATGCCAAGAGAGAATATCCGTTTGCCTCCCTTTGCGGACGCTTATGCCAAGAGAGAATATCCGTTTGCCCCCCTTGCGGACGCTTATGCCAAGAGAGAATATCCGTTTGCCCCCCCTTGCGGACGCTTATGCCAAGAGAGAATATCCGTTTGCCCCCCCCTTGCGGACGCTTATGCCAAGAGAGAATATCCGTTTGCCCCCCCCCCCCCCCCTTTGCGGACGCTTATGCCAAGAGAGAATATCTATTAAAAAGGCAAGAGCTCGGCAAAGAGACAAAATAAACAGCCACAATTTACCAGTATTTGAACCTGCGTCTCTTTCGCCATAGCCAAACAGAGCAGACCAGAAAGAGCTCAGATTCCAGACCATTTAAAAAATTTTATCTGGCAAACGTGGAAATTGTAAAATATGAAATAAATTTTATAATCTGACTTTTCTAAAATAAGTGAAATTAACATTTCATGGATAATTTAATAAGACAACAAGAATAAAATATGAATAACATCCTACAACTGTAATCAACGTCCCTGAAGCCGTCTGTTCATCAGATCATTTCTGCTCCCCAGTCCTATCCTTCGCATACTGCTTCAAAGCCAAGTAGTTTTCGCGATTAAATTAATTTTATACTAATATTAATTTTTTTTGTTATTATTTTGCATATAAAAGTATGACAAGTAAAATGTAATTAGCGAAGTTAAGCATTTTTGTTCTTTTTATTTCACCCCCCCCCCTCCCCCAGTTATTGGCCCACAACAAATGTATTATTTTTCTATTCCGCCATATCCAACGAAATTTGTGCACCCCTGCATTAGACCCATGGTTTTCAACAAAATGGATTCCGTGGGTATTTCTAAAACGTTCTGTACAATTTTCCGCTCATTTAAAGGCTGTAGTTCCCAGGTTTGAGTCCCAGCTGGGTCAGCGTTGAGATTTATCTCCGCAAAATTCCCCGCCCTGCCCATGGTCAGTAGGGGACACCGATGGACTTGGAAAGGCCGCCGTCCGTCGGATGGGACGTTAAGCCGTGGCCCCGTGTGCGGGAGAGCCATACCCTGTGCACGTTAAAGAACACGCTGGATGGCCTTGACGGGAGGCTACCATCTGTCTCCCAACACCTCTTGCAGTGGGTCCCCTCCCCCAACCTTCTCTGAGCCTTCGGGGTCTATGTGACCTGGCCATTTAGCCCATGGTGTGCAAAAAAGTGCCGCTCAGAGGTAAAACAACCCAACTCATTTAAAGAAGTTCCCAAACATAGAAGAGTTTTTATTTATTGTTTTCTTAAAATGTAATACAAAATACTAAAATGAAATAATAAGGTAGCTTCGTACAATTCATAATAATATCTTATAAGTAAGTAATTTTAAATTCCACAGTAGAGCAATCACTTCATTTTTATTTGAGTGCTCTATTTCCATAGAATTTTAAAATATAATATTAAATTTCCCAAGCCAAAAAGGAAGTTAATGAACACTTTACGAGTACTCTGAAATTAAACAAAAAGAAACAATATAATTTACAGAAAATATTTGTTTTAAATCAGCAAATCACATAATCAATTAAAATGTTCGTTATAAGACACAATTTATTAAAAATGTATTTTATAAGTTGTAAGCACAACCATGATTCTGCGCATTTGAAGAACAGAATTAATGGGAGAATTCGTGCTTTGTATGCAAGAACTAAAATAGAATATGTGCACCTGCAGGTTGAAGCTCACAAATTTAAAACCATGCCGCTTGATATATTAATTATGACTGAATTCAGAAATATTCTTTTCAGTTATAAACAATTATCCATTGTCTCTGCACAATATGCTGCTTAAAGGAGGTTGCAAACTCCTTTGCCTAACCTCACCATTAGTTACAAAGTTGAACCACCTAATGCCCAAGATGCTACGTAAGCATCTAGAATCAAAAGCATCTAGTTTCCTGTTATCTTGTTTACAAATCGTCCAAGTTTTAGTCTTTAGGTGTATATGCCTATTTCTTCACAATCTCCATAGATTCTTAAAAGTCCCGGCAGCAATCCCTATTCGTCTGTTAATCTCATGCCGCACATCACCAGTATCAGTTACATAGCTCCCAAGATAATTAAACTGTGACACCTGCTCAAGACTGCAACCATTCAGATTAACTGAATCACAGCCTGCCTGACCAATTTTCATCACTTTAGTTTTCTCTCTGTTTATAACCAAACCTACTCTACTACCAGTCTCATCAGCAGCTCGAATGAAAGAGTTCATCTCATTGACATATTTGCCAAAAAAGTCAAATCATTGGCATAAAATATACGTCACATAGTTGCACATTCCTAGAGCGTTTAAGACCCTAGTCTTTCCAGGAATTCGTCATATAACATGATCAATAACTAGTATAATCCTCAACAATTTTTGAATTTTCTGTTGAATGATCATGCATTTTAGCAGAAAAGTATTATTGTCTTTGATTTTGATTTTTGCAGCTCAAAGCAGTGATAATATAATGTTCCTCCTCATCCACGTCTGTCCATCCGTCTTATTCAACATCTTGATACCTGTCAGCAGTATTTCGTGACCTGTTAAGGGGCAGAGATTTCGGCATGATCTATCATCTCTCTCTCTATATATAATGAGATACATTTTGAATTTTTTCAGACTGCTGACACGATGTCACATATTATCAACACAAACAATTAAAGGTCAAAAATGCACTTTGCATTAATTTTTTTTTTCCTTTTTATAGAAGGACCTGTATAAATCATTTCTAAACACCAATAATTGTAAAAAAACCAAAATATTTTAAAAAAATGCAAACACACTCCTGTTTTTCTATTCTGAAGTGGTTATTATAAAAGTTTTACCCAAAATTAATTTACTCTTTTAACACTATGAAATAAGCCATCCTAGTCTTGCAAGAAACGATTTTTCTTTTCAGACTTCAAAGAATAATTTTAAAATAAGACAATCTTTTTTTTCATTTGATATTTTTTCTTTCTTTTTTAACTGTTTCTTTTATATATTTTTTCGTCGGCTTCGAAGGTAATTTTTTTTCTATAAACATCAAATTTTGCTTGCGTCGTAACATTTTAATTTTTCGCAAAAATGTCACATTTCTTTTTAATTTTTTCCTCATCACCCCTGTTTTTCTACCTTTTTGCTTTCTTATTACTTTCGGGCTGTAGAGAGACCGTAACCGCACACCTCGAATCTCTTCTCATGCTGACGCATCATACTAAACTAAATTCCTTTAAAGCAATCAGGTAAGTTCCTAAATACCTCAAACCTCCTTCTTTAGTGAAGAATGGACGAACCAAATGTCTCTAGAGAGTAATTTGTTGTGTGCAAGTGACTGTTGATGTTGACTAGCTTAGCCTAGCGTTGTGAAGTAGAAATACACTTTCTTGAAGTAGTCAACTGCTGGAAGTAGTCAATGCAGAAAAAGTAGAAATAATCAGAAACCTGTTGATGGTTATTTGTGAAGTAGATGTCTGTGTTAGGTAGAATGTGTTTGCTCTATAAAATCTTTGCTAAGTGCAAGAATCTTCTTTCTTTATATCTGAATGAATTCTTTTAGCGTTTAGTAGTTGTAGAGATAGAAAACTTTTTTCTTTATTGTTGTGGTTTTTTTCTAAACGTAGATAACAATAGTAAGATGAATTAAAGAAATATGTGTTGTGCTTGGAGCCTATATGCCCCAGATTCCTCTCCCTCTGCTTCGCATGTTTTCCTGTAGAGTTACTTGTAGGCTAGTTTTGTATCTGTCGTCTTTCAGGTTTATAACCCATTTTGCTCCGGAAGATATAGATGTAGATTTGAGAACGTTACGGGCAATTCGAGTTCTACGTCCTCTGAAGCTAGTATCTGGAATTCCCAGTAAGTATCCTTTTATCAATAATTTGTCGAGTTCTTTGGCCAGTAGGGATTTCTGAATTAAAGCGAATGTTCTACTGGCTAGTAAGGATGGAAATAAAAATAATATGCTAAGTCATGAAATAATAAGCTGAAAAAAGTTTTTTTTTTTTCCAGCTTATTATTTCATGAGTTCCATGTCTACAGGACATGTCCTGTGATTCTTTACTACTGATATGCTAAGTCATTGATTCTTTTTTCAAATGCATACCTGCAAAAGTTATACGGCATAAAATAATGGTCACATTTTTTTAATACTGTTTCTGCTTTTTTTCACCTTTTAGGCTTAACTATAGAAATAAAATACATTCAGTTTTTTCTAGAAGATTAGGATTTAACTTTCTGTAATATCCAGTGGCTTATTGTATAAGAGGCATGATTTGGCAAATCTCTATAGCGATAGTATAAATTGATGAACGTATATAATGTAACCTATGAATGCAAGAAATTTAGAATAATTCTCATTTCAGTTTTATTGATATAGTCAATAGAAAATATTTTATTGATATAGTCAATAGTTTTATTACAAATAGTCAAATGATCATTGCCGTGACTCTATGTCCTAATAGAATATGACTTGCTGTGGTGTCATTATGCTAAGTAATACAGTGCCAAACATTGTACAGTCGCTCAAAAAAGTATCCGAACACTATGGTAGATTACAAAATTCAGAAAAAATATCTGGCAACGATTTTTTAGAAATTAGTGATCTGGCAACCTTCGTGTCACGTGACACGAAGGTTGCCAGATCACTAATTTCTAAAAAAATCGTTGCCAGATATTTTTTCTTAATTTTGTAATCAACCGTAGTGTTCGGATACTTTTTTGAGCTACTGTACGTAGATATCCCATTTTATGTGAATGGAATTCTAATTTCGAAGCTTCGTAACTTCTGAACTACGCACTTGACGAAAAAATGTGGCCAAGGTTAAAAGGTCATAATGAAATCGAAATCAATTGAAAACTCGATTTTCAACAATATTCTTCTCCGTATTTAAAGAGTTCAGGAAGCTTCAATATTTATCAATAAATCATTTTGTTCTATAAAAATCATTCATAATTGTTCAACAGTGAAACAATCGTGAAGCAAACTTTTAAAATTTTATTAATTGGTTTGAAATATTTTTTTTTAATTTTAATTAATTTCTGAGGTGTATTCTTATGACTCATCACTATTGTGAAATATTCCAGCTTCCATAATTCTTTAAATACTGAAAGAACACTATTTAAAAATCGAGATTTAAATGACTTTGTTTATAAACTGTACCTTCAGTCACATTTTCCCATTAAATGCATATTTTAGAAGTTATACAGCTTCGAAGTTAGATTCCCATTCACATAACATGTAAATTCTCAAATATTTTGGTTGGGTTGGGTTGTTTTACCTCTTAGCGGCACTTTTTTGCACACCATGGGCTAAATGGCCAGGTCACATGGACCCCGAAGGCTCAGAGAAGGTTGGGGGAGGGGACCCACTGGAACAGCTGTTGGGAGACAGATGGTAGCCTCCCGTCAAGGCCATCCAGCGCGTTCTTTAACGTGCACAGGGTATGGCTCTCCCGCACACGGGGCCACGGCTTAACGTCCCATCCGACGGACGGCGGCCTTTCCAAGCCCATCGGTGTCCCCTACTGACCGTAGGCAGGGCGGAAATTTTGCGGAGATAAATCTCAACGCTGACCCAGCTGGACTCCCACCTGGGAACTGCAGATTACGAACCTGGCGCATTACCGACTGAGCCACCCCCGCCCCTCAAATATTTTGGTAGTGCAGCGTATATTTGATACTCATAATATCGCTTCCATATGAAGCCTTAATCATTTCACGATGTTTAATAAAATTCAACCATCAAAGTCACTCATAATCATCGTTAGGAAGTTTTGAGGAACAATTGTCTTGAATTGGGAGAGATAGAAACCCACATTTTCTAAATTTGTAACATCATTCAAGGCCCGACAATTTAGCTGGCCGTCGGTCATTAGGATCACTTTTACAGAGAACTTAAATGTCGTCGATCAGAGGGACCTGGGTAAAGCATTGATGTTTGCATTTGTCTTTCTGCCGAGGTCTCGCTTCCTCACTGATCTTCTTATGGCGTATTAAACTGACATTAACTGTCAGACCTCTGTGGCAAGCAGCTGTTTGAAGAGATATTTTTTTACGTCATTAGATTTAGTTGGTTGGTTGTTTTACCTCTGATCGGCACTTTTTTGTACACAATGGGCTAAATGGCCAGGTCAGAAGGACCCCGATGGCTCAGAGAAGGTTGGGGGAGGGGACCCACTGGAACAGCTGTTGGGAGACAGATGGTAGCGTCCCGTCTAGGCCATCCAGCGTGTTCTTTAACGTGCACAGGGTATGGCTCTCCCGCACACGGGACCACGGCTTAACGTCCCATCCGACGGACGGTGGCCTATTTCAAGCCCATCGGTGTCCCCTACTGACCGTGGGCAGGGCGGGGAAATTTTGCGGAGATAAATCTCAACGCTCACCCAGCTGGGGGGCGGGGGTGGCTCAGTCCGTAGCGCGCCAGGCTCGTAATCTGTAGTTCCCAGGTTCGAGCCCCAGCTGGAACAACGTTGAGATTTATCTCCGCAAATTTCCCCGCCCTGCCCACGGTCAGTAGGGGACACCGATGGGCTTGGAAAGGCCGCCGTCCGTCGGATGGGACGTTAAGCCGTGGCCCCGTGTGCGGGAGAGCCATACCCTGTGCACGTTAAAGAACACGCTGGATGGCCTTGACGGGGGGCTACCATCTGTCTCCCAACAGCTGTTCCAGTGGGTCCCCTCCCCCAACCTTCTCTGAGCCTTCGGGATCCATATGACCTGGCCATTTAGCCCATGGTGTGCAAAAAAGTGCCACTCAGAGGTAAAGCAATCCAACAACCCAAATCACCCAGCTGGGACTCGAACCTGGGAACTACAGATTACGATCCTGGCGCGCTACCGACTGAGTACACCCCCGTCCCTATTTTATGAGATAGACGTTTATTAACTTTTACTATTTCGCATATTAAGTTAATGTTTTTTGCATGCGATATGAATTCGTAGTTTTCGAAGCTTTCAACAAAGAATCTCGTATTCCTTTGGTGCTTAATTGGAACAACTAGAGTCTCCACATAAATGCTCGTTCTGTTTACCCAACAAACAGACAATGATTTTTTTCACTCGAAATCAAAAAGAAATTAATTTATGCATTCCTACTTTCAAATTTATTGATGCCAACAGTCATTTTGAGTAAGTTTCAAACTTTGATGTTGTCTATGGGTTTTCGAGAAAGTCAAACCTGTCCACACCGGTTTTGGTTGATCCCAGTTGGTTCGAACACTCTTCCTCTGGGTGAAGGGAACGTTCATATAAAACTTGGTGCCCCTAGCTCTTTTGTGGGGGACGGGGGGCTCAGTCGGTAGCGCGCCAAGCTCGTAATCTGCAGTTCCCAGGTTCGAGTCCCAGCTGGGTCAGCGTTGAGATATATCTCCGCAAAAATTCCCCGCCCTGCCCACGGTCAGTAGGGGACACCGATGGGCTTGGAAAGGCCGCCGTCCGTCGGATCTGACGTTAGGCCGTGGTCCCCTGTACGGGAGAGCCATACCCTGTGCACGTTAAAGAACACGCTGGATGGCCTTGACGGGAGGCTGCCATCTGTCTCCCAACAGCGGTTCCAGTGGGTCCCCTCCCCCAACCTTCTCTGAGCCTTCGGGGTCCATGTGACCTTGCCATTTAGCCCATTGTGTGCAAAAAATGCCGCTCAGAGGTAACCCAACCCAACCCAAAATTTGCATTGTTTGTAAGTATTTCAATATCCACATTACTTCTGGAAATCTGATTTCACATGGAGCCGTAGTTTGGCCATGCCTGCTCTACCTGCAAAATTTAAAATTTTCTTGAACAAATAGATCGTTTGCAGTACTCGTTTACGATTTCGACATTTTGCACCTTTTTTCCGCCATTAGAGGGCGCTATTAAAACTATTAGGAGATTCGGGAATACGTATACTTCTGTATCTATTCAGCCCAAGAAGAATTTTTAATTAATCTCTAAAAATAAGACAAAAATTGAATGCTGGCAAACACCTCGACGACATTTTATTTAAAAAAGAAAATGTCATCAGGATTATCACTGATTTGGCGGTTTTTTTTCAATAATGATCTAATTAAAAGCATTAGATTAGAGATAAAATTCTTAAAAATTGCGCAATCTAGTTTGATGCCCTAAGATGTATAAAATAACTCTTCAAACTTCCATTTATATCCCGGGTTCGAGTCCCAGCTGGGCCAGCATTAAGATTTATCACCACAAGACTCCTCGCTCTGCCCTCGTCACTAGGACTATCCGACGAGCTATCCAAGCAAGTCCGTCGGATGGGACGTTAAGCCGTGGCCCCGTGTGCGGGAGAGCCATACCCTGTGCACGTTAAAGAACACGCTGGATGGCCTTGACGGGAGGCTACCATCTGTCTCCAAACAGATGTTCCAGTGGGTCCTCTCCCCCAACCTTCTCTGAGCCTTCGAGGTCCATGTGACCTGGCCATTTAGCCCATGGTGTGCAAAACAGTGCCTCTCAGAGGTAAAACAACCCAACGTTAAAGAACACGCTGGATGGCCTTGACGGGAGGCTACCATCTGTCTCCCAACAGCTGTTCCAGTGGGTCCCCTCCCCCAACCTTCTCTGAACCTTCGGGGTCCATGTGACCTGGCCATTTAGCCCATGGTGTGCAAAAAAGTGCCGCTCAGAGGTAAAAGAACCCAACGTTAAAGAACACGCTGGATGGCCTTGACGGGAGGCTACCATCTGTCTCCCAACAGCTGTTCCAGTGGGTCCCCTCCCCCAACCTTCTCTGAGCCTTCGGGGTCCATGTGACCTGGCCATTTAGCCCATGGTGTGCAAAAAAGTGCCGCTCAGAGGTAAAAGAACCCAACGTTAAAGAACACGCTGGATGGCCTTGACGGGAGGCTACCATCTGTCTCCCAATAGCTGTTCCAGTGGGTCCCCTCCCCCAACCTTCTCTGAGCCTTCGGGGTCCATGTGACCTGGCCATTTAGCCCATGGTGTGCAAAAAAGTGCCGCTCAGAGGTAAAACAACCCAACGTTAAAGAACACGCTGGATGGCCTTGACGGGAGTCTACCATCTGTCTCCCAACAGCTGTTCCAGTGGGTCCCCTCCCCGAACCTTCTCTGAGCCTCGGGGTCCATGTGACCTGGCCATTTAGCCCATGGTGTGCAAAAAAGTGCCGCTCAGAGGTAAAACAACCCAACGTTAAAGAACACGCTGGATGGCCTTGACGGGAGGCTACCATCTGTCTCCCAACAGCTGTTCCAGTGGGTCCCCTCCCCGAACCTTCTCTGAGCCTTCGGGGTCCATGTGACCTGGCCATTTAGCCCATGGTGTGCAAAAAATGCCGCTCAGAGGTAAAAGAACCCAACGTTAAAGAACACGCTGGATGGCCTTGACGGGAGGCTACCATCTGTCTCCCAACAGCTGTTCCAGCGGGGCCCCTCCCCCAACCTTCTCTGAGCCTTCGGGGTCCATGTGACCTGGCCATTTAGCCCATGGTGTGCAAAAAAGTGCCGCTCAGAGGTAAAACAACCCAAACCCAACCTCTAATATTTTGTTACGGTCACTGTAAGCTTCTAATCACATTTGAACACAACTAACGTATGATACAGAATAGGAAAGGATTTTGAGTATTTTTTTTTACCGTGGGATGGAATTCGGGTGTCTTTTTAAGTCGAATATTAAAACCGTCAGCCAGTTGGAATGTTTCTGAATTTGTTTCTTTGTTGTATTCCAGGTCTTCAAGTAGTTCTGAAGTCCATCATCAAAGCCATGGCACCTTTGCTTCAAATTGGTCTGTTGGTGTTGTTCGCCATTGTTATATTTGCCATCATCGGCCTCGAGTTCTACAGCGGTGCTTTACACAAGACGTGCTTCACCCTGACGGATCCCAGTAAGTATCGTATTTATTATTTCATGCTAGAAAACATTAAATGTCGTTTTCACTCATTCTTGATTAGATGATGCTGAGGAATGTTTATTTCCAGAAACAAAGTATCAAAGGCAGTAAAATTCATACAATTTGGAACCATCGGGATTTGAGTGGTAAGTAATATGATGTATCGCCAGATGTATCGCAATTCAGAGACTGCACGCCATCTATAAGGAGTATGCCACGTTACCACTATCTACGTCGGAGACAATATAGGTAAAGCTCAGCCCATCCTAGGCGTACAGTACTATAAGATTAAAGTTCATCCCTCGGTCAAAACCTAAATTTAATCAATGTCCCGGATCGCCACAAACAAGGATATAAAGATCCAAGTTGCCTCGGCCCCCGTGACGGGAACTCTTAGTCCGGCCTTCCATCTTGGCCTGTCCGACTGCAGCAGCTCCAGTCAGCATAGCCTTCAACTTCACTAAGGCCCTCAAGCCTCCCCCCCCGCCGCCACCACCACCACCTCGACGAGGTGGTTCCCCATCGACGGGGCGGGGGTGGCTTAGTCGGTAGCGAGCCAGGCTCGTAATCTGTAGTTCCCAGGTTCGAGTCCCAGCTGGGTCAGCGTTGAAATTTATTTCCGCAAAATTCCCCGCCCTGCCCACGGTCAGTAGGGGACACCGATGGGCTTGGAAAGGCCGCCATCCGTCGGATGGGACGTTAAGTCGTGGCCCCGTGTGCGGGAGAGCATTCCCTGTGCACGTTAAAGAACACACTGGATGGCCTTGACGGTAGCCTACCATCTGTCTCCCAACAGCTGTTCCAGTGGGTCCCCTCCCCCAACCTTCTCTGAGCCTTCGGGGTCCATGTGACCTGGCCATTTAGCCCATGGTGTGCCAAAAGTGCCGCTCAGAGGTGAAACAACCCAACCCCATCGACGGGGAGGAGAGGGGGATTTGAGTGATGTCAGTTTATTGGCTACTAGCTGCCCGGGTCTCATTTTTCATCTGTATATTCAGATTTTTAGTGTAGTAAAGGTTAGCTCTGTGAATTCTTCCTGCACAGATTCAATATGAATTTCCTTGCATTGCTGATGCCAGCGCGTGCTCTCGTAGCCCGTGACTTCATTGCGAACTGTCGAGATTTATATTTCGACAGATTTTGGTACCTGTAGTTCCCGATGTACTTGTCCGAATCGTCCTATATTTTATACGTGGGTACCCACTACCTTGACCCCCTATGGGTTAAAAAATCAGGTCCCTAGCGCACAATGGGGCGCCTTACAATATTAATGCTTTTGGAAATATTGGGAACTGCAGCAGATTTAAATGTTATTATGACTTTTACTTTCACAGTTAGGGAGCAGTTAATGGCAACAATAAATATGTCAGCGATTGCGGTTTCCAGTAGAAATAGCTAGGTAAATATGTTTGCTTCTACGAAGACCAGTTTTGGAATTTTGACTTAAAATTTATCCCTACAACACGGACAACCAGAAACACTGAAGTTTTCAAGCTTCTACCATGATTTAACGATGAGTTATGGCTGCCGTAGACAGCCATTTTATTATTTTAGATACCAGACTACTGTGTGAAACCCGCCCGGCTCATGGTCAGTCGGAGACACTGATGGGCTTAGAAAGGCCGCCGTACGTCAGATGGGATGTTAAGCCATGGCCCTGTTTGTGGAAGAGCCTATGCACTTTAAAGAACATGCTGGATGGCATTGACAGGTTGGGTTGATTTACCTCTGAGCGGCACTTTTTTGCACACCATGGGCTAAATGGCCAGGTCACATGGACCCCGAAGGCTCAGAGAAGGTTGGGGGAGGGGACCCACTGGAACAGCCGTTGGGAGACAGATGGTAGCCTCCCGTCAAGGCCATCCAGCGTGTTCTTTAACGTGCACAGGGTATGGCTCTCTCGTACACGGGGCCTTAGCACTCTCCCGCACACACGGCTTAACGTCCCATCCGACGGACGGCGGCCTTTCGAAGCCCATCGGTGGCCCCTACTGACCGTGGGCAGGGCGGGGAATTTTTGCGGAGATAAATCTCAACGCTGACCCACCTGGGACTCGAACCTGGGAACTTCAGATTACGAGCCTGGCGCGCTACCGACTGAGCCACCCCCGCCCCGAGGCATTGGCAGGAGGCTACCATCTGTCTCCTAACAGCTGTACGTGGGTCTCCTCCCTCCACCCTTCTCTGAGACCTCGGGGTCCTTGTGAAATGGCCATTTAGCCTATTTTGTACAAAAAAAGTGCCATTCAGAGGTAAAACAATCCAACCCAACCGGATGATATTCCTTGAAATTGTTCAAAACACTTCGAGGCACTTTTATTTCACATTTTTACATATCAGAGATATTAAAGTGATGTGGTAGTTAGGCATAAACTGGAAGGAGAGCTTGTACCAATCCCCAGTGACGATGCACAGAACCGGTCAGGTCTAGCGCCCAACGCTCAACCCCGCCTTCTCGTGGTGCAGGCCGTTAGTACCTTTCAAAAGAGATATTCTCTTTTGGAAGGGAACGGAAAGGGAGAGCTGTCAGTTTAGTATGGCCTACTGATCTGGTCATCTATGGCCACTTTTTTCTTTTTTTTCAACCCTGCTGAGGAGTGGTCAACTTCACAGGGTCCTGGTGCTGACCATTTATACCTACTAGACTGGATTTGTTTATGGATTTGAGCTTGATTATGGATCCTGGACTTGCTGCACTGGTGGGCCTCTGTTGAGGGAGAGTCTGCCGTGTGTTTTCTGTTTGCTTCTGGGTTGCCAGCTGTAAGTGAACAGAGGCATGGGATACCTTATATCAGCTGGTGGATAATCCTAATCAGAGGCCATCGCAGGTACCTGAACCTTACTTAGCTAGTTGGGCATCGTCAAGCCTAAACTGGAGTAATGTGTCTCAGGCAGGCCATATGGTTCTTGAAAAAGTCCACTTGAAAAGGTGGTGCCTGAAGTTCCTACCAGCATCGGTGACTTCAGCCTTTAGTGGAGGAGGAACAGGTCTTTGTCCCATGCTTGCGATCAGGGGACTGTTTGATATTGTTGGCCCTACCAATCTTAATAAACTTAATTTCTTTAAAAATCCTACTAATCATTTTCTCTTTACAGGTACGTGGAACGTGAGGACATTACATAGAGATTATTCTCTTGATGTCCTCACGCAGTAATTCCAGCTCTATAACCTAGATATTCTAGGCTTGCAAGAGACCAGATGGACAGGTAAAGATGAGATACTTAAAAATAACTTTAAATTTCTTTTTTCAGGGAGGGAGGATGGAAAGCATCTCCAAGGTGTAGGCTTGTTTCTCAGCAGACACGCCAGTGATGCTCTTCTAGGATATGACTGCATTAATGAAAGATTTCTTACAGCAAAATTTAAAACAGAAATTAAAGACTTGAATGTCATCTGTTATTATACCCCCACAGAGGACTCTGATGAGAACGAGAAGGATACGTTTCACAGCCAGCTTCAGGATATTTTGAATTCTGTGAAGATAGGAGATATTTCTCTTGTGCTAGGTGATTTCAATGCTAAAGTTGATACTGACTCTGACCTTTGGGCAGGAGTTTGAGGTCCCTTTGGCATTGGTAGTTCCAATGGCAATGGGGAACGTCTCCTAGAGTCCATATTATAGATACTTAATTGTTACAGTGGAGGGTCAAAATACCGAATTGAAGTAGAATGGACCTTTCCGATTTGTTTCTCTCAAAATCTTTTTCTAAATATTGTTTAAACGAATATTTGGGGGGGGGGGGGGATATGCATTATGGAACATCTTTTCAGTCTGAATCGGTTCAATTCCAGGCATCTCCTTAAAAAAATGTTTCCTTCATCCTGGCCCTGCTTGTGCTAGACAAAGTGTCCCACCAAACGTTATAGTCACGAGACGTCACTGTTAGGTATGTAGCCGTATTGTAAGCATAAATAATTTTTTTATTATTATTAAACACTGCTATCGAATGCTCCGCTGTTCCGTCTCATGGTCTAAACTCTTCAATATCCTCATATTATATCTAGTTGCTGTTCCACTGCTAACATTGTCAACGATCCACTTTTAATAAACTCAATAACAAATCCTTTATTATTTCCTATATCTTCAAAATAACATATTTCTTAAATAAACTCAATAATGCCATTTTAGTTATATTTGGTATATCTTTCTTTTATGTTTTTTTTCAGCCGAAATTGTGAAAGAAGGTGAAGCGGAGACGCCGTGCTTTCCAACTGACGATCCCAAAACTGCCCCAATTGGAGCATTTGTTTGCAATCTCACCATCGCTCTGTGCCGTGAGGGGTGGATGGGACCCAATTATGGCATCACCAGCTTCGATAACATCTTCTTTGCCATGTTGACTGTGTTCCAATGCATCACCATGGAAGGATGGACAGCCATGCTTTACTGGGTGAGAATCTTTCCCTCACAGAGGGAAGATAATTTTTTTTCTCTCACAAATCTGAAATGAACTCTTTTTCTTTGCATCTGCTTCCTCTTACAAATATGAAAAGAAAAATATTTTTGCACTTTTTTTTCACAAATGAGAAAAATATTCATTTTTTGCATCTTCTTAAGTCTTTTTGCATCTTTCCTCACAAATGAGAAAAAAGAGTTGTTGTTTTTTTTTTTTCTTATTCTTTTTTCTTTCCCTCACAAACATGAAAATGAAGTCCATTTTTGCATCTTCTTTCTCACAAACCCGATGTAAGCCGTGGTCACGTGGCAAGAGTTTATTGACAGATGATTACAGGGAAAATGATGCAAAAAATTTCTCTGACTGAGGAATTCATTCTACTAATACGAAAGACAATTAGTTAATTCCGAGCTTCATCATCATAAAACTTCTTGGAAAATGTAATCTATGTATGCAAAGTGTTGGATTTTTAATCTTAATGACTTTTATCTGCTGCCATGCCGAAATATTTAAACAGTTTGTTGGAAATCGAGATTTAAATGGATTTGATCATGATCTTTAATTTATCTTCAGTCACATTTTTTCATTAAATGCATATTTTAGAAGTTAAGGAGCTACGAATTCAGATTCCCATTAACATAACATTGAAATTCTCTATTATTTCGATAGTTAAAAGTGAAATGTTAAAACGAGTTACAATAGATTTGATTTTAACTATTGATATTTTGGTAAATAAATATCATTTTTATTTTCTTCCTCAGACAAACGATGCATTTGGAAGCGCTTTCAACTGGATCTATTTTGTACCCCTCATCATCATTGGATCGTTTTTCATGCTCAATTTAGTACTCGGTGTACTTAGTGGGTAAGTAGTTATTTCTGCTACATAAGGTAAAAAGTAGTCACTGTAATCGACTATATCGATATGTGAGTGAGATGTGTTCAAGATTTCTATAGTGGCTCCTCTTAAATCGTGCAAGATATTAATTAACTGAAGAAAGCTTTCAAATCGTGTAAAATAGGGGTGGGGGTGGCTCAGTAGGTAGCGCTCCAGGCTCGTAATCTGTAGTTCCCAGGTTCGAGTCCTAACTGGGTCAGCGTTGAGATTTATCTCCGCAAAAATTCCCCGCCCTGCCCACGGTCAGTAGGGGACGCCGATGGGCTTGGAAAGGCCGCTGTCCGTCGGACGGGACGTTAAGCCATGGCACCGTGTGCGGGAAAGCCATACCCTGTGCACGTTAAAGAACACGATGGATGGCCTTGATGGGAGGCTACCATCTGTCTCCCAACAGCTATTCCAGTGGGTCCCCTCCCCCAACCTTCTCTGAGCCTTCGGGGTCCATGTGACCTGGCCATTTAGCCCATGGTGTGCAAAAAAGTGCCGCTCAGAGGTAAAACAACCCAACCCAGTGGGTCCACTCCCCCACCTTCTCTGAGCCTTCGGGGTCCATGTGACCTGGCCATTTAGCCCATGGTGTGCAAAAAAGTGCCGCTCAGAGGTAAAACAACCCAACCCAGTGGGTCCACTCCCCCAACCTTCTCTGAGCCTTCGGGGTCCATGTGACCTGGCCATTTAGCCCATGGTGTGCAAAAAAGTGCCGCTCAGAGGTAAAACAACCCAAACAACCCAAATCGTGTAAAATATGCAATGATCGAAGAAAGCTTTTAGATGGTGCAATGACTGAAGAAAGCTTTTAAATCATACTGTAGGAGGATTTTAAATCGTTCAAGATATGTGATGAATGAGGGAAGTTTTTCGTGCAAGAGATGCAATCTCTGAAAAAAGCTTTTAAATCGTTCAAGAGATGCAATGACTGCAGCTTTTTTAATCACGTAGAAGATTGAAGAACGTTTTTGTATTATGTAAGAAATTAATTGACTGAAGAAAGCTTTAAATCATGCAAGAGATACAATAACTGAAGTGCGTTTTCAAAAAATTGCAAAAGATTACCTGAAGAAAGCTTTTAAATTGTGCAAGAGATGCAATGACTGCAGCTTTTGAAATCGCGTTGAAGATTGAATGACTGGACTTTGTGCAAGAAATGAAATTAGCGAAGAAAGCTTTTAAATGGTGCAAGATACATAATGACTTAAGACAGCTTTTAAATAGTGCAAGATACATAATGACTTAAGACAGCTTTTAAATAGTGCAAGAGATTAATTGACTGTGCAGAAGATGCAAAGGCTGAATAAAACTTTTGAATCATACAAGAGATGCAACAACTGAAAAATATTTACAAATCGTGCAAGGGATGCAATTAGTGCGGCTTTCAAAACGTACAGAAGATGAAATGGGTGAAGAAAGCTCTTATGCTGTGCAAGGATTTCAATGATGAAAGAAAGGTTTTAGATTTTGCAAGATATTTAATGACTGCAGGAAGCTTCTATATGGAGCAATATATTCACTCACTTAAAAACGCTTTTAAATCGTGCACGAGATGCAATGATTGAGGAAGGCTTTAGGTTGGGTTGGGTTGTTTTACCTCTGAGTGGCACTTTTTTGCATACCATGGGCTAAATGGCCAGGTCACATGGGCCCCGAAGGCTCAGAGAAGGTTGGGGGAGGGGACCCACTGGAATAGCTGTTGACAGACAGATGGTAAGCCTCCCGTCAAGGCCATCCAGCGTGTTCTTTAACGTGCACAGGGTATGGCTTTCCCGCACACAGGGCCACGGCTTAACGTCCCATCCGACGGACGGCTGCCTTTCCAAGCCCATCGGTGCCCCCTACTGACCGTGGGCAGGGTGGGGAATTTTGCGGAGATAAATCTCAACGCTGACCCAGCTGGGACTCGAACCTGGGAACAACAGATTATGAGCCTGGCGCGCTACCGACTGAGCCACCCCCGCCCCTGAGATTCAAAGACTGAAGTAAGCACTTAAATGGCGCAAGGCTGAAAGTTTATAAATTGTTAAAGAAATGCAATGACTGGAACCTTTGCAGAAATCTTTTAAATCGCTCATAGAGATGGATGACTGAAGATTAACAACCACACGTGCTTTTTTAATGAGTCGAGCCCGATACTTTTGAAACAGCTGATATAAGTCAATTTTTCTAGTACAGCTTGCAATAGATGCAATGAATGTTGTATGTTATCTTTCCCAGAAGGTCTCTTAAATCCTTCATAAGTCTTGCTGTTCGGAACTCAATTTCTCACATCTATGTTATAAATGTTGGTTTGTCAGCTAAGACAAAAGTCTATTTAAACCTTAATTATGCTGAAATATTGTACATTTTCAACGGGTAAGAGTAAAAAACTATAATGTTGTAATATCAAAATAAAATGTTTTCGGGAGTGATGAAATCGAAAGCAAGCCAGTTAGCCCATTACATCTATAAAAGTGCTGAAAAAATAAAACAATCTAATTCAACATATACGTCAAATGGGACTCAAATATGTAATCCCTCAATCCTCCATATTGGAACTTTCTAGCCGTGGCCCAGGGGAGGGAGGAGGGGGAGGACTCAATCTATAGCGCTCCAGACTCGTAAACTGCAGTTTCCAGGTTCGAGTCCCACTGTGGCCAGCATTGAGATTTATCTCTACAAAATTCCCCGCCTTGCCCTTGGTCAGTAGGGGACACCAATGGACTGCAGTCAATCGTATGGGATATGAAACCGTGGACGGGAGAGCCATATTCTATGCACATTAAAGAACACGCTGAATGGCCTAGACGGGAGGCTACTAGCTGTCTCCTAATTGCTGGCCAATGGTTCCCCTCCCTCATCCCTTTGTGAGCCCTTGGAATCCTTGTGACTTGGCCATGTAGCCCACTGTGTGCAAAAAAATGCCGCTCATAGGTAAAAGAGTACAACCCGTGGCCCAGGAGCGAAACTACTATTAGTGCACGTTCTCCCATTTTGTTCAATGTGATAGGACCCACGACGATCCAGTTTCGCCACTTCATCCCCCTCCCCCCTTACAAATCTCCATACGTTACTCGGTGCTGATATCCACCGCGGCATATACTCCCTCAAGCAGCTGCTTGCCACAGAGGTCTGACAGGAGAGTGTCAGTTTATATGCCAAAGTAGGTCTGAGAGGATGGCAAGACGAGCATTTAATTTGTTTACATGCTTTTCAGAACGATTAAAAAACCTTGCAATAAAGAAAAAGAATCGGAGATTCCCCAAAAAATTTCAGCGCCGAAGAACTATGCATCATCCAAATGGAGCAGAGTCATAATGTTTAAATGTTCTGTTTTCTCACCCACCCACAAACTGGCATCTTTCTGTTCGTGGCGCTGTCCACATTTTCCTTGACCTGCTTGCAGCTCTGGCTGGATGCCAACTGGGTCACATGCTGTTGCATTGAAATCGGTCTTTCTTAAAGGCGACCGCTTCCATCGGAAGACGGCGCCACTCGGCAACTTATTGATATTGTTGCCCTAAACTACATTCAAGCAAATGACTGTGAGCATTTTGAAGATGTCCGAAACAGAATGGCAACGGTTCTTGTGCGTGAAGTAGATTCATTTGTATGTAATGGTCATCGTTCTAGCTGTTGGGCCGAAAAGCATTTAAACTGTTATGTTGGTTAGTGAAGGTGTCGTGTTTTCCGTTAACCTTTTAAAGCTTACAGGAAGGAACACAAGTTCAGCTTTTAGTCAATAAGTTCGGTATTTAGTTGTTATTTTTGCATCACTAATTGGCATATAATTGTAATAAGTTGATACTTTAAAAAACTTAGTACAAAGTTTTAAAATTAAAATACCTCAAGTTTGCTTATGTATTATGCAAAAAATTCACTTAATGGTCAGGGGTGGGGGTGGCTCAGTCGGTAGCGCGTCAGGCTCGTAATCTGTAGTTCCCAGGTTCGAGTCACAGTTGGGTCAGCGTTGAGATTTATCTCCGCAAAATTCCCCACCATGCCCACGGTCAGTAGGGGACACCGATGGGCTTGGAAAGGCCGCCGTCCGTCGGATGGGACGTTAAGCCGTGGCCCCGTGTGCGGGAGAGCCATACTCTGTGCATGTTAAAGAACACGCTGGGTGGCCTTGACGGGAGGCTAACATCTGTCACCCAACAGCTGTTCCAGTGGATCCCCTCCCCCAACCTTCTCTGAACGTTCGGGGTCCATGTGACCTGGCCATTTAGCCCATGGTGTGCAAAAAAGTGCCGCTCATAGGTAAAACAACCTAACCCATTTAATGTTTGTTGGAGTTCTAAATTCTGCCATTTAGAAGATTATGTGTGTTCTAAACCATGCCTGTCTAACCCGCGGCTCATAATACAAATAAAAAAGTCAATGAATCTGATTCATTTCTTCCTATTTTTTGACCAAACCTTTTTACGTGAATAATTATGCGATTTTCCAATTCCTAGTACTCATTGATTTTTGTTTTTAAATCAAGATATTTTCTTGATTTCTTAAAAATAGTTTTTTTTTAATTCATTGCATTAGAAATGTATATTTTCGTTTTTAAGTAGAGAATGTTTCTTGCATCTCTTAAAGAATATAGTTTTTTTCCAATCTTCCGGGGGTGGCTCAGTCGGTAGCGCGCCAGGCTCGTAATCTGCAGTTCCCAGGTTCGAGTCCCAGCCTTGACGATTGGGTACCATCTGTCTTCCAACAGCTCTTCCAGTTAGTCCCCTCCCTTAACCTTCTCTGAGCCTTTGGAGGCCTTGTGACCTGGCCATTTAGTCCATGGTGTGCAAAAAAAGTTCCGCTCAGAGGTAAAACAATCCAATCCAATCCACCATCGATATGCTTTAGATTCATTTTCTACTTTTTATGGCCTTATAGGGAGATAAGTATTTTAAATTTTTAATTTATATTTTTCATCAAATTTATTTGCAGTGAAATTAAACTGTGAGAGAAGAATTTGTTGATTTCGACAGTACCAATCATGCACTTTCAAAAAGATTGTTACATCAAAATGATTGTAAATTAATATGGTTTTGCAGTTAATTACAAAATATATTTTTTCGTCAAAAAGGAAATGGATCATTGTAGTCAAAATGATGTTCACAAAAGTATTAAAAATTAGACAGGAGTTCAAGAAAACCGACAGAAAGCCTCATCTGTCGTATTGAATTGTACCTCTCTCATTCGTACTGATCATGCTGCCCTCAGGTCGCTGCTAAACTTGGGGCGGGGGTGGCTCAGTCGGTAGCGCGCCAGGCTCGTAATCTGTAGTTCCCAGGTTCGAGTCCCAGCTGGGTCAGCGTTGAGATTTATCTCCGCAAAATTCCCCGCCCTGCCCACGGTCAGTAGGGGACACCGATGGGCTTGGAAAGGCCGCCGTCCGTCGGATGGGACGTTAAGCCGTGGCCCCGTGTGCGGGAGAGACATACCCTGTGCACGTTAAAGAACACGCTGGATGGCCTTGACGGGAGGCTACCCTCTGTCTCCCAACAGCTGTTCCAGTGGGTCCCCTCCCCCAACCATCTCTGAGCCTTCGGGGTCCATGTGACCTGGCCATTTAGCCCATGGTGTGCAAAAAAGTGCCGCTCAGAGGTAAAACAACCCAACCCAACTGCTAAACTTTAAAAATCCTGAAGGACAAATTGGCAGGTGGATACAGAAGTTCCAAGAGTACAATATTTACATTGAGCCTCGAAGCGGCAAACTACACAGAAATGCAGATGCCCTTTGTAGACACCGATGCATTGATAACTGTAAGCAACGCTGTAATGCAGAGTTGAAATATGGTACTCATGATATTGTTACGACAGATGAACGAGCAACAGTGACTTCATGACTTAACGTGACTTGAACCCTCGTGTGTGCTTCTACGTGAGATTCAATTTAGCCAACGAATTGGAACTTAGAACGATTCGGAAGGATGAAAAAGATAGCAGTGCAGTGTGTTAAACTTGGGAGATCTGAAAGGACGTTCAGATAGTGTGAGTCAGTGTGCGTTAAGTGAAAATAATTAGTATATTTATTAGTGTGTGCGCGGGTGTTTGTTTTCTGTTGTTAGTAATAAAAGTTTAGCGAACTAGCACAGGACGAGAGTTTGTTTACGTCTGAAAGTATTCAAGTGACATGGTAAACAAAGTAAAGAGGTAGTATTTTAGTAGAACAGACAGAGCTGATATTGTATGCTCTGTACAAAAAGGTTAATGACTTATGTATGATAGTAGTTAATTGGTTTATAAGATACTTCATCCATATTTTTGTAACAATTTGCATTGTATTTTAATTGGTTTGAAAATATAGTTATTAATACTCACGCTCAGTGCCTATCCATTTTAAAATTCGCAACAATATAATAATGCCCATAAGACAGTTAACATCGACACAGTTAACTCCAGATGTTAACGGGGCGGGGGTGGCTCAGTCGGTAGCGCGCCAGGCTCATAATCTGTAGTTCCCAAGTTCGAGTCCCAGCTGGGTCAGCGTTGAGATTTATCTCCGCAAAAATTCCCCACCCTGCCCACGTCAGTAGGGGACACCGATGGGCTTGGAAAGGTCGCCGTCCGTCGGATGTGATGTTAAGCCGTGGCCCCGTGTGCGGGAGAGCCATACCCTGTGCACGTTAAAGAACACGCTGGATGGCCTTGACGGGAGGCTACCATCTGTCTCCCAACAGCTGTTCCAGTGGGTCCCCTCCCCCAACCTTCTCTGAGCCTTCGGGGTCCTTGTGACCTGGCCATTTAGCCCATGATGTGCAAATAAGTGCCGCTCAGAGGTAAAACAACCCAATCCCCAACCTTCTCTGAGCCTTCGGGGTCCATGTGACCTGGCCATTTAGCCCATGGTGTGCAAAAAAGTTCTGCTCAGAGGTAAAACAACCCAACCCAGATGTTAAGAGTGCTACACTTAACATTTGGAGCCCAATAGAAATTAGAAAGGCACAACTAGACGATAAAGATATAAGGCCAATAATAGATCTGATTGAAAGGTCTCATATATGACCTAATTGGGAGCAAATTTCTAAGTATAGCCCAACTACCAAAAGCTATTCGCCGCAGTGGAATTGCTTAGAAGTGAAAGACGGTGTATTATACAGAAGATGGGATTCTCCTATTGGACGACTAATCCGTTGGCAGATAATCCTTTCTCTCTCCCGAGTGGAACTAGTGATTAGGGATGTGCATGATAGGGTCACTGGAGGACACTACGGTATTAAAAAGACATTAGTGAAAGCCACCAAAGAAAGGTCATATGACTAGGAATCAGGGCAAGCTGCAAAATTATAACGTACAAGCAACAAAACTATAACCACTGATGTAATGGATCCGTTTCCTAGGACTGATGATAGAAATCGCTATTTATTGGTGACAATGGATTATTTCACGAAGTGGTCTGAAGTCTATCCCATCCAAGATCAGAAGACAACAACAGTTGCATAGATGATAGTAAATAACTTGATCAGTAGGTATGGAGTATCTTTGCAACTCCACTCAGACCAAGGACAAAATTTTGAATCCAATGTGTTTAAAGGCATCTGCCAACTATTAGGCATTCAGAAAACCAGAACAACTCCCCTACACCCCTCATTCGGATGGTATGGTTGAGAGATTTAATAAGACAATTGCACAATATCTAGCATTGTTTGTCGACGACCATCTACGTGACTGGAATCGCCATATATCACTCTTTTTGTTGGCATACCTAACAGCAGTGCTTGAAACCACTGGACAGACACCTTCCATGATGCTCTTTGGAAAAGAATTACGTCTTCCTTGTGACCTTTTATATGGTCTGCCAGAAGCAATGCCTATGTCAACTCCACAATACGTACAAGAATTACAACAACTACTTGCAGAAATTCACTACTCCGTCAGATATAACATCAGAAGAAATTTCTTATGATGGATGGGATCAACTTGGCAAGCGAGAAAAACAAAACGAGGAACGGCAGTAAAACAAAGGGAACTGTTTTCAATCAAGGAGATCTTGTCTTGCGGTACAATCTACATAGGAAGAAGAGACTTCCTTCACAACTTCAGGGGCGGGGGTGGCTCAGTCGGTAGCGCGCCAGGCTCGTAATCTGTAGTTCCCAGGTTCGAGGTTCCCAGCTGGGTCAGCGTTGAGATTTATTTCCGCAAAACTCCCCGCCCTGCCCAATATGCGCCAAATCCCCGCCCTGCCAAAATGCGCCTGGTCAATAGGGGATACTGATGGGCTTGGAAAGGCCGCCGTCCGTCGGATGGGACGTTAAGCCGTGGTCCCGTGTACGGGAGAGCCATACCCTGTGCACGTTAAAGAACACGCTGGATGGCCTTGACGGGAGGCTACCATCTGTCTCCCAACAGCTGTTCCAATGGGTCCCCTCCCCCAACCTTCTCTGAGCCTTCGGGGTCCATGTGACCTGGCCATTTAGCCCATGGTGTGCAAAAAAGTGCCTCTCAGAGGTAAAACAACCCAACCCAACTCACAACTTCAAAAACCTTGGGAAGGTCCATATATGGTAGTAAACAAGATTAACGACGTCATATATCGCATTCACCGACGTCCGACTACAAAATGCAACGTGGTTCCACATGGATCATTTGGCCCCATTTCATTGAAGAAGCTTTGTAATCCAGAACTATTCCGGACGAAAAGAAAACTAAGAATGGGGCAGTGTTATGAGAAGAAAATGTGCAACAAGGCAACTGGAACCGGTACCATATCACCCTAGTGTTATGCTTCAGTATGAGAATTTCCTCACTAATCTGTTGGAGCATAGAGACTGATTTATAAAAAGTTGAGTGAACATTGGAAGTTTACAGTAAAGAGTTGACATGCCTTTTTTTAGTGGTGTTTTGTGTTGTGTATTCGAAAGAACGTATTTAAATGGAGTTGAGTAGTTTGTTGCTTGAGAAAAGTTGAATAGCTAGTTTTTGAACACTAATGTGTCGAAGAAGGCTGCCAGTGGAAAAGCAAAAGGTATTTGGTGTCGGAAAGATATTTAGTGTGAAATATAGAATTGAAAAGGTAAACCTTGGTACTTATAGGTATATCAGCAAAGAAAATTATGTCGCTACCCACACAACCACAATCTCCACAAAATATCCATAAGATATCTAAAATGACCAGTGGATATATACTGGTCATCTTAGATATCTTATGGATATAATGTGGAGATTCTGGTTGTGTGGGTAACTGAATTCTCTTTATGCTTTGAGTCGAGTTTGTAAGAAATGTAATACAACTATTTGAAATACGGTTAAGAATTGTGACACATTCTTTTGATGGTTGATACTTCATACTAATGTAGGGGGTCAGTGTTGAGATCTATCTCTGCAAAACTCCCCGCCCTGCCCACAGTCAGTAGAGAACACCAATTGGCTTGGAAAGACCACTGTCCGTTGGATGGGATGTTAAGCTGTGGCCTCCATATGTGGGAGAGATCCATACCCTGTGCATGTTAAAGAACACACTGGATGGCTTTGACGGGAGAATACCATCTCTCTCCCAACAGCTGTTCCAATGGGTCCCATCCCCCAACCTTCCCTGAGCCTTCGAGGTAAACAACCTCAGAGGTAAAACAACCCAGTCTTTCCTTTTTTTTGATGATTGCTCATTTTAATAGCTACTGACTTCTTTATATCGATTAATTTTAAAAACAATTCACTTTTTAACGATTGTTCCTTTTTAATCATCATCTCTTTCCTAAATCAGTATTCGCTTCCATCATCATTTACTTTAATACCCACCTTTTTTTCTTTTAAATTAGTCCTCACTTTTAATCACTACTCTCTTTTTAATTCTACTCACTTTTAATCACCTCTCGCAGTTCAATCGCTGCTTACTAAAAAAAGATTTATCTCCGCAAAATTCCCCGCCCTGCCCACGGTCAGTAGGGGACACCGATGGGCTTGGAAAAGACGCCGTCCGTCGGATGGGACGTTAAGCCGTGGCTCCGTGTGTGGGAGAGTCATACCCTATGCACGTTAAATAGCATGCTGGATGGCCTTGACGGGAGGCTACCATCTGTCTCCCAACAGCTGTTCCAGTGGGTCCCCTCACCCAACCTTCTCTGAGCCTTCGGGGTCAATGTGACCTGGCCATTTAGCCCATGGTGTGCAAAAAAGTGCCGCTCAGAGGTAAAGCAACCCAACAACCCTGTCCTAACTTTTTCTGAGCCTTCGGGGTCCATGTGACCTGACCATTTAGCCCATAGTGTGCAAAAAACTGCTGCTCAGAGTTAAACCAACCAACTGATGGTAGGGCAAATTTATGTTTATTTAAAATTGTTATATATATATATGTGATATAATTACCTTTGAAATTAAATTAGTTCATTTTAAATTTGATTGGTAATCATTAATTTTACTTCCCCCACATTTTCTATTTAAAAATTTTAACAATATTTTTGTGTTCCCACAAATAAAAAAAAAATGCATATTTTCTTGTAGTTCAAGGATTGACAACTCTGAAACAGTTTCTTCTGTTGAGTGTTTATGAACGAAGTCCCAGATCTGGAAACATAAAATTATTTGAATGCAAAAAAAAAAATGGTCTGCTAATTTTTTTTAGGTAAACTACATCTGAAGGCTACCTTATTATTTCACCCAGTGAGAATATGAAAGAAAACTATTACGATTTATTATTTTTCTCATTAAATCCCAAGTTTTCCATACGTTATCATTAAGGTACATCTTTTGGGATGCTAGGAGAATGTAATTGATAAGTGGCTCACTCAAGCTCCATAGAGCAGTCCCTCCAGTTCCCCCCCAGGTTCGAGTCCCAGCTGGGTCAGCGTTGAGATTTATCTCCGCAAAATTTCCCCGCCCTGCCCACGGTCAGTAGGGGACACCGATGGGCTCGAAAAGGCCGCCGTCCGTCGGATGGGACGTTAAGCCGTGGTCCCGTGTGTGGGAGAGCCATACCCTGTGCACGTTAAAGAATACGCTGGATGGCCTTGCCGGGAGGCTACCATCTGTCTCCCAACAGCTGTTCCAGTGGGTTCCCTCCCCCACCCTTCTCTGAGCCTTCGGGGTCCTTGTGGCCTGGCCATTTAGCCCATGGTGTGCAAAAAAGTGCCGCTCAGAGGTAAAACAATCCAATCCAATCCCTCCAGTTCCCTATGTAGCTCAATGTCTTTACATGACATTTTATGTGATACTTGGGCCACCATATGGTACTAATTTCATGCAGTGTAACAAGGAAACATTCTGAGATTCTCAGCATTTTCAAACATGTAAATGCTTCTTTTACTTATTTATTGAATAAAATAAGCCACTTTAAATTATGGGTATTCGTTTAAAATGACCCGGTAGTTCCAATTAGCATATAAGGACCCAATGTTGTTCTTGTCTTTCACTCGATTAGATTAAAACACTTGAAATATACAGTAGATGACATTCCCCAGGTTGCAAGCTTTCAATTGAGATGTAATTTGTTATTGTAGACAATCATGAAAATTTCCTCTTCTCGTATTCTCAAAGGCCAAGTCGCTTGATAGGGCAGTGCAGGAACTGTCGGACACGGGAATTCATTAGCCATCATTCAGCCATCAGCTTGAATTAACCAGTATCTGGTCTGAACGACAGCAGTGTGAGCCAATCAATGTGAAGGTGATGATTTAATTCACAATTCATTTCTCTTGGCATGGTTTTCTTTGTATTGAGCTTTTTCTTTTTGTGAGTGGGAGAGAATGTTTTGGTCAACTTCCAAACTTTTGCATTGCTCTAAGAAGAAAGGATGCATTTTATATGAGGAAGAAAAAAAGGTTGTATTCGAAGTTGGTGGTCTTAGTTTTTTGCTGTTCAGGAATTCTTTCCACTCTTATTCAGGTTGGGTTGGGTTGTTTTACCTCTGAGCGGCACTTTTTTGCACACCATGGGCTAAATGGCCAGGTCACATGGACCCCGAAGGCTCAGAGAAAGTTGGGGGAGAGGACTCACTGGAACAGCTGTTAGGAGTCAGATGGTAGCCTCCCGTCAAGGCCATCCAGCGTGTTCTTTAACGTGCACAGGGTATGGCTCTCCCGCACACGGGACCATGGCTTAACGTCCCATCCGACGGACGGTGGCCTTTCCAAGCCCATCGGTGTCCCCTACTGACCGTGGGCAGGGCGGGGAATTTTGAGGAGATAAATCTCAACGCTGATCCAGCTGGGACTCGAACCTGGGAACTACAGATTACGAGACTGGCGCGTTACCGACTGAGCCACCCTCGCCCCCTATTCAGGTTAGGGGAAGAGAGTGTAGGGAGGACAAAAAGTTCTTTATATCAGTGGTTCCCAACTCTTTTGAGCCCAGTGCACCCTATCTGACGAATGCGAAAAAAACTGAAGAAATGAAATTCATCAACGGTATAAGCAACAATTAGTAATATGAAATAAATACCTAAGAGAACAGTTTAATAACATAAGAGAACAGTTTTGGTTACTCATTCTTTTGACTGAAAAAAGTTCTTAAAGAGAAGAATTGTCTCTTTAAGAGTCAGCTCTTAAAAAGGTAATTCCTCTAAATGCAAGAGGTATGTCAGTCATAATCTTCAGTTCCCAGAATCAAATTCATTGAACTTTATCACCACTAACCTCCACCTAGCCTTGTGCGAGAAAGGGACACAAATGGGCTTAGAAGGGATTTTATACATCGAAAGGAACATTGAACTATTGACTTGTGGGTTGGGTTGTTTTACCTCTGAGCGTCACTTTTTTTGCACACCGTGGGCTAAATGGCCAGGTCTCATGGACCCCGAAGGCTCAGAGAAGGTTGGGGGAGGGGACCCACTGGAACAGCTGTTGGGAGACAGATGGTAGCCCCCCGTCAAGGCCATCCAGCTTGTTCTTTAACGTGCACAGGGTATGTATCTCCCGCACACGTGGCCACGGCTTAACGTCCCATCCGACGGACCGCGATCTTTCCAAGCCCATCAGTATCCCCTACTGACCGTGGGCAGGGCAGGGAATTTTGCGGAGATAAATCTCAACGCTGACCCAGCTGGGACTCGAACCTGGGAACTACAGATTACGAGCCTGGCGCGCTACCGACTGAGCCACCCCCGCCCTTATTGACTTGTGTGGGGACATGCTGTGCACATTAAAGAACATATCAAATGATCTTGATAATGCTCACAGGGCTGACTTGACTAATCTTCTGTCTTTTTTAACAGCTGTCTGGTAATCCCTTTCCCCACCCTTATCTGAGTTCTTATGGTCTTGTAAATAATCATTTAAACGATTGTGTGCAATAGTTTAAAAGTGCTTACTCAGACATAATGCAATCCAGCTCTGCATTTGCAATGTTAAGTACAATACACTGGTGCTCACTCGTAAGTTAAACAAATAATATATATATATAATAAATATCCCCTCAAGCAGCTGCTTGCCACAGAGGTCTGACAGGAGCCTGTCAGTTTATATGCCATAGTAGGTCTATGAGGATGGCAGACCCTCAGCAGAAAAACGACACAAACAGCCATGCCTTACCCAGGGATCGAACTCAGGTCCCTTAGATCAGTAGCCAAGCGCACTAACCACTCGGCCATGGAGACATATGCGAAAATCGACATATCTTGTGCAATAATTGATAATAAATAACAAAAATAAGATACTTTACATAAAATCTGCATACGAATTTTGCATTAAGCACAGTTGCGAATGAAACACAGGTCAGTATAAAAAGTACTTCATTTGTATATGCACATCAGCTTTTGTCAGCATCTCGACGAACAACATTCGAGATAGCAAATCATTATAAAATGGGTGAAAGATATCTTTTGACTGAAGAAATGAGGTAGCGAGCAATCAGGAGGCTCGAGGCTGGACAACTTCAATGTGAGGTAGCCAGATGGCTGATTCTGAATCGTTGTAAGTCACCTCTGGAATCAATGGGGGCGGGGGTGGCTCAGTCGGTAGCGCGCCAGGCTCGTAATCTGTAGTTCTCAGGTTCGAGTCCTAGCTGGGTCAGCGTTGAGATTTATCTCCGCAAAATTCCCCGCCCTGCCCACGGTCAGTAGGAGACACCGATGGGCTTGGAAAGGCCGCCGTCCGTCGGATGGAACATTAAGCCGTGGCCCCGTGTGTGGGAGAGGCATACCCCTGTGCACGTTAAAGAACACGCTGGATGGCCTTGACGGGAGGCTGCCATCTGTCTCCCAACAGCTGTTCCAGTGGGTCCCCTCCCCCAACCTTCTCTGAGCCTTCGGAGTCCTTGTGACCTGGTCATTTAGCCCATGGTGTGCAAAAAAGTGCCACTCAGAGGTAAAACAACACAACCTGGAATCAATTTCAAACAATTATCATTGCTAGAATACCTGCTCCTGGACATCCGAGGATTTCGAAATACCGTTACCTGTTCCGAAATGCAAGGTTGGGTTGTTTTACCTCTGAGTGGCACTTATTTGCACACCCTGGGCTAAATGGCCAAGTCACATGAACCCCAAAGTCTCAGAGAAGTTTGGGGGAGGGGACCCAATGGAACAGCTGTTGGGAGACAGATGGTAGCCTCCCGTCAAGGCCATCCAGTGTGTTCTTTAATGTGCACAGGTTATGGCTCTCTCGCACACGGGGTCACGACTTAACATCCGATTCTACGGACGGCGGTCTTTCCAAGCCCATCGGTGTCCCATACTGACCGTGGGCGGGGCAGGAAGTCTTGCGGAGATAAATCTCAACGCTAACCTAGCTGGGACTCGAACCTGGGAACTACAGATTACGAGCCTGGCATGCTATCAACTGGGCCACCCCCGCCCCCCAAAATGCAAGGTGTCATAGAACCCATACAGCATGCCAGCTCACTCTTAACCTTGCTGCACCCATCAAATTGTGCCCAGAATGCTTCATGCAAGTCATAATTAGGTAGGATGGCCATTTGTGTATGTACTGTTGAAGTCTGGCCAGTGCAGAGGTCGATTGAATTTGTGGGACAATGTTCTGTCCATTGATGAATCCCGATTTAGTCTGCAAACCGATTCCTGAAGAATATTGATCTGGAAATAACTTAAAACTAGATATCATTCCATAACATTCAGGAAAGAGACAGCTTTGGAGCTGATAGGTGTTGATGTGGGCAGGCATCACTCTCAGTGGCTGCACAGATCTCGGGTCTTCCCAGAAGAATGGTAATAGCTGTAGTGTTTTGCAATGAGATCCTCAGACCTTATGTTCATCTGTTTCTTGCAGCAATGGGTCCTGATCACGTGCTAATTGATAATAATGCTCACCATCACAAAGCTGGCTTAGTGGAAAAATACCTTGAGGGTGAAACCATAAGCCATATGGACTGGCCTTCCTGATCACCTGACCTAAATCCACTAGAACATGTTTGCAATGCTCTAGTACAATGCATCGTGGGTTGCAATCCACCTCCCCGGACCACCCAGGCGTGCCAATCTGTACTCATACACGAATGGCAATTGCTGCCTCGAAACCTCATTAACAGCCTGATTTCTGATTTGCAGCATGACGAGTTGTTGTGCAAATTGTATCGCTGTCCGAGGTGATAACACACCATATAAAAGGTATTATCCTTTAACTTTTACATGCCATTTCGAGGAAAGGATCTTCTAATTTGAATATCTTATTAAATATTCACGGGAATTCATTTGTTTTTCAGGTATTAGTGGGATATATTTTCATGGACTTTACCTGACCTTTCGTTGAAATCCAATGAAAGATGGGGCGGGGGTGGCTCAGTCGGTAGCGCGCCAGGCTCGTAATCTGTAGTTCCCAGGTTCGAGTCCCAGCTGGGTCAGTGTTGAGATTTATCTCCGCAAAATTCCCCGCCCTGCCCACGGTCAGTAAGGGACACCGATGGGCTTGGAAAGGCCGCCGTCCGTCGGATGGGACGTTAAGCCGTGGCCCCGTGTGCGGGAGAGCCATACCCTGTGCATGTTAAAGAACACGCTGGATGGCCTTGACGGGAGACTACCATCTGTTTCCCAACAGCTGTTCCAGTGGGTCCCCTCCCCCAACCTTCTCTGAAACTTCGAGGTCCATGTGACCTGGCCATTTAGCCCATGGTGTGCAAAATAGTGCCGCTCAGAGGTAAAACAACCCAACCCAATGAAAGACCTATTTGTAATTCGTGGTTTTGTGTTTGTTGCTTAACTTTTGAGCACCAGTGTACTATAATAAAATGAAAATTTGAATTGAAAAAAACCAATTGTTAATAAATGGGAATGAGAACACTAGGGGTATTTTTTGCTCCGAATATTGTTTCTCATGAATATGACTGAAAAGTGCAAATTTCCGTCCATCCAGCATGCCAATAGAAGACTAATAATGTACTTCAAGATTTAAAAGGGACAGAAACAAGCAAGTGAAGATAATGCTTATTTTTTTTTATCTTTCAGTGAATTTGCAAAAGAAAGAGAACGAGTCGAGAATAGACAAGCCTTCCTAAAACTTCGGAGGCAGCAACAACTAGAAAGAGAATTAAATGGATATGTAGAATGGATAGAAAAAGCAGGTAAGTTTAGTCATGTAATCATTATTCTCTGCAGTAATTTCAAATTGTTTCCCTTTCATTGAAAGAGCTTATTTTTTATACAAATTTTATCTGAATTTTGTAGGAAAATATTTTTAAGTCTTTTCGAACAAGAGTAAAATGGAATATTGCCTTAAACATAAGTATTGAAATTACTATTTCACAAATTTCTATGGGCTACGAGTCGAGTTCGCTCTTTTTGTGCGCATTCAATGAACCATTTTTTTTTCCTCAATCAGAATACGGGACACATTGCCCAACAAAGGATTATTTTTGGATTTGTGAATTTATTGAAAGTTTATTTATATAAAAGATCTATTATTTAAAATGGAATATTCCTTTTTGCAAAGTGTTAAGAGTATAATTTCTTTTCTTGCTGTTCGCAGTCATTTTGACACTAAAATGAAATTTTTTAATTAAATAATTTTGGACACATTTCACAACTGTGACATACCCAGAAAAAAGTCTAATTGGGAGGTTTGAGTGTGTTGGGGGTGGTGGAGGGCATGATTTAGTCTGGGATTTTCAGGGAATACCATAGAAAATATATGTTTTTTAAGTCATGAAGGGAGACAAAAACTCAACAATTCCCTCCCACACACACACGACTTTTGGGTACACCATTACTTTGAAGAGATTCTGCCCTAAATCAGTTGCAGAGAACAAGTTTGGAAGTTTGACTTATACAGAAATTTTACTGTATATTATTCTATGAATGGCTTGTTAAATATTGAACATTTAAGACCAAAACTATACACACTGCCTAAATGGAAGAAAACTGTCATGGTGGTTGGTTGTTGGTTTACCTCTGAGCGGCACTTTTTTGCACATAATGGGTTAAATGGACAGGCCACAAGAACCCTGAAGACTCAGAGAAAGTTAGAAGAGGGGACCCTCTGGAACAGCTGTTGGGAGACAGATGGTAGCCTCCCATCAAGGCCATCCAGCGTGTTCTTTAACGTGCACAGAGTATGGCTCTCCCGCACACAGGGCCACGGCTTAACATCCCATCCAACAGACGGCGGCCTTTCCAAGCCCATCGGTGTCACCTACTGATCGTGGGCAGGGCGGGGAGTTTTGCGGAGATAAATCTCAACACTGACCAGCTGGGACTCGAACGTGGGAAACTGCAGATTACGAGCCTGGACCACTACCGACTGAGCAACCCCCGCCCCTGTCATGGTGGAGTTAATAGGAATAATTTGCTGCTCTCAAAGTATTCATTGATCGTACAATCATATTCGATGTACCGGGTAATAATTTTACCCCTAACCATCTCCATCATAAAGATATGCCTATTTGGCATGAGTAAGAACAACATATATAAGTAAACCACCTTAGGTGGGCCCCTAAGGGCAAACATAATCAAATTATTTTAAAATGCGCCGGCATTTATATCATTGAAGGTAGAATTATACTTCAATTTTTTATTTGGTAACCTGGCAACGCAATTTTTTTTACAGTTCTTAAATTTTCAAAATACATTTTGCAGATGTTATTACGACGTTGAAATTAAAACTTCGTATACTAATTCGAGTTTATTTTCATAATTTATATAATTTCAGAGGAAGTAATATTAGCAGAAGAAAGAACTACAGAAGAAGAAAAGCGTCATATAATAGAAGGTGAGATAATTTTATTTCAGTTTTGTTAATTATTAGTTTTTTACATCATTTTCGGTAGTGATGTGTACCATTGAGGGTAAGTGTATGAGAGTTTTATGTTGCCAACTTGACAGCTATGGATTCCAATACGTTTTGGCAGACGTTTTTAAGTGTTTTTCAAATACGATTTTGGAATGAAAAGGTGAGTTTGTTTTTTTTATATTTTGTGTACTAATAAATATTTATTAACTGTGCCTTGGTATTCCCATAATGTTCGGGATGCCTTTGCTATTTTTCGCTTGTTTACAATTTTACCTTTGACTAATTTTGAATATGTTGGAAAGAGAGCGAAGCGTTCAGTGATTGTTTTCTTATAATCATTTTAATGTAAATGAAAAATTACTTTCATACCAAGTCATTTTTAACATAAAATACTATTAACTGAAAAATACTATTACAAACTCTTTAAAAATAAATAAAATAAATACCCCCCCCCCCCAAGCGGGGAGGAGAGAGAGCTCTGACTTCGAACAGTCATGATGTGTTTTCGCATCGCTCCTGGATTACTTCAAAGTTTATTTATTAGCTAACTATTTACTTAAATTTCCTACTAGCCTTGGGTAAGACTGGATGAAAATCCCAGTGGAACCCTTGGCAGGTAGGGTAGCTAGATTAGCTTAAATTTTTATTTAAACTTGTAGCTTCTTAGCTAGGGCTTTTTCAGATTTAATTTTTCTACAATGTTGTGTGAATAAAGTCTTCAATGGATACTACTTTGGACACACATTACTATATTTGATAAGTATTACTACAGGCCAATAGCCGACCTGAGTTGGCCGCTGTTAGTGTAGGAAAAGTACGCTCCAATAGCCGACTTTAAGTTGGCCGTTACTGGCGTTGGAAGAGTAAAGCCAAAGAATGTAGAGGGAGAAGAAGTTAAGCTTCCATAGAGATTAATGTAAAATCGAGTATCGTACATTTGGCGTAGAGGTGAAACGAACATTATAGGGCACGAACGCTTTTGTAATTACATGTTACTGTCAACTTCCATTCTCTTCGCTTTTCCTATGTAATAATTTCCCATTGATATCCTTGCAGAGTATATTAATATCAATTCTGTTTCCTGTTTCTATGCAACCAAGAAAGCTTCTAATTGTAATAATTTATTCTATAAATTAACTTCAGGCTAATTTCAAATCTTCTCTATCCGTTCAATTTATAATTGTTGGTTCAACGAATAATAATTCCAATGGAGAAAATAAACCTTTATTAAAATCATGATATTATTTTTTTTCAAATACAAAGTGCAGTTACTTTTTTCCTTTTTTAAAATATAAATTTTTTGATGCTAATTCCTTTGCCCCTTATTGTTTGCTTCCCGGCTTAAATAAATGTACGATACGAATCGAAACACCACTTGAGGTCGCCACTTATGCTTTGTCAAAGCTGAACTTCTTTTCCTTATACGTTCTTTGGTAAAGCCAAGCGCTAGCCGACTCAGCGCTTGGCCGTTATTGGCTTGGAAATATACTATTCAAGTAAGCTTCCTACTTTAAAAATCATCCGTTGAGGTATTCTAGTTCTAAGTTTTTTATAGTTTATTCGATTCTAGTTGCTACTGAAAGTAGTTTTTTGTATTTCATTCCTTATTAGTTCTGTAAATTTACATTTATTCTCACATATTTTTACTCATTTTGAGTCTTAATATTGTTTTTGAATTGATTACTGTTGGTTCCTATCCTATCCTTTTTGCAAAACCATTCTGAGCCGGTTTTTTCAGTTACAGTCGCACTGTCAATTTTTACAGTTGCAACTCCCAAATTTTGTATTTGCAACTGTTCGAAACTTTCAAATTTTTGCATTTTTGTGTTATTGTTCTATCTAATTGATATATATATACTTATATATATCCTTTAACATTGTTTTACTATCATTCTTTGCTTTTTATTTGAAAAATCTCAAATAGTAAAGCTGTTTTGAAAATGTCAAGTTCCACAATATCAATCTGTCCGGTCCTGACAGAGAGCTTCTGTCATAATGACGTTAGACCGGACGGCACAGAGACCTCTGTAGATCAAGTCTCGTTGGAAAATTCTCAGATGATTTACAGTGCACAAATTTGTGCTTTTCTCTCAGAGAAAAATAAAATGTTATTCGATTTTAACTCTACAATTGTCAAATGACTTCCATGAAGGACATACACAGCCTTCTTCCAGAAGACCGTTTGAAGTTTAATGATGTAATCTTGGATCGATTTTACATCGAAAAAGATATTAATCAGTGTGTCTGTAATGAACATTGCTCTAGCCAGACTATCGTTTTGGAGTCTATCCAAAAATTGAATCCTATTCCAAAGCATGGGATGGACATTTATCAAGATGAAACCAATGCCTCTGTCAAACCAAAAAAGAAGGGGGTTGGTAAGAATTTTAAAAAAGGGAAAGGACATAAGAAGGCCTTATCTCCAAATACAGTGCCTACATTTGCCTCCAAGACCAGATTTTCGGCCTTGGAGGAGGAGTTTTTGGATACACCAGCCTCCGAAATGGAAGCTACAGATTCTATTTCTACTACCAAGGAGATTAGAAGTAATAAAGGAAAAAATCCTCCAATCATTATACGTTCACCCAAGAACTGGATGAACAACCGTAAGGAATTGACAAAAATCGCTGTAGAGGCATTTACTGCTAAGACCTATGGCGAAACAGTCAGGTTACAGACTAGATGTTCAGATGACTACAGGTCATTTGTCCGATTCTTTGAAGCCTCAAAACAGCAATTCCATACCTACAAATTGAGGGATGAGAAAAATCTCAGGGTAGTCATAAAAAATCTACCCTATGACATAACTTCCGATGATGTCCGTATTGCTCTGGTTGACTTGGGTTTTACAGTCATAAAAATATCAGATGAGACATGGCAAAGATAAGAGTCCGATCCCTGTTTTCTTGGTAGAATTACCAAACGACACTGTCAACAAAAATATATACGATGTCACTGACCTCTTTCATCTGAAGATTCACATTGAGAGCTACAGGACTAAGAAACACCAATGCAGTGCCATAATTGCCAGCGCTATGGCCACGCACAGAGTGGTTATTTTAATCTTCCACGCTGTGTGAAATGCGCTGGTAGTCACGTAACAAAGGACTGCATACGTCCCATCATGGTCATACGTCCCATCGTATCATATGCTTCCCCTATTTGGGCGAACACTTCTCCCACCAATATCCACAAGATTCAGGTCTTGCACAACAAGATCTTGAGATGTGCGGTCGATGCCAATGGTTTGTAACTAATAGACAAATCCGTAAAGATCTGGGCATCGACCATATTTACTCTTATATTAAGTTTCTTTCACGTTGCTTTTTTGAGTCAGTTCAAAGCAATCCACATGAAATCATATCCTGCTTGCTTGACTACAACCATGAAGTCATGAATAGTTACAAGAGGCCTAAAATGATGGCTTTCAGCAAAGATAGTCATCCATTTTAGGTCTCTTGTGCATCCTTACTACTTTTATATTGATTTTTAATGCCCTTCGGGGCTACCACTGGTGGTTTAATTTTTATTTGTGTTTACACCGATGCCAACTAGGCACATGTTCAGATGGAAGAGCTTAGGGGTACCCAAGTACTGGTACCCTGATAATCATTTACCGATCTACGATCCCCTCAAGCAGCTGCTTGCCACATAGGTCTGACAGGAGCCTGTCAGTTTATACGCCATAGTAGGTCTGTGTGGATGGAATACTAAAGTCAGGGCTGGACTTATGCATAAACTAATTAATCTACAGGTTAGGGCCTCGTGATATGAGGGCAAAAAAATGCATTTCAATTCTTACTATGCCAGGAAATTTTTTTTATATATTTAAATTAATCTATTGTGTAAGCATTTACTTTACATCCTAGCTTTATACAATCATCATTGCCTACCAGTGCCAGTATATTTTTAACTATATCAGCTTTATTCTTATTTCTAATTTTCCCTTTAATCAGAACAATATATATTTCAACTTCCAAATTTTCATTATCTCTTAAACTTGTCATAGCTCAAGGCCTAAATTTGCTATGCTTAGGGCCTTTTAAATTAGCCATAGCTTAGACCCTCAGACGCTCAAGGTCTGGCTCCAACTAAAGTAATTGCAAAGTTGGATAATTATTTAGAATTCGGTATTCATATTTATTAAGGGCTTGCGGTATTCTTGAAAACATTAAATAGATGTGCTTTTGATAGATAAACGTAATTGAGAAAGTCCTGAAGTGTAATTAGAAGTAAAAACAAAATTGTATGGGACTCTTCGCAGCATAATCTAGCTATGCTAAGTCTGTGGAGTTGTGAATCGGTAGAGTTGCACGGATATGATGGAAAATATATGGCTTATAACTACGACGAGTTGTTAGCCAGAAGTGTTTTAAAGGCTTATTTAAGTCAGTGCTATTTGAAGTGCGAATCTTCAGGGCATTTTTAATTTTTTTTGCATTCCTTTTATTTTTGTTATGTTTACTCTTGGTTTATAATGGTACAGAAAGCAAATAATTTTAGAAACTATTTTACTGATATGGCATAGTGGTTAGCTGTGGTTGTTAGGTAGCAGCCACTGTACCAGCAAGGCAAACTTTGTGTGCTGTGTTAACTCGGAGACTGGTGAGCAATGACTTCTGTCTTAATAGAGGCATGTCCTTATGTGAGAAGACCTGTAAAAGCTAAATGTAGCTTCTGGGATTTTTCCCTGTCCTATATGTCCAAATAAAAATAATAATAGTAATTTGCAATAACTGAATCTACGAGTCGTATCATAATAAAAGCCCACAGAAATGTAATGCCACATAGGGGTCAATAGTGAATCAGTCAAGTATGAAAGCAGCACAGAATAAGGCCTAATCTGTGGAAATCAGAACATCGTTCATAATCTCGTAAACGCATATTTTCAGAAAATTGCCTAGCAGAATATCTATGAAACATGAGCTATTACTTTATATATATATATAAAATTTGTCAAATATATTCTCCTGCGGCAAATTAATCCCTGAATTTATTTTCCTTCCATAACACCATAAAAATTCAACACAATTGTTTTAAGTATGCATCGCCAATTTACACTTCAAAAAGCACCTTTGGCCAAATTATCGAATGGTTTAAACTTGCTTTACTCTGTACATAATATTTTTAGCTGTTTTACCAGCAGTTTTTCTTTTGAGCATTAATCTCTTTTTTTATATAGATGGTGGGGATCAACTATGATTAGCAAAAGGAACTATTTTGTAGATTTAAAAAAAAATGGCGGTATGAGTACGGAATTCCAAACAAATTTACCCAAACCTGCATTACATTTACTGAGTAAATGTTGGTGAAAGGTTAACTAAAGAAATGTAATAAAATAAGAGTAAATGTTAGTGAAAGATTAAATAAATAAAAATAAATAAATACCCCCTCAAGCAGCTGCTTGCCACAGAGGTCTGACAGGAGCCTGTCAGTTTATTATGCCATAGTAGAAGATCTGTAAGGATGGCAGGACCTCAGCAGAAAAACGACACACACATCCATGTCTTAACCCGGGCTCGAACCCGGTCCCTTAGATCAATAGCCAAGCGTGCTAACCACTCGGCCACGGGAAGGCTAAATTTTAATTATGCTTAATTAAGAATGTAACATTAGCTGCTATATTTTGGATATTAAATAAATTGTCAAGTGTTTCTACGTCGAATATTCGTATTGTAAAAAGAAGTCCTAGAATCGAACCGGATATTTGGTAATTATTCCGCAGAACTACAGCACATTGTTTTTTTTGTCGAAGGGATATGCGCAGTTTTTTTTTTTGGAGAGTGTTACGCGGTGGTTGAGGAATGAGAAATTTCGGAATGGTCGAAGTGAGAAAGTGCTGGCAGTACTTTTGAGTACTTAGGTGTATATAATGGGTGAAGTGTTATGTTTTATATATTAGCAAACTATTTTGCTTTTTTTTTTCGTATTTATTGTCCTACACACATTTTGAAAAGAAAGATTTCTAAATACCAATGGTATATTTCGCGAAAAAAATTTGTAAAAAAAAATATACCGATGGTTCACAATTCTATTTTATTGCTTTCCATTTCCTTAAATTTGTTTATTAACAACTGGAATATGAAACTTTTTATATAAAACTTTTTAGAATATATGAAACTTTTCAGTAAATATTTTATTATTACCTTTTACTTATTATGAAACATGTGGCCAATATTGGCATATATTGAATAAAATGTGTGTAATGGTTACAGCAATAATGGTGCGAATTGTCGACGATTTTTAAATATGAGAGTACAGGAGTTATAAAGTATAAAAATAAGATCATCCTTTCATCACTGGCACCTTAGCACCCAGAAACTGTGGTTTAACATTATCATGTGCCTTTTTGACACATCTGTCAGAGTTACAAAGTCTTGGAGATGATTTTAAGAGTTATATATTTCTTTTACAATGAACAGAGAAGCCATAAAATTTTAATTTTTAAACAAATTTTCAGTTTAGTAATATGTCAACTATTCAATGATATCTTGCTTCTAAACCCAGAAATAAAACTATACTTGATTAAACCGGTGCCTACGTAACGGGAATGTCTGCCGATTTCAAGACGTGAAGCGACAGCAGCGCTAGTTTCATTTTCGTCCGCTTGGGTTAATACGCTGTTTACCGCTTGCTTCAAAATTGGATTCTGATACGGATTTGTTCGTATGTGATTATTTACTGTTCTGTTTGCTTTCTGCTGTCTTTAACTAGTGTGATGTTTTGCAGAAGTGAAACTCAGTTTCAATCGAATCTCTTCCAAAATGGATCTTCAAAACAGGTGGCTGCATCAATATGTCGGCAACAAAACAATGACATAAGTAATTATAAAAAATTTCTTAGATCACTTTTGAATAAATAATACTTTGGAATCGCAGAAACCTGTACAATATACGGAACTGAATACACTGCCTAACAAAATAGAGAATTTCTGTGTTATGTGAATGGAAATCTTAACTTGCAAGCTCTGTAAATTCTAACATTTCATTTAATGAAAAAAGTTACTAAAAATAAATTCAAGATCATAATCTTTTCTATTTAAATCTCGATTTTCAACAGCATTCGTCTAGTATTTAAGGAATTATGGAATCTAGAATACTTTACAACAATAATGGGTCATAAGAATTTATTTCAGATATTAATTAAAATTTAAATAATTATTTTTTCGAATCATTTAATAAAATATAAATTTTAAAAGTTGCAAAATGATTATTTCGATGTTAGATAATTATTTTTATAAAACGAGATAATTTATTATTAAATTTTCCAGTTCCATAACTAAATACTGAACGCATATTGATAATAAATCGAGATTTAAATAAATACGATTATCTTTAATTTCAGTCACAGTTTTCCATTAAATGCATCAAATGTGTGTATGTAAAATCTGTGAATGATTCAATATGTGAATGTGAATTTGTGTTTATTGGCTGCCTAGATAGCAGCAGCATCCTGACAAAGTAGAGATAAGTACCCTTCTGCACACACGAGCGGCTCGAAAAGAATAATCCTGACGGGTCAACAATTGCAAATCTATCTTCTCATTTCTCTATTAAATTGCATATTTTAGATGTTATAGAGCAGAGATGACCAAACAGTCGATCGCGCTGGACTGTTTGGTTGATCGTGTAGCTGCCAGTTTTAAGTGGGAAAGATTTTAATTAACGTAACAATGTCACATTAATATATTTGATGCTAAATTTTTATTTTATGCTTAGCTATGATTATTGTAAAAATCATTATTATGTATGTACTATGGTCGATCGCGAAAGATTTTTTATGTTAATAGTTGATTGCGGAGTCTAAAAGTTTGGTCCTCCCTGTTATAGAGCTTCATAATTAGATTCCCATTGAAATAACATGGAAAGATAATGCTATAACTTTCTTTAAGCATAATATTTTTACAACCAATATAAAATTTTTCACTAATTCAAATATTCTGTTACTTTAAAAATTAGTGCTGTTATAGTAGTAACTAACCCAGATACCCTTGTCCTCCCTCCCCCCATCTCTTCTGAAACCAATCTTGTATATGACTAATAGAATGTTGAAGTTTATAACACTTTGTGAGCTTTCTGAACTGCACAAATATATGTATGAACCAGGGTGCATTAATCAATTGGGAGACCTGGAACCAAGATCCAAATGGGTGCCCTGGAACAAAGTTATAAATTAGAGCTATATTCTAAATGGAGCCCCTTTTATGCTTGTAAACTGAAAAATAATGAAAATTGACTACTCTATATAAAATAATTAATTGACATGTTAAAAAATAACTATTTTAAAACAAGCAAATAAACAGGAGGGGCCCTGTAAGGTTGGGAGAAGTAATTGAAATAAAAAGACTAACATATAGAGTCAATTATGTACTGCAACATAAACTTTGTGCCTATTGCATTTAAAAAACTATTACTTTTAATTTTTTAAGCAAATTTTCCATTTCATGCTTAATTAAAAAAACTGAGTATTAATATCAAAATAATCTTGCCTAAATTTATTGCTTGTGTTTCTTATTCTATAATATTCTTCTAAATCTATTGCTTGTGTTCTTTATGTTTCTCCAAATTCATAAAGGAACTTAACTATAAGCTCTATTTCAATGGTAATTAAAATTGTTAAATTAGATAAAGAATCGCTTTGGAAAAAATTAAAATTTTGTTCTTTAAAGAATTACCGTTAGATAATATTGGGTAACTGTCCTATGGCCGAGTGGTTAGTGCACTTGGCTACTGATCTAAGGGACCTGGGTTCGAGTCCCGGGTAAGGCATGGATGTATGTGTCCGTTTTTCTGCTGAGGTCCTGGCAACCTTACAGATCTTCTACTATGGCATATAAACTGACAGGCTCATGTCAGACCTCTGTGGCAAGCAGCTGCTTGAGGGGGTATTTATTTATTTTATTTATTGATATTGGATAAACACTTGAAATTTTCAGATTTTAATGGATAAAAATTTTCAATTGTAATATGATTGTTTTTAAACTAATTTTCATTATTGAAAGTTTAAACGATTATTCCCCTTGTATCTCTGAGAAAGATTCTAGTTTATTTTATTTGCTTAACCATCTGTCTGATTCTTTACCATATGACTTCAGTCAGATCACTATATAATTACCATTAGCATAGGTTAGCTTACCATGGAACAGTGCTGCCCTCATGTGGCAAGTTCTGAAGCTTCCTTTGTGCTCGTGCTAACATGGAAATCGGCAGGCATTCCCATTACGCAGGCACCGATTAAACTCTCCTGCTGGACAGCTGGAATTTTGAGTAGGAAAAATATAGAAACCTTCAGGGTTATGTGGAGGAGGGCTTGCATAACTCCTTAATATTTTTAAACCTTATAATTTCATAATCCCACATGACATACCACTGCTGTGAAATGTTATTAACGAAGGCATCAAACATGCCCCTTGTATTACTGTATAAAAAGAAGCAGATATATTTTTCTTGATGTTTCCTTTTTGGAAAGATGCATCATTTATGAAAGTTGTCAGAAAATTTAGGTCCTGGTTTTGAGTGTGATCTGATATACAGAAGTGTTATACTGTATGGAATTTTGAATTGAAGATTATTATCATTTATAAGTTGAGAATTATGAATTGTTTTGCCAAGTTCTCTCTGATATGATTGCTATTTTAAAAATAGGAAAATTATAACCAATACATTGCCAATATACATTTAAAAAAGCTTCCAAAATTAAATAATCCCTTTAGATAGAACTAGCCAAAAATATAAATTTTTAATTATTTACCTCTCAATGTCATTTTTAATTTGTTTTTTTTTTTAAAGTAAATTGACTTACTTTTTGTGTTTTTAGGGTAGTGATGGCATTTTGGTTTCCAGGTTATGATTAGATGGACTATTTTATGAACTACTGGAAAATAATATTGTGACCTGGAGTAGCTCTGCAGAATAATTGCCTTACATTTTAATTTTAAAAACTTAAATCAATGAAAATATATATTTATATTGTTTTTATCTGATGATATTGTAATTTATAGGTAGGAGGAGGGAGTTGGGCCCAATGAGCACCTCCTATTAATACCTCTATGCATATTAAATGGTTGTGATGAAATAATCTAGTTCCAGTGTGCTTGTTGGAATAATTAAATAGGTAGAACTACTTTTGTAAGTTTTTAAATCATAAAATGTATTTCTAAGCAAGAACATATATATATACCAGTTTGATTGAAAAACTAGATAAATGTTTCATAAATTTCTACTGAAAACCATATACTTAGCAACTCTATTCAACTCATTAAACCCAGTGGCAGTTTGGGGGGGGGGGGAGGCTAAGAGGAATCAAGAGAGAACCATTGCACAATTCCCATAAGTTTCCTTTTAAGTGTTGCTCACTGCCAGGGCCACATTTAGACATTTTCAGGCCCTAGGCAAAAAGTTACCATGTAGGTGTAAAAATACCTATATTAAATTTAGAACCATTAAGTGCATAAATAAAAATTATGTAAAATCTAAATTAAAATTAAATTTTTTTATGTCAAAATATTTATATGAAACTTTCTTTACACAAATTACATTTTCTTCCCGAATTGCTAAAATCGTTAATTATATCACAGTTTAAAGTCTTATATACTTCGGTATATGTATAAATTTGCAAGAGCATTAAATTTTTCCTATACGAGTGTACACAAATATTTTTGTAAAAATTTCAGGTGTGGAATAAGACTGCTCTTCTGCATTACTCATTGTAAAACTAAAAAAAAAAATATTTGAAGGATTACAACTATTTGGTAATGAAATGATTTTATTCGCATTAATTTTGAAAATTTCTTTACCTTCTAAATTCTACATCATTCAGCAAAGACAATTTTTCCTCTAAAATTGAAATCGACGTCAAAGTGCCTATTTATTACTGGATGTTGAACCGTTGAGTTTATCTCAATATTTATTATCATTAGCATACTTGTAAAACATGCTTTCCATCTATTGGCAAATAAAAAGCTGCTAGGGCTAAAAATTTCCTAAAATAATGCCTATATGTGACATAAAGGAATGTTCATAGCATTAATTAGAGGAGATCTTGATCGGCGTCCGGTAGCTCAGTGGTCCAGAGCACCTGACATGTTATCAGGAGGTCGTGGGTTCGTATCCCACCCAGCTCAAGACAATTTTTCCTCTAAAATTGAAATCGACGTCAAAGTGCTTATTTATTACTGGATGTTGAACCATCCAGTTTATTCAATATTTATTATCATTCAGCAATTTTTCATCGACAAGAGTTTTCTAGTAATTCTTCTCTTTGATTCACTTTTATAGGTCTTATTGGATATAATTTTTTTTCAGCTTTGCTTTTAGTGTCATTGAAATTTTGAAGGATATTTTTAATAAAAACTGTTAAAATGACAGAGCTGTTGATTATGATCCTTTAAACCAGTGGTGGAGGCAAACTTTATTCCAGCCCAGTAGTGTGCAGTTTTTCATATTTTAGGCCCAAAATAGTTACTATACCATAAAAAAGATTAAAATTTTTATTATTATTATTATTATTCTGGCCACACTAATCATATAGAGATTTATATTTAATACAGACTAAATGTATATTAATGATAACATTGATGCTAATTTTTTTTAAAGATTTTTACTGAATTCATAAATACTTTGCAGACCAGATTAAATTTTTTTTCACTCATCACTGCTGTGGATTGCACACATATCGTGACAGCCTTTACTCTACTTGAAAATTTATTTCAAATATACATTAATAAAAGAACTTCAAAATCGTCCATTATTATACCTTCAACTTCTTACTCTAGGGTCTGACTTCTCCAAGTGACTTAATGACATTGACTTCAAATGAATTTAAATGGCATATAAATATTTTTAGTATACCCATAATTTTCTTTTAACGCATCATTGCATTTCAGACCACCCAGAATTTGATAGTGATTTTATAGTAAAATCTATTTTCTGGAAACATCATCATCATCATCACCATCAGCCATGGGCTACGGAGGTCCAACCAGACCGTGCAATTTAGTTCTCCAAGCAAGTCTATCCTGAGCTACATCTACTGCATCTGGCCACTGCACACCAATTCTAACAAGGTCCTGTTTGACATTGTCTGCCCACCGCATCCTAGGTCTCCCCTTCTTTCTGAGGCCTGTAGGCACATTGTTCATAACCCTATTCGCCAATCTATAGTTATTCATACGGGCAACATGGCCAAACCAACGGAGTCTCTCTCTGCACAATATGCTGCTTAAAGGAGGTTACAAACTCCTTTGCCTAACCTCATCATTAGTTACAAAGTTGAACCACCTAATTCCCAAGATACTGCATAAGCATCGGGAATCAAAAGCATCTAGTTTCCTGTTATCTTGTTTACAAAGTGTCCAAATTCCACTATCATAACTAACCCTAGAAAGAACCAAACTATTATACAGCCTAATTTTAGTCTTTAGGTGTATTCGCCTATTTCTCCACACTCTCCATAGATTCTTAAAAGTCCCGGCAGCAATCCCTATTCGTCTGTTAATCTCATGCCGCACATCACCATTATCTGTTACATAGCTCCCAAGATAATTAAACTGTGACACCTGCTCAAGACTGCAACCATTCAGATTAACTGAATCACAGCCTTCTGGAAACAACTTTCTAAAATTTAACACTGATGAGTTGATCCAAAAGAGAAAACAAAGTTCTTCACCCAGATTCAAAAAGTTTGTCACTTCTATACAACTCTCGGCAGCCTCATTTCCAACTAAATTTAAGGAATAGATTGAGAATGGAATAATATCTGCCAATGTTTAACATATTAAGGACAGAATACGTGAATTTACATATTTCTGTAATCATCAAGATTACTGCCGAAATAAGGCATTTGCTTCCATGAGCAATGGTCATATTTGACCTATTATCCTAACTTTAGTATCTAAAATTTTCAATATTTATCTTGAAGATATTCAAAAAAAAATCAGAAAAATTTATAAACCTTTATACTGATAAAGGTTTCTAAATTTTTCCCTTGTGTGAAATCAATAAAATCAGTCAATTAATCAATGTGACTGACATCAGATGTATAATCTGCAATTATTGAGAAATTTCTTTTAAATTCTTTTTACTTAATTTCTTATTTTGCCACTCATCATCATCCTCAAGCAGCCATGGGCTACGGAGGTCCAATCAGACTGTGCAATTTAGTTCTCCAAGTAGGTCTGTCCTGAGCTACATCTACTGCATCTGACCACTGCACCCTAATTCTAATAAGGTCCTGTTTAACATTGTCTGCCCACCACATCCAAGGTCTCCCCCTCTTTCTGAGGCCTTTAGGTACACTGTTCATAACCCTATTCACCAATTTACAATTATTCATACGGGCAACATGGCCAAACAAACAGTCTCTCTCTCTGCACAATATGCTGCTTAAAGGAGGTTGCCGACTCCTTTGCCTAACCTCATCATTAGTTACAAAGTTGAACCACCTAATGCCCAAGATACTGCATAAGCATCTAAAATCAAAAGCATCTAGTTTCCTGTTATCTTTTCACACAGCGTCCAAGTTTCACTACCATAACTAATCCTAGAAAGACCAAACTATTATACAGTCTAATTTTAGTCTTTAGGTGTATACATCTATTTCTACACACTCTCCATAGATTCTTAAAAGTCCCAGCAGCAATCCCTATTTGTCTGTTAATCTCATGCCACACATCACCATTATCTGTTGCATAGCTCCCAAGATAATTAAACTGTGACACCTGCTCAAGACTGCAACCATTCAGATTAACTGAATCACAGCCTGCTTGATCAATTTTCATTACTTTAGTTTTCTCTCTGTTTATAACCAAACCTACTCTACTACCAGTCTGACCAACAGCTCAAATGAAAGAGTTCATCTCATCAACATCATTTACCAAAAGGGCTAAATCATCAGCATAACTAAATCAGAAATTTTTGTATCTCCTGTCCATTTAAGGCCAAAATCTTTCCCTTGAAGTGAATTTCACATAGCATAATAAAAAACCAAGCTAAAGAGAAAAGGAGACAAAATGCACCCTAGTCAAACACCAGAAGTAATGCTAAACCAATTGCTACAAGCCTTACCAACTCTCGCACATGACTCAGTGTTATAGAGAGCTTTCATTATGTTAACTAACTTGTCTGGTATACCATATGATTTCACAATCAACCACAAATTATGATGATCAACAGTCGAAAGCCATTTTGAAATCAACAAAGCTAGCAACCAAAGGTTTCTGAAACTCTAAACATTTCTCAAGAATCTGCCAAAGTGAAAATATCTGATCCACACATCCCCTACCACTTCTGAATCCACATTGCTCATCACGCAATTGCCTGTCAACCAGATTCTTAATTCTATTAAGCACAATCATGCAAAGAACTTTACCTAGAACAGAGAGTAGGCTGATACCCCTATAGTTATCACAAGAACTGCGATCACCTTTTTTGAAAATAGGGATAACAATAGCTCTGGTAAAATCCTTAGGAACCATGCCTTTATCATAAAAGATATTCAGAATTTCAGTCATCCAAGTGGTAACCGAAACATTCCCAGCTCTAAGCATTTCCGTAGTAATTTCATCTGCACCTGGGGATTTATGAAGTTTAAGTTTAGAAATAGCCAAAATAACTTCAGATTGTGTTATAGGGCCAACATTAAAGCCACCAATGCATCTATCATCATTGCAAACAATGGGAGTAGAACTAACCACATTGTTTAGAACATCACTGAAATGCTCAGCCCACCTAGTCATGACAGAATCCTCACCTTCTATAACCTTACCTTGTTTATCCTTCAATCCTTGTCTGTATACCTGTCTGTTGTGCTGTCTAACTGCTTTCTTGGCTTTGTCAGCCTAGCCATCAAGCCAAAGATTCTTATCAGCAGCTAACTGATCCTTTATATGTTTATTAAGCTCTCTGTAATGCTTTCTATTAGGACTATTAGGGTATTGATTAAGGACATTCCTGCAGTTCTTTCTTTCCAAAATAAGCTCAAGTGCCTTATCACTCAGATATTTCTGCCTCCTCTGCTCCTTCTTTCCTAGAAGAGTACAGTTAGTGTCCAAAAAAGCCTGTTTAAAATGATTCCATTCTTCCTCAACTTCAGTAGTAAGCATACCATGACTGTCATAATGACTAAATAACCTATCATGGTAAGCTTTGGCTGTAACTGGGTCATTCAGAGCTTCAGTATTAAAAGTAAATTTTTTAACCGTGGCACAACACTTTTTAAGTTTAAGTTGCAAGACACTTTTAACAAGATAATGGTCAGATCCAATTTCATCTCCCCTATGTGACCTGGTATTCCTAACAGAACTAGCCCATTTGCTGTTAATTAATATATAATCAATCATATTCTTATGCAGCCCATCTGGTGATTAGTTTGCCTAGGCTAGTTTGCCATGTGTATGTCACGGTAACTTATGTATGTCACGGTGTTTGTAATAAGTGTGAGTTATTCTGAATCCATTGAGTTTACTTACCTGTAGGAGACGTTGCCCATTGCCATTGCAGCTACCAATACCAAAAGGGCCTATTACTCCTCCCCAAAAGTCAGAGTCAGTACCAATTTTGGCATTGAAGTCACGTAGAACAAGGGTAATATCTCCTTTCTTAACAGAATTCAAAATATCCTGAAGTTGTCCTTAAAACCTATCCTTCTCATCCTCATCAGCATCCTCAGTGGGGGCATAACAGCAGATAACATTCAAGTTTTTAATGCTTGTCTGAAATTTTGCTGTAAGAAACCTTTCATTAATGCACTCATATCTTATAAGAACATCACTAGCGTGTCTGCTGAGAAGCAGACCCACGCCTTGGTGAAGTTTATTATTGTTCCACCCTGAAAAGAAAAATTTAAGAATTATTTTTAAGAATCTGACCTTTATATGTCCATCCGGTCTCTTGCAAGCCGAGAATATCTAAATTATAATGGTGGAATTCTTGTGTGAGGACATCAAGAGAAAAAGCTCTGCGCAGAGTCCTCACATTCCAACTACCTGTGGAGAGAAAATGGTTAGTGGGATGTTTAAAGAAACTATGTTTATTGAGAGAGGGAATGCCGACAATATCAATCAGCTCCCTAATCGCAGACATGGGACAAAGACCCGTTCCCCCACCACTAAAGGCTGAAGCCATCTACACTGGAAGACTTCCTCCAATGTAGAATTTGACGATGCCAATAGAAGCAAAGAGTTCAGGTGCCTGCAATGACCTCTGCTCAGGATTATCCACAGCTGATAAACATATCCTGTGAATCTATTCACTTGGGGCTGTCAACCCACAAACAGAAAACACAGCGGAAGATTTTCCCTCCTCAGAAGCCCACCAGTGCAGCAAATTCAGGATTCATAATCAAGCTCAAAGCCATATATCTGTCAAGTCCAGTGGGTTTATATGGTCAGCACCAGGACCCTGTGTGGTTGACTTGACCACTCCTCAGCAGGGTAGAAAAAAAAAAGAAAAGTAGCCATAGTTGTCCAGATAAGTAGGCCACACTAATCTGGTAGCCCTCCCCTTCCGTTCACTTCCACAAGAGTATCTCTTTTGAAAGGTACTAACGGTCTGCACCACGAGAAGGCAGGGTCAGACATTAGGTGCTAGGCCTGGCCGGTTCTATGCATTATAGTAATAAATTTGCAAATAAAAGACAAATAATGAACCATTCTGTTCCCATATTATAACCTTCCTTATTTAAATGTGTTAAAAAAATGTGTCAAATTCTACCAAATACACAGATATAATTTCCTCTCTGATCGTTTGAAATATTTTCCTATTTCTGAAAAGGCAGCTCATGTGAAGTTAAACATATAATTTGAACAATAATTTCAAAGCCTTTGACAAAAAAAAAAATACTCACTTGATAGACTTAAATTATGGGTATATTAAAAATATTTATATACCATTTAAAGCCATTTGAAGACTAGTTCTTCCATCTAATACCAAAGTTTGCTGTTGAGTGCTATGACAATGGCTCTATCAATGTGACCAAGCCTTAGAGTCCTAGTGATAAAAGGGCAGATAGATTCTGAAATATCTTGGTAGTTTGTTAAAAAAAATTTTATTCTGTCACTAGTCCTCTGAGTCAGTTGCATTTTTGCTGGAAAACTAAATTTACATATATCGAAATATACCTTCTTGTTAGTTTTGGTATTACTCCAATCATTCTCGTTGAAACTTCTTCCCATGCTCATTAGTTTTTGGGAATGCATTTGTATTTAGAGACCTATTTATTTTTCTTGACCTTTGAAGTAAATTTTTGGAAGATTCAAAAGTTCTGAAAACTGGTCTATTTTTAAGGTAAAAATCTTGGAGAGCTGAAGTTATTGTTTTAGAACATAAGGCAATATTTTTTCACAATAAATTATTTATTTCATTAAGTTGGTGTGTATAGATATCAGTATATTGAGAATTAATATTTTCATTAGACTGCATCAATGGTTTAGTTTCAGTTTGCGAGACATTGTCACAAGCTTCAAGGACAGATTGAGATTGAATATTTGCAGCAGAACTGCTTTGGGCCAGTGATATCTTTGTGAGAATTATATGTCTGATTGTAGTAGATTATGTTCAGGAAATTAATCATTGCTTATTAAATTGTAGCATAAGGATGCTCTCAAGTTGTTTTCTAAAAGCTCTATTTCTGTCTTCTTTTTCTCCCTCACTTTTGGCTTTTAAAAAGCCATATTTTAACACAATTAAATAAATGTATGTATAATAGACATTTTATAATCAAAATAATCACGAGGCTTTATATCCATTTATACCTTGATAGATTATGCAGCAATAAAACTGGAGAAATAGAAATAAGTAATGAAAAATAATAAATTCTTAAGTTTCTATGGATAAATCGGTTTATGAGATGTTATTACAGTGTGAAATGGTAATGTTTGGTTGGCGTTCAGATGACATTTCACTTTCCATCTTCAGGACAAGAAGAGTGGCCAATATAGAAATACAAGGCAATGAGTATTTTCATGCACCATAACATCCCAGAAACTGGCTTACAGAAATAATAATATTTACTTTGTCATTTTTTGTTATTATTTTTGGGGATTTATTAATTAATTTTTTAATTAGTATAAAGTTAAGAGTGGGTATCTTTGGTTTAAGGGAAATTAAAATTGCAGTATTTTTTAAAAAGAAAATGCAGTACTTTTTTTTTTCAAATTATCATCGAAGTTCCTATACCAGAAAGTCAAAGTCTTAACCTAAAGAATCTATATTTCTGTCTCCATAAAAGTTGCTAAAGTGTGGAATGCTCCAAGCCATAATTGATTACAAGTAGGAAGGAGGGGGAAGAACCAAAAATACTTGCAAACTTAACATAGTAATTTTTGCGCGGTGCAAAACATGGATCTAAAACTTTTTAAGCACCCTATGCTATCAAAAAGTATAAATAATTATGTCATTCGCCAATGTAAGTAGACCATTAGCAGCAGTCATCATTATCTTAATCTCTACTGAGACGTCACTTGCCAGCAAGAACGTCGAATTTTAAATTTCTCACCAAAAGCATTCCAAGAAGTTCCTGTTACTTCCCATTCTCTACAGCATGGTACGTAAATCTCTCTATAATAATTATTGATACTTGATAGCATAGTCCTTGTGTTGAAGTGCTTAAAAACATTTAACAGTGTCATAGAGAATTAAATTACTTTAAACAAACAGACATAAAATATTCTGTGATGCTCACTTGATAGACTTTAGTGGACCAAGCAAAAGAATACAACAATTTGAAGCTCACTTCTAAATCTATATAGAGAAAGTGACAATAGGTAAAAAATTGTAGTTTAAAAAACCATCGAGAAGATTTGATTCAATTGATTTTGAGAACTGCACATTACTCCATTGTGATGAGAGTAGGGTTACAATGAATATTTAGGATTTGCTATTTTCTTTCTATTCATAATAAAGATCCCCAAAACAATATATTAGGCACTATCAGTGTCAACTAAGTTGTTTATTTGTTCTCAGCTTAGTTGCTATAGTATAATAGCTAGCAATAGTAGCTAATATTTAGTAAGTACAGAGAAACATTAGGTATGTTGTAAGATAATGGGACCTATTCGGTGTTGCCTGTGCATTTTCTAAATTCATCACAATTGTAACTTGCCACAATGTAATAAAGTCTATTATTCTTCAAGGTGTTACAAGCTCATTCAGGGCCCCTCAGCACATGGGCCCTAGGCAGACATGTGGTCTTGCTCACTGCCCCCCTCTCCCCCACAAATGTGGTTCCTGTGACCACCTCTGATTTAACCAGGGGTGTAACCAAAAATTTCTCTTTAGGAGGAAAAGGATGAGGGCACAGATTTTTGACATACAGTAAAACCTCAGTTACCCAATTATTCATTTAATCCATCAAACTCTGCTAATTCTTCAATTATATAAAGATACCACTTACTGCTAGAACTCTGCTTCCCAACATCCCCCTCAAGACAGTGTTACATACTTCTTAGAAAAAGTGATAGATCATGGTACGAAATTTCTACATTTAGCATTAATTTTTTTCAGTCATCATCATCATCCTCAAGCAGCCATGGGCTACGGAAGTCCAACCAAACCAAGCATATCTGTCCTTAGTTAGTTACATCTGCTGCATCTGGCCACTGTACACCAGTTCCAACAAGGTCCTGTTTGACATTGTCTGCCCAGCACATCTTAGGTCTCCCCCTCTTTCTGAGGCCGTTAGGCACACTATTCATAACCCTATTCACTAATTTATAATTATCCATATGGACAACATAGCCAAACCAATGGACTCTCTGAACAATATGCTGCTTGAAGGAGGTTGCCAACTCCTTTGCCTAACCTCATTATTACTAACAAAGTTGAATCACTTAATGCCCAAGATACTGTGTAAGTATCTAGAATCAAAAGCATTAAGTTTCCTGTTATTTTGTTTACAAAGCGTCCAAGTTTCAGTACCATAACTAACCCTAGAAAGAACCAAACTATTGTACAGTTTAATTTTTGTATCCATCTGGTGAAACCCATGTGTATTTATGTATGTCGTGGTGTTTGTAATAAGTGTTAGTTATTCTCAAACCATTTAGTTTGCTTACCTGTAGGAGATGTTGCCCATTGCAGCTACCAATACCAAAAGAGCCTATCACCCCTCTCCAAAGGCCAGAGTCGGTACCAACTTTGGCATTGAAGTTACCTAGAACAAGGGTAATATCTCCTTTCTTGACAGAATTCAAAATATCCTGAAGTTGTCTGTTAAAACCTATCCTTCTCATCAGCATCCTCAGTGGGAGCATAATAACAGATAACATTCAAGTCTTTAATGCTTGTCTGAAATTTTGTTGTAAGAAACCTTTTATTAATGCACTCATATCCTAGAAGAGCATCACTAGCATGTCTGCTGAGAAGCAGACCCATGCCTTGGTGATGCTTATTGTCGTCCCTCCCTGATAAGAGAAATTCAAGATTATTTTTAAGAATCTGACCTTTATCTGTCCATCTGGTCTCTTGCAAGCTGAGAATATCTAAATTAAAATGGTGGAATTCTTGTGTGAGGACATCAAGAGAATAAGCTCTGTGTTGTCCTCTATAGGTAGTTGGACTACCCTCTATAGGTAGTCCAACTACCTATAGAGAGAAAATGGTTAATGGGATGTTTAAAGAAACTATGTTTATTGAGAGAGGAAAATCTGATAGTATCAGACATCCCCCTAATCGCAGGCTTGGGGCAAAGACCTTATTCCCCCACTACTAAAGGCTGAAGCCATCTACACTAGAAGACTTCCTCAATGTAGAATTTGACAATGCCTGTAGAGACGAGTTCAGGTGCTTGCAATGACCTCTGCTCAGAATTATCCACCAGCTGATAAAACATATCCTGTGAATTTATTCACTTGGGGCTGTCAACCCAAAAACAGACAGTAAACACAGTGGAAGATTTTCCCTCCACAGAAGCCCACTAGTGCAGAAAATTCAGGATTCATAATAAAGCTCAGAACCTTAGTCCAGTAGGTTTATATGGTCAGTAACGGGACCCTGTGTGGTTGGCCACTCCTCAGCAGGGTAGTAGAAGCTTTCATCATGGGCACAAAATAGTATGTTGTAAGTAAATGGTAGCTAGGTAGTCACTGGAAGGAGAGCTATGCACCAATCCTCTGTGATGATGCATAGAACCGGCCAGGCCTAGCACCTAATGTCCGACCCCGCCTTCTCGTGGTGCAGACCGTTAGTACCTTTCAAAAGAGATACTCTCTTGTGGAAGTGAACGGAAGGGGAGGGCTGCCAGATTAGTGTGGCCTACTGATCTGGACAACTATGGCTACTTTTCTTTTTTTTCTACCCTGCTAAGAAGAGGTCAACCACACAGGGTCCTGGTGCTGACCATATAAACCCACTGGACTGGACAGATATATGGCTCTGAGCTTGATTATGGATCCTGATTTAGCTGCACTGGTGGGCTTCTGTGGAGGAAAAATCTTCCGCTGCGTTTTCTATTTGTTTGTGGGTTGACAGCCCCAAGTGAATAGATTCACAGGATATGTTTATCAGCTGGTGGATAATCCTGAGCAGAAGTCATCGCAGGCACCTGAACTCTTTGCTTCTATTGGCATCGTCAAATTCTACATTGGAGGAAGTCTTCCAGTGTAGATGGCTTCAGCCTTTAGTGGTGGGGGAACGGGTCTTTGCCCCATGTCTGCGATTAGGGGGCTGTTTGATATTGTCGGAATTCCCTCTCTCAATAAACATAGTTTCTTTAAACATCCCACTAACCATTTTCTCTCCATAGGTAGTTGGAATGTGAAGACTCTGCACAGAGCTTTTTCTCTTGATGTCCTCACACAAGAATTCCACCATTATAATTTAGATATTCTCGGCTTGCAAGAGACCGGATGGACAGATAAAGGTCAGATTCTTAAAAATAATCTTAAATTTCTCTTTTCAGGGAGGGACGACAATAAGCATCACCAAGGTGTGGGTCTGCTTCTCAGCAGACACGCTAGTGATGCTCTTCTAGGATATGAGTGCATTAATGAAAGGTTTCTTACAGCAAAATTTCAGACAAGCGTTAAAGACCTGAATGTTATCTGCTGTTATGCCCTCACTGAGGATGCCGATGAGGATGAGAAGGATAAGTTTTATGAACAACTTCAGGATATTTTGAATTCTGTCAAGAAAGGAGATATTACCCTTGTTCTTGGTGACTTCAATGCCAAAGCTAGTACTGACTCTGACCTTTGGGGAGGGATGATAGGTCCTTTTGGTATTGGTAGCTGCAATGGCAATGGGCAACGTCTCCTACAGGTAAGTAAACTCAGTGGTTTCAGAATAACTAACACTTATTACGAACACTGCGACATACATAAGCACACATGGGTTTCACCTGATGGGCTGCATAAGAATATGATTGATTATATATTAATTAACAGCAAATGGGCTAATTCTGTTAGGAATACTAGGGCATATAGGGGAGATGAAATTGGATCTGACCATTATCTTGTAAAAAGTGTCTTGCAACTTAAACTTTAAAAGTGTTGTGCTAAATTAAAAAAAATTACCTTTAATACTGAAGCTCGAAAGACCCAGTTATAGCTAAAGCTTACCATGATAGGTTACTTAGTCATTATGACAGTCATGGTTTGCTTACTACTGAAGTTGAGGAAGAATGGGATCATTTTAAACAGGCTTTTTTGAACACTAACAGTACTCTTTTAGGAAAAAAGGAGCAGAAGAGACAGAATTATGCGAGTGATAAGGCACTTGAGCTTATTTCAGAAAGAAAGAACTGCAGGAATGTCCTTAATCAATACCCTACTTGTCCTAATAGAAAGCATTACAGAGAGCTTAATAAACATGTAAAGGATCAGTTAGTTGCTGATAAGAATCTATGGCTTGATGGCTTTGCTGACAAAGTGGAGGAAGCAGTTAGACAGCACAACAGAAGAGAGCTGTACCAGATAGTTAATGTTTTGTGTGGTAGAAAACGAACAGGTATACAGGGATTGAAGGATAAACAAGGTAAGGTTATAGAAGGGGAGGATTCTGTCATGACTAGGTGGGTTGAGCATTTCAGTGATGTTCTAAACAATGAGATTAGTTCTACTCTCATTGTTTGTAGTGATGATAAATGTATTGGGGACTTTAATGTTGGCTCTATAACACAATCTGAAGTTATTTTGGCTATTTCTAAACTTAAACTTCATAAATCCCCAGGGGTAGATGAAATTACTACGGAAATTATTAGAGCTGGGAATGTTTCGGTTACCACTTGGATGACTGAAATTCTGAATGTCTTTTATGATAAAGACATGGTTCCTAAGGATTTTACCAGAGCTATTATTATCCCTATTTAAAAAAAAAAGGTGATCGCAGTTCTTGTGATAACTATAGGGGTATCAGCCTACTCTCTGTTCCAGGTAAAGTTCTTTCCATGATTGTGCTTAATAGAATTAAGAATCTGGTTGACAATCAATTGCGTGATGAGCAATGTGGATTCAGAAGTGGTAGGGGATGTGTGGATCAAATATTTTCACTTAGGCAGATTCTTCAGAAATGTTTAGAGTTTCGGAAACTTTTGGTTGTTAGCTTTGTTGATTTCAAAAAAGCTTTAGACTCTGTTGATCATCATAATTTGTGGTTGATTGTGAGATCATATGGTATACTAGACAAGTTACTTAACATAATGAAAGCTTTCTATAATAACACTGAGTCGTGTGTGAGAGTTGGTAAGGCTTGTAGCAATTGGTTTAGCATTACTTCTGGTGTTCGACAAGAGTGCATTTTGTCTCCTTTTCTCTTTAGCCAGGATATTGATTATGTTATGCGAAATTCACTTCAAGGGAAAGATTTTGGCCTTAAATGGGTTGGAGATACGAAAATTTCTGATTTAGATTATGCTGATGATTTAGCCCTTTTTGGCAAATGATGTTGATGAGATGAACTCTTTCATTCGAGCTGTTGATGAGACTGGTAGTAGAGTAGGTTTGGTTATAAACAGAGAGAAAACTAAAGTGATGAAAATTGGTCAGGCAGGCTGTGATTCAGTTAATCTGAATGGTTGCAGTCTTGAGCAGGTGTCACAGTTTAATTATCTTGGGAGCTATGTAACAGATAATGGTGATGTGCGGCATGAGATTAACAGACGAATAGGGATTGCTGCCGGGACTTTTAAGAATCTATGGAGAGTGTGGAGAAATAGGAAAGACTAAAATTAGGCTGTAGAATAGTTTGGTTCTTTCTAGGGTTAGTTATGGTAGTGAAACTTGGACACTTTGTAAACAAAATAACAGGAAACTAGATGCTTTTGATTCCAGATGCTTACGCAGTATCTTGGGCATTAGGTGGTTCAACTTTGTAACTAATGATGAGGTTAGGCAAAGGAGTCTGCAACCTCCTTTAAGCAGCATATTGTGCAGAGAGAGACTCCGCTGGTTTGGGCATGTTGCCCATATGGATAATTATAGATTGGCGAATAGGGTTATGAACCGTGTGCCTAAAGGCCTCAGAAAGAAGGGGAGACCTAGGATGCGGTGGGTGGACAATGTCAAACAGGACCTTGTTAGAATTGGTGTGCAGTGGCCAGATGCAGTAGATGTAGCTCAGGATAGACTTGCTTGGAGAACTAAATTGCACAGTCTGGTTGGACCTCCGTAGCCCATGGCTGCTTGAGGAGGATGATGATGATGATGAGGGCAAATTAATCAGCATTTAATTCTGGATATTCTGAAAATAAAATATTTATCAAAAAAGATGAATAGTTTTGTTTGATAAAGGCATGCAGGAAAAAATGCATCTGGCAAAGCAAAGAAAAATCTGTTTAAGAAAAAAACATTAATGGGCAGAAATAATTATAATACATATGAATAGAATAGCTATTTATTTCTGAATAACAGAAAAAAAAAATTACTTTCAACAAGGAAATTACTCTTTATTTATGTTTTTCTTCTTCTTTAGTACCATCAGTTGAGAAAGGTCCATGCTTTTCACTAGCTGTGACCAGTCAAATGAACAAGTCAACTTTAGAATTTTTTTTTAAATAGCGAATTAACAGAAATATGTCATGCTGTATAACAAAATAAAGAACATTTTGTTAGATCCTTTGCATCTTATTCAGTGCAACATTAAAAAATTAGTTAGCTGCCGTTCCTGAACATAGATGGCATCAAGTCGGTGCAGCAATCACGGGAGATTGATAAATCACATTAATGGATAAAAGACAGATTCACAGCATTAGTTTATTGGTCTTAGAACAGTTTGGCATAATTTGGAGAAACATGAGTTTGTATCTCGCATGTTGGCCAAAATTATTTTCCACAAAAATTATTTATTGATTTAATTGGGTTTAAGAAAATGCCAAAAATTAAAATGAAAATAATTTTGAAAGAAAGCTGCAAGATTTTACTTTATTTTTTGCATTTTAAATTCAGTTAAAATTTTAAAAATATTAATTTTGCCATAACAAATTTTTCTGAGGTATTTTGCTACCTTAATATAACTTGGTGCTCACTGAATTAATGCCAACTCCCTCCATGTTATGTCAGTAGCAACTAACTTTAAAGCTCTATACCTTCAAACTAAGCATTTGATGAGAAAATGTAACAAAAATAAATTAAAGATCTCAATCAAATCTAAATCTTGATTTTTTTTCAATGGTGTTCACTTACTGCGGCATATAAACTGACAGGCTCCTGTCAGACCTCTGTGGCAAGCAGCTGCTTGAGGGGGGTATTTTTTATTTTTTTTGTATGTAAAGAGTATGGACTTTGAATATAACAACAGTGCAAGTCTTAGGAAAATTGAAAAATATTGAAGTATTATTTAAACTTTCCAAATATACATCTGTAGTATTAAATCGTGTGAAATAATACTTCTTATTCAAATTATAATTTTGAGTTAAATTCAGATATTAGGAATTGATGTTGTTAAATATTCAAACTTCCATAACTCATTAAATAGTAAGGGAATATTGTTGAAAAACGAGATTTAGATAGATTTGATTTAGAACTTTAATTTATCTTCAATCTCATTCTATGACAAAACGTTTAGAAGCTATAGAGCTTCCACTGGCATATTAGCTTCCACTGGCATGATATGGAAGGAGGCAGTCATAATTCAGTGAGCACTTAGTGTATATAATTCAGTTTTATCATTACTTAAATCTTTATTTAATTTTTACAAAATTTTTCGGTCATTTGTACAATAAGTACAATGTCAATTTTGTTCCGATCAGCAAAATTTTAAGGCTAAAGTAGCAGTGTAACGAAACTTTATTTTGCTTTAAAACAAGATCATTTAAATAAAAACTGAAAAATAAATAACTAAAAAGGGATAAAGAGCTGTGAATTTCAAAGCAAAAATATTTTATTTTAGACTCTAATAAAACTAATGTGTGTACTAATGATTAGTACTAAATGTACTAATCTAAATTTGAGATCAAACCCTTCCAGATCGATTTGTATTATATCCTGACTACTATGGAAAAGTTTAACTTTGTAAAAACAAAACTTGACTTAGATTTTACATATTCTGAATGCTGGTTGTGAAATTGCATTAATTTAATTAAAATATAGTACTAAAAGTTCTATGATTGAAAAATAATTTTTTGTGATGAAATAATTATTCTTCCTAATTGCAGTATATATTTGAGAAGCAATATAAATAATTTTAGAAGTGCACACACTGGACCTTTGGAACCTTTATACAATACTGAGATGGACCTCGTTTAGCCCGAATTACAGCATGTATGCAGTTTGTTAATAGATTCCACAAGGTATTGGAGTGCCTTTACATCTCCATCATACCAGGCATTCACCAGGACAGTCCTTTAACTGGCTCAAGATTTGATGGAGGAGGACTTTGCTCCCAGATTTGTTTTTCTAACATATCCCATACATTCTCAATGGGATTCAGATCTGGGCTTTGTGGTGGCCAGGAAAGATGGTGGAAGTCACTGTCATGCTCACTGCCACTGCTGAACGCATCTTGCATGATGGACAGTGCATTGTCGTCCATGAAACAGCTGTCTCCTGCTGGATAAAAAGTCAACATTGCAGGATGGACTTGATCGGCAGCAATGTTCAGATAATCCTTGGAGGCACCTGACTTTCCAGCAATATCAGGGGATCCGTTCCATACCAAGAATGTGCCTCACACCATGACACCACCTCCAGAAACTTGAGTTGTGTTTACAAGGCAAGCTGAGTCCATTGCTTCCTGGGGCTCCTGCCAAACTCTCTGCCTACCATCAGTACAGAATAAGGTTGTAGATGACTGACACCATTGTAGATTAACTTTCCAGTTCTTTCAGAAATCAGTGGTTTCCATATATGCACGAGACTGCTAATACTGATCATCTTCAATTCCTTGTGCATAGTTCACTGAGATATGGGTCAGGAACAGCCTTCATTGAATGCTTCAGTCAATTGCTGCACACAGGAAGTCCTGTTTCTCCATACAAGCCTTCTCAGACAACAGTGATCTCGTTCCTGACAGATTATTGTTGTGCGTTCCTGACAGATTATTGTTACACCTCTTAGACAAGCAATGTGGGTTATTTTTCCACTGATTAAAAACCAGAGATATCTCTCTTTTTGAGAAACCACTCAGCTCTGCTGTTTTTAAAATCATTGCTCCAGCTAGATGGGCATCCACAATAAACCCTTTATTGAACCCAAAAGATCCCATGTTTATCCCATTGTGATCAACACTACTGATGATTACTGATGAGCAGCAGTCTTAAATAGTTGCCTAGATAATGTTGTGTTGCATGTGATCACATATTTTGCATATACGCTGCGCAAGTGACGTTTACGTACATCTGCATAAAGGTTTCTAATTCAGTGGGTGGTATATGTAGTTGAAATTGATAACCTGTTCAGAATCTGAGAAAAATTAGAAGTCATATGAATCACTCTGAGTCAATGAAATATTGCAGTTTAGAAGAAACCTATGCTTTTCCTGTTCAACTTGATAATAACATCCATATGTGATAAAGTATTTGTCCATCACTATTTTATTCCTTTAAAAACTATATTTCATCAGCAAAAGAAAGTAAAAAAACACTGTACTTTCTGAAATATATGCTTTATACTGTCTAACATGCCCTGCCCACGGTCAGTAGGGGACACCGATGGGCTTGGAAAGGCCGCTGTCCGTTGGATGGGACGTTAAACCGTGACTCTGTGTGCGGGAGAGTCATACCCTGTGCATGTTAAAGAACATGCCGGATGGCCTTGACGGGAGGATACCATACGTCTCCCAACAGCTGTCCAGTGGGTCCCCTCCCTCTACCTTCTCTGAGCCTTCGGGGTCCTTGTGACATGACCATTTAGCCCATTGTGTGCAAAAAAAGTGCCACTCAGAGGTAAAACAACCCAACCCTGTCTAACATGCATACTAAGTTTGAAATCAAGACTAGATGTTTGCCAATCGATATCACACTTTTATGATGTTGTTGATCACATGATCAAAGAAATATCAGTTTTTCTCTTCATATTCCATTCTTAATAGCTTTCCAAATAATTATAAAAATAATTTAGAAAAGCTAAAATAGTTTTTAATCATAAAATATACTAAAATGATGCAAAGACGTATATGACTGTATTTTCATGTAAATCCTGAAAACATCCAATTAAAAAAAAATGTTCCCTTGGCATCTGACTTCATTTTATTGAGAACACAGATGGTCAGATGTTTACAAAATAACTCAATTAACTCACTGGAGCTCTTAGCCAGCTAGTGAGGGACTGTTCCTGCAGCAGCTGCAACAAAGTTGTCATCTGGGTTGTGCTAATTGTAGTTTGAGCAGGAGAAAGGGCTTTTTATTTTTTGAGACATCAAGTTGAGGAATAAATTGAAAAACATAGCATTTTTTTTAAGAGCACTGAAATGTATTAAGTTATATATAATTAATCTTTTATATGGTACTAAAGACTTGATTTTTATGGTTCACAGCAATGTATTCAGCTTTTTGAACCTGATTTTATAGGTGATAGCAGTGTAAGGGTTAAAGTATCTGGAGGCCCTTGATGCAAAAGGGCTCAGAGGGAAGGGATGTGTATTCAATCTGTGATAATTTTTGTGAATGGAAAGCATATGTGCAACAGGTTAAATAAATTGAATTACATATATATATATAAATAGAAAATTTAATATGTATTATATCTTGCACATATCAAACAAAAATCAAAAATAAATATGTGTTGTTCATAATTTAACAAAAACCACTACATTTGATATTAATCTAAGTAGAAACACAAAATGCATTAGTAAGCAGTAGAGTATAATGACTGGAATATTTTACTGAATAAAATTGAAAAAAAAATCTAGTTGCAATGGTTTTGAAACCCTAGGTGAATGCCTCATGCACTTGTGCAGTAATCTGCCATTGCGAGTACTTGCTGATAATACTTACTATGATAGAATTTCAGTTTTAAACATAAATGGTATTCAAAAGCTTAAACTTCATGTTGTTCATAAAGTAAAAAAAACTACAGGTGTATATATTGCATTCTAGCAAGAAGAAAAGCTGCTGCCAAACGGAAGAAGTTAAAAAATATGCATAGCAGAAGCACAGAAGAAGACGAAGAAGAGGAAGCAGATGATGAAGGTAACTGTTTCCTTATTTAAATTTGTCATCTTCAGTTAATTATTTAATGAATGTGGAGTAAATATATATATACACCTAAGAAAAAAGCATTTTCCTGTGTGGTAGAGTTCAGGGATAATTAGGTAATTTGATAGCTTGCAAATGAATGTACTAATACAAAAAAATTTTCTCAGTATAGCATTTCAAACTTTTGAACAGATATCACACTGGTTCAATTCTCTGCACATAGCTCTTGTTGAAATGGGTTTTGAAGTACTGCTAGCAGTCCTCTCTCTCAGCTGATGAACTGTAGCAGCTCTCTTTTACTATATTGTTTGTGCCAACAAATGCCTGTATGTCAGAACCTTTTTCCTCCCACATTTGCCAGGATTTCTGGATGTTTTTTGAGTTCTCTGTCATTCTTCATACACTTGGGATATTGTGACCCACGATTTTTTGCTGAATTCCATCACCTCCATTATGGATGCACCAGCCCTCTTCTTGGTCCAATGATGAGCCTCCTTTAGAATTCAGTCAGATCAGCCTTTTTATCCACATTGCGCTTGACTTTGCTTTCCATCATGCCTTTATTGCTTTTAGAGGACTTTGTAGTGACATAGAATATTAATGTCAGTGGAGAAATTTTGCATACATTGGTACTTTCATCATGGTACTCATTTTGCATCATGGTACTTCATGCACAATGTGGTGTTCATAATAATTTGGTCAGGCAGTTTACATGTAGTTTAAGTTCAGAGAATAATGTTCACCTTTTCAGTTTGGCAAAAATTAGGATATGATATATTCTGCCATGGTTTAGATTGCTATTCCTTACTACCTATACTTAGCATCACCATCATTTCTTGTTATATCACATTCAAGCAATTCTATAATTTCAGCTCATAACTTTGAGCTGAGTATTTTTGAGAAGCTTTAAAATGTTCCAGAAATTAGCCAAATACTCCTTTTTTAAATCATATAAAATTAGAGAATTTTTAAAGCAATTACAAAGCAGGTACTTTTTTTCTTGTGCAATTCTGACCCATTATTTTAAAATTAATCATAGTGTAAAAGGTTACGAAAAAATAACATTCCTGATTTAGATATTTTTAGAAATAATTTTTTTTAGAAATTGCTATTTAGAAAGAATTTTTTTTTTCCTTTGATATATACTATTTTTGTTCATTGGGTTATCTAGAATTAGATCATTAAACTTTAATTCCTTTATTAGATTCTTTTCTTCACTATATAGACTCAAAAAAATTCTTAGTTTAATTACTGTATTTCCATTTGGTTTTCATGAAATTCAAAATTAAATGCTGTTCAGTTTAGTTTATAATATTACCTATCATCATCATCATCATCATCATCATCATCATCATCATTGAGCAGCCATGGACTATAGAGGTCCAATCAGACTATGCAATATAATTGTCCAAGCACACCCATCCTGAGATACATCTGGCCACTACACACCAATTCTAACAAGGTCCTGTTTGACATTGTCTGCCCACTGCATCGTAGGTCTCCCCCTCTTTTTGAGGCCATTAGGCACACTATTCATAACCCTATACACTAATCTATAATTATCCATATGGGCAGCATGGCCAAACCAATGTAGACTCTCTCTGCACAATATGCTGCTTAATGGAAGTTGCCAATTCCTTTGCCTAACCTCATCATTACTTACAAAGTTGGACCACCTAATGCTCAAGATACTGCGTAAGTATCTAGAATCAAAAGCTTCAAGTTTCCTGTTATCTTGTTTACAAAGTGTCCAAGTTTCACTACCATAACTAACCCTAGAAAGAACCAAACTATTATACAGTCTAATTATAGTCTTTAGGGGTATACTCCTATTTCTCCACACTCTCCATAGATTCTTAAAAGTCCCATTACCACTCCCTATTCGTCTGTTAATCTCATGCTGCACATCACCAGTATCTGTTACATAGCTCCCAAGATAATTAAACTATGATGCCTGCCTGACCAATTTTCATCACTTTAGTTTTCTCTCTGTTTATAACCAAACCAATTCTATTACCAGTCTCATCAACAGCCCTAATGAAAGAATTCATCTCATGAACATCGTTAGCCAACAAGGCCAAATCATCTGCATAATCTAAATCAGAAATTTTGAAATCTCTAGACCATTTAAGACCAAAATCTTTCCCTTGCAAAGAATTTCTCATAACATAATCAATAACAAGAGAATAGGGGACAAAATGAACCCTTGTCAAACACCAGAAGTAATGCTAAACCAATTGCTACAAGCCTTACCAACTCTCACACACAGCTCAGTGTTATTATAGAGAGCTTTCATTATGTTAACTAACTTGTCTGGTATGCCATATGATCTCACAATCAACCACAAATTATGATGATCAACAGAGTCGAAAGCCATTTTGAAATCAACAAAGCTAGCAACCAAAGTTTCTGAAACTCTAAACATTTTTCAAGAATCTGCCTAAGTGAAAATATTTGATCCACACATCCCCTACCACTTCTGAATCCACATTGCTCATCACGCAATTGCCTGTCAACCAGATTCTTAATTCTATTAAGCACAATCATGGAAAGAACTTTCCCTGAAACAGAGAGTAGGCTGATACCCCTATAGTTATCACAAGAACTGCAATCATCTTTTTTGAAAATAGGGATAACAATAGCTCTGGTAAAATCTTTAGGAACCATGCCTTTATCATAAAAGATATTCAGAATTTCAGTCATCCAAGTGGCAACCGAAACATTCCCAGCTCTAAGCATTTCTGTAGTAATTTCATCTACACCTGGGGATTTATGTAGTTTAAATTTAGAAACAGCCAAAATAACTTCAGATTGTGTTATAGGGCCAACATTAAAGCCACCAATGCATCTATCATCATTGTAAACAATGGGTATAGAACTAATCACATTGTTTAGAATATCACTGAAATGCTCAGCCTACCTTGCCATGACAGAATCCTCACCTTCTATAACCTTACCTTGTTTATCCTTCAATCCCTGTATACCTGTCCATCTTCTACCACACAAAACATTAATTATCTGATACAGTTTTCTGCTGTGTTGTTGTCTAACTGCTTCAACTGCTTCCTCTGTTTTGTCAGCCAAGCCATCAAGCCAAAGATCCTTATCAGCAGCTAACTGATATTATACACGTTTATTAAGTTCTCTGTAATGCTTTCTATTAGGACTAGTAGGGTATTGATTAAGGACATTCCTGCAGTTCTTTCTTTCCGAAATAAGCTCAAATGCCTTATCACTCAGATAATTCTGTGTCTTCTGCTCCTTTTTTCCTAAAAGAATATTGTTAGTGTCCAAAAAAGCCTGTTTAAAATGATCCCATTCTTCCTCAACTTCAGTATTAAGCATACCATGACTGTCTTAATGACTAAGTAACCTATCATGGTAAGCTTTGGCAATAATTGGGTCTTTAAAAGTTTCAGTATTAAAAGTAAATTTTTTAACCCTAGCACAACACTTTTTAAGTTTAAGTTGCAAGACACTTTTAACAAGGTAATGGTCAAATCCAATTTCAGCTCCCCTATATGACCTGGTATTCCTAACTAGCCCATATGGTGTTAATTAACATATAGTCAATAATATTCTTATGCAGCCCATCTGGTGAAACACACATGTACTTATGTATGTTGTGGTGTTTGTAATAAGTGTTAGTTATTCTGAGACCATTGAGTTTGCTTACATGTAGGAGATGTTGCCCATTGCCATTACAGCTACCAATACCAAAAGGGCCTATTACTCTTCCCCAAAAGTCAGAGTCAGTACCAACTTTGGCATTGAAGTCACCTAGAACAAGGGTAATATCTCCTTTCTTGACAGAATTCAAAATATCCTGAAGTTGTCCGTAAAACCTATCCTTCTCATCCTCATCAGCATTCTCAGTGGGGGCATAACAGCAGATAACATTCAAGTCTTTAATGCTTATCTGAAAATTTTCTGCAAGAAACCTTTCATTAATGCACTCATATCCTATTTTGCCTCCTCTGCTCCTTTTTTCCTAAAAGATTATTATTAGTTTCAAGAAAAGCCTGTTTACAATGGTCCCATTCTTCCTCAACTTCAATAGTAAGCAAACCATGACTGTCATAATGACTAAGTAACATATCATGGTAAGCATTAGCTATTAGTGGGTCTTTCAGAATTAAAGGTGAATTTTTTTAAACTTAGCACAACACTTCTTAAGTTTAAGTCATAAGACACTCTTAACAAGGTAATGGTCAGATCCAATTTCAGCTCCCCTATGACCTGGTATTCCTAACAGAACTAGCCCATTTTCTGTTAATATAATATATATATATAATATTATATATATTATATTAACAACAAATGGGCTAGTTAAATATATAATCAATCATATTCTTATGCAGTCCATCTGGTGAAACCCGTGTGTACTTATGTTTGTCGCAGTGTTTTTAATAAGTGTTAGTTATTCTCAAACTATTAAGTTTACTTACCTGTAAAAGATGTAGCCCTTTGCCATTGCAGCTACAAACAGGGTCTATCACCCCTCCCCAAATTTCAGAGTCAGTACCAACTTTGGCATTGAAGTCACCTAGAACACAGGTAATATCTCCTTTCGACAGAATTAAAATATCCTGAAGTTGTCCGTAAAACCTATCCTCATCCTCATCGGCATCCTCAGTTGGGGCATAACAGCAGATAACATTGAAGTCTTTAACACTTGTCTGAAATTTTGCTGTAAGAAACCTTTCATTAATGCACTCATATCCTAGAAGAGTATCACTAGCATGTCTGCTGAGAAGCAGACCCACGCCCTGGTGTGATGTTTATTGTCTTCCCTCCCTGAAAAGAGAAATTTAAGATTATTTTTAAGAATCTGACCTTTATATGTCCATCTGGTCTCTTGCAAGCCGAGAATATCTAAATTATAATGGTGGAATTCTTGTGTGAGGACATCAAGAGAAAAAGCTCTGTGCAGAGTCCTCACATTCCAACTACCTACGGAGAGAAAATGGTTAGTGAGATGTTTAAAAAAACTGTTTACTGAGAGAGGGAATGCTGACAATTTCAAACAGTCCCCTAATTGCAGGCATGAGACAAAGACCTGTTCCCCCGCTACTAAAGGCTGAAACTATATATACTGGAAGCTTCCTCCAATGTTGAAATTGACGATGCCCATTGAAGCAAGAGTTACATTATTTTTTTGGCTGAGTACAGTGAAGATATAAGATCTCTGGATCATTCCAGTTTTTCAGCCTAAACTTTAGAAGGGTTATAGATAACATCAGTTTCTTTGTAACAGTAGCCATAAGCTGTGCATGTTAAGGAACATGCTGGATAGCCTTAATGGAAGGTTTTCATCTACTTCCTAACAGATTATGTCCAGTGGATCCCTTCCTCTAACCCACTCTGAGCTCTTGGAGTCCTTGTAACCTGGTCATTTAGCCCACTATGTGCCAAAAAAAAGTGCTACTCAGAGGTAAAAAAACCTTCAATCTTAAGTATAAATTACACCAAACCACTTCTTATAATAATTTTACCCCCTAATATAAATTTACCAAAGTTTTAGAAATTAGTGCATGAGATTATATTTTTCTTTTTAGTGGTGTTTTCGAACACCCTAATATCAAATAAATTAAGATTACCTAAAAGTAAAACTTGATCATAACATGATAGGCTCAGAGGGAATCATGTTAATTTTCATAACATTGAGATTCCAATATGTAAATAGGTGCAATATGTAATGGATGCCTTTAAGATCACTTTTACTGCTTCTCTTTGCTTGCCCAGTGATACATTGTATAAGATGATGCAAAATGAGTAGCAACTATGCTTATTCAGATTTTAAGGATTTCTAAAGTTTTAGTAACAATCAAATGGTTAACGATCTACCTTTAAATACACCAAAGAGCCAAAACATTATGACCAGGGTGCCTTTAAGCAAATCGAAGCAACTGCAGGTGAACGACAGCATATGTGAAGGTCATGAAATGGTATAAATAACACCTGATACTGAGCTCTATTAATCAGTGTTATTCTTGTTCTTCAGATGGGAAAAGCATTGGATTTAAGTGTGTTTGACAAAGGCCAAATTGTAATGACCAGACAACTGGGTCAAAGCATTTCCGAGACAGCAAGGCTTGTAGGGCACTCATGGTCAGCCATGGTTAGTACCTTCAAAAAGTGGTCCGAGGAGAGAAAAACCACAAATCGCCAGCAAGGTGTGGGCCAACCACTGCTCATCGATACTAGAGATGAGCGAAGGCTATTCCGTATGGTACAAGCCAACAGAAGGGACACTGTGGTGCAACTCACCCGTAATTTGAATGCTGGTGACAGGAGTAATGTGTCACAACACACAGTACATCGAACCCTGCTGAAAATGGGCTGCGTAGACCAGGCTGCTCTGAATGGCCATGTAAACCTTGGTTCACTGTCGAAAGTGCCTACAATCGGCGTGTGAGTATCAAAACTGGACTTTGAATGATTACGAAAAGGTCGTCTGATCCGATGAATCTCATTTCCTGTTGGAATATGTGGATTGCCGGGTACGTGTGCGTTGTTTACCTGGGGAAGTGTTGGCACCAGGATGTACTGTGGGGTGAAATCAAGCCGGTGGAGGAAGTGTAATGCTTTGGGCAATGTTCTGCTGGGAAACCCTGGGTCCAGTCATTCATGTGCAGGAAACTGTAACATCTACCACCTAACTAAACATCATTGCAGACCAGGACATCGATTCATGACAGTAGCATTCCCTGTAGTAGTGCCTTCTTTCAGCAGGATAATGTGCCATGCCATACTGCCCAGATTGTTCAAGAATGGTTTGCGGAACATGAGGAAGACTTCCAGGTATTGCTCTGGCCTCCAAATTTCCCAGACATCAATCCAATCGACCGTCTGTAGTTTGTGTTGGAACAGCATATCCGATATGCAGTGGCTGAACTACGTAACTTACAAGAGTTAAATGATCTGCTGGTAATGTTTTGGTATCAGATATCAGGATACACCTTTAGAAGTCTTGTGGCTTTACCTTCTTAACAGCTCTTACCTGGCAAGGCATGTCCATGCCTTGCCAGGTAAGAGCTGTTTTGGTGGCATGTGGAGGACCAACTTCATATTAGGCAGGTGGCCATAATGTTTTGGCTGTTTGGTGTATGTTACATACTTTGAACGTATCCAAAAACCATCCAGTTTCATCTTTTGTTCTGAGTCTGGTACTAACATCATCTGCTTACAAAGCTTTTGCTAAGCCAACTTGAGCTCTGATAGCATGTCAGGTGCTCTGCCCACTGAGCTACCAGCTGCTGATCAATCTCTTCTCTGTTGTAAATGTTAAGCCCATGCCATTGGTTGTTTGCACATAGCTGTCAGCTGCTTGTTTAAGACTCCGTTCACAGAGCTCTCCCGTGCAAGTGTCTAACACCAGCCACACAACAGCTGCAACTTTGACTGGCTGTTATCAGGAGGTCAAGGGTTCAGGGTCAAGGGTCATCTGCATCCAATCAACATCATACTTCGACAGTATAATAATTGTATAGTGCTATGGAATAAAAATGTGAATATCTGGTATGTGTGACGTAAACCCTAGATAACTCTATTGACACGTGAATATATGTATCATTATTATAAATGGATTTCATTATATGTAACTGAGTATAATTGATGAAAGAATTTCAAAATAGAATTGTTTTTTTTTTCATCATAATGATCATCTAAAAAAGGGCATAGAAATTATCTTCCTGAAATTAAGACACTATTGGGAAATTAAATACCTTCAGTCTTAGTTTATTTCAGGTGCATTATCATATATTGTTATTTTCAAGTTTTTTTTGTATGCTTGTTATTTTATTTGTTGTTGATGTCATCATTGTTATTGTTGATGCTTTATTTATTATGTGTTATATATAATTTATACCAAGATTAATTTTTTAGCTTTTGAAACATAAATGTTTGGATGCATAAAACAGCTATGTTAAAGAATTTTAAATGGTGCACTGAACAATAGCAAAACCACATCTCAATGGCCTTTGACCCTCTAAGTACCCATACCATTTAAAACTGAGATTTTAAATGGACTCATCAAAATAATATTCCTTCCTCTTCACTGCTTTTTGCCCCAAGTATGAGATGATTTGCATCATTATTGTAGTGAATAGTTTAATGTAACAGAACTCATATACACTACCAGATTTTTTTAACTGAATATACACATAAGTTGCATTTAAATCATTAATATATTGTTTAATTTATATTTTAGTTACATGTGCAAATATATTTTAAAGTTGCGTGTGCAAATAATAAGCTGAAACTACATGTAAAACTCTATTGTAAAAGTTAATTTTTTTATGTTTAGTCATCAGGCATTACAATTCTATCAGTATATAATTAAAGTTTATCTAATTTGTAAGTTTAGTCTGAAATTTCTAAAGTGCAATGAAAATGTTTTTCAGTAGCATTTGAAGCATCATAATTTATTAACTGGCATATTTAGACCTATCATTGGTGTAATGTTATGATTGAGCACAATTTTAAATTCAAAAATATTATATTAACCTGTTCCTAAATTACATTTGAAAGTAGTTTTATAATCAAACACAGAAGCAATGCAATGTTGCATGCTCTTTCTTAATTTTTGTAAGCCAAATAAATGAATATGTTGAATGACAAAGTACTTCAGTACAAAACTGTAAATGGTGCTTGTTCACATTTGTGTATGTGTGTATATATGTATACAAGAAAAAACATATCTATTCCCATTATCATAAGACTACAAATTATGATGAAAAATGAAAGTGTAATTACATTATGTTTAGTAAAGAAACTGATGTTTCATTGTTCATACAATTGAAAATGCACTCTTGATGGCTCTTTTCATAATACTACAGTTCTGAAAATTTATGTTTGTTATAATTTTTAAGCACTAATGTTAATTCTCTTCTTTTGCATGTGCTTCACTGAATTTTGTTCATCGTGACACAATGTTCTTCAGCACCAACGTCTAAGAAGGTTAGACTAAAAGGTACAGAATTAGCAAGGGTGGTTAGGGATGTAGAAATAGAGAGACGCCTGGGACATAACAGTAGACAATATAATTATTTTTTAGGTTCCCTGTAGAATGTTCTTTACTATGTAGGATCCCTTGCATGTTAAAAGTTATCAGTTCCATTTTCAAAGTATTTTGTCACCAAGTAAAATTTAAACAAGAATTTGCTGTTTTGCAAAATCTTTAAGGGTATATATAATATATAACTTTGAAGCCACTATAGCCGAAACTAATCAAGTGAGGTATTTCGGGTAATGAATTATTAATATTTAAACACTATGTGTAAAATTCATAAGAAACAATAAATATCATTTTTTTTTTAATGTGAAGTGTGGAGAAATTTATATTCAAATAACTGCAATTCTTGTTCCAACACAATAACCATAAGCTTATTGTTTTCTAATGCACAAAAATTCAAACATTTAATATGTATTGGGAAATTGTTATTAATAATCCTAATAATTAGGTGAAGGATTGTTACTATGCTATGTTTATTACATAGAGTTCCAGGTAACTAAAAATTACAGCCACATTAATATAGTTTGCATTTTGTAAAAGGATGTCAATCCCTGTTTCGTATTATTTTGAAAGAATTTCCATAATTTGGTGTAATTTGAAGATTAATTGAGCATCATGATATTTGAATCTTAATTTGATCAAGTTCTGGATCTAGGGGGAGAGCATGCTCCACTCCCACTTGAAATGTTAATAACCACAGTGGAGATTAAAAGAATATTAAATGCATCTTGAAGGACACCAAAAGAGAGGAATAAATATTATATGTTGAAATGCATTCTAGTTTGTTCTCACACAATACAATCACTTGGCCTCTCTGAATTGTTTTCAAGATACAGTCCTGATTTGGTTCTAGTGATAGTTCATTATAATACATTATATTTGGAAAACAAAAAAGAGAATTATATTCAGAAAATTATCATTATATTTAGAAAAAAAAAAAAGATTTATGTCAATTAGTTCAAAATGTTGGCATAATGTTTGATAATAAATCTAACTGCTCAGGACTGTATTGATAACAAATTTGCACTGAAAATTCTTATACTGTCATTGGCATTTTTAATAGAAGTAAGAGCACTATACAAAGATTGAAATGATAGCTACATATAATCAGCATTAATGCTGATCAGTTAACTGTAAAAGTTGTCTGTTTACCACATACCAGCATTGCAATAGAAGTTGGGGTTTAAATTTAGGCAGATTTACTTGGTTGCAGAGTCATCAAGCAAAAGTTTTATTTAAATGGATTGCTATCTGAAACATCTACTGAAATTCATAGGAAAATTTAGCTGTTCATCAGTTTCTTCTGTTTTGAATGTGAATAATGAACACTGCAATGAATTTAAGTTTCATGTGCTAATTTGCTTCCCATTTCCGGATAAGATTATTAACTAATATTGATTTAAATGATGGTTCCAAAAAAAAAAATTCTGATTAAGAAAGGTTTCTACCTTAGAGAGGTGTTACTCTGTATTTAAATTCTTCCAACTGACCTAGTAATCAAAATTCAATGAGTGTTGTAATTACAGTTGCCACAACAGCCGGCTTCCTGGGAGTGCATATGACTGTGGTCAAGGTCAGCTCTTGCGGTTTGACCCTTCACCATTGAGTTTCTCTGTTCTGTCACCATTGAATTTCACTTCTGTTTTCTGCATGAGTTTTAGACTCTGTGAAATATCCTGTGGCTTTGTCCAAAGGAAGTTTGCACATACAGTAACTACCTTGTATTTGGCTATTTTTTAAGTACAGTACACTCTTATCTGGTATTGGCTCAACTGGCCTCCACTTTAACCAGTCATTCCAAGAAGCAGAAGCAAGTCACTGCATGTTTTGTTAATAGTACAGTACATATTTGCTTCAGTTCCTCTTTGTGAATATTACAGTATACAGTAACAGTATATATACAGTAACAGTATATTACAGTATACAGTAACAGTATACAGTGTACTGTGCATATACAGGAGTGTGTGTTGTGATCTATGAATTATTGTGTGGTATAAAATGAGGGGGTGCAAACATAGTGTAATCTTGCAATGGAGATGAAATTAAAAGCGTTAGAATATATTGACAAATGTAATCCAGTAAAGCATATTTGTGATGTACTTAGGTGTTGGTAAAAGCAGGTAAAGGACTGGAGAGGGAATAGAAATTCTTTACTAGATTTTTTTCACTCGTCAATTCTGAAAAAATGCCTTCTTCTCAGTGCACTCTTAAAAAGCCGAAAACTGAAATTTTTGATGATATACTTTGGTTATGGTTCATATACGAGTGTCAAAAAGGGATGCCAATCAGTGGACCAATCTTGAAAGAAAAAGCATTAATCCTTCATTCTACAATCGATAATGGGGGAGACTTTTCAGCAAGCGAGGGATGGCTTTCTTGCTGGAAAAAATGGTATGGTGTTCATTACTTTGGTGTTTGTTGTGAGAAATTGCCAGCTGATCTTTTAGCAGCAAAGGAATTTTCAGAAAAACTTTTAGTGCTTATTGAAGAAAGAAGGCCTATGCACAGAACAAATCTACATTGTAGATGACTGGGTTAAATTTTAAACTTCTTCCAATTAAAACATTTGTAACAGCACAAGAAACCTCAGCATCAGGATTTAAAACAAAGAAAGAAAGAATCACTGTGACTGTGTACAAATGCTGCAGGTACGCACAAACTTCCTCTTTTTGTAATTGGGAAATCAGCAAATCCTCAAGCATTTAAATTTAGCTGCTCTTCCAGTTTACTATAAAGCTCAAAAGTCTGCTTGGATAGACTCATATTTGTTTAAAGAGTGGTTCTTTACAGAATTTGTCCAAAAATAAAAAACCACTTGACAAGTCTTAAAATGCCTGCAAAGCATGTTAAGTCTTAAAATGCCTGCAAAGCATGTTAAGTCTTAAAATGCTGCCACTTGACAAGCCTTAAAATGCTGCTACTCATTCTCGACAATGCCCCAACACACCCAAGCGAACTCACTTCTGACAACATAAAAGCCATGTTTTTGACACCTAATGTGACATCTTTAGTGCAACCAATGGATCAAGGCATGCTTGTAAGTTTAAAAGGCAATACAGGAGAAAGCTTCTTTCAGAAATTCTCCAGCGAACTGAAAATGACGGAATAAGACTTTTAAATGCTTTGAAAACAATAAATATCAAGGATGTGATCTACATGTTGGCAAGAGCTTTTAAAGAAATGCCTCATACAACATTTCTGAAGTCATGGAGAAAACTTTGGCCCGAAGTTGAAAATTGTGTAGAAAGTACCAAAGATGACAACACGAAAGTATTGAATGAGCCTGCACCTGCTGAAGAATGACAATATTTCGCTGCTTAATGACTTTAAGCTGCTGCCTGGATGTGACACACTTGAAGAAGATGACATTGAAAAATGGTTAAAAGATGATATACAGTTGGAAAACGAAATACCGAATGATGATGAAATTATCAATGCAGTCTGCCAAGAAGGGAACGGAGAAGAAGCGGAGAATGAAGTAGAAGAGAAAGAAGGGAAAGTTAGCCATATTGAAGGAAAAGAAGCTTTTGATGTTGCAGTAAGATGCATTGAACAACAACAGGCCTCATCTGCGATTGATGTGATATTTATCAAAAAATGGCAAGACTGCAAGTAAAAAAGTGTTAAGTTCAAAGAAACAAAAGAAAATCCCAGACTTTTTCAAGTGAGTGTGAGTAAATTGTTAATATTGTACAACAAATTATTAATTAAAATACAGAACAGTTAGTATTTTTGTCATTTGCCGTTTTTATTTATTTTATGACACAATTTTCGGATTAACCAGCCTTTTGTTCATCCAGCCAGGGGTCCGGACCTGTAAGGGCTGGATAAGAGAGAGTCTACTGTATCAATAATTGGTAATTGAGTATTGTTTATTATTTACAGGTGTCACACCTAAGGCAGGTTGGGTTTGTAGTTATAACCGCTGATATTCATTCCCACCACATTAATCAGTTAACACAAATATTTGCATTAGTTATTACTCAGTTTTAATTAAGTTTAGGATGGGGATGTTGCTATGCTAAAGATGTTTTCTTCAGAACAAAAAAAATGCATTAAAATGATTTTGGGGATGGAACTATTATTTGGGAAATGATGAAACTTATTGGCTATTTGAATGAATCTCTTTCAAAGTAGTCTTCTTGATGCTATATTCACCAATTCCAATGCTTCTGCAACCAACCTCTGGAAGCATTCTGATAGGCTTCCTTTGGAATTGCTAATAGTTCCTGTGTCTCATTCTGAATAATTTCTTCAGTTGTTGCAAATATTTGGCTTTCAAGGGGAATTTAGGAACCAAAAAAAATCACAGGGAGCTAAATCTGGGAGGTATTGCTGATGCCCCCCCCCCCCCCCCCCCATCAGCCATAATGATGGAAAGCACCAAGTGTTCAGGGGTGTTGTTATGATACAAGTGCTAATTCCCTGAATCTCACTTTTCTGCTTGCTGGGAAGTTACAGATCCTAAACTGTGTTAAAAATCTGCCAGATGCCCCAACACAAAACAGTGTAAGGCATTTGGCAAAACTCTAAGACTCCTCGGGTGGGGATTCCTGGCTCAATTGGTGGCACGCTAGGCTCATAATCTGTAGTTCCCAGATTTGAGTCTCACCTGGGTCAGCATGGAGATTTATCTCTGCAAAAACCACATCTTGCCCACAGTCAATAAGGGACACCTGTGGGCTTGGAAAGGCTGCCATCCTCGGATGAGGATATAAAGCCATGGCTCCATGTGTAGGAGAGCCACCTTTTGTACATTAAAAGAACATACTGGATGGCCTTCACAGGAGGCTACTAGCCTCCTGTCAAGCCTTCCCTGAAATCAGGTTCTTGTGATGATTCTTCCCTGAGCCATCAGGGTTCTTGTGACTTGGCCATATAGCCTGTTGTGTGCAAAAAAAAAAGTGTTGCTCAGAGGTAAAACAATCCAACTCCAGACTCCCACTATCATAAATTTTTCTGTATTGCATGAATAACATTTACAGTGTAGTATGATGGGCACTCTTATGTACAGATTATTGTCTGACTGATAAATATCTCTTTCCTTGTGAATACTTCATAGTTGTATAATTTTGCTTAATTTATTGCATTTACCTCCATAGAAATTTGTAATCAGTTTTGTTTTTTGAGCATGAAGAATGAAGATAACCTAGAAGCTCTATCAGGCTTGTCCTGGTTTTTCAAACAACACCCAAACACACATATACGAACATACAGCCACGCCATCCCAAAACTTCAATACAAACACTGGCAGCTAGAGTGACGTCATGAGCCAAAGCAATACCACTATGCCACTCGGGTAGCTAGGTTAGTCCATCCTGTATTTCCATCCCATGTTCTCATTATTGCAACTTAAAGGTCCATGAAGAAAAAGCTATTTCTGGCAAAAAAAAATACTTCTTTGATAAGAATATTGATAGAAAGTTTATCCCTGTGATTTTGTTAATCATAATTGCAAATGACATGATAATTGAAAATAATCTTTTCTTCAATCTAAATGCTACAATTAGTCTTACTTACTTCCAAGAAACCTAGTGTAAGTACTTGTTTACCTCTATGACTTAGAATCAAAATTTTTGCATCTGGAAGCAGTTACATCTCTTATAACTTACACAATATTTCAACAATAATGATTTCTTTAAGAGAATATCATTCATATTTATTAAATGATATATACAATGATAAACATTGTAGCAGTCACATTCTTTTAAATCCTACAGAGATTTCCATCATTTAAGAGAATAAATTCAGATAAAAGAAATAAAAGCTCACAAGTTAAAATTTTTGAAACATGTAAACAAATGTTATCTTGAAAATTTCTTGTCTTAAATTAATATTTTTCATTAAATAATATTTTTTATTCAAAATAATATCTGAATACTGAATTTGTGTTCAATACATGGAAAAATAGAGGAAATCCAGAAGTGTTTGCATAGTAACTGGAAGTGAGAATCCTTGAGGTCACTTTTATTTACCACTTGATCAAAATTTTAGGGTGTCCTTAGTTCTTATTAGTAAACCGTAAATATCAAATTTGAATTTAATATATGCTAAATTTCTGAGATGTTAAGTGTTACACCTAAATGATGGAATAAGCATTTTAAATAAGAATAACTTAAATCATAAGTCACACACTCAAAAATGTATGGCAGTAGTAATGATGCTTGGTGCAACAAGTGGGATTCTGTATTGAATTAGAAGAAAGTTCAAGTAGTATATTGATAAAGTACAAAGATGATTGGAGCATTTCACAACTTTAGACTTTAGATCTATTATGATAAGTTCAGTTAAATTCACAATATTTCTTAGCACTGAAATACTAGAATTGTTAACAGCAGTGGAAACTTAGTAAATTACCTTAGTATAGTTGAGGTAAATATTCTACAATAACACATAATGTAGTGGCAGTTTTCTCAATTGCTGCCAAAGGTACTGTGATAGTGGAGTATGAAAGTATGATGATGATAATGCTTGATATGATTGCCCATATATTACCTAATCCTGTTTTTACATGCTATGTTTTTCAAACTAACTGTCCAACCCAACTTCTGCATTTTTTTTACATAGTCACTTTTAATAGCTATCGTCAAAAAAACTAGTGCTTGAAAGTTATTAATAATAGATGGAATCGATATGATGTTAAATAACTTTCCAGGTTGAACTGAATAGTAAATAGAATTCATTATTTCATGTTTATCAAATGAGATTAAAGAGATGAGATATAAACTATTAGAAGTTTGGCAGCTGGCATGATTTTTTTTTCCACCTTAACACCATAATATATGCTTCAGAATTTTACTGTTAAATTTTAAACAGCATATTGAAATGAACTGTTAAATAATACTTTGTTCCCATGGCCGAGTGGTTAGCGCGCTTGGCTATTGATCTATGGGACCTGGGTTCGAGCCCCGGGTAAGGCATGGATGTTCGTGTTGTTTTCTGCTGAGGTCCTGCCATCCTCTCAGATCTTCTACTGTGGCATATAAACTGACAGGCTCCTGTCAGACCTCTGTGACAAGCAGCTACTTGAGGGGGTATTTATTTTTTATTTTATTTTATTATAAATCACTGATATGCAAAGTAATGCTTCTTTCAACATGGACATAAGATCATTTGTTAGATATAAGCTGTATAATATCCACAGATTACTTTCAAATTGAGTTGGTTTAGTTTGTCTGTTAGCAGCACTTATTCTGTACTCTTCAAAATGGCCAGGTCACAAGGCTTGGGGTAAGACTTGCTGGATAGCTTTTAAGAGTAAATTGGATATTTCTTTCAAAGGCTGATTAGAATTCCTTAACTAGAATTTGCTTATAATTATTTTATGGCTATTATCATCTCAGATTTTCTTGTGCAAGGACATAACATCCCATATAAAGCAAGATAGTTTTTCCAAACTCATTATGTTTCTTTCCCACTAAGGGTGTGCCAGAAAAGGGAGCAAATAAGTGAGAGAAGAAAAAATTCTCAGAAGCTTAGATTTGTTATTTGATTTTTCAAACTTCACATTACATGGCACATTACTCATTGAGACATCCTCAATCTTTTGAAGTGGAACAATGTATGAGCATGAGGAATGCAAGTCTAGTGCATTTTTTTACATTTATCTACCCATATATTACCTAATCCTGTTTTTTCATGCTTTTTTTTTTTTCAAACTAACTGCCCAACCCAACTTCTGCATTTTTATTTTAAATAACTTTTTAAGATAATACTTGATTATGATGATTATGATTGATGATAATACTTGATTATGATGATTATGATTGATGATAATACTTGATAATGATTCAAAATAGCAGTGGTTAAAGATTATTATTATTTTGGAAATCCAGAATAATATCAAATGCAATAAAATCACAAACCTATTTGAATATGTAGTTTTATCTAATCCCGTGATAGGTACATAATTCAGAATATCCATGAAATATTTGCATTCAAATGATAAAATATAGTGTTGTAATCTAAAGCTCTCCAATTAGCTAGCAAATGAGAAGGTAGGAGAGTGAACTTCAATAAAATTATGTATTAAAGAAATCCTTAGTTCATAAATTTATATTTGACAGAAATCTTTTTAACCTCCCCTTTTCCATAAATTTGTTTATGCCACTGACTAGCACTGTAATATCTCTGTATGCACTGTGAAGGTAAATTATGATAATTTGAAAAGTAAAGACAATCAACTAGCTGCATATTAATTACCTTGTTAGTGCTATGGTATCTTTGCCAGGGTTGAATAATTGAGCAAGCTAATGGCTGGTTACAGTCTTTTTGCTTCTTCTTATCTGTTAATATGTAGCCATATTTTCAGCTAAAGATGTGTAATGGTACTAGTTCCTTGGACAATGGGACTACTATTATCAGGCTGGGGAAAATCCACTCACCCATTCACCAATGGTGATTAAATTTTCTGGTGTGGCATGTTACTTTCAAAGCTAGAAAAGATACAACAGTAAAATATGTCAGAAAAAACTGAATCAACTTTCACCTTTGAATGCAGAATTGTTAATTTCAATGCATGCTCTTTTTTGATGCACATAAAAACTGAAATAATTTTCCCTCTCCCTCCCACATTAGGTAAGCACCACATCATGACACCTCCAAAAGGCACCTTTGACAGTGCAGCACCTATAAAATGCCTGAAAAGGGGCTTCACATCGCTGTGCAAACATACCTTAAGCTGGCCCTGCTGATCAGTACTATAGTCAAGTGTTAATATTATGAGATTGGTACTGATATATACCATGTGGGCAAGGTCAAATTTAAACAGTATGAGAATTTTAATGTATCAAGTTATCAGTATAAAAATTTTAGTAACTGGAGGAAAAAATATGGTAAACCTATTGTTGCAGAATAAATGTAATATATTTTATAACCCTTCCCATGCCAAAGATGTCTGTGGTCATTTTCACCTACCTTTCAGCACTTTAAATTTTTATCTTGTTGTTGTGCAGGAAAACTTGCTCTTTGTTTTGGTATATAACAGGATGTTGATGTTTGTTGGTAATTTCAGGATGAGGTTCTGAATTTCACTTTTTTTCTTTTGTACGTAATTAAAAGTTAGTTGGCCCTTATATGATTCCAGTCTTCTCTGGTCATGGAAAGTGTTTAAAACTACTGGAATAGAGAGCAAAAAATTATTGTACTATTTGTTAAACTAAATCTCTGAAAATAATAAATACCTTACTGAGTTTCTAATACATTTAAGAAGTAAAATATGGAAACAAACCAAACTCTACATTTTATATAAATAATTATAATTGAAAAAAACTTAACCAAAATATCAACCAACATTCCCAAAAAGGTAATACAATCTGCAAGATTTTCAAAATTAAAATTTTCTGTCATCCATAAAAATGAATACGTTTTTGTATAACATATACTTAAAATTACATAATTGTAAATATGAAAATAGTAGTATTTAACAATTATTCATCTGAAAAAAAATTATTGTTGACAGTGCATCAGCAATAAATTTTTTTCGATAAATAATTGTTGAATTCTGTATCTACAGGAAATCTGTGTATTTACTATGGATAGTAGTATTTACCTATTTAAAGTTATTTCAAATAATAAGTTTTTCAAATAATGATATAGTGTTGGCAGTAATACCTTGCAGATATAAAATTTAGTAAAAAATATACCAGAAATAGAAAATTAGGGTATCAATAAAAATGTTTGATTGAAAATTTCATTTCAAGTAGAAATAATTGTTAACTTCTGGATGGTTTTCCAAATATAACTTTTTAATTATGTCACTATTTTGGAATGGTATGATTAAAAATGTAATCAAAAATTTTTTTATTTTTTTTATTACAAAACCCACAGGTCACTGAGTTTTTTTTTTTTTATCTATGTTCCTATTGGTTTTTCTTTTCAAAAACATCCCATATTTGCCTGAGATGTTATGTTATGCTTCTAGTCATCAATAAATTAAATTTCGAGGCAGTGTATATTTCAACAGCTATAAATGTTAAATTTTAAAATAGTGGAAAATGCAAATTTCTGTATGGGATAGCATAAAGCCAAACAAAGTGATTAGTGTAATGAGCCAAATGTAAATAGTAATATAGTTATTTTTCTGGTTGATAGAAGTTAGTGCGGTTATAACTAAGCTATATGTAGGTTATAGGTCTTTCAGCATCATTAAGATGCCTTCATTGTTGTGGTGTAGGGAGCCCCTTCATTGGGGGCTAATTTCACCATGTTCTTACAACTCCTTGAACCTGCATTGTTAATTAAGTCTAAAATTTGACTGTGAATACAAAGTCCAGTGGGCATAGAGTCATGTCCAAGTATTTGCTTAAAAAGAGCACCTGCTATCACTTTATGATGTGGTAAGTGTTTGAAGTGAAAAATAGTGTGTACTATTTGAATACTAAAATTACTTTAGGTTAGCCTCATTGTTAGCCTGAGATATTTTGCAGCCCTGAGTGAACTTCAATGCTATCTCAAGAGAGCTTGCTTTCTTGCTGTCCCCAAAAGTACTTGTTTAATTTTTGCCATATCAGTAGAACTTTCCTTTATTTTTGTCACTTCAGTGTAATTTCTTTTTTGTGCAAGTAAATTGAGGTTTTTTTAACTTAAAATATTTTCACATTTCAGGTACATATAATTTCATTTTGAATTGAGAATAGTAGTGTGAGCTCAGTCCGACTGCTTTTGGTACATTCATAATTTGAAACTCATTAATATAAATTTGAGAAATCTGTTCACTTAAAGTAATTGGAATTAGTAAATTATAAGAAAAAATATTTCCCATGCTCTATATTCTTAAAGTGTATCAACCCTAAAAATACACTGTTAGAGGAGACTGTTTGGGAATGCTTGTACAGCAAGATAAAAGATAATCATAGATAAAAGCTGGTAAATTAAAAAAAAATGACTTTTTTTATACCATGTGTAAAAGTAATAATAGTTTATTAAATTTTTCTGTACAGAAATTTCTCCTGATACATGTATTGCATTTAATGAAAATAAGCAAAATGTTTCTGGACCTAAAATATTCATAAGTATGAAATATAACTACAATATGGAGGTTACAGACTAGTTTTGAGTACAGGGATTAATGTCACAACTTCATAATCATCATTGTTAGATGGGCCATTATTAGAAGATATGGATTTTAATGTGGGATTAAAAAACACTAAATTTTAATTACTGAGTTGAAACCTTCAACATTGATGGCTAACATCCAGTGCTATTTTTCAACATAAAGTGAGTGTCACCATTCAGGTAAAAGTTGGAAGTAATCCAAATTTATCCTCATGAGAATAGATTAAATAATTTACCCACATAATTTTTGAATAGGTGGCAATTATTAATTCTCAAATGACAGAATTGAACTATCTACATTTTAGAATATAAATTGTTTCACAAGCATGTTATCCTAATTCTTTTAGCTTTTGTAGGCTTTTGTAGTGCCATTTTTGAACTAGTTTTAGTTGATTTGTAATGCTACTTACTTATTTTTTTATTAATATTTTTTTTAATTAACTGCTTGATATTTGTAATAAAGCATGTGTATGTTAATGTATGTACATAGCATTCTGCAGCATGGACATTTCAACATTTTAGACATTCCTTATATTACAATTCATAGTTTATTCACTCAAATATGAGAGTGCATATAAATATTTGGGAACTATTACTTGTCTTTTCACAACTAGGTATAACAAAGTCTTCCTATTCAAAATCAAAAGCACGAGATGAGGGATCGTATAAATCATTTTGGAGAGCAGAGAAGAGACTTAGGTAATTATGTTCTTCACATTCAGTTGCAGAAATTTTGCTAATGATATTATTTAGCAGAATATATGATTATTTTTGCACTAAACAACTTAAAAAAAAAGCTCAGTTCAATAAATTGTCATTTTAAAAAAAATTACTCTTCAAAATTATTCTGATATGTAAATTACTTATAATCAAAAAATTACAATGTAATTGGTATTAAGAGTGTTCATTTAGACTATTGATAGATATTTGTCATATTACTGTTAAGTATCAGTTATGGAGTCAAAGTTTGAAAATGTTAAAACATTCCAGTTCTACTGAAATTTTGAAAGTTTTTTTCTCTAGTTCAGTCAAACTAGTTGTTAATTATATTTAGTTGATGAGATTGTTGAAGGGACCATATGTAATTTGAGAGTTTATACAGAATATTAGTTACCATTGGTATCTGGTAGTCTTCAAGGCATTTTAAGCCCCTGCAAACAACAACAACAGCAAAAGTAATATTATTAAGAAACTTATAATGGTGGTTAGTCATTTTTATTACTGAGGGACATACACTCGAAGGAGAGCTGTGCACCAGTCTCTTGTAATGTAACAATGAATATGTTGGTTTATGTTTGTAGCATTCTGTAGCATGGACATTTTAGGCATTCCTTTTGTCACTAGGTGTGGCCAGTTTTGTGCCACCAGGCCTAGCACCTAAATAGAGCCCAATCTTCCCTTCTTGTGCAGGCAATTAGCACATTCCAAAGGAGATATTCTCTTCTACAAGGGAATGTAAGAGGAGAGCTACCAAATCAGTTTGTCCTGTTGATCTCATCATCTATAGATACTCTTTTTTTATTTTTTCTATCTAGTGATAAGTGGTCAACTTTATGGGGCCTTGGTGCTGGCCACTGGACCAATGGCTTTGAGCATGATTTATTTCCCATGCTGTTGAAACTAATAAAGCCAAAAGGACCCTATCACTGCTGCCCAAAGGTTAGAGTCAGTACTAACTTTGGCATAGAAATCTATCCCGAACATATTGCACTGGTGGGATTCCATTGAAAGAAAATCTAACCACTATTTTCTGCATGTTTGTGGATTACCATATCCAAGCAAACAGATATATAGATACAGTTTTCCTTTTGAATCTGGTTCTTCAAAAGCCAATTCTAAAAGTGGTGTCTGAAGTTCCCTCCAGCATTGGTGGCCTAAGCCTTTAGCAATGGGGAAAAGTGTTTTGTCCCATTGCCTGTGATTGGGCTGTTCGATATTGTTCACCCTATGTCTCTCAATAAGCCTAATTTCTTTAAAAACCCTTCTTGCCATATTCTTCCCATAAGTACCTGGAATATAAAGATTCTACATAGAGATTATTCATTTGATGTCATCACACAGGAATTCTAACATTGTAACTTTAACATTCTAGGCTTCCAAGAGACCAGACAGACTGATAAAAGTCAGATGCTTGAAAATAATCTTAAATTATCTCTTCAGGACAAGAGGATAGCAAACATCTGCAGGTGTGTCCTCAGCAGAAATACCAGTGATGCTTTTAATAGGATATGATTCCATTAACAAATGCTATCTTACATCTAAATTTAAAACAGGGATTAAAGATATGAATGTTATCTGTTGCCAATTTTCCATTGATGTTTGATGAAAACAAGAAATATTTTAAAGACAACTTCAGGATCTTTTGTATTCTGTCAAAAAAAGGAGATATTAATCATTTATGAGTAACTTGAATGCCAAAAGTTGGTATTGGCTTTAACCTATGGGCAGTAGTGATTGGTTCGTTTGGAATTGGTATCGATAACAGTGGGGAATATCTCCTATAGGTAAGCAAACCTGTAGGTTGCTTAGGAATATGATTGATCATTTATTAATTTACAGGTATCAGCTAGCTCTATTAGGAACACCAGGTCATATAGGCAAACTGAAATTGTGATAATTACTTTGCGTATCTTGCAACTGAAGCTTAAAAAATGTTGTGCTGTGATTAAAAGAATTATCTTTAACACTGCTGCTCTGAAAAACCCTCAGATTTTCAAAGCTTACCATGACTAGTTATGCAATTTTTTTATTATAATTGTGATAACTGAGGTTGAGGCCAAATTGGACCATTTTAAGCATGCTATTCTTGAAACAGTATTATTCTCAGTAGTGTATGTAGCCTATTTATGTACTAAAGGAGTGTAGGGTTCAATATGAATAAACATATTACTAATGTTAACAAACAACATTACAGAGAGCTTAATAAATATGTAAAAGGTCAGTTAAATAGTAATAGGAATCTTTGGATTTAGAGCTTAGTGATGCAGCAAAGAAAGCTGCTAGAGAACACAACAGACATTGTATCAGGAAGTGAATATTTTGCATGGAGAACAACAGAGTAATGTACAAGGTTTTGAGGGATAAAGATGGCAAGATTTACTGAAAATGATGACATCAGTATAAATGACAGAAACCTGTGTCCTGATGATAAGATCAACATGGTTTCTGTCATAGTTACTTTGGCTATTTCAGTATTAAAACTACACAAGTCACCAGGGATATATGAAATTACTACTGAAATGCTCTGAGCTAGGCAGGAATGATTTTCTTGTCACATGGCTGATGTAGTATAAATGATAATGGAGTTATTGTTAAGGATTTTACCAAAGTTATTATTACCGTATTTTCAAGAAAGGTTTTTGCAGTTCTTGTGCTAATTGCAAAGGTATCAGTTGACTCTGTGTCAGGTGAAGTTCTCTGCATTATTGTTCTTAATAGAATTAATCTGTAGTTGGCAGACAGAAATTTGAGATGAACAATGTGGTTCAGAGGGGGTATAGGCTGCATGGACTAAAATTTTCTGCTTTGATTCATGAGAAATGTTTAGAGTTTTGAAAATCTGAAATTAATAACTTGCAAAATTAAAAAAAAATGACTTCGTTGAGTTCCATATTTTATGGTTGCTTTTGAGACTGTATGACATACCTGAATACAGTTAGTTAATCTAATGATGTCTATCTACAATAGCATTTAATGTGCTTGAGAGTTGGCAAAGCTTTCAGGATTGAAAATTATTTATGTGTTTGTAAATAATGTAAATCTTTGAAAAGTTTCAAGATGATAAATTCCCCATCTTTTTAAATAGCATTAAACACTGAGCTATAAAACATATTAATTCACTACTAAGTGATGTGTCTTGTGCAAATGGCAGGCAGCAAAACTGTGAGAAGGTGAGCATTGAGTAGGTATGGTTAGTATATAAATAAGAAGAAACTAAAAATAAAAGTAGGAAGAGATAATAAGATGAAGAGAATTGAATAAAAGAAATATTGAATCATCCAGTGCTATCAGCACTGTACAACAATTCAAAGTGCTGAAAAGATGAAGCAATTGGCACTGATGAGCATCACTAGTGCAACAAAAAAAATTTAAATTAAGAAAAAACTTTTTGAATTTTTTTATATTTATATATCTTATGGAAAAATATAGTTTAAGGCAAAAAATTATTTTTACATTTTCAGTTTGGTACAAATTTTGATGCACTTGCCATTCCTTAATAGAAATCAGCATCAATGATGTGATCATCAATGAACACTGCGTGACAAGAAGATCATCAGGGAAAATGTTATTTATCATTTATACTTTATCAGCCATGTGATAAGAAAATCATCAGTTCAAAAAGCTCACATTCAAGCAGTCCTTAGATTTCAGCTTGCAAGTTTGTGTGTACTGTTACCAACTTAATTTTTCATAAATTTTTGAATTAACCCAAAACATTTTTTTTTATTGGAAGATTTTGGAAATAATTTACAAATAAGTACATCTCATTGTTTGTTTTGTTTTTTTCACGTTTTCCCTTTTTTTTCTGGTTTTAAACCTATTTCAATATTTCTAGAATTATATTTATCATTTATCACATCATTCATTGCATTATTTCTTTAATTGATGAATTTCAAGTACAGAAATAGATTGAATGGGGAACTTTATTTGAGTCTCAACTATCTTCAGTTGAATCAAATATTTCAGTTCCTTCACATCTCTAGAATGTAAGTCTTTTCATTAATTAATTAATTAATTATTTGTTTAGCTTTTAATTTGTTAAATTAAGGGCATAAATGTAATAAAAATATAAAGTTTGTTTATTTGTGAAAAAGTGCAATATAAATGATTTCTCGGTTAGTGGTAAAAAAAATTCTGAAAGAGTAAAAGTTAGGAAAGCTGCTTTATGCTGTGTTCAAGAATAGCATAGCACAACTTGTGTAATGAGATAAAATGTAAATTTTCTCAATAGTAATTGAAACAAAAATTCTAATAAGATACAAGATTATAAACACGCTACATTTATATCTGATGCAAAATTGATTAACTTGACCAAAGGAAGAATTTTAGGTTGAATCCAATGGTGAGCTAGATATAAATATACTGGGAACCAGATCTTTGAGGTGCCAGTATTTATGAAAGATTCATAGCAGGAAAGTCAGAACAGAGTCAAATGCAGTAGCATAAATGGCATCTAGGGCCAGCACTAGTTATTTTGCTGCCCAGAGTGAACTTGGATATCTGTCGCCAGGAGTGGACTCGGATTTTGCTGCCCCTTTCTCTAAGTCTGATTTTAAATATTTATGATTAATTTATCTCAATTTAATGTCATTTTTAAAAGCAATCAAGAATTGTCTGTTAAAAAAATAGATCGTACTTACTTAGGTTAACCTTACTATAGTATGGTTGTTAGTTTTTTAGCCAATTTGCTGCCTGGTGCATTTGTACCAGTTGCACATACTGTAGTGTTGCCCCTGATGGTAACTTGGAAAGCTAATGGAAGAATGTGAGACTGCACTGTTGATGCTTTGACAGTTCTCACAGATCATTGATTGAATGACAGGTTCCTGATAGTTCGTTGTCCTATTATGTATAAGAACTTATAAAGAGCAACTTCATAGTCTCCAGTTGTCACTCTTACTTCATTACAATCTATATTAACATCAGCACACACTCTTTATTTTAGCAGTATTTATCAAATTAAATATATATATATTAAATTTAGAGTTTAGAATTTTTTAGACTTCTAATATTTCATTAATCAGTGGTAAAAATGGATTTTAGAAGTGCCTAATATGCTTTAATGATGATTAAATGAGTCCCAAGTTATCCAATTAAATGGAGATTCAGTGCAAGTATATTTGGGGTTTTTCACTACTTCTATTTTTAACAGAACTTGTCCAGTTCTCCTTAAGTTGGAAAATTTAAATTCTTCTGGCTATATAGGGATTTTACTGCTGTGAACTCTCCACAACTTACTTGCTTGAGGAAGATATGAATTAAAATTCAGTTAGATCACATCATATTGCTAGATTTGTCTAAGTTTCTTTCTTAGAGTTGAGCTAATTAAGGTAACGGAACAATATGCCATCCATAGGTATAATGCTACCAATCTTATTTGATCAAAAAGTAGCAAATATTTTTATTATGTTTGCTTATTAATTAACTAGGAACCATTGATTACTTAATTAATTAATTAATTACTGCTTAGCATATATAGTTAGTGCATTATGGTGGTAGGGTCTCTTACAATCATATTTTAAATATGATGCAATTTTCTGTTAATTTGAAGTCAACTTGAGTCAAACTTTTTACTCGTTTCAGAAATTATATGTCAGGTTTCATGGTAACACTATAAATACAGCTTTCTTCTGAAAGTTGAGAGGTACATACTGATATTCAGACAAATATGTGTTTTGTAATTGCCATATACAAAGTGTTTACATCAGTACACACTTTGTATTTTAACAATATATATTATATTTAACACTTTAAACTTATAATTGCTTTTCATAGGCTTCAAATATTTCATTATCAGTGGTAAAAATAAGATATTAGAAGGGCTGTACATATCAAATTTGATATTTTAAATTTAGACTTCTTTTTTGTAAGCCAAATATTTCAGTTCTCAGTGGTAAAAATGTGATTTAAAAGTGTTTCTATACCTTAACGATGATAAATAAAAATTAAAGCTTCCCAAAGAAATTTTCATTTTAAATTGGTCGCATTTTCCCTTGAATGGCATTATGTTTTTAATTGAGCAAATCATAAGGTTTTCAACACTGGATTGGGTTAGATAACCTATTAAATGTTTCTTATTAAGGGCTAATGGAGGTTTTTTGTCAGCATTATCCAATTTTTTCTCTTCATTCACAAGTATCTTTCATTAGCTCATAGGACAGCAATTTAATGTCCCATGCCTGACAGATGACAATCTTCAAGTGAGTCATGATCTTTTACTTAAATGAAGATGTCTAATTAATAATCAGAAAAGCTATTTTGTGGAAAAATCTCAGGAAGTTGTAAAGAGCATTATGATTTACATTTATCATAAACAGGGGTAGGAAAAGTCAGAAAAATCTGATCAGCCAACTGTTTTTGCCATGATCTTGAGCAACCGGACCAATATGGGTGGGGGGGGGGATTACTTGCTTTTTTGTGCATCAAAAAATTCATAATTGATTTTAAAAAGATTAAAGTGCATTAGTGTGATATTAATAATTGAGCTGATGTGGTTTTTCCTCGGAATATTATGCTGTTGTAATTTTTCCTAGATTTGAAAGTAATAAGCTACACCAGAAAATCACTCACCATTGATGAGTGGGCAAATGCATTTTCCTAGTTTTGATCATTAATACTGTATATCCATGTAAAATGCAGTCATATCAAAACTAGAGCACAAGTATTTTTAGTTGTTTAGCTTACTTTGTGCCTGAGAACTGCCAAAACATTTTCGTAAGGAATATTAATGAAAAAAAAAATTTTTCAGTACTATTCTGTATACTATAACTGATTCAGAGAATTAATATCTGAACCTGAAGGTTGTAGATTCTTCCTTAAATCCAGAGACTTTGGGTCAAAAATGGAGAAGTGACAAATATGTCAGTTGTCACTATATTTTTGGGAGGGTTGTAGAGCATTATGTAGTTGATGAAAATAATGTAAGACTTCAAATTCAAGCAAGTTAATATAGGAATATAAGCAAGTAAAGTGCAAAAAAAATTAATGAAATGCACTATGAATTATTTACAGTGTTTTTAATTTTTTTGTGTACGTGAAATATAAATTAACAACAAGAAAAGGATGATTTTGTTACTGCACTGGTGCATGCATTCAATAAATGAAAGTATTTTCTGTGATAGAAAGTTGGAAATGGTTTTGAGGAGAGAATGTAATATGGTAGTCAAATTTGATAATAGCATGATGGTCAATGCATGGTAGCATGTGACACAGCACAGCATCAATCACCAAATAAAATATCTCTCATTTAATCAACTGTAGCACATATTATTTATGCATTGATTAATGTAAAACAGTATGTGAAATCTATTTAAAATGTATGATCTAATAATACAAAATGGAGAGAACCTTAGTTTAATTTTATGAATGAAGGTAATGCAAAACAGAAAACTGGAAGCCTGATAATCGGAATTGTCTAAAAACTAGCAATTCTTAAAAATATTCTTGAAAAATTTTAAAATTCGAATATTACTTAATATTCTTTCCATATTTTTGTTCCAAAGTAGTTTTAGAAAAGCTCCTTATTTTACTTATCCTTGTTTCATTTATTTTTCTCATTTGCCCATTTGAAGAATAACTTAATAATGACTGTTTGCTTTTAATCATTTTCAAGAAATTATCAACACATTCTCATGCAAAAGTTCAAGTTATAATATTCAATCACTGTAAAGTATAATGCAATGTTCATTTAACTCGACTGTTCAAAATGAAAATAAGAATATTTATTAACATAAAATACCTCTGTCAAAAAGAGTAGAAATGCAGCATCTGCTCCTCTAATACCATTTTTTTTCCACTCTGGACAGCATCCAAAGGCACAGAGACATTATAAAGTTCTCAAGAAACATTTTTAAAACTTGAGCCACTCTCAATAATGGAATTTTAATTTCACATTTGTCTAAAGCCACCAATTAATAATAGAATCTGTTAATTTCCCAGAAACTTGACTGTTCTGACATTTTTATAATCTTTCTAAACTTATGCATAAAAGTAGTTCCATTCTTTTCCACTAAAGAGAATTTTAGATAATTCATGTTGGTAATTGAGATGATTGTAAATTACCAGTTGTCAATTGATAATCATGTTGGTAATTGAGATGATAGTGATTCTGTAGTTAAAGCTTCAAAGCAAGAGACCTGTGAAAAACATATCACTACGCATGAAATTTGGCTAAACACTTAGAAAAAATGCAAAACTAAATAACTATTAAAATATAGCTGACTGCAGTTGCTGATTGTCAATTAGATGCCAGTGAGCTGCAGGGAATCTGAGTCATATGCTGATTGTTGCATAAATAAATGTTACTGACTGACTTACAAGGAATCTGAGGCACTTGTAAGGTTTACATAGGAGAATGTAGAATGAAGTAGTTTTAACCTCACCTACATTTCATTTTACATTTTCATGTAACATTTTTTGATTTTTTTTATTATAAAGAAATAAATTTTAATTATAATAATATAAAGTTTGTGTATATATATGTGTTTGTGTGTAGTGTATATAGGGCAGTGCAAGTCTGGAGATGAAGCAAATGCCTCAAAAAGAGGAAAACATGGTAAATCAGAAGTATGGACAAGTGGAAAATGGTATATGTGAAATCCAATAATGTTGACGAAAATAACCTCCAACTTAATTTTAAGGTCATTCATTTATTAACTGTTGAAGATAGAGTGAAAAAATTGCCATTGTTGGTGGCATAATGACATCACTTTGGTTTGCTGTGATGCTGCAAGTGTCAGGGATCAGACTTAAGTCCCCTCTGGATGTTTGTATTTTACTGTTAGCTTTGACTGAGTCAGTGGCCAGCAGTGACATCTGTCTTTGTACGACTTTGTAAGATTATGTAAGACCTTGTACAAGAACAAACTAGGAGTAGTTGTGTACAACTAGAAGTAGTTTTTAAAACCTTTATCCATTCTGTCGTCGTCGTCATCATCATCATCATCATCCTTAAACAGCCATTGGGCTACATAGGTCCAACCAGACCGTGCAATTTAGTTCTCCAAGCATTTCGTCCTGAGCTACACCTGGCCACTACACACCAATTCTAACAAGTTCCTGTTTGACATTGTCTGCCCACTGCATCGTAGGTCTCCCCCTCTTTTTGAGGCCATTAGGCACACTATTCATAACCCTATTCGCTAATCTATAATTATCCATGTGAGCAATATGGCCAAACCAATTGAGTCTCTCTCTGCACAATATGCTGCTTAAAGGAGGTTGCCCACTCCTTTGCCTAACTAACCTCATCATTAATTGCAAAGTTGTACCACCTAATGCCCAAGATACTGCATTAGCATCTAGAATTAAAAGCATCAAGTTTCCTGTTATAATGTTTACAAAGTGTCCAAGTTTCACTACCATAACTAACCCTAGAAAGAACTAAACTGTTGTACAGTCTAATTTTAGTCTTTAGGTGTATATGCCTATTTCGCCACTCTCTCCTTAGATTCTTAAAAGTCCTAGAAGCAATCCCTATTCATCTGTTACTCTCATGCCACATTTCACCAGTATCTAAACTTATGCATAAAAGAGGCACAAGGTAATCAGAATTATTAGAGAATAAATCTGATTCTGATTTATACCTGACATAAAAGAGGCACAAGGTAATCAGAATTATCAGAGTCACAAGGTAATCAGAAAAAGAGGAAAACATGGTAAATCAGAAAAAGAGGAAAACATGGTATACCTGTTACATAGCTCCCAAGATAATTGAACTGAGACACCTGCTCAAGAATGTAACCATTCAGATTAACTGAACCACAACCTGCCTGACCAATTTTCATCACTTTAGTTATTTCTCTGTTTATAACCAAACCAATTCTATTACCAGTCTCATCAACAGCCCTAAAGAAAGAACTCATCTCATCAACATCATTAGTCAACAAGGTCAAATCATCTGCATAATCTAAATCAGAAATTTTAAAATCTCTAGAACATTTAAGGCCAAAATCTTTCCCTTGCAAAGAATTTCTCATAACATAATCAATAACTAAACTAAAGAGAAAAGGGGACAAAATGCACCCTTGTCGAACACCAGAAGCAATGCAAAACCAATTGCTATAAGCATTACCAACTCTCATCTCTGACTCAGTGTTATTATATAGAGCTTTCATTATGTTAACTAACTTGGTCTGGTATGCCATATGATCTCACAATCAACCACAAATTATGACGATCAAGAGAGTCAAAAGTCTTTTTGAAATGAACAAAGCTAGTAACCAAAGATTTCTGAAACTCTAAACGTTTCCCAAGAACCTGCCTGAGTAAAAATATCTGATCTACATATCCCCTACAACTTCTGAATCCACATTGCTCATCTCACAATTACCTGTCAGCCAGTTTTTTAATTCTATTAAGCACAATCATGCAAAGAACTTTACCTGGAACAGAAAGCAGGTTGATGTACCTATAGTTATCACAAGAACTGTGATCACCTTTTTTAAAAATAGCGATAATAATAGCTCTGGTAAAATCATTAGGAACCATGGCTTTATAATAAAAGATATTCAAAATTTCAGTTATCCATGTGGTAACCGAAACATTCCCACTCTAAGCATTTCCATAGTAATTTCATCTACCCCTGGGGATTTATGTAGTTTAAGTTTAGAAATAGCCAAAATAACTTCAGACTGTGTTATAGGGCCAACATTAAAGCCAATAATGCATCTATCATCATTACAAACAATGGAGTAGAACCAACCACATCGTTTAGAACATCACTGAAATGCTGAGTCCATGTAGCCATGACAGAATCCTAACCTTATATAACCTAACCTTGTTTATCCTTCACTCTCTGTATACCTGTCGTTTTTCTACCACACAAAACATTAACTATCTGGTACAGCTCTTTGCTGTTGTGCTAACTGCTTCCCCGGCTTTGTCACTAAGCTTTCTGTAATGATTATTATTTCTCCTATTAGGATTAGTAGATCATTGATTAAGGACATTCCTGCAGTTCTTTCTGAAAAAGCTCAAATGCCTTATCACTCAAATAATTGTGCCTCCTCAGCCTCATTTTTCCTAAAAAGAGTACTGCTAGTTTCAAGAAAAGCCTGTTTAAGATGGTCCCATTCTTCCTCAACTTCAGTAGTAAGCAAACTGACATCATAATGACTAAGTGACCTGTCATGGTAAGCTTTGGCTATAACTGGGTTTTTCAGAGCTTCAGAATTAAAGGTAAATTTTTTAACCGTAGCACAACACTTCTTAAGTTTGAGTTCCAAGACACTTTTAACAAGGTAAATGTCGGATGCAATTCTGCTCCCATATTGTCCCTGGTATTCCTAACAGAACTAGCCCATTTGCTGTTGTTATATAATCAATCATATTTTTATGTAGCCCATCTGGTGAAACACACATGTACTTATGTATGTCGCAGTATTTGTAATAAGTGTTAGTTATTCTCAAACCATTAAGTTTACTTACTTGTAGGAGATGTTGCCCATTGCCATTGGCATTACCAATAACAAAAGGGCCTATCACCCCTCCCCAAAGGTCAGAATTAGTACCAACTTTGGCATTGAAGTTACCTAGAACAAGAGTAATATCTCCTTTCTTGACAGAATTCAAAATATTCTGAAGTTGCCTGTAAAACCTATCCTTCTCATCCTCAGTAGGGGCATAACAGCAGATAATATTCAAGTCTTTAATGTTTGTCTGAAATTTTGGTGTAAGAAACCTTTCATTAATGCACTCATATTCTAGAAGAGCATTACCGACATGTCAGCTGAGAAGCAGATCCACGCCTTGATGATGCTTATTTTCCCTTGCTGAAAAGAAAAATTTAAGATTATTTTTAAGAATCTGATCTTTATCTGTCCATCTGGTCTCTTCCAAGCAAACAATATTTAAATTATATCAGTGGAATTCTTGTGTGAGGACATCAAGAGAATAAGCTCTTTGCAGAATCCTTGCATTCCAACTACCTATGGAGAGAAAATGGTTAGTGGGATGTTTAAAAAACTAAGTTTATTGAGAGAGGGAATGCCAACAATATCAAACAGCCCCCTAATCGCAGGCATGGAGCAAAGACCTTTTTCCCCACCACTAAGGGCTATAGCCATCTACAATGGAAGACTTCCTCCAATGTAGAACTTGATGATGCCCATAGAAGCATGAGTTCAGATGCCTGCAATGACCTCTGCTCAGGATTATCCACTAGCTGATAAAACATATCCTGTGAATTTATTCACTTAGAGTACTTGGGGCAGTCAACCCACAAACAAACAGAAAATACAGTGGAAGATTTTCCCTCCACAGAATCCCACCAGTACAGCAAATTCAGGATCCATAATCAAGCTCAGAGCCTTATTTTAGTCCAGTCCATTAGGTTTATATGGTCATCACCAGGACCCTGTATAGTTGACTATTCCTCAGCAGGGTAGAAAAAAAAGAAAAGTAACCATAGTTGTCCAGATCAGTAGGCCACACTAATCTGGCAGCCCTCCCCCCACTTCCATTTGTTTCACAAGAGAGTATCTCTTTTGAAGGTACATGGCCTGTACTACGAGAAGCCAGGGTTGGACATTAGTTGCTAGGCCTGGCTGATTCTATGCATCATCACAGGGGATTGGTGCATAGCTGGATCCATTATAAAAGAATCACTTCATTGAACAGTTTAACTTGCAAATTGCATCACAAACTGTTTTCCATTAAATGCTCAAAAGTAAAAGATATTAATAGCATCTGTCTCATGTAAGGTACCACAGCTCAGTCAATTAGGTAAGTCACTTATGTAATGAAAACTTTGAAATCCATATTACATGAGTATGTGTTGAATATAAGAACTATATACACTAATATAGCATTAGGCGGGATATCTTGTAAACCTCATTACTTTTTGCAAGTTTTCACTGCACAAGTTGCTGTTATTCTGAAGGTTCTTCACAGTTATTTCAGATGCAGCATACACTCTCTGTCAAATGGCACCACAGATAAAAATTCTGAGGTATCAGATCAGGGCTCATCAAACAGACTGTCGAAAATGGTGTCCTTGAAATGTGATGTGTCCTGTAATGAAAATACAAGATCAATAACTTTGCTGTTGTAAATGACACACTGTATGTAGATCTTCCATTGTTTGCTGATGGGTCATTTATTGAAGCCATCTTGATTTTCTTTCAGTTCAATAATGAGTATCATGGATATTAACAATGCCACATATTAAGAACTGGGCTGATGTGTCTCAGTCAGGAGCATGCCTGGCTCATAATCTGCAGTTCACAGGTTCAAGTCCACTTGGGCCAGCATTGAGATTTATCTCCATAAAATTCCCCACCCTGCCTTGATCAGTAGAGGACACCAGTGGCCTTATGAAAGCAACTGTCTGTCAGATGGGATGTTAAGCCGTGACCCTGTGTGTGGGAGAGCCATACCATGCCCACGTTAAAGAGCATGCTGGATGGCCTTGATGGGAGGCTACAATTGGTCTCCCAACAGCTGTCCAGTGGGTCACCTTCCCCTAACCTCTGAGCCCTTGGGGCCCTTGTGACTTGGCCATTTAACTCGTGTGCAAAAAAGTGCCACTTACTGGTAAGCCAACCCAACTCTTAAGAACTATATTTCATCTTTAATAAAAATCTTAATTTAAATAGTTAAAAAATTTTAACAACATATTAAAGAGTAAAGTATGATCGATGTCACCATAAATCAGAAGCCAGTTGCAAAAATTCATGAGTTTGTGAGCTTATAAGTCACTCTCACTCTGACAGTGACATTTGTAGAATTGTTTTCTCTGCAGGATTCAGAGAACTGTTATCTGGTTAATGCAAGATCTTTTTCAAATGCTGTCAAACTAGTTCTAGGATTTGCCACTGGAATTATCCTAACCATTGTTGATGTCTCCATGTGAACAAGATACTGGTGTTCATATTGTCTATTGCAGGCCTGGGCAAACTTTTCAGCTGAAGGGCCACTAGAACACTGAAGTGGAAGTGTGGACCACCAAAGAAATATATAATCAATATTAAAATACACTGAGATGCCAAATATTAGGTACACCTACCTAGTAGCATGTTGCACTTTCTTTTGGCCTTCAGGACAACCTGAATTCATCAGGGTATGGAACTTACAAGATGCTGGATGCATTGTGCAGGAATGTTGTACCATGCACAAATGATTGTATCACACAGTTGACGGAAATTGGATGCCAGCACAGTCTCGCTGTGAACAGTCCTTACTACCTCATTCCAAATATGCTCTATAGGTATTAGATCTGGGGACTGTGCAGGCCAATGAAGCAAGAAAAACTTGTCAGCATGCTCCTGGAATCATTCAGTGATTATGCATTCCTTGTGAGCAGGTGTATTATCATACTGAATGTGTCCATCTGAGTGAGGATAAACTGTAGCCATGAAGGGATGAACTTGGTCAGCAAGATGTTCAAATATACTGTGGAATTCAGATGTCCTTAGATGGGTATCAGGGTGACTAATGGTAGGTTTGGAAAACATTTTTGCCACTGCCACCACCAACATGTACTGTTGACACCAGACAAGATGGCTCTATGGTTTCATGTTGCTTGTGCCAAATTCTGATCCTTCCATCAGCATGATGCTAAAGGAACTGGCATTTTTTCAACCAGGCAACCTTTTCCCAGTCCTCAACAATCTTTTTCCAGTCCTCAAGTGTCAATGTTCTTGCACCCACTGCAGATGTACTTTTGTGTTCTTTGCTGACAACATTGGCACTTGACATGGTCAGCGGCTGTTGTAACCCATTCGTGACAAAGTCTAATATGTGATGCATTTGGAGATGGCCTTCTGCACACCATTGTTTATTTCTGCTGTGATTTGCCTGGTTGTGGCCCACCTGTTGGGCTTGCACAATTTGTGCCAGTCTCCTTTGACCCCTCTGATCCATAAGCTGTTTCCATCCACAGGATTATTGATCAGTGGTAGTTTTTCGCTTTTCATACCATTCTCAGCAAACCTTAGAAACGGTTGTGCATGAGAAAGCCTAGGAGGACAGCCATTTGGGAGATGTTAGAGTCAGTACACCTAGTACCAACTATTATGTCAAGTTCAAAGTCACTCATTTTCCCATTCTGACTCTCAATCAAATTCTTAACTGATGTGCAAAGAGCTGGTCTGCCTGATTATTAACTGCACAACATATCACATGATGCATTACATGTTGGAATGAACTGTTTAACATGTTGAAATTAACTGCACAACATATCACATGATGCATTACATGTTGGAATGAACTGTTTATGTGATGAGTAGGGTATTGATTCTTATTAATTAACTGCATAACATATCACATGATGCATTACATGTTGGAATGAACTGTTTAACATGTTGAAATTAACTGCACAACATATCACATGATGCATTACATGTTGGAATGAACTGTTTAACATGTTGAAATTAACTGCACAACATATCACATGATGCATTACATGTTGGAATGAACTGTTTATGTGATGAGGGGTGGTGTACATAATAAACTGGCTTCTCAGTGTAATCTAAAGTAAAATTTAAACAATATAATTTAATTAAAATTAATTATTGTAGTAAGAATTTGCTTCTCCAAAGCTGAATTTCTTGTCCTCTATATGTTCTTACAAATTTAATTTATATGTCGTTAATAGCATTTGGGCCACCAAAAAGAGGTGACAGTTTTCTTTAGCATAAATTTTCGGACAGTTTTAGCATAAAAATTCATGTACACTGTAAGATAATGGGAGTTGGATGACATTTGGTTGGAAATTTAGCAAAAGTTTGCATAAATTTGAGCCATATTGTTATAGTTTCTGCCACATTCAGTGTATATGCACAATATGTTAGTTTATTCTTGCACTGTGTACTTTGCCTTTGCACTTTCATACAAAGTATGCATACATATTGCAACTTACATGCACGCAGACAGACACCTCATGCAACCAGAGTGTAATTTTCATCTCCAGACCTGTCTGTTTTTAATTACAGCTGCTGCATTTGGCCACTCTAGGCCAGTTCTGGCAAGGTCCTGTTTGACATTGTCTGCCCATTGCATCCTAGGTCTCCCCCTCATTCAGGTCTTTGAGTACCAATGCATCTCTCTCTGCACAATATGATGCTCAAAGCAGGTTGATGACTCCTTCTTCTAAAATCATCATTACTTACAAAGTTCAATCACTAATGTCCAAGATACTGTGTAAGCATCTAGAATTAAAAGCATCAAGTTTCCTGTTATAATGTTTACAAAGTGTCCAAGTTTCACTACCATAACTAACCCTAGAAAGAACTAAACTGTTGTACAGTCTAATTTTAGTCTTTAGGTGTATACGCCTATTTCGCCCCTCTCTCCTTAGATTCTTACAAGTCCTAGAAGCAATCCCTATTCATCTGTTACTCTCATGCCACATTTCACCAGTATATGTTACATAGCTCACAAGATAATTAAACTGAGACACCTGCTTAAGAATGTAACCATTCAGATTAACTGAACCACAACCTGCCTGACCAATTTTCATCACTTTAATTATTTCTCTGTTTATAACCAAACCAATTCTATTACCAATCTCACCAACAGCCCTAATGAAAGAATTCATCTCATCAACATCATTAGTCAACAAGACCAAATCATGTGCAAAATCTAAATCAGAAATTTTGAAATCTCTAGACCATTTAAGGCCAAAATTTTTCTTTTACAGAGAATTTTGCATAACATAATCAATAACTAAACTAAAGAGAAAAGGGGACAAAATGCACCCTTGTCGAACACCAGAAGCAATGCTAAACCAATTGCTACAAGCCTTACCAACTCTCATCTCTGACTCAGTGTTATTATATAGAGCTTTCATTATGTTAACTAACTTGGTCTGGTATGCCATATGATCTCACAATCAAACACAAATTATGACGATCAAGAGAGTCAAAGGTCTTTTTGAAATGAACAAAGCTAGTAACCAAAGATTTCTGAAACTCTAAACATTTCTCAAGAACCTGCCTGAGTGAACATATCTGATCTACATATCCCCTACCATTTCTTAATCCACACTGTTCATCACACAGTTGTACATCAACCAAATTCTTAATTCTATTATGCATAATCATGCAAAAAACTTTATGTGGAACAGAAAGTAAACTAATTTCCCTATAATTATCACAAGAACTGTGATCACCTTTTTTAAAAATTGAGACAATAATAGCTCTAGTGAAATCCTTAAGAACAGCAACTTTATCATAAAAAATATTCAAAATTTCAGTCAGCCATGTGACAACACAAATGTTCCCAGCTCTAAGCATTTCAGTAGTGATTTCTTCCACCCTTGGGGATTTTTGCAGGTTTAATGTGGAGCTAGCCAAAGTGACTATCGAATGTGATATATGGCCATCATTATAATCCAGTAATGCATCTATCCTCATTACAAACAATGGGAGTGCAAATAATCACATTATTTAGAACTTCTCTGAAATGCTCAGCCCACCTAGCCATTACAGATTCCTCACCTTGCCATGTTTATCCCTGAATGCCTGTCTGTTTCTTCCCACATAAAACATTAACAATCTGGTACAACCCCCTGCTGTTGTGCTGTAACTGCTTCCTCTGCTTTGTGGCAAGGTATCAAGCCAAAGATTCTTATCAGCTGTTAACTGATCCTTTGCACATTTATTAAGCTCATTTTAATGCTTTCATTCTATTAGGACTAGTAGGGTATTGATTCTTATTAATCCTGCACCTCTTCTTTCAGAAATAAGTTTCATAGCCTTATCACTCAAATAATTTTGTTTCCCCTGTTCCCTTTTACCCAAAAGAGTATTGTTGGTTTCAAGAAAAGCCTGTTTAAACTGATTCCATTCTTTCTCAACTTCAGCAGTAAGCAAACTACAATTGTCATAATGTCATAATGACTAAGTAGCCTATCATGGTATGCTTTGGCATATCTAGATCTTTCAGGCATTCAGTGTTATAGCTAATTTTTTTAACCTTAGCACAACATTTCTTAAATTTCAGCTGCAAAACACTTTTGACCAGATAATGGTCAGACCCAATTTCAGCTCCCCTGTATGACTGGTATTCCTAACTGAACTACCATCATTTGCTGTTAATTAAAACATAATCTATTGTATTCCTTTGCAACCCATCAGGTGAAACCCATGTATATTTATAAATGTCCCAGTGTTTGTAGTATGTGTTAGTTATTCGCAAACCATTAAGTTTACTTGCATGTAGGAGACGTTCCCCATTGATATTGGAACAACTAATGCCAAAGAGAATATCTCTTTTGAAAAGTACTAATGGCCTGCAGCACGAGAAGGCGGGGTTGGATGTTAGGTGCTAGACCTGGCTGGTTCTGTGCATCATCACTGGGGATTGGTACACAGCTCCTTCCAGTTTATGCCTATATACCATTTACAGACAAAGTATGGGTTGGTACAAAGACCACAGTGACTCAGAGAAGGTGGGGAAAGGGGATCCATTGGAGCACTGTTAGGAGATAGGCGGGAGCCTCCTTTCAATGCCATCCAATGTGTTCTTTAGAGTGCTCTCTTTATCCTATCCAATGAATGGCAAGCAGCATTTCCAAGCCTATCATTATCCCCTTTCTCACTGAGAGCAGGCTGGGAGGTTAATGGAAATAAATCTCAATACTAGCACAGTTAGTTCTTGAAGCTGGGAACTGCAGATAAGACTGGCATGCTACTAACTGATCCAATCTCTGCCTCTACAAACTATGGAAATGTGATGCTCAACTCCTGAATTCATATGATGAGATGACAAATTTGGAACATTCACAAAAAGTTTCGAGATATGTAAATCATCTTGTATATTTCCTGTTCCTCTTGGGCATTCAGGAGTGAAAAACTGCTGATCTGCTATATTCAAACTTGGGTCTATTGATCATGAAAATCATGAAAATCATACCTACTAGTGTGAGCCATGGTGACTTCGATGAAAAAGATGTATTATGTTCTTTTATTTTTATGCATTGGGATGGAAAACAGTTTGTGTTGGAAACCGCAAGGTAAATTGTTGAGTAAACCTATGATTTTCTTTTATTTACTGTATAATTGCCTAAATTGACGTCATAGCTAAGTAGATAAATGACAGAGCTGGTGATAGTTTAGTGGTTAGAGCATATGGCATATAATAAGAAGGCAGATTCAAATCACACTCATCAGCGAAACATTTCTTATGTTATCTAATTTTTTCATTCTTTTCTTCCATGTTTTATAAATTACATGATTTAAGCTGTAATTACATATTAAAAATCTTGAAGACTGGCTCAAGTGGAATGGCATCAAGTGGAAGGCATCATTACCATCATTGCATCAATTACCACATAGTGGCTTCAGCTTATTGCTTCAACACTTATTCTTTTTCTTGTACTGCTATTTTGTACCTTTTCTTGTACACTTGGCTTTCACTAGTAAAGGTGGTCAAGAGAGAAAAAGAGGAATACTTACCAGTCCAATGATCTGTCTCTGGTTTTCACTCAGCGTGCTGGTTGTTGAGGTGACATTAAAGTATTTTCACTTGTGATACCAATCCTGGTTTATTTATAGAACGCCGCAGTCATGGATATTCTTCACAACCTTCATTGCTGACATACGCTAACTTCTGTTAGTTGTTCTTTATTTACACTGTTATTCTACTGGACAGTTTTACTCTTTGGGTGAGTTAACATTTTTTAGCATATCCTCAATAATTAAAATTACTAAAACTCAATTGTTCCTTAAGATCTTAAAAAGTTTAAAAACATGTTCCACCTCCCCCCTATAGCAATGCATTTCACCGCACTCTCTGTCCTATGGCTTTATCAATCTCCCTATGTTACGATGTTAGTCGTATTTATGTGTGTCTCCCTACTGACCTTTTCTATTGCTCATGCAGCAGGTGCACATGCTTCTCACACAACAGGAGATTCCATGCCACTAGTAGTAGTATCTCCATGTTGCAGAGTTTATGCTTGTGAAAATTAATCATTATGGATTCTGCATATTATGATTGGATTTTGGTAGGCAGGGCTATTAATGGTTAATATAATTTATTATTTACTTTTAAATTATTTTCTATTACTGCCTGTGCTAAAGCTATCTCAGGTGATTAGTTTTTATTTTTGATATCCTGTTGATGTTTATGCATTCATTGCTCATATGTACAATATCTTTGGCCTATATACATATTTTTGCCATTTAATTTATTGTGGAGATCGGGTATTTCCACACTGTATACCCCTTCTGTTGTAATTAATGTATCTCAATCATTTATTACTAAATTTTTAATGCTCTTATTTATGGTAGTTGATAGGTTTGTATCATATTTACATCAAATATTGTTTAACATATTAGATATCCCTTTTGCATATGGGAAGCTATGTGCATATTTAGAGTTTATTTTTTGAGATTTAGGGGTTGGTTGTGAGTCATGTTGACTCTGATTTTTAGCTGCTTTTCCCAATTTTTTAATCATATGTTCAGGGTATCCTGCATCTTGTGCTATTTTATGTGTGAATTCTAATTTTCTTTGCAGTGATTGTGTTTTTGTACAGTATATAAATGCTCTAAGTAAGGGCTAATGGTTGATTTTTTATCTTTTAATGGGTGAGCAGGATTAAAAGGTATGATATTGGTATATAGGTGGGTTTGCGATATACTTCGATATCGCATGTATGTTTCTAATATTTGATCAATAAATACAGGTATGGAATTTCTTTATTGCTCTCTGCCTCGTGCGTGAATTTTATGGTTGAAAATATGCTGTTAAATACTTCGATTAATGTGTTTAATTGCTCAATGGGATGTTCCCAAAAAATTAATATATCATCAATGCAACTAATGTATAGGGATTGTTTATAGATTGCTTTATCTAATGCAGATTGTTTAATGTGTTGCATTATGACATTGGCCAAAAGGCCAGAGAGTGGATGAACCCATAGGTACACCCTCTGTTTGGACCCATGTTTGCTGATTAACTGTAAACCAATTAGAGTTGGTTGCCAGATCCAGGGCATTGTGCACACTGAAGTACTCTGGTGCTGTGAGCTGGCGACTTGCAACTCTTTGGCCTTCAGCTGTGTCCAAGCGTGGCACGCTGGGATACACCGATGGAGTGGATGGTTGTAGATTCCAACACTGGTGTAATTTGTATAATGGTGACCGCTTCATAAGAAGAAATTATAATATATCTAGTAGGTGGGAGAAAGGGCTGTAAAAACTCCAAGAGAGCTCTTTCCAAGTTATAGGTGGGGGATTTATGCTTGCTTATCAATGGTCGGAATGGTTTATTTTCTTCATGTAATTTAATTTTGATAAATAATTGTGGTATATCCGGGTACATCGAGGGTATGCAACTTTTTGAAATCTGATTAGTTAAAAATGGGTCTCGTTTAAGTTCAGCTAATTTATTTAAAACTTTATATATAAGATTCTTATGTGGAAGTATACACTTTAATCCTGTTATTGTATTACTGATTTTCTTATCATATACTGTTTTATTCATTATTACTATTTGTTCAGTTTTTTCTGCTAATACTATTTTAAGATTGGGGTTGGTTTTTAAGTCATGTAATATTTTCAAGTCATAGTTATTGGTATTTTCTTTATTACTTTACAGATATTTTGTACTGCGATATATTTTAAATCTTTATCCTTTTGTAGGTAGAGGGTATTTTATTTATAGATTGTTCTATTTGTGGGATTAGTTCATTTAGTTTTATTATTGCTATATGCAAATTTAGCTCCTTGTTATAAAATTCTATCTTGTTCACTATTTAACTTATAACTAGAAAGATTTAGATATTATTTAATGGGTATTGTATGTTATGTTTCTTCTGCCTACCCATTTTTTCTACTGCTTTGCATCTTTTGCTGTTTCTTTAAATTATCTAATTTTCTACTATCATCATCATCATCCTCAAGCAGCCGTGGGCTACGGAGGTCCAACCAGACCATGCAATTTAGTTCTCCAAGCAAATCTGCCCTGAGCTACATCTGCTGCATCTGGCCACTGCACACCGATTCTAATAAGGTCCTGTTTGACATTGTCTGCCCACCTCATCCTGGGTCTCCCCCTCTTTCTGAAGCCTTTAGGCACACTGTTCATAACCCTATTCGCCAATCTATAATTATCCATATGGGCAACATGGCCAAACCAGTGGAGCCTCTCTCTGCACAATATGCTGCTTAAAGGAGGTTGCACACTCCTTTGCCTAACCTCATCATTAGTTGCAAAGTTCAACCACCTAATGCCCAAGATACTGCATAAGCATCTAGAAACAAAAGGATCAAGTTTCCTGTTATCTTGTTTAAGAAGCATCCAAGTTTCAGTACCATAACTAACCCTAGAAAGAACCAAACTATTTTAGTCTAATTTTAGTTTTCAGGTGTATATGCCTATTTCACCACACTCTCCATAGATTCTTAAAAGTCCTGGCAGCAATCCCTATTCACCTGTTAATCTCAAGCCACACAAATAGTATCTGTTACATAACTCCCAAAATGATTAAACTGAGACACTTGCTCAAGGGTTCAACCATTCAGAGTGACTGAATCACAGCCTGCTTGACCAATTTTCATCACTTTAGTTTTCTCTTTGTTTATAACTAACCTACCCTAGTACCAGTTTCATCAACAGCTCGAATGAAAAAGTTCATCTCATCAACATTATTTGCCAAAAGGGCTAAATCATCAGCATAATCTAAATCAGAAATTTTCGTATCTCCAATCCATTTAAGGCCAGAATCTTTCCCTTGAAATGAATTTCGCATAACATAATCAATATCCTGGCTAAAGAGGAAAGGAGACAAAATGCACCCTTGTCGAACACCAGAAGTAATGCTAAACCAATTGCTACAAGCCTTACCAACTCTCACACACGACTCAGTGTTATTATAGAGAGCTTTCATTATGTGAAGTAACTTGTCTGGTACACCATATGATCTCACAATCAACCACAAATTATGATGATCAACAGAGTCTAAAGCTTTTTTGAAATCAACAAAGCTAACAACCAAAGGTTTCTGAAACTCTAAACATTTCTGAAGAATCTGCCTAAGTGAAAATATTTGATCCACACATCCCCTACCACTTCTGAATCCACATTGCTCATCACGCAATTGACTGTCAACCAGATTCTTAATTCTATTAAACACAATCATGCAAAGAACTTTACCTGGAACAGAGAGTAGGCTGATACCCCTATAGTTATCACAAGAACTGCGATCACCTTTTTTTTTTAAATAGGGATAATAATATCTCTGGTAAAATCCTTAGGAACGTGCCTTTATCATAAAAGACATTCAGAATTTCAGTCATCCAAGTGGTAACCAAAACATTCCCAGCTCTAATAATTTCCGTAGTAATTTCATCTACCCCTGGGGATTTATGAAGTTTAAGTTTAGAAACAGCCAAAATAACTTCAGATTGTGTTATAGGGCCAACATTAAAGCCACCAATGCATTTGTCATCATTGCAAACAATGGGAGTAGAACTAACCACATTGTTTAGAACATCACTGAAATGCTCAGTCCACCTAGCCATGACAGAATCCTGCCCTTCTATAACCTTACCTTGTTTATCCTGCAATCATTGTATGCCTGTCTGTTTCTACCACATAAAACATTAACTATCTGGTACAGCTCTCTGCTGTTGTGGTGTCTAACTGCTTCCTCCGCTTTGTCAGAGTCCCAGCTGGGTCAGCATTGAGATTTATCTCCGCAAAATTCCCTGCCCTGCCCACGGTCAGGGGACACCGATGGGCTTGGAAAGGCCGCCGTCCGTCGGATGGGACGTTAAGCCATGGCCCCGTGTGCGGGAGAGCCATACCCTGTGCACGTTAAAGTACACGCTGGATGGCCTTGATGGGAGGCTACCATCTGTCTCCCAACAGCTGTTCCAGTGGGTCCCCTCCCCCAACCTTCTCTGAATCTTCGGGATCCATGTGACCTGGCCATTTAGCCCATGGTGTGCAAAAAAGTGCCGCTCAGAGGTAAAACAACCCAACCCGCTTTGTCAGCCAAGCCATCAAGCCATAGATTCTTATCAGCAGCTAACTGATCCTTTACATGTTTATTAAGCTCTATGTAATGCTTTCTATTAGGACTAGTAGGGTATTGATTAAGGACATTCCTGCAGTTCTTTCTTTCTGAAATAAGCTCATGTGCCTTATCACTCAGATAATTTTGCCTCTTCTGCTCCTTTTTTCCTAAAAGAGTACTGTTAGTGTCCAAAAAAGCCTGTTGAAAACGATCCCATTCTTCCTCAACTTCAGTAGTAAGCAAACCATGACTGTCATAATGACTAAGTAACGTATCATGGTAAGCTTTAGCTATAACTGGGTCTTTCAAAGCTTCAGTATTAAAGGTAAATTTTTTAAATTTAGCACAACACTTTTTAAGTTTAAGTTGCAAGACACTTTTAACAAGGTAATGGTCAGATCCAATTTCATCTCCCCTATATGCCCTGGTATTCCTAACAGAACTAGCCCATTTGCTGTTAATTAATATATAATCAATCATATTCTTATGCAGCCCATCAGATGAAACCCATGTGTACTTACTTATGTCGCGGAGTTTGTAATAAGTGTTAGTTATTCTGAAACTATTGAGTTTACTTACATGTAGGAGACATTGCCCATTGCCATTGCAGCTACCAATACCAAAAGGGCTTATCACCCCTCCCCAAAGGTCAGAGTCAGTACCAGCTTTGGCTTTGAAGTCACCAAGAATAAGGGTAATATCTCCTTCTTGATAGAATTCAAAATATCCTTAAGTTGTCGATAAAACCTATCCTTCTCATCCTCATCGGCATCCTCAGTGGGGGCATAACAGCAGATAACATTCAAGTCTTTAATGCTTGTCTGAAATTTTGCTGTAAGAAACCTTTCATTAATGCACTCATATCCTAGAAGAGCATCACTAGCGTGTCTGCTGAGAAGCAGACCCATGCCTTGGTGATGTTTGTTATCCTTCCTCCCTGAAAAGAGAAATTTAAGATTATTTTTAAGAATCTGACCTTTATCTGTCCATCTGGTTTCTTTTAAGCTGAGAATATCTAAATTATAATGGTGGAATTCTTGTGTGAGGACATCAAGAGAAAAAGCTCTGTGCAGAGTCCTCACATTCCAACTACCTATGGAGAGAAAATGGTTAGTGGGATGTTTAAAGAAACTATGTTTATTGAGAGAGGGAATGCCGACAATATCAAACAGCCCCCTAATCGCAGACATGGGACAAAGACCCGTTCCCCCACCACTAAAGGCTGAAGCCATCTACACTGGAAGACTTCCTCCAATGTAGAATTTGACAATGCCAATAGAAGCAAAGAGTTCAGGTGCTTGTGATGACTTCTGCTCAGGATTATCCACCAGCTGATAGACATATCCTGTGAATCTATTCAATTAGGGCAGTCAACCCACAAACAAACAGAAAACACAGCAGAAGATTTTCCCTCCTCAGAAGCCCACCAGTGCAGCAAAATCAGGATCCATAATCCAGCTCAGAGCCATATATCTGTCAAGTCCAGTGGGTTTATATGGTCAGCACCAGGACCCTGTGTGGTTGACCACTCCTCAGCAGGGTAGAAAAAAAAAGTAGCCGTAGTTGTCCAGATCAGTAGGCCACACTAATCTGGCAGCCCTCCCCTTCCGTTCACCTCCACAAGAGAGTATCTCTTTTGAAAGGTACTAACAGTTGCACCACGAGAAGGCGGGGTCGTACATTAGGTGCTAGGCCTGGCTGGTTCTATGCATCATCACAGGGGATTGGTGCAGAGCTCTCCTTCCAGTGACTACCTAGCTACCATTTACAGATGGTTTTCCTGAATTCTATCAGTTTGTTTATCTATTTTATACACTGCCCTTCCCATTATTTGGTTTAAATTCTTTGTCGTTGTTTTTTTTAAATATTCTTTGTGTTTCTTTCCTTTGTTTGAATTTCCTCTCTGATTTTTCTAATCACTTTATTTAACATTTTAGTTTCTGCCATTTTTCAGGTTGATTTTAAGAAGTTATCAAATTTTAATTTAGGTATTATCAAAAATTTTGGTACTACTCTTGTTTGTTTACATACAATTTGTTAAAAATTTAAGATTAAGAATAAGTGAATTTATGGAGACATGCATATGAGTGAATGTCTTGGTCTCCATTTGCAGGCCTATGCTGTATTTAATCAATCACTTAAAATTAATTAGACTCACAACTCTTTTAATACAATTTAATATTCACGATTTAAGCTGTAATTACATATTAAAAATCTTGAGGAGTGCTTAAATGGCTCAAGTGGAATGCTATAGCCTCCTTAACACTTAGTGGCTTCAGCTTATTGCTTCGAACTTATTCTTTTTCTTGTACTGCTATTTTGTTCCCTTTCTTGTACACTTGGCTTTCACTAGTAAAGGTGGTCAAGAGAGAAAAAGAGGAATATTTACCAGTCCAGTGATCTGTCTACCTGCTGGCATAGACTACAGCTGATTCCAAAGGGTTGTTTGTCCCTGGTTTCTGCTCTTTCAGTGTACAGGTTGTTGAGGTGATGCTAACATCTTCTTAGCTGTGATACTAGTCCTGGTTTATTTATAGAATCCCTGCAGTCATGGATGTTCTTCACAACCTTCTTTACTGACCTACATTGACTTCTATTAGTCGTTCTTTATTTGTACTGTTATGCTCCTTGATGATTTTACTTGTTGAGTGAGTAAACATTTTTAGCATATCCTCAATAATTAAAATTATTAAAACTCAACTGCTCCTTAAGATCTTAAAAACATTTAACTTAAAAAGTTTAAAAACATGTTTCACCTCCTCCCTCTAGTAATGCATTTTGCCACTCTCTCCACCCCATGGCTTCATCAGGCTCCTTATACTACGATATTACTCGTATTTATGTGTGTCTCCCTACTGACATTTTCCATTGCTTGCACAGCATGTGCATGCTCACGAAACAGGAGACTGAATGCCACTGGTAGGGGTGATATCTCCATGTTGCAGAGATCATGCTTATAAAAATTAATCGTTATAAATTCTATATATTGCAAATGGAATTTGGTAGGTGGTGCTATTAATGGTTTACATAATGTATTGTTTATATTTAAAATTTTTTAAACATAGATGATAATCGCAGCATGACCTGATGCTCTTTTGGCATTGATAAATCAATAAATATTTAGCGGAAAAAATTTTTGACGACATACGGGAATCGAACCCACATCTCTCCAGAAACATGCCAGAGTGTTCTTACCAGTTGAACTAATGCCAGCTTGTCTTTTTTCCGCTTATTTAAGACTATATTCTATCACTGATAAATATTTATTGATTTATTAATTCCAAAAAAGCATCAGATCAAGGTGCGATTATCATCTATGTTTAAATCATTAATAATGCTAAATAGCGTGAAGAGACTATTATTTATTTCCATCTCACTCTGTGCAATATAAAGGTAATTGTTGCAACCCAAGACCACAGATGGCGCCAATGGTTGGCCCACATTTCTCGGTGATAGAGTATAGTCTTAAATAAGCGGATAAAAGACGAGCTGGCATTAGTTCAACTGGTAAGAACACTCTGGCATGTTTCTGGAGAGATGGGGGTTCTATTCCTGTATGTCGTCGAAATTTTTTTCTGCTAAATATTTATTAAAATTTTTTCTATTATAGCATGTACTCCCTGTTGATGTTCATGCATTAGTTGTTCATATGTATAATATGTTTTGCCTATATACATATTTGTGCCATTTAATTTATTGTAGGGATCGGGTATTTCCACATTGTATACCCTATATACCAAATATCATACCATTTAATTCCACTCACCCATTAAAAGATAAAAAAGCAACCATTAGCCCTTACTTAGAGCATTTATATTCTGTACACAAACACAATCACTGCAAACAAAATTAGATCTCACAATAAAATAGCACAAGATGCAGGATACTCTGAACATATGATTAAAAAATTGGGAAAAACAGCTAAAAATCAGTCAACACGACTCACAACCAACCCCTAACCCTCAAAAAATAAACTCTAAATATGCACATAGCTTCCCATATGCAAAAGGGATATCTAATATGTTAAACAATATTTGATGTAAATATGATACAAACATATCAACTACCATAAATAAGAGCATTAAAATGATTTACCCGATCTCCACAATAAATTAAATGGCAAAAATATGTATATAGGCCAAAGATATCGTACATATGAACAACGAATGCATGAACATCAACAGGATATCAATAATAAAAACTAATCACCTGAGATAGCTTTAGCACAGGCAGTAATAGAAAATAATTTAAAAGTAAATAATAAATTATATTAACCATTAATAGCCCTGCCTACCAAAATCCAATCATAATATGCAGAATCCATAATGATTAATTTTCACAAGCATAAACTCTGCAACATGGAGATACTACTACTAGTGGCATGGAATCTCCTGTTGTGTGAGAAGCATGTGCACCTGCTGCATGAGCAATAGAAAAGGTCTGTAGGGAGACACACTTAAATACGATTAACATCGTAACATAGGGAGATTGATAAAGCCATAGGACAGAGAGTGTGGTGAAATGCATTGCTATAGGGGGGAGGTGGAACATGTTTTTAAACTTTTTAAGATCTTAAGGAACAATTGAGTTTTAGTAATTTTAATTATTGAGGATATGCTAAAAAATGTTAACTCACCCAAAGAGTAAAACTGTCCAGTAGAATAACAGTGTAAATAAAGAACAACTAACAGAAGTTAGCGTATGTTAGCAATGAAGGTTGTGAAGAATATCCATGACTGCGGCATTTTATAAATAAACCAGGATTGGTATCACAAGTGAAAATACTTTAACGTCACCTCAACAACCAGCACGCTGAGTGAAAACCAGAGACAGATCATTGGACTGGTAAGTATTCCTCTTTTTCTCTCTTGACCACCTTTACTAGTGAAATGCAAGTGTACAAGAAAGGTGCAAAATAGCAGTACAAGAAAAAGAATAAGTGTTGAAGCAATAAGCTGAAGCCACTATGTGGTAATTGATGCAATGATGGTAATGATGCCTTCCACTTGAGCCATTTAAGCACTCTTCAAGTTTTTTAATATGTAATTGCAGCTTAAATCGTGAATATTATATTGTATTAGTAGAGCTGTGAGTCTAATTAATTTTACAATGAATGATCTTAAAAAACTTGTTGGAAGCCATTCACTTTAGAATTATTGGATTTCCCTTGTATCATTTCCTGTTTGTTCCCTCACTACCTTTACCATATTTTTTTCTATTTCCTAGATCAGTGGTTCTCAACCTTTTATGCTTCATGTACTTCTTGGAAATGCATATGTAACTGGCGTACCCCATGTATGTAACTATAGTGTAAAACTATAGTTATTGTATAACAAAGGGAATAAAACACTTACTTTGTTACTAGATCTAGCGACTTTTGAGCTCTCATGGTATACCCCAAAAAATTTTACCGCGTACTCCACGTTGAGAACCCCTATCCTAGATAATTACATCATCTTTAGATTTTTGTCTAACCCTGTATGTTTTGTTCAGAAATGGAAAAATTAAGAAACCATCAACCCCAAAGTCTTGAGGCTGCTGGTTTTGAAACTTTGTACTGTACTTTGAAAATTTCTTCCAAATATTGCCTTTATGTCACAATCTAGAACTGACATATTAACTTCTTTTTTCAGGTTTACTATTCGTCATATATCAAAATCACAAGTGTTTTATTGGGTTGTTATAGTTCTTGTATTTTTAAATACTGTCTGTGTAGCTGTAGAACACTATGACCAACCTGAATGGCTGAATGATTTTTTATGTAAGTATAGTTGATTCAAATATAAATTACTGAAATAACTGCTAACAGAAAACCTTATTGAATGTTATTATTACTTTATTTTTTTGTAATTTAATGCCAAGTATATTTTACATGTAATTTTTATTGACTTTATTGAAGTTTTAGTATATTTTTGAAACAATTCATAATACTTAACATGGCAGTTTTGCTGTATCACTCACAAAACTACCAGAACTAAACACCTTAAAGTGTAAAATAAGTTTCCAGGACATACTGAGTGCAGGACCCTCATACTGATATTGCACAGATGTCATTGAATGAGCTACAGAGAATCTGAGGTGCTCGTGAAGTTTTTGCATTTTGATAATTTAATAAAACCTGAATTTTCATACAATAATCTGCAATGCATTAGGACAATTCATGCATTTTGCCCTCAAGTTTGAAAAAAATTTTAAAACCAGCAACTTTTGAAGTATGGAAATTGCCAGTTTTATGTTAAAATTAACACAGAATTAGTCATTTGGTAATCTTTTAGCCACTCCACATATTTTTTATGGACACAAATTAATTTTCTAGCATCTTCACTTGTTCAGTTCTCTAGTTGATCTGCTGTATGAACAAAAAGATTTTGTCATTTGAACAATACATTTCATTCTGACAGTATAAGAAATTCATTGTGGACTAAAGAACCACAGAGTTATTGAGAATTGTTTTTCAACATATTTTGGTTTGTATTTTTTTATTGAATTTTTTTCCTCTTGTGAATGAAAAACGTGTTTTAGAAATTATGGATATAAAAGCTACTTTAAGTATAACACATGCTTACAAAATGAAAAAAAAAATAAATTAAATCAAAACATAAAGAATAAGCCTTTAACTATCTGCAAGTTGGAAAGCAGCTAAAAGATCTATCTGACCTCCTTTTGGAATCTTCCAAAAATTGGGGGGGGGGGGAATTTCATGTAGGTCAATCATAACAAGTATGTCAAATATAAGCTTACATTTGGGGAGTTTCGTATATTTTAGAAAGTTTATTGAATTAAAGGTACAACCAGTGCCAGATAAATCTGCTAGTAGACTTTAAAAATAATCCTTGATCTTTCTTTTTGCCCCATTTTCTTTGAAAGGGAAAATATGTAAATGATTTTTCTATACCATCTTGTGAATATGAGTCAAACATAATGAGCTATGTGTCAAGTGAAAGTGTGTAACATGGTGAGTGTCATAGGCTATGAAAAATTTAGTCACAACCTTACTCCCTCACCCATCCCTTTAAAAAGAGCAGAATGTGTAAATGATTGTTACATACATTTTCTAAACTCAAAAGTCAAAAACAATTACAGTAGAACCTCATAAGACCTAGCATGAGGCAGAGTTTAGAAAATTCTGGTTTTTTTGAAATTGCTGCACATAATCTAAGTATCCAGGGACAAATCAGATTATTGTGGATAAAGCAAAAGAAAGCTTCAGAATATAAGATTGGATATAATTTCACTTTTCAGAGATATAATTTCACTTTTCAGAGATATAATTTCACTTTTCAGACTGCAGTGGAATGTTTAAATATCCAAGTTTCATTCTTGAAATATTACACCAATTTTTACGCTGATTGTATCACCGATATTAATATTTTTCTTATACCAAATCGTGAGAATTTACACAAATATTTGTTTATTATAATAACATTTGTTTCAATTAGCCATTCATTATGAAATCTACTATAGTCAGCTTATACAGAATATTTTATGCATAAAGAATGATTATTATCAAAGTTGCAAATGAGATTAAACTTCAGTAAATGAGAGCTTTGAAACACGTAACACAAACAAATCCAAAAAAATTCGAATGAATGTTTAAATTATTGCTATAATCTTAACTAGATTCACAATATATCTAAGTGACAGTTTTTTACCTGCACAGTGAATATTTTCATAGAGCACAGAGCAAAGACATAAACAAAATTTTCTCCACTGCCTCAGGGTGCTGTGTGTGGAGAATAACACTATTTTAGCTCCAAATTGAATTGTGCAGAACTGAAAAAATAAAGAGTTAACTCCCTGTACCTTCTGCTCTTTGTTCTGAAACATATACAAACATGCATTTGTCAGATGACAATTGAATGTGTCTCATTTTGCTCTCTTCAAATTGGTTCTAGAATTTGTGAATTTTGATGTAAAGCAGTGTGTTCTCCATTCCATAATGGAATAAGTGTAAAAAATTGTAAATTGTGCTGGATTTTTGAGTGCCAGATTTATCAATTTCTACTGTAGTTAAATTTCAGTTGAAAGTTTGTGACATGGGAAGTGTCATAGATCATCTTAAATTATTCCCTCTATTACTCCTTGCTAGAAGGGGGAGGTAAATTTATGAGAGTTAATCGTAATGAATCATATAGCTAATAAAAATTTATGATATACAAAATAACCTAGGAAATATAACAATTTTCTCCCCTGAAAGCATGGAAAAGATAGGTGTTTTTATTGATGAAGTTCCCTGTGAAGTTTCACTAAAAAGCAAAAAATAAAATGCATAAATCTATCTTCCTATATATGTTCTGATAAAAAGTTAAAAAAAGTTAAGTGTAATATAAATGATGAAATCACTTTTTTAGTTCATATTAACTTTACAGAAAGATGGAGCACCTAAACTGGGTTCTCTTGGAAAAAAAAAAAAAACGCTGGCAACCTATTTTCTTTTAAAGTTAATATGAAACAAGTGAGTGATTTCATCGTTGGATTTTTTTTCATTTTATTCTTTCTATTTAGGCACATATAAGAAAATAGGTATTTTTCTAAATCTATTTTTAGTATTAAAGAGACTTTGTTCTCCTACATGTATGATCACAAAAAGTTGTATCTGGATACATATTTTTCCAAGCACTTCAATGCCTCTCATTCAAGACACATAAATGCAAAGAAAATCCGAAATGCTGACATCTGGTACTTGAACCTGTATAGCACTGATCTGTATAGCGCTGCAACATTTTCCACACCATTTCAATGGCATACATATGTTCATTTAAATTTTGCTGAATTTCCTGTAAACGTAACTTTATTTCATAAAGTGAAAATATTGATTTATTGGATTTTTTTATCAGTTTATTGTTGTGTATCATTTTTGTATCATGATACTTTTGTGAATATTAATAATTTTATTGCATTTCCAAAGGAAATTATTATTATAAAAGATGGAAAAATACAAATTTGAAATGTTTGTACACAAAAGACAGTGTGTCTGTTTTATCCTGTAAGATAAAATATCACCCATAGATGACAAGGTGTATAATAATTAATGTTTTGAGCAATTTTCCGAAGTATTTGCTTTAAATCAGAATTCCTCAATTGCATATTGAAATGAACCAGATTTTTTACTTTTTAAATTTCTTTTAGTGGACCAGAGTTAAAGACAGAGAAATTCAAAAGGCATTTTGGTATATTTTCTTGTTTTTACCTATGTTTCCTATTTCTTTTCACTTTGATATTTGTCGGTTTGTGGATTTGACAAAACATTCCACCATATCTTTCGAACGCGATGGAGAAACTTCATGATTTATATGCCAGATGAAAGCTTCTGATGTGGGGAGTGTCATAGGGTATAAAAAAGTTACCCCCCATGCTTTCTTCCCCCCTAAAAAGGGGAAATATGTAAACTGTTCTGCTATATCTCCAGAATGCGAATGCCGAAAGTAGCAAGCTATATATCAAATGAAAGCTTCTGGTGCAGAGAATGTTATAGGCCCCATGCTTTCTTCCCTTCTAAAAAAGTGCTGATCAGAGGTAAAACAACCCCTCTGAAAATGGGGAACTATGAAAACGATTGTTCCCCTATGTCTCCTGTGTGTGAGTGCAAAAAGTAACAAACTGTGTCAAATGAAAGCTTGTGACTCGGAGAGTGTCATATGATATAAAAAATTTTACCCCCTATGCTTTCTTCCCCCCCCCCTAAAAAAAGATAAATATGAAAATTATTCTTCAGATATGTATGCCAAAAGTAACAAGCTATATGTCGAATGCTTCTGATATTAGGAATGTCATAGGCTACAAAACATTATCCCCATGCTTTCTTTCCCCCTAAAAAAGGGGAAATATGAAAATGATTGATCCCTATATCTCCTGAACATGAGTGTGGAAAGTAACAAGCTATGTGTGAAATGAATGATTATCATGCAGGGTAAAATTAATTTTATTATTTTATATTTAATTAAGATTAATAAAAAATTAATCCCCAATGCTTTCTCCCCCACCCCTCCTAAAAATGGGAATTGTAAATTTTGTTCTATCTTCCTAACCAGGGCCGGACTTTGACATTCTGAGGCCTTAAGCTTTAAATTATATAAGAGGCCCTAAGCTGTGAAAATTTTAAGATGGTAGGTTTAAGAGGTCCCAAAAATTCTAAAGTCGAAATCAGAGCCGGATCTAGGAGGGGGAGGGAGCATTCCCCTCTCAACACCACAGCTTTGAGAATGCTATAAAGGGTAAAGGAGATAACACATCGTTAAACTTGTGACATTTCATAATTTTTAACAAATATTTTAAAGATTTTTAAACTAAGGGGAAAATGTTATGATGCAAAGGAAATTTAGTCTCTTAATCTCTTTTTATACTTTTTTCTGGCTCAATAGCATCATTGCCCCTCTTCTCCCTTTATTCTTTTCCTAGATCGTGGTCTGGATGAAATATTGGGTTATTATTTTGATTGAAGGGATCAAAGGTTGTCAACTTCACAGGGTCCTGGTGCTGACCATTTATACCTACTTGACTGGACTTGTTTATGGATCCTGGACTTGCTGCAATGGTGGGCCTCTGTTGAGGGAGAATCTGCCACTGTGTTTTCTGTTTGCTTCTGGGTTGCCAGCCCTAAGTGAACAGAGGCATGGGATACCTTATATCATCTGGTGAATAATCCTAATCAGAGGCCATCGCAGGTACCTGAACCTTACTTAGCTAGTTGGGCATCGTCAACCTAAACTGGAGTAATGTGTCTCAGGCAGGCCATGACTCTTGAAAAAGTCCACTTGAAAAGGTGGTGCCTGAAGTTCCTACCAGCATCGGTGACTTCAGCCTTTAGCGGAGGAGGAACAGGTCTTTGCCCCATGCCTGTGATCAGGGGGCTGTTTGATATTGTTGGCGTTACCTATCTCAATAAACCTAATTTCTTTAAAAATCCTACTAATCATTTTCTCTCTGCATGAACTTGGAACATGAGGACATTACATAGAGATTATTCTCTTGATGTCCTCACGCAGGAATTCCAGCGCTATAACCTAGATATTCTAGCATTACAAGAGACCAGATGGACAGGTAAAGGTGGAATACTTAAAAATAACTTTAAATTTCTCTTTACAGGGAGGGAGAATGGAAAGCATCACCAAGGCGTGGGTCTGCTGCTCAGCAGACATGCTAGTGATGCTCTTCTAGGATATGAGTACATTAATGAAAGGTTTCTTACAGCAAAATTTCAGACAAGCGTTAAAGACTTGAATGTTATCTGCTGTTATGCCCCCACTGAGGATGCCGATGAGGATGAGAAAGATAGGTTTTATCGACAACTTAAGGATATTTTAATTCTGTCAAGAAAGGAGATATTACCCTTGTTCTTGGTGACTTCAATTCCAAAGCTAGTACTGACTCTGACCTTTGGGGAGGGATGATAGCCCCTTTTGGTATTGATAGCTGCAATGGCAATGGGCAACGTCTCCTACAGGTAAGTAAACTCAGTGGTTTCAGAATAACTAACACTTATTACAAACACTGCGACATACATAAGCACACATGGGTTTCACCTGATGGGCTGCATAAGAATATGATTGATTATATATTAATTAACAGCAAATGGGCTAATTCTGTTAGGAATACTAGGGCATATAGGGGAGATGAAATTGGATCTGACCATTATCTTGTAAAAAGTGTCTTGCAACTTAAACTTTAAAAGTGTTGTGCTAAATTAAAAAAAATTACCTTTAATACTGAAGCTCGAAAGACCCAGTTATAGCTAAAGCTTACCATGATAGGTTACTTAGTCATTATGACAGTCATAGTTTGCTTACTACTGAAGTTGAGGAAGAAGGGGATCATTTTAAACAGGCTTTTTTGGACACTAACAGTACTCTTTTAGGAAAAAAGGAGCAGAAGAGACAGAATTATGCGAGTGATAAGGCACTTGAGCTTATTTCAGGAAGAAAGAACTGCAGGAATGTCCTTAATCAATACCCTACTTGTCCTAATAGAAAGCATTACAGAGAGCTTAATAAACATGTAAAGGATCAGTTAGTTGCTGATAAGAATCTATGGCTTGATGGCTTCGCTGACAAAAGCGGAGGAAGCAGTTAGACAGCACAACAGAAGAGAGCTGTACCAGATAGTTAATGTTTTGTGTGGTAGAAAACGAACAGGTATACAGGGATTGAAGGATAAACAAGGTAAGGTTATAGAAGGGGAGGATTCTGTCATGACTAGGTGGGCTGAGCATTTCAGTGATGTTCTAAACAATGAGATTAGTTCTACTCCCATTGTTTGTAGTGATGATAAATGTATTGGGGACTTTAATGTTGGCTCTATAACACAATCTGAAGTTATTTTGGCTATTTCTAAACTTAAACTTCATAAATCCCTAGGGGTAGATGAAATTACTACGGAAATTATTAGAGCTGGGAATGTTTCGGTTACCACTTGGATGACTGAAATTCTGAATATCTTTTATGATAAAGGCATGGTTCCTAAGGATTTTACCAGAGCTATTATTATCCCTATTTTCAAAAAAGGTGATCGCAGTTCTTGTGATAACTATAGGAGTATAAGCCTACTCTCTGTTCCAGGTAAAGTTCTTTCCATGGTTATGCTTAATAGAATTAAGAATCTGGTTGACAGGCAATTGCATGATGAGCAGTGTGGATTCAGAAGTGGTAGGGGATGTGTGGATCAGATATTTTCACTTAGGCAGATTCTTCAGAAATGTTTAGAGTTTCAGAAACCTTTGGTTGTTAGCTTTGTTGATTTCAAAAAAGCTTTAGACTCTGTTGATCATCATAATTTGTGGTTGATTGTGAGATCATATGGTATACTAGACAAGTTACTTAACATAATGAAAGCTTTCTATAATAACACTGAGTCGTGTGTGAGAGTTGGTAAGGCTTGTAGCAATTGGTTTAGCATTACTTCTGGTGTTCGACAAGGGTGCATTTTGTCTCCTTTTCTCTTTAGCCAGGATATTGATTATGTTATGCGAAATTCACTTCAAGGGAAAGATTTTGGCCTTAAATGGATTGGAGATACGAAAATTTCTGATTTAGTTTATGCTGATGATTTGCTTTTGGCAAATGATGTTGATGAGATGAACTCTTTCATTCGAGCTGTTGATGAAACTGGTAGTAGAGTAGGTTTGGTTATAAACAGAGAGAAAACTAAAGTGATGAAAATTGGTCAGGCAGGCTTGTGATTCAGTTAATCTGAAGGGTTGCAATCTTGAACAGGTGTCACAGTTTAATTATCTTGGGAGCTATGTAACAGATACTGGTGATGTGCGGCATGAGATTAACAGACGGATAGGGATTGCTGCCAGGACTTTTAAGAATCTATGGAGATTGTGGAGAAATAGGCATATACACCTGAAAACTAAAATTAGACTGTATAATAGTTTGGTTCTTTCTAGGGTTAGTTATGGTAATGAAACTTGGATGCTTCTTAAACAAGATAACAGGAAACTTGATCCTTTTTATTCTAGATGCTTACATAGTATCTTGGGCATTAGGTGGTTCAACTTTGTAACTAATGATGAGGTTAGGCAAAAGAGTGTGCAACCTCCTTTAAGCAGCATATTGTGCAGAGAGAGACTCCGCTGGTTTGACCATGTTGCCCGTATGGATAATTATAGATTGGCGAATAGGGTTATGAACATATGCCTAGAGGCCTCAGAAGGAGGGGGAGACCTAGGATGTGGTGGACAGACAATGTCAAACAGGACCTTGTTAGAATTGGTGTGCAGTGGCCAGATGCAGCAGATGTAGCTCAGGACAGATATGCTTGGAGAATTAAACTGCACGGTCTGGTTGGACCTCCTGTAGCCCATGGCTGCTTGATGATGATGATGATGATGTGGTGGTGGTGGTGGTGGTGGTGGTGGTGGTGGTGGTGGTGGTGGTGGTGGTGGTGGTGGTGAAAATGTTATATTAGACTTGGTATACAATGATGACTGAAATGTGAGATGAACAGTGTTTGCACAATAGATTAATATAAATATTTAGAAAAATCATGACATAGTTAACTTCAAACTTAATTTTCTGAGGCCCCTCATAGTCATGAGGCCCTAAGCTGTATCACTTAGTTAGCTTATGTGTAAGTCTAGCCCAGTTCTGAATACTAATAAATTAGTTAAATGTCAAATGAAAGCTCATATAATGACCATCATGAACTATTTCGAATTTTTTCCCATTATTTCCCCTGGATAAAGGGGGCGGGGTGCAGATTTTCATGGGGTTTGACTTTGACGAGTCATATCTCAAAATAAAACCTTGGGAAGTTTCCAGTGTCATGAGCTCCAAAAGGGAGTAAAAATATGGTCGATGTTTATGAGTCATGTATCACATGGAAGTTTTTGAAAGTAGGTTATTTTAGTGACAAAGAAAAAATATAAATTAAGAAAATACCTATTTTCCTATAGGGCCCTAAAAAGTAGAAAATAAACCTAAAGCATATCGATGGTGCAATCAATCACCTAGTTCGTATTCACTTCAAAGGAAGATAGGGTGCCAATTTACCTACACAACAAGGTTACCAGCACACTATCTTCCTTTGATGTGAATATGAACTCAGTGACTGACTGCACCATTGATATGCTTTAGATTTATTTTCTTGTATTTATGGCCATATAGGAAAAATAGATCTTGTTTAATTTTTTTAATTAATTAATTTTTTTTGTCATTTTAGCTTGTTTTAAAAAAGCTAATATTTTTTCTTTGTCTCCTGACTGTCCAATCTGTATGTAGACAGTCAATATATTTATAGATAAATTGAATTGGATAGATATTGATGAAATATTATAATTCACATTTTCTGAATCTCCTAATAGCTTTAATAGTGCCCTCTAATGGTGGAAAACTTTGGAAAATGTCAAAACTTTAAGCTCAATATTTCAAATGATCTATTTATGGTGGAAACTTTAAACTTTATCAGTGGAGTATGAAGGTCAAGAGGTTTATGTTGGCAGCAAGATTTTCTCCTTACCCCATAGGTGGGGAGGGATACTCAATTGTTTTAAGAGGAAAATAAAAAAAATTTTTGTTTTGTATAAATATTAATAAAATATTACTATTTGTATTTTCCAATTATTCATTAGGTCTGCATTTCCACTGTTAGAGGGTGCTAAAGGCAGAAATAAAAAACTTCTTTGAAAGCAAGTGTCCCATATTTGCAAGAGGCAATACATTATTTAGTTTTATTATCTTTTTTTTTTCTACACATTCATTGCAAGCCATGATATAAGTAGCATTATTCTTAATGATAAATTTTCCCAGTAAGTTCCAAATCTTGGATATATCTACTAGAATAATTTTTAACAGTGTGATCTACATGATAGCATATGCATTACCATATAATATATATGAATTATGTATTGATTTTCTGGTATTTTTAATTGCAGACATTGCAGAATTTGTATTTTTGGGACTGTTTATTTTTGAAATGGTTATGAAAGTTTATGCCCTAGGACCACACATTTATTTTGAATCGGCCTTCAATCGATTTGACTGTGTAGTGAGTATACTTTTTGTGTTGAGTAGTTCAATGCTTTGAAACATTTTGAAGGTTTTTGACCTTCCCAGAATATACTTTTATATTACATTGTTTCCATGAACGTACAATAATAACAACTGTATTGATATACAAAATATGTTTCTTTAAAATAGGGATATATCTACCATGAATGCAGAGTATATCTTGTTCATTTATTTAATATGCTTATTAAAATCAGTAAATAATTTTTTGATTATTTATCAGTTTTATTAATTAATTTTCCAATTTAATAATTAATAATTAATAACAAATTTTTAATTTTTTATTAATTATTAATTAATTTTCCAATTTAAATTTGCTTTTTCCAGATTCATAGTACCCTATTTTAATACCAATGTTAAAAAAAATTACCTTAATTTTAAGTTTATATATTTGTTGCCTAAATCAACCCTTGATTTAGGGAACTCTGTGTCTCTTTGACACATTTCAACCAGGATATGAAAAATTATATAAATAACATTTAATCATGCTGGACTAGTTAGCATCTGGTACATAATTGTTATGGATGCCTTTTCCTTTTTTTTATACTTGTTTATTTTTTAACATAACTTTATGTTATTATACTTTTGGATTTTAAGAACTAATATACAATTTGCAAATATTTTTGAATTCCTTCTTAAATTTCCATTCAAATAATTTTTTTTATCATCCTAAAGAGTACAGCTTTTTTAAATAATTCATAACATCACAATAGGTACTAAAATTTTTGACACTTTTTTTTGGAAAGCTTTTTTCATGCTTTTTTAAGCCTTTATAAGTTAATAGTATAATTATTCAGAATTTTATAGATCATTTGATAAAGCCTCAATTCTCGTCATATGATCTATAAATTTTTGAATAGTGATGCCTTGACTGACATAGATTTGGGTGCTAGTTACTGTTCCAGCAGGGTGAACTTTGCATGTTTTGTTAGCTCTGACTGAGAAAATGCTCAGCTGTGACTTTGGTCTTAGTAGGGCATGTCCTTATATGAGATGGCCTGTACAAACTAAGAATAATTTCTAGGACTCATCTCTGTGCTATATGTTCAAAATAAGTGAATATTATTAGCTCAAATTGCTTGTCCGGGAAAAAATAGCTTTTTGTAAAGAGCTATTGAAATCAAATTGTAGTTTGTAGGATGATAAAAGAAAATATTTCTTGAAAGGAAATTTTATAAGGCATTCAAACTGGAAACTGTTTGCAAATCATAATGATTAGTTCAAAAGATAAAAACTGAATAAAAATTCAATCTGAAACAGCTGAATGTATGAAACATGAAAAGGTGTAACTGCTTTTTTTAATTGGCTTACTTATGATTCAAGCTCTGCTTATGATATTGAGAATCTGTAAAAAGATGTCAATTCAATATTAAATTTTCATTCAGAATATATAAGTACTTTGAAAGCAAAATTCTTATTGATTAAACTTTCTATGTAAGAAAGGATATGGAATATCGTTCTGCATCATTCTGTTGCAGATTAATATCTGATTGTATGCTTTGCTCTGTTATCCAGGATATACACCTGCTTTGAAGACAATGCTAATATAATTTGTTATAGAACAAAGGTGCTTTTCTGTATCATCATCATCATCATCACAAAGAAAAACACCAAATGTTTGTCACAAACCAAAAACACCGATAGATAACAAATCTTTCTAATAAAACCCACCAAACACAGCTTACTCTGACATGAGGTTGAGCAACTGTTTTTTAGCCTTATGATACATTCTGTTATTTTTTCTTTTGTTTCCTCTGTACTACTTGAATCGTTATCTATTTGTGATTATTATTCTTTCAAAACCTCTATAAGCTAAAGATGTAGCTTTAATAACCTTTGTTCTTTTAAGCAGATAAAGTATTGCCAAATGGCATCAAAGCACTTGCTTTAACAGAGGACACTTTTTCCCACATTTTAAACTTTTATGTGAACAAAAATGTTGCAGACATTGTAGTTATATCCTTGAGTTTTGTCAGCTTGTGGTATTTTTTAGTTATAACATAAAATATCCAGCAAGACAAAAAAACAAAGTATAAGGAGCAGAGTATATAGATCCATTATTAATAAGTGTGTAATACTCATATCATTCACACCAATTCCTACATGACTTTTGAAAATATGCTTGAAGTAAACCTATTTTGGCATTATATCTGTTGCCTTTATTTCTATTACTTTAATACACTATGATTATTTAATCTGCTTACTCATGATACATTTTAATTGTTTCTAAGTAGCCATTAATAAATACAGGGCCATTTGTCCTTGGCCTCAAGCTCAAAGTAGTCTCAAATTTAGATACTTGTTTATTTTTTTTTATATTAAATACAACAGTAAAAAGTGTGATTTAGTAAAAGATATAAATTTTCAACCAACGAGTCATGGATATTTTCTTTTCTGGTGTTGCCTTTCTGCTGAGGTCTTGCCTTCCTCGTCACCTCTATGGTGATTATACTAACAACCTCTTGTTGTACCTCTGTAGCAAGAAACTGCTTGAGGAGTAAATTTATATGGTACAAATTTCTGTCAAATTAGAATTAAAAATATTTGTAAATAATAATGTTCTCTACTATTTAACAATGACAGTTTTTCATTTTGGCTAAGGGTCTTAAAAGTAGAAGCGACCTAGACTTCTCGTGATTTATGAGAAGGCCCGAATAAATATATTCCATTTGCTTATCATATAATCTATGCTTCATATTGAAAATGTTTAGTAGAACCTTTCAAAAGAAATCATAAGGAATCAAAATGGCAATTTTTAATATAAAGTCGATCCACTGCATTTATATGAATTTGCAGAAAGAACAACTCACTGGTTTATTTTTAAGTACTGTATTATTTACGAAGTATAATAGTTACACAAGCAGCAAACTTTCATTAAATTAAAACTAATTAGATCACTACTTTTGGCAGTTGTTTAAAGTATCTATCATTTGTGATATTTTGTCAGAGACATTACCATAATTTAAGTTTCTTTTAATATCTTTTACTTCTTTGTAAGAATTGATGCATCATCTGTTGTGATTGTTGTAGCATTTGAGAGAAGTAACAAGAATGTATCTACAAATAATTATTATTAAATTCAACTCATTAAGTATCCACTAATAGTTTCCACTCTGTAAATTGATTCAAATATTTAGAGAAAAAATTTGAGATTATAAAAAAATTGGGAAAAATAGAGTGGGTTCATATCCCACCCGGCTCAAGACAATTTTTCCTCTAAATATTTGAATCAATTTACAGAGTGGAAATTATTAAAGAATGTATCTTTTTGTAAAACTTGTTAAAATTAATCTTTCCTATGTATGACTATAAATAGCAATCTGTTCTTGAGCTTCATTTATATAAATTATTCTGCTTTCATTCAAATTGCTAAAATCATTAGCCTTCTGACAACCATAAATTTAAGTTTTCTTAAATATTTTAATATTTTCAAAATTATGTTTCTTGCAAAACAAGAGATTGTTTTTGACAGAAGGTACTGAGCTATTTTTTATGTGTGCTGACACACTATATATTGCTTCAGTTAAATAATTGTCTAAAGTCATTTTTACACTAAGATTTGTGGTAGTTTTTCTATATGTTCCATTTATTACAAAACATTTCCTTATCTAATGTATATTCTTTATTTTCGACTTCATTTAAGGTTATATTAGGTAGTATATTTGAAGTAGTTTGGTCCAGTCTAAGGGAAGGGTCATTTGGTCTCTCAGTTCTTAGGGCACTGAGACTGCTCAGGATATTCAAAGTCACCAAGTAAGTTGTTTGCATTTATATTTACCATATGCCCCTTTCTAGGGCATGCACCTATTGTTAAACCCTTTTTGGGGAGAGGGGGGAGATAATGGATACTAGCTGTGAGTAAACATACAAATCTCTGTTGCATCCTCGTAATGATGCTGTCATGTTGTTGTTGAAGCTTGTACATATGCAGTCCTTGTCATGTTTTACAGTTAAGAGTGGTTGCCATGGCAAGCAGTGCTGTTTGGATATGAGTAAAACAGCCTTGCATAAGACAGATACCTTTCTATCTGGGCACTAATGTCTGGAGAAAATATGCATATGACACATGAAAATGTGTAGTATATAATACCTCTATAAGTAGAAAAATTACCACGACACCATCAGAGATTGACAGTCTCTGATGGTGTAGTTGTTATCATGCCTGTTTCTGGGAGATATAGGTTCAAATCTCACTCAGGGCAAATCCAAAATTTTTTTCAGCTAATTATTTGAAATATTTTTTGTCTACAGGACATTTTCCTGTGATACTTTATTACTGTGTAATGCTTCTACTTATTTGACTGTTTCCTTTATTGGTTCAAAGTACAAACATGTTTTGAATCACAACAACACAGTGTTTCTAAGAGATATATTATATAAATTAAATATATATATATTATTCAAATCAAATTAAAATCTACTTCAATTTATTAGTTCTTGGTAAAATGACTAATCCAGTCATGCTTTTAAATCATATTTTAACTGAATATATACTTTGATTTAATGAAATAAATTTTTAGAAAATAGGGAAATAGAATTTGTGTTAATTTTTAATTATAATTTTTTTTAATATATTAAAAAAAAACAGTGAAATACATTTGCAAGACACTTGTTTTCTTATTAACTGCAATAATTGCATTTGTCAGAGATAGGTAATATAACTTTAAATTCTTAGGTTCAACCATAGGCCTTCTCACATTAAGAAAGTCTATTTTTTCTGTATCATGCCCAGGAGAACAATACCCAATATATGTTAACACAGCAAATTGTCTCAAAAGTAATTGATCTCCAGTGGTTTGCCTTACCCCCATCTTACTAGGAGTCAAAAGTTCCTTATTAGATGTTCAAATCAGGGATAAAGCAACCTATAAAAGCTTGTAGAAAGTTGGAATAGATTAGCTTTCTATCACAACTGCCAACAATAAACACATGTAATGAACATACAGAGTTTTATGAACTTTAGAATCTTCTGTTCTTAAAAATTTAGAATCTTCTGTAAGATGAACTATGCAACATAAGGTCACAATATATTTGTACTCCTTTAGTCCAGTAGCCTTAGGATGTGGGTTGTGCTTGATCATGGGTAATACCTGGACACAAGATACTCTCATGTCTAGGTACAATAGCTTATTAAATTGAAATCATTATGCATAGCATTGAATTGTTTTATTATACTTTTGAGTAAAGTATACCAGTACAGTGTGGATTATTGTGTTTTAATATGCATTTGTTGAATAAAAGTATTTAATGATCTGTATCCTATGTATATCCTATATATACATGTATCCATAGTATTGACATGAAATAAAATACTCATATTTCTGAATTATTTTATTGCTCAGTATGCGGGTCATTCAAAAAGTAAAAATACAAGGTCTGTAATTTCCATTCGGAGCATACATGTTGAAACTGATTGTAGTTAGGATGCACACTTGGACATGTGCAATGCAGTGCTTATCAGGTTTCATCTTGGTTTTAATCACTTCACTGAAATATGCCCCTTGAAAATGGCAGAATTGATTAAAAATTCATCCACTTTGGAATTGCATTATTCATTTTCTCAATGCAAAAATAAGCTGATGTTCATTGTGAGTTCGTTCAAGTTTATGGTGAGTATGTAATGAAAAAACAAAATATTGTAAAATGATGTCATATATTTAATGAAGGAATAGAGACAATCAAAGATGAATAAAAATGTGGCAAAAATGAAATATTTATTGAAGTAAGAAGCACTATTATACTGAAGTATTTGAGCACCCTTTTCTAACTACACTAAATTTTGGTTTCTGGCCATGTCAAATGTTCTGCAATGCTCTCTTAACTGTACATTTAAATCTTTATTCTTTGCAAATTTCCCAGAGACATAATAGCACCTACCATAACATAAAGCAGCACCAAATAATTTAAACATAATAACATAGAAGTGCTATACTTGTAAATAGTATAAACTAAAAATTATTTATAATATTGATACATTTTAGAAACAATTTATATCTTGGTGTTTTCCTGGATAACTCTCAACATTAATGGTTTACCCATAAAGATCATAAACTATCCTTCTTGAGGACCTGAATAACATTTTTTTTCTGAAATAGTCCTTGAAAATCAGCAACTCAAGCATCTTAATTCCCCTCATTTAAATGCAGACATGCCCCCCTCCCCTGATTAGAATTTCTTGATATTCCATTGTTGTCAGCACTCGATATACCACCTTTGTAGGAATAAATTGAAGTAACTTATTTGTATATGAGAGAAAGATAAATTATTGAAGGCTCTAACCATTAAGTTAATAGGATGATACTTCACAAAATACAAACTGTAAAATTAAAAAAAAAATGTGTCTTTGGAACTCTAGTGATTGGATTGACTATCACGCTCTCTCATTACAGGGTTTTTCGGGCTTCCTAAAATATTTTGGTGGAGCATGAATATGTCGATAACCAATGTTATGAAAATCATAGTCATCATTTCCAAAATGTTGCTTCATACTCTTTGAAGCAAATATATTATTTTGTGCTAAGAATTTTGAATGTATAGTTACTGGTTTAAGAGTACTGAGAAATTTAAGTTTTTACTTCAAATGAGTAAATTTTTTGGTTAAATAATTAATAATAGGGGTTAATATAATAATTTCCATTTTGTTTTGTGAGTAATTGTTTTCAATACTGCACTTTTTGTTAATTTTTTTTATTTACTTTTATAGGTATTGGTCATCCCTTAGGAACTTGGTGATCTCCCTACTTAGTAGTATGCGTTCCATTATAAGTTTATTGTTCCTGCTTTTCCTTTTCATACTTATTTTTGCTCTCCTAGGGATGCAATTATTTGGTGGAGCGTAAGTAATATTTTCTCTAAATTTGCACATTTTATAATGATGTAATACTTAACCCTTCCTTGTCCCCACCTGAAAAACATTTACATCCAGAGACCCAGATATTTTTACACTATGATCAGCCAAAAAAATTTACTTTAGAATTTTTTTTGCCAAATAACTAATGAAAGGAATTAATGGCATGTTATATATGCCAAATTAATCAGCATTTAATTCTAGATTTTCTGAAAGTGAAATATTTTACAAAAAAAGACAACTAGTTTTATTTTAATAGAAACTTTTATAGTGGCATGTAGTAAAAAAAAAATGCATCTGGAAATGAAAATATTAAAAAAAACTAATAGAAATGATTATAATGCACACGAATAGAAAAGCTATTTATTTCTGAATAAAAATAAATAAATAAATAAATAAATATTTACTGGAAACAAGAAAACTTCTATTTTGTAATTTTTTTTCTCGATACCATACTTTGAGAAAAGTCCAGGCTTTTTGCCAGCTGTGCTGAGTCATATCAACAGTTAACTTTGGAATTTTTTTTAAATAATGAATCAAAAGAAATAGGGCATGTTATATACCAAATTTAACAGAATTTTAAACATATTAATTTTAATGAGACTTTAATTTTAATTACTGCACTGTGAACTTCTACTCTAATTTTTGTTAAGACTTTTTTTATAGTACTATAGTGAAAAAAATAGATCAGAGACTATGCAGTTAAAGCTTAATTTGGAAAACTTGATGAATAAAAATTGTTAAATTATATATTAATTGAAGTAAATTTCTTCCCAAATACTATAATATTTACCTGCTTTTTATTTCTTTTAATGATTCTTTTCAATGTGGTATATATTAAAATATGGCCAGCATTATACAAGTGGTTTGGATTGTTTGCCTTAATGGTATTGTTTGTTATGCTTATGAAATAGAACCACATTTTCTTGGCTGCTTTTTTACTAAACATTATGAATTTTTTATTTCTTTTGGTGTTAAAAGTTTGGTGATCTTGGCTAAGTGCAAAAAGGTTTGTGCATCAAGGGTAAAGACAACGTCTATATCACCAGAGTGGCACAGCCAATACATTGGGGTTAAAATCTTTTAAAAACATTGAGCATAAACTTAAAAACTTATAATGTGAAAAATAAAATTTTGCTAAGGAGAGGGGTAAAAACACTAGTGAAAACTGCCCTCCCAAAGGAGGATTCATTTCCCTGCCAAGGAAGTTCTTTTTGGTTCCTTATCCAAGACCATTCATTTTCAGGAAATGATACAAGATCTAAGATTTTTTTAGTGGATGAAGAAATAATAAAAGAAAAAAATTAACATATAAACTAATGCGATGTTAAATCAAATATCCACAGCAACAAGTTGTAAGCCAGCCATCTGACATAGCATAACTGTGGAAAATTGATAATGATCAACCGAAAGATTGGTAATTTACAGAAATAAAATAAATCTACAGAAATGAAAATGAAGGTTTAAATATAAAAGTATAAATACGAACTAGATGCATGGTGAATTTATTCAAAGTATGAAAACAGCACTTGCTGTAAACAATCCACTTTGTAGCCACTTGACTGCCACATGTGCTAGCAATTAACTGGGCCACCATACCTGACTCTACTGTCTCCTGTGACACTGCTGGCAGTTTCACAATAGCAAGCTGACCTTGCTCTGGCTTACAGTTTCGATTTGAAGAGCAGGAAAGGTTTAAAGCAGAAAAAGAGTGTGAAACGTGGGAAAAAACAGAGTTATGTACTTCGCAATTATTTCTAAAATCTTCCATTTTTGAAAATAGCAGTTTTTTCTTAATTTTCAGAAGTTTTTTGATACTTTAAGGAAAAAATTGTCGATAATAGTTCAAATGAAACTAGTGAGTTTAGATCAAGTTTTTGTTTCAGCATAGAGTAAAATTAACAAACAAATCTGCAATACCATATAGCACTTCTAAAAAATGACAATCAGATGGCTTTATCAAATTATTTATATTGTAGTTTAATAAAATATACATCAAGTGAAAGAAGAAATATTATTTTTCAAGTTTGAATTATGTAGTATTATAATATGTGTAAAAAAATTTTAAAATGGCAATTCCTGTTTTTCAAAATTGAATTTTTTTGTTGTACTAAAAATTAACATAGAACGTCTTGTGCCTCTCATTTTGGATTGTTTCAATGTCTATGTTCGTCAGGGACCTTGGAAGGGTTAAATATAGCAGCTGAATGCTAGACAGTGCTCTTTCCTTGTTCAATAAATGTAGGTTGTGTCAAGAACAGAATAAACAGCTTATTGATCCTAGAAGCAGCAGCTGATGTAGTTGTAAAGTGCAACCATTTGTTTATTGACAACTATGCTAGGCCTTATATTTTCTTCCAGAAAGAACTTTCTGTGATTTTCAAAAAGAAAGAATCATTCTTTGACAATAATAGTACAATGCAAATAGTACCATTATTGTATTGTAGAGTGAAGTTAGAAAAAAGTCCAAACATTAATCAAACAGTAGTTTGAAGTAAATATAATATACAAATTAAAAGGCTGTGTTTTTTCTATTAAATATGTGTGCTGTTTTAAAGTATGCTGCTACTTCTAGGGCTAACAAAAAACGTTTTGCAAAAGTCCTTTAAGTTATCATCCTTTTACACAATAGTCATATTCTGTGAAATTTAAAGAATATATTGAATATTAATGCCAAACTTTAACAGAAAGAATTTTAATTTTGTTTCTTATATTCCTGTAGGTCTTTTGAAATCACAATGAACTCAGCTTTTGGTGATCTTTTGATTTGACTAGGAAGTATCTTGTTACTCATGAAATGATGAGCTGAAAAAAATTTGGTTTTGCCATGAACAGGATTTGAACCCACGTCTCCAGGAAACATGCCTGTTATGCTACCACTACACCACCAATGGCTAACCTTTTCTCAGCTTATGTGACCTTATAATTCACATTACTACTGATTTATTGATTTAACGCCCTGAGCGTGAGTGACAAATATTAATTCCATCGCTAATGAGGCAACAGAGTTGTCTACTTCCTGGATAGATGACGTCACTAGTGTGAATCAAATAAATAAAATCCGGAAGGTTTATAAGGTCACATAAGCTGAGAAAAGGTTAGCCATTGGTGGTGTAGTGGTAGCATAACAGGCAGTTTCCTGGAGACGTGGGTTCGAATCCCACTCATGGCAAAACCAAATTTTTTTCAGCTCATCATTTCATGAGTTCCATGTCTACAGGACTTATCCTATGATTATTTACTACTGAAGTATCTTGTTATTCAACTTTACTTTTTTTTGGTCAATCTTAAAATTACTTTATCCCTTGTTCAAGAAAATAGTTTTGTATTTGTGATCCTATTTTATATTAAAAAAAATGCTTCTTTCCAACTGGCAAAGACAGATCTTAAAATGTTTCAATAGATGAAAACTGGAAGCAAAACTATAACAGAGCTTCTAACATAAAGTATAACATCTAAATTACATTTTTAAAGTAAAGGGAAAGAGGAGACATTTTCAATATTTTATTTAATGCAGTGTTATTGATCTTTGTCTAATGTAAGCATGTGGAACTTCTGACCTCGAAGATGACAAATCTCTGTTGTGCAGCTCTCTGTACTCTCTGCTAAAGCATTCTGGATGGTTCTTATACAAATAAGGAAAATGATAGCTGTACAGAATAACTTACAACATGTTAGCAATTATTTTTATCTATTGCAAAACATTGTTCTTGCATTTTTGCCAGACACATTCACTTGTCAATGTTAAATAATAGCAGATTAAAGAGTTTATGGATTCTTAGTACTAGTCATATGTGTTATATTGTTTTACCTTTGAGACACATTTTTGTGCACAGTCTTTTTTACACATAGTCTTTTTTACAATGCACACCATACATTTTCTACTTGACTGTTACACTTTGAAGGATTTTTCTTTTCAAATTTTTTTCTGGAAAAATGTCTACAAGTTAGATGCAATAAGACAAAAATATTTTATAACCTCAGAGTGCCATAGCCAAGACTTTTTGAGGTGGGGAAAAGTAAACATTTTTAATAATTCAGTGTGAATTGATAATTTTTTTATAGTAAAATTTTGCTGGGTGTGTATATGTGCATTAAAACAATGAAATTGCCTCATCCTCTCCCATTCCTTCAGGGGAATAATAATTATTATTAATACTGAGGTTTATAATAATTATTATTATTAATACTATGATTATTATTACTATTAATACTGAGGATCCTACAAATACTATTTACTTTTTAATATTGGCATATTATTTAGTACCCTAATGATTTTTAGATATTTTGTTTCTTTTAAAAGTGAAAAAAAAATTTTAAAATATGTGGTCCATGAACAATTTATGGAATGCATCCCACCCAACTAAGTTTGACCTCCTAATCTAGTTAGGAAACTTTTTATGCTAAATCAGAAAACCTTTTATATTATCTAAATAATAACCCACAGAGAGCTTATGTTACTAGAAAAAGACTAACAGTATCTATTGCTTAATTTGTGTTCGTCATATTTATAATAAGGTTCTCAAACATATGGGACAACACTATAAAAGAAAACCCTATAAATGATTCTTTTGTAATATGGTAACTAAAATTTTCATAATGGATAGGAAAACATTATGTAATGCTCCAAAGATTATTAACTTTCTCAAGTTGGACCTTTTGTCTGATCCAAAATAGATTCAAACTCGGGATAGCTTATTAGGCACCAGGCAATATTAACTTGCCAAATAAAGTTGAAATTGGGTTCGTTATGTATATTGTGTTACTTATCAAACAAGAATTTAAAAAAGATTGTCAAGTTTAATTAAAGTTAAATCTAAATCACTAATAGTTACTCAAGATGAAAAAAATAGCAAAGAGTATTTCCAAAATAATTCAAAGACTCACCAATTCAGTTGATGAATACAAAAAGTTTGAGTAACTAACAGAAAAACTCCATCTCTAAATACGATTCAAAAAAATATTACTAATGTCTTCCTCCTTCATCACCTTCCTACTAACTCCATACTGACTCCTACTCTCTACTTTCTGGCACTACTCTAAATTCAACTCTGTGACCTAACGTCACTTAGATACATGTGGCATATAAGCTGGCACTTGTCTATTGCATGTTGGGTAAAACATTTGCATAATATGATGAATGTGCGCTAGCTGTGATGCAAGGGGACGTGTCTTTAACGTGCATTAGTGGCTGACAAAAGGTCAGATTTGTGCTTCTCCTTCTATGGCTCGAAAGAAAGAATTGTGATTAGCCCAACTGAAATAATCCCTAAAATGATAAATATAATGTAAATAAAGTAAAACTGGTTAAGGAAAAGTAAAAGTGAATGGGTGGACCATTACAATTACTGTTAGTTAACATTAGAGTTAGTTTTTGTTTTTTCAACCAAATTCAAGATAAAACACTATTTTATTGAATAGGGGAAATAATTTGTGGTTACCCTTTTGAGTTAAAATATGCTCACTCACACTAGTATGACATCTGAAGAGTACTTTGGCATTTGCTATTAATGGGTAAACTTGCATAGTTTTGTTCCAAGCCAGAATAGTGAAAACTGAGTTAATACTGTAATTTTTTGGAGGGAAATTATGAATGCATCCTTCAGACCTCTGTAGTGAATGATACCTGAAGCATTTTGAGATTGAGATCCTTAACTTATATTAATGTCATTACCATACCCTAATATAATGATGTAAAATAATATTGTTTTAAATAATAATAATAATGCAAAATATATTGTTATTTACTCTGTTCATATTCAAGTGTTTGACTTTACTCTAAGATTATTTTTGTTATGCAGCTTTATACAATAAAGATACATTATAAGATGCAAAATTTCTGTAATGTATAGGTGTATTAGTTTTGGTCACTTTTTCCAGCTTCAATTTTCCTGAAGAAACTCCACCAGCAAACTTCAATACCTTTCCAATTGCCTTGCTCACTGTATTCCAGGTAAACATCTAATTATATTGATATAGGTTATTTAAAAGTTTTTGAGAAAAATATTATTGTTGATATATTTTGTTAGTTTAATTATCTCACTCTGCAACATACCAGAACACTTCCATGTTATGCCAATAGGAAAATTAATTTTAACTTTATAACACCTAAAGCAAGATTTAAAAAAAAAACCAAGATTGAAAATCATCCACACCTATAACTTGGATTTGTCTCATTCATTTTTATTATACATTGCATTCATTTAGTATTTGAAACATTATGAAAGTTGGAACATTTACCAACAGCATTGTTAAACACACAAAAAATTGTTTTAAGAGTTAGTTTATATATAAATCGGAGCACAGTGTATGTATCCACTGGTGCACATTGACTGTCATTTTCATTTCAGAAATGAATTCCTTTGAGGTATTTCTTTAATGATTTGAACAAATACAAGTCATAAGGCGAAGGTTTGGGCTTTACAAGGAATGGTTTAAACATTCCCAGGAACACTCCTGTAGTGGTTCTGCTTGGAATGTCTCAACCATCTTATACAGAGCCCAGACCCTACACCTTGCAACTTATACTTGTTCAGACTAGTGAAGAAGCAAATTGAACAGCTGGTATATCATTCAAATAAATGTCTCACTCACCCTGGTGATTAGGTGGAGAAATAAATGATTTGTCCAATACACTTTGCTGTTGTTGATGAATATGTTGGCATAACAGCATGAGTATAACATAACATCAGATGTTACTATTAGACAGTTCTCATATTTTAAATCTCTAACTTATCTTTGGTCTCAATTTTCTGTTAAAGTGCAAGAGATGAAAGATTTCAATTTGACTTTCCATTGATGTTGACATAGAACTCATTGACCATTACCATTTTTAATGTAAATTTGTTAAGGAATTGTGTTTTTTTCAAAATGAGGGGTAACTGTGTGTCAGTAAGCATATTTTATGTAGTTTTTTTTTTCAGTTACAAATTAGCTAGAAAAATTCTACAGAATGTAATTTAAATGTTAGCACACAAGAAGGATTGATCTGAATTATTTCATGTGTAAGGACATTTTTATGTATGCAATGAGCTAAATGGCCAGATCATAAGATCTGAAAGGTTCAAAGTTGGATAAGGAAAGGTGAGCAGCACTTTTTTGCACATAGTGAGCTAAATGGCCAGGTCATGAGGACTTGGAGAAGGTTAGGGGAGGAGATCCACTGGACAGCTGTTGGAACACCACAGACAGATGGTGATCTCCTGTCAAGGCCAGCCAGCGTGTTCTTTAACATACACAGAGTATGGCTCTCCTGCACATGGGACCACAGCTTAATGTCTCATCCAACAGACAGCAGCCTTTCCAAGCCCACTGATGTCCCCTAATGACTGAGGGCAGGGTGAGGAGTTTGTGGAATTCTCAACACTGGCCCAGGTGGGACCCGAACCTAGGAACTGCAGTTAATGAGCCTGGCACACTACCGACTGAGCCATCCCAATAAGAAAGGGAATTCATTGACACCTTTTAGGAGACAGAAACCACCCATCAAGGTTATCCACTGTGTTCTGTAAATGCAAGGCCATGATTTAATATCCATCCAACAGATGACAGGTTTTATGAGGCCATCAGTGTTAACTTTCTCACCAAGAGCAGAGCAACCATTATGAGCCTGGAACTTCGCCACTCTTTTTGAAATTTAGGGAATTTTAAATGTAGCTTTCCATTTGAATAACAGGGAAGTGTAACACTTTTTCCAATATAATATATGTATGTGTTTGTAAATATATGTATATACACCTAGAAACCTCCTGAAATGGCTGCACAAGTAGAAAAAATGCAAAAAGAGAAAAATATTCTGCATATATACATTACAATGTAAGGTAATTCTTAATTTTATTGTAATTAAAAAATAATTGGAAAACGTTTATTATAAAAAAAAATAATGAGTACAGTAAATATAACATTAAAACATCTGAAGCAAAGTTAAAGAGTCTGAGTTAGCACTAGAATAATATAAATTAAAAATATCTTGACTAGAAAAGAAAATCTGTAATAAAAAGAAAAGTAAATAAAGTATTGGAATAATCATGAGCCATTTAATGACACAGTATCTGTGTCTGGAGGAGATGTTCAATTTCTTCCTTTCCTGGGAAGAACTAGGTGATATTATTAATGTTAGAAGTTCATCCTGAAGTTCATCATTGCCATCAGTGGACAGAGCACTGATACCTTCTTCTGGTAATGATTTTGAAGCAAATATGGAGGAAAAGGATATTAATAGAGTTGTAGATGATATAGAAAACTGCAGATGAATCAAATAAATGCAAAAGAAAAAGGAACTGCAACTGAATTAAAATGCAGTGCAGAAAACAAATTATTGCAGATGAATCGAATAAAATTCTTATGCACAAATTTGGTCACAAGGAAAGTTACAGTGTAGTATCTAGTTCAACAACTGGAGTAAGAGACTTGATTAAGAGGAATGTTGACAATGAAGTAGGTGATTGTGGTCCACCAGGGAAAAATGATAATTAATGCTTGCATCAGCCTTCTTTTATTCAGTGCAGACCCTTAAATTTCATGCATTACATTTGCATTTGGCATTTCTGCCTTTTTAGCAAGGAAATTTTTTTCTTCACAATTGCATATCTATGAGAATTTTTATGTGTCTCTGAGAGGTGGGATGCTTTTTCCAAAAGTATATTGTTGTGGGCCGCTGGTAGGGAGGAACAACGCAGGTTTTTTTAATTCGTCACATGATATCAGATTTTCTTTGAACTGCACCGAATGTGGTGTTAGGCCAGATGACAAACGTTTTACCCACTCTATAGTAGAGGATGATCAGTTAGTACCTTGATTGCCTTCACTCTTATTTTGGTGAAATGATAGGTTCGCTGGTTGTTGCACTCGTACTGACGTATGCCTCAGACTTGCTGCATCAAGTGATGTACAGAAATGTGTCCAACAATTCTCGCACGAGAGTTTTATAGGGATGATAGTTTATTCACACTTATATACAGTCATGTGCTGGAGATGCTCTCTACTCCATAGGCCTTTGTAGCTTTGCTGCTGCAAACAGTTATGCAATGAGGTGGAGAACCGCACTTTGCAGATTCTCACTTTACTGACCTCAAACTCTGCGAAAGGATATCCAACCTTTGCCTAAATGTGGTTCACACAGAACTCACTTCAGTTCCACAGAACTGTATTTGATTCACCAAGAATCTTGACTCTCACCTAGAATTGAACTCTCTCCTTAAGGGTTTTTGTTTTAGTAAGAGAGGCATCCCTTGACGTGTGTTCAAATGTTCTTCCCATTTGACAGCGACGCTCAAGGTTGTTCTTTCCTTATTGCCCTGCTCATCTCCAGTGCTGACACTACGCCCCAAACTAGTTGTAAAAGGGCTTTTGTGACTCGTCATCCCATGCAGACTCAGACACCGAAAACAACATCACGAGTCACATCCCCACAATAGCACTTCAAAAAACACACTTAAGACATATTTACAACAACAAAAATGTGATAAAAAGGCAGCAATAAATAAAAATAAATAAATAAATTAGAGGGACATGATATATATCTTCAAGAAAACATAAATGGTGAGTGCTTAAAAAAACTGAGTGTATATTATAATTTTATGTAGTATATGAATAACCATTTTTTTTTATGAAAAAATGTGATTACTGCTAGAGCAGTTGTGACACCAGGAATGCTTCTGGGAGACCCCACTCAGGACAGTCAGTTTTTTTCAGTTAATTATTGTGCAAATAAATTGTAATTACACAGCATTCTGATTAAAATAATTTAATGCATGGTTATGCTGTTTTAACAGGATGTGATTAAAAGCTACAATCTCATGATACACTGAGGCTATAGCATATAGCGCAGTAGTATATATTGCATTAAATTATTTTAATTATTGTGCTCCTTGTTTACAGGACATTTTCCTGTGATACTTTATTACTGAGTGTGATAATTTGTGTTAAATGTAAAAATAAACTGAGTTTACAAATTGGAAACAGTTCCCACTTCACAATAAATCCTTTACAGGTTCTAAATTTTATTAGAAAAGATTAAATAAATGTATATTTGCAGAATACACAAAAATTTTACTGTATAGGATCTTGAATTCCACATTCAATATGAGCCACATAGAGTAATTCTTTAGATTCAATGCATTTGTAACATGGTAGAAAGCGAACTGCAATAACATGACTGCTGCAGTTTCTCATGGCTGGCATGTGCACGCTTGCATGTTTTGTAGCATCAAGTGCACACCTCAATACATTTCATCCAGTCCATTTCCAAATGTGTGTGATGAAAATGGATCGGACTGTATCTAATGCTATGTTAAACGTGACATCACAAGCAAGTGGGGATTTCTTGTTGATACACAGTTGTGTCTGTGCAGTTTCACCATCACTTTAATTATTGACATATTTCATTGAAATTGTTGTGCCTGTGATTTTTTTTATGTTAAACTTTCTTCCAATTTAGTTATGGTATTCAAAGAACTGTAGTTAAAATGTGAATTGCCCACATCTAAAATGTAAAGCCTTTTTAAGTGATAGTGCAGTAAAGAAATCATATGAAGTCATAACTTTGGCTGAAAAGATAGTCATTTTAAACAAAAAGTACATGACACTGTGGATACAGCATCTCTTACTCAGGAATATCAAGTTAACAAGTTTACCATATGCAGCATTTGTGCATGTAACAAATTTGTGCTGACATACAAGGTTTAAGATATCAATACATGAATAAAGTGCATAGTAAAACACAGTTACATTCTTATCTTTACTGTTTTGCTGCAGAATTTTATTGTAACAGTATCCGAATTTTGCTTTTATATATTCTATTTTTTATTTGTTTATTCCACACTTGTACAGGTATTGATTCTCAGGCTGTTGTTCCAAAAATAAAAAAAATATATCTACTTATATTTCCAGCACATTCTATAATCATGTGCCCCCATTTTTATTTATTTATTTTTGGTTTCCTGTATTTTCTTTTTCTTTTAATCCATTAAATATTTACATAAACAGCTATTAATTGACAGGCTGAATTGTCTCAATTCTCTAGGTAGAATTCTTCGGATGTTGCTGCGCTTAATTCTTTCTTATGCATAATACCAAGAGAAGAGTGGGGAGACACCTTTGTTTTTCGAACTGCCCCCACTTTTCTATTTGGACAACTTGCTAACCCTTAAAGGAAGAATGAGACATAAGATATAGGTGCACTTAAAGACACAGTTTTGTAGGAACAAGTTTCTAATATGTATAAATTCAGAAATCGTAGTAACAGATATTGAAATGCATGGAGGATCATCCATAAGAAATTAATTCTGTTTAGAATTTGTTAATATATTGGAATTGGATGTGCACATTTTTTGATGCCTTGTTGAACATAACAAAGTTTATTTTTCCAATTGCTCTGTTATACTCCATAATTTACCCTGAATATTGCATATATTCTTAATATTTTAAGGTGTTATGAAATTCTGAAAAAATAAATTAAATTACCTTCCTGGATCCCATTCTGAGATTTGGGAGGAAGGTGGTGAGAACTCAACAGAAAGAACATATCCATGTATGACGGTTTGCTGTTACGATAGGGAATGCATATGTACTTAATCTTAATGACACCCATTGGAGTTAGCCTCTTGGTATTGTGGATTAAGTCATTGCTGTTCAGCAGTGCTTGCTGACTTCCATTGAAGTTCTCAGTTCTATCCCAGCTGTGGGATGCCTCATCTCAACATGATGTATTCTCCTCTCTGAGCAGAGCTGCTTAAGTGTGATTTGGCTGATAAGCAGTGATGTTTGGAGATTTGGAAGGATTTCTCTCATATACAGCCAGAAATTAATGAGTTTAATTCAGATGCTGGTTCCCTGCTGTGCCTAGATGACAGCATGAATAAAGGTGATAAATAGAAAGACCAAAATGACCGATAGATGGCAGCAGAGAAAGTAGCTTACCTTTAAGATAAAAGAGGTTGGTAGTCAGTGCATGTGATCCAAATAGAGTACAGTAACCTGTGGTGATGCTGTACCCCGAGATTTAATGGCTCGTAGAGGCCCTGTATAAAATATGTAGTTAGATGTTGAAGATTTCAAAAGATAAATATTATAGATGTAGAATTTTGAAGGAATTTAAGGATAATTTGAGTTTGTAGAGAAATATGTAGGATTTATAAGGATTTATGGAGATTTACAGAGTATATGTGAGGAAGTAAAAGAAGTCGAAGAGGCAAGTTTGTCACACATACTTTATCATTCCTAGATCCCTTTGCTTTATAGTCAAACATACTAATCATTCCAGTAGAATAAGTATTAAATTTTTATTCTGAAAATTTAATAAATCATTTAAAAGTTAAATTCTCTCATCTATTGAATCATTTCTCAATATTCTTCATTATTATTGTTCATTGGCTGTGAGTTTCTGGAAAAAATTACAATCTCCAAATCTGTTGGCTCCTGAACCTCAAAAGCACCATAATCACTCTTAAACCAGGTTTCAACATTATCATTAAAGTCTTTGGGGTAACACTGCATTGCTATTTTTGGCATAACATAACAGATCTACTCCATGTGCTTGGTCTTAATATTCACTGCATCTTTTAGATATCATTGATGTTCATTGTGTTTTCTGACAGCACTTAACTGAAGAAATATAGAAATATTTAAAAGGTGTTACTACAGACCCATAGATATTTGAATCAGATGTGATGATTTGGGTTGGGTTGTTTTACCTCTGAGCGGCACTTTTTTGCACACCATGGGCTAAATGGCCAGGTCACATGGACCCCGAAGGCTCAGAGAAGGTTGGGGGAGGGGACCGACTGGAACAGCTGTTGGGAGACAGATGGTAGCCTCCCATCAAGGCCATCCAGCGTGTTCTTTAACATGCACAAGGTATGGCTCTCCCGCACACGGGGCCACGGCTTAACGTCCCATCCGACGGACAGTGGCCTTTCCTAGCCCATCGGTGTCCCCTACTGACCGTGGGCAGGGCGGGGAATTTTTGCGGAGATAAATCTCAGCGCTGACCCAGCTGGGACTCGAACCTGGGAACTACAGATCAGATGTGATGATCAATGGGAAGTTGGGCAACAGGGATTATTAAGGGAAAAGTGCATTTTAAATAATTTAACATCTGTCTTTAATTATACATATACAGTTATTCTACAGAAACACAACTGTTTAATAATATTAATATCAAATTGCATTTAATAAATAGCAATACTGTATGCATGCTTAAAATTTATAAGAACCATGTAATGATCTTAAGATCTACAAATTAAAAAATACCATTGCACACAGATCATGTATATACCACAAATATGCTAAGGGATAGAGCTATCCAATAAACCTAATTAATGGAAGTATCATCCATGTAGAAGTTGCCATTGTATGCTGCTAATGATTGATGAACTGTGTTGGGTTAGCACTTTTTTTGCACACAATGGACTAAATTGCCAGGTCACAAAAACCCTAAGGGCTCAGAGAAGGTTGGGGGAGAGGACCCACTGGACTGCTATTAGGAGACAGATGGTAGCTTCCCATCAAGGTCATCCAGTGTGTTCTTTACAGTGCACAGGATATGGCTCTCCTGCACATGGGACCACTACTTAATATCCCATCTGATAGACAGTGGCCTTTCCAAGCCCATCAGTGTTCTCTACTGACCGAGGACAGGGAGTTTTGCAGAGATAAATCTCAGTGCCAGCCCAGCTGGGACTTGAACCTGGGAACTGAAAATATGAGCCTAGCATGCTACTGACTGTGCCACCCATGGCCCCCCACTGATGAACTGTGTAATTTGGGCTTAGGTTAAACTCTGATATTGGCTGGACACTTAATTGGTCTTATTTTACTCTGCGGAAGTTTGCCTGTATCAAACTTTAATTACCTGCAACATATGTGTTTATCCTAAAGATATATGATGTATCTATTGGCAGTGTTCAACTAGATTAAACTAACACTTCAGAGAGACCCCTCCCCCCAGAAAAAAACAACAATATACAGTATTAATATCTCATATAGTTACAGCCCCTCCAATTATATTATAAAATTCCAGTTTCATTATTCTGAAAACTTATATTTAAAGCAAAATCTGTAATAACAATATAATGTCATTACCCTCTGCATGGATTGCTATTTAAAGATTGCCTTATTAGTTTGCATAAAGGGGGGCAACATACTTGATATCATGAGCTGGGGGAGGGGACTTTGCTTATTATGAGACCACCAACTACAATTCTCTTGTTACATAATGAAGTAGTTATATTCTGTAAAATGCTTTGCCTTTACAGCCCCATCTTTTAAATGACACTCAGTTTTAATTAGTATGTTTTAAGTTGCACATGTAAGTATATTAAAGTTGTAATGTGTGAAACTAAATTTCTACTTATTGTGGAATGTGATCATAGTAGCATTTACAAATAATGGCATCATCACCACAATAACTTACCTGTAACTGTACTGCAGATATCTAATAATCATTGTCAACAAGTCACCCACTTACTGCTTATCCATCAATTCAGCTGCCCAATTATTGCTGTATATCATAATATCAAAACTGCTGTAGTATGTTCTGCTTATAACAACATGGGCTATTGTAACAACAAAGGGAACATACTGTATACTGTTACCCCAACTTTCTACTTGTCCACCACTATAGTTTGTATGTCATCTGCTGTAGTTCATGATATCAAGGCCACCAAATGTAAAAGTAGCATTACTTTAAACAAAATGTACAATTGGTATCATATCCATAATTGCCACAGTTGTTTAACTGCATATAACTTGTAACATAACAAATATTCTGTGCAAATAATGAACCAAATATGCTGAGGAATTTATTTCTTAGGGAAAACAGTGGTGCTGTGAAGAGTTATAAATCCAGGAAGCTAGGCTTGGAAACAATCTGGAATCTTCAAAAAATTCGATGAAAATCCTAGATATTTAAAGCTCTACTGTGCAATTAATTAAATTATACAATTATTATGCAAAATTAATAATTTTAATATGATAATAAAGATTTAAGTATTAGATAGTTATTTGTAGTTTTGGTTTCTAGCATTTTTCAAAAAAAAAAAACTATTGTTTTCACTTTGCCATTTATTGATCTGTAGATATTTAACTTTTTTTTGTTTTAAGAGATGTGGAAAATTCATTTTGGCTTTAATAAATAGTAATGAAATACTAGGATTCTCATTTTCCAAATCTTCCAGTAGTTTTAATTTCAACCATTGAGAGCTCTAAATTTGGAAAGTGAAAAACATTAAATGAATATTGCAAATGATCTATTAATGACGGAGATTAAATTTTACTGGTTGAATGTGATGGTCAAGGGTTTTTACATTGATAGAAGCAATTTGCCCCCTTACCCCAAGTGGGTGAAAAAACATAGCTTTTTTTGTTGTTGTAAAACATAAGTAAAAAAAAATTGGGGGGGGGGGAGCGGGGAGGGAGGGAGATTGGATTAGCTACTAAATATTATTATTTGCATTTTCTGAATCATCCATTAGTTCAAATATCCAGGGTTGGAACATGCTAAAGTTATAAAATGGTTAACATCATTCTCTTTGAAAACAAACATTACATATGTGACAGATGAGATATGTTGTTCTAGTTTCTTTGCATTCTTTGTTTTGCAGATTAACAGAAACACTTCCAATTATGGATTTCTTCTTTCTAAACTAGGGCAGTATTTATTCAAGATTGCTATCTGTGTGATAGCCTATGTAAAAACAATGCATCATAGTAATATACTGCATCATAAAAGTTTATTTCAGTATTAAACTCAAGTTCTAACAAGAGAAGTAGATAGTACTTGCATGCAGTGCTGGAGACAAAACCATGGTTTATCTAATTTTCTTCAGGAAGAGAATTTCACACTTGAACTTATAATATTTTATAAGAAGATAAATTGAAATTAAAATACTTGAATTTATATCAACAAAAGGATATTTAGTTATGAAAATTCTGAACATTTTTTTAAAAATAAAATTCCAGATACTCACAGGTGAAGACTGGAATGAAGTTATGTACAAAGGGATAGAATCACAAGGCGGTATCAGTAAAGGTGGTATGGTTTACAGTTTGTACTTCATAATCTTGGTGCTGTTTGGTAATTGTATCCTTTTTTTGATATTGCATAAAAATGACAAGTACATAAACCATTAGAAATTAAAACTATACCAAGTGTCATGAGTTATGCAATAAGTTTTTAAAATTTAATATTTTTCCATTTAGTTGCTAAAATATTATATGTAATCCATTTTTGTTCAAATTTTCTGTGACCTATGGTAAGTTAAACTGTTTTTTGTGTAAAAGGATTTGATTTCTGTATTTTACTTTTTTCAGCACACAGAGAGAAATAAATACATGCTGATTATAATGATTGCTTCCAAAAGTTAACCTTCAATAAAATATTCACAAAAATCTATCCTTTAAAAAAATTTCTCTGAATATTTGTGTTTGATGGACCACAAGAATTTATCTCAAAGCTATGGTTTAAACTATAATTAAATCTTAAGCCCTTTACTTCTCACTTTTTTTTATTTAGAATGAATAATAAAGGGCTGTACCAATCTTCTTCACATCTTTGGAGAGTTATTATTTTTTTTTCTGAGAGAAAGAGAGCTTATAATTATAAGCATGTCATTTGAGTGAGAATCTGCAAACATCATAGCAATGCTTTTAAGCAATGCTTATAACAGCAAACTTTTATTTTTCTACTGCCAAGCAACTTCTATGATTATAGTAGTGCATCATTTCACATTGCTAAGTATATGGATCCTATTGTAGTACTCTACCTTTTACTCTTAATCTGAACATTTTATTCATTTTACTGATGTTATCCAAATCAAATTCCACTTAAGAGCACCATTATTAGGTTGCTTAGTTGCATCTCATCATCCTGCTATTCCATTTTATTCATACTTTTCCCATTTTTTTTTTAACTATCCTCCAAGTAGTCTGCTGAAATTTTTCGTAGTAATACCTAGTATTTGCAGTTCAAGCATCTATATAAAAATAAGCTGTTTGCTTAAGTGCTACTAGTCCTTATCAAAGACAAACTCAACTGAAAGCTGTAAATTAATTATATTTTTGTCCATTATTTATACACTAGGGACTATGGTCTAGGACACCAACCCCATTAAGGTGGCTATGCTTTCCCCCATTGTTGGCTCACTTCTTCCAGAGAAGTGGCTTATCAAACAAAGTTGTATGAAAATTTCCTTTTTTTAGAAATAAGTTCATGCTCAATTTTTCGAGCTCTCACCTACCCAAGCCTGAAAGATTTTGACAGTTGTTGAGCCTAAGCTCTCTTAGCCCAATTTTTGGAAAACTTTTATGATTCCTCATAAGACATCTATACAGGAATGGTTGCTGCTAATAATTTATTTTGTTCTTATATTATTATTATCATTTTATGACAGAATTAAAATATGAATATTATTTGGAATGAAAGATATTAGAAATATTAGTAGAAACTGAAAGTTCATAGGAAGTATGATTATAAATGTAAAGAGTCACTCATTTATTGAAGATAGAATACAGAAAAAATCATGAAAAGCCATATGGCGCTTATTTTTAATTACTAAAGATTAATCAAAATGTTTGCAATTATATTCAAAAGCAGTTTTATATTTTTACATATTTTTTTCATTACTACAATAAATATGAGCCTGGGCCCATTCCTGAAAATATATCACAGAATACTTTAGGATATATATATATATAAAATTATAATTGACTCTTTTGATTGATGCACTTAAGTTCAAAAGTCATCGGTACCGTGCTTTAAAATTTTGAATGTTACACAAAACATCAGAAGTTAATCTTTTATCCATCAAAGTATAGAACACTGTTATAATTAACTCTATTAAGCTATTATTTTGTTCATCAGAAGAAATAGAATTTACAATTTAACACAAAATGATATCTTTAAAAATGCAGCTATTCTAGGAAATATTCTACAGCACACTATTATTAATTCACTCGATTAAAGTCGTTAGAAAGTAATGTATGAAGTGTTTACTGCAACAGTAAAATGAAGTTGCCATTCAACAAAAACTAATTTTCTGATAACCTTGTAAAATAAATTTTGACTTATAGTTTCCTTTGATGATCTGGCAACCTGACTGCATTACACAGTTACGGAATAAGCCTATTTTTGTAAATATTTTTCATTATTTATGCTTAGATCATTTTATGAGATAGACTAAATATGATTATGAGATTCTGGTAGTGTATAATTATTAGCAAATAATGTCTAAAGATTTTGGCTTGAAAGAAGCTGAATATAATACCTTCTGTAAACCTTAAATATGCTCTTCCACATTAGAAGTCTGTCAAAACTTGAACCGGATAAAGTCCGGAAGATGGGTGGAACTGCATGTCCCACTTGTTATTGATCCTGGAGCACAATGGGCAGGCAGTTGCCGACACTCTGGGGGAGTCATTCTCCTCCATCTCTTCTTTGTCTTCTTACTCGCCCGAGTTTCTGGCATAAAAAGTAGGGCCGAATGCTCTCTGCTATCTTTTCACTCAAATGGCCTGGAGCCTTACAACAGGCCATTCACAGTGGAGGAGCTTTACCTTGCTCTGCACACTTGTGCATCTGCTATCGGGCTGGACAATGTCCATTATGCCATGCTCCAACATCTCTCCCATTGAGTAAGGATCGGCTGCTCCATCTTTTCAGTCGCATTTTTCTCCAGGAGCAGTTTCTGGACTCCTGGTGGGAGACCATTGTCTTGGCCTTCCCAAAGCCAGGAAAGGATTCCAAGATCCCTTCAAATTATTGTCCCATTGCGTTGATGAGCTATGTGTGCAAGGTGTTGGAAAGAATGATAAATACCAGACTCATCTGATATTTAGAACACCACAACCTTCTTTCCAACACCCAGTGTGGCTTTCACAGGCAACAGTCAACTCTTGACCATCTGACATGCCTCGAATTGGCTATCAGAACTTCATTTTTACATAGAGAGCACCTGGTGTCAATTTACTTTGACATCGAAAAAGCATGCAACACAGCTTGGAGATTCAGCATTCTTCAAGTGCACATGGGCATTGAACATCGTCAAGGTCCTCTCCTCTATCTCTCTCTCCTGGGGAGCAAACCGATATTCTTTGCTCCGCCTGTACCGTGCACTTGTCCAGTTGAACTGGACTATGGATCCCATGTGTATGACTCTGCCCGTAATTGACTGGACCCCCTCCATGTTTGCACGGGAGCCTTCTGCACCTCACCGGTCTGGAGTCTTTACGTTGAGACCAACAAATCATCTTTATTTCTTCGTTATCAGCAGTTGTCCCTACAATATGCATCTAAATTGCGATTCCTGTCTGGCCATCCCACTTGGGAATGTGTTTTTAGTCCAAAGTGGGAAATGCTTTTCATTAATTGGCTGATTGCCATTCGTCCTTTTGGTTTGCGAGTCCAAGGCTACCTCAGAGACATCAACACCAAGTCTTGATAGCATCGCACAGTCGACAGTCGAGTCACTCCCACTGTGGCTTGCTGATTCCCCTTCCTGTGATTTTTCCCTGTGCAGGACGGGGAAAGCCTTTACACCCGACTGTATGTATTGGCAACTGTTTGCCAGCCATCATGCTGAGTACCCAGACTTCTTGCCTGTCTTCACAGATGGCTTGAAGTCCGGCACATCAGTGAAATCGGCCATGGTCTGCTGTGATGTAATAATTGCAGACCAGATCCCACTATAGTGTTCCATCTTCACTGCAGAGTTGCACGCTATCAGTCTTGCCTTAGACCATGTGGCGGTTAAGCATCATCATTGGTATGTGCTTTACACCGACTCACTTAGTTTGCTACAGGCTTTGATATCAGTGAGACATCGGCCTCACCCAGTTCTTTCTAAGATCTGCCAGCAGCTACATCGTCTGGCAGCCAAAACCACCATCCATTTATGTTGGGTGCCCCTGATATGTTGGTTTTATCAGGGGCCATGACTTGGCAGATGCTGCTGCCAAGTCGGCCACTCCCCTGTCCAGCTCTCTGTTGTTGGTTCCATATCTGGATTTCCTGCAGCATTTTGCCATTGAGCTTCTAGCTCAGTGGCAGAGATCTTGGTCAGAACAGCTTATCAACAAGCTCTTTGAGATCAAACCTATCATCAAACCATGGCAGTCTTGTTACCACAGGAATCACAAGGAGGAAGTTGTACTTGCTTGGCTGTGCTTAGATCATCATTTATTACACATTCGTTTCTACTTCAGGCAGATGACAAACCTAAGTGCGAATTTTGTGACACTGTTTTAACTATCAAACATATTTTAATTCATTGCCCTTGTTTTAACCTAGAATGTTGTTTGTATTTTACTTTTCATGATTTTACATCCGAGCCACTTACACTCGGACAACTATTTTCAGATGAATTGCTTTTAACTTTTGTGTTTGAATTTTTATGTTATTGTGGCTATTTTAACCAGTTCTAATCTCTTACCCTTGTTAACTTTTACATGGGCCTTCTACACCCTTTGTTATTTTCCCAATTTTACACTTGTTAACCTTTTGCATTCTCTATTTTTATTTGCTTTTGTGTTGTATTTTATCACCTTTACATGTTGCTTTTAGCTTTGGTTGTGGGTTTTCATGATTTTTATCTGTTTTTTACTATTTATCTTGTCTGACGCATTATGGCCTTTGTTGCCAATGCGCCATTAAACCCCAAACAACCAACCTGATTTGAGATGTTGTTCAGCACCTCTTTTGATTCTTCCTGAATTTCTTCGACGCAGTGAAATTGTCAACCCTTAAGGTGGAAGTTCGTTTTGAGGAGCAGGAAGAAGTCTCAGGGAACAAGGTCTGGTGAGTAAGGGGCCACCACCGTCATGTTATTTTTGGCCAAAAAAACTGCTGAACAGACAGAGTGGTGTCAGCTGGTGCATTGTCATGATACACCATCAAGTTGTGTGTGCACCATTTTCATGGAAGTTTCAGCCTCACGTTCTCCCTCAAATGCTTCAGGACCTCATTGTGATAGTGCTGATTCACTGTTTGACCTGTAAGAACAAACTCCTAGTGCAGGATTCCCTCCACATCAAAGAAGTAAATCAGCATGCTCTTATAACATTCCTTTTCACCTCCCCACCTCCTTTGGTCAGAGTGAAGAAGGATCTTCCACTGCTTTGTTTCTTGTTCGTACCCAGCTTTTATCTCCAATTATGACTTTAGAAAGGAAGTTTTGGTTCGTTTTGATTTGTTCCTGAAGGTCCCTGCACAAAATAAGTCGATGCTTTATTTGGTCCTGATTCAGAAGTTGAGGCACAAATTTGACAACAATCTGCCTCATGTTGATATCCTCCATTAGGATCCATTGGCATGATCCGTATATTAGTCCAACAATTCTACAGATGTCATTAACTATTCGTCAATGGGCCTTGTTGCCTGACACACTTTCTCCATATTCTCATCTGTTTAACATGTTGAGGGCTGACCAGAAACATCCAAAATCTTCCCCCAATATTTACTCACTTTTAAAATGCATGAACCACTCGAAAGTCTTGAGTTCAGCCCATGGCATCATCACCAAATGCTTGTTTAGGCATTTCGGCGGGTGTAGGGAGCCCATCATTGGAGGCTAATTTCATCATGATCTTACAACACCTGGAACCACCTTGAAGCGTTTTGTGAGTCTCTGTAGTGGTTTTATCAACTTTGAAACAAAAATAGTTGCAAACTCGCTGTTCATTCATATCTTCCATTTTTCTGCTAAAAAAATCAAAATGGCACATACATGAACACAGTACAATACTTGTAAAAAAGCTTGGTTCTAATTGTTAATATAAAACTTGCCAGACTTGCAATAACTAGTGGCAGAAGTCAGAACCTAGATGGTGGTACACTTGGTAAGTCCAGGAACTTTTGGATTACACTACATATTCTTGAGATAAGATAGATGGTGTTAAAACTGTTTATAGCATTTACTTGGAAATTGCCTGGCAAATAGTTTTATGAAGTCTTATTTTGGTGTTTGTGGATATAAGTGAATTTCCATATTGGCTTAAACCAATGTGAAAATATAGGGGTTTTTTTATTGGTCTGCAAAGCCTAAGTCTAAAATTTTAAATGGTCCGAAGATCTTGGATGTCAACTCCATTAATGCTCGCCATCCACCCTGAAAACATAATCTAAAGTGATAATGATTATATGTGTACTCTAGTTGTTTTGAGATTTTATTCTTTTGCATACCTTTTCACATCTTTTTTTTTTATTATTATTTTACGTACCCTTTTCATCACTTTTCTCATCAAATTATGCAATCTTTTATGAACTTTCTGTAGTGGAACTTTGATCCATCAGCAAATCAAGCTAAATTTTTGTACTACTTAACTGGTGTATAATTGCAACATAAGCACTAAACAACAGTGTTTTACAGTTAAATGTTTTATTATTAATAATTATTAATGTTTGATTTAAATAATAATTGATAATCTCAGCATTACCTGTTGACTTTTAAACATTTATAAATCAATAAATGTTTTTGTGGAAAAAATTTCGCCAACATGCGGGATCCAAACTTGCATCTCTCTAGGAACATTTCAGAGTATTCTAACCATTGAACTAATGCCAGCTCAGTCTTTTTTCCACTAATAATGACTTTAACTCTTCCCATGATTTTTGCACCTCCATTTGGCATCATCTATGATCTCGGGTGGCAACTGTTTGTTTTTAGTGCATTGACTTTTAAATGTCTATAAATCAATAAATGTTTTTCATCATAGATGGCCCCAAATGGAGGTGCTGAAAATCATGGGAAGAGTGAAAGTCATAATTAGTGAAAAAAAGACTGAGCTGGTATTAGTTTAAAGGTTAGTAGAATACTCTGACATGTTTCTGGAGAGTTGCTGGTTCAAATCCCATATGTAAGAAAATTTTTACCACAAAAACATTTATTGATTTATAGACATTTAAAAGTCAACAGGTAACACTGAGATTATCAATTATTGTTTAAATCATTAATAATGCTAAATAGCATGATATGACTTAATTATTTATTTCCATCTTACTCAGTGCACTAAAAAGAAATAGTTGCCACCAGAGATCATAGATGGCACCAAATGGAAGTTCCAAAAATCACAGGAAGAGTGAAAGTCATAATTAGTGGATAAAAAGACTGAGCTGGCATTAATTCAACAGTTAGAATACTCTGGCATGTTTCTGGAGAGATGTGGGTTCGAATCCTGTATGTTCGCGAAATTTTTTCCACAAAATCATTTATTGATTAATGTGTGATATTCAAAACCGTCTATTTTTAAATGTGTTTGTTTTGTAATGCTAAAGCAATGCAAAGTGCATTGGTAATTGTGTCAGTTATGAAAATCATAACACTGCAAAAGAAAACTGGAAAACCTTTCCTTTATTCTTCTCTCAGATACTCTGTTAAATGTATTCTTAGCCATTGCTGTTGATAATTTAGCCAATGCTCAGGAGCTCACTGCTGCTGAAGCTGAGGAAGCTGAAGAAGACAAAGTAGTGAGTAAAATAAAGTACTATTTGCCTTTCATGATAAAATGCAACATGAGTTTGTTTTGAGAAAGAGTCTAAGTAACAAGCTTAGTATTTCTCAGATTTTAAACAAATTCTAATTAAAAAAAATAAAAAAATAATGCTAATCTGAAAAGAAAACCATTTCAAATCTGTAATATGATACAATTGTGTTATATAATTTTGAAACAAATGCTAAAGGTAAAGAAATATTAAAGATTTCCCAATAGACATCTTTTAATATCATGCTGACTTGGATCTGTAATTCATTAACTATACATTTCGTCTTTTCACTGTATTAATAGTAGAATCTCATGATCCAAATATCTGGTTATAAGCAAATGGATTTATTCATTTGCTTATGACCAGATTTGGACCAATCACCTTAACTTTTTCATTTTTACCAATTCACCTCAACTTATTCATTTGGGGTGATTTGGTAATAGAAACCTAGATTTATAACTTTGCATAATGTTTATATATGATGCTTGCACAATGTTGAAGACATGTATTCACATGTTTTACAACAAGAAATTGATTTTCAGTGAGCTCAAAACCCACATAAAGACAAAACACTAAAAGAAAAATAATATATCACCTGTGGAAAATATTGAATGTTCTTTTTCAAAAAAGAATGAAGTTTGACATTTTCCATCTTTTGCACTCTAATATGGTGGAAATTTGAACTAAAAGATGATTTTGGAAGATGCAAGTGCTAATATTTCATTAGTATTTATTCAACTCAAAATTTTTTTATTTACATCCTTAATAAAATTTGCTTGGGTATTTATTAAAACTATTGGAAGATTCAAATCTTTATGCTTTATTAGTCCTCTACAACTCAAAAAAGATTTTTAGTATCTCATAAAAAAAATGCAATAGCTCTTTTTTTGAAAAAGCCAAAAAAAATTGCATTAATTGAGTTTCTGAATAATGAACTTTATTGGTAAATAATGAACCACCAATAATACAGGATTTCAACAGTCCTGTGTTATTGGTGGACCAAAGTGAGGATTTTCATATCGTTAATTCCATCCTGATTACATTGTGCTTTATTAGTGAACAGTATGTGATTAAGATTTTGGAGATGCACTAGCATCTGCTGACAAAAGTGAACATGACAATTGTAATCATCCAGTTGAAGAGCCTGCACACATTGTAAATAATAAAAGATGCATACCTTCATCTCACATGGTTCATTATAACTGCAATGGGAATTCACTTTGATTAAAAAACCTTTGAACACTGGTCAATGGACTACATTGTACTAGCTCCAGTATCCACAGCAATAGGCCATCATGCTACATGTTCATGATTATGTAGAACAACTGTCCCTGTTTCCCATATTTTCTGGTGTGTTCAGGCAGGCTGTGATTCAGTTCATCTGAATGGCTGTGCCCTTGAGCAAGTGTCTCAGTTTAATTCTCTTGGGAGTTATGTAACAGATACTGCTAATGTGTGCAGCATGAGATTAACAGTCAATTAGGGATTGCCTCTGGGACTTTTAGAAATCTATGGAGAGTGTGGAGAAATAGGTGTTTACACCTAAAGACTAAAATTAGACTCTATAATAGTTTGGTTCTTTCTAGGGTTAGTTATGGTAGTGAAACTTGGACGCTCTGTAAACAAGATAACAGGAAACTAGATGCTTTTGATTCTAGATGCTTACGTAGTATCTTGGGTATTAGGTGGTTTAACTTTGTAAGTAATGATGAGGTTAGGCAAAGGAGTTTGCAACCTCCTTTAAGCAGCATATTGTGCAGAGAGAGACTCCGTTGGTTTGGCCATGTTGCCCATATGAATAATTATAGATTGGCGAATAGGGTTATGAACAGTGTGCCTAAAGGCCTCAGAAAGAGGGGGAGACCTAGGATGTGGTGGGCAATGTCAAACAGGACCTTGTTAGAATTGGTGTGCAGTGGCCAGATGCAGTAGATGTAGCTCAGGACAGATATGCTTGGAGAACTAAATTGCACCAATCCCCTGTGATGATGCATAGAACCGGCCAGGCCTAGCACCTAATGTCCGACCCCGCCTTCTCGTGGTGCAACCGTTAGTACCTTTCAAAAGAGATACTCTCTTGTGGAGGTGAACGGAAGGGGAGAGCTGCCAGATTAGTGTGGCCTACTGATCTGGACAACTACAGCTACTTTTCTTTTTTTTTTTCCTACCCTGCTGAGGAGTGGTCAACCACACAGGGTCCTGGTGCTGACCATATAAACCCACTGGACTTGACAGATATATGGCTCTGAGCTTGATTATGGATCCTGATTTTGCTGCACTGGTGGGCTTCTGAGGAGGTAAAAATCTTCCGCTGTGTTTTCTGTTTGTTTGTGGGTTGACAGCCCCAAGTGAATAGATTCACAGGATATGTATATCAGCTGGTGGATAATCCTGAGCAGAGGTCATCGCAGGCACCTGAACTCTTTGCTTCTATTGGCATCATCAAATTCTACATTGGAGGAAGTCTTCCTGTGTAGATGGCTTCAGCCTTTAGTAATGGGAGAACGATCTTTGCCCCATGTCTGCGATGTGAGGACTCTGCACAGAGCTTTTTCTCTTGATGTCCTCACACAAGAATTCTACCATTATAATTTAGATATTCTCGGCTTGCAAGAGACCAGATGGACAGATAAAGGTCAGATTCTTAAAAATAATCTTAAATTTCTCTTTTCAGGGAGGGACAACAATAAGCATCACCAAGGCATGGGTCTGCTTCTCAGCAGACACGCTAGTGATTCTAGGATATGAGTGCATTAATGAAAGGTTTCCTACAGCAAAATTTCAGACAAGCGTTAAAGACTTGAGTGTTATATGTTGTTATGCCCCCACTGAGGATGCCAATGAGGATGAGAAGGATAGGTTTTATGGACAACTTCAGGATATTTTGAATTCTGTCAAGAAAGGAGATATTACCCTTGTTCTAGGTGACTTCAATGCCAAAGTTGGTACTGACTCTGACCTTTGGGGAGGAGTAATAGGCCCTTTTGGTATTGGTAGCTGCAATGGCAATGGGCAACGTCTCCTACAGGTAAGTAAACTCAATGGATTCAGAATAATTAACACTTATTACAAAAACCACGACATACATAAGTACACATGGGTTTCATCTGATGGGCTGCATAAGAATATCATTGATTATATATTAATTAACAGCAAATTGGCTAGTTCTGTTAGGAATACCAGGTCATATAGGGGAGCTGAAATTGGATCTGACCATTACCTTGTTAAAATTGTCTTGCAACTTAAACTTAAAAAGTGTTGTGCTAAGGTTAAAAATTTTACTTTTAATACTGAAGCTCTGAAAGACCCAGTTATAGCCAAAGCTTACCATGATAGGTTACTTAGTCATTATGACAGTCATGGTATGCTTACTACTGAAGTTGAGGAAGAATTGGATCATTTTAAACAGGCTTTTTTTTCGACACTAACAGTACTCTTTGAGGGAAAAAAAGGAGCAGAAGAGGCAGAATTATCTGAGTGATAAGGAACTTGAGCTTATTTTGGAAAGAAAGAACTGCAGGAATGTCCTTAATCAATACCCTACCAATCCTAATAGAAAGCATTACAGAGAACTTAATAAACATGTAAAAGATCACTTAGCTGCAGATAAGAATCTTTGGCTTGATGGCCTTGCTGACAAAGCTGAGGAAGCAGTTAGACAGCACAACAGCAGAGAGCTGTACCAGATAGTTAATGTTTTGTGTGGTAGAAAACGGACAGGTATACAGGGATTGCAGGATAAACAAGGTAAGGTTATAGAAGGTGAGGATTCTGTCATGGTTAGGTGGGCTGAGCATTTCAGTGATGTTCTAAACAATGTGGTTAGTTCTACTCCCATTGTTTGCAATGATGACAAATGCATTGGTGGCTTTAATGTTGGCCCTATAACACAATCTAAAGTTATTTTGGCTATTTCTAAACTTAAACTTCATAAATCCCCAGGTGTAGATGAAATTACTATGGAAATGCTTAGAGCTGGGAATGTTTCTGTAACCACTTGGATGACTGAAATTTTAAATATCTTTTATGATAAAGGCATGGTTCCTAAGGATTTTACAAGAGCTATTATTGTCCCTATTTTCAAAAAAAGGTGATCGCAGTTCTTGTGATAACTATAGGGGTATGAGCCTGCTCTCTGTTCCAGGGAAAATTCTTTGCATGATTGTGCTTAATAGAATTAAGAATCTGGTTGACAGTCAATTGCGTGATGAGCAATGTGGATTCAGAAGTGGTAGGGGATGTGTGGATCAGATATTTTCACTTAGGGAGATTCTTGAGAAATGTTTAGAGTTTCAGAAACCTTTGGTTGCTAGCTTTGTTGATTTCAAAAAGGCTTTCGACTCTGTTGATCGTCATAATTTGTGGTTGATTGTGAGATCATATGGTATACCCGACAAATTAGTTAATATAATGAAAGCTCTCTATAATAACACTGAGTCGTGTGTGAGAGTTGGTAAGGCTTGTAGCAATTGGTTTAGCATTACTTCTGGTGTTCGACAAGGGTGCATTTTGTCTCCTTTTCTCTTTAGCTTGGTTATTGATTATGTTATGCGAAATTCACTTCAAGGGAAAGATTTTGGCCTTAAATGGACTGGAGATACAAAAATTTCTGATTTAGATTATGCTGATGATTTAGCCCTTTTGGCAAATGATGTTGATCAGATGAACTCTTTCATTCGAGCTGTTGATGAGACTGGTAGTAGAATAGGTTTGGTTATAAACAGAGAGCAACCTAAACTGATGAAAATTGGTCAAGCAGGCTGTGATTCAGTTAATCTGAATGGTTGCAGTCTAGCAGATGTCACAGTTTAATTATTTTGGGAGCTATGTAACAGATATTGGTGATGTGCGGCATGAGATTAACAGACGAATAGGGATTGCTGCCGGGACTTTTAAGAATCTATAGAGAGTGTGGAGAAATAGGCGTATACACCTAAAGACTGAAATTAGACTGTGTAACAGTTTGGTTCTTTCTAAGGTTAATTATGATAGTGAAACTTGTACACTTTGTAAACAAGATAACAGGACACTAGATGCTTTTGATTCTAGATGCTTACGCAGTATCTTGGGCATTAGGTGGTTCAACTTTGTAAGTAATGATGAGGTTAGGCAAAGGAGTTTGCAACCTCCTTTAAGCAGCATATTGTGCAGAGAGAGACTAGGTTGGTTTTTCCATGTTGCCCATATGGATAATTATAGATTGGCGAATAGGGTTATGAACAGTGTGCCTAAAGGCCTCAGAAAAAGGGGGAGCCCTAGGATGCAGTGGGCAGACAATGTCAAAAAGGGCCTTGTTAGAATTGGTGTGCAGTAGCCAGATGCAGCAGATGTAGCTCAGTACAGATATGCTTGGAGAACTAAGTTGCACAGTCTGGTTGGACTTCCATAGCCCATGGCTATTTGAGGATGATGATGAAAATGGTAGCTAGGTAGTCACTGGAAGGAGAGCTATGCACCAATCCCCTGTGATGATGCATAGAACCGGCCAGGCCTAGCACCTAATGTCCGACCCCGCCTTCTCGTGGTGCAACTGTTAGTACCTTTCAAAAGAGGTACTCTCTTGTGGAGGTGAACAGAAGGGGAGGGCTGCCAGATTAGTGTGCCTACTGATCTGGACAACTATAGCTACTTTTTTTTTTTTTCTACCCTGCTGAGGAGTGGTCAACCACACAGGGTCCTGGTGCTGACCTTATAAACCCACTGGACTGAACAGATATATGGCTCTGAGCTTGATTATGGATCCTGATTTTGCTGCACTGGTGGGCTTCTGTGGAGGGAAAATCTTCCGCTGAGTTTTCTGTTTGTTTGTGGGTTGACTGCCCCAAGTGAATAAATTCACAGGATATGTATATCAGCTGGTGGATAATCCTGAGCAGAGGTCATCGCAGGTACCTGAACTCTTTGCTTCTATTGGCATCGTCAAATTCTACATTGGAGGAAGTCTTCCTGTGTAGATGGCTTCAGCCTTTAGTAATGGGGGAACGGGTCTTTGCCCCATGTCTGCAATTAGGGGCTGTTTGATATTGTCGGCATTTCCTCTCTCAATAAACATAGTTTCTTTAAACATCCCACTAACCATTTTCTCTCCATAGGTAGTTGGAATGTGAGGACTCTTCACAGAGCTTTTTCTCTTGATGTCCTCACACATGAATTCCACCATTATAATTTAGATATTCTCGGCTTGCAAGAGACCAGCATTAGGTTAAGAGACTTGCATTAGGTGGTTCAACTTTGTAACTAATGATGAGGTTAGGCAAAGGAGTTTGCAACCTCCTTTAAGCAGCATATTGTGCAAAGAGAGACTACGTTGGTTTTTCCATGTTGCCCATATGGATAATTATAGATTGGCGAATAAGGTTATGAACATTGTGCCTAAAGGCCTCAGAAAGAAGGGGAGACCTAGGATGCGGTGGGCAGACAATGTCAAACAGGACCTTGTTAGAATTTGTGTGCAATGGCCAGATGCAGTAGATGTAGCTCAGGATAGTCTTGCTTGGAGAACTAAATTGCACAGTCTAGTTGGACCTCCTCCGTAGCCCATGGCTGCTTGATGATGATGATCACTGAATACTTGCCTCTTTGGGATTCAGCAGTTTGTAAAATATGTATTACATTCTTCACTTGCTTTCATGCTGTTACCATCACAGAATCCGTAAATGTAATGGATATCAGCTGTTCTAGAGGGAACTGTTGATTCATTCTGTGATGAAACATAAGATAAAACTTCAATTTTCACCTTATAAAATAGTGTTTTATGCAACTTTGGATCAGAAACGTATGAGGTAAGAAACAGCTGATAATCAGTGGTTGTTATGTTACAACTCAATCTGTCACAAGTGCTTCCCTATAGCATTGAACATCTTAAACCATTCAGATTTGTATTTTTGCTTATAGGAGAAAAACAATGTTTCCATTAAAATGTGCGTTATTTATCACCAAAGAAGCAAGAATATGCAAAAAAATTTAACATTTTATTAATTAAAATTCAGCATATACATTATGATGTAGAAACCATCCCCAAAAGTTGTAAAAGTCTGAAATCTAAGAAAACAGTAAAATGCAACATAAGAGAAAAACAATTATAATTTATATGCACTGTGTCATGATAAATGCATCAGTGACTGACATCTATGAAATATCATGTTATGCAGTGTTGGAAAACGTTATTGTAATGTAACGGAATAACAAAATGATTTTTTAACGTTATGAAAAACATTAACGAAATTTAAATATATCTATAACAATATAACATAACAAATAACGGAAAAAATAATTTTGTTATTGCGTTGTTGTGCTTTGATACATTTCAGATTTTTCCTTTATAAGAAACTTGTGTGAAACACACAGATGTACAATTTCCTTTCATGATCAATGAACAAAGACTTTCAGCAACTCTGCTCAATGACACATTCCAAAAAAATTTGGGAAGCAGCTGTTTCAGCCACCTTCATTGTAAATGGTGCTCAAAGAAAGGGATTTGTGATAGCCAGATAAGAACTGCAGTGGAAAAGAAAGGGAGAGTCTCCATTCATGCAGAAGGTCAACAGGGCAATTACAATAGGTCAAAAAATGCCAGGTATATTACAATTTCCTGTGATCAGCTTAGACATTTAGAAAAGGAACTATGTAGGTGGGATAATTTGGGTATAGGATAGAGAATTGGAGAAAGGGACAATTAATTTATTGACAATAGTTAAAATTTTCAGTTTTGATCTTCCCACCAAATCTTCGATTTCCTCCTTTCCCCCCTCGAAACATTTTCATTGTGTATGTTTGCAAATCCATTAACAATAAACCTCACTCGTCACATGTTGAGAAAAATAAAGGAAGTAATTCTTATGTTTCAATCGAGCAGTGATGACGCATATCTTGTACTTCTCTGCAGCTCCTTTAAGAAGAGACTGCACAAAATTAATTAGGTAATATTTTCAATTTCTTTACTTATATCTATTCATTAGATTATTTTTATTCTATTTGAAGTATATTTCAGAGAAAAATAATTTCATTGTTTTGCATGAGTTCATCTACAGGAAAGCATCGATAAAAATAGTTCAGTGTCATCAAATGATTCAACAAATAATTTGCTGGAAATCTATTTTAATGAAACCGAAAAATTAGAGGCAAAAGAAAATAAAATTTCAATATCACAAAACGAATTTGAGACAGCAAACAGAATTTCTACAAAGGATAATAGTTTTTACTAGGGGAAAAATCAAGACAAAGCATTGCAAAGAATTATTCTTGTAGTACTCGGCTATCTACAGGGAGAGTTTTTTCCCGATGCTTAAATGTATTCTCTGTAACAAAAGAAATAATTTGGATTCAAAATTATTAGAAGACATTGTAACACTCCAAAAGATCTTTAAACTTTTTCTCTTTGGACCTTTTGACTGATCCAAATTAAATTAAAACTCTGGATAGCATATTGGGTGCCAGGCAATATTTACTTGCCCAATAAAGTTAAATAAGGGTTCATTAGGTATATGGGCATTCTTTTTGAGTAAGAAATAAAAAGATTGTCTATTTATTAAAGTTAAATCTTAATAAAAAATCAATTATCATTGCTTAAGAGAAAAAATAGCAAAGCCAAAATATTCGTTTAACAAAGTTTAATTTCAAAAAATTCATGACTCACCATAAAAACTGATGAATAAAAAATGGTCTGAGCAAATAAAAGCTCATTTAAACTTCTCCAAAACTGACAAACTTCTCAGGTAACATTGTTCTCGTTACTATCTCATACTGACTATATCCACTATCATTACTGACTCTTAGCCTACTAACTCCGTGACCTAACGTCACGTAGTATATACGGTCGTATCAGAATAATATGACCCCTTACCATACATACTATGGTAGGTGGTCATGTTATTCTGATGCGTCTGTGTACATGCGACATGTGTTGCACGCTGGGATAAACATTTGCGTAATCTTACAATCACGCGCTAGCTATGATGCAAGAGGGGGCGTGTCCTTAACGCGAGTATTAGCGGCTGTCAATCAAAATTCAGAGTTCCACATGTGCAACTCCTTTAGTGGATCAGAAGAAAGAAATGTGATAGTCCAACTGAAATATAATCCCCAAAATGATAAGTATAACATAAATAAAGGAAAACTGGTTAAGTAAAAGTGAATGAATGGACCATCACAACATTTTGCTTATAATGATGAATAAACAGTAGAATAACATTGATTGCATTATAATATCAATATTTTTGAATGATTTTTTTTTCATCAATGATGCATCATAATGTTATTACTTCTGAAGGGAATTTATCTTTTTTGAAAGTTTGCTCAAATCATTTTAGCAGCTTGTTTTAAAAAGTATTAATCTCCGCACAAAGATCATTATAATAGTAAGAATTAAGATTGCATACTAAAAAATAATAATAATAATAAATACCCCTGCAAGCAGCTGCTTGCCACAGAGGTTTGACAGTTTAATGCACCATAATAGAAGGTCTGTGAGAACTCTGCCATGGAATGGCTATTGCCTACTTATGCTTAGAAAATTTTATTGATAAGGCTTCATTTTATTCTGAACAATTCTTAAAAATTTTGAGTAATTTCTTCAGTCAGGGACTTATCTAGGGTGGAGGGTCCCCCCCCCCTTCCCCCCAAAAGAAATCCTATCATGCGAAATCTCAGACTTGTCCACCTGGTGTGAAATCCAAAAAAGGTGTCTTTGTACAATTTTTATTTTAGCTTCATATTTGCATGACACTTAAAGTAGATATATAGAAAATAACTATAACTATTTATTCCATATATCATAGAATATCATGTTAACCTTTACTGTCCAGTGAAATATTTTAGTAATTAGGATACCCTACTCAAGTCTTATTCTCAGATTCCCCCTCCCAGCTAAATTCTCACCACCCCAAACTAAATTTTCGGACCCGCTCAAAACTAAATTCTTCAACCCTCCTCAACGGATTCATGGACCTCCCCTTCCTCTCCCATGAAACTAAATCCTGGTACATTTCAGTCTTCAGTAGTTTTGATTGTATGGCTTATATACATTATTAGAATACATACAGTGGCATCATCATATTTATTCATAACTGAGTCTCCTATTAAAAATTTTATTTCATTATTATTCTTAAACCACAATTTTTCGGAATCAATAGCAGAAAAAGTAACCACAACAATTATATTTAGACATAGGTATTTATTTCGTTATTAATAGTTATTTTAATTGATTTCTTTTTTTCCAATTTTTTTGTTTTTTAACAAGTGGATTGATTGAATTGACGCAAACCACTGGTCGATGCTATTGCATACATATATAATAAAAATGATAAGATAACAGTTGTATCAGAATAATATGACCACCTACCATACATATACTATGGTAGGTGGTCATATTATTCTGATACGACTGTGTATATTTCATTATTTTGCATTTGTACTAAAAATATTTTGAAATGACATTAACATAATATTATAATGAAATTTATATTTTGCTGCAACAAAAAAGTAACAAAAAATATACTAAAGTTTTTGGTTGTAATGAAAAGCATAACAAAATGTTTTCCATTTCATTTGCCAATGCTGATATTATGTAATAGGCTGAATGAATGGATGAATGAACAGGCAGGTGGACACATGGACATCATCATCAGTGGCAGAAATTGTCGATTTCCCTGTGGTTTTGCAAGTACTTGAGTGATTGGTCCCAAATTTGGTGGGATGGTTTCACATAGTTCTAACCCTTGGGGTAGCAGATTGGGTTCCTAGCTGCCTTGTGTCAGGAGTGATTCCTTGAAAAGTGTACAAAATTTCTGGGGCTGCTGCCATCACCTGCTTTATGAATAGAGTAGTATGTGTGGAAAGCTGTGAATAAAGTTATTAATGGGTATGCATTTGGCAGGATTTAATTATAAATGGAGTAGTATGTTAACAATGGAAATCTATGAATTAACTTATCAATGGATAGGGTTATGAATAGACATATGTTTTGCACCAAATCTTGGCTTTAATTTAACTAGTAGCAAAACAGTTCTTGTGATTTCGTGTAAAATGTAGCAAAACAGTTTTTGTTGCATGTTAGACACAATTATCTTTTCTGTTATTGTATGTAGTTTCCATTATATCTGTAGATGACAGCAAAGTCTAGTCCATTCCTCCATACTAAAGACTGATTTACACTTTGCAAATATTGCAAGACCAGAGGCACCTCATCCTGTGTTAGAGAAAAATTTTAAAAACAATGTACACAGTGTCTGAAGGGGTTAGAAAAGTCCATACACCTCAAGAGTTAGAAATACTGTTGTATTTCCAACTCTTGTATTAGCACTCAACACTGTTGTATTAGCTTTTTTTTACTCAAAATTAGCTCTCAAATCATCTCCCAAAGTATGGCAGACAAATCATGAAACATCTTATATGTATACACTGAAGAGCCAAAACATTGTGATCACCTGCCTAATATGATGTTGGTCCTCCATGTGCTGCCAAAACAGCTCTTATACCCAACAATCATTGGACGCTACAAGATTTCTAAACGTTTCTTTTGATATCTGGTACCAACATGTTACCAGCAGATCCTTTAACTCTTGTAAGTTATGTGGTTGAGCCACTGCAGATCAGAAATGCTGTTCTAACACAGATGCTCGATTGGATTGATGTCTAGGGAATTTGGAGAGCCAGGAAGTCTTCCTCACGAACCATTCTTGAACAATCCAGGCAGTGTGGCATGGTGCATTATCCTGCTAAAAGAAGGCACTAGTAGAAGGGAATAACATTGCCATGAAAAGATGTACCTGGCCTGCAATAATGTTTAGGTAGAGGGAGACATCATAGTTTCCTGCACATGCATGACTGACCTAGGGTTTCCCACTAGAACATTGCCCAAAACATTACACTTCTTTCACTGGCTTGTTTTCGTCCCATGGTGTATCTACCTGCCAACATTTCCCCAGGTGAGCGACACACGTGTACCTGGCTGTCCACATGATGCAACAGGAAATGAGATTCATTAGACCAGACAACTTTCTTCCAATCATTCAAGGTCCAGTTTTGATGTTTGGGTGCCCATTATAGGCGAGGTTAGCATGGGCACTCGAGCAGCCTGCGGCTATGCAGTCCCATTTTCAGCAGGGTTCGATGTACTGTGTGTTGTGACATACTACTCCCATCAACAGCATTCAAATTAAGGGCGAGTTGTACCACAGTATCCATTTTGTTGGCTCGTACTGTATGGGATAGCCTTCGCTCACCTCTAGCATCAATGAATCATGGTCACTCCACATCTTGCCAGTAGTTCATGGTTTTTCCCTCCCCGGACCACTTTTGAAGGTACTAATCATGGCTGACCATGAGCACTACATAAGCCTTGCCGACTCATAAAATGCTCTGATCCAGTCATCTGGCTATTACAATTTGGCCTTTGTCAAACTCACTTAAGTCCACTGTCTTTCCTGTTTGAAGAACAAGAATAACACTGATTAACAGAGCTCAGTATCAGGTATTATTTATACCATTTCATGACCTTCACACGCGCCGTCGTTTACCTGCAGTTGCTTTGATTTGCATAAAGATGTGCTGGTCATAATGTTTTGGTTCTGTGGTGTATATGAGGTGTGTGTGTGAATTTTATATTACATGGTTTAGGATTTGTATTCTTTCAAATCATAAACATTTTTTCCTTGATTTTTATTAAATGTAATAAAGTGAAATTAAATTTAGTCATAAATTCAATGAACAGTTATTTTACTAAATAATGGAAAAATCTGTAATAAAAATTCAAAACTGTGATTAAGTACTTTAATGTTAGCTTTTATCTCTAATCCACCACAAATGATTAACATTTATATTTACATTTAAATGAAAATAGAATTTTTTTTAATAGAGAGCAAAAGGAGAATTTGAGAAGGAGATTGCTGAACTACAAATGCCTGGTGACCCACCACAAGTAAATATATGTCCTCCATCACCAATGAACAACACAGATAAAGGAAAAAATTTTTTGTAAGTTTTAGACAGAGAATTGCCATTTTCCTGTAATATGCAAAGAAAATTATTGCGTAGCTTGCTTTCATTAAGTATTCCAAATTTGATATGGTATTACTAAGTTTTCTTTCTGTTATATATTTAGTACACATATGTTTATAAATAAGTAATGGATATGAATATAAAGTCCAGCACCTACAGTGTGTATAGAGTTAACTTAATCTCTCATTAATTCAGCACACTGTGTTTTACCCTTCATATTTAAAACAAAATGATGAGTAGCATGTTTATTTCATTTATAATTATAATGGCAAACAATATAATCATTGTAATATGTGAAATTATTTTTTCATATAAATTTGCATTTCTGTAATAATATCCCATAGTTACCAAACATATACACTGCCTGGCCAACTTAGTATGAACACCTACCTAATTCGTCATTGTATGTATCATGGTACAGTTCCTAAATTTCAAAGTTTTCAATTCTCTGCACAGTTTTCATTCAAATGGGTTTTGAAGTGTTTATTGTTGTCATCTCTTTCAGCTGATGAAATGTAGCAGTTCTGTTTTGCCATGAAATTGATGCCAACAAATGCCTGTCCATGTCAGAGCCTTTTTCCTCCTGCATTTGCCAGGATTGATGGGGCTTTTTGAGACCATTTGCCATTCTCCATACACATAGGATATTGTGTACCATGATTTTTTGCTTAGTTCCAATCACCTCCATTATGGATGTTCCTGCCCATCACACTCCAACAATGAGTCCTCTTTCAAAGGCAGTCAGATCAGCCATTTTCCTAATGTCACACTTGACTTTGATTTCCACCATGACTTTACAGCTTTTATAGGACTTTGTAGGAGCCTAGAATACTTAAGTCAGTAACAAATTTTGCATGCATGGAATATTCATGGTATTTCCTGCATGATGTAGTTCATAATAATTGCCCAGGCAGTATATAACGATTCATTAAAACGATTTTCATCCAAGTATGATATAATTATTGAGTGATGTTCCAATGAATCATATGTAAAATAATCTGTGTTTTAGAAATTGTAAAAGGAAGAAGAATCTTGAAATATTTTGAAATTGTTTAGTAAATACAGGTTTATTTTATTTGAAGAAAAACACTTTGCTTAATGAAATTCACAAATTATGACAATATTTGGTTTGGCTAGTTTTTCTTCATCTTTGGAACTAGTGAGACACCATCTTATCACATCCTACCCTATTTCCATCACTGGATTGAATGCAGCATCACTACACATGTCCAAAAGTCAGTAAGCTTTTAAGTGGTTATTCTCCATGTCATGTGAAAGATTAACATTTATTTTTACCTTTTCAATGAATTTAGATGACATATATATATATATATACAGTGCACCATTTATTACAATACATAAGCAAAGTAATAATATTCAATTGTACCTAATCCATACTAAGACATCAAATGTTCAAACTGAGCACCTCTGTGTTCCATGGCAGTCCTGTCTCTGAGTGACTGATGCACATTACAGAGAACTAGATGATGCACATTACAGAGAACAGATGGTGTTATCAGCCAGATGGTTTTCTTTAATTAATCCAGTGTTTGAGGGAAATTTTTGTACATATTAGATTTTAGGTGGCCCCATAGAAAAAAAATCCAAGGGAATCAAATCTGGACTTTGAGGTGGCCATTCCATTGCCCCATGTTGGCCTATCCATTTGAAGGGTAGTGTTTCAATCAACCAAGTTTGGATAGTTATGGCATAGTGGAACATATTCCAAAGATGAAGAAAACTAGCATACTCCATCCTGCTGAAAGAAAATACTGGGAAAAGTGCTAAGAGTATGTCCTCTAAGTAGGGTGCCAAAATGACATTTAACATTTGCAAATAAGAGTTGCCAGTGACTGTTGGTATAAAAGTAAGATCCTGTGATAACACCATGAAGTGCACACCAAACAGATACCCGGAGATTGTTCTGTACATGTGCATCTTCCACCCAATGCAGTTGTGTCGCAGCCCAGTAATACAATTGTGGCAGTTTACTATCCCATTTGAGTGAAAGTTTGATTCTTAGCTGAAGATTATGTCAGCCAAGAGAGATGGTTGTTACTGAAGTTTTTCTAGCAACCAATCACAGAACTACTCCCTGCAGTGTATGCCATCTCCATGCAACTCCTGTACCATTTGAATTTTGTATGGGTGGAATCTGTTTCTTCTCAGGATTCTGGATACAGATCATTTTTCCAATCCCACCTCCTGTGCAGTTTTTCTTACTGACTGGCATGGTCTACAGTGCACTAGGTTTGTAATCTGCAGTTCCCAGGTTTTAATCCACCTGGGCCAGCATTGAGATTTATCCCTGCAAAATTCCCTGCCCTGCTCTCGGTCAGTAGGGGGCTTGGAAATGCTGCTGTTCATCAGATGGGACATTAATTCATGGCCCCATATGCAGGAGAACCATACCCTGTACATGACTCCTCAGGGTCCTTGTGGCCTGATCATATAGTCAATTGTGTACAAAAAGGTGCCACTCAGAGGTAAAACAATCCAACCCAAAGTACTACTTTGACACCCTGGTTGAAGTTTTATCTATCGCTGAACCAGTCTCCTTCAGTCTTTAGAATATTACTGAGTGACATGTGACATGGCTTTGGCTTGTCTGTATGTAGTTTGAAATTCCTTGCATGCTTCTTGTTGACTTTTTCAGCAACATGAATAAGTACCAGTTCCACTTTCTCCTGGGATTTGAGACAAAAAAAATCGTTACTCTGTCATTCATCAACATGTTAACTCATCTGAAACAATAAAGAAGAAGAACACGTAGTTATTTTTACTTCTGATCATGCTTGCAGTGTTGGTAGCAGTGTCAGAAAAGCGACTTTCCATCAAGGTACAAGTGCAAACATATCTTGTTTGAGCCAGTCTTGTACTTAGCAACCAGGATGCTAACTTCATCAAAATCTACTGCGTAGTTTTTGAATTTTTCGAGTTTTGGTGTTTGATTCTTAACTTTTGAGCACTAAGGTAGTTTGCATTCACATTAATTTACTTATAGATAAATGTAACATCATGATTTGCATTACTTCTTTTAGTAGCATAGATGGTTATAAAAATAACCTAAATGAATCCAAATGCATTTTTAATTGGTTTTATTAACTATTTTAAATTTATGTGAATACTGAAGTTACTTGCTTGCCCTTCTAGAGAGGATAAGGCAGATAACAAAAAGCTCATGTCAGAAGAGGAGAAAGAGAACAACAATGTTGAATTATCTGAAGAACGTAAGTTTATTATTAATAAAAATAAATGGTCATGATATTATAAATCTAGTTTTTATTGGGGGGGGGGGGTCCCATGAATGTACCTAGCAATTTACTGAGATTAAGCTTCAAAAGTTGTTGAAAACTTTCAGTCACAAACTATTTTATAAAAAAAAAAGCATTAAATAAGTTGTTTAAATGTTTTCTTTTTATTTACATTGCCCTGGGAATGAAAAGGTCAAATATTTAGTAATCTACCACCTTTGGAGTCCACTTTACACTATTTTCCTGCCAAAACTTGAGAACAGTGTATAAATTAGGCACAAAAGGAACTTGAAAATATATGGAACATGAAAAATATGTAACCTTCCCTCTTAAAACTTGTGACACATGGGTTCTAACCTGCTCTCTTCATGTACTTCATCAGTGTAGTCATTCTGAAAGAGAACATCATCAGATGTTTTAATTAATCAAGTTAGTGTGACATTTGCAGTTATCCTGCTTTCCACAGGAATAAGAAGGCCTAGTCCATAGGGGGAAAAATTATAATATTTGCAAGTATGCGTAATGTGATGATGAAACTTTCAAGAATCTATGGAGAGTGGAGAAATTGGTATATACACCAAATATTAAAATAATTAAAAAAAAGTAGTAAATGTTTTTTAATTTATTGAAGTTAAAAAGGGAAAAAAATACAGTAAAATTTTGCCTTTTTCTTAGATTCGTTTTATTAATCAATAAAATGCTCGTTTCATTTGGTATATGGCATGACCTGTTTCTATTTGTTTAATATAAGGTTCTAAAGTTAATTTTTTATTTCCTGAAAATCTTCAAAATTAACTTGACCACAGAGTGAATTCTGTTTTAGAAACTTGACACTTGAAGGGTTAAGAGTTCTTACATTCTAAGTAGCTGTAAAATGAAAATAGTCAGATGTTTTTAAAAAAGCTAAGTTTATTGATAAAGGTATGGCCAATATCAAAAGCCCCCTAATCACACAAAATAAAGGCCATATCAGGTTTCACAATCAATCCAAAACTGCAGAATACCAGTAACTATGCATCAGTAGCTTCTGCTATTTATATTCTTGTGTTGCTTTATAAAATGGATGTTTTATGTGTAATGTTGCTTGTGCCTAACTTCATATAAAAAAGATGTGAATAATATATTCATATAGAAAGCAGATATTGAGTATTGAATATTGAGTTCTCATTTAACAGAAAATAAAAACAAGTTGTATTTATATATTTATTAATAAAATTTTTATATTGATATTACAGCAGATGAAGGAAAAAAGGAAGAAACAAAAGTTACAGGTCCTAAGCCAATGCTGCCCTATTCCTCTTTGTTCATCCTTTTCCCTACAAATCCGTAAGTACTTTGAGCAATTTACAAAATAGTTGTCAATTTTTGTGTAATGCTCCAAATGTATGTTAAACTTCTTCACTTTGGACCTTTTAACTGATCCAAATTATATAAATTTTTCTGGGTAGCCTCATTCACCAGGCAGTAAATCTTGCCAAATAAAGTTAAATAAGGGTTCACTAAGTATATTATTGCATTACTTAGTCACAAAGAATTTAATTCAAAAGATTGTAAAATTATTCAAGTTAAATGAATCAAAATCGATTTATTCTGCTCAAGAGAAAAAATTAGAGAAGTCAAAATAAAACAAAGTTTATTTCCAAAAAATCAAAAAATACCAAATAAACTTCTATACAAAATATTCTGAGCAACTAAAGTTCACTCCAAACAACAGCTCCAAAACTGACTAACTTCTCAACCAACATCGTCTCAACTACCTTCATTCTCAAATTACAACTCCAAAGTAACATTCTGACCATTAGCATCTCAACTACCTCTCCTACTCAACTTTCTGGCTAGCTTCCTTCCTATTAACTCCGTGACTTAATGTCACATACAATACATGTGGCATTTAACTGACGTGTGTTGCATGCTGGGAAGTACATTTGCATAATCTTATTAATCACACACTCATGCTAGCTGTGATGCAAGAGAGGGCATGTCCTTACATCTGCATTAGCGACTGTCAATCAAAAATCGGAGTTGTGCATATGCATCTCCTTTAGCTATCATGGGTGAGGAAAAGTGATGATGCCAACTGAAAATAAAAGTACCAAAATAATGAATATAATGTAAATAAAGTCAGATTCATCTGGTTGTCTAATCAATGAGGTGTAGCATGAGACTTTTGAATTTTGCGCATTGCCTAAATATAATAGCCAAACAATTCAGTGAAATTTCCTTCTAATAAAATGCCAAACATATACAACACCAAAACTTTGTTGGTTAAATTTTAAATTTAGAATGCCAATCTTTGAATAAGCCTGCCTAACTTTTTGGACTGGAGGGAGCTAATGTGGTGGAGACTCCCAGAGGCTTTTCCTCGATAAGCTAGCTTAATAGGGGATCCCACTCCCATTCAGCATGGCCCTCAACTCGTCCTTTCCATCAGGGCTGCTACCCTTCAGAGCCCCAGCAGTACCAGCCACCCGGGACCCCAACTTCTCAGAGTTTGCAGTGGAGAGCCTGCAAGACTGGGGGCCTGCAGAACCCTCATACAGGTCTCTCCATTGTGGCTGTGACCTACTGTGGCACGCCAGGGACACACTGAGCAGGGACCCCAACTTTTCAAAGGCACCCTAGGCTCCTCCACCACCTTTTTTAATCAATGCCTTCTGATCCAGGATGCCTAAAGTTCTCATGTGGAGACTTTTAGTTTGGCTGTTTCATTGATAAGTCTGTCGACCTGGAATCCCACTCCCAGTTGCAAGCCTTCAACTTCTACCTCTCCATAAGAGCCGACTCATGGCCCCCCAGTGTACAGACCTGCCACCCACTTCGGGGCTGCAACCAAAAACTTCTCTGATGCCAGGATGAGTCCGCCTAATTGGGTGCACTAAGCCCTTTCAACGGACACTCCACTTTACACATCTCCATTGGATTGCTGGCCTGTGTGCATGCCAGGAGGACTCCTAACGTACAGACCTGCCACCCACTTCGGGGCTGAACCGAAAACTTCTCATGCATGGCACCTCCATTGGGTTGCTGGCCCGTGTGTTGGCTAGTGGACCACCAGCCAACCCTACTTCTCAGTGGCACCCTAGGCCCCACCACCACGACAAGGTGGTTCCCATTTCAGGGGGAATCCACATGGACAATACGACAGACATTAGCTCATATGGGCTATGATAGTTGACAGCCATCACAGGTACCCATGTTCATTGCAAGACACAAGAAATTGTGCCTTACTTGGGTACATCAGCACCAACACCAGACCAAGAAGTCTGTCACCTAGTTTAATCCCATTTCCAATTCCATTGTACTGATGGATGTGTTTGCACTTGGAGAAAACAACATGGGCCACAGCATCAGGATGCACTATCGGTGTTCCACAATCTGAAGGCAGTGGCGTTATGGTTGGGGACTGTTTTCGAGGCATGCCTTGGGTCCACTGATCACAGTAATCAATGGCCCAGTGGGACCGCATATCTTTCTATTGTTGCCAACCAAGTACACCCATTCATGATGACAGTATCCAGACAACTCCGGCATCTTTCAACAAGATAACACACCATGTCACATGACCCTTCAGGTTGCAAACTGGTTTCAGTAGCATGACAATGAATTTTTCGCCTACCATGGCCACCAGTTCTCAACCCAATTAACATATTTGGGACTCAGCCCGATGTTACTGAATATCTTGCTGTCAGGCCTACCCTCTTGACTCAAGAATAGAGTAGTATTTCCATCTATGCGGATGACATCTGCGTCTGGTTCTCTAGCCAGGACCCCTCCTATGCTCAGCTCAAGATGAAATGAGCTGTGTCCACGGTCGTCAAGTTCTTCGAAAACCTATGGGGACCTCACATCCAGCATCTTAAGACAGTTGCCACAGCACAGAGAAATATACTGTCTTTCCTTGCTGGTACCCACTGGGGAAGTTAGTGCAAGACCCTCCTGGTCTTGTATTGGCACTTGATCCTCTCCCGCGTCAAGAAGATATTACCCTTGTTCTAGGTGACTTCAATACCAAAGTTGGTACTGACTCTGACCTTTGGGGAGGAGTAATAGGCCCTTTTGGTATTGGTAGCTGCAGTGGCAATGGGCAATGTCTCCTACAGGTAAGTAAACTCAATGGATTCAGAATATCTCACACTTATTACAAACACTGTGACATACATAAGTTACTGCGACATACACATGGCAAACTAGCCTTGGCAAACTAGTTACCCGATGGGCTGCATAAGAATATGATTGATTATATATTAATTAAGAGCAAATGGGCTAGTTCTGTTAGGAATATCAGGTCATCTAGGAGAGATGAAATTTGATCTGACCATTATCTTGTTAAAAGTATCTTGCAACTTAAACTTAAAAAGTGTTGTGCCACGGTTAAAAAATTTACTTTTAATACTGAAGCTCTGAATGACCCAGTTACAGCCAAAGCTTACCATGATAGGTTATTTAGTCATTATGACAGTCATGGTGCTTACTACTGAAGTTGAGGAAGAATGGGATCATTTTAAACAGGCTTTTTTGGACACTAACAGTACTCTTCTAGGAAAGAAGGAGCAGAGGAGGCAGAATTACCTCAGTGATAAGACACTTGAGCTTATTTTGGAAAGAAAGAACTGCAGGAATGTCCTTAATCAACACCCTACTAGTCCTAATAGAAAGCATTACAGAGACCTTAATAAATGTGTAATGGATCAGTTAGCTGCTGATAATAATCTTTGGCTTGATGGTTGGCTGACAAAACAGAGGAAGCAGTTAGACAACAACACAGCAGAAAACTGTATCAGATAATTAATGTTTTGTGTGGTAGAAAACGGACAGGTATACAGGGATTGAAGGATAAACAAGGTAAGGTTATAGAAGGTGAGGATTCTGTCATGGCTAGGTGGGCTGAGCATTTCAGTGATATTCTAAACAATGTGGTTAGTTCTATTCCCATTGTTTACAATGATGATAGATGCATTGGTGGCTTTAATGTTGGCCCTATAACACAATCTGAAGTTATTTTGGCTGTTTCTAAACTTAAACTACATAAATCCCCAGGGGTAGATGAAATTACTACGGAAATGCTTAGAGCTGGGAATGTTTTGGTTACCACTTGGATGACTGAAATTTTGAATATCTTTTATGAAAAAGGCATGGTTCCTAAGGATTTTACCAGAGCTATTGTTACCCCTATTTTCAAAAAAGGTGATCACAGTTCTTGTGATAACTATAGGGGTATTAGCCTACTCTCTGTTCCAGGTAAAGTTCTTTCCATGATTGTGCTTAATAGAATTAAGAATCTGGTTGACAGTCAATTGCATGATGAGCAATGTGGATTCAGAAGTGGTAGGGGATGTGTGGATCAGATATTTTCACTTAGGCAGATTCTTGAGAAATGTTTATAATTACAGAAACCTTTGGTTGCTAGCTTTGTTGATTTCAAAAAGGCTTTTCGATTCTGTTGATCGTCATAATTTGTGGTTGATTGTGAGATCATATGGCATACCAGACAAGTTAGTTAACATAATGAAAGCTCTCTATAATAACACTGAGTCATGTGTGAGAGTTGGTAAGGCTTGTAGCAATTGGTTTAGCATTACTTCTGGTGTTTGACAAGGTTCATTTTGTCCCCTATTCTCTTGTTATTGATTGTGTTATGAGAAATTCTTTGCAAGGGAAAGACTTTGGTCTTAAATGGTCTAGAGATTTCAAAATTTCTGATTTAGATTATGCAGATGATTTAGCCTTGTTGGCTAACGATGTTGATGAGATGAATTCTTTCATTAGGGCTGTTGATGAGACTGGAAATATATTGGTTATAAACAGATTATTTGGTTATAAACAGAGAGAAAAGATGAAAATTGGTCAGGCAGGTTGTGATTCAGTTCATCTGAATGGTTACAGTGTTGAGCAGGTGTCACAGTTTAATTACCTTGGGAGCTATGTAACAGATACTGGTGATGTGCAGCATGAGATTAACAGACGAATAGGGATTGCTGCCGGGATTTTAAGAATCTATGGAGAGAGTGGAAAAATAGGTGCATTCACCTAAAGACTAAAATTAGACTCTATAATAGTTTGGTTCTTTCTAGGGTTAGTTATGGTAGTGAAACTTGGACACTTTGTAAACAAGATAACAGGAAACTAGATGCTTTTGATTCTAAATGCTTATGCAGTATCTTGGACATTAGGTGGTTTAACTTTGTAAGTAATGATGAGGTTAGGCAGAGGAGTCAGCAACCTCCTTTAAGCAGCATATTGTGCAGAGAGAGACTCTGTTGGTTTGGCCATGTTGCCCGTATGGATTATTATAGATTAGCGAATAGGGTTATGAACAGTGTGACTAAAGGCCTCGGAAAGAGGGGGAGACCTAGGATGCAGGGGCAGACAATGTCAAACAGGACCTTGTTAGAATTGGTGTGCAGTGGCGAGATGCAGTAGATGTAGCTCAGGATCGACTTGCTTGGAGAACTAAATTTCACTGTCTGGTTGGACCTCCGTAGCCCATGGCTGCTTGAGGATGATGATGATGAAATTTTCATTTGGCACTCCATTGCGATAAATCATCATCCAGTCTTTTCCGATAACTTCCTTCCTGTGTTGATTAATAAGTTAGGTGTAGGCGCTTCTGAAGATCTCATTGGTGATATCATCTATTCTATGTTGACTACTTCATTGCCGGTTATTGTTCTGCAGGCTGTGGTCATCTCGTTGCTATGTGCTTGGCTTTGAAGAGCCTGGTTTTGTGCTTTCCAGGTTTATTGCTGCCTCCTTTTAAATGACGCTTCAACAGTAGTAAATTTCTAAACTTGTTAGACTCATCAGGATTATTTATACTCAAGACAATTTCTGGATTTCTTGGCTTCAGTTCTTTATTAACATTATTTTCCTTTAAAACCTCTAATTCAAAACTTTTCTCATCAACAATTTCAGCACTATTTTCATTTAAAACTTCTACTTCAAAAACTTTTTCATCAAGTAATTTTGTACTGTTTTCCTCTACAACTATATCAACACATTTCTCATTATCAATTTGCTTTGCATCATCAACTTGTTTCTCTAAATTTACATTAATTAGACTAATAGCACATATTGTAGGTTCTTCTTGAACATTATGCTTTGGACTACAAGATAACTCAGAAAGTCCACTGGATCACAGTTGCAATTTCATTTGACAGTTGTCATAAATATCATCTAAAACTTGCTCATTTGAACATGAAAGATTGACTTCTCTGTCGTTGTGATCTATTAATTCAGTTTTATCATGACAAGCCTTAATGAAAAGGTAAAACAACAGTGGCCAGACTTAACTCATGAGAGTTTTTTTCTTGAGGAACTTTGGCCTCTTGCTTCAAAGATTCTAATTTAAGTTTCCCGAATTGTCAGTTTTTTTGTTGCAATTTTGTTCAGTGTACCCTAGTTGGCCACAAAAATTACATTTCAAAGTTTCTCTCTTATTGTTAGCAAACGTTTTTGGTCTAGATTCAATGTTGGAAGCTTGATACAGAACATAATCTCTGCTTTGTTCATTCTGCATCATTGTAGGTGCATTCAGCACAAATTGCCAGGACCGGGTAACTTCTGGTCATGTGGGAGTCATTTTGCGAGACTCAACCTGATAGCACTGCTTTGATGAGGATTGCATCTATTATTGATTTAATGCCATTTTTGCAGATTCTCTTCTTGCTGTGTACTGCCGAGTCAATTTGACTAAAGTTGAAATTGAATTTACATTTTGTACTTCTAAAATTTGTTGTACAGAAAAAAATAATTGGGACAATATGCAATTTATAATGTCAATTTTAGTGGCATCACTATCATATAGCTGGTAAATTCTACTGTACTCCAGATGAATTTTTCGATATCATCTCCTTCCCTCTGTCGTCATGAAAACAGTTCAGTAACTAACTGTGTAAAGTCATTATAAAAAGTATGCATTTCCAAAAGTTCGCTTTTAAAATCTTCCCAAAACTATTCCATGACAACATCCTATATTATTCCACCATTGCATAGCACATCCAATTAAACAAGAGACTGCTAAAACCACCTCTTTGTTGCCAGCCCTTCAGGTAAATGGAAATGCTCTTCCATGGACTTGACAAATATCTACGATGATGGACATTTCGACCCATTAACCTTATCTCAGGTAAAGGCCAATTAACATAAGGACTATAGTTAATAAATGAGTTGGCAACTCATTGTTAGGGCGATCAATAATACTCTGTTCTATCATTTTCTTCTGATGGAGCAAAAAATGTAACCTTACATTCAGCCTCTCTGGCTAGCAGCTGCTTGAAGGGGTATTTATTTTTTTACATTCAAAGTTTATACTTTCTTGAGCTGATGTAGCATTGTCAGCTAATTTATAATTCGGTCTGAACAATTGAACAAAATATACAACTGATATAAATAAATCCATGTAATGTAAAATACATATTGTGAAATGAAATGCAATAAAATAGAAGCCATATAAGAACAACCAGTGAGCTTTATGCTCTTACAGGTTGTCAAAGTAAATTATTAGTTATTAACTATATGCATTTTTATAATACAGAATTAAAGGTTTAAGAGTGGAAAAATTTATAATTTTAGATTTATTCATTAATGACATGAAATGAGGTAAGTAACTTAACAATGAAATAAAGACTCAATATTGTGTATGTGTAATAATCTTTGCTTAATTTTTATTTTAAATATATTTTCATTTTTTTCTTCCCTTATATTTTTTGGTAATTTATTAAAATTTTGTGGAGTTTGAATCATGAAATGTTTATGGATAATTTCTTTTCTTGAAAAAGGTACATTATAAAGTTCTCTATTTCGAAAATTTATTTTTGTATGTTGTAATTTTAAGAAATCTGGGTTTTTAAACACAAACCTAAGGATTTTATACATATATAATTATCTTAAATTTAAAATTTCATTTTCAATAATCGTATTTTTTAAATTCATAATATTGTTATTCATAATAACCTTCAGAATTCTGTTTTGTAACGTTATTAATTTATTTAAAGAATTAAGATATATTCATTCCCAACTAATTAAACAGTATTGTAAAGTAGATGAATCCTTGAATAATAAAGAGTTATTAGAAAGGAAGTACCTAAAAAAAATTTACCAGTTGTTGTCGTTCCCCTTTTCTCCTGAGGCTCTCTAAGCAGATTCATTAACACTTTTGCTTCTTTCATCATGTCCTGTAACCTATCTTTTACTTTTTTTAAGTTGAGTGTCATTATGATGTAATCGCCCATATTACTAGCAGACATGTTTAACGGTCTGCAAAAATTTTGAATTTTGGAAATTTTGAAACTTTTTTGTCTTGAGCAGCACTCAAAGATACTGCTATACAACAATACAATACTAACCATATAGTAAGTTTGCAAAATAAACTTGCTTATCAAAAAGTTCATCTAGTGTGTGTGTCTGGACACTTCTAATCTTTACATACATACAATAAAGATCTTAACTATCAGCAATAACTGCACTGAAACTTCAGTACCTTTGACAAATATAAAAGTTAAGCTTCTTGCTCAACAAAAATTTTGGCTAAGTTGCTGTTAAATCTATGAATAGTACATATAACTAATGAGCTCAAAAATGTTATTTTTGACAATCATGTTAAATAATATAAATTTATACTTATATACACAGTCCCTTTTGTTTGGTGCACCACTTTCTTTTCTTGTCTCTGTAATGCTCCAAAGATTATAAACTTTTAAAGTTGGACTTTTTGTCTGATCCAAATTTATTCAAAATTTCTGATAGCTTGTCGAGCACCAGGCAATATTAACTTGCCAAGTAAAGTTGAAATAGGGTTCGTTTTGTATATCTGGCGTTACTTATTGAGTAAGAATTCAAAAACGGATTCCCAAGTTTAATTAAAGTTTAAATCAAATCAAAAAACAATTAATGTTGCTCAAGAGAAAAATAGCAAAAGTCAAAAAATTTTAAAACAAAGTTTATTTCCAAAAAATTCAAAGACTCACCAATTCAGTTGATGAATACAAAAAGTTGGAGTACTAACAACCACATCTACCTAAATCTCTACTAACAACCCTATCTACACAACACATTCTTAACTGACTTCTCCTCTTAACTCATACCGATTTAACATATTCCACATACTACTTCAACATACTTCAGCTCCTACTAACAATACTAACTCTGTGACCTAGTGTCACTTAGTATACATGCTGCGTATAATCTGGCACGTGTCTGTGCACACTGGGAAAACATTTGCATACTCTGACAATCATGTTAGCTATGACCAAGAGGGGTCGTGTTCTACATGCACACATTAGCGGCTGACAATCAAAAGTCAGAGCTGCACATGCACAACTCCTTCTGCTCGGAAGTAAGAATTGGGATCAGTCCAAAATGAAATAATAATCCCCACAATGATAAATATAATATAAATAAAGTAAAACTGGTTAAGGAAAAGTAAAAGTGAATGGGGGGACCATCTCACCTACAACACCTATAAATAAAGAAATGGAAAAATCCACAATAGCCCTACCATACATCAATAATAATTTCACTTGCTCTGTTAAAAATAAACTGAAACCTTTCCATTATAAAGTCCCAATTAAAATGTCACACTATATCCCAACTTATTCGAAACGATCACAGCCATATACCCAGCTCTGGAGGAGTTTATTTTATCCAACTCAAAGACTCCACAGGTAAAATCTTCCCCAAAGACAAATACATAAGGAAAACCTCACACCCATTTTATGCCCAACTTAAAGAACATATATAAAAATAAATAAAATAAATACACATCTTAAATAAACTACAAAAAAAATGCACTATCTCAAGTAATCACCGAAAACAATCCACCCACCGATTTTCACTCAGCTAAAATTATAATATCCCCACCTTCCAAATTCCAACTAGCTGTCACAGAAAATATCTTCATTAATATAAAATTAACCAAACTCTGCAACACAAGCTTTGTCCCCCCCTTCCCCCACCGTGGTATCTGATCCTCAGGGGATATAACCTACACCTCGGAAATAAATATTAGTTTATATACTACACCTCAAAAATTAATATTAGTTTAGGGGACCAGGATTCTAATCCTGGTCTCCTAAACTCACTCTCCTTTTTCATTGCTGAACCCCTTTCCCAACCTGCATTAATGAACATACCCCCAAACCCTTTAAAAATCTTCCATAATGTTATAGTAAGAATCGGCGATTAAAATATCCCTCCACACACACACACAATTCCCAATGCCCATACTGATATGAAAACCATTATTCATGTCCTCACTAGGGGGCGGGGGTGGCTCAGTCGGTAGCCGCCAGACTCGTAATCTGTAGTTCCCAGGTTCGAGTCCCAGCTGGGCAGCGAGATTTATCTCCTCAAAATTCCCCCGCCCTGCCCACGGTCAGTAGGGGACACCGATGGGCTTGGAAAGGTCCGCCGTCCGTCGGATGGGACGTTAAGCAGTGGCCCCGTGTGCGGGAGAGCTGTGCACGTTAAACGGCCTTGACGGGAGGCTACCATCTGTCTACCATCTGTCGTAAAGAACGGCCTTGACGGGAGGCTACCATCTGTCTCCCAACAGCTGTTCCAGTGGGTCCCCTCCCCCAACCTTCTCTGAGCCTTCGGGTCCATGTGACCTGGCCATTCAGCCCATGGTGTGCAAAAAAGTGCCGCTCAGAGGTAAAACAACCCAACCCAGTGGGTCCCCTCCCCCAACCTTCTCTGAGCCTTCGGGGTCCATGTGATCTGGCCCATTTAGCCCATGGTGTGCAAAAAAGTGCCAGAGGTAAAACAACCCAACCCATGTCCTCACTAACATATTTATTTTAACCTTACAATTTAGTTTACAAAATTTATAAACTTAATAAATGTATCCCACTCATTCTACTCCTAACTCAACGCACATGAAACCAAAGAAATATTTTTAATTTATTCACAAAATGAAGCTTCCATTGAGATTCACTAATCTTGGAGAGTTCCTATAACCCCACACCCACTTTCCAACCTACTTCACATGCAGATCACATTATGGCCACACACACATCTGCTGGCCATTCCTAACCTTGGAGCTGGGCCTTAATGCAATTTATGGCACCCCAACAATCGACAACCAACTTCCTCTTATGCAATTTCTAAAGCTGCTCACTTCCTACCTCAGGATGAGCCCAAAGTAAGGTCGCAATATGCACGTTATGGAACTCTGTTTTTTAAGCACTCTCTGGTTGGATCTCTGTAACTCCATGGATCTCCGTAACTGCTAAATCCGTCATTGGATCTCCGTAACTCCGTGGTTGGAACATCCTCAAGCAGCCATGGGTTACGGAGATCCAATGAGACCATGCAATTTAGTTCTCCAGCATATCTGCCCTGAGTTACATCTGCTGCATCTGGCCACTGCACACCAATTCTAACAAGGTCCTGTTTGACATTGTCTGCCCTTCGCATCCTAGGTCTTCCCCTCTTTCTAGGCCTTTAGGCACACTGTTCATAACCCTATTCGCTAATCTATAATAATCCATACGGGTAACATGGCGAAACCAACGGAGTCTCTATCTGCACAATATGCTGCTTAAAGGAGATTGCTGATTCCTTTGCCTAACCTCATCATTACTTGCAAAGTTGAACCATCTAATACCTAAGATACTACATAAGCATCTAGAATCAAAAGCATCAAGTTTCCTGTTATCTTGTTTACAAAGCGTTCAAGTTTCATTACCATAACTAACCCTAGACAGAACCAAACTATTATACAGTCTGATTTCAGTCTTTAGGTGAATACACCTATTTCTCGATACTCCATAAATTCTTAATCTCCATCAATCCCTATTCATTAATTGATCTCATGCCGCACATTACCAGTATCTGTTACATAGCTCCCAAGATAATTAAACTGTGACACCTGCTCAAGACTGCAACTGTTCAGATTAACTGAATCACAGCTTGCCTGTCCAATTTTCATTACTTTAGTTTTCTCTCTGTTTATAGCCAAAATTACTCTACTGCCAGTTTCATCAACAGCTCGAATGAAAGAGTTCATCTCATCAACATCATTTGCCAAAAGGGCTAAATCATCAGCATAATCTAAATCAGAAATTTTTGTATCTCCACACCATTTAAGGCCAAAATCTTTCCCTTGCAGGGAATTTCGCATAACATAATCAATAACCAAACTAAAGAGAAAAGGAGACAAAATGAACCCTTTTCGAACACTAGAAGTGATGCTAAACCAATTGCTACAAGCCTTACCAACTCTCACACACGACTCAGTGTTATTATAGAGAGCTTTCATTATGTTAACTAACTTGTCTGGTATGCCATACGATCTCACAATCAACCACAAATTATGACGATCAACAGTCAAAAACCTTTTTGAAATCTGTTAATTTACTGTTAATTAATATATAATCGATCATATTTTTATGCAGCCCATCTGGAGAAACCCATGTGTACATATGTGTGTCGCACTGTTTGTAATAAGTATTAGTTATTCTGAAACCATTGAGTTTACTTAACTGTAGGAGACATTGCCCATTGCCATTGCAGCTATCAATACCAAAAGGACCTATCACCCCTCCCCAAAGGTCAGAGTCAGTATGAACTTTGGCATTGAAGTCACCTAGAACAAGAGTAATACCTCCTTTCTTGACAGAATTCAAAATATCCTGAAGTTGTCCATAAAACTTATCCTTCTCATCCTCATCGGCATCCTCAGTGGGGGCATAACAGCAGATAACATTCAAGTCTTTAATGCTTGTCTGAAATTTTGCTGTAAGAAACCTTTCATTAATGCCCTCATATCCTAGAAGATCATCATTGACATGTCTGCTGAGAAGCAGACTCACGCCTTGTGATGCTTATTATCTTCCCTCCCTGAAAAGAGAAATTTAAGATTTTTTTAAAGAATCTGACCTTTATTTGACCATCTGGTCTCTTGCAAGCTTAGAATGTCTAACCGCTGGAATTCCTGTGTGAGGACATCAAGAGAATAAGCTTTGTGCAGAGTCCTCACTTTCCAACTACCTATGGAGAGAAAATGGTTAGTGGGATGTTTAAAGAAATTATATTTATTGAGAGAGGGAATGCCGACAATATTAAACAGCCCCCTAATCACAGGAATGGGGCAAAGACCCGTTCCACCACCATTAAAGACTGAAGCTACACTGGAAGACTGGAAGACTTCTTCCAATATACACTGGACATCTACATTGGAAGACTTCTTCCAATATAGAATTTGACAATGCCAGTATAAGCAAAGAGTTCAGGTGCCTGTGATGACCTCTGCTCAGGATTATCCACCAGCTGATAAACATATCCTGTGAATCTATTCACTTGGGACTGTCAACCCACAAACAAACAGAAAACACAGCAGAAGATTTTCCTTCCACAGAAGCCCACCAGTGCAGCAAATTGAGGATCAATAATCAAGCTCTGAGCCTTAGTCCAGTCCAGTAGGTTTATATGGTCAGCACCAGAACCCTGTGTGGTTGACCACTATTCAGGATGGTAGGAAAGAAAAAGGAAAGTAGCCATAGTTATCCAGATCAGTAGGCCACACTAATCTGGCAGCCATTCACTTCCTTTCACTTCCACAAGAGAGTATCTCTTCTGAAAGTCTGCACCACGAGAAGGCAGGGTCGGACATTAGGTGCTTGGCCTGATTGGTTCTATGCATCGTCAGAGGGGATTGGTGCATAGCTCTCCTTCTAATGACTACCTAGCTACCATTTACAGACCACTTCTATGCTACCAAAAGTATTATTGGTTATTTCCTTCACTAAAGCAAATAAATTATCAGCATTCGTCATCATTTACTCGAACTACAGAGGTGTCACTTCCGAAGAATAATATCGATGATTAAACTTGTCACTTGCAAGCACCTGGAAGTTCCTCTTACTACCTTTCCTCTGCAGTATGGGACGTAAATTTCTCCTTAATAAGTTTTGATACTTGATAGCATAGATATTCTATCAAGTATCAAAAGTTTCTTGAACATGCTTAAAAGCATTTTACAGTTGTCATAGAGAATTAAAATTTTCAATTTAATTTTACACTTAAAGATTAAAATTAAACTATACAATAGTTTTATCTTTTCTATAGTTATAGTAGTGAAATATGGGCCCTTTGTGGACAAGCTCAGTAAACTTGATGCCTTTGATTGTAGATGCTTATGTAGTACCTTAGCATTAGGTGGTTTGACTTGGTAAGTAGGCAAAGGATTCTGCAACCTCCTCCTTATAGCAACATATCTTGCAAATCTTTTTGAGAGATTTTTGTTGCTTTAGGCATGTTGTTTGTATGCATAACTATGGCAAATAGGCTTATGAAAAGTGTTCCTAAAAACTTCAGAAAAAAAGGGAGACTTAGGATGCAATGGGTATAAAATGTCAAACAGAACCTCCTTAGAATTAGCTTACTATAGTCAAATGTAACAGCTATAGCTCAGGATAGACATGTTTGGAGAACTAAATTGCACAGTCTAGTTGGGTCTCCATAGACCATGGCTGCTTGAGGATTTTGCATGTATGTTAACCTGGAAGTATTACCATGCATTTGGTAATGTGGTGTATATCCTCACAATACATATTCTTTTAAAAGCTCATATTCAATTTTCAGAAGAGAAAGCACTAAAACATTAATTGCTATTCATTCCATATTTGCAACTAGTTTTTTTAACTCCTAAAAATTAAATGGGATGTAATTTTGTTACTTAAATGAACTATAATACTTAAACACTGATGCCCTACTTTTGTTGGTGCTTATGGAAAATCTCTCCCTTTGTGCCTATTAAGCTGTACATTATAGAATATTTCAACACATCATGTTTTTCGGAAATAGATGGTTATTACTGATAATGTTATTGATGTAGAAAATAATTTTTTTTTTTCTGTGGAAAAAATAATTAACATCTTAGTCAGTTTTTTTTTAGATCTATATATTTTCTTCCTTTTTATATAGGATACTATATATTTTCTTCGTTTTTATATAGGATACTATATATTTTCTTCCCTTTTGTATAGGATCCGTGTTGCAGCTCATTTCATCGTTAATCTTCAGTATTTTGATTTATTCATTATGATCATCATCACACTCAGTAGTATAGCTCTAGCAGCAGAAGATCCAGTTGATGAAGATTCACCCAGTAATGCAATCCTTAATTACTTTGATTATGCTTTTACTGGTGTTTTTACTGTAGAAATGGTGCTGAAGGTAATATTCTAAAGTCATTTCACTTATTCTTTGAAAACTGTCTTAGAAGTTTGTCTTTTATGTTAAAAGAAATGCTCTAAATAATAATTTTTTTTCAATATATCATATACACTAATTCTAAAGTGACATTATAGCATTTGAATAAAGATTCATTTTCATTCCACATTCTTTATATGTACAATATGTATTTTCATATTTAATAGAAAATGTTTTAAAATTATTGTTTTTATAATAATTAAGGATTCTTTTCCCCATTAACCCAAAAGTATGTTCATAAAAGAAAATCTGAATGCACTCTTATTTATAAATTTTATACAGTGAATACTATCATAAGTGTTCTGGATATTTCATCATATACAGTGGGATATAGATACAGTGGGATAAAAGGGATATAGGTATGATGATATTCATTATTTATGGTGTAATAGCTATGATGGTATTTATCACATTTGATTAATCAGTTCCAAAAATGCAATATACTAACAATGCAGGTAAAGCAATTTGAATGTGTGGATCAGTGACATTGTGAGAGATTACACCAACAGTTTCTGTGTGCATTACATTTGGAATCAAGAAGTGCTTTTTTGCTATTTCACATATTCTTAACCACTTAAGAACTTACAGTCATTAGGTAGTAGAGTAGGTTTGGTCAGGCAGGTTGTGGTTCGTTAATTTTGAATGGTTGCACCCTTGAGAAAGTGTTTCTAATTATCTCAGGAGCTGTGCAGAAGACACTGCTAATGTTTGGCACAAGATAAATAGAATGATAGGGATTGCTACTGGGACTTTTAAAATCTGTGAAAAGTATGGAAAAATAGGTGTATACACCTGAAACGTAAAATTAGACTATATTATGGTTTGGTCCTCTCTAAATTTAGTAATGGTAGTGAAACATGGACCCTTTGTAAACAAGATAGCAGGAAACTTGATGGCTATGATTCTAGATCAGCCATGGGCAGCCCGTGGCCTGCGAATATTGTCGAGCAAATTATTAATTTTTTTTATCTCAGATTTTTAAGTACTTTGTGGAATACCAATTTTTCTTTCTTTCCCAGTTTACCTTTATACTGTTTTTGAAAGTATTGTTTCATTGCCTAAATTTACAAGGACATCGACCTTACATGACAGGTTTTGTGCATAAGGGTAGATCGGGTTTTCTGAATGTACTGTTCAGCTATTGATTAAAGAGCTATCTCAGTGAACATTCTAATTACATGAAAGTTATTAAGGCCAAAATAGAAAAGAAACATTTGAGAAACATGGTTGCATTAAACACACAAAAAAAATTATTTACCCAAAAGTCTCAATATTCTGATGCTATTGTTGCATGCATGTTTTGTTATTGCTAAGGAAATTGTCAAAAATTGCAAAAATTATTCTGATAGCGAATTAGTAATGGAATGCCTGAAAACAGTTTTTGGTATGTTTTGTCCAGAGAGAGAAAATTATAATGTAAATTTAACTCACAGAATCGTAATAAGATGTATCAATGAACTTGCTCTCAATAAAGAAAATATTTTTACAGAGCTTCAATCAAAATTTCAATATTTTATTTTGTCTTTTGATGAAAGTACTGATGTTTCTAACACAACTTAATTAGTGGCATTTGTATATGGAGTCGATATTAATTTACATTAAAATGCATTTCATTTTATCTAATAATGCTCTTTACTTTTAATGTCTTGTATATTTAATATAATATTTACCCTTCCTAGGTCACTAACATGTATACAACTCTATAGACACATGAAACTTCGATTTTCTTTTTTAAAAATTGTTTGAAAATTTTCTCACATATATCTTTTAAAAATGCATAATTCAAGCTTGAAAAATAATATTTTCTTTTTTTATTTGATGCATATTTTATTAAACTATATAAATAATTCGATAAAGCCATCTGATTGCTGTATTTTAGAAGCACTATACGGTATTGCCAATTTGTATTTTAACATTACTCTGTATTGAAGCAATTACCTGATTTAAGCTCGCAAGTTTGATTTGAACTATTATCAACATACTTTTCCTTAAATTTTCAAAAGTATCCTAAAAATTATGAAAAAAACTGCTATTTTTAAAAACAAAAGATTTTGCAAGTAATTATGAAATATGTGCTTATTTTTTTCGCGTATACCACTGTAAAAAGCAACAAACCTGGACTTTTTTCAAAGTATGGTTAGAGAAAAAAATTAAAAACCAGAAGAATTTTTTTTTTTCATTATTTAGAAATAAACTTTTTATTCATGTGCATTATAGTCATTTCTGTCTATTAATGTTTTTTAAATAAATTTTTATTTATGTTGCCAGATGCATTTTTTTACTATAGACTCTAAAAAAAATCCTATTAAAATAAAACTAGTTGTCTTTTTTGGTAAATATTTTATTTTCAGAAAATCCAGAATTAAATGTGGATTAATTTGTCCAGAGAGAAAAAATGTTAATGTAAATTTAACTCACAGAATCGTAATAAGGTGTATCAATGAACTTGCTCCTCTGGCCCACTGATGAGAAAAGGTTGCTCATCCTTGTTGTAGGTGTTTATGCAGTAATTTGGAATTAGGTGCTTTGACCTTGTAAGTAATGATGAGATTAGGTGGAAAATTGGCAACCTTCTTTGAATAGCATATTGTGCAGAGAGAGACTTGGTTTGGCAATTTTTCCATATGCATAACTGTGGCAAACAGGGTTATGAACACTATTTCTTAGAGCCTCAGAAAAGGGAAGAGACCTAGGATGCAGTGGGCACAGGCTTTTACATCAACTTACACAGTTTGGTTGGATCTCCATAGCCCGTGGTTGATTGAGGATATTGTATGGATGGATAGACATATGTATTTTGTGAGGATTCTCTTTCACTGAATAGAGCTTAACCAAAACTACTAATGTCAGAACAAAGCCTCACATGCTATCATCCAAAATATGCATTACACTAAAAACAGGCTGAACAAGTAGCATTTGAAATTTTTCAAAGCCAAATAAAATTATTTGAAAAATGTCCCATATTTTTTGGATGTTTTGGATATGTTTTCATATGGTAACAGAAATAAAATTTTGCATTGTGATAACACTTGTGAGCCTAATGAAAGATGCCTCTGCAAGCACTCTTAACCATTCCACAAGAACCGGGTTGCTGATCCTTAATTTAGTGCCTTACTTTTAAAAATGAGGTCCATGAAAATGTGCAGATTAGAATAGTATGTAATATATTATTTAATTTATAGTAATGTGCAGATTAGGAAGTTACTTAGTGGACAACTGGAAACTAAGAGGAGAGCATAGGAAGAAGATGGAGTGATCCCAATTTGCATTTTTGTATTCTGAAAATCTACTTCTGTTGAAGTTGTGATTTCGAATTTTTATTTTAAAGAAGGAAGTACAAAGTTTTGCCTAAAAAAGTTTTTAGTCACTGTACATCCAATCAACTTTTTTTTTTCTATAGGAAAAATAAAAAATACTCAAAAGAGAATAACAAATAATTCATTACCTACAAATTAATACCAAATTCTTTAAATCGTTGGAAGCAGAGAAATAAAAAAAAAACAATGTCTGAAAGGAGTTGCATATTATTATGCTTCTCTATGGTGATACTAAGAGTCATTTTTGGATCATTCCATGAAATTTCACTTGATTTTATCACAGTGCCATTTTATATTTTCTTTGCAATATTTTCCTTAGTGGCTTTATATAACAGAACTTATCAGTAGTTTATTCCCTCTATCAGTTCTTTTATCAAAAGTATCAATTTCAAAGTTTAATAAAATGTAAAATTTCAAAAAGAAATATAAAGCAATGGGAGTTGTAACGCTCCAAATGTATGTTAAACTCTTTGCTATGGACCTTGTAACTGATCCAAAAAATGCTAAATTACTGGATAACTCAGGCACCAGGTAATTAATCTTTGCCAGATAAAGTTAAGTGAGGGTTCTCTAAGTATATTTGAATTTAATTCAAAAAGATTGTCAAATATTAAAGTTTAAATCTAATTAAATATGTAAAATTCTGCTCAAAAGAAAAAAAGAAATTTATAAAAGTCAAAAGAAAAAGAAATTTAGGAAAGTCATTAGAAAAGTAAAAAATATTTCATAAAACAAACAAAGTTTATTTAAAAAAATCGAGATTCACCAAAATGAAACTTCTTCTACACAAAATCTGAGCAACTGACAGCTTACTCAACAAAAATCACTCCACCAAGCTCTAACATACTCTCCTCTCTACATTTTGACTCTACTAACTCCTCCTCTCTACTTACTTCAAACTACTAACTTTGTGACCTGACATTACTTACTATACATGTGGTGTGCAACTGACACGTGTGTTGCACTCTGGGAAGTACATTTGCATAATCTTACAATCACTCACCTGTGCTAGCTATGATGCAAGAAGGGGCTGTCCATTCACATGCATTAGCAGCTGCCAATCAAAAATCAGAGTTGCCGCATGCACAACTCCTGTAGCAGTTTTGGGCAAGGAAAAATGATGATGCCCAACTTAAAGAAAGCTCCAAAGTAAGAAATATAACTAAATAAAGCAAAACTTGTTAAGTAAAAGTGAATGGGTGGGCCATCACAGAGTGAAAGGCAAGAAAAATGTATTTTTAGATCATAAATTTCTCAAAAAGGTTTAAATTGAAAATATTGCAAATTTGTAATTAACCTTTTAATTCCTTAAGATTGTTTCTAAGTTAGGGAATTTCAAAATCGCCTTCATTTTTCTCTGCTGTAAGACTAAACATAGAATAAAAGTTTTTTGAAAGTTTAAAATTCTATGACTGCAAAATAAGCCAGAACCCAAAATTCCAGTCTCTTAAATTTAGCATCTTTGGTGAAATAAGGGGCTGAAAATGAGGTTGCTTTGTCACATCCCCCATTTTCTAAAGGGTTGTATAACAGTCCATCATTACAATAGGGAAGGCATATATACTTAATCTTGACGAACCCTTTGTAGCTAGCCTCTTGACATTGTGGATTAAGTCATTGCCTCTCAACAGCATTTGCCAACTTCCCTCAGGGTCCTCATTTTGATCACTGCCTGGGGAAGCCTCATCTTGGCATGATGCATTCTCCTCTCCAAGCAGAAGTCTGATTTTTCTGATATGTAGTGATGTTCGATGATTTGAATGGATTTCTCTCATAAAGCCAGTATTAATTAAAAAATTAATGTGTCAAATTCAGATGTTGATTCCCTGCCCTGTACCTAGATGGCATCATGAATTCAAGGAGATAAGAACATGAAGGAGGATTGTTAAAGTTCCAATAGATGGAACCAGTAGTAAAAAGTAGAGAAGATAAAAGTATACCATTGAGATGAAGGAGGTTGGTAGTCACAAGCATGTGACCTGAATGAAAAGTAGTATGGTTACAGTCTTCTGATGACTCCCTTCCCCTTCATGTATAGTGTGGCCTCACCCATGATTTGGTGTTTTGATGAAGTATCCCAAGATTAAGAGTCTACAAGTTATTGGAGAAGTGTGACCAGTAGAGCCCTGGTTTTACTGGCCAAACATCTCCAATAACTTTCACCATTCATAAATATACAGGGTGAATCTGAAAAAGTGGGCAAAACTTTACGGGGTGGTAGAACGCAGCTATACGAGCAATATTCGTCATAGAATGTATGGTCGGAACGCAAACGGCGAGCTGCTAGGTGGCTTTGGAAATGGTATAAAAGGGTCGGTCCTCGCACCCAACGGCATTTCTACCATGGATTGCCGAGAGGATGGCTGGTTATACTAACCACGAAATGGCGGATATGCACTTTGTGTACGGTGCAGCGGACGGGAATGCAAGTGAGGACCGACCCTTTTATACCATTTCCAACGCCACCTAGCGGCTCGCTGTTTGCGTTCCGACCATACATTCTATGACAAATATTGCTCGTATAGCTGCGCTCTACCACCGCGTAAAGTTTTGCCCACTCTTTCAGATTCAGCCTGTATATATATATATGGAGGATTTATAGAATGTTAAGCCAGACAGCGAATTTGAGTGATTTGTAGGATATGAGGATGACAGAGATTTGAAGTAATGAAGAACAAATGTGGAGTGAGTTTGTCAGAGTTGATTTTTCTTCTCTGAAACTGGAAATGCAAACTGATAATTATTGTGGATAAGGTAAGAAAGGGGGTTTCACCATTGAGGATGCTAAAGGTGTAAAATAAAATTTCATTTTCTTTGAAAAACAAGCATCCCATATTTGCCAGAGGGGATATGTTGTTCTCCTAGTTTAAATTTACCAACCAATAGTCAAATTTGAATTAAAAAACGTTCTTAGGAAGTTTTTTCTGATTTTTTTTTGTTTAAATTTCATAATTTTGATACCAGCCCAAAATGTTACCCTCTTACTAAAACTGGTGTCTAAAAGTTAGTTTGTTGATTTTTTAAAATTTTTATGTGTTTTTTAAGCCAAAAGGTATTGAACTATCCAAATTAAGTAAAAACCTAAGTTTTTAGCTGTAAGCAAAGAGTTTCTAAAAGAAATTGATACTTTAAATTGTTTCATTCTTAAGGTATCATTATACACTAAATGGGCAAATTATTATATACACCTACCTAATAACCTGTTGCTTTACCTATTGCCCTCACAATAGCAGCCAGTATCTTGGTAAGGACTCAGTGAAGTGTTGAAAACATGGAGGTGGTATTGCTGCCCATGAAGTGAGGATCGCCTGTCACAAAGCATCCACAGTTGCCAATGGGGGTTGGTGGGCTTTAACAGATCTTTCCAATTCATCCCACAAATTCTCAATGGAGTTGAGGATCGGCTATTGAGGGGGCCATTCAAGTGTGGTAAATTCACTTGAATGCTCCCGGAGCCAATTGGTTACCACTCAGGAAGTATGCGGTGTGGTGTTGTCCTGTTGAAAGATGGCATCATGGTGCAGAAAGAGAATCATTATGAACGGGTATAGTAGTCACTTTTAAGAATCTATGGAGAGTGTGGAAAAATAGGCGTATACACCTAAAGACTAAAATTAGACTGTATAATAGTTTGGTTCTTTCTAGGATTAGTTATGGTAGTGAAACTTGGATACTTTGTAAACATAACAGGAAATTAGATGCTTTTTATTCTAGATGCTTATGCAGTATCTTGGGCATTAGGTGGTTGAACTTTGTAACTAATGATAAGGTTAGGCAAAGGAGTCGGCAACCTCCTTTAAGCAGCATATTGTGCAGAGAGAGACTCCGCTGGTTTGGCCATGTTGCCCGTATGGATAATTGTAGATTGGCGAATAGAGTTATGAACAGGGTGCCTAAAAGCCTCAGAAAGAGGAGGAGACCTGGGATGCGGTGGACAGACAATGTCAAACAGGACCTTGTTAGAATTGGTGTGCAGTGACCGGATGCGGCAGATGTAAGTCAGGATAGACATGCTTGGAGAACTAAATTGCACGGTCTGGTTGGACCTCCGTAGCCCATGGCTGCTTGAGGATGATGATAGATAGATAGATAGTCAACAAGGTATATGATGTTCACATACCTTGTGCTGTTGAAGGAGGTCTCTCGATGGGTTTGAAAGGCACCAAGGAAGCCCATGTAAATGCACCCTACTGTTACACTGCCTCCACCTTCCTATATGACCCCGACTTGGCAAGCTGAATCCATTGCTTCATGTGGTTTATGCCACACAGAACTTTCCCCATCAGCATGATAGAGTTGAAACTGTCATTCATCAGACTAGATGACATGTTTCCAATCCTCCATATTCCAGTTGCAATAGGCCTTTGCAAACTGCAGCCTAATCTTCTGGTGCCTTGCAGTCAACAAGGGAACACATAGTGGACATCAACTAACATAGCCTGTTTTTTCCATGGTGCAACGGATAGTCTTTGTGCATAAGCTTGTGGACATGCCCTCATTCAATTCTGACATCTGCTCAATGGTAGCCATTCAGTTCCTTGTAATGATGTGGACAGTCATCTGCGTTCACTTCAAGAGTCAATTGCAAGTTTACATTCGCATTTCTCCTACTGGTTGGAAGTTTGTCATATTTCACATAGTCTTAGTATACACATGCAACTGTCTGACATGGAAATCCCAACAGTTCAGCAGTTACTGTAATGCTCCAAAAGATTGTTAAACTTCTTCTCTTTGAACTTTTTGACTGATCCAAATTAAACTAAACTTCCGGATAGCATCAGACGTCAGGCAATATTAACTTGCCAAATAAAGTTAAATGAGGGTTCGCTAAGTATATGGGCATTACTTATTGAGTAACAAATCAAAAGGTTGTCAAATTATTAAAGTTAAATCTTAATAAAAAAATCAATTATAGTTGCTCAAGCGAAAAAAAATAGCAAAGTCAAAATATTTCATATAACAAACAAAGTTCATTTCCAAAAAATTCAAGACTCACCAAATAAATTGATGATGAATATAAAAGTCTGAGCAATTAAAAGCTCACATCTCTACTAACATCCTTCTAAAAAAAAAAACTTCCATTTATCTTCCTCAAAAAAAACTTCTTATTTTCCTCTTATTGACATTTTCTCATTACTCATATCTCTCATTACTCATATCTCATTCTGACTATCTACTGACTCTGTAACCTAACATCACTTAGTATACATGCGACATATAACTGATGTGTATGTTGCACATTGGGAAAGACATTTGCATAAAATTACGATTGCATGTTCACTATGATGCAAGAGGGATGTGTCCTTATGCACACATTAGCGGCTATAAATCAAAAGTCAGAGTTGTGCATGCGCAACATCTTTAATAGATCAGAAGAGGGAAAAGTGATAAGTTCAACTGAAGTTAATCCCCAAAATGATGAATATAATGTAAATAAAGTAAAACTGGTTAAGGAAAAGCAAAAGTGAATGAGTGGACTATCACATTACGGTGGTTTCTGTCACAACCTACCTTCATCGCACTGCTTTTTGGCCACTGTCAAACTCACTTACATTGCTGCTTTTACCCATGAATACTTTTCCATGATTGGTTTCTAATGCATAGAGACCTGTTCTATTTATGGGCGTTGTCAGTTTCAGTGTTCCATGTGATGACACAATACTTCGGCTTTGCATATTGTTATCGAGCTGTATATAATAATTAGTTGATTCAGTTTATCTTAAGAATGAAATAATTCAAAGAATCAATTTCTTTTAAGAACTCTTTGCTTACAGCTAAAAACTTAGATATTTACTTAATACAGAATGGTCGAGAATGGGAAAAGACAAAGAAGATGAACTTTTACCATATTTGAGCCCTGGATATGGCATGGATGTTTTCTTTCCTTTGTTGTCTTTATGCTCAGGTCTCATCTTTCTTACAGATCTTCTCTATCTCATATTCACTGATGGGCTCCTGTCAGACCTTTGTGGCAAGCATATGCTTTAAGTGTTATTTATTTTTTATTCACTATTGTATTTTAATATCTGCAGCTTCTTGAGTATAGAAATTTTCACTTTTGTTGATTTTTGACAGCTGAATAACATGTTATTCTTGTAGGTTGTAGATCAGGGTGTTATCCTTCATCCAGGTTCCTACTGCCGAGATCTTTGGAACATTCTGGATGCCATTGTTGTCATCTGTGCACTTGTTGCCTTTGCCTTTGTGTAAGTAGCTGACTTAAAATCAGAATTTAATATTTTTAATGTATAATTTTAAATGTATTAATGAAGCTTTATTTTAAATTATGTGTTATGCAAAATAAGCAAGCATTTTAATGCAAAATCTTCTTTCTTTAATACAGTGTGATTCTTATTTTCTCAAATGCAAGAATAAAAAAAAATACATATATTTCTTGTCTAAATTATTCAAAAATCTGTGGTTATTATATAAGTCCAAAATAATATTTCTAATAAAGAATCTGTTATTATCAATCATTAAATAGAAATTTACTCATAATGAATTCTCTCAAAAATGCCTTTTATACAACAACATAATTGACATGTCTTTTGTGTTCAGTGCAGTTCTTAATATAATATTTAAACTTCATGGATTAAATTAGTTCAATGCTTAATTTTTATTTTCAATTTTAAGGGTTATTAATGTTTAAACTTTTTTAACTTTATAAGATGGTTTGTACTTATATGGCAAAATTCATATTTCTGAACTTCTAGCTCTTTCTCCTTTCCAAAATAACTATTCTAATATGTGGAAATTTAAGGTTTTTTACAGATCAATAATTTCGCAAATAATAAGAAGTAAAGTCAGTAAAACACTTCACTGAAAAATAAATTAATGCTATATGTATAAACTGATAGGCTCTTTTCAGAACTCTGTAGCAAGCAGCTGCTTGAGAGGACATTTATTTTATTCTATTTAAAGTTTGAATAAAAGCATTATATACATATTTTCAGATTTCAAATACAATAGCAATTATATTGCTTTAATTATTAATTTTTTTTTTACTATTTACATCCATGGACCTTTTTGATTGTTTCCCTTATAATTTATGTATTTTTGATTTTTTTCTCTAAGGAATTAAATATTCTAACTTGAAGTTATTTGTAATGCATTATAAGAGAAAGATTTTGTTATGATAGTATGCTATTGCCAAAATCAGCTTTACCTCTTAGTGGCACTTTTTTTGCACACAGTAGGATAATGCAAGGACCCCAAGGTTCAGAGAAGGTTGGGAAAAGGGATCCTGTGTATAGATGTAAGGAGACAGAAGCCTTCCTTCAAGGCTTCAAGCATGTCCATTAATGTACACAGGCATGGTACACAGGGCCACAGCTTAATATCCCATCCATTTTAATCACTTTCCAATCCCATTGTTATCCCCTTTCTCAACTGTTCAGAATGGGAGTTAGCAAAGAATATTCTCAACACAGGCACAATTGGGACGAGTCTGGGAACTACAACCCCTGCCCTTCTTAACTAGTCCTCCAGCTTTTAGTTTTATTTAACCACCACAATTTTCATGTGGCCTCTTCTGACTGTAATTTAACATTATCCCTTCTTAACAAATGTGTAACACATTGCATATTAAAGTTTGGGAAAGATCTTATGTCTTGCAACATGTCAAGTAATGTGGGCGTACACTCCTAGGTGTGTTGTGTAAATCTTTGTTGAATGTTAGTAACCTTCACATCTCAAACTCTCATAGAGAATAAAAGTCGGCATTGTCTGAAAAATTGAGAGTGTTCACTTGAAAGAAAAAAAAAAGAGTTATGTGCTATTAATGTAAAGTGCATGTGCACCATTTTGCAAAGCTTATTGTATTCTTTGTGCTTATAATAAGATTTCTTGGAGAGTAATTAAACAATCATATCTGTTATTTAGTGTTTGAAAAGTATTTATTTCCTGTAGTTGTTGTTTGAGCAGTATTTAAATGATTAACCCTTAAAATGCCAGGTTTCTGAAACTGAACTCATTCTGGTGATCAAATAAATTTTGAAGTATTTTTGGAAAATTAAAAAAATTCTATACTTTATTCTGAAGTCGCATGTGAACAGAAATAGGTCACATCATATATCAAAAGAAAAAGCTGTTAATTGTGATTAATAAAATGGTGAAAATTCAAAGTAAAGTTTTGGGCTTGATGGGAGACTCCCATCTGTCTCTCAATAACTGGATCTTCTTACCCAACCGTCTATGAGCCTTTGGAGGGTTTTTGGCCTGACCATTCAGCCCATTGTGTGTTAAAAAAAACATTACTCAAAGATAAGCACTCCCAACTCATTAAATTTGAGAAGGCAACCTAACTCAAGCTTAATGAGTTGGGAGGAGGGATCACACAGAGTATAGGCAAAGAATCTGCATTAAGTAGGTCTTGATCACTATGTTAAATAACATTGGAAACCAATTTGCTGGAATTTCCACTTTTTCCCAGTCTCATGATAGTTTATGATCTGCATCAAAAATCACTACATTCTCTAAAACTTCATTATTCAGAGCTAAGAGACAATATAATTCTTTTGTCCTCATATCATAAAAATCCTTTTAGTTAATGATTTGAATACTTCCATGAGTTGTCTGTGTTTCATGGCTTATGAAATGTGATGAATCTTGGTACTGATTTTTTCAGTGAAAGCAAATCGGGGCAATAAACTATGTCCTGATATAGATACAAACATTAAATGCAGATGTCACAGTTTTCTATCTTCTCAGGCAATGTGTTTGAACTGTCATCAGAATATCTAGATCTTGAAGGGGTACAATACTGAGACCATCCATATCTCATGGTACAGAACTCAAAAACATAAATCACAATCCACTTAAGTGGAAAGTCTCTGAGAAAGATTATAGCTAGATCCAGAAACTCACAATAATTGTCTCTGGGTTGACTCCTGATGCAGGTTCATGATGAATGTGATTATGCTACTCTCATTTCCTAAGGAGCTTGATACCACTTCATAGTCTGCTCCAGTTATGCAGCTAGTTTGATTGAATAATTTACAGACTTGTTGAAAACCCATAATAATCATAACATCAGGTCATGAACATGCTTTCACGGAAGGAACTTGCTATTATATTTTTCATGATGAAAAGTGCAAAAGATAAAAAGGTGCATAGTGCAAATGTAATTATTAACTCCTGTTCGAGCAACAAAGGTTGTATAGTTTTTTCTGTGTTACTCGCTATTGTATCAAGACGTAGCTTTCACACAAATAATGATCTCTTATTCCTCCAAAATCATATATCTCTGAAGTTATTATTATCTTGTTTTCATTATCATATAAGCTTACTACATAGTGCTTGAAATTAGTTTTGGAAGAATTGATTCATTTCCAATTATGAGCAAGCAATCCACCAATTTTATTCTTGAAAAATCTCTCATGAGTTTACAGTGCCAGTGTATGACACTGAACCCATCAATTGTCATTGAAAGGAAGCTGAAAAACAATCCAAAATATTCTATCTGTTTGGGTGACAATGAACAGGTTTTGATTTTCTCCACAGAAGACAGCAGAAATTATGAGTCATTTCCCTTTGGGTCATTTATCATTCATTTGTGATGTCAAAATGATTCATTCTGTTGAATCAGTTTTAAAAACTTGTTATTCTTAAACATCTTCTTTTGATTCACAGTGATCATTAGCTTTATTTGATGCCACTAACTTTGCTGTTGTATTCTACCAATACTGGATATAGAGAAAAAATTGTGTTGAGCCACTTAGGATTCCATCCCAAAGCCCCCTGATAGCATGTCAGGTGCCCTGACCACTGAGCTACCTGCCACTGATCAAGATTTCTTCTGTTACAGTTGTTAATTCTCACACCTTAGCCTCATGTAGATGCTATTATGATTGAAGCTAAAGTCTTCCTTCATCATACATCTACATGAGACTAAGATATGAGATATAACTCAGTAGAGGAAATCTTGATCAGTGGCTGGTGCCCAGCTGTCAGAGTACCTGACATGTTATCAGGAGGTCATGGGTTTGGATCCTACCCAGCTCAAAACAATTTTTCTCATATACCCAGTATTGGCAGAATACAACAGTGAAGATTGTAGCTTCAAATAAATGTTATTCTTAAAGTTAAGAAGTAGTGTGTACATTTTATTCAGGTTACTTTATTATAAGAATATAAAATATATAAAGAGACACATGAGACCCCATATATTATGTGCGTGTATATAAGCACATGATAAAAAATTAGTTACCCCCACTATAGACGGTAGTGTTGTCTTGATACATCGTAGATGGCATGCCTATAGTACTGCAGCACTATATAGAGGCATGTGACCTTCCATGTATTCTGTAGTGTCATCATCAGTCCCAGTGGAGTGTTGTTTACACAGCGGCAAAAGGGTGTTATTGCATTTGGTAGGACATGCTGTAAAGAAGTAGCCGATTTTTGCTGGTGTTCTGAAATGAACAGTCCAGTGAGTGTATAGACAGTGGTATACATCCAATTCGATTGTTAATCATGGGTGTTATTGTGACCACAAATCAGTGCTCACAGACAGGGACTGCCAATGAGTATCACAACTAGTGACTGCAAACTGATTTCAAACCAGACAGGAAATTGCAAGTAGACATAATTTTAGATTCTGTGGTCACAACTTTTGTTAAAGATGTCAGATGAAGCACAGCCATGTGATTTGTAACCTTCTGAGAACATTTATCAACATAAAAAATTTAACTTACTAAAGTTAAAATTGAACATTAAAATGTAACACATTTCCTCCTCCAACTGGTGGCTTCATCAGGCATTTAGTTTAGATGGTTAGGACTATTTAATTCGAAGGCCCTATTTCAGCACTCTCTAGACTCATTGCAACCTGACATAGCAGGAGATTGCATGCCAGAGGAAGAGGGATAAAATCTGTGTTACATAATGTTTGTTGTTGAAGGTTTATGAGGATGTTTTCCAAATAACTTGCAATTATAAATTATAAGCAAGTTATATCCTTCAACAACGATCCAACAATAGTAAAAAACATGGACTGGTTTCTCGAGAAGTATGCACAAGACTGCACATCAGCAATATGGCATCTGTAACTGAATATATGTTTATCACTGAATATGTGTCACCATGCTGACATCGGAGATAACAGCAATGTGCCAAGAACCCCCAAGTGTATCAGCCATTACAAACAAGTAGTTTGCAACAGAGAAACTGTGTGGTGTGAACTTCCTAGCTGATAAGTTAACATCTAATAACTAGTAGCCCTAGAATCCATAAAAAAAAGGGCAAATATGCACTGAAAAAACTCAACCATTTTGCAATAGGCAAATTATATATTTGAAAATAGTTGCACTTCAGTGAAAGTGCAATCTGGGAACATGTTAAATTATTTAATACAATGAATTTTGTGATATTAAATTTCATTTAATTTATGAAAATAACACAAATTTGTATACTTTAAGACATTAAAATAATCTTTGTGAATATTTGTTATCAGTTTTCTATAGTATTTTGCTTTGCTTAATCAGAACATTACTATTTTTCTATTGTTAGTGGTAGCAGTACGGGTCAAAATCTTAGCACTATTAAATCCCTGAGGGTACTTAGAGTTCTCAGGCCGCTCAAGACCATCAAAAGAGTTCCAAAACTAAAGGTAAATAAATGTTGGTCTTTAGTCATGTAACTGAAATAGCAGTGATTGTTTTTAGTGAAACAGCAATTTTATCTTCATATTTGTAACTACAATTATGCTGTCATATGTGATATGTTGTTTATCATATGTCATTAAAATATTGGTAATTTTTCTTGTAGGCTGTTTTCGACTGTGTTGTCACCTCATTAAAAAATGTCTTCAATATCCTCATCGTATATATTTTGTTCCAGTTTATCTTTGCTGTGATAGCTGTTCAATTATTTAATGGTAAATTTTATTTTTGCACAGACCAGTCAAAACTCAAAAAGGAAACATGCCAGTAAGTTTTTATTATCTATCAAGTCTCAAAATGTGTTTTAAGAGTATTAAATGCTTAACAAGTAATGGTCAAAGTTATTATCATTGTGACAATGCAATTGCTTGTAAAGTTCTTATTTAATGGAAAAAAAAGTATTACTAAAATTTACCCTGGAAACTACTTATTTATGGATATACAGGAGATGATGAATCTTATATAAAGTTTATAGTTTTTTTAGTACCACATATGGCATTTGTACTTCATAAAATTTTGATCTTATCTCATAAGGCATTTTCCTATTGATGTTTTCAATCTAGTTTGTGTCTTCATAAATTGCTTAAGATAGTTAGTGGGGCTTTTAATATTATAAGAGTAGGGAGCATGATGTTTTTGCAATAGGCCAAGCTCTGAGCATTGTATGAACCTCTTTTTTTTCTTCGTCACTAATTTATATATCGTGTAGTTTACTCTGAAAGATATCAGGTACCAAAGATAAAGCAGTTGATTTGCATAGTCTAAAGTCTTTTCTTTCTTCCTGCTGCTTTTTGCTCATCATTTGTTGGTTGCATTCTACTGTATTTTCCACTATGTTTTCCCAATCCATTGACTAATCTCAACAAGTTATGTCTTACAAAAATTAGAGTAGAGGTACACAGTGTGGTAATTAAAATTAAAAGTTTTTAATTCTCTATGGCACTGTTAAATTTTTTAAGTGCTTCAACACATGGACTATGCTATCAAGTATCAAAAGTTATAAGGAGAGATTTACATTTGTTACTTGATAGCATAGTCCACATGGAAATGCTTGAAAACATTTAACAGTGTCGTAGAGAATTAAAAACTTTAATTTTAAGTTATGTCTAAGCCCATACCTGATCTAGTGGTAAGCATACCTGATTACAAACCAGCAGGCATGTCCCTGTCTATGTTTTTGTATGTTGTATGAGAAACCAGGACAAACCCAATAGAGCTTCTGAGTTATTTCCATCCTTTATGTAAAAGAGTACATCTCTCTATATTTTTTAAAGGAAGCTTGTGACACAGAGAATGTCATAGGATATAAAACATTTGCAAATTTCCTATATTTTGCAAAAGTGAGGACTGAGAGTAACAAGTTAGGTGTCAAATGAAAGCTTATGATGTGGGGGTTGTTGTATCCTACCTTGTATTTTTTCCTCTATAATAAAAACTTCTTCTCCTCAAAAAAGGGGACAGAAATTTCTGAGGGTCAATCTCATTGAGTTATATGTCAAGTAAAATCCTGTCATGTTGAGAATGCCATGCGCTACATCATCCAAATTGTGTCCCTTCTTCTTTCCCCCCAAAGGAGGAAGGAAATTTAATGGGATCAATCTTTATGAGTTATATATCAAATGAAAGCTTAGAAAGTGCAGAGTAGCAATTTGCTATTCGAAAAATAGGTGTTTAGTGATAAAGTAAAAATATAATTTGAAAAATACTTATTAAATAGAATTGTATTCTAACCTTTAAGAAGTAAAAAATAGAACTAAAGCATCCCAAGCAAAAAATCACTCAGCAAATTATTTAAAATCTATAGAACTTTGTATTAAGTTCAGAGATAGATAAGGTGCCAAAACTGATTTACCAAGAGAACCAAAATTTCTGGCACCCTATCTCCTTTTGAACTTGACATTTGAACTTAATATGAATTCCATGAGTGATTTCACCATCAATATGTTTTGGTTTTATTTTTTGCATTTTAGAATTTATATTTTTGTAGATTGCACTGCAAAATGTAAATAATATGTTGAAGATTGCTATAAGGGAGAGTAATTGTATTGAAGCTATGTGCACAGTGCAGTCTTCAACATTTCACTTATAATTTGCTATGAAACCTATGAAAATCAAGAATTGAGCTGCTCAGTTATAGATTGCTGTCATCTTTGGAATACTTCTATAATGTCAGTTGACTGCAAAGTTGGGATGCAGGAGAGAGTTTATTAAAAGCAAAGTATTGCTTTAAAATTATACACTTTGATAAATTTCATCATCATCATCATCATCATCATCATCATCATCAAGCAGCCATAGGCTACGGAGGTCCAACCAGACCACGCAGTTTAATTCTCCAAGCATATCTGTCCTGAGCTACATCTGCTGCATCCGGCAACTGCACACCAATTCTAACAAGGTCCTGTTTGACATTGTCTGCCCACCGCATCCTAGGCCTACCCCCTCCTTCTGAGGCCTCTAGGCACACTGTTCAATACCCTATTCGCCAATCTATAATTATCCATACGGGCAACATGGCCAAACCAGCGGAGTCTCTCTCAGCAAAATATGCTGCTTAAAGGAGGTTGCAGACTCCTTTGCCTAACCTCATCATTAGTTACAAAGTTAAACCACCTAATACCCAAGATACTGCGTAAGCATCTAGAATCAAAAGCATCTAGTTTCCTGTTATCTTGTTTACACAGCGTCCAAGTTTCACTACCATAACTAATCCTAGAAAGAACCAAACTATTATACAGTCTAATTTTAGTCTTTAGGTGTATACGCCTATTTCTCCACAATCTCCATAGATTCTTAAAAGTCCTGGCAGCAATACCTATTCGTCTGTTAATCTCATGCAGCACATCACCAGTATCAGTTACATAGCTCCCAAGATAATTAAACTGTGACACCTGCTCAAGACTGCAACCATTCAGATTAACTGAATCACAACCTGCCTGACCAATTTTCATCACTTTAGTTTTCTCTCTGTTTATAACCAAACCTACTCTACTACCAGTCTCATCAACAGCTCGAATGAAAGAGTTCATCTCATCATCATTTGCCAAAAGGGCTAAATCATCAGCATAATCTAAATCAGAAATTTTCGTATCTCCAGCTCATTTAAGGCCAAAATCTTTCCCTTGAAGTGAATTTCGCATAACATAATCAACAACCAAACTAAAGAGAAAAGGAGACAAAATGCACCCTTGTCGAACACCAGAAGTAATTCTAAACCAACTGCTACAAGCCTTACCACCTCTCACACAACGACTCAGTGTTATTATAGAGAGCTTTCATTATGTTAACTAACTTGTCTGGTATACCATATGATTTCACAATCAACCACAAATTATGACGATCAACAGAATCGAAAGCCTTTTTGAAATCAACAAAGCTAGCAACCAAAGGTTTCTGAAACTCTAAACATTTCTCAAGAATCTGCCTAAGTGAAAATATCTGATCCACACATCCCCTACCACTTCTGAATCCACATTGCTCATCACGCAATTGCCTGTCAACCAGATTCTTAATTCTATTAAGCACAATCATGGAAAGAACTTTACCTGGAACAGAGAGTAGGCTGATACCCCTATAGTTATCACAAGAACTGCGATCACCTTTTTTGAAAATAGGGATAATAATAGCTCTGGTAAAATCTTTAGGAACCATGCCTTTATCATAAAAGTTATTCAAAATTTCAGTCATCCAAATGGTAACAGAAACATTCCCAGCTCTAAGCATTTCCATAGTAATTTCATCCACCCCTGGGGATTTATGAAGTTTAAGTTTAGAAATAGCCAAACTAACTTCAGATTGTGTTATAGGGCCAACATTAAAGCCAACAATGCATCTATCATCATTGCAAACAATGGGAGTAGAACTAACCACATTGTTTAGAACATCACTGAAATGCTCAGCCCACCTAGCCATGACAGAATCCTCACCTTCTATAACCTTGCCTTGTTTATCCTTCAATCCCTGTATACCTGTTCGTTTTCTACCACACAAAACATTAACTATCTGGTACAGCTCTCTGCTGTTCTGCTGTCTAACTGCGTCCTCAGCTTTGTCAGCAAGGCCATCAAGCCAAAGATTCTTATCAGTAGCTAACTGATTCTTTACACGTTTATTAAGTTCTTTGTAATGCTTTCTATTAGGACTAGTAGGGTACTGATTAAGGACATTCCTGCAGTTCCTTCTTTCTGAAATAAGCTCAAGTGCCTTATCACTTAAATAATTCTGCCTCCTCTGCTCCTTTTTCCCTAAAAGAGTACTGTTAGTTTCCAAAAAAGCCTGTTTAAAATGGCTCCATTCTTCCTCAACTTCAGTATTAAGCAAACCATGACTGTCATAATGACTAAGTAACCTATCATGGTAAGCTTTAGCTATAACTGGGTCTTTCAGAGCTTCAGTATTAAAGGTAAATTTTTTAACCCTAGCACAACACTTTTTAAATTTAAGTTGCAAGACACTTTTAACAAGGTAATGGTCAGATCCAATTTCAGCTCCCCTATATGCCCTGGTATTTCTAACAGAACTAGCCCATTTGCTGTTAATTAATATATAATCAATCATATTCTTATGCAGCCCATCAGGTGAAACCCATGTGTATTTATGTATGTCACGGTGTTTGTAATGTGTTAGTTATTCTGAAACCATTTAGTTTACTTACCTGGAGGAGACGTTGCCCATTGCCATTGCAGCTACCAATACCAAAAGGGCCTATTACTCCTCCCCAAAGGTCAGAGTCGGTACCAACTTTGGCATTGAAGTCACCAAGAACAAGGGTAATATCTCCTTTCTTGACAGAATTCAAAATATCCTGAAGTTGTCTGTAAAACCTATCCTTCTCATCCTCATCAGAATCCTCAGTGGGGGCATAACAGCAGATAACATTCAAGTCTTTAATGCTTGTCTGAAATTTTGCTGTAAGAAACCTTTCATTAATGCACTCATATCCTAGAAGAGCATCACTAGCATGTCTGCTGAGCTGCAGACCCTTGCCTTGGTGATGCTTTCCATCCTCCCTCCCTGTAAAGAGAAATTTAAAGTTATTTTTAAGTATCTCACCTTTACCTGTCCATCTGGTCTCTTGCAAGCGTAGACTACTTAAATTTGTTAATATTAAAATTATGCTTTTAGAATAAAATATACATAATAATATATTAATATTTATTCCTGTTATATTTATTACCTAAACACTCAAAATATTGCAATTTTTGAAGTGTGTGATTTTGTAATAATTCTTTTAATCTTCTTGTTTAATAAATTTTTATTTTAAAGTCCAAACTGCCAGATGAACATTTGACTATTTGCACTATTGATATACCAGATCTTAGGCTAAAAATTGAAAGAGTTTACAAAATATATCTCTTCCAGTGAGAGAGATGTACAGCCAGAAAGATTTGCAAACCACTAATCTGTGATGTACAATGCTAATAAATGACAGTAGATCTTCAGGTCCAGCAATTTAATGGCTGACTAGAATAGTAACAGCCTTCCTAATTTTTATTTTAAAAATTGCACTTTGACACCTTCGAGAGTTTATGAAAGTAGCAGAAACAAAATCATTATTTTGAAAAAAAAAATACATTTTTAATAGCCATGGTATTGTATAATTTTGAAAATAAATATCAAAAATAAAAATACTTAATGGGATTATATTTTTTTGTTCATATTACAATCACCCAATTGTTTAATTGTATCACCTGATGAAGCTTTGGGAAGAACTCGTCTATGTCCTTCATATTTATTGCCTGTTAATGATATTTTCCAGTTTCCATTAATGCAGGAACAAAAGCTGCATCTTTTTCATATGCTTGCTGAAGGGTCAAAATTCTCTAGTTTTTAGTTTCTTCAATCATTTTTTCCCAATTCCTTTTTTGAGTGTTATTTTCCAATTAGTTCATCAAGAATAAGTTGATGACTGTGAACAGGGTTACTGTATGCTCACTTTTTCCAGGTATTCTCTTTTTTTACTTGTTTTCAAAACAAAAAGAAAAAATGACAAGCTACTGTTTTGACTTTGTTTTCTGTCTGTAGACTTTGTTCTTTTAATAGATTGAAAAATTCTTTTCGTTTAGATGCTAAGATATTACCATTCATAGTTTCAGAATCTCTTAATAGTTGAGTTTCCACTATTAGAAGACTTAAGGATGAAAAAATAAAATGAATCTTTAAATGAATATGATAAATGGTCCATCTTTTCATTCTAGAAATTTCAAATTTTCATGGTAGTAAATGGGTTTGCTTTGACAGCAACAAGTTCCCCATACCCTCCTGGGATTGAGTGATAAAACACAAATTTTTGGTCTAAAGAGTTAGATGAAAAATTCTGTATTAAATAGTATAATATATTAGTAAATATGCTAAATAAAATGTTACTATATGCATTTTGTGAATATCCCATTAGTTTAGATTTCCACCATTAGAGATCACTAAAATTGGAAAATAATGAAACATTTTATTATTGAGAATGAGCATTCCATATTCACTAGAGGTGATTGGAAAAACTGGGAGAAGGATTTTTTTTCAAAATGTCAGATATCCAAGATTTAAAACAAGTGAAATGAATGGTATTTGCTATGTTTATCACCATTCTTCATAGAGTAAATATCATATTATTGAAATTATATATATTTAATTTTTATTACTGAAATTAATGACAACACTGAATTTAAATTAATGACAACACTGAATAATTTTAATTACTGCACTGTGTACCTCTACATATTATTGGATATTCTGCGATAAACTTGTTGGAGAGAGATTTGAAGTAGCAAAAGTGTGTCATCATCATCCTCAAGCAGCCATGGGCTACGGAGGTCCAACCAGACCATGCAATTTAGTTCTCTAAGCAAGTCTGTCCTGAGCTACATCTACTGCATCTGGCCACTGCACACCAATTCTAACAAGGTCCTGTTTGACATTGTCCACCACATTCTAGGTCTCCCCCTCTTTCTGAGGCCTTTAGGCACACTGTTCATAACCCTATTCACCAATCTATAATTATTCATATGGGCAACATGGCCAAACCAATGGAGTCCCTCTCTGCACAATATGCTGCTTAAAGGAGGTTGCAAACTCCTTTGCCTAACCTCATCATTACTTACAAAGTTCAACCACCTAATGCCCAAGATACTGCGTAAGCATCTAGAATCAAAAGCATCAAGTTTCCTGTTATCTTGTTTACAAAGCATTCAGGTTTCACTACCATAACTAACCCTAGACAGAACCAAACTATTATACCGTCTAATTTTAGTCTTTAGGTGTATACACCTATTTTTCGACACTCTCCATAAATTCTTAAAAGTCCCGACATCAATCCCTATTCGTCGATTAATCTCATGCCGCACATCACCAGTATCTCTTACATAGCTCCCAAGATATTTAAACTGTGACACCTGCTCAAGACTGCAACCATTCAGATTAACTGAATCACAGCCTGCCTATCCAATTTTCATCACTTTAGTTTTCTCTCTGTTTATAACTAAACCTACCCTAGTACCAGTTTCATCAACAGCCCTAATGAAAGAGTTCATCTCATCAACATCATTTGCCAAAAGGGCTAAATCATCAGCATAATCTAAATCAGAAATTTTCGTATCTCCAGTCCATTTAAGGCCAAAATCTTTCCCTTGAAGTGAATTTCGCCTAACATAATCAATAACCAAGCTAAAGAGAAAAGGAGACAAAATGCACCCTTGTCGAACACCAGACGTAATGCTAAACCAATTGCTACAAGCCTTACCAACTCTCATACACGACTCAGTGTTATTATAGAGAGCTTTCATTATGTTGAGTAACTTGTCTGGTATACCATATGATCTCACAATCAACCACAAATTATGATGATCAACAGAGTCTAAAGCTTTTTTTTTAAATCAACAAAGCTAACAACCAAAGGTTTCTGAAACTCTAATAATTTCTGAAGAATCTGCCTAAGTGAAAATATCTGATCCACACATCCCCTACCACTTCTGAATCCACATTGCTCATCACGCAATTGACTGTCAACCAGATTCTTAATTCTATTAAGCACAATCATGCAAAGAACTTTACCTGGAACAGAGAGTAGGCTGATACCCCTATAGTTATCACAAGAACTGCGATCATCGTTTTTGAAAATAGGGATAACAATAGCTCTGGTAAAATGCTTAGGAACCATGCCTTTATCATAAAAGACATTCAGAATTTCAGTCATCCAAATGGTAACCGAAACATTCCCAGCTCTAATAATTTCTGTAGTAATTTCATCTACCCCTGGGGATTTATGAAGTTTAAGTTTAGAAATAGCCAAAATAACTTTAGATTGTGTTATAGGGCCAACATTAAAGCCACCAATGCATTTGTCATCATTGCAAACAATGGGAGTAGAACTAACCACGTTGTTTAGAACATCACTGAAATGCTCAGCCCACCTAGCCATGACAGAATCCTCACTTTCTACAACCTTACCTTGTTTATCCTTCAATCCCTGTATGTCTGTTCGTTTTCTACCACACAAAACATGAACTCTCTGGTACAGCTCTCTGCTGTTGTGCTGTCTAACTGTTTCCTCGGCTTTATCAGCCAAGCCATCAAGCCAAAGATTATTATCAGCAGCTAACTGATCTTTTACACGTTTATTAAGTTCTCTGTAATGCTTTCTATTAGTACTAGTAGGGTATTGATTAAGGACATTCCTGCAGTTCTTTCTTTCCGAAATAAGCTCAAGTGCCTTATCACTCAGATAATTCTGTGTCTTCTGCACCTTTTTTCCTAAAAGAGTACTGTTAGTGTCCAAAAAAGCCTGTTTAAAATGATCCCATTCTTCCTCAACTTCAGTATTAAGCATACCATGACTGTCTTAATGACTAAGTAACCTATCATGGTAAGCTTTGGCAATAATTGGGTCTTTAAAAGTTTCAGTATTAAAAGTAAATTTTTTAACCCTAGCACAACACTTTTTAAATTTAAGTTGCAAGACACTTTTAACAAGGTAATGGTCAGATCCAATTTCAGCTCCCCTATATGACCTGGTATTCCTAACTAGCCCATATGCTGTTAATTAACATATAGTCAATAATATTCTTATGCAGCCCATCTGGTGAAACACACATGTACTTATGTATGTTGTGGTGTTTGTAATAAGTGTTAGTTATTCTGAGACCATTGAGTTTGCTTACATGTAGGAGATGTTGCCCATTGCCATTGCAGCTACCAATACCAAAAGGGCCTATTACTCCTCCCCAAAGGTCAGAGTCAGTACCAACTTTGGCATTGAATTTACCTAGAACAAGGGTAATATCTCCTTTCTTGACAGAATTCAAAATATCCTGAAGTTGTCCGTAAAACCTATCCTTCTCATCCTCATCGGCATCCTCAGTGGGGGCATAACAGCAGATAATATTCAAGTCTTTAATGCTTGTCTGAAATTGTGCTGTAAGAAACCTTTCATTAATGCACTCATAGCTTATAAGAGCATCACTAGCGTGTCTGCTGAGAAGCAGACCCACGCCTTGGTGATGCTTATTGTCATCCCTCCCTGAAAAGAGAAATTTAAGATTATTTTTAAGAATCTGACCTTTATCTGTCCATCTGATCTCTTGCAAGCCGAGAATATCTAAATTATAATGGTGGAATTCTTGTGTGAGGACATCAAGAAAAAAAGCTCTGTGCAGAGTCCTCATATTCCAACTACCTATGGAGAGAAAATGGTTAGTGGGATGTTTAAAGAAACTATGTTTATTGAAACTCTACATATTATTGGATATTATGTGATAAACTTGTTGGAGAGAGATTTGAAGTAGCGAAAACACTATATGAATTTTGCATATACATTTTGTAAAGAATTAATGCTTTTTTTATTGATTTTAATATATTTTCATGTTATTCTTACATGTCTACTCAGAAGTATTTTAAGAAATTTTCTTACAGGCACTATTATTTGTTTGTTTGTTTGTTTGGGTTTGTTTTACCTCTGAGCGGCACTTTTTTGCACACCATGGGCTAAATGGCCAGGTCACATGGACCCCGAAGGCTCAGAGAAAGTTGGGGGAGGGGACCCACTGGAACAGATGTTGGGAGACAGATGGTAGCCTCCCATCAAGGCCATCCAGCGTGTTCTTTAACGTGCACAGGGTATGGCTCTCCCGCACACGGGGCCACTGCTTAATGTCCCATCCGACGGACGGTGGCCTTTCCAAGCCCATCGGTGTCCCCTACTGACTGTGGGCAGGGCGGGGAATTTTGCGGAGATAAATCTCAATGCTGACCGAGCTGGGACTCGAACCTGGGAACTACAGATTACGAGCCTGGCGCGCTACCGACTGAGCCACCCCCGCCCCACACTATTATTAATGTGAACTCTAAAAGCTAAAGGAATTAATTTGTTTATATGCTTAGGGCATTACTGTGGTTTGGATTAATATTTGCTCAATGAAATATTGTCATTATTCATTTTAATAATACATATACATAATATTATATACATTCTAATGGAAATTTAAAAAAAATTATCCTTGATTAGTTTTCCTGTGACATTTTGATATTGAATAAAACAGTGTAATATTACTGGAAGTGTTGGCCAGTCATGTCCCGTGGAAATAATGTTAAAAACGTTTCATAATTAAAATACATAAAACACAATTTAAATAAAATTCTACTAAATTAAGCTTGTGAAATGAAATTACTCACAATATCACACTTCTAATGATCAAATAAACTACCATTGGTTGGACAAGATTACATTAGGTGTGAAAATAGAATCTTTATGATATAAATACTAAAGTTGTCTTCACGTTTCGGAATTTTTTTTTTTTGGTAAAAATAGCTATAACCCAAACGGTGATAGAGGATAACACTTTGCAGTATTGATAATTGTATTATTCTAAAGTTAGTGGTAAACCTTTCCTGCCTTGGATACCTGTCAGTTGATAGATACTGGACAGTTTCAAAGTGCAGTGCATTTGCTTTGAATCACTTTTTTGAAGATCAATGTTCAGTAAGATAATGCTAGGTTAAACTTGCCATTAACAAAGAGTCAAATCAGCACTATATTTTTGACAAGTTTTGAAGTAAGAAAATTGTTGATTGGCATGTTGATGATGAATCACATTAGTGAAATACTGAGGTTAAAGTTATAAAGATGATGATTGGCAGTTATTTACTGAAAATTTTCAAGAATAGAATTGGTGGATTGCTTGCTCATAATTGGATATGAATCAATTCTTCTGAAACTAATTTCAAGCACTATGTAGTTAGCTTATTTAAAAATAGCCTGCCTATCTGTGATATGATGATTTAAAGAGTAAAATTAATAAATATTACATACATTTCAACTGTTACTTAGTCTTCTTCAGATGCCTAAATGAATATTTTTATATATTAGAAGTTTTTTACTTGATCAGGTAGAAATAAGTCAACTCACATGTCTTTTTATCACATTCTTGAAATTGATAAATGGAAAGCAATGAAAGTTGAAGAAATTTATGTGTAGAATCTTCAGATGACAATGAATCTGATGACACTAAAGTAACTAAGATTGTAATTTCCAGGCCCAGTTATTTTATTTAAGGAATAGTTTCACAATGTCAGTTTGCTATAGCTTCTGTGACAAATCATACTCCAGGATTTATAAGTAATACAAGAAACAGTTCTCTAAAATCAGCATTTTCTTTTTATGTAATAGGTAAATGGTAAAATGTAAAACTCACATCTGTATTATATGGAAGTTGAGAAAGTAGACAAGTTTAAATATTATAGTTTATAAGGATGAATGTATCAGAAAATACTCATAAATTATTTTCATTGTTATAATATTGCTTATAGATATAAGATAATATTGCTTATAGATATATGTACAAAATCTGTAGCCTTTGACTGCTCGAGGATTTTTGCTATTCATTTGCGATACATAGGACAGTGAAGAATCCTAGAAGCTACTTTTACAGGCCTTCATACAAGGACATGCCCCACTAAGGCCAAAGTCACTGTTCACCACTGTATCAGATAGCTAACACAACATATATTGATAGCTAGCACAACAAGCAAAGTTTGCCTTGCTTGAACAGTCACTAGCTGCATAACCACTATGCCAGTTAAAGCCTATTATTGTTATTGTTATTATTATTTATCTTTATACTATTCCAAGTAATAGAGATCATAATTTGCTGTTAAATACTGCAGGCTGATTATTGAGTTGGAAAAAAGTGTTTAGTGAACTTTTGCAATATTTTGAGAGTAATGTGTTTTTGTTCATATATGAACAAAATATATATTTGTTCATATATGATCATTTTTTTTTTGCAGATCATTGAGTACAATTGTTAAACAACATAAAATTATCTAATGTATCATAAAATATTGATAAGATAGTTATTAAGACCAGGCACAACGATGTGAACATTTAATCACATTTCTGATATATTTTTAAATACATAGTTTTGCTTGTATTGATTAAATGCATGCATCCATAATCCACATCTTACAGCTGTAGTTGCTAGGAGAAAAACTTTATTACAGCATTATTTCAATTAATTTATTTCATCTTGTTTTATGTATATGCAGAGGAGAATATTTTACCTTCACTGCTAGTGATAAGCCACCTTCGGTTAAAGAGAGAAAGTGGGATAAACAAGATTTTCATTATGACAATGTCATGGCTGCAATGTTAACATTATTTACAGTCCAAACAGGAGAAGGATGGCCCACGTAAGTATAATTGTCATTTGTGTATTTTGATTGTTAATAGTATTTTATTGCATTATTACTTTTTAGCAAAATGACTTTTTTTTATAATACTAATTTAATTCAGAGTTTAAAAACACTGCTTATTTATTACCTATGATAATATAATTTCACTTTTCATTTATACAGTGTATTAGATCTTTGAGAAATAAAAATGTTAAGGTGGAGGGAAATTTCATTTGGAGCACATTATTTAGCTGTAGATTGCAGCAAGTCTATAGTAGTCCAAAGTATCCATAGGGCAGGTTAAAAAAATAGTTGGAAATTTAGAATTTCTGTCAGAATGAATTATATGTTTTAAAAGAAATATTTCCTTTTGGGTTGTACAGACCTTTATTCAAAATGGCATATTTTTCAATAAAAGATTCATCATCATCATCCTCAAGCAGCCATGGACTATGAAGTTCCAACCAGACCGTGCAGTTTAGTTCTCCAAGCAAGTCTGTCCAGAACTACATCTGTTGCATCCAGCCACTGCACACAAATTCTAAAAAGGTCCTGTTTGACATTGTCTGCCCACCGCATCCTAGGTCTCCCCCTCCTTCTGAGGCCTCTAGGCACACTTCATAACTCTATTTGCCAATATATAATTACCCATACGGGCAACATGGGCAAACCAACAGAATATCTCTCTGCACAATATGCTGCTTAAAGGCGGTTGCCGACTCCTTTGCCTAACCTCATCATTAGTTACAACGTTGAACCACCTAATGCCCAAGATACTGTGTAAGCATCTAGAATCAAAAGCATCTAGTTTCCTGTAATCTTGTTTAAAAAGTGTCCAAGTTTCACTACCATAACTAACCCTAGAAAGAACAAACAATTATACAGTCTAATTTTAGTCTTTAGGTGTATACACCTATATCTCCACACTCTCCATAAATTCCTAAAAGTCCCGGCAGCAATCCCTATCCGTCTGTTAATCTCATGCTGCACATCACCTGTATCTGTTACATAGCTCCCAAGAATATTAAACTGTGACACCTGTTCAAGATTGCAACCATTCAGATTAACTGAATTACAGCCTGCCTGACAAATTTTCTTCACTTTAGTTTTCTCTCTGTTTATAACCAAGCCTACTCTAGCACCAGTTTCATCAACAGCTCGAATGAAAGAGTTCATCTCATCAACATCATTTGCCAAAAGGGCTAAATCATCAGCATAAGCTAAATCAGAAATTTTCGTATCTCCAGTCCATTTAAGGCCAAAATCTTTCCCTTGAAGTGAATTTCACATAACATAATCAATAACCAAACTGAAGAAAGGGGACAAAACCAATTGCTTCAAGCCTTACCAACTCTCACACACAACTCATTGTTATTATAGAGAAATTTTAATATGTTAACTAACTTGACTAATATGCCATACAATCTCACAAACATCCATAAATCATGATGATCAGCAGAGTCAAAAGCCTTTTTGAAATCATCAAAAGTTTCTGAAACTGTAAACATTTCTCAAGAATCTGCCTAAGTGAAAATATCTGATCTACACATCCCGTACCACTTCTGAATCCACATTGCTCATCATGCAATTGACTGTCAACCAGATTCTTAATTTTATTAAGCACAATCATACAAAGAACTTTACCTGGAACAGAGAGTATGCTGATACCCCTATAGTTATCACAAGAACTGCAATCACCTTTTTTGAAAATAGGGATAATAATAGCTCTGGTAAAATCTTTAGGAACCATTCCTTTATCATAAAAGACATTCAAAATTTCAGTCATCCATGTGATAACCGAAACATTCCTATCTCTAAGTATTTCTGTAGTAATTTCATCTACCCCTGGGGATTTATGAAGTTTAAGTTTAGAAATAGCCAAAATAACTTCGGATTGTCTTATAGGGCCAACATTAAAGCCACCAATGCATCTATCATCATTAAAACAATGGGAGTAGAACTAACCACATTGTTTAGAACACCACTAAAATGCTCAGCCCACCTAGCCATGACAGAATCCTCCCCTTCTATAACCTTACCTTGTTTATCCTTCAATCCTTGTATGCCTGTCCGTTTTCTACCACACAAAACATTAACTATCTGGTACGCTCTCTGCTGTTGTGCTGTCTAACTGCTTCCTCGGCTTTGTCAGCCAAACCATCAAGCCAAAGATTCTTATCAGCAGCTAACTGATCCTTTACAAGTTTATTAAGGTCTCTGTAGTGCTTTCTATTAGGACTAGTAGGGTATTGATTAAGGACATTCCTGCAGTTCTTTCTTTCCGAAATAAGCTCAAGTGCCTTATCACTCAGATAATTCTGTCTGTTCTGCTCCTTTTTTCCTAAAAGAGTACTGTTAGTGTCCAAAAAAGCCTGTTTAAAATGATCCCATTCTTCCTCAACTTCAGTAGTAAGCAAACCATGACTGTCATAATGACTGAGTAACCTATCATGGTAAGCTTTAGCTATAACTGTGTCTTCTGATCTTCAGAATTAAAGGTAAATTTTTAACCTTATCACATCATCATCATCATCATCCTCAAGCAGCCATGGGCTATGAAGGTCCAACCAGACCGCGCAGTTTAATTCTCCAAGCATATCTGTCCTGAGCTACATCTGCTGCATCCGGCCACTGTACACCAATTCTAACAAGGTCCTCTTTGACATTGTCTGCCCACCGCATCCTAGGTCTCCCCCTTCTTCTGAGGCCTCCAGGCACACTGTTCATAACCCTATTCGCCAATCTATAATTATCCATACGGGCAACATGGCCAAACCAGCGGAGTCTCTCTTTGCACAATATACTGCTTATGTATGAGGTTAGGCAAAGGAGGTTGCAGACTCCTTTGCCTAACCTCATCATTAGTTACAAAGTTAAACCACCTAATACCCAAGATACTGCGTAAGCATCTAGAATCAAAAGCATCTAGTTTCCTGTTATCTTGCTTACACAGCGTCCAAGTTTCACTACCATAACTAACCCTAGAAAGAACCAAACTATTATACAGTCTAATTTTAGTCTTTAGGTGTATACGCCTCTTTCTCCACAATCTCCATAGATTCTTAAAAGTCCCGGCAGCAATACCTATTCGTCTGTTAATCTCATGCCGTACATCACCAGTATCAGTTGCGCAGCTCCCAAGGTAATTAAACTGTGACACCTGCTCAAGACTGCAACCATTCAGATTAACTGAATCACAACCTGCCTGACCAATTTTCATCACTTAGTTTTCTCTCTGTTTATAACCAAACCTACTGTACTACCAGTCTCATCAACAGTTCGAATGAAAGAGTTCATCTCATCAACATCATTTGCCAAAAGGGCTAAATCATCAGCATAATCTAAATCAGAAATTTTCGTATCTCCAGGCCATTTAAGGCCAAAATCTTTCCCTTGAAGTGAATTTCGCATAACATAATCAACAACCAAACTAAAGAGAAAAGGAGACAAAATGCACTCTTGTCGAACACCAGAAGTAATGCTAAACCAATTGCTACAAGCCTTACCAACTCTCACACATGACTCAGTGTTATTATAGAGAGCTTTCATTATGTTAACTAACTTGTCTGGTATACCATATGATCTCACAATCAACCACAAATTATGACGATCAACAGAGTCGAAAGCTTTTTGAAATCAACAAAGCTAGCAACCAAAGGTTTCTGAAACTCTAAACATTTCTCAAGAATCTGCCTAAGTGAAAATATCTGATCCACACATCCCCTACCACTTCTGAATCCACATTGCTCATCACGCAATTGCCTGTCAACCAGATTCTTAATTCTATTAAGCACAATCATGGAAAGAACTTTACTTGGAACGGAGAGTAGACTGATACCCCTATAGTTATCACAAGAACTGCGATCACCTTTTTTGAAAATAGGGATAATAATAGCTCTGGTAAAATCTTTAGGAACCATGCCTTTATCATAAAAGTTATTCAAAATTTCAGTCATCCAAATGGTAACAGAAACATTCCCAGCTCTAAGCATTTCCGTAGTAATTTCATCCACCCCTGGAAATTTATGAAGTTTAAGTTTAGAAATAGCCAAACTAACTTCAGATTGTGTTATAGGGCCAACATTAAAGCCACCAATGCATCTATCATCATTGCAAACAATGGGAATAGAACTAACCACATTGTTTAGAATATCACTGAAATGCTCAGCCCACTTAGCCATGACAGAATCCTCACCTTCTATAACCTTACCTTGTTTATCCTTCAATCCCTGTATACCTGTTCGTTTTCTACCACACAAAACATTAACTATCTGGTACAGCTCTCCGCTGTTGTGCTGTCTAACTGCGTCCTCAGCTTTGTCAGCAAGGCCATCAAGCCAAAGATTCTTATCAGTAGCTAACTGATTCTTTACACGTTTATTAAGTTCTTTGTAATGCTTTCTATTAGGACTAGTAGGGTACTGATTAGGGACATTCCTGCAGTTCCTTCTTTCTGAAATAAGCTCAAGTGCCTTATCACTTAAATAATTCTGCCTCCTCTGCTCCTTTTTCCCTAAAAGAGTACTGTTAGTTTCCAAAAAAGCCTGTTTAAAATGGCTCCATTCTTCCTCAACTTCAGTATTAAGCAAACCATGACTGTCATAATGACTAAGTAACCTATCATGGTAAGCTTTAGCTATAACTGGGTCTTTCAGAACTTCAGTATTAAAGTTAAAGTTTTTAACCCTAGCACAACACTTTTTAAGTGTAAGTTGCAAGACACTTTTAACAAGGTAATGGTCAGATCCAATTTCAGCTCCCCTATATGCCCTGGTATTTCTAACAGAACTAGCCCATTTGCTGTTAATTAATATATAATCAATCATATTCTTATGCAGCCCATCAGGTGAAACCCATGTGTATTTATGTATGTCGCGGTGTTTGTAATATGTGTTAGTTATTCTGAAACCATTTAGTTCACTTACCTGGAGGAGACGTTGCCCATTGCCATTGCAGCTACCAATACCAAAAAGGCCTATTACTCCTTCCCAAAGGTCAGAGTCGGTACCAACTTTGGCATTGAAGTCACCAAGAACAAGGGTAATATCTCCTTTCTTGACAGAATTCAAAATATACTGAAGTTGTCTGTAAAACCTATCCTTCTCATCCTCATCAGAATCCTCAGTGGGGGCATAACAGCAGATAACATTCAAGTCTTTAATGCTTGTCTGAAATTTTGCTGTAAGAAACCTTTCATTAATGCACTCATATCCTAGAAGAGCATCACTAGCATGTCTGCTGAGCAGCAGACCCACGCCTTGGTGATGCTTTCCATCCTCCCTCCCTGTAAAGAGAAATTTAAAGTTATTTTTAAGTATCTCACCTTTACCTGTCCATCTGGTCTCTTGCAAGCCTAGAATATCTAGGTTATAGCGCTGGAATTGCTGCATGAGGACATCAAGAGAATAATCTCTATGTAATGTCCTCACATTCCACGTTCCTGCAGAGAGAAAATGATTAGTAGGATTTTTAAAGAAATTAGGTTTATTGAGATTGGTAGGGCCAACAATATCAGACAGCCCCCTGATCGCAGGCATGGGGCAAAGACCTGTTCCTCCTCTGCTAAAGGCTGAAGTCACCGATGCTGGTAGGAACTTCAGGCACCACCTTTTCAAGTGGACTTTTTCAAGAACCATATGGCCTGCCTGAGACACATTACTCAAGTTTAGGCTTGACGATGCCCAACTAGCTAAGTAAGGTTCAGGTACCTGCGATGGCCTCTGATTAGGATTATCCACCAGCTGATATAAGGTATCCCATGCCTCTGTTCACTTAGAGCTGGCAACCCAGAAGCAAACAGAAAACACAGCGGCAGACTCTCCCTCAACAGAGGCCTACCAGTGCAGCAAGTCCAGGATCCATAATCAAGCTCAAATCCATAAACAAGTCCAGTCTAGTAGGTATAAATGGTCAGCACCAGGACCCTGTGAAGTTGACCACTCCTCAGCAGGGTTGAAAAAAAAGAAAAAAGTGGCCATAGATGACCAGATCAGTAGGCCATACTGAACTGGCAGCCCTCCCCTTCCGTTCCCTTCCAAAAGAGAATATCTCGTTTGAAAGGTACTAACGGCCTGCACCACGAGAAGGCGGGGTCGGACATTAGGTGCTAGACCTGGCCGGTTCTGTGCATCATCACTGGGGATTGGTACACAGCTCTCCTTCCAGTTTACGCCTAGCTACCATTTACAAGCCATCTTATCACAACACCTCTTAAATTTAAGTTGCAAGACACTTTTAACAAGGTAATGGTCAGATCCAATTTCAGCTCCCCTATATGATCTGGTATTCCTAACTAGCCCATTTGCTGTTAATTAACATATAATCAATGATATTCTTATGCAGCCCATCTGGTGAAACCCACGTGTACTTATGTATGTCATGGTGTTTGTAATAAGTGTTAGTTATTCTGAAACTATTGAGTTTACTTACCTGTAGGAGACATTGCCCATTGCAGCTATCAGTACCAAAAGGGCTATCACTCCTTCCTAAAGGTTAGATTCAGTATGAACTTTAGCATTGAAGTCACCTAGAACAAGGGTAATATCTCCTTTCTTGACAGAATTCAAAATATCCCGAAGTTGTCCGTAAATCCTATCCTTCTAATCCTCGTTGGTATCCTCAGTGGGGGCATAATAGCAAATAACAATAAAGTCTTTAGTGCTTGTCTGAAATTTTGCTCTAAGAAACCTTTCATTAATGCCCTCATATCCTAGAAGAGCATCACTGGCATATCTGCTGAGAAGCAAACCTATGCCTTGAAAATGCTTATTATCTTCCCTCCCTGAAAAGAGAAATTCGAGATTATTTTTAAGAATCTGACCTTTATCTGTCCATCTGGTCTCTTGCAAGCTGAGAATATCTAAATTAAAACGGTAGAATTCTTGTTTGAGTACATCAAGAGAATAAGCTCTGTGCAGAGTCCTCACATTGCAGCTACCTATAGAGAAAAAGTGTTTAATGGGATGTTTGAAGAAACTATTTTTATTGAGAGAGGGTATGCCAACAATATCAAACAGCCCCCTAATTGCAGGCATGGGGCAAAGACCTGTTCCCTCACCATTAAAGGCTGTCGCCATCTACATTGGAAGACTTCCTCCAATGTAGAATTTGACAATGCCTGTAGAAGAAAGAGTTCAGGTGCCTGCGATGACCTCTGCTCAGGATTATCCACCAGCCGATAAGATATATCCTGTGAATCTATTCACTTGGGGCTGTCAACCCACAAACAGAAAACACAGCAGAAGATTTTTCTGTCCACAGAAGCCCACTAGTGCAGCAAAATTGTGATCCATAATCAAGCTCAGAGCCTTAATACAGTCCAGTAAGTTTATAAAGTCAGCACCTGTACTCTGTGTGGTTGACCACTCCTCAGCAGGGTAGAAAAAAAAGAAAAATAGCCATATTTGTCCAGATCAGTAGGTCACACTAATCTAGCAATCCTCCCCTCCCCTTCTGTTCACTTCCACAAGAGAGAATCTGTATTAAAATGTAAACGACCTGCACTACGAGAAGGCAGGGTCTGACATTAGGTGCTAGGCCTGGCCCGTTCTATGCATCATCACAGGGGATTGGTGCATAGCTCTCAATAAAAGATTGTTTATGCAAAATGAAATATGTAATGTAAGTTACCCCTCAGAAGTACTTTCTTATTCATAACACACAAAGAAACATTTTGCTGTTGCTCGATTCATCACTCATTCACATTGCTAAATTCATTTTCTTCAAAATCACTGTCTTCTGTATCATTATCTCTTTTGGATTCTTAATCATTTAAATTTTCTCTAATTTCTCTAATTTCCTCCATACTGAAATTATTTTTGATAATGTTTTTAATTTTTCATCCCACTTGTACAAGTCTTACCCATGTGAAAATGTGACAAAAACTGAAGCATATTACTGCTTTCAATACAACAGTGTTTGTTTGATAGTGAATGTTTATTTTGCATACTAAAAACATGTGCAAAATACATGCAGCTTATCTGTGTGCTTACTTATTCTCAAAATTGATAATAATTAAATCACTAAATACAGAATTAATGTTTATGATGCTAAAGAACTCAGAATGTTTCATTTCTTAAGTTTTGTGACGTCTAGAATATATTTTGGACATGAATAATCGCAATGGACTATAAACTTGTTTTTGTCATGTAAGCCAATCATGATTTTTGCAAGAATTTTAAATATCTTATGGATGCCTTCAGGCATTTGTCACTGTATATGATGGATGCTGTATCATACCTCTCAGGACCAAAGTGTAAATAATGGTACAAATTAAACAATTCCATTATAGATTGTTGACTGATTACAACAATTCTTTAATTTTATGAGTGGAATAACCATCGTGTTATTGGTACACTTACTGTGAAATTGCTGCTTTAGTCTATTTAGCACATCATGAAGGCATGTAATGTGTATATAGTCCTGAACATTTAAAAATTACCATGTTTTTTATTGTTGAGAAATAGATTTAACTTTACAGGGTTTATACCTCATGCACACCTCCCTTTTATACCTGGGGCGGGGGTGGCTCAGTCGGTAGCGCACCAGGCTCGAAATCTGTAGTTCCCAGCTGGGTCAGCATTGAGATTTATCTCCGCAAAACTCCCTGCCCTGCCCACGGTCAGTAGGGGACACCGATGGGCTTGGAAAGGCCGCTGTCCATCGGGACATTAAGCCGTGGCCCCGTGTGCGGGAGAGCCATACCTGTGCACGTTAAAGAACACGCTGGATGGCCTTGACGGGAGGCTACCATCTGTCTCCCAACAGCTGTTCCAGTGGGTCCCCTCCCCCAACCTTCTCTGAGCCTACGGGGTCCATGTGACCTGGCCATTTAGCTCATGGTGTGCAAAAAAGTGCCAATCAGAGGTAAAACAACCCAACCCTTTTATACCAAAGTGATTAATTAGAAGGTGACCAATTACAAAGAAAGAGTAGGCCAACTGTGACAGTTCCCAACTTTGCCTGCATTGAGAATATTCTCCACTAACTCCTATTCTTCCCTTTTTGAGAAAGGGGACCATCTGTTGGATGAGACTCTAAGCCATGGCCTCGGTGTACATAAGAGCTATACCCATGTTAAAGAACACTGGGTGGCCTTGATGGGAGTCTTCCATCTGTAACCTAACAGCTGTCCAGGGATCGTCTTCCCTAACCTCCAGTCCTTTGGGGTCCTTGTGACAGGCTGTTCATTATGTCTACAGAATTCCATTATGTCTACAGACTATTGTTTCCATTATGTCTACAGAAGTGCCACTAAGGCAAAACAACTCAAGACACGTTTGATTTATATATGAATCTTTTTACAATATTTTCTCTTAATTTTCTTCTGAATTGAAGCTTGTCTGAAATTTTGCTGTAAGAAACCTTTCATTAATGCACTCATATCCTAGAAGAGCATCACTGGCATGTCTGCTGAGAAGCAGACCTACGCCTTGAAAATGCTTATTATCTTCCCTCCTGGAAAAGAGAAATTTAAGATTATTTTTAAGAATCTGACCTTTATCTGTCCATCTGGTCTCTTGCAAGCTGAGAATATCTAAATTGCAATATTTTCAATATTTTCTCTTAATTTTCTTCTGAATAGAAGAAAATTAAGAGAAAATATTGTAAAATTCTGAATTGAAGAAAATATTATAAATGTGTAAAGCTAATGAATGGCAATTAAATTTTCCATCCGTTGATATGTAATTTATTTATTTTTTTGCACACATACTATTAAATCACTGCTTAAGTTTTTTTTTTTGGAATGGGTGCTGCAAAATTTATTTTTAGAATTGTATAATCATGTGTTTGCCAGAAGAAAGAGTACTATGACAAAATGACCACTCCTAAATTGCTTCACAACCAAGTTATTCAATTTTGAATTTCGTTATAGAAAGATTAAAATAAGCAATTTTGTTGTGACAGTGTACTCCTTCCTTACCAGTGGCATTTAAATAGGTATTCTTTTGCAACTTCCTTTAAGCAGCATATTGTGCAGAGAGAGACTCCGTTGGTTTGGCCATGTTGCCCGTATGAATAATTATAGATTGGCGAATAGTGTTATGAACAGTGCGCCTAAAGGCCTCAGAAAGAAGGGGAGACCTAGGATGCGGTGGGCAGACAATGTCAAACAGGACCTTGTTAGAATTGGTGTGCAGTGGCCAGATGCAGTAGATGTAGCTCAGGATAGACTTGCTTGGAGAACTAAATTGCACGGTCTGGTTGGACCTCCGTAGCCCATGGCTGCTTGAGGATGATGATGATGATGATGATGGCTAGCAGGAGGCCATTTAAATCAGAGCTTAAGCAGTCAATGGTTCATTGTAAACAAAGAAAATGTCTTTTTCATGTGAAGTATAAATTAAGATAAAAAATTTTAATATGTTTTAGCTAGAAATTGATGATAAATCAGGTTTGTTATAAATGGATCCAGGTTATGTTGTTTTACCTCTGAGTGACACTTTTTTGCGCACCATGGACTAAATGTCCAGGTCACATGGACCCCGAAGGCTCAGAGAAGGTTGTGGGAGGGACCCATAGGAACAGCTGTTGTAAGACAGATGGTAGCCTCCTGTCAAGGCCATCCAGCGTGTTCTTTAACATGCACAGGGTATGGCTCTTCCACACACAGGGCCACAGCTTAATGTCCCATCCGATGGATGGCAGCTTTTCCAAGCCCATCAGTGTCCCCTACTGACTGTGGGCAGGGTGGGGAATTTTGCAGAGATAAATCTCAACACTGACCCAGCTGGGACTTGAACCTGGGAATTACAGATTACGAGCTTGGTGCGCTGCCGACTGAGCCATCCCTGCCCCAATGGATCCAGATATATGTCAATTTTATGTACATTTTGTGAAGAAGTTTCATCTGATAATTATTGTATACTATGACTCTATGGCATTAAATAAAATGTTTTTAAATAAAATATTGCATATTCTAGTGTGTTACAGAATTCCATGGATTCTACCTACAAAGACGAAGGACCACTTCCCAGGTTCCGTGTTGAGATGGCAATATTTTATGTTGTGTTCTTCATTGTATTTCCGTTTTTCTTTGTCAACATCTTTGTGGCCTTGATCATCATTACCTTCCAAGAACAGGGTGAAAAAGAACTAGAAGAAGGTGATTTAGATAAAAATCAGGTATTTGCTTTTGAATCATTAAGATATATTTAGCATTTAATATAAGTATAGTCCATTGGCCTTGATTTATTTTATTTGATTGACCTTGATTTATCTAACACTTAAAGTTCAAGGGTTTTTTTTATCAGTAAACTTCTGGTGGCTAAATTAATTTTAAAATTATTTTTAGCATAAAAGGGTAACTTTAGAACCATATAATTAACACATTTCGTATGTTCTCCCAGTTAAAAATATTAAAATGCCACTCTTTTTATAAGTATAGGGGAAAAATTGTTTTGAGCCTGGTGGGATATGAATCCATGATCACTGATGACATATCAGGTGCTTTATTTTATGATCTGGATTATGGTTTCATATCATACTCAGCTGAATGCAATTTTTCTAGAATTTATGCAATATATAAGAGAGAATTTTAATGTAGAGCCTTATTCTGAGGTAGCAAACAGGAAAATTGTCATGTTACATTTGAAAAGAAAGAGCATTTAGTTCTGAATAATAAAATAATATAAATGCAAAGTAAATGACATATAAATGATATTTTCCTTTTTTTTTCTTTACAAGGCAAAATATGTTTTGTATATTTTCATCTTTAGAAAAATTAGTCTTTTTAATAAATTTTAATGTTTTTCTAAATTATTTAATTATTCCAATGTAAATATTTTAAGTTACCTATGCATTTAGGTATGATGTGAATGCTTGCAGTTTTATTGTTATCAACAAATAAGTTTAACTATGTATTGAAACAAAAATTTATTTTCATTTAACTAATATGATTTTAAAAATTTTATAGATATGAAATGAGCTAAGTAACTGGGAAAAAAAAGTAAAAATATATCACAGTATATATATATAAAGTTTGAAATTAAAACAAAACTACTCCGAGATGAATTTGCCTTACCACAGAGTAAACTGTTCATAATTTCAAAAAGAATTTTTCTGAAAAAAAATTTTTTTGTTTAATTTGAATTAATGAATAAAGTTAGAAAATTATAAAAAAAATATTGCTAAACATATTCTTATCATTTAAAATAGGACTTTTCAAGTTCTGGTATCCTAACTGGCTGATTTTTAATGGCAGCAATTCCTAATATAATCAGTTGCAATTTTTATTTATATGTGGTTACAGTTTTTCAAAAATTGTTCTTTGGACGCTAGACTATTGATCTATGGGACCTGGATTTGAGACCTGAGTAAGGCATGGATGTTGTGTTGTTTTTCTACTGAGGTCCTGCCATTCTCACAGACTTACTATGGCATATAAACTGACAGGCTCCTATTCTACTTCTATGGCAAGCAGCTGCTTGAGGAGGTATTTATTTATTTAAGTGGCAATATACAACTATTGATCTATTTACCCTTCCAGTGTCTAACTTGAAAAACTGGTTTACATCCAGAGGCCAAGCTATTTTCTCCCTATGCTCAGCCAAAAAAATATAACTTTAGAACTTTTTTTGCCAATAACAATTGAAAGGAAGTATGGCATGCTATATATGCCAAATTAATCAACATTTAATTCTGGATTTTTGAAAAAAAATATTCAACAAAAAAGACTAGTTTTATTTTAGTAGGACATTTTTTGAGTCATAGTAAAAAAAAAAATCTGGCAATGCAAATAAAAATTTATTTTGAAAAAAACCAATAGAAATAATTATAAGGCATATAAAAAGAAAGGCAGTTTATTTCTGAATAACAGAAAAAAATTGTCCTTCAAACAAGAAAATTACTTTTATAATTTTTTTCTTGCTATCATACTTTGAGAAATATTCAGGCTTTTCGTCAATTATGCTGAGTCAGATAAGTAAACTTCAGAATTTTTTTTTAAATAACCAGTCAACAGAAATATGTTGTTATGTACCAAATTAAACAACTCCAAATTTTATCAAAATAAAAAATTTAAACAAATTTACAAGCATATTAATTTTAATATATAATAATTTAATTATAATAAAATATTTTCATAGTGGTGTAGTGAAAAAATAGATTGGATTATGCAATTAAAGCTTCATGTTCAAAAACATGAAGAATAAAAGCAGTTAAATTATATATTTATCAAAAGTAAATTTCTACCCAAATAAATAATATTCGCCTGAAACATGATTTTTATTTCTTTCAATGATTCTTTTCAGTGTGGTACATTTTAAAATATAGGCCAGTATTATACAAGGTGATTTGTATTGCTTACATTAATGGTATTTTCTGTCCTGTTTATGAAATAGAAGAACAATTTCTTGGTTGCTTTTTTTTACTACTAAACATTATTATTTGGGGAGGGGGGCGGAGAAGGGGATGTTAAATTTTGGGGATCTTGGCTAATTGCCAAAAAGTTATTGTAACAAAGCATTCAGAACTACAAAACATCCTCAGTGAGTATAGTTGGGAGGGGGGGGGGGGAAGTTAAAACCCTTGTTGAAATTGCCCTCCCACAGAACTGGTTTCAGTGCTAGGGAAGTCCATTTTGTTCCATATCTCAGACTTCATTCATTTTCATAAAATGATACAAGATCTGAGTTTTTTTACAGGGAAATGAAATAATAAAAGAATCATCATCATCATCATCCTCAAGCAGCCATGGGCTACAGAGGTCCAACCAGACCATGCAATTTAGTTCTCCAAGCAAGTCTATCCTGAACTACATCTATTGCATCCGGCCACTGCACACCAATTCTAACAAGGTCCTGTTTGACATTGTCTGTCCACCGCATCCTAGGTCTCCCCTTCTTTCTGAGGCCTTTAGGCACACTGTTCATAACCCTATTCGCCAATCTATAATTATTCATACAGGCAACATGGCCAAACCAACAGAGTCTCTCTCTGCACAATATGCTGCTTAAAGGCAGTTGCAAACTCCTTTGCCTAACCTCATCATTAGTTACAAAGTTGAACCACCTAATGCCCAAGATACTGCATAAGCATCTGGAATCAAAAGCATCTAGTTTCCTGTTATCTTGTTTACAAAGTGTCCAAGTTTCACTACCATAAATAACCCTAGAAAGAACCAATTTTACAGTCTAATTTTAGTCTTTAGGTGTATACGCCTATTTTTCCACATTCTCCATAGATTCTTAAAAGTCCCGGCAGCAATCCCTATTCGTCTGTTAATCTCATGCCGCACATCACCATTATCTGTTACATAGCTCCCAAGATAATTAAACTGTGACACCTGCTCAAGACTGCAACCATTCAGAAGAACTGAATCACAACCTGCCTGACCAATTTTCATCACTTTAGTTTTCTCTCTGTTTATAACCAAACCTACTCTACTACCAGTCTCATCAACAGCTCGAATGAAAGAGTTCATCTCATCAACGTCATTTGCCAAAAGGGCTAAATCATCAGCATAATCTAAATCAGAAATTTTCGTATCTCCAGTCCATTTAAGGCCAAAATCTTTCCCTTGAAGTGAATTTCGCATAACATAATCAATAACCAAGCTAAAGAGAAAAGGAGACAAAATGCACCCTTGTCTAAACCAATTGCTACAAGCCTTACCAACTCTCACACACGACTCAGTGTTATTATAGAGAGCTTTCATTATGTTAACTAACTTGTCTGGTATACCATATGATTTCACAATCAACCACAAATTATGACGATCAACAGAGTCGAAAGCCTTTTTGAAATCAACAAAGCTAGCAACCAAAGGTTTCTGAAACTCTAAACATTTCTCAAGAATCTGCCTAAGTGAAAATATCTGATCCACACATCCCCTACCACTTCTGAATCCACATTGCTCATCACGCAATTGACTGTCAACCAGATTCTTAATTCTATTAAGCACAATCATGGAAAGAACTTTACCTGGAACAGAGAGTAGGCTAATACCCCTATAGTTATCACAAGAACTGCGATCACCTTTTTTGAAAATAGGGATAACAATAGCTCTGGTAAAATCCTTAGGAACCATGCCTTTATCATAAAAGATATTCAGAATTTCAGTCATCCAAGTGGTAACCGAAACATTCCCAGCTCTAAGCATTTCTGTAGTAATTTCATCTACCCCTGGGGATTTATGTAGTGTAGTTTTGACCTTGTTTATCCTTCAATCCCTGTATACCTGTCCGTTTTCTACCACACAAAACATTAACTATCTGGTACAGCTCTCTGCTGTTGTGCTGTCGTAACTGCTTCCTTGGCTTTATCAGCCAAGCCATCAAGCCAAGCCAGCAGCTAACTGATCCTTTACACATTTATTAAGCTCTCTGTAATGCTTTCTATTAGGAGTAGTAGGATATTGATTAAGGACATTCCTGCAGTTCTTTCTTCCTGAAATAAACTCAAATGCCTTATCACTCAAATAATTCTGCCTCCTCTGCTCCTTTTTCCCTAAAAGAGTACTGTTAGTGACCAAAAAAGCATGTTTAAAATGATCCCATTCTTCCTCAACTTCAGTAGTAAGCATACCATGACTGTCATAATGACTAAGTAACCTATCATGGTAAGTTTTGGCTATAACTGGGTCTTTCAGAGCTTTAGTGTTAAAAGCAAATTTTTTAATCCTAGCACAACACTTTTTAAGTTGCAAGACACTTTTAACAAGGTAATGGTCAGGTCCAATTTCAGCTCCCCTATATGCCCTGGTATTTCTAACAGAATTAGCCCATTTGCTGTTAATTAATATATAATCAATCATATTCCTGTGCAGCGCATCAGGTGAAACCCATGTGTATTTATGGATGTCGCGGTGTTTGTAATATGTGTTAGTTATTCTGAAACCATTGAGTTTACTTACCTGTAGGAGACGTTGCCCATTGCCATTGCAGCTACCAATACCAAAAGGGCCTATCACCCCTCCCAAAAGGGCCTATCACCCCTCCCCAAAGGTCAGAATCAGTACCAACTTTGGCATTGAAGTCACCAAGAACAAGGGTAATATCTGCTTTCTTGACAGAATTCAAAATATCCTGAAGTTGTCCGTAAAACCTATCCTTCTCATCCTCATCGGCATCCTCAGTGGGGCATAACAGCAGATAACATTCAGGTCTTTAACGCTTGTCTGAAATTTTGCTGTAAGAAACCTTTCATTAATGCACTCATATCCTAGAAGAGCATCACTAGCATGTCTGCTGAGAAGCAGACCCACACCTTGGTGATGCTTATTGTCGTCCCTCCCTGAAAAGAGAAATTTAAGATTATTTTTAAGAATCTGACCTTTATCTGTCCATCTGGTCTCTTGCAAGCCGAGAATACCTAAATTATAATGGTGGAATTCTTGTGTGAGGACATCAAGTGAAAAAGCTCTGTGCAGAGTCCTCACATTCCAACTACCTATGGAGAGAAAATGGTTAGTGGGATGTTTAAAGAAACTATATTTATTGAGAGAGGGAATGCCGACAATATCAAACAGCCCCCTAATCGCAGACATGGGGCAAAGACCCGTTCCCCCACCACTGAAGGCTGAAGCCATCTACACAGGAAGACTTCCTCCAATGTAGAATTTGATGATGCCAATAGAAGCAAAGAGTTCAGGTGCCTGCGATGACCTCTGCTCAGGATTATCCACCAGCTGATAAACATATCCTGTGAATCTATTCACTTGGGGCTGTCAACCCACAAACAAACAGAAAACACAGCGGAAGATTATCCCTCCACAGAAGCCCACTAGTGCAGCAAAATCAGGATCCATAATCAAGCTCATATCTGTCCAGTGGGTTTATATGGTCAGCACCAGGACCCTGTGTGGTTGACCACTTCTCAGCAGGGTAGAAAAAAAAAGAAAAGTAGCCATAGTTGTCCAGATCAGTAGGCCACTCTAGTCTGCCAGCCCTCCACTTCCGTACACTTCCACACGAGAGTATCTCTTCTGAAAGGTACTAACGGCCTGCACCACGAGAAGACGGGGGTCTGACATTAGATGCTAGGCCTGGCCGGTTCTATGCATCATCACAGGTGATTGGTGCATAGCTCTCCTTCCAGTGACTACCTAGCTACCATTTACAGACCAATTGACATATAACTATGTTAAATAAAATATCTGCAACAACTTGTAAGGTGGCCATCCAAAGTAGCATATCTCTGAAAGATCAATAATTTATGGAAATAAAATAAATGTACAGAAATTAAAATGAAGGTTTAATATAAAAGTATAAATACTAACGATGCACAGTGTCATTATCCAATATGTGAGAACACCACTCACTGTAAACATTTACTTTTTACCCACTTTACTGCATGTGTTAGCCATTAAACTAGGTCGCGGCACCTGCACCTGTGCAGTGATGAATTTCGACTATTAATGTCATCTTCAGAAGTTGGGTAAACAGTTGTGCTTCGTAGATTATGTGTGTGTGTGTTTCACAAACACCTACTGCAGTCAATACAGAAAGCATGCTTTCTGCCTATATACATTATGCTGGGATAAATAATGAAAATAATTCAAGGAATATTAAAATCAGTTTTAGGCAGGAAAGAGTGTAAACAGAAAAAACAAACAGAGATATGTATGCATAGCAGATTTAACACAGTTTAGTTAAATTAAAAACTTAATCACTATCCGAGCTGTTTTATTATTGTTGTAGTAAATCAAAATAACATTTCTATTGGTGAATAGAGGATGTAGTCACTTCTTGTAATAATATGTGAGATAAGTCCTTTCCTGTTGCACGGATCACACAATGATATTTAGACCACCATAACTTGACAAATTTTAACTATTAACACCATCTTCAGAAGTTGGGTAAACAGTTGTACATCGGAGATTATGTGTGTGTGTGTGTGTGTTTCACGAGCATCTACCACAATCAATACAGAAAACATGCTTTCTGCCTATGTACTCATATGTTCCCCATATGTACCCCACAAAAAAGTGCACTAAAAACTGCATTCCTAAGAAATATGAGATATGCATCCACACCACAGTTTTATGAAAAAGAAAAAAGGAAAATATACTCAGATGCTCAAAATACGGGTTACCCACTAAAAATATTTAAACTAGCTGAAAATATGGCAAGACAAACTTGGTAACAAATATCCCAAATGACACCAATGCAGCAGTCCAAAAACAAAAAATAAGTTCACTACAGGGATTCCAAACATCCCATGGCTGGCAAATTCATTGAAAAATTCAATGCAACCTTACAATTACATAGTGCCAGTTAAAACCAGCAACATTATAATTAATTTAATTAAAACTGATCAGGACCAGAACAAGAAATCAGGAGATGTATATAAAATACTGTTACATGAAAACACCATCAATAACAATAAACCTTTAAACATATAATTAAATCACTATTAACACTGATACCTTATACTGATCCCTACCACCTACAAATCACTCATCCCTAATCCATCCTCCGCCACTTACCTCCCCCCCCCCTCGATCAACACCGTTTATTAACATGCTTGGACACCCTGAGATCCTACACCTGAGCAACTTCCAACAGTGCCATCTGCGACCCCGATATAAATTGAGTCATCATAATTAACGATGCTTATATGCATCTATGCCTGAGGATGATGAGTATAAGGACACCTCATTGACACATCGCGCATGTATTTTTAACTATTTTACCTTTTACAAGTTTTAACTAGCGGATTTTATTTGTGTGTGTATCAAATCTACTATGGAATCCAAGGAAATCTTAAGTACTTTGTCCTGCATTAAAGTTCAACATAGGGAACTGTGCACAATACTCAGATGACTGGAAGGCAAGATACAGTGCTTACAGCAGGAAGAGAACACGCAACGGCATCCTATACAGAGATAAGTACACGGACACTTATGATCTCTTTTTTTTTTATAGAACGTAGGAAAAATAACAGTGTTAATGGTGATTTAATTATATGTTTAAAGGTTTATTGTTATTGATGGTGTTTTCATGTAACAGTATTTTATATACATCTCCTGATTTCTTGTTCTGGTCCTGATCAGTGTTAATTAAATTAATTATAATGTTGCTGGTTTTAATTGGCACTATGTAATTGTAAGGTTGCATTGAATTTTTCAATGAATTTGCCAGCCATGGGATGTTTGGAATCCCTGTAGTGAACTTATTTTTTGTTTTTGGACTGCTGCATTGGTGTCATTTGGGATATTTGTTACCAAGTTTGTCTTGCCATATTTTCAGCAAGTTTTAATATTTTTAGTGGGTCACCCGTATTTTGAGCATCTGAGTATATTTTCTTTTTTTCTTTTTCATAAAACTGTGGTGTGGATGCATATCTCATATTTCTTAGGAATGCAGTTTTTATAGCAATTTTTTGTTGTTTAGTGGCTGTTGGGAGGCATATGAGATGATAATGGGTGGCACTGTAGGCTTATGGTAGACTGCAATTTCCAGTTTTTTACTCCTGCCTATGTAGTAGCATATCCAAAAACGGTACTTGTTCATCCTTTTCCTTTTCAGCGGTTACCTTAATGGTTGGATAGACATCATTAATCTGTGCTTGCAACTCGTGTAAAATTTCTGAATCTTGTCTGTATAATGATGATATCATCTACATATCTTTTGTATTTTTAAATTGCTGTAATGAGTTTCTAATGACAGTTTCTTCAATATGCTGGAGTGCCATATCTGCTCGTAGTGGTGATAAGGGGGATCCAATAGGTGCCCCTTGTTTTTGTCTGTAGATCTGTTTATTTATTTTGAAAAAATTATTTTCTGTGATGAACTGTACTACTTTGATCACACCGCACATTATGGGTGAGGGACCTCCATTTTGACATTTTAGTTTATCTTGGATTATGCTTAGGATATCTTGTACAGGATATTGGGGAACAGTGACACAACATCTAGTAATGCTAGTCTATCTTGAGGATGCAAGTGAAGACATTTGAGTTGTTCCAAAGCTTCACATGGAGATTTGAGGGTGAGGTTGGTTGGTTCAAAGTAATTCTTAAGGTAGGTGTAGAGCGCTTTCTCCAGGTTGATCATTGGGGCACACTGTTTTGCGAGTAGTGCTCTTAATGGTATGCCTGGTTTATGGGTCTTTGCTTTGACAAAGAGCTGCAGAACACATGGATACATAGGTGGAAAGCATGCTTTCTGTATTGACTGTGGTAGGTGCTCTTGACACACATATATATAATCTACGAAGTACAACTGTTTACCCAACTTCTGAGGTTGACATTAATAGTTGAATACAGTGGTCTAAATATCATTGTGTGATCCTTGCAACAGGATAGGACATACTTCGCTTAGTGTTACAAGAAGTGACTAACATCTCTACTATTCTGTATTCACTGATTAAAATGCTATTTTGTTTTACTAAAACAATAATAAAACAGCTTGGATAGTGATTAAGTTTTTAAAAAGGTATGTATTTCATAAGTGCTTCCAAAATTTTCCGTTTTTAAAAATAGAAATTTTTTATTAATTTTTAGGAAATTTTCGAAATTTTAAGGGAAATTTTTTTGATAATAGTTCAAATCAAACTTTGTGAACTTTAAATCAAGGGGTTACTTCCATATAGAGTAATGTTAACAACTAAACCAGCAATACCATATATCAAGTCTAAAAATGGCGAACAGGTGGCTTTAAACAATTATTTATATCCTAGTTTAATAAAATATGCATCGAGTGAAATAAAGTATTGTATTTCAACCTAAATAATGTATTTTTATAAGATATATATATATAATTTTTGAATAGTAATTTTTATTTTTTTTAAATTGGATTATTTTCTTCTTTGTTGTTGTTGTACTAAAAACTGATAAATACATCCTTGGCTCTCATTTCTGATTCTGTCAACATAATACATATATGATCTGGACATGGGAAAGGTTAATAGTCTATAGTGAGCAATATAATCATGCTGTTAAATGACTGTCAATTCCAGTTTCTGTACGATTTTAGAAAATATGCTTAAGAAACTGTAAAAGATAAAAAAAAAAAAAATTTTCTTGTATCAAATGCAGACGTACTGCAACATCATGATAGCAAATTCTTAAAAACTTCAGGTGTTGTACAGTCTTATAAGATCAAGTATGTTAAACAGCCTAAATGGAAGCATTTCATCATCATCAACATTCTCAAGCAGCCATGAGCTACCAAGGTTCAACCAGACAGTGCAATTTAATTCTCCAAACATGCCTGTCCTGAGCTACATCTACTGCATCTGGCCACTTCACACCAATTCTAACAAGGTCCTGTTTGACATTGTCTGCCCGCCGCATCCTAGGTCTCCCCCTCTTTCTGCAGCCTTTAGGCACACTGTTCATAACCCTATTCGCCAATCTATAATTATCCATATGGGCAACATGGCCAAACCAACGGGGTCTTTCTCTGCACAATATGCTGCTTAAAGGAGGTTGCCGACTCCTTTACCTAACCTCATCATTAGTTACAAAGTTGAACTACCTAATGCCCAGATACTGCATAAGCATCAAGTTTCCTGTTATCTTGTTTTCCTGTTGTCTAGGGTTAGTTATGGTAGTGAAACCTGAATGCTTGTTGTTGAACAAAGCATTCAGGTTTCACTACCATAACTAACCCTAGACAGAACCAAACTATTATACAGTCTAATTTTAGTCTTTAGGTGTATACACCTATTTCTCCACACTCTCCATAGATTCCAAAAAGTCCCAGAGGCAATCCCTATTCACCTGTTAATCTCAAGCCACACAAGTAGTAGTATCTGTTACATAACTCCCAAAATGATTAAACTGAGACACTCGCTCAAGGGTGCAACTGTTCAGAGCGACTGAATCACAGCCTGCTTGACCAATTTTCATCACTTTAGTTTTCTCTCTGTTTATAACTAAACCTACCCTAGTACCAGTTTCATCAACAGCTCGAATGAAAGAGTTCATCTCATCAACATCATTTGCCAAAAGGGCTAAATCATCAGCATAATCTAAATCAGAAATTTTCCTATCTCCAGACCATTTAAGGCCAAAATCTTTCCCTTGAAGTGAATATCGCATAACATAATCAATAACCTGGCTAAAGAGAAAAGGAGACAAAATGCACCCTTGTCGAACACCAGAAGTAATTCTAAACCAACTGCTACAAGCCTTACCACCTCTTACACACGACTCAGTGTTATTATAGAGAGCTTTCATTATGTTAACTAATTTGCCTGGTATACCATATGATTTCACAATCAACCACAAATTATGATGATCAACAGAATCGAAAGGCCTTTTTGAAATCAACAAAGCTAGCAACCAAAGGTTTCTGAAACTCTAAACATTTCTCAAGAATGTGCCTAAGTGAAAATATCTGATCCGCACATCCCCTACCACTTCTGAATCCACATTGCTCATCACGCAATTGACTATCAACTAGATTCTTAATTCTATTAAGCACAATCATGCAAAGAACTTTACCTGGAACAGAGAGTAGGCTGATACCCCTATAGTTATCACAAGAACTGCGATCACCTTTTTTGAAAATAGAGATAATAATAGCTCTGGTAAAATCCTTAGGAACCATGCCTTTATCATAAAAGATATTCAAAATTTCAGTCATCCAAGTGGTAACCGAAACATTCCCAACTCTAAGCATTTCCATAGTAATTTCATCTACCCCTGGGGATTTATGAAGTTTAAGTTTAGAAACATCCAAAATAACTTTAGATTGTGTTATAGGGCCAACATTAAAGCCACCAATGCATCTATCATCATTGCAAACAATGGGAATAGAACTAACCACATTGTTTAGAACATCACTGAAATGCTCAGCCCAACTAGCCATGACAGAATCCTCACCTTCTATAACCTTGCCTTGTTTATCCTTCAATCACTGTATACCTGCCATTTTCTACCACACAAAACATTAACTATCTGGTACAGCTCTCTGCTGTTGTGCTGTCTAACAGCTTCCTCGGCTTTGTCAGCCAAGCCATCAAGCCAAAGATTGTTATCAGCTAACTGATCTTTTACACGTTTATTAAGCTCTCTGTAATGCTTTCTATTAGGACTAGTAGGGTATTGATTAAGGACATTCCCGCAGTTCTTTCTTTCTGAAATAAGCTCAAGTGCTTTATCAGTCAAATAATTCTGCCTCGTCTGTTCGAGTACTGTTAGTTTCTGAAAAAGCGTTTAAAATGGTCCCATTCTTCCTCAACTTCAGTGGTCAGCAAACCATGACTGTCATAATGACTAAGTAATCTATCATGGTAAGCTTTGGCTATAACTGGATCTTTCAGAGCTTCAGTATTAAAAGTAAATTTTTTAACCCTAGCACAACACTTTTTAAGTTTAAGTTGCAAGACACTTTTAACAAGGTAATGGTCAGATCCAATTTCAGCTCCCCTATATGGCCTGGTATTCCTAACTAGCCCATTTGCTGTTATTTAACATATAGTCAATAATATTCTTATGCAGCCCATCTGGTGAAACACACATGTACTTATGTATGTTGTGGTGTTTGTAATAAGTTCTGAGACCATTGAGTTTGCTTACATGTAGGAGATGTTGCCCATTGCCATTGCAGCTACCAATACCAAAAGGGCCTATGACTCCTCCCCAAAGGTCAGAGTCAGTACCAACTTTGGCATTGAAGTTACCTAGAACAAGGGTAATATCTCCTTTCTTGACAGAATTCAAAATATCCTGAAGTTGGTAGTAAATAATCACAGGATATGTCCTGTTGACATGGAACTCATGAAATGATGAGCTGAAAAAAAATTTGGTTTTGCCATGAGTGGTATTCGAACCCACATCTCCAGGAAACATACCTGTTATGCTAGACCACTACCCCATCAATGGCTAACCATTTCTCAGATTAGTGACCTTCCTAGGAGAGCATCACTAGCGTGTCTGCGGAGAAGTCGACCCACATCTTGGTGATGTTTATTATTGTTCCTCCCTGAAAAGAGAAATTTAAGATTATTTTTAAGAATCTGACCTTTATCTGTCCGTCTGGTCCCTTGCAAGATGAGAATATCTAAATTATAAAAGTGGAATTCTTGTGTGAGGACATCAAGAGAAAAAGCTCTCTGCAGAGTCCTCACATTCCAACTACCTATGGAGAGAAAATGGTTAGTGGGATGTTTAAAGAAATTATGTTTATTGAGAGAGGAAATGGAGACAATATCAAACAGTCCCCTAATCGCAGATATGGGGCAAAGACCCGTTCCCCCACCACTAAAGGATGAAGCCATCTACACTGGAAGACTTCCTCCAATTGTAGAATTTGATGATGCCAATAGAAGCAAAGAGTTCAGGTGCCTGCGATGATCTCTGCTCAGGATTATCCACCAGCTGATAAACATATCCTTTGAATCTATTCACTTGGGGCTGTCGACCCACAAACAAACCAAAAACACAGCGGAAGATTGTCTCTCCACAGAAGCCTACCAGTGCAGCAAATTCAGGATCCATAATCAAGCTCAGAGCCTTAATTCAGTCCAGTCCAGTGGGTTTATAATGGTCAACACCAGGACTCTGTGTGGTTGACCACTCCTCAGCAGGGTAGAAAAAAAGAAAATTAGCCATAGTTGTCCAGATCAGTAGGCCACACTAATCTGGCAGCCCTCCCCTTCCGTTCACTTCCACAAGAGAGTATCTCTTTTTAAAGGTGCTAATGGTCTGCACCATGAGAAGGCGGGGTCGGACATTAGGTGCTAGGCCTTGGCATTAGCATTTAGATAATTATAATAAAATTCTGTTCCGGCCTACTTGAACAAAATTGGACAGTGTTCCAATACCAATAGTCGAATAGCTGCTGGTATAGTATGCTTCATGCATGCATAAAAACGTGTTCCCAAATACTACATTACTCACCATAGGATATTTTAAATAAGACACTGGAGGAATTTTCACCAACATAACAAGTAAATATTAGCGCTGCCTTTAATGATTTATGTTCATCTTAGCAATGTCTCAATAGTGACACTGCAGCGAAGATTAGCTTATGAACCTGACAGTGTGTGCAAAAAAAAATAACTAGTAATGGACAATTAAGATGGCTGCTTCCAATGCTATACTGCTAACTTTATGATATGCGTAATCCAGCAAAACATAAAACTTTTGACATGAGAACTTAATGATTCTTTTTTTAATATTGAAAAAAGAGCCATTATGATAGCATGACATTCATTATAATTATTGGCAGCGTTGCATTGGTTTCTTTCAGAATCTCTCTAAAAACTCAGTGAATTATGCCATTGTAATATTTATACATTTCTGTTGATTTGTGCAGATCATTAAGAATACAGTATGCAATTGCAAGTAAGTCTTAACATACATTACAAGTGTTTGTGGATCATCAGTTTGATGAGCTTATATTCACACAGTGTCTTCATTGAGACATTCCACTATGCTAGATAACTGCTTAACAATATATCAAATTTTAACTCTTTCACTACAGTAGTAGTAAACAGTAACTGATTTACAACTTTTTGATCTAGAATGCAGTAATCAACTTTTCTTTGTGCATTCAAAAAACTTTTTCTGTTCCCATGGTGTTAGATTGAATTTGTTTACACTATGATGTACTCTTGAGAGTGCTGTTCCATGGTGGTACAAAATAGAACTTAAAACAAGGAACACCTATGCTAGAAGTCAATGAAAACTGTCAATGATATTATATTTTACTTTGTTCTCTTTGCCTCAAGGTTAATAAATATTGATGAAATTATTCAATTTAAAGAAGACTATTTTGCAAGTAATACTTAATTTCCAAATCCTCTACAAAAAGGGGTATAAAGGTGTGCTCCATGACTTGCATACTGCTTATTTATTCACATTCAATGTGTACACATACAAGAAACATTGTATATAAAAGAAGAAGGAATAGACTCTACAGTTATTTAATCTGTAATGGAAGGATGTGACTCGAGGGCAATTGTCTATTCATGGATAATTGTTTTCTAGTGTTGCTCTTTTTTATGCATTAAGGTTGAAAAATATTGATGCATGTGACACACTTTAAGCCTGAAGAGTAGGACTATTACTTGGTACGAAAACTGTAAAGTAAAAGCGTGAATTTCCAGCAGCTGGAGCAAAAAAAATACCATCATGATTGCACATACCTGGCAAGTACTGGGAAGGTAAATAGTTCGATCACTGTGTATTGTGGTACTTCAAATATCAAAGTAAGATTGAAACAGGTGGCAGGCTTCTTGAAGAACCAAATATCCTAGCACTGTACAGCTAAACATATGGGAAGCATGGATAAGTTTGATCAACTGTGTTCCATCTATCCATTTAAGGAAATCTAAAAAATAATATCAACCTGTTTTGCATTTCCTGAGCTGCTCTTCTTAATTCTGGGAATTACTATTATAGTCAAAATGCCATGATTGTAAATCAGAGACAGTTTAGAGAGCAGGTAATGGGACTTTTAGAACAACTGAAAATAGACTCCCCAAAGACACTTTCTTTCACAAATTGACAAGAAACATATGTCAAATTGTGCTGTTTGCTCAGTTTTTCTTTCTCAATGCAATAAAAAGGAGCAAGGGAGAATTTAAACGAAAGAAAACAACTTACTTTTGAAGTTCTTGTGAGAGCAAACCTGCTTTATGTATCATCTCATGTTTCCAATTGTATCACACAAAAAGAGATACTATTTCATTATACTAGCATGCTATTAAATTGAATTAAAAAAGTAAGAATGTAATATTTTTGTTTTTTAACTGCTGCTAGAGTGGTAGTGTACAAGTCTGATAACTTTTATTACTAGTCTGCATATCATCACTGAATGGTTTAAGCATCATTATAAAGCAAACACTATGCATAATTGTCTGATTATTTTTCATATAACTTTTCAAGAAATTGTAAATTTTTTCCTGTTTGACAGAAATCATGTATAGATTTTGCCATCCAAGCAAAACCATTAGAGCGATATATGCCACCGAATACACAAGGCTGCAGGTATCGTATTTGGAAGATGGTTGTTTCTACACCATTTGAATATTTCATCATGATGCTAATTGTGCTCAATACACTATTGCTCATGATGAAGGTAAGATTTCTTAAGCAATATACTCTTTGTTTGTAAAATACATATTAATTGTTGTTGTTTTTTGTCATTTGAAAAATAACTTTTTTACTTGCTAATTAAATGAGCATTGGTAATTAAATTCATTTTGAATGTAAAAATGCCCTATTTTCATACTTTTGCAGTTCATACTTCATATTTTGACCTACTTTTGCTATTTCAAATTTGTAAATGTATACAAAATAAACTTAAATCTTGAATTTACAGTATGAGTTTTATGTTTTTTGTAAATTTTCAAATATGTTGTGTGCAAGAACAATATTATAAATTACCCTCAAATATAAGTATATTATTTTTGCATATTTCTTGACTTTGCATCTTGGAATTGGAGAAACTTCATATACCAAGTTTTCAATGCTCATTTTAATGATATACTACCTAGAGGAGGTATACTATGCGAAGTGCAGTGAGCTTTGTAAGTTACTCTTAACTTATACAGTTCTCTGCATACAAAATTGCTGTACTTAGACAGAAGTTGGGTTCTCTGAACCTTGCCTCAGAGCTAATGCAATTCCCAAAGTGTGTCCATTGGAACTGTAGGAAGAACCATTATAAAAAAAATAGGTTCATTGGTTTCACCTATCCTAGTGTGACACTTCTGAATATGGCTCTTCCTACCTTGTAGTCATAAAAACCACTAGATTTTGCAATGCATGGCATTTATTTATGGTACAAATATTTATGATTCTCTCTCTATATATATAGAACCTGCATGTCCAGAAATGGGGAAAAAATTTACTTCCATCTGGCAGCAATGTTGATGTTTCATTATATATTATATAACTATTGAAAATATTGTTTCTTTGTAAAAGCTCAACATGCTTTATTTTCTTTCACGTGCTCAAAAAAAGAATGGCACAGTTATGTACCAAGCAAGAGTTGGAGTAATTATTTTTCTACTCATAGGTTTGTACAGATTGAATTATAGACTTGAGTTTTCCACATAACAGTTAATTTTACTTCCATTTCTCTTCCTTTCAGTTCCTACTGAAATATTTGTGATACAGTAATACTTTTTTAGTTTTCAATTTTAGAGAGGTTGTACTTTATGAATCATCTAGTTTCATTTTGAAGATTTGAAAAATGTTTCTAGTAGACATATGTGTGTTTCATTATATTATAAAAGAGCTGAAATAGCCAAGCTTGTGTTTTTAATTTTAATCAAGTTTATAAAAATGTTGAATTTAGATTTAATCACCATTGTTTATGAGAGGTATCAAGTTTTAGCTCTCTTTTATAAGTTTGATTTACCATTACCTCATATCTCCCCTACCCCCCACCCTGCCTTTGACAAAATAGACACTTATGGGCTAGGAATAGTTACTTTTGTTTAAATGAATGTCACGTAATAGCTGTCCAGTGAATCCCCTTCCCCTACCCAACTATGAGCCCTTATTTAGTCTATTGTGTGCCAAAAGTGCCACTTGGTAAAACAACCCAACCCTTACCTCATAAGGAATGGTTTTAAAGTTCATCCATCACAGAGAGTGGGGCAGTGGTGCTCAGTAGGTAATGCACCTGGCTCATAATCTGCAGTTCCCAGGTTTGAGTCCCACCTGGGCCAACTTTGATATTTATCTCTATAAAAATCCCTCCCTCCCCCCTGCCCTCTGTCAAAAATGAGAAACCAATGTGCTTCAAAAGGCTTCCATCTGGCAGATGGGATGCAAAACCATGGTCTTGTGCGCAAGAGAGCCATAACCTGTGCACTTTAAAGAACAATTTGGATGGCTTAACATGAGGCTACCATCTGTTTCCTAACAGTTGTCCAGTGGGTCCCCTTCCCCCAACTTCTCTGAGTCATTGAGGTCTTTTATGTGCCATTGTGTGCAAAAAAGTGCCACTCAGAGGCAAAACAACCCAACCAATCATAGAGGGCATTATTTTCATGCAATATATATATGCAAACTGGCAAAGAGACAAACAAAAACCGACTTAAAAAAGGTCTTGTTTGACATTGTCTGCTTACCTCATTTTCAATTAAATCCTCTTTATCAAACAGATTTTATCAACAGATTGCTGTTTATTATTCTGTTTGGTAGTTCTGTTATTTTATTCTGTTAAATGTTATGTAGTGTAATCATCTTACATTAGGTAACTGACCAAACTAACATAATCTCTTCATTGTAAAAAGCTGTTCAAAGCTGGTCAGTGGTTCTTTCATCAAACCTTAATACTTCTTACAAAAGAAAAGATGTACTATGAAATTGCAAGTAGTTTTATGCACTATTTTTTTTTATGAAATGGAAAGAGCCAAGTGCCTGAATCTGGGAATAAAGGGATAACAAAAATGATAACATTCGGTTATCGTTTTTAACTTGATTTCAAATGATCTGTTTTTATTTTAACATAGAATCATTGACACAGTAAACTTATTTCTTTATTTCAGAATGCTCTGTTGTTCTCTAGAACTTTCAGGATGAACAACATCGATTCATCTTCAAGCAATAGTCGAATATTTCTAATATGTTTGTGTTTACTGGTTTAGTGCAGGCACAATTCTGGTTACATAGGGTTTTTATTGGTTCTTTGCTTGACTTGTTTATAAGAGGAACTATATATCATAAAATCATTGTTCTAATGATTTTGGGGAGGGTTTATGGCTCAATCAGTAGTGCACCAGACTCCTAGTTTGATGTTCCCTGGTCGAATCTCCACTACATTTTCTGTGCCACTTCTCATTTGCCAAATGTTGTAATCTGATTGTATTTATCAACTATTTATCAACTTTCCGAGAAATGAAAACCCCTAAGATGTCTTTCCTTAAACGTTTAAATTAAGCAGAAACTTTGTTCTTCTAATATTCTAGCAAATATTAATTATATTGTAGTTATTTATTTATTTTTTTCAACTTAACCTGGAAATTAATGAAAAAATTATATGAATGGTCAACTTATATTAAAGATAATATGGTATATTTCTCCTCTCACATTGTTAAGTAACTTATAATTGCAACTCTTTTTATTTAATATCTTAAGAATCTACTAGAGTGAAAATTTTTGTCTATGCAACCTTTAGTTTTGTTCCTTTGTAGTTCATAAATTAACCAGATTCACAGCTATTCTGATATCATTTAATATTCACGATTTTAAGCTGTAATTACATATTAAAAACCTAGAGGAGTGTTTAAATGCTCAAGTAGAGTGCTATAGCTTCTATTACTGCCAAATGGCTTCTTCAGCTTACTGTTCTACAATTATTCTTTTTCTTCTACCGTTAATTGTACCCTTTCTTGTACACCTGCCTTTCTCTGGTAAAGGCAGTCAAGAGAGAAAAAGAATAATATTTACAGTCCAGTGAACTTGTTTATCCACTGGCACAGACTACAGCCAATTCCAAGGTGGTGTTTGTCCTTGTTTTTGCTGTTTCAGCTTGATGATGGCAGAACTGATGTTGCCGTCTTCTTAGCGCATTACCAATCTTGATTTATTGTACACTGTGGTCGTGGATGTTTTTCACAACCTTCATTGTTGTCACACACTAACCCAAGTTGTTCTTTACAATGCATTTTCACAGACCTGAATGGTTTTACTTGTTGGGCGAGTTAACATTTTTTAGCACATCCTCACAAATTAAAACATTGAAACTCAACTGTTTTTTAAGATCATTAAAATCTTTTAACTTCACTTAAGAAGTAAAAAATCATTCTCCACCTCCTCCCCCCCCCCCTTAAGCAATGTGTTTTGCCACTCTCTCCATCCCATGGCTTCATCAGTCTCATTATATACTTGGTTGTTCATCATATTTATGTGTGTCTCCTTACTGATGTCTTCTACTACTCGCTCATCTAGTTCACATGCTTGCTCACACAACAGGAAATTCCATGCCGCTATGGCAGTGGCGGTATGTCCATGTTGCAGAACTTTTACTTATGGAAATGAATTATTTTTGAGATAATGCTGTATTAGATTTTTGTTGCTGATGTCCTGTTGGTGCTCGTATGTACGGCATGTTTTACCTATGTACATGTTCTTGCCATTTAATTTATTTTGGGGGTCGAATATTTCCACTTTGTATACCCCTCCCATTGTGGGTAATATATCTCGATCATTTATTACTAGTATTTTTATACTTTTATTTAAAGTAGTTGGTAGGTGTGTTTCATACTTGCATAAGATATCATTTAATGTGTTTAGATATAACTTTTATATATGGAAAACTGTGAATATTTAAGATTTGTATTTTGAGGGTTAGCAGTTGGTTGTAAGTCGTTTGGACTCCGATGTTTAGCAGCTTTTTCCAATTTTTTAATGATATGTTCGGGATATTCTGCTACGTGTGCTATTTCCCGTACGAATTTCAGTTCTCTTTTTAAGACTGGTACTTGTATACAGTATTTAAATGCTCTGAGAAAGTAGGGGGTAATGGTTGATTTTTTGTATTTTAGTAGATGTGTGGAATTAAATGGTAGAATGTTGGGGATATTATACCATTTAATTTTTGCACATCCACTAAAATAGAAAAAAATCAACCATTACCTCCTACTTTCTCAGAGTATTTAAATACTGTACACAAATACCAACCTTAAAAAGAGAACTGAAAATCATACGGGAAATAGCACACATAGCAGAATATCCCGAACATATTATTAAAAAATTGGAAAAAGCTGCTTAACATCGGAGTCAAAACGACTCACAACCAACTCCTAACGCTCAAAAATCAAATCTTAAATATGCACCTAGTTTTTCACATGCGAAAGGTATATCTAACACATTAAATAATATCTTATGCAAGTATGAAACACACCTACCAACTACTATAAATAAAAGCATCTAAAAACTAGTAATAAATGATTGAAATAAATTATCCACAATGGGAGGGGTATACAATGTAAAAATACCCAACCCCCATAATAAATTAAATGGCAAGAAAAATTAAATGGCAAGTTATAGGTAAAACGTACCGTACATATGAGCAGTGAACATACGAGCACCGACAGGATATTAGCAACAAAAAATAATAATGCAGCATTAGCTCAAACAGTAATTGAAAATAATTTAGAAATTAATAATATATCATATGAACCATTAATAGCTCCATCTACCAAATCTCAATTACAATACACAGAAACGATAATGGTTCATTCCCATAAGCAAAAGCTCTTCAACACGTACATACCACCCCTGCTAGCAGCATGGAATCTCTGTTGTGTGAGCAAGCATGTGAACTATATGCTTGAGCTGTAGAAGATGTCAGTAGGGGGAGACACATAAATACGGTGAACAACCAAGTATAACGAGCCTGATGAAGCCATGGAATGGAGAGAGTGACAAAATATATTGCTTGAGGAAGTGGGGGGGGGGGTTGGAGAAATGGTTTTGAACTTTTTAAATGAAGTTTAAGGAGTTTAATGATCTTAAAAAACAGTTGAGTTTCAATGTTTTAATCCATGAGGATATGCAAAAAAAAGCTAACTCCACACGACCATAGTGTTCTACAATAAATCAGGACTGGTAACACAGCTAAGAAGACGGTAACATCAGTTCTGCCATCAACAAGCTGAAACAGAGAAACAAGGACAAACAACACCTTGGAATTGGCTGCAGTCTGTGCCAGTGGATAAACAAGCTCACTGGACTGTAAATATTCTTCTTTTTCTCTCTTGACCACCTTTACCAGAGAAAGGCAGGTGTAGAAGAAAGGGTACAATTAATGGTACAAGAAAAAGAATAATTGTAGAAGCCATAACCTAAAGAAGCTATAGCACTCTACTTGAGCATTTATTACAATGCTCCTCAAAGTTTTTAATATGTAATTACAGCTTAAAATGGTGAATATTAAATGACTGTAGTTCATAGTCATGCTGATAGGTATATAATTTTCTTTGGTGATAGTGGACATCTTACCTTTTTTTTTTTTGTTTTTTTTTTCTGTTCGGATTTTGTGAACAGATTTATATCCTACTGCAAAAAATGTTGTAATTAATTCCTAATGTAGTAGAAATTGTTCAATATATTCAGAAGTTTTCTGAAGAGCACTGTAGAAGGCTGTAAACATATCCTAGACATCATTCAACAAGAGTGCCAGATTGCCAGCATGATATTAGTCTGATGTTTCAAATATCTAGGTTTTATCAATCTTCTGTCATTACCTTCTATAGCTTTTCTAATTATACAGTAACTAACTAACTATATGCTTGAACTAAAGAGGAAAATGCGAAATTGCATCCTCTCCTTTTCTATTTCTGAATCAATAACAATTTGTAGAGATACCAATAGTATTGGTAACTTCTGAAGTATCCTAGAAAACCTTAATATTGGTAACAAATGTTTTTTTTTGAGAGAGATAACTATAGAAACTATTTGAAATTATCAAATTGTTTTGACATTCTAAGAATTTAAGAATACTAGAGTGAAAATTTTTGTCTACACCACTTTTACTCTTTCTAAACACAATTTTCTTGGCTAAAATGTGTCTTTTAAAATTATTTATTTTATTTTTAGTATAATTCCTAATTATTATTAAAATATTTGTCTAATTAAGGTATACTAGGGCAAGTCAGAAAGTAAGGCTACCAATTTGTTCCCCAGCAAACTAATAAACATCTGGACTGTGCCACCACATGTTAGTACCAAATAGTATCACTAAGTGGCACCAGTCTATGCTGTTACACACCCGTGTTGGGAGTCATAGCTGAACATGGTGAAGGTACTCCATGTGTATACAAAACTGGGGATCTGAACAATAGTTCAATTCTGTGGACACAGAAGGCTCAATAGGAGAAATCCATTGACAGCTTGTGGCTGTGTATGGCTCAGATGCCTTAATTATCAATGCTATATGTGAAGAAATTGTGCTGTCAGTTTGAAAATGGTTTTGTCACTGTAGTAGATGAGGATCTTTGCACTTCTTAATGGGAAACTATTTATCACCCACCATACAGTCCAGATATGGCACCATCAGATTTGTACTTGTTTTGGGAAGCTGAAGAAGCATCTTTCAGAATGACACTTTTCATAAGATGATGCCATCAAAAAAGAAGTTGCAAAATGGTTTGAGGAGCAGGACCACATCATTCTATCAACAGGGCTTAGATTTTTCTGATCAAACATTTCAACAAATCTGGTGACTGCATGGAAAAATAATATGTCTGTGAGGACATTTCTTATATATTTTGTGTTGTATAATTACCTGCCCTCTGCAGAAATTAAATGGGAAACCTTACTTTCTGACATCCTAATATATAAGTAATAACTCATTCTTTACCAATTGGAAATGACTAAAATGATCACTTTCATGCCATGACAGAATTTAACTTCCCAATACTGTCTGTTTTTGGCTGGGTGTTTTCAGGGTCAGCATAGGTAAAACAATCCTATTACCAATACTCCAATGTATGAATCTCTTTTGAGAGAAAAACCTTTTCGTATTTGGTTGTATCTATTTAATGATAATCTTTATTGTAGTAGAATGTCACATTAATGTTTCTGTTGTATTAAAAGGTAAATGCAATACTAAAAACTGTGAATGACCCTTTTTAATTGTTTTTCTTAATCATAGCTTTCTGTTGAGGGAAAAACCTTTTCATATTTGTATATATATATATTAATGATAATCTTTAATTGCTAGTAGAAAGTTGCATTAATGTTTCTTTTGTATTAAAAGGTAAATGTAATACTAAAAACTGTAAATAACCTTTTTAATAATTTGTTCTTAATCATAGCTTTTTGTTGATTGTAATAAGGAGTATGAAATGTGATATAAAACTATACAACTGAAATATTTCATTAAGCTTAATCTATAGATTTCTTTCAGCTCCATGGATCTTTTTTTAAGTGATTTTCACTCATTCTCTCTTTCTCCCTTTCCTTCATTCTCTTAATTTTATAGAATAGGAATTTATAATCTGAAACAATATCTAAAACAATGATTTTCAAATGCATTCATGAAGCTAAACTTGTTTTTCTTTCATCTTTAACCCTTTTGTATTCCTTTGTTGGACGCTATTTAGTTGTGTCTTTTTTTTTTATTGAAAAATTTTTTTTAATCATCATAGGTGGAACAAATGTTAGGCCTTTGTTCCTGCTTATAGAGTACTACATTTCATTTCAAAATTTATATTACAGTATTTGCACCTGATAATGTGGAGTTGCATTATTTTAAAGTAAAGTTTTTGAGTTCAAAATAAAATTGGATTGTAAAGGGTTAATAATAGAACCTCTTGTAATTGAAGAGAATCTCATTTCACTATTATTTTGCAATTTAAATCATTATAGTATAATTTTAAATGAAAAAGGTGCAAAGATAGCTAAATTAGAAAAGTGTTCTCTTAATGCAGCCAAAGTGTATGTTCTCATTTTTTTTTAAGTTTCAGTTTTCTTTTTTACTTAACCAGCCATAAAATAGTTATCTGCTTTTGGCTGTGGTATTTAAAAATTTTAGTATTTGTGGATCTGACTGGTCTTCAGGAGGTCATGGGTTCATATCCTACTTAGCTCAAGACAGTTTCTCTTCGATATTTATTAACTGTTTAAAAAGTGTCTATATGTGTAAGTAGTTAGCTCCAAAATTTTTATCTATAATATATAATAAATCTATCTCTGAACCATAAATGTTGTAGATTTTCTTCAACAGATATAGTTTATTCTCTGGAGGAAAATAATTTTAAGATTTATTTTTTCCATAATAACACTTTTTGTTTATTGACTCATCTTTATTCTGTTAGATTTACTGTAATAAATGCTATTCTGTTAGATTTGCTGTAATAAATGCTATTCTGTTAGATTTGCTGTAATAAATGCTATTCTGTTATCAGATTTTTTTGTTTTTGAAAACATTGAATGAGTTATAAGACAACAATAATTATGTAAGTATTATAAGAAATTTAGCTAATACATGCTAAACATGTTTTAGATTACATAGTGGTTACTGTACTTTTTTAATTCAACAGAGTTTCTAGGTAGAGAAGTGTTACTGGTATAATGAAGTTCATTTATGATATATATGTTAATAAGTTAATTTAATGTACATTGATCTGTTTAGTAGTATATGTATTCACCACAGTTGGACAGTTATGCAATGTATAGTAAACATTTGATCATTAATGGAGAATATGAAATAATTTCCATCATATGTGTCTATTTATGGTGGGGGGGGCTATTCTATCTATGTGGTAGAAACGGGTAGTATTTTATTAATGTTAGGCTGGCAATATTATTTCAGTGAACCATCTATTATTTTGGTTGGTGAAATTGTTTTTTTTAAGACCAAATGAAGCTATAAGAATTACAGGTTGTAAATACTATATATATTATTGAGTTTAAATGTTAATTGGGTGTCATATAGTAAAACATATTTCTCAAAAGGAAAAAAAATATTTATTTCCATTATCCAATTTAAATTTTTGCATTATGTGTAATTATATAAGTCTAGGTTCAGCTTTCCTTCCTCTAGAGGACTATAGAAGACACAAATGATGTAAATGTGCTTAAAAGGTTTTTAGAAAAGTAGTAGGAAAAATTAATTATTTGAATAAAAGAATTACTGTACATTCAACTCAGTTTATAACTGCATAAGGGATGGTTGCATGTTTTTGGCTCACTTACTGAATCTTATACAAATTATAAACCTCCTTCTGTTTTTCAGATCATGAGTGTTAACACTTTGATGTTTGGATTGGATTAATGAACCAAACTCAAAATAGTTTTTACTCTATTGGATCTATCCAACTCATATTATAAAGTGTATAAAGTGATAATTGCTCTGAGTTCATGTGTACAGTATTTCCTTTTAAAAATTTGTTCTTAATGTTGTTCATTACATTTTTTTCCATTTCAGCAACTGCATTGACATTCTATTTTGCTAATTATTTTGCAGTTATGTGATTTTTAATAGTTGAACCGCTAATTTTAAAACAGTGTTAAATGCATTAATTAATATATTTCAATGATTGTAATATAGTATATGTTTAGCATCCCAATATCTGAATTTAACATTATATATGTATGATTTTTATTTTATAGCCCATTTCTAAACAAAATATTTATAACTATTGAAAGAATAATTGCTGAATGTACGTTTTGCTCCTCAAAAAAATCACAATAATAATTGGCTTTAATTTCAAAATTTTATCAAATTTTTATATCTCAGGAATTTTATTATATTTTTTAATTAGTTAATTTTTCACTATATGTTCTGATAAATAATTAATAGTAGTTAAAACATTTTAACACTTTCAGTTCTGGGTGTATTATATGGATTCATATAGTGTAGTTTTATTAATTTCTTTTTAGTTGGATTGCAATATTAAAGTTTGCATCAAATAATGCATTTTTGTATTTTTATTATGAAGTATAATGTAAAGAGCAATAACCAATGTTATCAGCTAAAGATTGTTGTTTAATAATATTAATAAGTGGTTTCATTTATATTAGCTATAAGTCACTTAGTATTTCAGTTTTTCAAAGTTTATGTGGAAAAGAAAATCCTTTTAGAAAGTATATTTTATCTTTCATAAGAAATCTGTTATAATGGATAATTAAATTTCCCAAAACTTTTTTGAATGAGGTCAAACATTTGTAACTAATTTTATTGGTAAAATTATATATATATATATCCATGTATGTTTATAAAATTTTGTTTCTCAATTGTCTTTTTTTTTTGCACAATTGCAATTTTTGCATTTTTACATTTCTTTGCTTAAAATAACTGTAATCAGACAACTTTAAAATTAATGTTTTAAAATTAAATTTAAAGAAAAAGGAATATTTCCTTTTGTTAGTTCAATTTAATATTTATCATTTGAAACACTTTTTATATATATTATATATACATTTATTTCTTAACACATAATACAACCGATTACATTGGTCTACCCCAGTGGGCATAAATATTTCAATTGAAATTTGCAGAAATCCACAAGAGTATATATGGGGCGGGGGTGGCTCAGTCGGTAGTTTGCCAGACTCGTAATCTGTAGTTCCCAGGTTCGAGTCCCAGCTGGGTCAGCATTGAGATTTATCTCCACAAAATTCCCCACCATGCCCATGGTCAATAGGGGACACCGATGGGCTTGGAAAGGCAGCTGTCCGTTGGATGGGACATTAAGTCATGGCCCCGTGTGTGGGAGAGCCATACCCTGTGCACGTTAAAGAACATGCTGGATGGCCTTGACGGGAGACTACCATCTGTCTCCCAACAACCAGTTCCAGTGGGTCTCCTCCCCCAACCTTCTCTGAGCCTTTGGGTCCTTGTGACCTGGCCATTTAGCCCATGGTGTGCAAAAAAGTGCCACTCAGAGGTAAAACAACCCAACCCACAAGAGTATATAACTCGCCTGCAGAATTTATTAAAACTTAATATCTAATTTATCATTATTGGCAACAATGGTCTAAACATTTTAAGCATTTATAAAGTAATTGAAGAACAAAATAATTTGAACAAATGGAAAGAATAGAGTTTGATGAATTATATTATATATATCATATAATTATATATATCATATAATTATATATAATTATATAGTCTGATTATAAGTAGTTATATTTATATATAATAATTTATATTCAAATGGCTTGTTGAAGTTTGAAAGAACAAAAACCAGTTTTAGCTAAATAGATTATTATCCCCACAATATTCCAATTATATACAGGTGCAACTAACTGGTAGCTCAGATGGTAAAAATACATTAGTAAAGTATTGCAGGAGATGTCCTATATACAATAGGACTCATAAAATAGTTAGCTGAAAAAATTTACTTTCCCTGTGAGTGGGAATCGAAACTTAATTATTTCAGCTATTTCATGAGGTAAAAATTCACCTTATGCAATGAGAGGGTTATGGGATTTTATCCTACACAACTCAATATCTTATTGAATAAATAATAAAAATATTTCATATTTTCTCTTGCTAATGGAATCAAATGCTATTGAACTGGCTTAGCATCACAATGAGAATATTGCATCAACATCATTATTGAAGCTAAGAAAGTGTGATTTTAGAACTAGAAATATATCTTATGTACTTATTTTTTATAACTGTTTTGCTCTTTTTTTTTTCACAATTCAGCTTATATGCATAATTTCTTTGATGTGCTTGTATACCTTTATGTCTGATTATTAATTATTCTAGAATATTTCTGGCCATTTAATATTCTTAGACTGAAAGTGTTAAAAGTCCTCTAATCTTAACTCATTGGCTCCTTCAATTTTATGCATGAATTTCTTGTTTAGTTTTATATGTATGGTCCTTTCAGACCTCTGTGGCAAGCAGCTGCTTGAGGAGGTATTTATTATATATTATTTATAGGAAATCACAAAAGCTATCCTATAAAGAATTGGGAAGGATGAAATGAAAGGAACCTAAACCCCCATTATAAAATTTAAGTACATGATATGAAATATTAAAATACGCAATAATAAATTTCGTAGACTACCAGAAATTTGCCATTTTTAAGCCAATGGGTTAAATTATAAAATATTAGAATATAGAATTTTTTTTAAATCAAACTGTTAAAGTTGTCGAAAGCAATTTTATTTCCATTTTTTAAGGAATATTGTTTAATTATTAATTTTCACTGCACGTAATGTAGAATTGTTTTGTACTTTTGATATTTGTTAATAAGTATGACACAGAAGTTGGGATGCTAATAAACTTTTTCCCCTTGGCAATGCTTTTGTTATGTTTGTTGCTATTTGGTTTGAGATGTTCTGGCATGTGATGAAGCAAATGCGGTTTGCCCGCTTATGAAAAACATACAAATAATGCATTTAGCTATGTCTACTTGAAATATCATTACAATATTTTGGTCTTGCAATCAGCTCACCAAAGAGAAAATTTCTCGTGCATGCATAAACTTAGCATTTGAGAGCATTCCTTAGTTTGGTATCTCTTTTGGCATTCACAGTCATTGGCGTTGATATATGCATTCAAAATGTACTATGATTAACTGTAGTGAAAAGTCTTTATGATATATAATATTTTAATATTTTAGTTATAAGAATAAAATAGAAACAAACTAATCTTAAGTTTTTTTCTATAAACTATATATTTAATATTAGTTTTGTTTTTTGTTTTATATTCTCTACCAATAAAACATAATTTTTTTTGTTTTTAAGAACAATTATTCAACATATGGTGACTAAACTAAAAACATTAAAACATCTGTATATTAGGAAAATATCAAAATTGAAGTAAAGAGCTACTTTAGTATTTTAGAGTAATTTTGCATTAATGTTCTTAGCCTTAAATTAATTTTTGACAAAATTTACTAGTTATTTAAGAAAGCAAATATTTTATTTGAATTCATTTTTTGAGTATATTGAAATAAACTTGTTATCTATATGATTGTTTTAGATTAGAAAATCATTCATCAGTTCATTGTAATTTAAGAAATATGCTTATAATTTTTATAGGTTCCAGTATTTAAAGTATATAAATTTTAGATTGCTAAACACTCCTATTCATACTATTATTAATATTGTTATCAATAATAGATTTAAAATTAAGTAACATAGATATAATGTAGTTATAACAAAATGCTGAAACGTTTGTTACAAAATTAAGTAAAAAAATTTCAAAATCTATAACAGAACTATTTGGCCTGTTTGTTTAGTTTTTATAAGTCTTAACAATGTTTTCAGCATCACAAAAATGATTGTGAAGCCAAATAAGGTTGCCATTTGTCAAGGAAAACACTAGTCTTGTACAAAAGCATGTGAAAAGGAAACTTTCAGCATGACTGTAGTGTGTGAGTCATTGTTTTTCTGCTCACCCACTATTCACCCTTTTTGCTCTTGATCTCTGTGCAAGGTATATTGCTTGCTCATTTACACATTTTACGTAAAAGATAAAGCAAACTGCACTCTTCACACATAATTACACAAATATGCTGGTATAAGTACTTCACAATTTCCTTGTTCAAAGGGATTGAAAAACAATTGCACATAGTACAAATTATTTGTTCATTATTTATCAAAGAGTATCACCTTTTGTTTGTGTATTTTTTAATACTTTCCAGTTATATATGTATTTATTCTTTAAACTTATACTTTTATTTCTACACTGTTCTAAAGAAAATCTTTAAGAGTGAGAAAATCTTTAAGAGTTTGTGAGGTACTTTATCAGCAAAATAAACCACTGTTCCTATACCTAAAATAAATGATATTTTTCCTATACATAAAATATATATTTTTATTCCTGCTCACGAGAAATTGAACAACTTTCTGTTGTTATTTTTTTATTTCATAAATATTTCACTATTGCATAAACTATTTTTTGTACATACTACATGTTAGGTTATTTATTTACATCAGCATTTTAGTTCATTTTAATCTTGTACAGCTATTAGACTTTTTGAAATAAATTTTAACAAAACTTAAGCATATTCACTGCACACATTCAAATTACTTTTCTGGCCTCCGCCATTACTTATTAAAAAAATGTTGTTGTTATGAATTTTAAGATTAATTAAATATTTAACTAACTTACATGCACATTATTGAATAAATTATTGAGTTAATTGTAATTCTTAAAATTTTGATAAATCTATATATATATTATTAATGGCCATATAATTGCTTCATTTGATGCTTCAGACAAAGATTTAATATTTGCATGTGTGCTTTTAGATCTGTTTGTCAAGCAGGAAGTAACGTTTTTTACAATTAACATTTAAAATATTTCCCTATATTTTAAATAATTACCACAAACCCAGTCCTGTTCACATAAAATAAATTTAACACAGTTACCATAAACCAATTTTATATTTATTTTTAACATTAAATCTCTTATATTTCTAACATGTTTTTTGTTTTATCATTAGTTTTTGATTTTAATAATTTCAACAAAGCTTTTTTTTTTATTATACCAATACCCAGTTGTTTGTAGTTTTCTTTAAACATAAAACTGTCCCTTCCTTTGTCATATTTGTTGTTTGTACGTTAACTGTGTTATCCCCTATCAGTGTTCTCATCTTTGTTTGTGACTCACTGTAGTATCACAATCAAGGCACTAGTCTCAAGAAAATTCTGGACTACATGAATATGACCTTCACTGCACTATTTTCCCTTGAATGTACGCTCAAGATTGCTGCGTTTGGAGTCAGGGTAAGGCTGGGGAATTTTCCGATTATTCTTTAACCCTTTGAATGATTAGTTGTATGCATTTGAAATTTTTGTAGCACTAAATCTTTACATTTAGAAAAAAAAATATTTAAGTCATATCATAACTGATGTGTTAGAGCTATGTAATATTTTCTTTTTGTAGATATTTTGACACTTGTGTTTATTTTCTGACAACTTATGCATTCAAAGGGGTAAAGTAAATACAAATTGTTACAAGACAGCAAATACTGTCATTTTTTTTTTTTTTATTTTACAGTAATATTCTCAGGTTTGGATTGGAGGTAGTTGACAAAATTCAAAAACTTTTTATTACAGTGTCATGTTATTTTCACCTATTCCTTATCAAGTATTTCATTTTTTATATTTTTCTCATTAACACTTTGTTTTAAATATAATTTTTAAACACCTCCAATCCTGCCCCTCCCAAACCTTGACTAATCAGAGTGCAATTTTGCTGCATGTGACATGCATATTAAGAGAGGAATGATCAGATTCTTTTATTGTGCTGCTGGCGTCTTGTGTAGCAGCATCATGAAGGCATATAGAATTGTGTTAATCCCTTTCTCTGCATTATAGTCTTCAGTGATCGCTATTTCTTGTGCTGATCCATGCCACATTATTTAGAATAATACACTGGCTTGAAATGCACTGTAAAAGTAATGAAAATAATTAACTTGTTCATTTGTTCTGGTGATTATCTAACAGTATTAATCTGTGAAAGACATGATATATGCTGTGTGATCGAGAAATAGGAAGAGGAACGTTACAAGTTGCATTAGGTCTTGCCTACCTTCCTGCTGTATTCTGTTGTTTGATCCTTTGCCCTTTGCCTGCTTGCATCCAACAGCATGTTCTCCGCCTGCTTGCATCTCTGCCCACACTAAAGCCGAGCACTGGCAACATGAACTGATCGGGCACCTCTGTTCTCATGGACTGCATTGGTTATTTCAAAATAAAGTAAGTTAAGAAATGTAGGGCATGAAATGGATAGTTTGTCAGTTCAATTTGTGCGAATGAATTGCATGAAATAATTTCTTCTAAATAGTCTATTTTTAACATTATGACTAAAGAAAAGTCATATAAGTTTTGAAAAAAGTATTTATTTATAAACTTGTATTATATTATTATTATTAACAAATCTAACATTAATTTTTATAATTTTAATTGTAATGTTGGCTTTACGCCATGCAGTAATAATAAGTAGACATATTTGGCCAATGTGAAAGTTGGCCTCTGTCAGTTTTAAACTAGAAACAACAGGCAGAATAAAAAGTTATAGAGAGGAAAAGCTGTATAGTTGCTTGGTTTTATGTGTTTGCAGTTCTCACCTTATTCCCATCCTATGTGATATTTTATTGAGTTTTGTTAACTCCTGCTGCCCTGTTTTCTTATTTTTCTCTTTTCTCCCTCACCCTTCCTGCGCCTGTAGTACCACAACGCAAGCGATTTGTACCTAGACATTTTAAGCTACTTGAACGAAGTGTTCACATCAATGTTCCTGCTAGAATGTATACTCAAGCTCATGGCTTTTGGATGCAAGGTTTGAAGATTTCCTCTAACTCCTTCCTTTTAACAGTTAGATGTTATTGTACAATACACCAAAACATATGCATTAATTAACTCATCTTTGATTATCCTTATCTTTTGGTATAACCATAATTTGTAAACATTTACTTGCATAAATTGCATCCTATCCACTCTTCAATATACAAGATTTATCAAAGCAAATATATTTATGAACAGTTAGTTTTATTTCATTCTATATGTAGATTGATATCATATAATTTAATATCTAAATATAGTACAACTTGCTCAGCATGAAATGTATTATTTGAGCATAAATTTAAGAAATATTGAATAATATGAGGAAGGTTCAGGAAAGATAGTTTGTATCAGTAGGTGTAATATAGAATTAAGAAATATATATATATGCATACACTCTCCTAAAGCCATAAAATTGGTTAGAAGAAAATTAAAAAAATATTCAAATGCATTTCTAGAAAAATAAGCATTTTCTGTTAGTTGTTATTTAAATAAATATATTAAGAACAAAAATTTTACATTGCATAAAATAAATACTAAGTTATTACATTTGAATCTTCTTATAGCAGCATTTACGGTGAATTCTCGTTTTTATACATTTTAGTATTATAAATTTAAGTTGCCTAATCACCTTATGCTTTCTGACTTTCATTTTGCTCCATCTTATAAATTTAAGTTGCAAAACTAGAAACTGAATATCCAGCTCTAATTGTTTAGTGTTGCTTAATTTCATCAAACTATAATCCTGCTTACTTGGAATGTGCAATGAATGAAATATAATTTATAGTGAATTATTTTAAATATAAATGTCTATCTTAGATTATATCCATCTCTATATTAAAGTAAAATATGAGAGATTCATTATAACATTGTGGTGTATGTTTATGTGAGAAAAATTAAACTTATTGTAAGATGCTTGTAAATTTTGCATAATGCGAAATTAATTACACATAATATTTTATTCTGTAAGCTTTTCAACTAGTTTTTACTTCAATTCTTTCCTATTTGGTGTTTTAATTCCTTTTCTATAATGCTTCTAAATTGAACTTTGTTTGAAAATTGTCTTGATTCTGTGAGTATATTTTAATAATAGTAAATGCATATTTAAAGTGCAATAAATAGCAAATGATGGAATTCTGTTTTTTTCTCAATTATTTTTGAATAGATTCTTCCATATATCTATTTCATTTCTGTAAATTAACTTCTATTTTCCATCTGGAACTGCATCATAGGTATCTGATTCATATATATATATAGTGTGGACTCTTTTGATTATTATATCAGATCCAGTATATATATATATTCATTCTTCCTTATATAATGGTTGTTTCAAATTATATTGCAAATTCTGAATTTCTAACTAGCCTATATGGTAAATATATGGCATGAATGGATAGCAAACTACTTAATAGTTACATTGCAATAATGTAATAATAGCTATATATGCAAATTACTTGGGGAAAAATGCATACAATTGACTATGTGAAAAAAGCAAGCCTTATGGTAAGTATTCAATTTTTTATTATTCTATTTTATTTATTTATTTACTGATTAAGTATAAACTCCAATTCCAATTAATAAGTTTGGGGATCTCTTAGAACAGCATTTTAAAAATTATTTTGTAATTGATCAGTAGAGGTTCTATTCAGAAAGATTGGTTTCTAAAGAAAAATACTATGTTTAAATTATTTTTAAAGTTTCCTCTTTTTTAATTTTTCTGGGTTTTTCTAGGTAATAGTGTGGGAATTCATATACTTTCATAATTTATAATCAGTGTACTAATTTGATAGTTATTCACAAAATGTAAAGTAAACTTTAGATTTATGTTTCTATTAAACAAAAACAATTGAAATGGGATCTACATTATAAAATTAATAATGGGAAGACGGTTTCATGACTTTATAAAATTTGAGAATTTTCAATTAGAATATAGTAACTTAATAATATTAGGTTTATTTCATGTTCCACAAAAAATAAGTATAGTAAAATTCACAATTTTCTTAAAACATGTTTGGTAAAGCAAATTATACTATGGCAAACTTTTTTTTTTGTCTAGCATAGTGATCTTTAAACCCCTTGTGACTTGAATTGAATTTCTTTGTGCTTGTCCTGGAATACCTAATTTTGGCCAAATTAATTATAATATATTATTAAAAAAATTTAACAACAATCATATTTGGGACATTATCATATGGTTACAACAGTAATTGTGATTTCTTTTAATGGCCAATGTATTAGACACATTGTTCAGCTGCTGGACAATCAAATAAATCAAATAAATTTTGTGTGACATAAAGCAATTCAATCTGTTGGTGTGGCCATACTTAAGTGTCCACATTAAATGGTTTTTTTATACTGCCAACAACAGGGACAGGTTTTAACTAGGAAAGGGGTTAACAACTGTATGTTTTTTTTTTTCTCTCTTTTTTTTCAGAATCAGTTTAAATTAGAAAATGGCAGCTATTACAGTTTAGGGTGAGCTTTTTTTTTACTCATTTTTGTCATAAAAAGTAAAAACTGCACTTAACCTTCCTGGTGTTATGCATTTATCATTCTCTCTGCTTTTTAAATGCCAGAGTAAAGCAATGGTTGTGTGGCAGTGCTGCCATGTCAGTAGCACTAGAAGACCACTTAGCTGTGGCGAGGAGATCACATTCAAACCATCTGAAGTGTTAGACTTTTGATGGTTTTGTAATGAAAATATAATTATTTTAAAAAAATATAAAATTAATATAAAATTTTTAAATTTAAAAAAATATTTTTTCAATTAAAATGTTAAAAAGCTCCTTAACTCTAGAAGCAGCAGTATAAATACTCTAAAATGGTAAACAGTAGAATCACTTATCCATGTTTTCTTCCTCATAATCATTCTCAATGTCTGAAAAATTACTGCTTTCACTATCTACTGCAGCACTTCATCTACTTCAGTTGCAGTTGCAATTTCATTAAAAAATTTCCACTGCAACATGATATATATATATATATAAAAAATACTAAACATAAATATAGCACACACTAACTAATAACTAATATTAACTATAATGCTATGTAATAACACTATATAAACTTGAGCACTTCATACATATAGCTCAAACAAAGAACCTCCAAGCAGTAGGAAGATGACTACAATTCAATTGAGAATATCATTGAAAGTTGTCAATACATTTACTTCAAACTGCTGTTAGATGAATGTTTGGATTTCTAACTTCACTCTAGTCAGTGGTGCTAACTGTCATTAATAACAGAAACTTCTTTCTGGATGAAAATATAATGCCTTGAGCAACTGTCGACAAATTAACAATTGCGCTTTAAAAATTTCCTGGCTGTTGGAAATCCAATAGCTGCAGCTTCTAGGGTTAATTTAACATCATTATGATTCATGATATCAAACCACCTAGCACTGAAGCTGTGTAAGTATTCTCTTCATTCATATGTATTATTAAAAATGATTAATGAACTTCTATCTAACCTAATTATTATTCACATAATTAAACCATATGATACATAAGGTAATATAAAATAACCTACCCCTCAAAAGTTGCTTGCTCCTAGTGTTGTAGAGTGAGTCTATTCAGGAGACTCAGAAACAAGACATATTTTGATATCTGTTACTGTTGGCAAGGCTTCCACAGAGCTTTCTGAAAATCATTTTTCCCCAAAAAAACGTAACCCTTGAAAATAGTCCCTTCAATTGTAATCAGAAAACCAAACTATGATTCCCATTAAACCCCCAGCTTTAAAAAATGAAACTAATAAAGCATTCAAAGATATAATTTCTTTTTATTTGTGCTTCTACCAACTCAGTGTAGCAACAGCACATGCATTATTAGTATTAGACCAACAGTAGTATAACACTGAACAGAACCATTTCAAAATTATTTTTAATTCTGTAACAAATTGCAAAAGCCTGTTCTATGTTTGCAATCTTAAAATACACTTATTTACTTGACTTCCAATTTTCCAAATCCCCTAAAAAAACCATTAAATATTACTCAAGAATACCCTGTAGAATTTTAATGTTCAAACTGACACATTAATCACATTTTTAGTTGCATCACAAGCCAGATGTTTTTGATTTGCTCTATATATAATGGGCTTCCTATGTTTCAGAACAAAATGTAGTACTGATTTGGTATTTGCACAAATTGTTCTAGGCATGCGAATGTAAATTTTAAATAAAAATAGGAGTAGATAAAAATAATTTTAATAACACTATGGTTTAATATGGGTTAAAAAACACAAAGCTAAAACTAAAGAAAAAAATATAATTATACTGAACAATAGAATATTTTGGAAAATAATGCTAAATTCGAAATAAAGGTAATATATAATCTAATAATATTATACAAGCCATAGCTTAACCAGGTGATAACGTAGAGTTAATGATATCTACTTTATAGCAAAAGGTATAGCATTTATTTTAATATAGAGCAGATCCACTTTTACTTGTAGATTATAAAGCTTTAACATATGTATGATATCTGTTTACAATGTGACAGCAGAAGAGAGCATAAAAATTAAAAACAATTTAAGGCACTTATTTAACCTTGCATCTCTCAAACTGAAACATTACTTGCGTTGATAACCTGATTGAAGATGGTGATTTTTACACCATAACACATGCACAAAAGAATTATGCAAAGTTGTCTGTGAATTTTTGAATATCATAAGAAATATAATGATAATTAACTATTTTTAAACAGTATTGCTTTATTGAATCTCAGAATTTTTCATGAACACTATTTTTATACATAAGCAAAGGAAATTCAAATGTTCAAATATGAAATCAATAACAGTATATTGAATACAGACCCCATTGCAGTTATAGCAATGAGAGATCTCATTTGGTAAATGCACAAAGATTGCAAGTGAAATGCGATGTGCAATGTGAACTGCATACAAATTTTTATGAATCCAGAATGCTTCAGGTTCCTCTTCCAGATCCATAGTTGTTATTTTATTAAAGGACCATAAGGTAGATAACAGTGCTAAGAATATAATTTTGGTGAAAGAATAGAAATAAAAATTTATTGCAATTCACAGACATTTTAAATGGTGTGATAATTTGAAGTCAGTAAGAGCACATAATTTTAAAGTCATTAAACACTTGGACGTATCATTTCCCTTGACCATACCTACAGATTAGTGAATAGGGTTATGAACAGTGTGCCATATTATAATTGTAATTAATTCAGTGAATGGAGTTGTTTTAACCCTGGCTGGTTCTTTTTTGCTATACAGTAGACTAAATCGCATGAACACCAATACTTAGAACAAGGTTGGGGATAGAGACTTAACATAGAGTTGTTAGATGCAAATACCTCCAATCAAAGTGATCTATGTACTCTTTAATATGTGCATAATGCCACAACATAATGGCTCATTGAATGAATGGTGACCTATTTAAGTCTATAGTTCTCTCTTTAATGAAGGCAGGAAAATGGCAAGGTAAAAAATCTTAATGTTAATAAATGCTTTCACTCTTAATACAATTCAGTAGAGCACCCTCTCCTCTCATCTAACTATGTTTGCATTCTTTTGGCTAACTGGCATTGGTAATATGGATTATTTGGCATTGACCACCATAATAGTTGTTGGAAAGATATATTAATAGGTACAAAAAATTAGGAACCAAAGGTTTATTGACTAATTGTTTTATTTAGTAGCAAAGCCAACAATTGCTGTTGTTGATTCAGCTAAAGAACATTCTTTGGTTAGTTCATAATCTTTGATTCTTAATTATTACTCTTGTACATGGCCTAACATCTCTGATTGCAATTATTTTTATAATATAGTTTCAGCTATTGAATTAATCATTTTAACTGATTTTTCCTAATCTCATATATAGAAAGGATCATTCAATAATCATTTTACTGTGATTTGTCAGTAAGACTTCATGGTCAGAAAGCTGAGCTTTAAATTTAAGGCCAGTAAGTTCAAACTACACAACTGTAAAATACTGTACCATTGTGGTACTATCAAAAGTGAACTTTTTACTCTTATATACTTTAAAGATGGTACATGTTAACAAACTGCTATATTTCACTGCTGTAAAAATATTAACAGATAAGGTTTTCTTGAGCTGCTAATCTTGCAGTAACTACTTATTATTGTTGAAGTTTGTATTGCACTAAGTCTGGTGATCTCTAATTAAGAGACCATGGCCTACCTGAACTTTTGCATCTAAGAGCATTGCTAACCCTCAGGGGCATAGCTATGGGGATTGATAGATTGATAGGTCAGATACTCAAAAATAATCTTAAATTTATCTTTTCAAGACAGGAGGATAGAAAGCATCTACAGGGTGTTGGTCTGCTTCTCAGCGGAATTGCCAGTGATGCTCATCTAGTATTATGACTGTATTAAAAAATTAAATGTTATCTGTTGTTAAGCCCCCGCTGAACTCTGATGACAAGAAAGTTAGGTTTTTTGCATAATTTCAGGCTCCTTTGAATTCTGTCAAGAAAGGAGATATTTACTCTTCTGCTGGGTGATTTCAGTGCCAAATGGTTTTGACTGACATTTGGGCAGAAGGAGTGATAGGTCCTTTTAACTTTGGTTAAAAGTCCCATAACAATGGGGAATGTCTCCTTCAGGTAAATAAACTTAATGGTTTGGGAATAGCTAACATTTACTACAAGCACAGAGGATATTTATAAATACACATCAGGGTTTCACCTGATGGGTTGTATATGAATATGATCAATTCTGCATTAATTAACAGCAAATGAGCTAGTTTTATTAATAACACTAGGTTGTGTAGGGGAGCTGAAATTTTGGGTCTGACCACTGGCACCAGGTTTTTAAATTCTCAGTGGGGGGGGGGGGGGGAGCACATACAATGACAGGATACCAGACATTTATTTTGTCTGTTAGGTATATAATAGGAATTTTTTTAGGGGGGGAGTGAGCCCCTCCATACTCGGCACCAATGGGTCTGACCATTACCTTATTAAAACTGTCCTGTAACTGAAACTTAAGAAATGTTGTGCTAAGATTAATAGAATTACTATTAACATTCAAGCTCTGAGAGGCACAGAAACATCCAAAGCTTACCATTTTATGTTTCTTAGTCATTATGACAATATGGTTTGCTTACAACTGAAGTGGAGAAAGAAAGGGATCATATTATATGGATTATTTTTGAAACCAGCTGTACTCTTCTAGGTAAAAAGAAGCAGAGGAAATGAAGTCATATAAGTGATAAGACACTGGAGATTTTTTCTGAAAGAAGGAATTGCAGGGATAAACTGAATCAATACTGTATTAGTCCTAACATACTACATTACAGGGAGCTTAATAAATGTGTAAAGAATCAGTTGAATGCTGATCAAAATCTTTGGCTTGATAGTTTGGCTGACCAAGCAGAGGAAGCAGCTAGACAGCACAATAACAGAGGTGCCAGATATTAAATATTTTGTGCTGGAAAAAGCAAACTGGAAATAGGGATTGAAGATAAATGTGGTAAGGTTATTGAAGGTATGGATTCTGTCATGGAAAGGTGGACTGAGCATTTCAGAGATATTATAAACAGTGTATTTATTTCTACTTGTGTTGTTTGTAATGAGAATAGATATGTTACTGGCTTTAATGTTGATCCTATATCTTGATCAGAAGTTACTTTGGTTATTTCAAAATTAAAACTGCACAAGTCATTGGAATAGATGAAATCACTACTGAAATAAATGCTTAGATATGTTTCTGTTGTTACATGGCTGACTGAAATTTTGAATATATTGTATAATAAAGGTATATTGAACCTAAAGATTTTAATAGAGCTATTATTTTCTATTTCCAAAAAAGATTATTTCAGATCTTACAATAATTACAGGGGAATCAGTCTACTTAGGTTACATTATTGTATTAAATAGATTATAATAATAATAAAGAAAATGACACTATCATTCATGTTGGGTTTTTTATTTATTTACTTTTAGTCAAACCATTGAGCACAATTTCTGTATTTGATTACCCCATGTCAAGAAGATCTATAAATGAGAAAAACAAGTTTAGCCATGAATATTGTAAAAGAGACTAGGCAGAACATCCAGCAGTACAGGTGCAAAATGTGAAATAAGTAGGTTTTGCAGTGAAGCTCTTGAAGTCCATACACATTGAAAGCTGCAAAATTAAACTGCTGCAATGCAATTCACAAATGTCTCTGCTTGTACATAAACAAATTACAATCAAGGCAACTGCTTAATATATGATCAGATGCAGTGAAGAGACCCCAGCTTTTCTGTTGAAACAGTGTTTTGCTAATAAGGTAACAGAGAAAGATTAATGACAAAACTGTTGCATCTTTAAGTTCCAATACCTGCTTGTGTAAGAAACGATGCACACTTGGCATTAATAATGTGCTATCTCTCTATGCAAGTGTGTAACAGTGTCTGGTTGTCAGAAGATAAACGAGTTATGTTAGCTGACTTATCATATTTCTCTGTTATGCTATTTAGCCTGTGTGAGTCTCCATATGTAACTTTCCCTACATATTAACATTTAAAATTATATTCGTGTAAAAATTAAGTAATGAAAATTTTTAAAGTTATTTTATCTTTAGTCTATTGTCAAAGGAAATTATCAATTGGCTGTATGTCAAAATGTATATTACTAGATTATCAGAAAATTAGTTTCCATTAAATGGCAACTTGACTGCACCATCACAGTAAACAATTTATACATTATGTTCTAATGGTTCTAATTGAGTGAATTACAATAGTGTGCCATGAAATACACTTGTTTCCATAAATTAAGGAAAATCCCTATGTTAAGTCAGTGGGAAGCTAATGTCAAAGCTCTATAATTTCTAAAATAAGTTTTTTGTTTTGAAAAATGTGATTGCAGATAAATATCTCAATGAAATAAATTAATATCTCGATTTTCAACAATATTCGTTCAGCATTTAATGAGTTATGGAAGTTTGAATATTTAACAACAGCAATGCCAGTCTTTAAGGAACTTATCTAAAACTGATGAATAGTGAAAGAATTCTTTACACAAAGTTCTAAAATACCGACTTATTTTATTGAACACTTTCATACAATACTTATTACTAAGTTTTAATTAACTTTTGAATTCAATTTTCGTGGCTGGCATTGATATCGCTAAATATTCAACCTTCCATAACTCATTAAATACTGAATGAATATTATTGAAAAAACGAGATATTTATTTATCTGGTTGAGATCTTTATCTGCAATCACATTTTTCAAACAAAAAAACTTTTTTTGGAAATTATAGAGCTTTGACATTAGCTTCCCATTGACTTAACATAGGGATATTCCTTAATTTATGGAAACCAGTGTATTTTCTGGAATAGCTGAATTTTTAATTTTTTTTTTTTTTTTTTTTTTTTTTTTTTTTGTTAAATTCTGAACTCTATTTTCTGTGATGAACCAAACATTCAATTTTGATAATGTTTTGTGCAACATTCGAATTTTAAAACATAATACTTCTGGCTATATGATTTTTGAACAGAAGTGAATCAATTGATCAAAAGAGTGAATTATAATAGTGTGCTGTGAAATATTTGGCGAAGCAGATTAGTGTCACAATGCATTTGAGATATTTTAACTAGAAGATAGCAAAAACTGCTGTAAAATAGTTTTTAGCAAACTATTTACATGAATCAAGTAATTGAAATAATATTGCTAACACACAAAGACTTACCCAAATAGCTAAAACCATTCCCTGCAAAAATAGTTACAATAGGCACCCACTTCTTATTCTCTACTTCACCCTTCTTCCCAGCATTGCTTTACATGTCCCGCTGCTAGGGGCCTGATGAGCATTTCTTTAGAAGGAGCCAACTTAAGCAAGCCATAAAGGTGGAGGGGTCCATTTCAAAGAATGGAGAAATAATATTTAAAAAAAAAAACATTCCAGCTACTGCATTAGCTTCTACAATTATTAATAATGTGGCCATAGCACTTTTTCCAGATATTACCATCATTTCTTCATCTGATTCTCATTTTAAACTATCCATATGAAATAATAATAATCTGTTTGAGCTATTAACTGTGTTTTAATAATAAAATAACAAATATCTCTTCAACCTGCAAAATTTTACTAAAGGAATTTTCATGTAACCACATTTTAATCAACAAAATAGATAAAAAATAATTGGCAACAAACTATACCTCTGTTACAATGATTAAACGTATGATGATGTCATATCAACTTCATGAACTGCATACCACAGTATCATATATTACAACAGTGGCATACCCAGAAACTTCCAATAGTGGGGAGGCATTTTGACATGTTGGAGTCTAATAGAGGGTTTTTGAAGTGCTTGAGTTTTTGATTTTCAAGGACTTCAAAGGGAAATTTATGATATTAAAGCCATCAAAAGGGAGAGTTAGAATTCCCATCTTGAGTTACCACTGTATTACAGTATAATATACATTTAAAAAATAATAATTTTTATATCTTTTAACCTAATACAATTATAGCTAGGCTTACCAATATGTCCTGGTTTTGAGCTCTTGTCCTAAGAGACTTGTAATTCTTTCCCTTCTGTCTGACTTTCTTACTCAGCAGCAGGAGTTTTGCAACCTTGTTTGCTTGATGTTGTTATGAATTGTATATTCATAGGATTTGTAAAGTTTGAAAAACAGGTGGAACTAGCTAGAATTATGTAACCTGTTCAGTAGTAAAGAATCATAGGATGTCTCCGTAGACATGGAACTCATGAAATAATAAGCTGAAAAAAAATTGGTTTTGCCATGAGTGTGATTCGAACACACATCTCTTGCAAACATGCCAGTTATGCTGGCAAGTTTCCAGGAGGTGTTGGGCTCGAATTCCACTCACGGCAAAACCAATTTTTTTCAGCTTATTATTTTTGTAACCTACATCTGGAATTTTTGAAAAAATTAAGAATGATTAAAAAGTTCTGAAAAAATGTAGTTTTCAGTGGAAAATACGGATGTTTTCAAAAAAATTTAATGACTTTTTTACTGTATAATAAAATTAAATAAATTATTTGCTTGCTCATGCATCAATATTTTTTATACTGCACAAAACATTCATACAACCTACATTTTCAACTTTTTTTTCCTAAATATCCCAGTTTGGTTGTATGAAAATATGGTAAGCGTGATTGTAGCTGATGAAGGTTTTATGCGTAAATCCAAAATTTAGATTTGGTTATAATTTTGATTTGTGCTTCTTGACTAATTATAACCCACTTGTAATCCAATTTTTGTTTTCCCATTAACTATGTTTTAATAATAAAATAAATATCTCTTCAGCCTGGAAAATTAAAAGGAATTTCTATGTAACCATATTTTAATCAACAAAATAGATAAAAAAAAATTCTGGCAACAAACTACCCCTGTTACAAGGTGTACAGTTCCTCCATAAATGTAATATGGATGCAATTTCTACCATTATGGAACTGTTCTCAATAAAGAGTTTTTTTTTGTGACCATCTTATAATTTATATCTTCCTTTGGCTAAAATGCACATTATTTGGGAGTTTATTAATGTTTCAAGAAGAATTATTATATCAACTGAATTTTTATATTTGGTATAGTGCATTTCTACCAGTGTTTAAAAGTAGGTGACCAGATGTCCCCATTTTCTAGTACAGTCCCTGGATGAAAATCTTTGTTCTTGATGAATAAATCCTCAGAAGTATCCCTGGAATTTATTTTAGATATTATTTAAAATATTAAATTAACTGTATAGCATAAACATATCTTTTAGTAATAGAATAGTAGTGGCAACACTGTTATAAAGAAAAAGGACAGTAATGCAGGTGACTGAAATATTGAGGCTAGAATTTTAAAATGAAAGTTATTAATTGCAAGCTGTCAAACTAGGGTGTCCACACATCTATGAAAAATGGGAACATCAGGTCATTCTAGTTGACAGATCACAACTAAATTTTCAAAAATCCTCTGATTTTCTGTAAATCTGGTGTACTTATGATGTCTTTGATGCCATTTCTAGTGTAGTCTTTTCAAGATTTTTTTTTGTGATCCTGCACAAAAATGCACTCATCCTGTAATTGTCATCTAAAAACACAGCAGAACAATCTCAATTGAAAATAAAACTTTCAATCGAAGTAAATTTTCAATAATATCCGTTTAATATGCAAAGAGTTGAAACATATGACAACTTAGCTTGTTTTTGCAAAAATTCCAAATTGGCAGGAATTGAAATAATTACACTGTTTGCAAGGTTTTTATAACATGAACAATTGTAGCTGTCTTTAAATATTTTTCAGGTGCTGATTTCAAACCTGGCCTTAAAAAATGGCTAGCATGTCACGTTTTTATGTTATTGGTAATTTTGTCTCCTTTTAAGATCTTTCTATATCAACACCTGCCGACACACGACTGGGAGGATTATTTACTTTTTGTAGATATTTTACTTTTTGTGGCTGGCAACACTGATTGCCAAGTGGGAGAAAACATGCAACAGTAACCTAACCTCACACCACCATTATTGTTGTTTTTATTGTAGGAAGAACATGTGCTATACGATAGAGAATTTTGGCATTTAAATGGCACAAAGGCAGTGTTGCAGATGTGCTAATGTGCCAGATAGGTTTTGTTATGTGTGTGGAAATTATATTTTAAAATTCCAGGGTCGTTTGCAGTTCCAATGGTTTAGCAGTTAGCCAACTAGTCACTTGCATGATTGCTATTTTTCTTTAACTAAAGTGCCAGGCTTTTCAAAAAAGAACAAAAGCAAAATACAATATCCAAATGTGTCTTCAGCTATAAGGCCAGTTCCTCATGGAGAAGGTCTTCCTATACTAACACCTCAAACCAACTGGGAGGAGATGGATTCACATTCATCAGAGGAAGACTTTGAGGCACATACAGATCCTGATCCTACATACACCCCTAAAAAGTTAGACGAGCCTCATCTGATTCAGCAAAGTGAACTAAATGATCTTGTTCAAGACCTAGGACTTTCCAAACAACAAGCTAAGGTTTTAGGTTCAAGACTTCAAGTGTGGAATCTTCTGGCCAAGGGTACCAAAGTTTCTCTATTCAGAACAAAAAATTTGGCTTTATCTGCTTATTATGAGATACAAGATGGTTTGTGTTTCTGCACAGATATTTCAGGGCTGATGGAAGAAATAGGAACAACTCATGACTCTAAGGAATAGCGTTTATTTATAGATTCGCCAAAATTCAGCTTAAAAGTTGCCCTTTAGCATAAAAGAAACTAAAAGCCTTCCATTCCAGTGGCACACACTTTGGGAATGAAGGAAACTTATGAAAGTAGGAAAAAAAATACTCACTGCTATAAAATATAACCAGTTTCATTGGACAGTGTGGTGGCATAAAAGTCATATCTCACTTGCTTGGGCTTCAAGGAGGCCTCACAAAATTTTGCTGTTTTCTTTGTTTGCGGGACAGAAGGGCCAGAAAGGAATACTATAAAACAAAAGACTGGCCCAAAAGAGATGTTTTTATTCCTGGAAATTCCTGGTATAAGCCTCTAGTTAAACCCTCTGATATTCTGCTCCCACCACTCCATATTAAACTGGGGCTTATGAAAAACCTTGCAAAGACTATGGACAAAACTGGTAAATAGTTTTTGCATTTGAAGGAAAATTTTTCCAAAATTAAGTGATGCCAAACTCAAAGAACGGATCTTTGTTGGTCCTCAGATCAGGAAGCTACTGAATGATACTGTCTTCAAAGAAAAACTGAATATGAGGGAGCATGCTGCATGGAAATCCTTCACATCTATGGTCCAGGGTTTTCTGGAGAATTACAAAGAGGAAAACTACCATCAGCTCATTCAAGGTCTTTTCAAAAACTATGAAAATCTTGGCTGCCTAATGTCTTTGAAGATCCATTTCTTGCACTTACATCTCGACTTCTTTTCCAAGAACTTAGAAGCTGTCAGTGATGAGCAAGGCTGAAGATTTCACCAGGATATCTGAACCATGGGAGGAGAAATACCAAGGCAGGTATGACCCAGCAATGATGGGTTACCACTGCTGGTTTTTTGCAGAAGGAAGAACACAAAAGACAAAAATGAACTTCTTGTAAGTATAAAATATTCTTACCCATGTTTTCCTATTTTTGCATTTCAATATTCTAAATAAATAAGACACAGCTAGTTTAATACAATTTAATTTACCACAATTTTAGCTGTGCATTAAAATGTTAAAATCTTAAAAGTCTAGAGGAGTGCCCGAAATTATGATGTGGAATTTCCACAGCTGAAGTACCAACATGGCAGCTGTTCATTACAATCTACACAGACTTCATATTTCCTGCATCAATTAATGATGCATCTGCTATAATCAGCCTTTTCCTTTACAAAGGCAATCTAGTATTGAAAAGAGAAGTAATAGTTACCAATCCAATGAGTTTGCATTTACTGGTACAGGTGCAGCCGATGGTTGATTGCCTTGCCAATGCTCAATTGCAATGCAGAGTGTCATGGGGAAACTCTTTTATGAAGTTTTGGACTAGGCAATCGAGGATCTGAGAAATATATCATAGTTCATTGGATACAGAGGATATAAAATTTAAATTACAAGTCAAGACAGAAAAATATAGGAATGAAAAAATAAATATGGTTTTAAACTCCAACTGGAGTTCTATTGTAGGCGAAAAGCTTTAATTTTTAGCACAATATAAGATGGTTTGGGAGAAACCCATATGTTAAATTTGGCAACAGATAATGAAGTAATTCAGAGGTTGTGTGGGGAAGGGAGTACAAAACTGTTTAAATAGCAGCAACCTTTTAACATTTAATCGTCAAGTGCATCGCTAATGATGGTGCATCTTGTGTGAGAATAGCCTAAACATTACAATATCATGAACTTCTGGTAGGAAATAATGGTTGTTATTATGTAGATAAAACTTGTTATTGTTGGCAATCATGTACACATTTTCTTTAATTTTTTGGAGGGGATTGAGGGCAAAAATGGGGGCCAAACCCTTATGTTGCATTAAATTTATGATAAGAGGAAGCCGTATGCCAAATTTGGTGTTCCTAGATCTTATCATTATTGATCAAACAGGCAAAAAATCTCTAAAATATATATTATATTTATTTTATATAGTCTTAGATGAGTTATTGAATATTATGAAGTAAGTAGGGAAATATTTTTCAATAATGGTGTTAAGCTATCTTAAGTTTTATTAGTTTAACAAACTAACTGAAATTGTGAAAATTTGAAATTAAAATTTCTGCAAGCTACTAAACTTTTCAGGCATTGGTATCTATAATTAGAGACAACTCTACTTCTGTTTATATAAATGTATATATATATAAAGCAATTTTTTTAATTTTTCCTGACATACAATAGTTTTAATTTTATTATCAGTTTCTCAAATACCTGCTTTTTTTGAAATGAGAATTTTTTTAATAAAATGTATGCATATCCAGAGATTAATTGACTTGCTTATAAGTAAAAAAGTTAGGAATATCAAATAAAAGTAGTTCATTATTTATTTTTTGTTGGTTACATGGTTTATTCCATCATACCTATATATGCTCTATATATAATCTATATATGCATATGAATAGTTAGCTGAAAAAAGCTTTCTTTTTTTAGCTAACTATTCATGAGCTTCATTTTACTTTTAATTTTCATTTGCTATCACACACATACATATATATGAGGATCACTCAATAAGTAATAGGAAATTAATCATAAAATTTATTTTAAAAATTAAAGAGGTAAAGATTATATTATTTTTCCCACATTATTTTTTACAGTATCATTCAGTATTGACTTTTGGTCCTTTCTCCTGATAATATCCAAGATTATGAGGTCTTCCCAAAAACAATGTAAACAATATTTTTCCTGCTGACAGTTGGGATTTGGTTTTTTGACCATTGTATGTTTTACCTTTTGCTCTCAGGCTCATAATGGTGGATCCAAGTTTCATTTCCTGTCAAAATTCATTTCAAAACTGCACCTCCCTTATTTTAATATCTCTGCAGATTTTGAGTACTGATTTGAAGATATGATTGTGTGCTTTCATTAATCCTTTGGCTTACATCAAGTCTCTCAGAAGCATGAGGAAATGAAGCCCATTCATACATAAACATCTCTGAGGCATTTGAGCAGCAGTGTTCATTTCTTCAGATATTATCCTCTGTCATAGATAGGTGAGGTGTCAGATACCATTCTGCAGATAATGCATAAACCATAATAATGTGCTTGCAGAGATTGTTTTTATGAATCAATTGCAAATATCAGATGCAATTGCATTATAAAAATCGGTGAAATCTAGAATATCGCCAGCAAGACTGCAATGGGCCCATTTTATAAGATTCCCCCACCACCACCACCACCATCACCAAAAAAAAAAGACTAGTATGAATATATTATGTTTTCTTCCACTGTTCTGAGTTTTTGCAAGGTGTTCTACCCTGAAAAATACTTAAATACCACAATAAACCTTTCATTATTTCAACATATTGCAAGTAAGAATTCAACACTTTTTTTACATTTTGTTTTTATTCAACAGAGTAGCTCTGACTGAATAAAAATGGATATTTTGAAAATTAGGTGAAAATGCATATTATAAATATTTGGTGCCACTGAATATTATAAAAATTATGCAAAATTTCATTTTACAAAGTAGTAATTCTGGACATATTTTTATGCAATATTCCACTTTACAAAATAGTAATTCTGGGCATATTTAGTGTAACAATATTCATATGCCAATGGTGAAATTAATTTGGCAATCTTCTAACACAAATGTTATCAAATTTCAGATCGCCATAAATAATAATATGCATAGAACCATGACTAATGTTCATTTCAGCAATTTCATCAATTGTAATTCCCCATCTCATGTATATCAGCTTGTCAACATGCTTAATCAGCTTGTCAACATGCTTAATGTTGCCATCTGTGCTTACTGTGGAAGGTTGACCTGAATGATGTTCATCAATAATGTGTTTATACTGAGGCTAAACAATTGTGACATAGTTGTTTAATCATACTTCTACAAATTTTACTAGCCTTCACTTCTGACTGCTGCAACAAGCTGAATGACAGCTTGTTGCTCTTCTTTGATGTATTTGGATAATGGTGCAGCCATTTCAAACACAATCATATAGGGATAAATTACATACTGAAAATTGTCAACAATCATAGTTTTCTAACCTTCCATTTAGGTCTTTATCATGTGGCATATGGTGGATCCTATAATTGGATCTCATTTATATAAGACAAAGATATAATTCAAACCTCAGATAACACAAAATAAGCAGGAATATCGTACATAGTTATCAAACAAACATTTTGTTTACTGGCATGTTCAATATAAACTGCACTACATGGAGAAGGTTTTACCTTTACATATTCTGATGATCCTTGTCTTATAAATATTATTGATATCCTAAATAGTAGCATGAATGTACTGGCATCTTGGAAACTATTCAACTTAGTCTTCAGTGGTGTTTAATAGTTTTATGAAATGCAGAGTAGTATGCAGTAAAAAACAGTTACTTGTCAAAGGGTTAATCACTTTAGTAAATTTTTAGTATGTTATTCCTATTAAAGTGACATTTATTTTAAAAAAAATTGGGAAAAAAATTTTTTTTTATTTAGCAAAAATGTTATTTAAATTGAATACGCTATGAACTCATGACTTCCTAATAATAAATCAGGTGCTGTGACCACTGAGCAGAACAAGATTTCCACTTACTAGGGCTATGATGAGAAGTAATAGTTTTGTGTGATTGAACTATATTCTGTCACTTTTTTTCCTCTCTTGGTATCACTGAGAAATGTACAAAGGCTAATCACATCTACATCATATGATAACCATGTATCTTATCATGCTTTTAAGTTGAAAACAGTCATACTTAACTCACTTGTTATAGCTTGCTGCTTTTTTCACTTTTTTTATGCTTTGTCCTGAAATTTCTTCGAAAAAATTTGAATATATTTTGAAAATATTGATGATTGTTTATTGCTTTACTCTAGCAACTAACTGAAAAGTAATACTTGGAAGATTCCTGAGAAATGGATGTTTTAGGTTCACTGCTTTTCCTTTTGTCTTTTTGACAGCCTATAGTACATGTCTACCATTTAAATTTTAGACATTTACTATTAAGAAATCTGAAAATAATTTTTTAAAGTTTTTCTGTGTCAATGTGTGAAATGTACTTTTTCAGTTGCAAAAATCTTATATGAATCTCAAGTTTTACTTATTTGGATTTTTAGAGAATAAATATGCTTTTAATTGCTATGATTAAATTACTTCTAGTTTTTCCTAATGGTATGAACTTAGAATGAGGGACAGTATAGGTAATTTTTCAGATGCATGCCTTTATATCATCATTTATTGCATGACATCAGTAATGGATAAAGGAATGTGGAAAATCATAAATTACAAAAAAAATTATGTTTGTGTTTTTAAAATTCTTATTTTATTACATTTAATATGCTCACTAAATCATATTTTGGCTCAGCAAAAAATTTAGTACCCATTTATATATTTTGGGGGGGGGGGGGGATTTTTATTTTTTCTTATTAATTTTATCAATTTTTTAAGTTTCTTTTAGTTAAATATAGTTGCTATTTTATTTTAATAATAGGTGTAAACTAAGTAAACCCATACACTGCAATAAATGCAATATATAAACAGAAATATTTTAAACTAAAATTAGTATTTTTATTAACCAAGAGCAACAAAAACTGCCAAGTTCCATGATTTCTCCTAAAGAAACACTCAGAAACTTTTCAGTGTAAATATATTTATTTGATTTTTATACCATTAATGCATACAAAAGAAGAGAGGGGTTATTTGTGTATCCTTCCTCTCTTCAAGCAACATATATATATTACCACAAAGGACCAAAGATTTGTTCCTTTCATGGAAATGCTTATACCCCTTTCCCCTCCTTCCCCATGCATATATGAATGTAATATATTTGTCCCACCCATCCCCTAATAAAGTAAATTCCTAAGTGTCCTAGTGGTATCATCATCATCCTCAAGCAGCCATGAGCTACGGAGGTCCAACCAGACTGTGCAATTTAGTTCTCCAAGCAAGTCTGTCCTGAGCTACTAGGAGTTGGGAGTTGCCTCAGTATTGTGCCAGGCTTGTAACCTGATGTTCCCAGGTTCAAGTCTTAACTGGGCAAGCCTTGAGATTTATTTCTGCTAAGCCCCCTGTCCTCAATGAAAAAAGAAACATTGATGGGCAAGGGAAGACTACTGCCCATCGGATGGAACTTTAAACTTTGCTGTTTAAATGATGATTAAAAGTTTACAGTTTAATTAAACATCATGCTAAATAAACTCACACAAAAAAATAGAAATGAAGTATTCATTGACACATTTACTATTTCATTTTCCAGAAACTTGAATATTAGTATATAAATGTTATGGGTAGCATCTAGCAAGTGCTTGAAGACTTTTTTACAGCCTTTGGATAAAACAGAATTTGTCCCCACAAATAGTTAAATAGTTTGGCATTAGTGTAATAGCTTGGATTTAAAATTAAAAAAAAATAAGTGTTTCCTTTTCTGATATTGATTTAATTTTTTAAAAAGCGGATTTTTTTTTAATAAAGCAGTGCCTCCAAAATATATTTTGCAAAAATGAAATGATTTCATTGAACTGCATTTCCAATTTTCTTTCTAAAAGCAAACAAGGATGTAGAGAACAGATATTAATCTGATCTTTCCAAAGGAATTGAGATGAGAGGTCTTCATGAGCATGTGTTTGAAATGTGTTTTTTTTTTATGATGTTAACTCCAAGCAATGGAAGTTGCCAAGCAAGACTCCAAGCAGAAGAGACTTTTTGCATGAAAATGCACATTTCTTAGCCTGTATCAGCTATCTGTAGCTCACTGAACAATGTGGCTTTGTTTCCCAATTTGAAACATAAGCCAAGTAATTGGTGATCAACCAAACTAAACAAAATTAAAATCCTGTTTTATAGTTTTCAAATATTGCTTTGAACAAAGTATGCAAAAACTGTGAAATTTGAATCGTAACAATATCAATAGTGAATGAACTCTCTTTTGTGATTCTTGTATTTTTCTTAGTAGTAAAAATGTGCTTATATATATGCTGTAGGACAAAGTTCAAAGAAAACATTTCACAACTATTTGCAGAATTTGACTAAATTATTCTGAGTATAGAAAAAATGGAATATTGAAATAAAAAGTAATATAATTATAATCTGTGACCAGTGGAATAAGCTTTTTTGGAATTGTTGAATAATTAGAAATGTGATGTCCCAAAAACCCACAAAATTCAAAAATATAAAACTAAAAGCAAAATTTCCCATTTTAATATAGAGCAAAATATTAATAGTATTGTTCATACATTTTAGTTACTAACTATTACCATGTCACAGCCTGAAGAATCGTTTTCATCTTTCCCATTTTAGTGATTGGAGAGTGAAATTTCACTCCTGTAGTACAAGATTGTGAAAAAAAAAAAAATTCGAATAGAAATCTGAATTTTGTTTTCAACTGTTCTAATTAAATATCAAAAATAACATTTAAAGCTATAATATATATTTTTACTTATTGATTCCACTTGAAAAAATTATGGTAATGTTTAAAATCAAATCTATTTGAGTCTGTAGTGGGTGTATGAGCATGTTCAATCACTAAACAGCATCAATTAGCGCCGATTTAGTTTATGCCTTTATTCTGCCATCCTGTACTTAGATAATCGATCGGTTGCATTTCTGAGTATTTTGTGCTATTTATAGCTCTACTAGAGTTGTAATGCTTTCTAAATTTTTAACATAAGGATGTTGATTTTTTTTTTAACTACCTGAAATTGCGTCATCTGAGGACTACACACATTGGTTTTCAATCAATATTTTAGTAGATTTCGAATTTAAAGTCGTTTTTATTTACTTTAATGTTTCTAAAGTTATTTTTCATTGCTTCTCAAATGGATACTGCTATTATAAAAAATAATTAATTAGAAATGATCGAAAATGAAATTGCTAGCGATCTATGATGGCAGCAATCAGAACTACTCGGAGTGCGATTTTTGAACAGTAGGACTTTATTTATCAATATTTTTATGGGCAGTGGGCAGCGTCTCCTGCAGGTAAGTAAACTCAATGGTTTCAGAATAACTAACACTTATTACAAACACTGCGACTACATAAGTACACATGGGTTTCACCAGATGGGCTGCATAAGAATACGATTGATTATATGTTAATTAACAGCAAATGGGCTAGTTAGGAATACCAGGCGATATAGGGGAGCTGAAATTGGATCTGACCATTACCTTGTTAAAAGTGTCTTGCAACTTAAACTTAAGAAGTGTTGTGATAAGGTTAAAAAATTCACCTTTAATTCTGAAGCTCAGAAGACCCAATTATAGCTAAAGCTTACCATGATAGGTTACTCAGTCATTATGACAGTCATGGTTTGCTTACTACTGTAGCAAGTTGAGGAAGAGCGGGACTATTTTAAAACAAGACTTTTTTGGAAACTGCTCTTTTAGAAAAAATAGAGAAGAGGAGGCATAATTATTTGAGTAATAAGGCACTTGATCTTATTTCAGAAAGAAAGAACTGCATGAATGTTCTTAACATTAATTGCATTAATGCATAATAACATTGCAATTAATGCAAAATAACATTGCATTAATGTTTAATCTGCTGATAAGAATCTTTGGTTTGATGGCTTGGCTGACAAAGCCAAGGAAGCAACTAGATAGCACAACAGCAGAGAACTGTATCAGACAGTTAAAGTTTTGTGTGGTAGAAAATGGACAGATATACAGGGATAGGAGGATAAACAAGGTGAGGATTCTGTCATGGCTAGGTGGGCTGAGAATTTCAGTGATGTTCTAAACAATGGTTAGTTCTACTCTCATTTTTTGTAATGATTATATATGTATTGGTGGCTTTAATGTGTCCCTATAACACAATCCGAAGTTATTTTGGCTATTTCTAAACTTAAACTGCATAACTCCACAGGGGTAGATGAAATTACTACGGAAATGCTTAGAACTGGGAATGTTTCGGTTACCACATGGATGACTGAAATTTTGAATATCTTTTATAATAAAGTCATTTTTCTAAGGATTTTACCAGAGCTATTATTATCCCTATTTTCAAAAAAGGTGATTGCAGTTCTTGTGGTAACTATAGGGATATCAGCCTACTCTCTGTTCCAGGTAAAGTTCTTTCCATGATTGTGCTTAATAGAATTAAGAATCTGGTTGACAGGCAATTGTGTGATTAGCAATGTGGATTCAGAAGTGGTAGGGGATGTGTGGATCAGATATTTTCACTTAGGCAGATTCTTGAGAAATGTTTAGTTTCAGACACCTTTGGTTGCTAGCTTTGTTGATTTCAAAAAGGCTTTCGACTCTGTTGATCATCATAATTTGTGGTTGATTGTGAGATCATATGGTATACCAGACAAGTTAGTTAACATAATGAAAGCTCTCTATAATAACACTGAATCATATGAGAGTTGGTAAGGCTTGTAGTAATTGGTTTAACAATGCTTCTGTTGTTAGACAAGGGTGCATTTTGTCTTCTTTTCTCTCTATTTTGGTTATGCGAACTTCACTGCGAGGGAAAGGTTTTGGCCTTAAATGGTCTGGAGATAAGAAAGTTTCTGATTTAGATTATGCTGATGATTTAGCCCTTTTGGCAATTGATGAGATGAACTCTTTCATTCGAGCTGCTGATTAAACTGGTAGCAGAGTAGGTTTGGTTATAAACAGGGAGAAAACTAAAGTGATGAAAATTGGTCAGGCAGGCTGTGATTCAGTTAATCTGAATGGCCATACTCTTGAGAAGGTGTCTCAGTTTAATTATCTTGGGAACTATGTAACAAGATATTGGTGATGTGAGGCATGAGATTAACAGACAAGGATTGCTGCCTAGACTTTTTAGAATCTATGGAGAAATAGGCGTATACCTACAGGCTAAAATTAAACTGTATAATAGTTTGGTTCTCTCTATGGTTAGTTATGGTAGTGAAACTTGTACACTTTGTAAAAAAGATAACAGGAAATTAGATGTTTTTGATTCTAGATGCTTCTGCAGTATCTTGGGCATTTGGTGGTTCAACTTTGTAAGTAATGATGAGGTTAGGCAAAGTAGTCAACAACCTCCTCTGAGCAGTACATCGTGCAGAGAGAGACTGTTGGTTTGGACATGTTACCCATATGGATAATCATAGATTATCAAATAGGGTTATAAACAGTGTGCCTAAAGGCCTCAGAAAGAGGGGGAGACCTAGAATGCAGTGGGCAGACAATGTCAAGCAGGATCTTGTTAGAATTGGTGTGCAGTGGCCAGATGTAACAGATATAGCTCAGGACAGATATGCTTAGAGAAATAAATTGCACAGCCAGTTGGACCTCTGTAGCTCATGGCTGCTTGAGGATGATGATGTTGATGAGTGTTCTCCCTGTTTCTCCAACGTATGGTTTTTTACATTCACATGTTACTTTATGAATTATTCCACTTTCTCTATATATTTTTTTCTTGCGGTTTGATGTTTGGTGTGTATTTTTTTATTTTTTTATCCAGGTGTAGTGCTATTATATTAAATTTATTGCTCACTCTTTGGATTTTTTTAACCAGGTACGGTTTTGTTTTGCTTCATTTAATTTATCTACTTTTGTTTTGTTTTTTTATCTTTTGGTTTTTTTATCTGAAATTAGCTGGGTATTGTAATTGAATTTTCTTTATTGCTTGATCGGTTAGATTTTTCTTTATATATGTTGGGATAGAGTGATACTCTAATATTTTTCTTGTATGAATTTTTTTTGTTATAACTATTACTAAAAATATCTAAAATTCAATTACAAAATACAGAGGAAGAACAAACAATAATGCAAATTAAAAAACTAGAAAAAAAGCCTTGGTGAAAACCATTACCCAGCTGATTTAACCCAAAAGATAAAAAAAATTAAGTAAATAAATTTAATGAAGCAAAAGAAAACAGTACCTTACTAAAATAACTGCCTTATCATAAATGTCTTTTTGAAAAAATCCAAAGAGTGAACAATAAATTCAGTATAAGAATAGCACCAGACCTGGAAAAGAAAATAAAAAAAATACACAGCAAACATGAAACCACAAGAAAAAGATATATATATACAGAGAAAGTGAAATAATTTATAAAGTAACATGTTAAGATAAAAAATCATACATTGGAGAAACAGGGAGAACACTAGAAACATGAATAAAAGAACACAAAGCCGAAATAAAATCAAACAGAATAAAAGGACTGGACAGACACGTAGAAAAGACTAATCATAAAATAGACTGGAACACAACAATAATTAAAAACGAAAAAAAAAATGCATTTTTAAGAAAAGCAGAAGGATTACTACTAATGCAGTCCACAGATGGCACCATGAACGATGTATAAGGAATTTTGCAACCACTTCTACAAAAGAAAGAAAGTTCATCAAAACTGGAACCTCCTCAGATGACAACCTCAGTCAGGGGTCAAAATATTAGGATATTTATTCACAAATAAGTGAATCTATTTGTCTTAAGTTGCTACATATATTAATCTGCCTATTCTAAGACAGCTATGAATACAGTTATTATAATTGAAGGAAATTGGTTGTTAACCTTTAGAATGTCAGGTTTCTGAAACTGAACTCACTGTGGTGTCCAGATTTATTTTAAAGTGTTTTTAAAAATTAAACAGCTTTTAGAACCTCATCCTGAATTACTAATGAATTTGTCGTACATTTTTTTAGTCATTTATGCATATGGGAATGGGTGAACCATCACACTTTTGATGATCAGCAAACTCTAAACCTAATAAAAACAGTGTCATAAGAAATAATTTTGCTTTAAAAGAAAATAATTTTAATGAAAATTGAAAAATGTATCTGAAATGTGATAAAGAACTATGAAAAAAATTCAATGAAAATGTTCAAAACCATTTAAAGCTTAACTGAAGCACTGAAATTGAGAATAAATCTTTTTAGTATGAAGCTTGCATAACTGCTATAGAAAAGTTTAATTTTAAAATTCTAACAGAAATTTTGATTGAAATGTAATTGAAAGTATTTCTAAAGTAAATACTACTTTTTAAAAATTGAGCTCTGAGATTAATAGTTTAATCGTATGGTTTTCCCGATTCTGCCATTAGAGATCACTAGCAGTTTCATTTTCATTCATTTCAAATCAATTATTGTTTATAATTACAGTATTCATTGGAGGAGAAGTAAAAAATAATTTTAGGACATGAAGTAAAAAAACAGTCTTTAAAATCAAAAGTATGCTGAAATATTGACCAAAAGCCTATGTGCATAGTTCCTGCATGATGCGACTTTTGGTAGTAATAAAATCGATATTCTTACATTAAAAGGTTAGAAAGCATTATAATTCTGCTAGAGTTAGAACTAGACTGGAAGACCAGTAATCACAGCCCATTGATAATCTATATACAGAACAGCAGAATGAAAGCTAAACCAAATCGTCGCTACTTGATGCTATTTATCAACGTTAACTGACTGAACATAAACATACATTCACTGCACTCAAATAGATTTATTAAACTTTATCATAATTTTTTCAAGCATAATCAACAGATAATATATATATATCATACATTTAAATGTTATTTTAGATATTTCATTAGAAATGGTTAAAACAACTGCATCAATAATTAAAATTCAAAAGTAAAAACACAGTGTGCTGAATTAAATGAAGATTAACTCTATAAACACTGTAGGTGCTGGACTACTCATGTGGTATCAGGAAAAACAATCAGATCAGTGTGGCAAAGTTTAGGTTAAATAGTCTACCTACATTGGCTTCGTTACTGCATTCTTCTAGAGACAGCCTCTTCAGTTTGTACAAGTCTGGATTGTCTGCTGTTCTTCATGGAAGCTGGTGTTTTCACAGGTCCGGTGTTGTTGCTTCTCACTTGTTATTGACTGAGTTCTTCCATATGATGGTGTTATTAATCAGCACTTTGCTGCCTCTGTGGTATGAGTCACTGGGTGTCGTAAGATTCTAAACTTCATGCTCTTATTAGTGCACTGAGCCAGTTGCCTATACGAGATATTAGTGACTAGCAATTAGTCACAAATATCTGGTATAGGCAACCAGCTCAGCACACTAATAGGAGCATGAAGTTTAGAATCCTATTACACCCAGTGACTCATACCATAGATATAGCAAAGTGCTGATTAATACACCACCACACAAAAGAACTCTCAGTCAATAACAAGTGAGAAGCAACAACAGTGGACTTGTGAAAACACCAGCTCCTGTGAAGAACAGCACACAACCAGACTTACCCTCTTTGTACAGACTGAAGAAGCTGTTGTAACACTCCAAAATATATGTTAAATGACCAGATAACTTGGGTGCCAGGCAGTTAATCTTGCCAATAAAATTAAATGAGGGTTCTAAGTATAATAAACGTTACTTGTTAGAAAAGAATTCAAATCGAAAGATTTTCTGTTTTTAAAGTTAATTCTAGTCAAAATCTGCTCAAGAGAAAAAAAATTAGGAAATCGAAACTATTTCATAAAACAAATAAAATTTATTTCCAAAAATCTGGACTCGCCAAAATTAATTCTTCCTTGTACAAAACTAGCTGAGCAACTAACAGCTCAGTCTAAAAAAAATTGCTTCTCAGAGCTCCAACGAAACCTCCACCAACTTTCTCCACTCACAACTCACTACTGTCTTTTTACTAACTACTCTGTGATCTAACATCACTTACATTACACATGACATGCAACTGACATGTAGTGTTGCACACTGGAAAAGTACATTTGCATAATTTAAAATTACGTGCTTGCACTAGCTGCGAGACAAGAGTAGGTATGTCCTTCCCCTCACATTAGCTGCTCTCCATCAAAAATCAGAGTTGCACATGTGCAACTCCTCTAGTGTATGGATAGGGGAAATGATGATCAACTTAAACAAAAGCCCCAAAAATAATTATAACGTATATAAAGTAAAACTGGTTAAGTAAAAGTGAATGAGTGAACCATCACACTGTCTCTAAGAGAATGCAGTAAGAAGCCAATGCAGGTATGACTATTTAACCTTAACTTTGTACTGATCTACGGCTATCAGTTACTCCATTAGTGGCAATGAGCTGATTTTTTATTTTTGCTTGATATCATGTGACTTGTCTAGCACTTCAGTGTTTATATAGTTACCTTAATCTATATTTAAAATAACTGAAGATTTCTATTCAGAAAAAAAAAATTGTAACCTTGTACTACAGTAACAAAGTTTACTTCTCCATTTGTAGAATTCAAAAAATGAAACCAATTAACACAATTCTGAAACAGAAAGGGTTGATAATTTAGAAGGACACCTGGCTCTGTACCAGATTTTTCTCTTTGATATGCAGTTTGATTTACAAGTGCTAGCAAATCGCACATATTAAAATGTATATAAGTAATTATCCCTGTTCATCACAACAATAAGACTGTACTATACAAGTAGTTTATAACTCTTGAACAGATAGCAGAGTTTTCTGTGAAAATCACAGTATTCCTATTAAATGAATATAGAGGAAATATTGTCATAAGTGGGGAGGAATCTGAACCCACAATCTCCTGATAACGTTCAGGTGCTCTGACCACTGATCAAGAGATCCTTATGGTAGCTTTATGCATTATACCATAGTGTTAATCATCGGAATCTGTCTGATTGTAATTAAAGACTGGTCTAGAAAACACTTTCCAGGTTAGTGTACATATCCAGCCATATCAAAGCATCATGAGACATGTTTTTTTTAAGCCAACACACTTTAATCAAGTAAGCTCTTATGCTGAATACTAGACAATCTCAGGTAAATACTGTAAACTATTACATTAAATGAGTATATAGAAAATATTTCAGTAGTCAGAGTACCTGACATGTTATCAGGAGGTTTTGAGTTTAGATCCCACCTGCTAATGACAATTTTTCCTCTATTCATTTAATGTATGGGTAATGAACAGAAAAATAGAAACTTTTCCATGTTAAGTCAATGGAGAGTCAAGTTTGAAGCCTTAATTTCTACAATAAGCATTTTAGAGGAAAATAGGACTAGATAAATTAAAATTGCATTCAGATCTCTCAAAATCTCAATTTTCAACAATATTTGTTGGGTATTTAAAGAGTTATGGAAACTTCAATATTTAACAGCAGTAAAGTGAGTCTTAAGAAACTTATTGCAAAACTGACAATTATTAAAAGAATTATTTCCAGAAAATTCTAAAACATACACTTATGTTATTAAATAGTTTGAAATAACTTTTTTAACAAGTTTCAATTAACTTCTGAAGTAAATTCCTATGAGTCGCATAACTGTTGTTCAATATTCCAACTTCTATAATTCTTTAAATACTGAACTAATATTCTTAAAATCAAGATTTTGATGAGATTTTAATTTATCTAATCCGATTTTTCTGTAAAATGCTTATTGTAAAAATTGCAGATCTTCAAATTTGATTCTCCATTGATTTAACATGGGAATGTTTCCATTTTTCTGTCCATTACTGTTCAAAATTGCCAAGAGGTGCTTACCTGTGATTGCCTATTATTCACTATAGCATTCTTATGCTTCATTAAAGTGTGTTTGTTAAAATAAAAATACCATGCCTCATGACATTTGATGTGGCTAGTCATGTACATTAACTTGGAAGGCACTTTTTAGACCAGTCTTCAATTACAGTTGGATAGATTCCAATGACTAACTCTATGGTGTAATGCTTAAAGCCACCAATATAGGATATCTTAATCAGCGGCTGGTAGCTCGGCAGTAAGAGCACCTGACTTGTTATCAGCAAGTTTAGGGTTTGAATCCCACCCAGCTAATGACAATTTTTCTTCTTTACTCATATAATGTATTTAGTTTACAGGTGCTGCTTACCTGTGATTGTCTGTTATTAAACATAGCAACTTTATAATTGATTAAAGCATATGGGCTAAAAAAATACCATGCCTCATGTCATTTGATTTGGCTTGTCATTTGCACTGACTTGAAAGGTATTTTCTAAATCAGAGCCTTCAATCACAGTTAGATAGGTTCCAATGACTAACTCCATAGATAATGCTTAAATCCATCAATAGAGAAAATTTTGATCAGCAGCTGGTAACCCGTGGTCAGAGCACTTGACATATTAGCAAGAGGTTATAGGTTTAGATCCTACCTGGCTAATGACAATTTTTCCTCTGTACTCATTTAATGTATACAGCCAACAGGTGCTTACTCTGACTGCCTATTATCTACAGCATTCCTAATTTTTGATAATTTTTATAATTTGCCCAACAACTTTACAATATTCAAAACATGTTTTCAGAAAAAAATATGGTTGAAATTGCTTATTTTGTGTAAAATAGACATATATCCAATATTTCGTTAGTAATACACTAGAGTAGGGGTTCTCAACATGGGGTACGCGGTAAAATGTTTTGGGGTACATCGTGAGAGCTCAAAAGTTGCAAGATCTAGTAACAAAGTCACTAAGTTGGCAACACTGCTGTGCAAAAATGTCATTTTTTTTGTGTTTATCGATATATGTAATTTATGAATACAAAATTTAATGTGTATATATATTATTTTATTCCCATTGTTATACTATAATTATAGTTTTATCTATCTATACAAGGGGTATGCCAGTTACATACACATTTCCAGGGGGTACATGAAGCTTAAAAGGTTGAGAACCACTGCACTAGAGGTATCTTATAAATATGGGATCATGAATAGTTAGCTGAAAAAAAGTGAATTTTGCTCTGAGTGAGATGTAAACCTACATTTGTTGAATATATATTAGGTGTTTTACCCACTAAACTATCAGTGGCTAACTGTGACTCATAAATTTTCCAATTTTTTTTTTTTTGTTTTGCTCATGGTATTATCTATGTCAGGAATGGACAACTGAGTTACTTCACTGTTGTTAATAAATAGTCAGTCATACTCTCTCTCTCTCTTTCATGTTGATATAATGCGAAGAGTATGATTGATTAATGGTATGGTATATGGTCCAGTATGGACTTAATTGTCCATTCCTGACATTGTATTGTCATGAGTGAAACAAAAAAATTGGGAAGGTTTATAGTCACAATTAGCTGAGAAAGAGTTAGTCACTGGTAGTTTAGTGATCATAACACCTAACATTTTACACAAGAGACATGGGTTCACATCCTGTTTAGGGAAAAACTCAATTTTTACAGCTAATTATTCATATATTAATATGGCTACTTTCCCATTGTTTTTAATTTAAACACTGACTTTTGTCTCAGATAAATTACCTAAAGCTTTAAAAGTCTTAGAAAACTGTATAGTAATGTCTGAAATGAGGCACATATTGTCTTCTTATTTTCTTTAACTATTGTTCTTTTATTGTTTAGAATTAAATATTCTTTGATGTATAACATAAGCTATTATTATTGTTAGTTGCTTCATAATAAAGCCATAAATTTACCTGATTTTCTATTGAAAAAAAGTTAAATATACAAATCACTTGGTGATAGATATCAAAATTTAGAAATATGCACTTTAATCATAGTTTTTCAATGAAGAAGAAAGAAATGTACTTGGTATTTTAACTTTTTACACAGTGTGACAGAGTTATATATAATCCAGGGTTCTACTGTCATTTAAGATAAAATTTTCTCTATTACTATTTGTATAAAGTTTAATGTGATACCAGTAGCATATTTTGAAAATATGTTTGGGGGAGGGAGGGGATTTTATTTTTTCCAAGATTGAAGCATAGATAATCAATAAGTAAATAATAAGAAAGGGCAAGTTATAAGTAAATAAAAACCATTGGTGCATTATATTTTGCATCAATACCCTAAATGTTTCAAAAGCATAAAAATGCAAAAACATTTAGAAGCATATATATTTGGGGAACCTCCCAAACCTCCCCCTTAAATATGACCCTGTGTGATAAGATTGTTTAAAGTTGAAACAGAAAATTAAATGTCAAACTGAATGTACATTCAGTATGAAAAATTCACAAGTTGCTCCACTATAGTGCTAAATTTGCTATGTACAAAGAATGCCTAAGTACTGAAATGCTTCTCTAACAGGCTTGCCCTTTAGCTCAGTTAGTTAAGCATCACTCTCCAGCACCCTAGCAGGAAGCTTCATCTCAGTAAACTGCATTCTTGTCAATCAGAACAGCAGTGAGTTTGAAGATTCAACATAGGATTTCTCTCAGACTGCATCAAATTAATTCAAGTAATCAAGGATTGAAAAAACAGTCAGCATTGATTCTTGGACTGTGCCTAGATGGCAGAACATTCTCTTCATTATAGCATCACAGCTCTACTACTACATAAAGTGACAAATACCTCACAGAGATTGATGAGCAAAAATTTAAAATATATAGTTATTAAAATTAAAACTAGATTAATTCCAGATAAAGTATTAATAAAAAGAGAGAAAAAAGAATAAATGACAAAAATAAGGAGGAAAATTAAAATGCAGCTAAGAGTTTGAAAGCAGGTTGAATTTGCTGGATGGCTCAACAAAAAATGTATTAAGGAATGTAAAATGAAGAAATTTCTTGGTATTATGAAAAATTTAACTTCTGACCTAGAAAATTTGGTTATTGAGTCAATAAATTCTAAATCACCTCTCTCTCTCCTGTATTATTTTAAAATAATGCAGCAATTTTAAAGTATCATTATTTTTTAAAATCAAGATATGTAAATAGTTTTATATCTTTTACTAAGAATCATTCAGTGAGATTCAGAAATCATGTAAACCAAGATAGTACTCCAGACTAGGTATGATATCACTTTACTTTGTCAAGGGTAGAGTGCCTGTCAAACACATTCTCAACTTTAAGACATTGGCAAAGGAAACAAAATATATTTTTAACAATTCAGTGAATCCACTGAATGCTATGTCGTTTATTCTACTTCATATGTAATTAAAAACATAATTATAATTAAAATTAAATGCTTAAATTGCCCAAACAAAAATTCAATTAAATATTAATTAAAAAAGAACTGGGTCCAGATTTCTCCATTGCTGTTGAATTGGAAATTACCCCCCAAATAATACACAAAGAATTATTTTAGCTTTATGTTGCTTAAGCCTGAATTCCAATACCAAATTAAGAGAAAGTAAATATAGATATTGCTGTGTGAAAAATAGTGAATGTTTAAATGATTTCTTCACAGTATTAGTAATCAGGTTGCTTTTTCTATGTACAATATTCTGCCTCTGCTGGTCATTGATCATTATTTACATATGATATCAGTGATGGTCGGTGAGCTCGAGGGTTAGGCAAGCAACTTTGAAAATATGGGCAGAGAAAAAGAATCCACCTTCTAATAATATTTTTATTTTTTTGTCATTAAATTCATTGTTTCAACACTTTTAATTGCTGTGTAAAATGTATATGATCATTGTCGTGGCCGAGTGGTTAGCATGCTTGGCTACTGATCTAAGGGACCTGGGTTTGAGCCCCAGATTTAGGATGGATGTGTGTGTCGTTTTTCTGCTGAGGTCCTGCCATCCTCTCAGATCTCTTACTGTGGCATATAAACTGACAGGCTCCTGTCAGACCTCTGTGGCAAGCAGCTGCTTGAGGGGGTATTTATTTTTTTTTTTTTAACATTATCGTCCAAGAGCAATCAGTTGTAAAAGTAATTACAATCACAGCTCTAGTACTTAAAAATTTAATAATACACGATTGTTGGCTGTGTGTACATTTAAAATATTAGTCTTAGTGACATTATCAACAAATATCAAGAAAACTGGGACTGATAATTGCAACTGAGGCAACATAAACATACATCCAGTCAGCAACCTGTGCACTGCAAAGCAGAAACAAGGGACTGATAAACCTCCTTACAGCTGTCACCTACGCCAGCCAAGACAAGAACTCAAGGGGCTGGTAAATCACTCTCTCATACTAGACCACCTTTTGATATTCCAAATACTATTCAAGCAAAAAGTATCTGTCATAAAAAAATTGCACTCTAAAACAATTGAACTATATATATTAATATTTAACTATATATATTAATGAGTGATACTAGGCGATCTCAAGACTAATTTTTGAATTGTACACACAGCCAACTATCATGTATTATAAAAATTTTTAAGCAATCAGTTGAACTCTCACCATTCTATTCTTTCAGTGGCTGAAATATTCCACAGCAATCAGGGGTAATTGTAGTAAATTGAGTGGCTGTACTGTACAAGATAGCACTACATCTTATGGGTGATGCCATATGACTTCCTATATGCATCCAGAGACACCATTCAATAAAATATGCATTAGTGCTGTGGGACAACAGAGAAAGGACCTGTTTTTGTGAGCTTAACTGTTGCTGAAAAATCAGTATAAGCCTGGGTTTTTAATTATTGAGGTGCATGGAACTACCTTTGAGCACATACATATCTTACCCTCTTTTCTTTGACCACTCTCTCATCTCCAGCCATATAAGCATTACAGAAGCAAGTTTGAGTTTACTTCTGGGCTCTCACTGGAGGCATGATAGGACATAAATAATATGAAGAGCAACAGAGGCTGTCAAAATGTATTAGTAAAAATTAAATGTACTAATATAATTTTTTAATTTCTATAATGGTTTGTGATTTTTAAAATATATTTAAGAGTTAAAAAAAAGTGTCTCACTAGGGATAAGAAAGCAGTGCTTTCAATGCTTCTCTAGATCAACTGTTCTATGGGTTATAAGCAACACAAAATCACATACCACAGCAACATAAAATCACTAACATGGTACTGGGCCACCACGTGAGTCCAGTACAGCCTATATACATAATGGCATACAGTCAACCATTGTCTATTTTTGTGAATTAAAAGATTTCTAGGATTATTATTGTTATATGATCATCAGCAGGAGGAATACGACACCATTCATCCACAAGAAATGTGATCAATTCCTGTTTGTTCAATGGGGCTTGAAAATGTTTGCCTTCTTAGAAAAGAAATTGGCTGGCTGTTGAAATTAAAAAATTAAACACGCATGGGTCTCTTGGAGTGGGCCATAGCCCACATGGCCCCCTCCTTATGACCACCACTGTAACCCACCACATTAATCTAGTGCTATATGTAGAATCGCCATCTCTTTGGATTTTAACACATCTATGTGTCATTTTAATTCATGCATTTCATGACATTTCAATCTATCATTTTAATTCATGCTCCTCAAACCACTAGGTGACCACATATGCTCTGTGGATGGGATTATTGTCATCCTGAAATAAATGCTGTACCACTGAAGGAAGATGATCACTCAGGACTGTCAAATAGTGAAAAGCAATAATCTTGTCTTCTAACGGAATAAGTGCACTCAAATCATGCCATGAGAAAGCACCCCACACTATTACAGAACTACCAGAACCCACAGAGATATGAAACAGTATAAAACAAGCAATCAGAGTTGTAAGCTTCCTTCGGTTGTCATCACACATGCACTCATTCATTTGTCAGAAACAAAGTGTATGATGATTCATCAGACCATATCACATTCCTCCACTGCTTGTGCTCTTTGCACCACTAGACATAACGATGTGTGTTGACAGGTGTGATGAGTGGTTTGTGAAGTATAACTCGACTGTGATCACCATAATGTTTTTGATGAAACTGGTCTCTCATGTCCTACACTGAAATCTATACACAACTGATCAGCTGTAGCTCTCCAGTTTCACTTTGCACATTTCACAATCGTCATTTCTGAAGTGTGCTCTTTCGCCCACTGTTGTCTTTTGCAGATTATGTCTTCCCCTTTTATTCCCATGTAGACGACCTTGGAAACTGTTCCTTGTGAAATATTAGTGAGTTCAGCTATCTTAGTGACCAAAGCTCCTGCCAAACATGCTCCAACAATCATGCTCCTTTTGAAATCGTTAGGTTTTCTCTCAATGACATGGTACCAATAATTACCTGCACTTACACCAGGTTTACCTTTATACGCATGACACTAAACTTGCTGGGATATAATTTTCATGTTTCATGCCTTCATCAGCAAAATGTAGATACCACTGTTTAACAAAAAAAAACAGACTTTGAACATACATACCTTAGTGTTTCATTTTTCTGTCCATTACCTGTAGTAGCCCTTGATATGTTTTTTTTTTTGCTTTGCCATTCATTGTAATGATTATGAGTCGCACAAACAGAAACCCAGATATTTAAGGATAGATCTGAAAATTGTATTGAAATCCATAGATTTGTTAAAATCCAAAGAGATGGTGATTCTACATATAGCAATAAATTAGTGTGTTGGGTTACAGTGGTGGTCATAAGGAGGAGGTTATGGTCCCCTCCAAGAGACCCACAAGTGTTTAATTTTTTAATTTCAACAGCCAGCCAATTTCTTTTCTAAGAAGGCAAACCCCTGATACCTTCAGTACCCCTTATGAAGGCATGTGTAAGGACATACAAAGGATTTTGTACTCCAGAAATTACACTTTTCACTACAAAATACTTCGTATGCTCCTAAATGGTCCCCTCCAGGATTGAGACTTATGACTGCCCCTGGTGGGTTATAAAATTAACTTATCTCTAGTGATATTGGATCCCATTAGATTTCTTCATAGTCCTTATTAGCAGAGCTCTTGATCAACAACTAGAGTTCCTTTACATTACCAAGGTTTTTTAGTCCATCTGACCAGATAGTTTTTCAGCTAACCTAAAATTCCCCCTATCAAATAGCTGTTAAAATAGTCTGAAAATATGAAAATTTCAAGCAGCTGTGGAAAGCAAATTTTTAATACTTTGAGTCCCTAATTAATTTAGTAGAATAGCAATAGTAGACCCAAATAAATATCTTTTTTATGAAAAAAATTAAAAATAATGAAAATGAAAAAATGATACACAAATAAAATTAAAATACAAAATTAAAACAACTTTTATTAATTGTAAATATATTGCATGTTCTAATACAGGTAGAAATTTTCGAAAATATATTTTAACATCTTTACTTTGATTAAGACTGCTTTTGCAGCTAATGTTTCCATATGAGCACATGGTAGCTGAAAGTGTTAAGTATTTAATAAAGTTAATTAAAAATATATCCTTCTAGTAAATTGATCAGTAACTTACGCTTAATGGTGCTATCTAGTAGGGCTTGAAATAAGTGATACTAAACGATTTTAACTACTTATGATATAGACTTTCCTTTCCTAACAACACACTCTAAGGCATGAACAATTAGTAGAACAACCAGCAGAAACAACTGAATTTGATCACTGCTTGGATTACCAGAAATATTTTCTTGTTTAAAAACCATTTTATTCCCTAAAAATACTTGAACTTTAATATTCAATTTATGTGAAAAGCACAAAGAAATCAAGAATATATCAAAATATTACTTATAAATAATCTGTTTTTATTTTTTATCTAGTGTGAATCTAAAACTGGACTTTAAATCAGATTCTTTATATAGGTTCAAAACAGTACTACTGATTTATGTTGATAATTATATAGTATGATTATGACTAATGAAATATTTCAACTGCTTTAAACCAACACAGCCAGCAAGCATTTCTCATGCAGTTTGTTTCAGAGTATGATCAATACATAATGATTGATTTGTAAAAATGCCAAACAATAATTAATTAAAAACTGGTCGTTGTTGATTAGTGACAATGCCATGCACAAAATGTGATGTGTATAAAATCTGAAGATTTGACTACACTAACAGAAATAGAAACCTAAATCAAATGTAAATTTGCAGTACTACTTTAAGAAAGCACTTTTTTCCATAACAATGATTAATATTACTGCTATCATTGGGATTTTCAATTTCATTAGGATCCAAAATTATTGTATATAAATTATAAATTTTTGTGAATTAAAAGCTTATCTGACAAAATAAAATTGTTCTATTTCCACATTATGTTGGTGGAAAACTAAATTCGAATCTTGACAATTTAAAAAATAATAATAATAACAATATTATTGAAGAAAGGTTGAGATCTATATGAAGTCTTTTCAGTCTTAAAAAATAATTTTAGAAGTGAACAATTGATTAGTAGTAACAATGCCAATCCTAGGAATTTTTCTACAATGTCAAGTAAAAGATATATTCTGAAGGTATATAAATATATAACATTATTGCATTGTAATATCCTTCTTTTAACAATTGTTACTATCCATGCAATTAAAAATTTAGTGCAATTTTTGCTGGTGTCATCAATAGCAAAAGAATAAAGGCAAACAAATAGTCACAAAATTATTGTACAGTGTGATACTTACGTTTAATGCTCTACTTGTTCCATTCAAGCTTCCAGCAGTTATCATTGATGTTCACTTGTGTCCAGCTGCTTGCTGATTGCCATCTACAAGGGAGTTTTTAGCACATTTTTACACTCTGCATGATAATTCCATGTACCACTATGTCAACACATTTCAGCCATGGCTTTAAAATATCTTGTCATTTGCCGTTATCAATCATCAAGAAATGCCTGAATGTTCTCCAACCTATTAACAAGACATCAAAAAATTGTCTTGTTAATAGGATTAATTAATTTCCAGACAAGTGTCTTGATAATGAAGTCATGGCTTTGAAATGTGTCAACACAGTGGTGCATGAAATTATGTATTATGTATGAAATTAAGTATCACACGGCACAGTAATTTTATGACTATTTGTTTGCCTTTATTCTTTTGCTATTGATAACTCCAGTGAAAATTTAATAGTAAAATTTTCAATTGCATGGATAGCAACAATTACTAAAAGAAGGACATTACAATGTAATGGTGTTATATATTTATGTAGGACTGCATTATATATTTGATTTCAAAAAGATATATTATGAAATGAGTCCCATGGCCAAGCAGTTAGCATACTTGGCTACTGCTCAAAGGGTCCTGGGTTCAAGCCCTAGGTAAGGCATGAATGTTCATGTTATTTTTCTGTTGAGGTTCTGCCATCCTCACAGACCTACTACAGCATATTAAACTGACAGGCTCCTGTCAGACCTCTGTGGCAAGCAGCTGCTTGAGAGGATATTTATTTATTTTTATTTATATGATATTGTTAACCATACATTTTTAATAATTTTTATTGATTGTTTTCAGTTTTCATTAATTTTGAGAAACAAAATAGAATTAGTAAAACTATTGTTGAATACTAAAAGCTTCCATGATTAAAGTATACTTAAAGCTTCCATAACTTTTTAAATAATGAACAAATTTTATTGATGGTTAAAACTTAGAGCCGTCCCGTGGCCGAGTGGTTAACGCGCTTGGCTACTGATCTATGGGACCTGGGTTCGAACCCCGGATAAGGCATGGATGTTCGTGTTGTTTTTCTGCTGAGGTCCTGCCATCCTCTCAGACCTTCTACTCTGGCATATAAACTGACAGGCTCCTGTCAGACCTGTGTATCAAGCAGCTGCTTGAGGGGGTATTTATTTATTTATTATTTAAAACTTAGAAAGATTTGAACTAGGCCAGTAGTTTACAATACAATACTGTGGATTTTGTTTTGTAGTGCTGTTAAATTTTGAAACATTTAACAAGAATAATGCAAATGAATTCCTACATCACAAGTTTCAAAAGTCTTTGAATGTATCAAAATTGAAACAAAAAAAGGAATAAATGTTATTGACTGTAAGGACTAATCAAGAAAGAAAATTTATAAAGTTATTACTTATATTAGCAGTCATCAGAAAACAACTCGCACTCGTGTCACATTAAAATATGCACCAAATAAAAGTATTATACTTGTATAAAATATGAAATTATTTGAGTAGTAAAGAATATTGAGTAGATATGGAATCATGAAATAATAAACTTCCCGGATAGACGGTGCCACTGTGCAAATCAAATCAAATGAAAAAAATCCGGAAAGTTTATAAGGTCAGACACAAGCTGTGAAATTATTTATTTGGATATTTTTTATAAGCAGTACTTATATAAAATTAGACATGCCACAAAAACTATGGTTTTAAGAGGGATGCCTCAAAAAAATATTTAAACCATTAAACTAAATCTTAGTTTCATCTACATTTCCCCATTTTTTTCATCCATTTTTTTTCCAGTGATATGGAATGACATTTTATTTTGTCAGGTCAGAGCAACAAAGATAAAAACAATTGTAAATATGTTAAAAATAAAAATATAAAGTAAATGTGCCGAAAAGTATTCTTTCTACATAAACATATTACTTTGGAATTATTAGTAACCATGTGTAATATGACTGTAAAGAAATTTTGGTTTTCTCTTAAATTCTTTTATGTGTGCATATATTTAGTTATTTATTATATCTAATGTTACAATTATTGTCCAAGGGTCAAAAATCATTTAATGTATATCTATATATGGTTGATAATATGCATTTAAATTGGATATCCATATCATAACTGATAAGAGGTCTGAAATATTTAAATTTAATGTTCTTTATTACTGGTTGTTGTAACTGAAAACTAAAGATGCAAACCATAGAAGTCACATTACATATTTTCAAAAAATTTCTCCTCTGCAGTCGCTTTACTAATGTAGGTATCAACAAATGATTTTATTATTAATAAATTATATTCCTTTGAATATTTTGTTTCATTGGAATAGGATTGTACCAGGAATCTGAAATTCAGAGGAAAAAAATTATATCAGTGTCATTGCATTTCTTTGCAAACACCATGATTGGGTTTAAAATATGTGCAGGTGTTATTATCAGCTAAGTAATATTAAATGCAATCTGTACCCAATGTTAATAATATTATTTACACTAGAGAGAATAATGTAATTGGAATTATGCAATCATATTTAAAGCAATTTCAGATTATCCAAAGAAGAAGGGTATTTTTAAAAAAAATTATATTTTTGCTTGATATAGGTAAAATGTACTGGAAAAATTCAGTGCATAAAAAGCAGCCCTTGCAAAACAAAGAAACTGTTTTCTAAAAATGAGTAGAAAAAGTATCATAGAACTAGAGACCTAAAGTTTATACCTTCAAGAAGAGAAATATTTAGGCATATGTACACAAAAAAATGGTAAAATTGTAGTATTAAATTTGCAATCACTACTTTCTCTCTTATGCATTAATGAGATGTTGCATAAAGATATAACCCATCTGATACATATAATTCTGGAGCTTCTGATGGCCTTTCATTTGTAGTATTTATTACCTTTGCATTTCAATTAACAACAAAAGTGTGACATATGTTTTAATGTTGTGCTTCTTAGGTTATTTTTAAATCATGAAAAACTGCTCAAAGTGAACTACTTTAAAAACAACTGTAGGAATTTTCCTTCAAGCAATGCAGTGGTTTTAACCCTAGCAGTATTTAAAGCTATGATTTCTAATCTCATCATCATCATCATCATCCTCAAGCAGATTTGGACTACAGAGGTCCAACCAGACCGTGCAATTTAGTTCTCCAAGCAAGTCTGTCCTGAACTACATCTGCTGCATCTGGCCACTGCACACTAATTATAATATGGTCCTGTTTGACATTGTCTGTCCACTGCAACCTAGGTCTCCCCTTCTTTCTGAAGCCTTTAAGCACACTGTTCATAACTCTTTTCGCCAATCTATCATTATCCATACGGGCAACATGGGCAAACCAACAGAATATCTCTATGCACAATATGTTGCTTAAAAGCGGTTGCCGACTCCTTTGCCTAACGTCATCATTAGTTACAAAGTTGAACCACCTAATGCCCAAGATACTGCGTAAGCATCTAGAATCAAAAGCATCTAGTTTCATGTAATCTTGTTTAAAAAGTGTCCAAGTTTCACTACCATAACTAACCCTAGACAGAACCAAACTATTATACAGTCTAATTTTAGTCTTTAGGTGTATACACCTATTTCTCGACACTCCATAAAATCTTAATCTCCATCAATCCCTATTCGTCAATTGATCTCATGCCGCACATCACCAGTATCTGTTACATAGCTCCCAAGATAATTAAACTGTGACACCTGCTCAAGATTGCAGCCATTCAGATTAACTGAATCACAGCCTGCCTGACCAATTTTCATCACTTTAATTTTCTCTCTGTTTATAACCAAACCTACTCTAGTACCAGTTTCATCAACAGCTCGAATGAAAGAGTTCATCTCATCAACATCATTTGCCAAAAGGGCTAAATCATCAGCATAATCTAAATCAGAAATTTTTGTATCTCCAGCCCATTTAAGGCCAAAATCTTTCCCTCGAAGTGAATTTTGCATGACATAATCAATAACCAAGTTAAAGAAAAAAGGAGACAAAATGCACCCTTGTAATGCTAAACCAATTGCTACAAGTCTTACCAACTCTCACACACGACTCAGTGTTATTATAGAGAGCTTTCATTATGTTAACTAACTTGTCTGGTATACCATATGATCTCACAATCAACCACAAATTATGATGATCAACAGAGTCTAAAGCTTTTTTGAAATCAACAAAGCTAACAATCAAAGGTTTCTGAAACTCTAAACATTTCTCAAGAATCTGCCTAAGTGAAAATATCTGATCCACACATCCCCTACCACTTCTGAATCCACATTACTCATCACGCAATTGCCTGTCAACCAGATTCTTAATTCTATTAAACACAATCATGCAAAGAACTTTACCTGCAACAGAGAGTAGGCTGATACCCATATAGTTATCACAAGAACTGCGATCACCTTTTTTGAAAATAGGGATAATAATAGCTCTGGTAAAATCCTTAGGAACCATACCTTTATCATAAAAGATATTCAGAATTTCTGTCATCCAAGTAGTAACCGAAACATTCCCAGCTCTAAGCATTTCCATAGTAATTTCATGTACACCTGGGGATTTATGAAGTTTAAGTTTAGAAACAGCCAAAATAACTTCAGATTGTGTTATAGGGCCAACATTAAAGCCACCAATGCATCTATCATCATTGCAAACAATGGGAGTAGAACTAACCACATTGTTTAGAACATCACTGAAATGTTCAGCACACCTAGCCATGATAGAATCCTAGTGTGTTCTTTTTTTTCTTTTCACCTTTTCTACTGAGCCCTGATATTGAGTAATATTTTGAAGGTAGAGAATGCCTATTGCAATATATAATCAGTGGCCATCTCTAATAAAATTTATTTAAAGGATGGGCAAAGTAACAACAGATGTGCACCAAATTTGCTTTTATATCTTCATTTATAGAAAGATTCCAAGAATTTTCAATAAATGTTGCATTGCTGAGATCAAATGGATTTAGTACAGTGCACTTCAAAATTCTTTGCTATGTGATAACTGTTGTGAAAAACCATGTTCACCAAAGTGTCAAAATGACTCTGGTAATAAAGAAATATTGATTCCTTTATCATAAAGGTTTTTATTTTGCTTGGTCCCTTTAGAAATATCTTCTCCCTTAGGTGTTCCTTGCCAACCACTGTTCTGAAAGTTACACAAGGTCATCAAATTGATCAATTAATGCAATAATTAATAAAATAATCAAAGGATCAAATTAATCTATTAATGCAAAATTAACCTTAATGTAGCCCATACACAAGTACACAAGTGCAAAAAATAATTAGACTCTTTGTCAACTTCAGTCCTTTAATTTGCTGCATCAATCACAGAAAGTTTAACATATTAATGCAAGACATGGAAAGCTGTAAGAGTTTCATTACTTCAATAAATTAAAAATTGCATGACTACTTTTTTATTTCTAACTGCTTGATTGTAAAGTGAAATAATACACCTGACTTCTGTTTATTATAAGCAGTGAAGTAGTACTCTGTTTCACTTCATAATACTGAGCAGCAGCAGCAGCATCAGATCATTTAAGGCTAACCTGGGCTCAGCCCCACATGAAATTTCTAAAGTTTCCCTTTTAATTGAGAAAACAAAAGCACTTAAAATTTTGACAGAAGGCAAAAATTGAATGTCGGAGCTAATTTTTGAAGTAGAAAAACTCAGCCATGGTGACTCTCGATTCACATTTTGCTCTTGATTGAGAGTATGTCAGCAGGAAAGGGACAGTCATTTGTAGCTAACTGCAGTTAGCCCTTATGATGAGAATATCATAGCATAGCCCATGCTTACTTTGACATTGTAGCAACTTTCAGCTGTGGAATAGTTGACACCATCTGGGCTAATTTAGGTTAACCTGTTGTTCAATCTCATCCCTTGATGATACTCTTGTGGTAGCTTTAGGAGCTACAGTGGTGGGTGAAGGATACCTATGGGAGAGGATTGTGGCTTACACTCATGTTAATTATACAGTTGGCAGCTCTATTCTGTTTCATGTTGTGGTAAAATATTCTATAGTTTCCTTCATTTTTATATATATATATTTATAATTTGAATAATGAATAAAATATGCTTTTTTAACATCCATTTAATAGGTTAAGTGATCAGGAAAAATTTAGAGTGAAAACTTTGAGAATAGGCCACCAAATATTTCTATAATTCATAGGTACAAAACTCAGTTGTTCATTTAATGTGGATTGGTATCATCAAAAACTTTGGCTAACTGCTAATAAAAGCAAGAAAACATTTTTTTCTGAAAAACAAAAAATAAAGTTTTAAGTATTAAACCCAATGATATATGTTTATTTTTGTTGTTGGGACATCATTTCAGTTACTGCCACTAACTCTTTATCACAGTGGCATAACCAGTTTATTCTGCTCATAGAAGGCTCTAAAATAGCATTTTAAAAACTGCTAGCCCTAGAGAACTTTTTGGTCACCCAATGCCACTGATACTGAGCATACATTGTTTCATCGAGTACCTTTCACCTTGGTGAGACTTTTACAAGCCTTCAACTAAACCTAGATATTTTAAATATCAGTTTTGTAATGCTAGCTGATGTACAGAGAGAGTAGTATAACCAAGAAGTTCCACTGGGGCTGGGCTGGGGATAATAGTGGGATGGGAAGGCCTTTCAGGTCCTTGAGAAGGCAAAAATGTATATTGTAAGTATACATTGAGTTTGCTTTGCATTAGCAATATCTCCTTGTTCAGGAATAATGGCTCAAAGTTGGGAACAGCCATTATTGTAGAGCCCATACATGGCAATCAGTTTTCACATTACTTCAAGGAAGAATGGGTCAGCTTCATGATCTTTTCAACTTTGAACGTGGTATGATTGTGGGGGCACAACTTTCAGGTGCCAGTATCTTGATGATAGCCACCAATGTGAACTGCTCCTGTTCTGTGGTACTGTGATTCTACTGTGACTGGCTCAACAGTAGTTGAATAAACAGCCAAAGACCACACATGGGACAGTCATGTGTGATCGACAGCCATTGTGAGCTACATGTGTCCTGTCTATTAACACAGCACAGTGGCCTAGCTAACCACCAAGTATAGCATTGGAATGGCAGTTCACAGCCATCAGGGGTGTCCATGCTTTTACTGCAAGACACAAGAAATTGAGCCTTGCATGGGCATATCAGCACCAATACCAGACCATCAACATATAGAAATCTGTCACCTAGTCATATGAATCCCATTTCCAACTCCATCATGCTGATGGGTGTGTTTACACTTGGAGAAAACAACATGAGGTCATAGCACCAGGATGCACTGTTAGTGTTCTGTAGACTGGAGGTGGTGGTGTTGGGGTTTGAGAACTGTTTTTGTGGCATGTCCTGGGTCCACTGATGACAATGAATCAACAGCTTGATGTAACTGCCTACCTTTCTACCATTGCCGATCAAGTACACCCCTTCATGATGACAGTGTATCCTGACAACTCTGGTGTCTATCAATAGGATAGGGGTTGACAAGCTTTGGGTCCCAGTCTTCAGGAACTACCCTAGTAATAAGGAGAGCAATAGGATAATGCACCATATCACATGGTTCAGCAGGGTGAAAACTGCTTTCAGGAAATGATAATGAATTCTGTCCTGCCATGGCCATCCAACTCACCAGATTTCAACCCAATTGAGCATGTTTAAGACCTACTGGAAACGGCGATTTAATGTTTCAACCCTCCCCCTGGCAATGTGCAGGCATTGCAGGACACATGGGTTGCACACACCTTGCAACACCTTGTAGAGTTTATGCCTATACAGGCCATATTATTGGCAAAAACTGGCCCCACAAGATATTAAGTAGGTGATGCTAATGCAAAGTGAACTTGATGTGTGATCGATCGAGCCTTAACTGGCATAGTGGTTAGAGAGCTAGTGACAGTTCCAGCAAGGCAAATTTTGTGTGTTATGTTAGCTCTAACTGAGGCATTGTTTAGCAGTGACTTTAGCCTTAGGGCATAGCCTTGTATGAGGAGACCTGTAAAAGCTAGGAATAGCTTCTAAGATTCTTCTCTGTCTGTATGTCGATGTATATTTGCCTTGGGGCCCTAAAACTATAGTTATGACACTTGAAAGGAGTTGCTTTTTTTGGGGGGGAGGGGGATTCTCTAAGAAAATATATGGTATTCAAGCCCTCAAGTGTGATGGGGATATAACCTATACCCCCTGCATCACAGATTACAAACTTCATACAGATAGCCAACTGTAAAAGAAAAAACATCAGAAGTTCCATCACACAGAGCCAACCCAACTTCCAATTTTTGCTTTGGTCTTATTCCTTCACACATTCACACATCTATCAGAGCCAGTGCCCAATGATATTGCTTCACTCAAAGCTGTTAGAAGTTATATTCCTGAAATATGTACTATTCTTACAAATTTGAAGACAGCAGATTTTACTGTTAATCTCATTACTGTTGGGGTCCAAAACATTAATTACTAAAAGAATCAATCTCAGATTGTGAGATATTTTAATGTGCTTTTATGTTTTAAACTATGCCATTGCATTCACAAAAGAATACTTTAGAGAAAATAACCCAGAATTTGTTAGATAAGTAAAAGAACTTATAATTAAAGAGTGGTTGAACTTTTCAACTTATATAATTTAAATTATATTTTAATTAGTTAGAATCCACATTCTAAAGATGAGTACAACTTTATGAACATGTTACCATATAAAAGCTACCATTCAGCTATAACCTGACAGTGGTTAGGGTGCTACCTACTGTTCCAGCAGAGCAAACTTTGTGGGTTATGTTAACTCAAAGTTAGGCTCGGTCAGTAGTGACTTCTGTCTTAGTGGGGCATGTTCTTGTTTGAGAAGGCTTGTAAAAGCTAGAAGTAGCTTCTAGGATTCTTTTCCTATGTTTTCACAAAATAAATGAAAATGAAACATGGTTGTTGTAGTGGTTAAAATGGTTGATACTCTTTGTTGCCTTTTAGGTTCTCAGTTCAATCCCTGAGTGGGAAAGTGTTTTTTTTTTAAGCATATGGATGAAGAGTTTTCGCCCACTGCCAAGAGATGGCTCTTTTGGAAGAGTGGTAAAGTATTATCAGAGAGGGTGCTGCAATCAATTGTTATGGGACCATTGAGTCTACTGAATTGGCTATCTGTTTGAAGTTCTTTATCTGTGCCTTACACATGTCACAAGGAGTCTTCATCTGTCACATTACACTAAGTGTACATTTTAAGGAAAGTTTGTACTATCAGGTTGGTAAACTTTTCACTCCCCACAATTCAACAGAAAGATATTGAAACTTGCTTCCAGATGATGCAACAAACTGTTTTTGTAGTGCCCTACCTTTTCCTCATTTCCTCTGTACTAATTCTTTGTGCATGCATCACCATATGTGTCAAATGACTAAAAAGTGTTTTGCATTTCCCACCTCTTTGAAATAGTGCTTTGTTGGCTGTAAAAATCACCTATAATAATAATGTACACTAGAAATCTTGTAGTTTATCAGTGTCGCTCAATTTCTCTTTTAGTTATTTGAAACTTGCTAAGAAACTATATAGAAATTCTACAAGTGTCATGCCCAGAAAGTTTCAAAGGGGGGGGGGGGTGACAAGATTTGGGTCCGTCTTCAGGAACTACCCTAGTTAAAATGTGTTATTGAGAACATCAAGGGGATAATTCAGGTATTCAACCCATAATCCTTTCAGCATGATACTTTTGACATCTGTATTGCACAATAAATGATTAGCATCACACTGATAGTATACACAGGAATACTTCAAAATAAAAGTGCTAGAATATGAAATCAAAGCAATGTTTTCTGCATAATCTTGCATTAACAAATGAAGCGAATTTAATATATTTTGTGCAATCCAACATTGAAATACCAGAAATAATAATTTTTTGTAAATAGCTACACTTTTGTTCCATAAAATACTTCACTATACTGTGGATTTGAGAAATATGTCATTTGAAAGTGGGAAATAAAAACATTTAACCTTTTCCAGTTGAATGTTTAGTATATGGTGTTCATTGTTACTGTGACAGAATATATGATCAGCACAGCTTTTCTTCCATATTTCTGTAATCAAATATTGATCACAGATCACAGTAAGGGTTTCATCCATCTGCACTGACCAAGTGTTAAACAGTTCCTATGCCTATTCTGACAGTTGTTTCATAAATTCTTGGTTGGAAATACAGGGTGTTTCAAAAAGGACACAACCCTAAATATAAGAGAGTAGAACTTGCACGCATATACATTTTATGCCATAATATTAGTCAGTTGGCATTACTGTATTCAAGGTTAACAGCCTTTAGCAGTTGAAATGACCTTATCACACACTAGTCTCACTCAAGCATTTATTCCTCCTTTGTGTTAGTGTCAGCTATGTCGTTTTCCAAAAACGAACATGTATTTATTGTTGAGTCTTATTGTGCATATAAATCTTACAAACATGTTGGAGAGCAGTTTGAGTTGAAGTTTCCTCAGTCTGCATTTCCCAAGGTGCTTGGTTTCACTTGGATGGGTATGTGAACAGTCGAATATGGAGCTGTGAAAATCCTCATACTTTTCATGATTGACCATTACATGCACAGAAAATTGGTGTTTGGTGTGTAATTTCCAGTTGTCGTGTGATAGGGCCTTTATTTTTTGACTCAACTGTAACTGGTGAAGTTTATCGTGACCTCATCCAACAGTTTATTGCACTATTGGATGTGAATGAATGAGAGTGTTGGTTTCAACAAATGGCACGACTGCAGATGACAAAGGTCATGTTGCAGGAATTTTTTGGTGATCATTTGATTTCAAAAAATTTGTGGCCCCCAAGATCCCCAGATCTTATTCCTCCAGTTTTTTTCCTTTGGGGATATCTCAAATATGTAGTGTTTCAAAACAATCCTCATACACTTGAAGGCTAACATTAAAAGAGAGATTTTAAACATAAGGAAACAAACATTATGAAAGGTGGCTGCAAATGTCATGAAACGGGTACGAACCTGCATCCAGGTTGCAGGAAATCACTTTCAACATCTGTTGTAAAGGTAGATATATGTCTAATTTTCATCTTTGATATTTGTGTCTTTTTGTCAAGTTTAAATAAAAAAAAATACAATAGAGGGTTGCATCCATTTTGAAACACCCTGTAGTAAAGAAACAAGGTTTCTTAGTATTTCTTAAATTCATATATTTCCAAATTATATTTGGAATGAACACACTTTGAAACATGCTTCTTGACACTGAAATTGCCCCCTACTAATTGGAGTGTATGTATCATAATAGCATTGTGCATGGCAGTAGAAGAAAGTAGGAAGAATTATAAAAATTACAGTCCTAATCAAATGATGTTTGCTGAAAATAGGGCCAACATTAGTGTTAGATATGATCACAGACATTGACATAGGCTGAAACACATTGCAGCACTATTAATCAAATGTTGAATGGAGTTTTGAGGAATATCTCTCCATGAAACTTGTTAATTGACTGAAAAGTCTGATAATATCTAAGCTGGAGACTTGGATGCGCTTGATTGGTACATATCATGTGACTTAGAAGTAGGATGACCAGATCTTTCTGTTTTCCGAGGAGTCTGAATGAAAATCTCTGCCCTGACAATTGAATAACCCTAGAATTTATTTTTATATATTATTTTAAATATTAACTGTACAGCATGAGCAGATCTTTTACTAATAGAGTAGTAGTGGCACCACTGTTAAAAAAAAAACAGTTGGTAATGTACATGGCTGAAAAATTCAGGCTAGAATTTTAAAATGGAAGTTAATTGGAAGTTGTCAAACTAGGATGACCAGACCTTCAATGAACCAGACATGTTGGAAAATGGAAACATTTTGTCATCATAATTGATAGCTCACAACCAAACTTTAAAAAGTTCCCAAATCTTCTGTAAATCTGGTCATCCTACTTTGAAGACCAATGTAGAGAATGTAGAGAATCAATCATCAAATCCTAAGCAAAAAAGTGAGACATCGCAGAATATTTCATTAGTTTCATACACCATTGAACTCTCTCTTGACATTACAACAAACCATTTCAGTGGTGAGCTGAAATTAATTGCTGGCTATGAAATAGATGCTGAAAACAGATCAGCATTTCTGAATCTCCAGTTGAATCATTTGAATTGTTATCCTTCATTGTAGGGTAATGATGTCACTATTTCTCTAATTTAATAATAACAGTGATGGAAAATTTTCTTTAGGCCAATTACCATATAGATCAACCAATCTGCCTCTTTATTTCAAATCCTAAAACAAAAGGCAATATTGACTGTATCCTCTGTCAAAACTTACTAACTATTCTTGGATTCCAACCAATAAAAATCGCAATCTGTGATGACCATCTTGCCTCACAGAGAACCAATATTTGACCCTTTTCAAGAGCACTGAGTTGCATGAAGGTTCTTCTGACACATACTCTGGACATTGCATGCATAATACCTCCAAAAACGATTTTAGATGTTTTGCTTTTCTTAATTTGTGTAACAACAAGCCCACGTTTGCATCACATATCTTCATAGGATCACCAACCTTTTTTTTTTCTTAAATAATTTTTATATTTACATCAAGGAAGTTTATTGTTTTTCTTTTATGAAATATCCTTTTCTACTTCAATAATAAATTCTAGGTTTTCTAATTCGTTTGGTATTTTTAGGCCCTAGGCACACAAAGTGGTAGTGTGCCCTTGTGATCAGTATTTCTTGTTTTCATTTACTCAACCAAGAAAAAAGAAAGTAATGCAATCGTAATGTGGTAATTTTAATTATAAGAAATATAGTTTTGTTATCATGTACTGTGAAAATTAACATGATAAATTAATATTATGCACAGCATATATAATAAATCAATAAATATTTTGCAGAAAAAATTTCGCTGACATACGGGACTTGAACCCACATCTCTCCAGAAACATGCCAGAGTATTCTACCATTGAATTAATGCCCGCTGTCTTTTTTTCCACTAATTTAAGACTAAACTCTTCACCAAGATTTTTGGGCCAACTGTTGGCGCCATCTATGATCTCAAGTGGCAATTATTACTTTTTATATTGCACTGAGTAAGATGGAAATAAATAATAAAGTCTCATCACGCTATTTAGTGTTATTAATGATTTAAACATAGATGACAATCACAGTGTTACCTGCTGACTTGGGGCGAGGGTGGCTCAGTCGGTAGCGCGCCAGGCTCGTAATCTGTAGTTCCCAGGTTCGAGTCCCAGCTGGGTCAACGTTGAGATTTATCTCCACAAAATTCCCCGCCCTGACCACGGTCAGTAGGGGACACCGATGGGCTTGGAAAGGCTGTCGGCCGTTGGATGGGACGTTAAGCCGTGCCCCCATGTGCGGGAGAACCATACCCTGTGCACATTAAAGAACACGCTGGATGGCCTTGATGGGAGGCTACCATCTGTCTCCCAACAGCTGTTCCAGTGGGTCCCCTCCCCAACCTTCTCTGAGCCTTCGGGGTCCATGTGACCTGGCCATTTAGCTCATGGTGTGCAAAAAAGTGCCGCTCAGAGGTAAAACAACAACACAACACCTGCTGACTTTTTGACGTTGATAAATCAATAAACTTGAACCTGCATCTCTACAGAAACATGCCAGAGTATTCTACCATTGAATTAATGCCAGCTGTCTTTTTTCCGCTAATTTAAGACTAAACTCTTTATCGAGATTTTCGGGATGTGAGTTCAAGTCTTGTATGTTGGCGAAATGTTTTCTGAAAAATATTGATTTATAAACATCAAATAGTCAGCAGGTAATGCTATGATTGTCATCTATGTTTAAATCATTAATAAGGCTAAATAGCATAACGAGACTTTATTATTTATTTCCATCTTACTCAGTGCAATATAAAAAGTAATAGTTGCCACCCGAGATCATAGATGGTGCCAACAGTTGGCCTGAAAATCTCGATGAAGAGTTTAGTCTTAAATAGCGGAAAAAAGACAGAGCTGGCATTAATTCAATGGTAGAATACTCTGGCATGTTTTTGGTGAGATGTGGGTTCAAGTCCCGTATGTCGGCAAAAATTTTTCCGCAAAATATTTATTGATTTATCAACATCAAAAGGTCAGCAGGTAACATTGTGATTGTCATCTATGTTTAAAGCATATATAATATTCAATATGCAGTAACAAATAAAAATCAAATTATTAATTTAAATATTTATATATGGCATATAAACTGACAAGCTCCTGTTAGATCTCTGTGGCAAGCAGCTGCTTGAGGGGGGTATTTATTTATTTATTTTTATGTATTACAGTAATTTATCAAAAGTATTAGGGCATTTTCATGTATGTGAATGGAAAACTATGTTCAAAATTTTCTAACTTTGAATGAAGTTTTTTATAGCTAGTTATGTGTATCAAGGATATTTGTAAGTAGTTTTTCATTCCTTCTAAGAATTGAAAAAGACATAATTTTGCCATTACTTAAATAAGCAAATTATAACACAAATGCTGGCACCCCAAGGCAAGTGCCTAATATGCATTATGGGAAATTCCACCCAGATTATTGGTTTTCTTTTTTTTTTCCATTATTCTCCTGATTCATTAAATATATTAACTGTAATTTCAGTGTTGATATTATTGTACACTGATTCAACATCATAACTTATAACTGAAATCTGAAATATTTCTGTATTAAGTACTTCCAATAGTTTATATGAATTTTTAGTAGAGCGAGTGTTGGGTCTACTGAATTTCAAAAGCAAGCTAATGTTTTCATTTTATTGCCCATTTGTCTATAGACATTTAACCTTTTTTTGTTGTTGTTTTTAGAGATAAATTAAAAATTCTTTTGGGTTGAATAGGATTGATGAAATATTGTAATTTGCATATTCCAAATGTGACAAAAGTTTTAATTGTGTTCCCTAATGGTGAAAAAAGTGAAAATTTCACAATATTTAACAAACATTGCAAAGGATGTGTTTATGCTAAAAAATTTTTAATTTTGATTCTGGTGTCAACATCATCATCCTCCTCCTCCTCCTCCTCAAGCAGCCATGGGCTACAGAGGTCCAACCAGACCACAAAATTTAGTTCTCCAAACATATCTGTCCTGAGCTATATCCACTGCATCTGGCCACTGCATACCAATTCTAACAAGGTCATGTTTGACATTGTCTGCCTACTGCATCCTAGGTCTCCCCCTCTTTCTGAGGCCTTTAGGTACACTGTTTTTAACTCTATTCGCTAATCTATAATTATCCATACCAGCAACATGGCCAAACCAATAAAGTCTCTCTCTGCAAAATATACTGTTCAGAGGAGATTGCAGACTCTGTTGCCTAACCTCTTCATTACTTACAAAGTTGAACCACCTAATACCCGAGATACTGCGTAAGCATCTAGAATTAAAAGCATCAAGTTTCCTGTTGTCTTGTTTACAAAGCATCCAAGTTTCACTACCATAACTAACCCTAGAAAGAACCAAACTATTATATAGTCTAATTTTAGTCTTTAGGTGTATACACCTATTTACCAAACTCTCCATAAATTCTTAAAAGTCCCAGAAGTAATCCCTATTCATCTGTTAATCTCATGCCACACATCACAGTATCTGTTACATAGCCCCTTTGGTAATTAAACTGAGACACCTTCTCAAGAGTTCAGCCATTCAGATTAACTCAACCACAACCTACCTGATCAACTTTCATCACTTTAGTTTTTTCTCTGATTATAACCAAATTACTCTACTACCAGTCTCATCAACAGCCCTAATGAAAGAATTCATATCATCAACATCATTTGCCAAAAGGGCTAAATAAATCAGCATGATCTAAATCAGAAATTTTTGTATCTCCAGACTATTTAAGGCCAAAAATTTTCCCTTGGAGTGAACTTTGCATAACATAATCAATAAAGAGAGAGGGAGACAAAATGTGTCATTGTCGAACACAGAAGCAATGCTAAATCAATTGTTACAAGCCTTACCAACTCTCACACACTACTGAGTGTTATTATAGAGAGCTTTCATTATGTTAACTAACTTGTCTGGTATGCCATACGATCTCACAATCAACCACAAATTATGACGCTCAATAGAGCAAAAAGCTAGCAACCAAAGGTTTCTGAAACTCTAAACATTTCTCAAGAATCTGCCTGAGTGAAAATATCTTATCTACACATCCCCTACCACTTCAGAATCCACATTGCTCATCAGGCAATTGACTGTCAACCAGATTCCTAATTCGATTAAGCACAATCAAGCAAAGAAGCTTTACCTGGAATACAAAGTAGAGTGATATCCCTATAGTTATCACAAGAACTGTGATTATTTTTTTAAAAAAATAGGGATTATAATAGCTCTGGTAAAATCCTTAGGAACCATGTCTTTATCATAAACGATATTTAAAATTTCAGTCATCCACGTGGTAACCAAAATATTCCCAGCTCCAAGCATTTTCATAGTAATTTCATCTACCCCTGGGGATTTATGTAGTTTAAGTTTAGAAACACCTGAAATAACTTCAAACTGTGTTATAGGGCCAACATTAAAGCCAGTATCTATCATCATTACAAACAATGGGAGTAGAACCAACCACATTGTTTAGAACATCACTAAAATGCTGAGTCCACGTAGCTATGACAGAATTTATATAATAATTATGGGTACAGCTCTCAGCTGTTGTGCTGTCTAACTGCTTCCTTGGCTTTGTCACAAAGCCATCAAGCCAAAGATTCTTAGCAGCTAACTGATCCTTTACACGTTTATTAAACTCTCTGTAATACTTTCTATTAGGACTAGTAGTGTATTGATTAAGGACATTCCTGCAGTTCTTTCTTTCCGACATATGCTCAAGTGCCTTATTACTCAAATAATTTTGCCTGCTCTGCTCCTTTTTTCCTAAAAGGGCAGTTTCCGAAAAAACCTGTTTAAAGTGGTCCCATTCTTCCTTAACTTCAGTAGTAAGCAAACCATGACTGTCATAATGACTAAGTAACCTATATAGTAAGCGTTAGCTACAACTGTGTCTTTCAGAGCTTCAGAATTAAAGGTAAATTTTTTAACCTTAGCACAACACTTCTTAAGTTTTAAGTTGCAAGACACTTTTAACTAGATCTAATTTCAGCTCCCCTATATGATCTGATATTCCTAAAGAACTAGCCCATTTTCTGTTAATATATAATCTATCATATTCTTATAAAGCCCATCTGGTGAAACTCATGTGTACTTATGTATGTTGCAGTGTTTGTAATAAGTGTTAGTTATTCTCAAACCATTGAGTTTACTTATCTGTAGGAGACGTTGCTCATTGCCATTGCAGCTACCAATACCAAAAGGGCCTATCACTCCTCCCCAAAGGTCATAGTCAGTACCAACTTTGGCATTGAAGTCACTTAAAACAAGGGTAATATCACCTTTCTTGACAGAATTCAAAATATCCTGAAGTTGTTCATAAAACCTATCCTTCTCATCCTCATTGGCATCCTCAGTGGGGGCATAACAGCAGATAACATTCAAGTCTTTAACGCTTGTCTGAAATTTTGCTGTAAGAAACCTTTCATTAATGCACTCATATCCTAGAAGAGCATCACTAGTGTGTCTGCTGAGAAGCAGACCCACGCCTTGGTGATGCTTATTGTCGTCCCTCCCTGAAAAGAGAAATTTAAGATTATTTTTAAGAATCTGACCTTTATCTGGCCATCTGGTCTCTTGTAAGCCAAGAATATCTAAATTATAATGGTGGAATTCTTGTGTGAGGACATCAAGTGAAAAAGCTCTATGCAGAGTCCTCACATTCCAACTACCTATGGAGAGAAAATTGTTAGTGGGATGTTTAAAGAAACTATGTTTATTGAGAGAGGGAATGCCGACAATATCAAACAGCCCCCTAATCGCAGACATGGGGCAAAGACCCGTTCCCCCACTACTAAAGGCTGAAGCCATCTACACTGGAAGACTTCCTCCAATGTAGAATTTGAAGATGCCAATAAAAGCAAAGAGTTCAGGTGCCTGCGATGACCTCTGCTCAGGATTATCCACCAGCTGATAAACATATCCTGTGAATCTATTCACTTGGGGCTGTGAACCCACAAACAAACAGAAAACACAGTGGAAGATTTTCCCTCCACAGAAGCCCACCAGTGCAGCAAAATCAGGATCCATAATCAAGCTCAGAGCCATATATCTGTCCAGTGGGTTTATATGGTCAGCAACAGGACCCTGTGTGGTTGACCACTCCTCAACAGTGTAGAAAAAAAAAGACAAGCAACCGTATTTGTCCAGATCAGTAGACCACACTAATCTGGCAGCTGCCCCCCCCCCCCCACTTCCATTCACTCAAACAAGCGAGTATCTCTTTTGAAAGGTACTAACGGCCTGTACCATGAGAAAGTGGGGTCAGACAGTAGGTTCTAGACCTGGCCAGTTTTATGCTTCATTACAGGGGATTTAAGCAATAATTAAAAAACATTTTTTGAGTTGGATCTTTATTAATGAAGTATTATGATTCATGTGATTCACATTTTTCAAATCCTCAGGTAGTTTTATTTTTTATCATTAGAAGATAGTAAATGTTCAAAGTATAACAGTTTAAACAAATATTTTAAAACAATATATTTATGCTAGAAATTTGGGATTTCAGTGATATAATGTCAAGGAATTACTGATATTAAAAATCTGCCTCTTTTTTGCATGTGGGGGTGTAAAAGCAAAACTTTTTTAATAGATAAATGAGATATTATTTTTATGTTGTATAAGTACTGATAAAATACATTGCGCTCCATTGAAATTATCCTACCAGAAAAGCACAGCTGGAAAAACTTAAAATATTCTGGATGACACCATATGCTTATATCCCTGATTTGTATATGATGCCAATAGGCACAAAAACACAGCCAGTATACGGGGAGGTGTCCCCATGGCATGAGTATTGTTAGACACTCTAAAAGATGAAGTGAATGATTGCTATCAAACAGGAGTGTTAAAATAACTGAATGTTCTTAAATAGAGCAATAAAATTTTTAAGTTTATCCTTCAAACTAGTTGCATATTTAAAACTTTTCAAGAGCAAACTCAGAAGGTTTTCAGAGCAAGGATTTCACTGAAGATGGGAGCAAGGACAGCTCTCCGTTTTCAGTGAAATGACACTATAGGTAACATTAGGACTGTTAAGAACTTTCCACATGTTGTGAAGGCTGATTTCAGCACTACGGTTACAGGTGGGGACAGACAAGGTCATTATTTCAGTAGCGTTGCAGATGATGCTTCAGTAGTAATTGGATGTTGCGCTGATGTCAGTTTGGCGACAGTTATAGTCAGATGAGTCTGTGGAGACAGTCAGGTGACAGATGTAATACAGCATGTATCCAGGAGTCCCTATAGGACCAACACCCGGCATTCTGGTGTGAGGAGCCATTAGTTACAACAGCTAGTCACCTCTGGTTGTTATTGATTGCAGTTTGATGGTGACACAGGTATGATGAACCACCTGAGCTGCTGCTATATCTGATCTGCATATCATGCCTAATACCATTTTACAACAGGTTAATGAATGCACAGCCACATGCCACCGAGATCTCCCTGCAGTGACCCTATGATGTGGTTCTCCTTCCTTGGCCCATGAATTCACTGGATCATCCCACATATGGTATACAGTGGGGTGGTATGTTACATCCAGTGCTCATCCACCTATGACTGTCATCAACTGGCATCAAGGGTGTATGAAGCATGGCTGCATATTACACAGGATCACATTCACCACCTGTTTGTCTCATTCCTACAACATCTTTTCTCAAGTATTACGGTTCGTGGTGGCCATACCACCTACTGATGTTCCTCTTGTTTTGTCATTAAATATTGGTAGAATTGTTTGCCTCTATAATCATTGCTTCTTTATGTGTATAAGCTACCACCACAACTAATTTGATTCACATGAGAGCATTCCTTCTAGGTGAATGGATGCGATAATTTCAATGGAGGGTATTGTATTACATTATATTATTATATTATTTTTATTTTCCCAATCATTCATAGTTTGAATTACCACTAATGAACAGTGCAAAATGAAACAATTAAAAACTTCATTTGCTTTGAAAATGAGCATCCCACATTCATCAGAGGCAATATGTGTTCTGGTTTAAACATTTATTTGCATTTTTTATTTATTAATTTGTTACTCTCATATCAATATTGTGGGTGCTTCAAAAATTTACTATTTACATTTTTTATGTTGGTATGGAATATCCAGATAAGCAAAATTTGCTAGATAAGGAGATTGCTTACAGTTTTGTGAAATTTGCCTGTACACTATTGTATTTTCCAAATGTAAGAACTTACTTGATTGGCCTCTGGGTAAGCTTCTTGTGAGCTATGTTGCAGAATAACTCATAAAACTTGAAATTAAATTGGGTTGTTTTATTTTTCAGTGATACTTTTATGTACACAATAGACTAAATGCACAGTTCACACGGATACCAAGGGAAGGGGCCCCCAATATGCAGCTGTTATAAGATAGATGGAAATCCCGATCAAGGTCAATCAATGTGTTCTCCTATACATGGGGCAAGATATGATTTAACATCCCATCTGAATGATGAATCCTATCTAATGAACACTGGCCTTTCCAAGTCACCAATGCTCCCTTTCTTACTGAGGTAACCAACCCTTTCCACCATATAACACCAATGATGTTATCCCAATTTATTCATCGTTTTCAATCCATGGACAAAAGTATTATTGATTTAATCCTCACTTTGAACCACTGTCAGATACACTCATCACTGATGGAGTGGTGGCCCTGTGTTCAGGAGAGCCATATCCTGTGCACTTTTAAGAACACACTATATGGCTTTGACAGGAGGCTATCATATGTCTCCTAACAGCTGCCCAGTGCTCCTCTCTTCCCAACCTTCTCTGAGCCCTAAGGGTCCTTCTGACCTGGTCATTTAGCCCATTGTGTGCAAAATGTTAACCATTGGGCCTCTCAGAGGTAAAACTACCCAACCCACTTCCTTGGGTGTATTTTCAAATGACATGCTTTATAGGAAATACTTTGTGTATTGTAATGCAACTTTAAGAGAAACACTGTGGTTCCAAACTATGGTTTATATTATTGAAGCATACATGTACTCCAAAGGGCTGGCTTTCTTTGACTATAATTTTAATTTTACTATTATTTTTAATATAAAATAAAACACTGTTAAAAGTGATTAAAAGGAGCAACAACAATAGCTCTCTGTACATACATATATTTGTCTGATTATTAATAATTGTTTATAATGTTGATTTTTCTTTTTTTTTTTAACAACTTCAACCTTTTTTTCAACTTCAAAATTATTTTTAACAACCAGTTTGACCAAAGTAGTACAAACCAGCTGACATCACTGTATAACACCCTAAAAAGAGAGTAGCATCGATCCCTTACAATGCAGGAGATTGATCAAACCACAAGAGCTCCTAGGAATGTATACACTCAGGGATGCAGAAAGATGAGGTTGGCTCATTCAGCAGTACACCAAGCTTGTGATCTGATCTGATCTGCTCAGATTCAAGTCTCAACTGTAACTGTATGGAGATTTTCTCAGCTAACCCTGTCTACTCTTTATGAGAGAGGATATACTGATGGACTTGGAAAGACCATCCATTGCAGAGCCAGTGGAGTATTTTGCATTTGGGGGCCATGGGCAGACAATTAGCAGGGCCTCAAACAATAATATATATTTATACCAGTCATAGGTTCCGACTTTTACCACAGCTGCAGAATAGTTATATTTAGGATCAGGACTGATAGGCCCTGCAACCCCTGTAATGCAAGGGACTGCCCATAGTTAAGGGGCTTCTGCAAAACAATTTTATGAAATTTATGAAGAAATTATATGCAACTATTTAAAGAATTTTTTTTCTACACCTTTAAACGAATAATAACAGACAGTGACACCCCTCTTTGCTTCTTGTGGGCTTAAACTCATTGTCTCAAAGCCTGATCTTCATGGTGAACTTCATTAACATAAGGCCATGACAGCCAAGGGTAATGTCATTTTTTACGTCCAACTTAAGATTTCTCTCAATACATCCAACCAGTTAAAGACTAGAAATGTTTCCATTCCAATTTTCCCTATTCCTTTACTGCTTATATCATAATTTGCAATAGAGGGGAAAATGAATTGTATTCAAGATAATTTAGTTGCAATTCTCTAAGCTTTTTAATGTAAATTTTGATGATGCACATCTGGAAACAACTGAAGAAATATTTTATGAAGAAAGTTGTAAAAATAATTCATTCCAAAATGGTGAATTATACAGTACGAAAACCAAAATATATGTCAGATATTTATTATGTACATTTTCAAAAAGCTGAAATTTAAGTGTATGATGATGCATATTGAATGAAACAAAAGTGTCTCCCCCAGGAAGCACAGGAGGGAGAATGAGGTTTTCCATTACACTACTGACTGCAATGGAAATTCAGTCTCTTCCCCCCTCCTTTTCTTTTTTCTTCCTCGATTGCATGACTTCCCCACCCATCATCTCTTAAGTTTTTTCTTGATCTAAACCTGGTTGATTATATCCGAATATTTATATGGCTTTGCATGAAAAATGACAGAAAAAATAGCCATTTCTTTTGATGAGGACTGTGAAGAGGGAAATTCAGACAAAATATTTATTCTTTCTCTCATGTTCAAAACTGTATCTTGCAAGTTATTAATAATGTTTACACATGTCTTCAAATGTATGCATTTCCTCTGAATGGCAGTATTTACTCCTTCTAGATTTTTTAAAATGGTGCTTATGATTTTTGACATAATAAATGTGTCAGCTTTTTCCATTTGTTTCAGAAATGCATTTGCTTTTATCTGGTGCTTTTACTTCATTAACTGAACAGGCATGAAACAATCAAGCGGACCTCTGACACTTCCTCAGTGCTACCACAGCACAGACTGAATCTTCTACCTCTGTTCATCATTGCCAACCTCAACTAAAACAAAATACCTTTGCTGGTGTAAAAATTATGGTCTTTTACAGTTCATTTTGTTTCACACGATACAGGATGCAAAATATATTTATTCTAAAATGCATTAATTAAATCTATATAAGTCAAAAGCTGATTGTATTTGCAAAAAAAAAATAGATTGATTCTGTTTGAATTCTGAAATTGTAAATGCATTTTCACCCTCTTACCAGATGGCACTAGTGCAGTATTTCATAGAAAATTGACTCAAGTTAACATCATCATTCTTAGTGTCAAGTGTAGAAGAAATATTTGAAATAATTCCTATATATTTATCACAATGGCTTTTAGTGACCAAAAAATTTTCCTGAATTACCATAATCTCACTTATTAAATATGGTCACAGAAGCCAAAAATTGGGTAGGACCATTGAGGTTAAAGTAGAACAGAACATACTGGAACAACATTCTAATCAAATAAAATGTTTTCGATTAAACTTAGGAACACAATACTTCTTTTTGAGGACAACTTTTATAAGAATTTAAAATCACCATTCCTAATCTCTTAGATCCAGGCTTAAAATGAAACATTTTATCTCTGTAACTTGGGTTAGCTCCTGAGTCAGACCACAAGAATTCTAAGACTTAAAAATTTATAGTTTTAGTAAATTATATTAATTTTTGACAATGTCACTTGCAAACAGAATTTTCAAATGAGATTCATTAAAATTAATCATTGCCAAGTAAGGATACAACAAACATGTGAACAAGAATCTCATATATTAAATAACTTATATTAATATCATGATCATTAGTGTCCTAGCCTCCCATCTTCTTTATTCCCATACTCCCTTTCTGGAGTTATCATCATATAGCGAAAATTTTCCCATACTCTTAATTATTAATCCTATTCTAGTAGCATTCTCTCTCCTCTTTCAGTTTCATCTCAAGGTGTTAAAGGGGATAGCTGCTCAGAGGCATTCAAAATCTCTTTTGTTTGGAAACATTCTCAGAGGTAGGCTTTATTTTGTTGGACCACTGCCAAAATCCTAATACTGATACATTTACAAAAGTTAATTAGGTTTAATTTTATTTTCTCACATTTTTTTAAAAAGAGGAAATAATACAAAATCGACAGAAATATTAAAGGGAGAATCTAAATACTATCAAATCATAAATAGAAAAACCCATAATAAAATTCAAGAAATCAGAAAAAAAACTTTAGTTCAAAAGTAAATTTAATATAATATGTTCATGAAGCAAAAAATTCTGCATAGGCTCAGAGACACCTGTATGAAACAACTGTTTACGACATAGAAATCTTATTTTTAGAGGAAATGCTTTTGTGTTCAGTAAATTTTTTTAATACCCTTACATATTGAAATTTTTAATTTGTTGAGATGATTTTGTTTTCAGTTTATATAACTGATAAATTTTTAATCTGTCTTTATCTCAATGCCATATTTAGGGTTTTGGTGGGAAATGACATGAAAAAAATTGAGATAATTCAGATTTTAGTGTAAATATAGACATCAGATTTCAAGATAAAAAATATATTTTTTTAAAATTCTACTTAAATTTAATACAAATTTAATATATTTAATTTTATTTAATTAAATTGAAATTTATTGAATCAATTTTTATTATTGCAAGTAAAATCTGAAGTAGCAAGCAATGTTAAAGTCCCTTTCCTTCAAACCAAAGCCATTCTCTGTGAATTCATAGTCCAGGTTGTAACTGTTCTGACTCCTGATGAAACAAAAATCTTCCTTCAGAAAGCCCATAACAAGCATTTGCAATGTAGCTCTACTTAATGGCATAGCAGGTTAAACTTCTTATCCCTTTAGCTTTAGAGGGGCGGGGGTGGCTCAGTCAGTAGCGCGCCAGGCTCGTAATCTGTAGTTCCCAGGTTTGAGTCCCAGCTGGGTCAGCGTTGAGATTTATCTCCACAAAATTCCCCGCCTTGCCCATGGTCAGTAGGGGACACCGATGGGCTTGGAAAGGCCGCTGTCCGTCGGATGGGACGTTAAGCCGTGGTCCCGTGTGCGGGAGATCCATACCCTGTGCACGTTAAAGAACACGCTGGATGGCCTTGATGGGAGGCTATCATCTGTCTCCCAACAGCTGTTCCAGTGGGTCCCCTCCCCCAACCTTCTCTGAGCCTTCGGGGTCCTTGTGACCTGGCCATTTAGCCCATGATGTGCAAAAAAGTGCTGCTCAGTAAAACAACCCAACCCTTTAGCTTTAGTGTAATCTGACATTCTCAGGCTCAAGTCCCAAATGTGTCTGCATTGAAATTTATCTCTATTAATCCCAATCATGATCTTCGTGTGAAAGGGGACACCAGTGGGCTTGGAAAGGCCACCATCTGTTTGATGGGATGTGAAGCCATGTCCTTGTGTACAGGAGAGCCATACCTTATGCACTTAAAAATATGCTGGATGGCCTTGGCAGGAGCTTTCATCTATTTCTTAACAACTGTCCAATGGATACCCTTCCCCTATACAAATAAAACACCTTATGACCTGGCCATTTAGCCCATTGTGCTCAGAAAAATACTGCTAGGCAGTAAAACAACTCAACCTTTAACTTCAATGCCAACTGTTGTGTTGCAAACTTTTTCAATGATGAATAGGGGTCTGCAAAATCGGAATGAGCAAAATATGTCTGTCGGTTTGGAAGTAATTAGCAGAGAACTTGAAATATCCATTATGCTCAAAGCCTTTACACCTGCCTCTATGTTCTTAAGTTGTGGGAATGAAAGGAGTTGTAATTTATATTTGATATTCAAACAATATGAGTAACTAATTTGTTTGTTGCACTTCCTGTCTCTTCATACATGTATGTAGACAATCTTACGTAGTGATACAGTGACCATTACTACAGGAGAGGGATGAAACAATGTCGTGACAACACTCTTCACCTTTTCACACAGATATGTATGAATGTATTCTATGTTTTTATCCTGACCTGAACATGCCAACTCCCTGCCCTGTCCATGGTCAGTAGAGGACACTGATGAGCTTGGAAAGGTCACCGTCTGTCGGATAGGATATTAAGCCATGGCCTCGTGCGGGAGAGCCATACCCTGTGCACGTTAAAGAACACACTGGTTGGCCTTGACAGGAGGCTACCATCTGTCTGCCAATGGCTGTTCCAGTGGTCCTCATAAACCATTCACTAATTACTTTTCGCCTCCCCCTACCTTTTCTGAGCCTTTGTGGTCCTTGTGACCTGGTCATTTAACCCATGGTGTGTAAAAAAAAAATGCCACTCAGAAGTAAAACAACCCAACCTGAACATATCTATGCATGTTTATACTTGAAAAAGTTTGTTCATTCTGGTGACCAATTCTGATTCTGTTTTTTTTTTATCCCCAGAAATACAAATTTACATGATTTGACAGATAATTTCAACTTTAATTTTTTTTTATAATTTAGCACATGAATTATAAAAATGACTTCGCCCCTTATGCAAATCTGGCACTACTTGTTTCATGATATTTTTAAATAGGTTTTCAGTTATTGAAAAAAATTGAAAAATGATGACATTTAGGTATTTTGATTAAAATTTGGTGAATATTTGAAATGATGACATTTAGTTATTTTGATTAACATTTAGGTATTTCCAAAAAAAGCATACTTCAAGTTATTTTTTCTTATTCATACATACAAGGCATTGACTTAGCACTTCACTACTCTTCTGTATATAAAGTTAACTTTTAATTTTTCCATCTTCAGTGCAAGGATAGTAATTTAAACAGCTATATACATTTATAAAATGTTTGATTTGAATTCAGAATATTAATTAGGATCAGTTGAAGCATTTTCAATATTTAGTTCTTTGAAAAATTTCCAATCACTAAATTTGCCTAATTTAAAATTGTCATAGTACTCCATTTGAGTACTCTATGAACAATGTGTCATATTACTTTCATTTTAGACCCAACAGTTGACAATTTAGAAATTTAGAAATAACATATACATCTTAAATTTTGCATCACACTTCACTGACATCATTAGTTTCATTAAGCTTGAACTGATATAAATATTAAATCACAACATTTTTTTGGAATAATATCTCTATAAATGTCATTAATCCAGTCAAGATATATGAAAGGTCTAAAGATTCTGCTTAACAGAAACGTTTTGTAATCTTCTTTCACAGAATATTATAAAACTTTTAAATGACATGCAATTTCAGTAAAAATGCAAAAACGTTTTTCATCTTGAAATTTGATAGGTCACTTACATTTCTTAGTGAAACTGAATTCATACATATTCATGTTGAATCCTCATAAACCATTCGCTAATTATCCATTATATTCATAAATGACATTCGCAGCAGCTATGCTATAAAAATTTTTGGTTGAAGTGGCATGAGGTAAGGAATGTTCATTGTTCATACATTTCTTAAAGTATACTCATCTTTTGTTTCAATAGAGAATATGTAGCAAAATGCAGAATACCATTGCTATCACCATTCATCGTAATAACTTATGGGCCCTGCCTCCATTTCTTTTGTGGTCGATTTGGAGGCCTAAAACTATTTTTGTAATTTAATGATATTTTTTTCACTGAAGGGAAGAATATGCCATAGATTAAATAATTTATTAAAATATACATCCAAAAATCAGTATTACTAAATATAAATATAACATGAAATTTATTGATTTGATACAAAAAAAGATTAAAAATCTTTCTTCTTTGCCTTCACTTTCACAAAATTATCAATGATTTCATTTATCTGTATTATTGGTTTTATTAATTATTAATTTTTCTTAATCTATAAGATCAAAGAGATGGAAATTGCAATTGTGATAATTTCCATCTTTTTGATTTGATGATATATGTGTTTAATTTTGAGTGGGCCCCAGAAGCCCTGGGTCCATGGCATTTTGCCACCTATGCCACCCTATTGTTACACCACTCAGCATGCTGTTCAGTGTGCAACAATAGATTACCATTATAGGTTTGGAAGATTGCATTATCTTTCAGACTATACAATTGCAGTTCTCAAAAGGTGTAGATATAATTACCAGTAACAGATCTGTCTTTTAGTTCTATTGAACTACAAATATTTCCTACTTTGGTATTCTGAAAATACAGGATAGTGACAAGCTATGACTTAGTGTAAGCATCAGTAGTTTCATAAGGTTGAACAGACGTAAATAATCACTGACATTTTTTCTGAATAACATCTCCATAAACATCGCAAATAGTCAAGTAACTCATTCTCAATTGTGCAGGTGTATTTTTGACACTGATACATATTTTAAGTGTTTGTACCACTGATGGTCCAGTTGGAGTGTCATTTGTTAAATCTGAATATTCTCTTAAAATATCAAAGCATCTTTGATGTGAGAGTTCTATGTTTTATGATGGCCTCCAGATTCATGACACAAAATTTTGTAGACTTAGTGATTCTGTTTAAGATATTCTTATTTTTGTTACCCAGTTTAAATTATTATGGTGTAATAAATTTGCTTAATAAATTCGGATTACAGAATTCCTCATATGACAAAAAAAGATCTGATTCATGATATTTTATTCTCTTGAAGGTATTTGGTGCCATAACAAGTTGAAGAAATATCTCTGCCAAACAACTGAAATGAAATAGTTTATCATTATTAGTGAAGTAGTGATATGATCAGAATTGGCTTTAAGTATGCCACCCCAATGCAAAGTTCCTTTTCAATGTCCCTTTTCAGACATCTTCCAGACACCACATTGTCAAAGGTGCCCTTTGGAGAAGGTGCCCAATGTGGTGCTTATCTTGCTTACCAGCTTGAGCCGACCCTGACTATGATACTTTGTTATTAGGAATTTTTATGTTATACTAGCAACTTAGGTTATAATGTACCAAACAAGTTCTTTGATAGTTTCATATTAAAAGACTTGCATTGAATTTTTGCTTCTGAATTGCAAAATTATTTAGGTGGTGTCTAGATCTAAAATTTAATCACTGAATATTTTGTAATCACTAGTGTGTGAAGTATTCTAAGCAGGTATTCTATCATATTCATTTTCAAAGTAAAAAACGTATTAAGAATGAATAGATGAAAACTGTGGTGACTCGTGTTTTGTCAGTGAGAGTGCACAATCCAACTGAAGAAAATAGTAGAAGGAATTAAAAATTTCACCTAATGTAAAATATTAATTGTAAAGGCACATTTAATTTTCTGGGACAATATCAATAAATAAAAATAATGGAACATAAAATATTAAAATTGCTTCAAGAATTCCATAGTGGTATCACATATAAAATTCTAAAAATGTAATAATGTTTTGAAATTAAGCATGTAAATTCCTTTCTTGTGGCCACCCATTGGTAACTCTAATTATTAATTTGGCAGTCTTCCATCATGTATATGTTTAGAGTTTTGTTTCTTAACAGATCTAATTGAATAAATCTAGCATGTCTAATTTAAAAAAAAAAATTCGATGGTAATCTTAAGTGAGGAGCCAAGGCACAATGCACCAGATGACAGAATGTGTAGTTTTGACCTTGCTGCATATAATCAAGAGATCCCAAAAACTCTTTAGGTGTCTGTCTCCCTAGCAACACTCTTTGATATTGACTGGGTTAAAGCACATGCCTCTGATTCTATTGAACCTTTTGGCATTTCCATATATTAGTATGTGTGTGTATTTTTCAAGAATGTGGTGGTGGTTGGCTCAGTCAGTAGCATTCCAAGCTTGCAATCCAGGTTGATAACCCAGGTTTGAGTCTCAATTGTGCCCATTTTGAGATTTATCTCTGCCAACCCCCATTCTTCCCTCATGAGATAAGAGACACCAGTAGTTTTGGAAAGGCTGCCATCCATTAGATGGAACATTATGCTGTTGTCCCATATGCAAGATAGCCATATCTTGTGCATTTGAAAAACACACTGGATGGCCTTGAAAACTTCATCTGTCTCCTAACAGTTGTCCAGTGGTCCGCCTTCCCTAATTTCCTCTGAACCCTTAAGGTACTTGTGACCTCACAAATGGTATACTGTGTTCACACAAGATTAGCTCAGAGTATATAGATTATTTATTTAGAATATGTATAAAGTGCATAGATAAGTAGATTTGCCACCCATTCACTTTTACTTTTCCTTAACCAGTTTTACTTTATTTACATTATATTTATCATTTTGGGAATTTATTTCATTTTGGACTAGATCACAATTCTTTCTTCCGAACCGAAGGAGTTGCGCATGTGCAACTCTGACCTTTTGATTGTCAGCTGCTAATGTGTGCATGTAGGGCACGACCCCTCTTGCATCATAGCTAGCATGATTGTGAGATTATGCAACTGTTTTTCCCGGTGTGTAACAGACGTGCTGGATTTGTATACCATATGTATAACTAAGTGACTTTAGGTCACAGAGTAAGTAGAGAATTGGAGTATGTTGAATTTGTATGTGGAGTATGTTAAATAGAGTATGGAGTCATTAGGAGGAGGAGAAGTCAGTAAGAATGTGATGTGTAGGTAGAAGGAGTTGCTAGTAGAGATTTAGGTAGATGTGAGTTGTTAGTACTCCAACTTTTTGTATTCATCAACTGAATTGGCGAGTCTGAATTTTTTTGAAATAAACTTTGTTTTAGAAATTTTTGACTTTTGCTATTTTTTTCTTGAGCAACATTAATTGATTTTTGATTAGGTTTAAACTTTAATTAAACTTGACAATCTTTTTTGAATTATTGCTCGATAAGTATCACTATAAATACAAAACGAACCCTATTTCAACTTTATTTGGCAAGTTAATATTGCCTGGTGCCCAACAAACTATCCAGAATTTTGAATAAATTTGGATCAGACAAAAGGTCTAACTTGAAAAGTTAGTAATTTTTGGAGTATTATACTCACAAATGGTATACTGTGTTCACATAAGATTTTCTCAGAGTATATAGATTATTTATATAAAATTTGTGTAAAGTGCATAAGATAAGTAAATTTGCCAATAAAAAATGCTATAAATCTAGCTGAACATTTTTTAATTCTAAATCTGAAAGTAGTAGAGATATTTGAAAATGGTTTTCATTATCATATACTTCATTGTTTTGCAATGTTTTTCATGTCCTTACATTATTGTACTACCTTATCAAAACTCATCTGTATCAATAAGTAAAACATTTATCATCCAACTGAACATGCATTTCACTATTTTTATGTCATTGTTATATGGCTTCTCAAATATATTCCTTCAGTAATTTTCCGTGCTGCCAGTTGACTTTTTAGTAAGGTAGTAATGCTATTTCAAATGCTTCAAAATTAGAATATTTGCATAAACAAATGAAATTGTGCAGTCAGTGTTGCAATAGTCTTATGTCAGAGCAAAGTGAAGTCTGAAGTTGCTAACCTTTCAATATTTTGCATTTATGGGTGTGTTTCTTCTACAATAACTCAAAAATAAGTGACATTTATAAATTTTGCCTTTAATGTGCAAATTCTCTATTTGAAGGATGCGTCAAGTTAAAAATTTACTTTATCCAGTGTAATAAAAGTGATGGTTACAACTGGTTGAGCAACATAAATCAGCCAATGAATAATAAAAAAACATTTTAAATTGTTATATTTATTGTAGTGTTCTTTTGTTTTGGTCAACATGTACATATATCATTCAATTACTTAGTACTTGAAATAAATTTAATTTTCTGAGAATCCCTAAAATTATTTTTGCATAAAGAAATCAAAACAGCATGGTTTGTTGACCTCCTAGTTTATTTTATTTCAGGTAATTTGATAGTATGTCTTAGGAAGCATGAATGCCAAGTGATTGTAAGACAATACCATGTAAGATTTTTAGATTGAATTTCCTCACTAGCATTGAAATTTTCCTCACCTTGTGCCTTATACGAAGTGAGGATGAAAAGGCCAATGGCCTTCTACTAATGCTCCTGTTAGGATATTAAACCATGAGCTCCAATATATAAAAGAGCTACTATAACAATCAGGAATTAAAATCACATATGGGAGGTTTGATTTCTCAAGGATGAAATATAGGTTAAAATTGCTAAATTAACAATTCATGTAACTAGTTGATTGCTTGAGATGTGGAGATGTGGCATCCCTGCCCAGCATTAGGTACCAATGTAATGACTGGACCCCACACTGGTGAGTGAATAAGCATTTTAATTCTCAGTATCCTTCTTGGGTATGCTCAGATTATTTGAATTAATACCCTTCAGAAAGTATCAGCCATACTATGACAAATTTGGGCCATATTTTGTGGATCTTCACTGCACTTTTAGACATTACCACCTCAAAACTCATTTAGCTCTGAGAAATGGCAGACTTTTTTAATTCCATCCCCACCCTCTTGCAAAAGACTGCCATTCACTCCCCCCTCGGTTGGTGATCATCCTTGTTCCTGAACTCTCTCCAGCCTAGGGTGAGGTGGCCATGGAACTAAGAATAATAGCTAGAGATGATTTATTGTGTACTCTAATCCAGTTGTAAGAGCACAAAATAAATGGTGTTGCTCTGAGAAGTTGGGATATGTCATACATTAATGAGCTGACCCTTGGCTTCACACTGCACAGTGAAAACAATTAACTTCCAATGATGGGTGAATGAAACCTGTGGTACAGATGCTGTACCAGTGCTGTTTTTCTCGTGGGTTGAGGCATAGTGCAGATACTGTACCAGCCATCAAAATGATTAATTCTCCTGGTTTTGACTTTCTAATTTAAATCTGCTCTCATAAACTTTTTTATTTCTCATAAATCCTTCTAATTTTGTGTGCATTGCTCATTTTAAACTAGTGCTTTGTCTCTGTTTTCTCCAACCTCTCTTAATTTCAAACATTTGAACTTGTATCACCATCTATAGGCACTTTGCTTCAATTCAATTTTGTCCATGCTGCAATCTAGCATAGAACATAAAACCAACATCTGAATTCAAAGAGTTATTAACATTGCCTGTATGAAAGAACCATCCAAATTTCTAAACATCACTGTTAACAGCCAAATCAGACTTAAGTAGATCCTGTTGAAGAAGGAGGCATTTTGCTGAGATGAGGATCAGACTGATGACTCGAGGAAGTTGGTGGCCACTGCTAAAAAAGGCAGTGTTCTTACTGATTACCCTAAAGTAGTTCTTTGGTGTAGTTTAAGGTAAGGACATATGCATTTTCCATTGTAACAGTGAACCACTATGGGGACTTGGAGAATTCAAAGAGGGGTGATGGTAGAAGGTAATCCTCCCTAGCAATACTCATACATTCTACATTCTTTTGGCTACAGAGTTAATATTACCATTCACTCATCAGAAATGCGAAAAAGTTACTAGTGGTCAAGCCTTTGTTTCAGCATCTGTACATTCTTTTTCTCCTCCAATTAAAAAGTTCTTAGCTTTGCAAAGACAAATAATATCATAGAGTTAACCTCCCCAAAATAAGTCATTTCCATTTCTCATATAAGAGTTGTGTTAAATGGGGATTTTTTTTTTAATTATTTATTTCTGTTTATATTAACGATTGGGAACCCAGAACCACCCTGTACTTTTTTACAGGATTTCTCATACAAAATTACAGTGCTATAATACAAAACTACAAAACATTCGTGCCACTTCCTGGAATATGAAGGGGTAGGGGCAGCTTGGTAGCAAACTACACTTATAATCTGCAGTTCCCAGGTTTGAGTCCCAGCTGGGCCAGCATTGAGATTTACCTCCACAAAACTCCCCACCCTGCCCACGATCAGTAGGGGACACCAATGGGCTTAAGAAGGCTGCTGTCCGTCAGATGGGAAGTTAAGTATTGGCCCTGTGTGCAGGAGAGCCATATCCTGTGCACATTAAAGAATGCACTTGATGGGAGACTACCATCTGTCTCCCAACAGCTGTTCCTGTGGGTCCCCTTCCTCAACCTTCTCTTAGCCTTCAGGGTTCTTGTCACCTGGCCATTTAGCCCATTGTGTGAAAAATAGTGCCAAGAGGTAAAACAACCCAACCTGGAATGTGAACCAAGCTTTCTGCTGATTCGCATCATTGTTGTAGTTAATAGATGAAATAGTACTACGCAATGAAGTATAATGGTGTTTTGTTTGTAATTGTGTTACCCTTCTCTGATATAAATTTGCCAATACAGCTGGTCCTTTACCTCTGCGTAACATACATAGTCCTCAAGCAGATATGGACTGTAGAAGTCCAACCATACTGTGCAATTTAGTTCTCCAAACATATCTGTCTACATTTGGTAAGCCAGTTCTAGCAAAGTCTTATTTGACAATGTATGCCCACCACATCATAGGTCTCCCCCTTTTTCAGAGTACTTTAGGCACACTGTTCATAACCTTATTACCTAATCTATAGTTATCAGATAGTCAGCAACATGGCGGAACCAATACATTCATTCTCTACACAATATGATGCTCAAAGGTGGTTTCTGACTCACCTAACTTCTTCATTACATATGAATTCAAATCATCTAATGTCCAAGAGACTGCATATGCATCTAGAATAAATGATAACAAGTTTCCTGTTAGCTTGCTTACAAAGGAACCAATTTCACTACAATAATAAACTGTAAAAAAGAACCAAACTATATGCAACACAATTTTAGTCTTTAAATGTATAGTCTATTTTTCCACAACCCCCATAGATTCTTAAAATCCCATCAACAATGCTTATTCTTCTGTTTATCTCTTGCCACACATCACCAGTATCTATTATACATCTGAGACACTTTTTCAAGGACACAACCATTCAAAACAACTGAAGTACAACCAGTCTGATCAGTTTTCGTCACTTTAGTTTTCTATCTGTTTATCATCAAACCAACTCTATTATCAATCTCATCAACAGCCCTATGAAGGAATTTATCTCATTAACATCATTTTCCAAAAGGCCAAATCATCAGCATATTCTAAATAAGAAATTTTCAGATCTTTGTGCCATTTAAGGCCAAAATTTTTTCTTGCAGTGAATTCTTTATAATCAGTAAGCAAACTAAAGAATAAAGGAGACAAAATGCACCATTGCCGAATTTCATTAGTAATGCTAAACCAATTGCTACAAGCTTTGCCAACTCTCACATGACTCAGTGTTGTTATAGAGAGCCATCATTAAACTATGCTGTCAGGTATGCCATATGATCTTGCAGTCAACCACAAATTACGCAATCAGTAGAGTCAAAAGCTTTTTCAAAATCTATGAAGTTCTTAACCACTGATTTCTGAAATGCATAACATCTCTCCAGAATCTGCCTGTAAAAATATTTTATCAATATATCTCCTAATACTTCTGAATTTACACTGTTCATCATGCTGTTGTCCATCAACAAAATTCTTAAATAAAATTATTCTATTAAGCACAATAATACAAAGAACTTTACCTCGAACAGAAAGTAGACTGATTCCCCTATAATTATCACAAGAACTATAATCACTGTTTTTAAAAAATAGGGATAATAAATATCTCTGGTAAAATCTTTAGGAACAATACACAGAAATATTCAACACTGTGATCAGAAAACAGAATCATACCCATTTCTCTAAGGATTTAAGTTGAAATTTCATCTGCCACTTTAGACTTGGTGTGCTTTTAATTTAGAGATAGCCAAAATAACTTCAGATTGTGAAATAGAGCCATTATTAAAGATAGTAATATAGCTATCATCACTGCAAACATTGAGTGTAGAATTAACCACATGGTTCAGGACTTCTCTGAAATGCTCAACCCATCTTGCCATGATAGAAATCTGACTGTGAAATTTTTTCCCATCCTTATCCTTTTATCCCTGTATTCCATTCTCTTTTCTCCTACACAAAATACACTATCTGATCAAAAGTATCTGCACATCCCTTCTGAGTAGTGGATTTACCCATATACGCCACAGCCATGGCTCAAACAGGTATAAAAAGAACACTTCTGGCCTGGCAAACCTCATAGACACGTAAGAACAGGAGAATGGGCCATATGGCAAAGCTCAGTGACTTTCAACGTATCACGGTCATAGGATGCCACCTTAGCAAATCAGTTCAGGATATTTCAGCCCTGCTGCAGCTGTCCTGATCAACTGTAAGTGATGTTATTGTGAAGTAAAAATGCCTAGGAGCAACAACAGTGCAATCACGACATGGTAGGCACATAAAATGACAGAGTGGGACCGCCAAGTTCTGAAGTAGGTGGTGCGACAAAATCCCTATCCTCTGTTGTAACACCACCAGGTTCCAAAATGTCTCTGGAAGCAACACCAGCACCATAAGAGTTCATTGCAAGCTGCAGAAAATGAGTTTCCATGTCCAAGCAGCTGCACACAAACCTAATATCGACAAGATCAATGCCAAGTGTCAGTTGGAGTGGTGTAAAGCATGGAATCAGTGGACTCTTGAACAGTGGAACCACGTTCTCTAAAGTGATGAATCATGCTTCACCATCTGGAACTTTTGTAAGATCTGTGAACAAAAAATAAGTTTTGGCAGTCCAATGGATGAGTCTGGGTGTGGAGGATGCCAGGTGAATACTACCTGTCTGACTGTGTTGTGTCAATTTTATGGCAACAGTTCAGTGAAAACTTTTTCTGTACCAATATGACAGTGCCCCCTTCCTTTAGGAACAATACCTTTATCATAGAAATATTCAACACTGTGATCAGAAAACAGAATCATTCCCATTTCTCAGGATTGAGAAATTATTATAAATTTAAAGTCGATAGGGAGGTCGTATTGATTGAATGATTCTCTTACTCTTCCTCAACTTCAGTAGTAAGCAAACTTACTACAATCATCATCCTTCCACAAAGCAAGGACCGTGTAGGAATGATTTGATGAGATGGGTATGGAAGAACATGACTGACCTTCACAGAGCCCTGATCTCAACCCCATGGAACACCTTTGGGATGAATTGGAACACTGACTGCAAGCCAGGCCAAACTGCCCAACATCAGTTACCAGCCTCATTAATGCTCTTGTGGTAGAATTACAGGCAATTCCCTCAGCAATGTACCAAAACCTAGTGGAAAGCCTTCCCATAGAGCAGAGGCTGTGATGGCAACAAAGGGTGGACCAACGTGATATTAATTCTTTTCCTATTACTGGGAGATTATGGATGAGTGAATGTCCAGGTACTTTTGATCATATAGTGTATTTACTATCTAATTCAACTCTCCATTATTGTATTGTCTAGCAACTTTCCCTGTTCTATCAATCCTACTATCAAGCCAAAGAGTCTTATCAACTGATAATTCATATGATGATTCAACTGATCATTTATATGATTTTAAGCTCTGTAATGGCATCTGCTAAGATCAATATGGTGTTGATGCAACTCAACTTTGCACTCCCTTCTTCCAGAAATGAGCTCATAGCCTTATCATTCAAATGACTCAGTCCCCATGCTCCATTTTACCCAAAACAGTACTGTTGGTTTCAAGAACAATGCATTTAAAATGGTCTTATTCTTCCTCAACTTCAGTAGTAAGCAAACTATTAGTGTATTAATGACTAAGTAACCTATCATGAGAAGCCTTGGCTATATGTGGGTACTAAGGACTAAAGGAAATTCTCGTAACTTGGTTCATTTCTTGCGCTTCAGTAACAAGCACTTTTGACAAGGTAATAGACCCAATTTGATCTTCCCTATATGATCTAGTATTCTTAACCAAACTAGCCCACTTGCTATTAAATAATATATAATCGATCTTATCCCAATGCAACCATCAGGTGAAATTTACATGTATTAATAAATGTCTCCGTGTTTCTAGTAAATGTTAGTTATCATCAAACCAACTTATCTGTAGGAGACATTTTCCATTGCCAGTGCCAAAAGGACCTATCGCTCCTGCCCAAAGGTAAGAGTCAGTACAAGTTTAGCATTAAAATCACCTAACAGAAGAGCAATATCTCCTTTCTTGACAGAATTCAAAATATCCTGAAAGTTGTCTGTAAAATCTATTTTTGCCATTCTCAGCAGAGTCTATGTTGGGGTATAACAACAGTCTAAATTTTTAATCCTAGTTTTAAATTTATCTGTAAGATATCTTACATTAATATAGTCATGGAAGAACATCACTGTTGTGTGTCTGCTGAGAAGCAGACATATGCCTTGTAGATGCTTTCTTTCCTCCCACCCTGATTTTAAAATTATTTTTAAGTATCTGACCTTTACCTGCCCATTTTGTCTCTTGCAAATCCAGTAAAAAAAAAAATCTATGAAAGCTACCTGTTATATAGATAAGCAATCAAAATAAAATAATTTATTGGAATTGAACTCAAATCAAGCATTGAACAGTATAAAAAAGCTGTGAAATTCCTAATGGTAATCATATGTGTTGTTTATATTTAAGACAAGGGACTATGTCAAAAGCATTTATAGATGTTACATTGTGGAAAATGTTATTTACATGCTGCTGTCTATAAACAAAATGGCATAAGCAAATGTGGTGTTAAATCCTTCCTTATACAGAATGGCCTGAGTTTAAATAGGTAATGTAAATCTCAGTATCATTTCTGGATTCAACTCTCAATTCAGTGGCACATTAGTGAATTGAAGTTGTTATTTAAAAAATAATAATTTGTGAACTGACCAGGGTTGAGGTTTGATAATGATGCAGTATCAGTAGCATGTCTTTCACGAATGTAAAGCACTACTGCATGCTTTATCTGATTTATTAAATGTGTTAATTAATAATTGAAATAATTAAAAAAAATTAAAAATCAATCCAAAGTGAATGTACAGTATTCCCTGTTAAGATAGACATCAAACATTAATTAATAGATTCTGAAAAAAATTCGCCGACATGGCAGGAATCGAACCCGCATCTCTTCAGATTCATGCCAGAACGCGCTACCATTGTACCACGTGTTGCATCTCCTTGAGTATAGATGGCACTGTCTCAGCCATGTCGCAGTGAAGAAGATTTATAAGGTCTTATTCTGAAAAATTTCATTGTCCGACGCGTGGTACAATGGTAGCGCACTCTGGCATGAATCTGGAGAAATGCAGGTTCAATTCCCGCCGTGTCGGCGATGAATTTTTTTAAGAATCTATTAATTAATGTTTGATGTCTATCTTAACAAGGAATACTATGCATTCACTTTGGATTGATTTTTAATTATATATTAATGCTTTAGTGTTAGCGACCTTCTCATTAACATCTGATAATCATTAGCAACAACTGAAAAAGTTGCATCTCCTTGAGTATAAATGGTGCTGTCTCAGCCATGTCTCAGTGAAGAAGATTTATAAGGTCTTATTCTGAAAAATTTCATTGTCTGATACGTGGTACAATGGTAGCGCACTCTGGCATGAATCTGGAGAGATGCGGGTTCGATTCCCGCCATGTCGGCGATAAATTTTTTTCAGAATCTATTAAGTAAATTAACATTTGTTATTAAATAATTATTATCCACTTTTCCATTAATGATAGTTTTTCCTGTTAATTATAGTTTTTTGAAGCTTTAAAAAATACCTTAAAATTATATACTATTTTACACCTTATTACCTTCAGTATATTATGATCTTGTTTTGGTTCTCTAAATCTCCTCTTGACAGGGTTGCCAGCTTTAGAAAAAAAATGTGAATAAGAAGAAAATTTACAAATAATGAAATATTTTTATTGACACATTTTTTTTTAAAAAACAAAAGTGATGTATAGGACAAAACTGAATAATACTAAGTTTTCATTATTATTACCTCAAAAGACTTGAAAAAAAATGTTTAGTTTTGTGTGCCAATTTACAATATGTATTTTTTTGCCATAAAATACTTTTGCCTGTGTTCAGAATAAAATTTTTCTCTATCTGCAGTGAATGTGGAGAAATAAAATTGTGAATACTGTCTAAAATTGGATTTTTTTTTATATCTTTGGCCTTAAGAAATATTTGACATATTCTAGGTAGTTAATGATTATGCTCATGTTTAATCATGATATCTCTAGTTCACTGTTTACCTAGTCCAACTGGAAATTTTCACTGAAACAGTTGCATAGCAATCAGACAGTGTCTTTTGTTATGTAAACAATGACCATCAAGGTCATAAGAAAGTATTTGAAAATTTAATATTATAATATGTATCAATGATAACTGAGATTTGGCTTAACTTTCAGTGATTATAAGAAAGCATAAATGATTATTGTTTTAAAACTGTGTTTTCGAAAGTTGCTATATTGTTACACTTCACAAATTCAAACCACAAAAGATAATGATAAAGTAATTTTTGCATAATAGCAAAATTTAAGTTAGTGAAAAATTGCAAAACCTTTTTCGTGTAAAATTCTTAGCATTTTTACAGACATCTAAAACTTTTTTATAGACCTTTGAGAGTATGGCAAATTTTTATGAACAATTTGCAACCCTGCCATTTTTAATTTTTTTTTAGCATTTCAGTCAGATTAGTGGAAAAGACATCGGTTAGACTGCTAAGAGAGCTTAAACTGCATGCTGTGTTTTTTTTTATATATATATTTCATCAGATCGCAGTTGTTAGATTCCAGTATTCAGTTAAGAGCCCCATTATCAGGGATTTTTGAGAAGGGAAAAATCATTTTATGGCTCTACTAGGGTTAATAGCACATAATATGCATTACAGAAATATTTAGTTAATTTGAACAAATTATCTTTATGTCTGAAAATGCTATTTGTATTGCACCCTGTATCTAACAATTCATTCTATTATTTACAATTTGTTATGGATGATTCTTCAGTCGTGTATCCCAACTTATTAACTTATTCTTTTCAACTACAATTTTTTTGATTATTTTTAACATACAGTGATAAGAAATTCATTCTGTGGAATCACTCTTCATAAAACTTGAACAGAAAGAGAAGAACCATTGATTGATACAATCTAGAACCCTGAGTATTAAGTTTATCTGGAACCTCACTAGTTCTCTGTATATATGTATATTTTTAATAATCAGTTTCGTGACCAATTATATTTTTCTTTTTAACAAGTAGTTTAGTGATAAATAATATTTCAAATGATAGTTCAACCAAACCAGAGCAAAACAACTGAATGACACCACTATATATCTTTCAATTGAATGTTGCTGTTGGAAAAAGTTTTGACATCTCAGGTAGCAGATGGCTGTTCCCCTAATATATTTTTAACTTTATACATTTTAATTGCAAAAATATGCAATACCTATTCCAAATGAATTAGCAAAATATATTTGAAATAAGTGCACTTTAGTCAAAGTAGAATTAGCTAGGATTTTTAACTTTGCAATAATATTCCCATTCATGTATTTAATTGCTTTTATTCTTGTAATAATAATGTGTTGACTGTTTTGGTTTATGCTTAATATGTTTTAATTTAATTAATGTATAAAATATTGAATGTAAATTGGATATCAGAAATTTCATATTCAGTGGTTATGGTAGTATTTATTTTATTGTTTCGATAGGTAATGTGTATACAAACTTGGAATATTGATTTGATTCAAGAAAGATAAATATTGGCAATGTTACTTAAGCATAAGTAATTAATATTAATTCTTTGTGTATTAAGTTTATGTTTTTATGCTCTTGGATGATTATACATTCTGTTGGAGTTTATGAAATGAAATTATATACTAATCTTTACATCTGTATCCAAATAAATCTTCAAAATGTATTTACTATGTCCATTCATTGACAAATTTACATGCAATTTAACTTCAGTCCCAAATGCTCAAATATTTCTTGTTGGGTATATGACTAAGTATTGCTATGTGTAGATGTGTTTACAAATTGCATACCTTCAGTTTTTAAATGATGTAAGAATAGAAAACTGACAATTTTTCTTTCTTGTTAAATATCCTTAGTAATATAGTGTCATGGTTTAACTTCAAATATTTCTCTTTCCAAATTTATTGGTGTGACATTTAAATTTTAAACAGACACTTTTTCTACTCTAATTTTTGTGAGCCTCATTTTCTTATCCATCATGGAAATTGATCCTGCTCAGCTAATTATATTAATGAATTTACCCACTGGACTGGACTGAATTAAGGCTCTGAGCTTGATTATGGATACTGAACCTGCTGCACTGGTGGGCTTCTGTGCAGGGAAAATCTTCCGCTGTGTTTTCTGTTTGTTTGTGGGTTGACAGCCCAGCTGTGAATAGATTCACAGGATATGTTTATCAGCTGGTGGATAATCCTGAGCAGAGGTCATCGCAGGCACGAACTCTTTGCTTCTATTGGCATCGTCAAATTCTACATTGGAGGAAGTCTTCCAGTGTAGATGGCTTCAGCCTTTAGTGGTAGGGGAACGGGTCTTTGCCCCATGTCTGCGATTAGGGGGCTGTTTGATATTGTCGGCATTCCCTCTCTCAATAAACATAGTTTCTTTAAACATCCCACTAACAATTTTCTCTCCATAGGTAGTTGGAATGTGAGGACTCTGCATAGAGCTTTTTCACTTGATGTCCTCACACAAGAATTCCACCATTATAATTTAGATATTCTTGGCTTACAAGAGACCAGATGGACAGATAAAGGTCAGATTCTTAAAAATAATCTTAAATTTCTCTTTTCAGGGAGGGACGACAATAAGCATCACCAAGGCGTGGGTCTGCTTCTCAGCAGACACGCTAGTGATGCTCTTCTAGGATATGAGTGCATTAATGAAAGGTTTCTTACAGCAAAATTTCAGACAAGCGTTAAAGACTTGAATTTTATCTGCTGTTATGCCCCCACTGAGGATGCCAATGAGGATGAGAAGGATAGGTTTTATGAACAACTTCAGGATATTTTGAATTCTGTCAAGAAAGGTGATATTACCCTTGTTTTAGGTGACTTCAATGCCAAAGTTGGTACTGACTATGACCTTTGGGGATGAGTGATAGGCCCTTTTGGTATTGGTAGCTGCAATGGGCAACGTCTCCTATAGGTAAGTAAACTCAATGGTTTCAGAATAACTAACACTTATTACAAACACCACGACATACATAAGTACACATGGGTTTCACCCGATGGGCTGCATAAGAATATGATTGATTATATATTAATTAACAGCAAATGGGCTAGTACTGTTAGGAATACCAGGTCATATAGGGGAGCTGAAATTGGATCTGACCATTACCTTGTTAAAAGTGTCTTGCAACTTAAACTTAAAAAGTGTGGTGCTAGGGTTAAAAATTTTACCTTTAATACTGAAGCCCTGAAAGATCCAGTTATAGCTTAAGCTTACCATGATAGGTTACTTAGTCATTATGACAGTCATGGTTTGATTACTACTGAAGTTGAGGAAGAATGAGACCATTTTAAACATGCTTTTTTGGAAACTAACAGTATTCTTTTAGGGAAAAAGGAGCAGAGGAGGCAGAATTATTTGAATGATAACGCACTTGAGCTTATTTCAGAAAGAAAGAACCATACTTGTTGCTGCACAACACAGCAACCACGGCAATCCCCGGTTCCGTCTTTCGACACTACCAAGTTATGGAAAGCTGTGTACTATCTACTGTCAGGGGCAAGGCTACACCATATAGATGCATCTCATCCCTGACAAATCTTATGGTGAGCAGTCCTATAGAAGGAAAGCCCATCCATTGGTCAAAAACTGGAATTTACTCTGTTCCCCGGTTAGCCATGAACAATGATATATAGACCCAAATTTGCTCGACACCCGGGCTGGAGACTCTTAGTGGGAGCCAGACTTTGAAAAGGGCCCTTGCTTAGTAGGGGACCAATCTGTTCTGCAGGGCCTTTGAACTGCTCCACTGAGCACTTGATTTTGAGGTCTTGGCACCATCCAACCAGGTCACTAAACCGGTCAGTGATGCCTTCGACCTCGTTTGGTCTTGGCTCTGTCCAACTGGGGCCCATACCAGTCAACAGGAATGTCCTTAATCAATACCCTACTAGCCCTAATAGAAAGCATTACAGAGAGCTTTTTTTTAATTGTAAATGATCAGTTAGCTGCTAATAAAAATCTTTGGCTTGATGGCTTGGCTGACAAAGCCGAGGAAGCAGTTAGACATTACAACAGCAGAGAGCTGTACCAGATAGTTAATGTTTTGTGTGGTAGAAAACAGACTGGTATACAGGGATTGAAGGATAAATAAGGTAAAGTTATAGAAGGTTAGGATTCTTTATATGATTGATTATATATTAATATGTATAGGGTATTCTTTATATGATTGATTATATATTAATATGTATAGGGGTATTCATGGCATAGAGTATTCATGGCATATATGGTCACAATAACAACAACACATCATGGCATGTATTCTATGTATAGGGTTATTCATGGCTATAGGGTATTCATGGCATGTATGGCTAAGTGGGTTGGGCATTTCAGTGATGTTCTAAACAATGTGGTTAGTTCTATTCCCATTGCAATAATGATAGATGCATTGGTGGCTTTAATGTTGGCCCTATAACACAATCTGAAGTTATTTTGGCTGTTTCTAAACTTAAACTTCATAAATCCCCAGGTGTAGAAGAAATTACTACGGAAATGCTTAGAGCTGGGAATGTTTCTGTTACCACTTGGATGACTGAAAATTTGAATATCTTTTATGATAAAGGCATGGTTCCTAAGGATTTTACCAGAGCTATTATTATCCCTATTTTCAAAAAAGGTGATCACAGTTCTTGTGATAACTATAGAGATATCAGCCTACTCTCTGTTCCAGGTAAAGTTCTTTGCATGATTGTGTTCAATAGAATTAAGAATCTGGTTGACAGTCAATGCGTGATGAGCAATGTGGATTCAGAAGTGGTAGGGGATGTGTGGATCAGATATTTTCACTTACGCAGATTCTTGAGAAATGTTTAGAGTTTCAGAAACCCTTGGTTGCTAGCTCTGTTGATTTCAAAAAGGCTTTTAACTCTGTTGATCATCATAATTTGTGGTTGGTTGTGAGATCATATGGTATACCAGATAAGTTAGTTAACGTAATGAAAGCTTTCTATAATAACACTGAGTTGTGTGTGAGAATTGGTAAGTCTTGTAGTAATTCGTTTAGCATTACTTCTGGTGTTTGACAAGGGTGCATTTTGTCTCCTTTTCTCTTTGTTTAGTTATTGATTATGTTATGCAAAATTCACTTCAAGGGAAAGATTTTGGCCTTAAATGGGCTGGAGATACGAAAATTTCTGATTTAGATTATGCTGATGATTTAGCCCTTTTGGCAAATGATGTTGATGAGATGAACTCTTTCATTCGAGCTGTTGATGAAACTGATATAGAGTAGATCTGGTTATAAACAGAAAGATAACTAAAGTGATGAAAATTGGTCAGGCAAGCTGTGATTCAGTTAATCTGAATGGTTGCAATCTTGAACAGGTGTCACAGTTTAATTATCTTGTGAGCTATGTAACAGATGCTGGTGATGTGCAGCATGAGATTAACAGACAGATAGGGATTGCTGCTGGGAACTTTAAGAATCTATGGAGAGTGTGGAGAAATAGGCGTATACACCTAAAGACTAAAATTAGACTGTATACTAGTTTGGTTCTTTCTAGGGTTAATTATGGAAGTGAAACTTGGATGATTTGTAAAAAAGAAAACAGGAAACTTGGGGGCTTTGTAAATAAGATAACAGGAAACTTGATGCATTTGACTCTAGATGCTTACGCAGTATCTTGGGCATTAGGTGGTTCAACTTTGTAACTAATGATGAGGTTAGGCAAAGGAGTCAGCAATCTCCTTTAAGCAGCATATTGTGCAGAGAGAGACTCCGTTGGTTTGCCCATGTTGCCTGTATGGATAATTATAGATTGGCGAATAGGGTTATGAACAGTGTGCCTAAAGGCTTCAGAAAGAGGAGATACCTAGGATGCGGTGGACAGACAATGTCAAACAGGACCTTATTAGAATTAGTGCGCAGTGGCCAGATGCAGCAGATGTAGCTCAGTACAGACTTGCTTCGAGAACTAAATTGCACGGTCTGGTTGGACCTCCGTAGCCCATGGCTGCTTGAGGATGATGATGATGCATACATTTGGTGACAATTTTATTAGGAACAAAACCATGATTATCATTAGGGAGTAAGATTCACAAGTTTTACAAATTTAAATCAGTAACTCATAGACCACACAAACAGAGGTGGCAGGCCCTAGTATGTCCAGGCCTGCACTAGACCAATACAAGGTCACCCAAGAGTCATCACTTGTCAAGATGATTAGTATCTGACTTTAAGTGCTAAGCATCATAGAAACACTAACATCTCCTTGACTTTGTTTGGAGCTCGCTTTGCACACAAGAAGGGAAATTTTAAGGTGGAAGTTTGCATAAAGTTTCAGGAGAAGGAGCTCTATACAAGACCGAGTGGTTTGTGTTCCCTTAATTCCATCCCACAAAAGAGCCTGTTTGAATTAGTCTCAACAACTTGTTGAAAATACCCAGAAATAATGGGGAACTGTTATCTTCACAGATGAGTTGAGATTCAACTTAACAAATTGATTCTTGATGACAATTCATTATTACTTGGTATTATGCTTACATCACTTGCTTATTTCAAAGTTTATGAGGGCTTTGAATATAGCTTCCTGTTCATACCACATAGAAGATAAACAATTGATAAAAAATATTGAATACCCCCTCAAACAGCTGCTTGCCATAGAGATCTGACAGGAGCCTGTCAGTTTATATACCATAGTAGAAGGTCTGAGAGGATGGAAAATGACACATACATCCATGCCTTACCCAGGCTCAAACCCAGGTCCCTTAGATTAGTAGCCAAGTGCGCTAACCACTTGCCATGGGATGGCTTGATAAACAGTTACAGAGCAAAAAAAGGAAGAAAATGATTAGATTTGAAAATGAATAATTTTATTTTTAAATATTACTGTATTTTGAATATTATAAATTATACACTATATACAATATTAATTTATTGCAATTTTTACAGTATTTGGTAACAAAACTACTTATCATTAAAATTCTCACATCCATTTCAATTGCTTTTTATTTTTTCATGATTGAAACAGAAATTTTTTTTATTTTTTATAGAAAATTAAAAACTACATATCATACATGAGTTCAAACACTTCTTGTATCTAGAGATACAATCTGTCCTTGTGACTAAGGCTGTAGTAAACACATTCCTGGATTGGTTTTAATTGGCATAATTTGTGATTGGCCATAAGGTCATATGGAACAACTAAAAAGTTAGTTATGACTCCCTATAATAATACTGAACCAAAGGTAAAAGTCAGGTAAGGTCAACAGTGATTGGTTCAGTATTAGAACTGCACTGAGACAAGAATACATTTTGTCACCTTTCCTCTTTAGTGTGATCATTTATTATGTTATGAGGAAAAATTTGCCGAAGAGATCAATGGTGGTCTAAATATTTAACTCTGATATTCTCTTGAGAAATGATATTGAGAAAAAGAACCTTTTCATTAGTGCTGTTGATAAGACTGCTAAAGGAATAGGATTAGTGATCATTGCTTTGAAAACTGAGCATTTGAGCTTTTTAACATTTATGCTTATAATAGTATACACTGAAAGGACAATTTATTATACACACCCACCTAACAATGTGTCACAACAACAGCAACACATCATGGCATGTATTCTACCAGGTGGTGGAAAGATTCAGGTGGTATTGCAGCCCACGATACCAGGTCAACCATCCATAAAACACTGAGAGTTGGCAGTGGTAGGCTTCAGGCTCAAATGCTTCACTCCACTTCATCCCACAGATGCTCAATAGGTTCAAATCCAGAGAGTGAGAGGGACATTCAAGGGTTCAGAACTCATTGGAGTGCTCCTCTGACCAGTTTCTGCACCAAACAGAAGCAATGAGAAAGGGCATTGTCTTGTTGAAAGAAGGCATCCTGCTGTGGAAAATGGATAACCATGTATGGGTCAGGTATCGGCGAGTAAATCAACATAGTCAGTGCAGTGATTGTGGTCACAATAAGTACAAAGGATCCCAAGGTGACCCACATAAACATGCCCCAGAACATTACACCACCTCCACCAGCCTGTAACACCCCGACCTAATAGTTGGGGTCCATGGCCTCATATAGTCTTATGCCATACACACAACCTCCTGTCAGTGTATTGTAGTTGAATCCTCGATTTGTCCGCCCAAGTTACCCATTTCCAGGCTTCCACAGTCCATTGGCAATGTTCCTTCACCCATTGCAGCCTCATAGCCCAGTGGTATTGTTAACAAGGGTACTTGATGTGGGAATCGGTTGCCACAGCCCAGTTGTGACATCGTATGTTGTATGGTTTTTGCATAAACCTTCATAGCTATCCCATTGTTGAATGCTGACATGATCATTTGAACTGTAGCCTTCTGTTCTAACACAGTAGATGCTTGTTTCAGATTATTGACAGGAGATGCATCACTCGCCTCAAACATCAGTGGCCTGGCTACAACCACATTTTTCTTGGTAGCTGCAGATTTTGACAATTATGCAGTACTGTTAACTACCACAGTCACTTGTCTTTTGTCGTATTCATCTTTTCTCTCTCATTCTTCTCTTAAATGAATCTGGCCATCTTTCTACAAGACAGTGTTCACCTTAGGCATGCACTTGGAATTTTTAATTTTAAGAAGAAGTCTTGATACATATGTGCAATGGTCACACATGGAAATCCCAGACATTTTGCAGTCACAGATAGTCTGTGTGAGTGTTCCTCACACAGACTATCTGCCCATGATCAAACTCGCCCAGGTTGCCTTATTTACCCATCATAACAGTTGCAGGTATGCTATATAGCAGGTAGGTATCTGACCTAATTATCACCTGGAAGGAGTTTCGGTTGGTCTCATTATTATGGCAGAGTAAGACAGGTTTGTGTATGAGTATGGTGTGTATAATAAAGTGTGCTTTCAATGTAGTATATTATGAAGTTTGAATAACATATATTTATATTTCAATTATTGTTCTATACAATATAATTAAATTATATTTCTTGTTGTCCCAGTGGTTAGTATGATTGGCTGCTGATGAAAGTGGCCTAAATTTCAGTCCTAAGGCATGCATGTTTCTTTGTGTTGTCTTTCTGCTGAGGTTTTGCCTTCCTCACTGATCTTCGTTATAGTGTATTATGCTTGCAGATTTCTGTCAGAAATCTGCAAGCATAATACACTATAACGAAGTGTGCTTACAGATTTCTGTCAGAAATCTGCAAGCATTTTTTTTTTTCTTTTCTGCTGCAAGCAGGGGGACTAGTGAGTCACAGGGGTCTGTGACATTGTAGCCCTCAAGTTCCTTCTTCATTCTTGAATATCATATACACTATAGGAGTCCTGATTTGCAGTACTGTTAACTACCACAGTCATTCATTTTTTGTCTTATTCATCTTTTCTCTCTCATTCTTCTCTTGAATGAATCTGGCCATCTTTCTGCAAAGACAGTGTTCACCTTAAGCATGTACTTGGAATTTTCAATTTTTATTTATTTATTTTTTATTATCATTAATATTATTATTTATTTATTTTTTTATTATTTTTTTGGGATTATTCATGGACCTGAGCAGGATTTTCCAATTACTAAATACTTCACTGGATAGGAAAGGTTAAAATGATGTTCTGTATGGAATAAAATTTCATAATTATTTTAAAATCACATTTTAGTGTCAAGCATATATAACATGGGGCTAAAATAAAATTTTGCAAAGACACCTGCTGTGGATTTCAAAGCAAGTAGATAAGTTCGAGAGTTTGTGTGAAACGAGGGGATTTTGGGGGATATAGACCTTATGGGTACATTCTTGATTCATCCGTATGCTGCAAATAATCAAGAGAGTATTTGTGTGACATCAATATTAGATCCTAGCCTACCAGGTTCTGTAATTGGTCATCATTGATGTGACATATGTTGATCCAGTGGCTTATCACACATCCATATTTGGCCCAAAATGTCACTCGTTGAGACACCAACTGCCAAAGCTTGGTGGCATTATGTGTCACTGAAAGTTATGCCACAAATGAGGATCCTACTTCATAGTATACATGATGTAAGAAAATTGATTTCTTTAGATTCCATAGATTTCTTTTAACCTATGAATCACTTCTTTTGCTACTGAACATGTATATGGCCTAATTTTTAGGTGAATTGTTCAACTTTTCTTAGGATAAGGCAATTTTTATACAACAGAGTACAATATATCTTTATTATTATATAAATTTATTTAAAAAAACTAATACTTCAAAACTACACTTTTCTGTTAAGTATGCATGTAAAATAGTAATAGCTACTAATTCACTAAATTGGTAAAACATGTAACCAAAGATTGCTCTGCTTAATGCATTGAGAGCATGCCATTGTGTCATAAAACCCCAAACAACTGGCACTGAGAACAACACATTTTTTAATACCCTTTATTGATAAATCATTGGAGGTGCCACTACCAAATTTAGTATAACACTTAGTCATATCTACATTTCAATGGTGTATTAAAAGGGGATTTTTAGTATTTAAACATCCCCCTTTCATGAACTTGTGAAAGATAGAAAAATGGTAGTTCATTATCACATTATAGATTTTTAATATACCACCTACCCCCTTCACAAATTTTACATAAATTATTGACTTACTTATTTCTCTGTTTATTGAAGAATACACTTTTCATCATATTTATTGTCATCATACCATAAAAATATGTCTGTGAAAAATATTTTAGTGTGTGTTGGGTAAAATAGTTTTCCAAAAATTTGGTATGTAGATGCCAATAAATGAGACTTTAATAAAGCTGACATTTAATGTAAGAATGGTGCTACCAGGTTAGGGTTGCCAACTATCCATAAGAATTAGCTGATATTTGACATGTCCATAAATATCCATAAAAATGCTAAGAATCTGATATGAAAAATTTTTTGTAATTTTTCTCAATGTCAATCAGGGATTTCTTGTACTCATGTACAAAAAAAAATTATAGTTTGTATTTGTGAAGTTGAGCAGTGTAGTAAGTTATGAAAATTGGTTTTTCAAATAACAATTACCTATGTTTTCTTTTAAACATTATAAAAAGTTTAAGCCATATCTTTGTATAATTCTGACTGATCTATATATATATTAATTCAGCAGTTTATAGTTTATTCAATTTCAAAACAATTTCTTATGCTCTCCTTTTAATTTGTTACTGCTTGCCCTAACAAATTATTTTAAAGTAGCCATTAACAAGAGTCTGTCTTGTTGTGGGGTGGGGGTGGCTCAGTTGGTAGTGTGCCAGGCTTGTAATCTGTAGTTCCCAGGTTCGAATCCCAGCTGGGTCAGCATTGAAATTTATCTCTGCACAACTCCCCACCTTGCCCATGGTCAGTAGGGGACACTGACAGGCTTTGAAAGGCAACCATCTATTAGATGGAACGTTAAGCCGTGGCCTCATGTGCAGGAGAGCCATATCCTATGCACATTAAAGAATCCCTGGATGGCCTTGATGGGAGACTACCATCTGTCTCCCAACAGCTGTTCCAATGGCTCCCCAATGTCTGAGCCTTCAGGGTCCTTGTGACCTGGCCATTTAGCCCATTGTGTGCAAAAAAGTACCACTCAGGGGTAAAACTACCAAACCCTATCTTGTTGCTGCACATCTGTTTCTGCAATTTTTTTTAAATATGCAAAACACTGAACTTGAATCTTGACTTGCTATATAAACCATGAGTAAAATGTGGATAATGACTATGAGGAATATGTTAAATATTTTTAAATGACATAAGGTAAAAAGAAAAATGCCTAATTTTAGATGGACTTCATGATTTGATTTCTTCAGAAACTCACTGGAGATACAGAAAATGTATTATATATACATTATATTTGCACTACAAAAAAGTATTTTGATGATAGCATGGCAAAAAACTTAGAATTATTGATGTAAATTAAGCATTGTTTTTATAAAGTTTTGTGAAGTAATACTAAAGAAAAATAAGTATAGTTCAATTATGGAACAGATTTGTCTGCAAAAAATGCTTGGTTGTCCATAAAATTCTCCCTCCTTGTCCTTAAAAAAATTTTTCTTCTTAAGGTTGAAAATCCTGTGCCAGACAGACTTTTCATAGATCAAATTATATATATTGTGATTATATATTCATTGTGGACATCCACATACCTTGACTACTTATGGAATTTTTATATGTAAATATGCAAAATGTCACACAATAATGTTACTACATAGCAAAAATCTGTGTTGTTAGTTCAGTCTTGTTTATCCAATAAGAAGTTGATGACATTTCTGTAACTACCAGTTTTGCTTGCTATTAATATGTTGTAATGGATACAAGCACAAAAAAATCATCATTCCAGATCATCCTGTATATATGGATGCTATCACTACAAATGCTAAAAACGTTTCTCTCTCTACAAAGAAAAATATCTGTCACTTGTAATTTCTTGGTACTTAAAATTACATGTTTATACATATACACTAACAAACAGAGCTAAAAAGATCTATAATTGTCATTTAAAAGTAAGAGCTATCACTATAATAGTTCTCCAGTAGGATTACTACAGTGGCACAATCATATTAACTGTTGTCAACCAAAATTGAAATAAAGTGATAATATTTGCTTAATAATTTGTCATTTTCATGATTCCAAATATATATATATATTTCCTCATATGTAGTTTATTCTTAATTTCAAAAGTGATTAATATGCATTTTTTTACATTACTTTTCAGTCTGAAAAATCATTTTAAGATCAAAATTTTGACTGACAAATTAAATACTTACTGATAAATAACTGTTTAAATATGCTTGCATTCATTTTGGTAGTATTTTAAAGAACTTTCTTAATTCTTGTAAGTATTCTGTTGTTGTTGTTTCCTCTCACCCCCAATTTGCCAGTATTCAGAAGATAAGTTGTTCCACATCCAGATGAACTGATTTGAATGAAATATTGTTAATCAGAATTTTCTATCAAAAGTTCCTTACTACTGTAGACAGGATGTGATGAAATGAGAGATATCTATAGGGGCAAGCACATTACTGTTATTGTTGAATGAGGAACCAGTTATATTCCAAACATAATTTTTATCAAATATAAAATTTTTATGTACTGGTAATAAGCATGCAAAAATTGAAAAATCAATTCAAAGTGAATGCACAGTATTCCTTGTTAAGATAGCATCAAACATTAATTAATGGATTCTGAAAAAAATTAAAAAGGAATAAACTTTAAGAAAAAAGATAAGTGTTTTCCAAAATTTCAAATTATTTTTACTTGTGGAAATTTGATATGAAAATATGCAAGATTAATCTCAGTAATTTATTTTAAATTTTAAAGACACATTTATTTCTGAAAAGTTAGGCAGACAATGACAAATTATACATTTCATAATATTTATACTTTGTTCTGTAGATTAATTTATGATGTAATTTTTGAGCATTTGGTATTAAATGATTTGCAAACGAGAAATTGAAAAGTGAAAAAAATTATTAAATTAGCAATGTTAGACAATTGACTTTTGTGGTATTAAATATTCAATTTGACATTAAACTCAACATTAATTTATCATAATTTCACTTTTTTCACTATATAGGCTGCCATTATGACAGTTATTCAACCACAATTCCAAAATTTTCAAGCAGAAAACTAGAAATAATTAAAATATATTCTAAATAATTTTTAAGTTTCTTGTAGATTAATATGTAAGTGAAATAACTGACTCAGGAATAGGATAGCACAAAGTGTGTCTGCATTTAGTTTTATATTCTGTAATCCAAATAAGTGATTATTCTTCTGAATATTTGTTCTTAATATTATACATTTGATCTAACATACAGCAATTAGCTATTGAATTTATTGAAAAGGCTTAAAACAAGTTTTAAAATTATGGGTCACAAATGCAAAAGTTTCAAACCAAAGATTCTTCAAATAAAAAATGTATGGTCCATTTTTCTGTATCACATGCAGCAAAATTCTGGAATTAGTCATGCGTTCTGTGATGTTTCATGTTGTCTTGAAAGTAGTTAAAATCTTTTACTGTTTAAAATAGCAAAATAGTATGTTTTTCTTTTCTCAAAAAGTATATAATATCAGGGCTGGATCTAGGAGGAATCAAGGGATCTGTGCCATCAACGCCCTCCTGAAAATGCTAATAACTGGAATGGAGGTGACAATGAATCTTTAAATACATTACACATATATTTTAAGAAAATATTTTAGAGGTCATTAAAATGAAAGGAAAAATTATATGCCTGAATGGTATTCCAGATCAAATGAGGGACTTGCCTCCTTCCCCCACCCCCCTTAATTTTTTCCTAGATCTGGGCCTGTGTAACATAATTTATATTTTTACATATCATTTTTTATCTTACTAGTATACTATTTTGTAAGCTCTTCTGAAATGAATTCAATATAAACTTTTCTCCAAAAGCAATTTAGCATTAATATGAAACATTTAGGCAAATATATATATTCATTTTTCTCAGATATCTGATATTCATGTTTTAGGTTCTAAAAGCAAAATAATGTAAAAAATGTTTATATTTCTGCATTTTTTATTTTCACTAGTTTTATTTTGCTTGTAAGACCTTCAGTGATTTGAATAATATTATGTACATATTTTTCTTGCATGTACAATCAACTTAGTTTTAATGCATGATTCACTGCTAAATATGTATATATTGCATAAAAATCATTAAACAACTGGCTTATATCTCTTTATTTCATTTTAAAGAACTTCTTTAGGGACCCATGGAATACCTTTGACTTTATTACTGTAGTTGGAAGTGTTATTGATGTCATTGTGATGGAACTTGGGGTGAGTAATATTATGAAATTGTGTTGAATTTTTGTCCATTTAAATTTTGAAAACCACAGATTCTGCTTTTTAAAAGTTTGCATTCTGTTTAAAGGAAAGGTTTGGGAAAAGAAATGCTCCACTAATCACAATGCACAATTATAAATTTCAATGAATTGTTGAAAATTATAGTTTCTGTAGAATTAAGACTGATTTACTGTAGTGTGTGTTTTTTTTTTTTTTTTTTGGGGGGGGGGGGGTTCCCCGTATAAAATGTAAATACTCTTGTTCATTATTTTCCTTTCACAGCTTATTCATTAACTTAAATGATTCAATTTAAAAGCTGTTGAAACTAAACATACTGGTATATTTTTTGCTTCTGTTAGTAATATCATTGTTCATAAGGTCGCAGTTTTTTTTAATCCATGTATGATAAGAAAGCAGTGTGATTTAAATTGCACCTGTAAATTATTAATTAAAAAGTAGCAGTAAATTGAAGTTCAATTACTAGAATTATTTTACATGCACAACCCTTTTGAAGCAAATATCTTTTACGGATGCAGATCTCCTGCAATGAATTCCTGTAAATGGCTGGTTGAATTTTTCAGAATGTGTTGTCTGATTGGACATCAGTCATCATTTAAGTGGAAATGTACTATATATTTTAATTCCTTTTTCATTTTAATATCTACTAAATCCAATATCTGGAATTTTTTATGGGATGAATAATGACTGTTTATACCAACATTAACCCTCAGTATTCAAAGAAATATATATTCTTTTTATCAGTAATTTTTTTGCTGACTTAAAACTATTCATTCTAATAAATTGAGAATCATGTTGAAATTGTAGCCCAGAGTTGCATGAACATATTAAAAGAGCATTGAAATTATATTGTATTAAATAAGTATATTAATGCTAATATTGTATTAAAATTATAATTGCCAAATGTAGGTCTCGTACACTTAATCACATTGATATTATTATTTCACTTAGACTTCACATCAATTAGCATTTGTTGTATGCTATACAGTGATCTCAAAAGACTTCATTTCAAATGGAACTGCACTATACATTGCATATTTCTTAAACTGAAATAACTGCCAATTTTATTTACAACAGTCCAGTTGGATATGCTGTAGCCAAAAGCAGGAAGATGCCAGTACAGTTGGCAATGAATAACTTGCAACAAAGACATCATTTGCACTTGCATAGATAATAAATGAATCATGTTGGGTATTAGGTGATTTTATTATGATGAAGTTAAACAAAGAAGTCATTTATAGACTTTAAGCATTATCTTAAGGAGGGAGAGATTGCATGGTTTGCTCATGTTGTTCATATTTAGAACTGCACTCAAGGAAATATAATTATGAACAGTGTTCCTACAGGCTAGAGAAATTGGACAGATTTAGGTGAGTAGACAATATCAAAAGGGACTTTGTTAAACATCCAAAGCAAACTTCAGAGAACATCAAACTCTTACATACTCTAAGTTTACTATTTATGCATATTAACCTATTTTTCCACATTCTCCACAGATTCTTAAAATTTCAAATGGTAATATTCATTTTCATATTTACTTCATAGCATACACTTGGCCAATTTTTTCTATTAATTATGATTACCTTATTGCCATGCTCATTAGCATTTCTAATGAAAAAAATTTCTTATCTAATATCATTTGTAAACAGGGCTAAATCATCAGCATAACTTTAATTAGATATTTTCTGATTTTTAAATCATCTAAAATGCAATCTCTTTCTTGCAAAGTTTTCTCGTAAAAGTCACCAAACTAAAAAGAAAAGATGACAAAATGCAGCCTAACTCCAGTTTCACTGTTAAATCAATTAATACAAGCTTTACCTTAGATGGAAATACTCTTGGTTGAAGCATGCCAGGCTTGTAACCTGATATTCCCAAGTTCGAACTGCAACTCTGTGTGCATTGATATATATCTCCACTAACCTCTGTATTACCTTCAGTGAGAATAGGAATATTGTTGGGCTTGGTAAGCTCACTCTCTGTCAGAATACACATTATTAGGGACACATATTAGGGGATGAGAAATATTAGGGACAGAGTAAGCAACAAACAAGAATGCTACAAGCAACAATGTAATGGTGTTTTAATATGTCAACCATCTAATGTACCCCTGGTGCTTTGTGTAACTTTAATTTTGAAATTTCTAGAGTAACTTCAGATTGTGAGCTAAGGCCAGCATTAAAAGACAGTAATTCATCTGCTGAAAATTGAAGCTTGATCAACAGTGATCTTTATCAACTGTTGAAAATCTTGAATTTTCAACAGTTGAAATCTTTATCAACAGTACTATTAACATTGAAAATATTTAATTGCCTCTAAATATATGTATATTCATTTTGCATCTAAACTCTTTTCTGGTGGAAATGAGTTGTAGTTATACTCAAGGGACTCTGTCCCATGCATTTTTTTTCACACTGTTTCATTCAGCCATGTGCCAACAGAATCATCTCCTGCTCTCAGCATAACAGCAATCGCTTATACTTATATACTAATAAACAGTGTGCATCTTTGTTGTCATATTAAAATACCATTACATTGTTACTCATAACATTCTTGTTTGTTGCTTACTATGTCGATAATATCTGCATTGTGCTCTGTTGCTTGTCTCTACTCTCTCTCCATTCCCTTTTTGTGTGTTGCAGGAAGTTTCCCTTGTGCCAAGTTGTGAAGGAGTGGGCATCACCCACTCAAACATCTAACTTTCATTTCTGGCATATCAGTATGTACTTTAAAGCTTTTCATCTTAAGGTGAAAAGCCAATAACCTTAGTCTATATCACATCTAACAATGGTTTAGAAGGAATACCAAAGCTACAATGGAAGCCCACAGTAGGAGAGTGAAGGCAAGCAACAGAACATAATGCAAATATTAGGGACACAGTAAGCAGCAAACAAGAATGTTACAAGAAACAATGTAATGGTGTTTTAATAAGTCAACAATCTCATGTACCCTTGGTGCTTTGTGTAACTTTAATTTTGAAATTGCTAGAGTAACTTCAGATTGTGACCTAAGGCCAGCATTAAAAGACAGTAATTCATCTACCTTAATTGCAAAATATAATAAGAGCAGAACAAACTACATTCTGAACAGTTCTAAAATGCTTAGCCTACTTTGCCATGACAGAATCTTCACCTATGATAATTTTATATCTTTATTCCTTAATCCCTGCACACCATCCTTTTTTTTTCTCCATAAAATATTTACTATATGGTACAATTGTCTATTATGCTATCTAGAAATTATTTAAGCTTTGTCAGATTTTCTGGGTTATATTTTTTTGCTAGACTGTCAAGCCAAAAATTCTTATCAGTTTTCAACCAATTACTTAAATGCATATTAGGCTCCCTGTAGTGTTAATCTGTTAAAACTAGTAGGATATATATTCATCTTGCCTCTAAACTCCTTTCTATTAGGAATGAGTTTTATTGCTTTATCTCTCAAGTGACTTTGTCCCAATCACCTTTTTTTGCCCAAATAGACTACTTAATATCATCCCATTCTTCCTCGACCCCAATTGTAAGTATACTATTTTTGTCATTATGATTAAGCAACCTTTCATGGGGAAGATTTTGTTATTTTTTCTTTTAAAGTTTCAATCTTAAAGGTAATTCTTTTAAGTTTGGTAGAAAATTATCAGTTTTAGTTGTAGGACACATCAACAAGATACTGGTTCAGTTCTCCTGTATGACCTGGTGCTCTTAACAGAATTAGTTCTGATAAGCATTATTGCATATTAATATTTACTATTTCAATATGTAATTTGTTATGTTTCTATGCAACTTATCAAGTGAAACCCATGTTTATTTATAAATATCTGTGTTTGTAGTATCCTAATGGATTTTGTTGATAAAAAAACTCCATTAGTTATCTGAGTTCCTACCAGCATATACCTAAATTACATACAATACGTCATCAATGTATTATATCAAAGTATTATATCATTTTACACACACTTAACACAACTATTATCATCATGGATAAAGAAGATCCTTGATATATCAAAGATATATATAAATACAACTTCTGTCTCAAAAGTTTCACGACTGCATAAAATTAATGTAAAATGCTTTTGTTATTTAAATTTGCTTCTTTCAAAGGAATATTTGTGAGCTTTGTTCAATATCATTAAAAACATCACAAGCTTGTGGCATGCTTGTGACCAGTTTGGATATGATTGATTTGCTACGTAGATAATAATTTGTCACAGCCTTAGGAACAAAAAGAAATTCAGTGAGTACAGATCTGATAAATATGGAGCATAGAGTAGATTAGTGATTTTTGTTTTTTCTTGCCAAAAACTGGTAGATAGACAATGTTCTATATTGGTGGTTCCCAACCTGTGAGCCACGTGTATCTGGGGAGCTGTGGAGATATTTTAGGATGGTCTGTGAATCTATATGCACACCAAACATGTCATTTTGATATTTATTTGGCTCCAACAAGTCATGCAGCATGAATAATGGGTTTTTCTGATGACGATTTTATATTATTAATGCTTCATTTTGTGTGAAATAGGAAAAAAATCTGGCCTTTGGGAATGAAACATTATTTTTTCTTTTGCTCAAATATCCTTTGGGAATGAAACATTACTTTTTCTTTTTCTGAGATATCCATAATTGGAGTGGGTCATGTGAATTGTTTACTGTCAGATTTCATGAGGTGCAAATTTGCATTCTCATTGATAGCATTGCTTTAGTTTTGAATGACTATATTCTCTTTCATCTTCACCAATTTTTAATATTTTTTTGCATTAAAGTTAGGGATATATTGTTATACGTTTGAGAAATTGATGTTCCTTAAAGGCTTAATTTAATATTGAAAATGAATTATAGAAGCTAATGGAATAATTGCCAGAGGAATAATTGGAATATTTCAGCCTCATCACTTGGATTCCAGTGACCTTTAATGAACCTGTGCTGCATTTCAGCTAAGTTCAGACCTAACATAAATGAATCATATGAATTAGGCAAGCCTTTCCTAATATTACACACAGATGTAATTGTTATTGGTTACATTTTGAGCCTTATTTTAAGCACATATGAAACATTTCGATCATAGAAGAAGGTGGACTTCACAGGGAGCAGTAGGAACTAGACTTTGCAAGAAGTCTGAGAGAAAGAGACTTCACAGGGATCCATGGTTCAAAAGATTGGGAACCATTTCTCTATATGGTTATGCATTAGTATTCAAAAGGAGCCAATTTTTCTGATGACCACAATTCAGAGTAGTGACAATGATTATTTAGCACAGGCATCACTAAACACTTTTGTAGGAATATTGTTTAACTGTTTATCCTGCAGAAATAATTCCTGAATAATATACTTTGGGGAAGGGCAGCTCACCTGGTATCATCTTCAACTGTCTGTCTGAAATTACAGTATAACAAATCTGCATGAAAATGATGAAGTTGCATTACCATATGCCTAGCACAATATGTTATGAATCTCAGTTGCATTTTTAGCCAGCTTGAAGCAGAATTTAACCTTACAGTATCAGTCTTCTGAAACTGAGCTTACTTTGATGGCCAAATTAATTTTGAAATGTTTTCAGAAAATGAAATAAATAACTTTAGAACCTTATCCTGAAATAACTAACAAACTGAAATATTTCATGTTATATATCAAAAGAAAGAAATTCAATTTTGAGTAGTAAAATAGCAAAAATTCTAAGAAAAAGAAAGGCAAAATTTTATTGTGTGTTTTTACTTCAATGTCTGTAAAATGTAAAAATATTATTAATTTTGCTGATTTTTATAAATTATTATTGGGTTTGATGCAAAAGCAATGGGAAAAAACTTGAACTGTGCATTTGCCATTGTCAGGAAATGTGCATTAGTCTTGTAAACAACATAAAAGACACTGTGTGCATAGCTCTGGTATCTAATGATGTTCTATACCTAAATTTACTGATAGACAAGACAATAGGCATTTCACAATGACAATGCAAGATGTGTATATTTGTTCCATCATGCTATATGAATTCAGAAATGGTGTCAGTGCCCAAAGGTGTTTGCATTAACTGTGGAAACAAAGTCATCTCTAAAAGCACCTGTTACCAGTGGTATGACAAGTTGCATTCAGGTGACTTTCATCTCAGAAACGAACATCAAAGTGGTCAACCAGTGGAGTTGAACATTGACCATTTATAGCCACTACTGAATGAAAAACCACATCGGACATCCAGAGAATTGCCGCAGCTACTGAACACCAATCAGTCCTCTGTCATTTGACATCTACAGAAGCTGGGTTATGTGTCAAAACTGGATACCTGGATTCCGCATGTTGTCACAGTAGAGCATTGTGGCTCACTATACTGCATGTGCTTCATTGCTTGCTTGGCAGAAGGCTGATGGTTTTCTTGACAGAATGATTACAGGGAATGAAAAGTGGATCTTTTATGATCATATTGACCATAATAGATCATGATGTCAAGCAGGAGAATCATTCCAAGCTACAGCAAAACGAACTGCATTCTCATAAGGTGATACTTTGTTGTTGGTGGAATTGCAGGAGTATCATCCACTGTGAACTTTTAAACTGGTACCAAACCATCAACTCAGATGTCTTCTGTGAGCAGTTGTACCACTTAAGTGCAGCACTGAAGGGACAAATGTTCAGTTTGGTAAACATAAAAAATGCCATGTTCCACCAGGACATTGCAAGGTCCCATGCTACATTATGGACACATCAGAAGTTGTGGCAGTTGGGCTGGAAATAATGATGCATCCCCCATATATTTCCAAACCTGGCACCTCAGATTTTCATCTGTACCAATCCCTGAACATTTCATTTCTGATAGGAAGTTTTGGAATGATGATGAAGTGAAAGAGTGCATTGCTGACTTCTTTGCCACAAATGACAAGAGTTTCTACATAAATGGCATCTACAAGCTTGTAGATCATTGGAACAGGGTCATATCTACTAATGGTGATTATGTTCTTGATTAAATAACACTTTGGTTAATAATGGAAGCAATTATTCTTTCGTGTCTTCTGTTTTTCCCTTTACTTTTGCATCAACCCAATATTTATATTATTATAATATTATTAGTATGTATAATAAGTAATAATATAGTAATTATTGGTATGATAATCAATATCTTTGATAAATGTGCCCATAAACATATATTTTGAAGTGCACTGCTGAATATTACACTTTTTTTTTAATTTATCCTCATTCTATTCAATTTCTTGATATTTTAATTGAACACCCTCATAATGAATTGTTGAACTCCTTGTATATTGATAACCTGCATATGTCCCCAATATTAAGAGCATTCAACACCTCAAAACCATAAAAAAGCAGCTTTTAATTCAGTTACAAAAGAGTCCCTCATCTACAGAACATTTTCCTGTGATACTTTATTACAGACTTGCTGTTGTTCTATTGCAGGTAAGTTTTGACAGAAAGTTGATCACATCTCTAAGATTGGTATCAAAGCAAGTATTCAAATAAATTTATAAATAAAATACATTAAAAAAGAGCAAAATAAAGCAATCAACCCACAATGTACAAATAATCAAATAATATATACCCCTGCATTTCCTTAGATCTCCAGTTAATCAGATACCTGAAAATTTTACTAATTCCACATAACCATAAATTACCATTTGGTAATACCATCACCATGGCAAAATTTATAAGAGTGACAGAAATGTTATATTCAGTATGAGCAGTGCATGCAAAATGCATAGACAGGTGGAGGATTGTGACCTACGTGATAATGATAGAAAATAAGAGTTTTTTTCGGCCAATATAATGATTATTAATAGATATTGTTTATATCATGTGTTTTTATATCACTTCTCTAAATGGTGTCAAGTGGGCTGCTGTTTCAGTCCCATTAAAGTTTATGATATTCAGTATTTTAAAAAGAAAACTGAAAGTTTTCATTACTCTTACAATTAGAGGTTACCATTGTACTGGTTCATCCAAAACCAATTTTATTACTGTCATAAGAGTAAGGTTTAATTAAGCATGACAGCAACAATAATTCAGTAAAATTTCTCTACAAAAGAAACCCATGTGACTGACTCCCTAATTAACAATGATATTTTTTACGTCCAGAATTATATGTTCCAGAAACTCAATAACACTGTAATAAATATTTAAAATATGTTTGTGTAAGTAAAATAAAATGTATAAATTAAATATTAAAGTACACTAAAGGTAACTTCTTTATAGAAGAAAGGTAAGAAAACAGTTGTTTTTCAGCATTAAAACAAGCATTTAGAGTGGTGCATATAGGTCAGTGTCTTAGCTTAATCATTGGAGACTCCTTTAGAAGCATTTAAAGGTCTGAAAATATTTATCGATACAATACATTTCTGCTGAATTTCAGAGAAGCATAAATATATGAAATCATTTTGAGATTATGAAATGCTTAATATAAAAATACAAATACCTAAAATACAGATATTCCAAAGAAAATATGTAGTTACCACAACAGAAAGAAAGGAAAGGTAAGAAAATGCTATTTTTTCAGCATTAATTAAACATTAAGCTTTTAGGATGGCAGCTTAATGAAGTAGCTTAGCCTGCATGATTCGGACTCCTGTAGCAGCATGTAAAGATTGAAAAAAAAAATTGGTCAATGCTCATAAATTTGAAGAGTTGCTGAAAATATTATCTTGATTTACTTGTAGATGCAGAAACAAATAATATATTGTCTGGATCAAATGCTCTTTTTTCTGCCTTCTTGAATTTTGTATAATAACATCATTTAGTCAATAATATAGAAAATTAAATAAGAATTGCAGGAAATGCATACCTTTTACATAAACTAGGATATTAAAGGAATAGCACAATGCATAATGTTTCATATTCATTAATAAAGATACGTTATCAAGAAAAGTTGAGTGCAATGATAGTGTAACACATATGGCATATATAATAAAGATATATTTTAGTGTTTTCACTTCCATTTTAATAAGCTATCCAAAAATATTGCCAAATTCTCTGGAGAGGCAATATTTGTTAATGTCAAATTTTTCTCTGATTTTGAGTGAAGTTGATCAGTTACAGAGATTTCATTATTACATATTCTAGTTATTTTTCCTGCTGATTGTGTTAACTCTTTTGAAGTAGTGATTATAGATTTCTGGTTTGTCACTTTAGTGGGTCATTGTCCTTGTATGAAAAAGCCTGTACCAGTTAGAAGTAATTTTTGTTTTGTTTTGTTTTTCATTCAGCTTGTATATTTTAATACTTTATTTAGATATTGTAAATGTCTTAACTCTTCAAATTAGTTTATAAGTTGTAAGAGGAAATACTGACTATACAGTAGAGAAATGGAAATTATTATTTTCAAAAGTTGGAAATGGATAATACTGTATTGTATAACTTAATGAGTTTGTCCTGAGCATTCCATCATCATCTGCCTTTTGAGAGCTTTATCTTTAATCAAAGCATATATAATTAAGTATGCACACTTCAGGATGCAATGCAACCAATTATCCTTCAATTGACTGATTGGGGAATTTTTCTCTTTAAGCATATGATTCAGCTATATGAATGCAGTGCAAAACAAAGTGCAGTGGTGAAATTGACAGAGATTAGGAATGGCTATTTATTTGTGATTTAGTCTTCAAATAGAAATCTGTAATACTGTAACGGTTAATTCATATGCTGTTTAACTAATTTTTTCATTGTATGAAAATGATACAAATCATTCTAATAGCATATCAAAAGTTTAAATATAAAATAAGCTTAACATTGCATGAAACTACTTATTCTTGCATTCCAAAGTACATCTGCCAGCTTCACTACATTTGAAATAACTGATTGCTCATGTTAACTTGATCATGATCAATTTATCACAATGCTGAATATTTCAGTTTACTAAGAATTTGCTTTTATTCCAATTCTAATAACATTTTACATATATGTCTTCATTATTACTATTTCTAAATAAGAAGTGTCTACTCAACAATGGTAAGATGCTCACATCTGTATGTTGATGTTAATATTCTCAGATCCATTACACTGCACAATTTTTTCTAAGGCAGGTTCTTACCAATTTGTTTTTATCATCAACAACTGTTACGTTCATTGCTGTGTTTATTAAACAACTCCAAAGTAAAATTAAGAAATATACAGTGGAGGATTTAGTCCTTTAGGAACTCCAATTCCTGATACAATTCACAAACCTGGAAACCAACATAAGTGCAGTATATGTAAATAATTTATATTGCTTTCACTTATTTGTGAAATTATTCTGTATTATGTATTAAGAAAATTTTATTTTACAAAAATATTTTTAAAAAAATAGAGCGTGATTTGTGATATAAAATAAAATCATTCATTTCTATTTTAATAATAAGAATGGCTGAACATCTTACAAATACTTATCAGGGGAAGACAAAATGTAAGACATGAACCAATACTAGAAATTTATAAGGCAAAAGTATCATCAATGCAAAATTATTCCATTATGATAGATTATTTGATATAGTAAACTCATTTTTTTAAAGAAAAAACAACTGTTTTAATTTTGTCATATCTGTCCCTCCATCTGCAGGTATCAAACTTTTCATTTTAATAGATACATGAAAAGTTCTTTTTGGACAAGTGGTAATATTATATTATGAGTCACATATTCTGAATCCTCCGTTAGGTTGAATTTCCACTATTAGAGAGAGTGTCTTAAAGTTGAAAATTATACTAGAAATAAGTATTCCTTTTTCTGAAACTCTTTAATATTTTTGACTTGCAAAGTCAATGTTTTTGCAATTTTTCAGATGCAAAAATTGAAACAAATATTGTAAATATTCTAATCATGCTAGAGATCTGAAATTTTCATGGTAGAGTGTGGTAGTAAAGAGGATTACATTGATAGCATTGATTTGTGTTTTTTCACCCCTGTTGGGTGAGAAAATGCAATTTTTTTGTTTTAAGCAATAAGTGAAAAAAAATTGGGGGTTATATAAGCACTCTTTACATTTTCCGAATCACCCATTAGTTAAAATTTCTGCCGTTAGAGGATGATAAAATTACAAGTGGGCTTAATTCTGTTTGGAAATGAGCTTACCATATTCACCAGAGATAATATGTTCTAGTTTTATCTTGCTTTCAAATATAACTGTTTCACTTAATGTTTATAAAGTTTACCCCTCTCTTCTGGAGTGTAAATTTTTTTTAATTGTGGATAGCCAGTGGAAACAAGTTATGCTATATGTGTTAACATCTTGTGCACTTGATGGTATGTGTATGTAAGTTCATTACTTATCAAAAGTTAAACACAGATTAGTAAAATATGAATAAAAAATCATTGGAAATAAATGAAATATTTTTAATATACTTAGATAATTTAATATGCAATTTGGAAAAAGCACCATGTAAATTCCACGTAATTCACATAATATCTAACCCTATAAAAGGGTACTTTCATAGACACTCAATCATTTCAAATTAAAACTCTATATTGTGAGCCTGGAATCGTTGATTGCTTCATGATACCTCAAAGAAAACAGAAGCCATCCATTGGAAGGTTGGAAGCTAATCAAATAATCATGGATATGGCTACATTCTATGGTGACCTTCATTCTGTTAACTTAAGACTATAATAGCAGTTCCTAACAACAGCTATCAAACAATTATAAGATCTGTTCAAAAGCATCCTAGAGTTACAGGCTCTCAAGATGATCACTATATTGGACTACTCTCCCAACTGAACAGAAGACATAGCATCATCTTTAACTTCAGACCTCATTGCAGTCACAGGAAGGCAGGTAACTGTCTCAACTCTGACCAGAAGGCTCCACAAGACTGGGTTGGGTTGTTTTACCTCTGAGCGGCACTTTTTTGCACATAATGGTCTAAATGGCCAGGTCACATGGACCCCCAAAGGCTCAGAGAAGGTTGGGGGAGGGGACCCACTGGAACAGCTATTGGGAGACAGATGGTAGCCTCCTGTCAAGGCCATCCAGTGTGTTCTTTAACATGCACAGGGTATGGCTCTCCCACACATGGGGCCACAGCTTAACGTCCCATCCGATGGAGGGCGGCCTTTTCAAACCCATCGGTGTCCCCTACTGACCGTGGGCAGGGTGGGGAATTTTGCGGAGATAAATCTCAACGCTGACCCAGCTGGGACTCGAACCTGGGAACTACGATTACAAGCCTGGCACGCTACCGGCTGAGCCACCCCGGCCCAACACAAGACTGGATTCTATGTCAGTTGACCCATTGTATGCATTCCTTTAACATCCAGACACTGAAGGGCCACTTGAAATGATGTCATGATCTTGTTGCCTGAAACCAAGAACAATGGAATTACATTCTGTTCCTGGATGAATCAAGATTTTCTCCACAATCTGATAACAAACATATACTGATCTGGAGAGAGATGGGAACCTGCAACCAGCCCTTAACATTGCTAAGAGAAATGCATTTAGTGGTGGAGGTCTGACTGTGTAGTTACCATTAAAATATACAAGGATTTATCAAAATAATGGAAACATTGATGGCAACTGGAGTACATGCCATATGCATATCATAGGGATGACATCACCTGCGATGTGAGGTATATAAAGGGGAGAAGTACAATGTCAGCTATCGCGTAGCATTGCCACAGGCGCAGGTGAAACAGCAGTTGTGGTGTAATTGTCAACAATGTTAGATCCCAGTGACCTCCAAAAAGGCATGATCATTGGTGTTCGTCTTGCAGAAGCTTCAGTAACCAGAATAGCAGAAATAGTAGGTGTAACATGAAGAACTGTATCGAAGATTATGACTACCTATCAAAAAGGGCAGGGTGTTGCTTTCAAATGTGAAAATTGTGGATGCCATATGGAGTTGTCAGATAAGGATAGGTGAACGTTGGCACAGATTGTACAATGGAAGCACAAGACCACCGCACCACAAATAGCAATAGAGTTGAATACCAATTGGAATGATCCTGTTTCTGTCATAACAGTTCGTCAGAAACTTCATTGTGCTGGTATATATGGCCGTGCTATAATCCACAAACCTCTGATTACCAACATCAATGCAACGAAACTTGTAAGGTGGTGCAAAGCACATAAAAACTAGGATGCTAAAGATTGGCAATGTGTCATCTGGTCTGATGAATCATGCCACACATTGTTTCTCACCACTGATAGAGTGTACATCTGGCGAAAACCTGCTGAAGCATACCACCCCAACTGTTTGGTTTTGACTGTGAAGCATGGAAGTGGATCCCTGATGCTTTGGGGTGTCGTATCATGGCATTCCTTAGGGCCATTAGTTATTCTGCAGGGTCACATCTGCAACATACGAATATATTCTCAGGGATAACCTGCACCCAATATTGTGGGCATTGTTCTCTAATAACCGTCCCTGGTTTCAAGTGGATAATGCCCCCGTGCATTGTGTGAAATGTGTCAAGTTGTGGTTTGCAGAGCATGAGGATGAGGTACAGCAGCTACTCTGACCACCTCAATCTCCAGACCTCAATATTATTGAACATTTGTGGGAATATCTGGTGTGCAAAATCAGATCACATTTTCTATCTCCAACATCACTGGCACAGGTGGGCCATATTTTACAGGAAGAATGGTCCCACATTCCATTATTGTATTGCATGACTTGTATAAATCTATTCCATGTCAAATTGTGTCTGTTCTGAACCCTCGAGGTGGGCCTACAGCTTATTAATAAAATGTTCTCCACAAACAGTACATGTTTCCATTATTTTGATAAACCCCTGTATATATATATAATTTAAATATGTGTAGTGCAAGTTTTCATTGGGTGACCTTACTGACCTCTGTGTATTTGATGGTTCAGTGTATGCTCTAAGACAGTGGTTTTCAACCTTTTATGCTTCATGTACCTCCTGGAAATGTGAATGTAACTGGCGTACCCCTTGTATAGATAGATAAAACTATAGTTATAATATAACAATGGGAATAAAATAAAACATATATATATATACACATTAAATTTGTATTCATAAATTACATGTATCGATAAACACAAAAAATGACATTTTTGCACAGCGGTGTTGGCAACTTGGCGACTTTGTTACTAGATCTAGCAACTGTTGAGCTCTCATGGCATACCCCAAAAACTTTTACTGCGTACCCCACGTTGAGAACCCCTGCTCTAAGATATTGGGATGGGATTCTTGATCCCTATGTCAAACCCAGTGCTGGTACATTAGTTGACTATTTTCTCCAAATTTCTTGAAAAAGAAGGTACCAAACCAATGCATTCTCTCCAGATCTTAACCCAATAGAATATGTATTGGATGCCTGGGGAGACCTATTTCCATCCTTTAACCCCTCTTCAAACCCTCCAGGACTGCTCTTATTGCCCATTGGACTTTACTGCCCTTCTCATTCTCTGGATTATCTAATTAAGGGAATGAATTGATATCAGGCCTGCCTAGAGGGAGCCACATCCCTTATTGAACATACATTTTGTAGTCAAAGCTACCACTCTTTTTCATGTACTTTCCTTTATTAATTTTTAGAGTATATTTAAATCATATTATCCCATATTTTCACAACTTATTACAACATTATCTTTGCATCTTCCTATGAAATATGATTAAATTTGTCCAACAATATTTCACGATATATATATTTTACTGATCTGCAATTAACTTTTGATGAGCAGCATATGAGTACATAACAGAACAGCTATTTTTAACCTGGAAGTCAAGTTTAGATAATTTTAGCAGCTTGGTATATAAATAAAAACATTCAGGAACATTTTGTGCTTTATATGATTCTAGTTAGTGTGCAAGATATTGCATTTGTAGTAAGAGGATAGTTTTATTAATGTTTAAACTTTGCTGACACCAGGTTATAACTAGAAATGCTTCTGAATGATATTCTAAGCATTTATTAAACGTACCCATGTCACAATGAGTGAGGAAATTATGACTCAACTAGGTGGTTGAAATTACAGGTCAGACTGACATATCTATGTACAACAATTATATTCATAGTGAACTATATTTACATTAAATATGCAATGTTCACCTTCACTTGACTTGCAGCTAACAGATCAAGTCTTTTACCCAATAGGCAAGCATTGCTTTACAATATCCACAATTTGGCCAACGCCAGCCCTCGGCTGGAAAAATCTTCAGACATCTTATCCCAAATGGAGTCTGATACCTCCATCCACTCAGACATCTCCCTTGTTAGGTTCCATGGTGGATAATACCACAGGCATTGAATTGCAATACAAATTCTCAAATTCGTAATTGTTTGGTGATATTCACCAAGATAATACAACATTGAAGGCCCACTTTCCTCTTAGCTAGTTCTTTTCTTCTTCCCTGGTTGTCCATTCAATAAGTGACCATTAAATTGGTAATATGTTTTCCATTTTAGTCCAAAAAGGTTTGAAAGGTCTCATGGACCAACAAAAGCTGTCAAAGCAACTTACTAGTTGAGACTGTTTCCAAAACACTCAGAACAACTTCTTAAGGTAACAACAATTGGTGGGGGTGTCCATCATGGTGTCACCCCTAAATTGCTGAATTCCTTTTATGTGATTTCTTAGTGGGAACTCCTTAGCCTATTTTAAGAGGAGTTTTGCTCAGAATTATCCACCTAAGGAGTTACCACAGTCTCCATTGGTTTTCTGTATGCCATGATGTAAAATTGGTACCAGCATGGATTAACTAATTTTAACTTTCAATTTGCCACACTGCCCATCACCATCAAGGCAGAACACACTGTGAGGTATGAACATACATACAAATCATATGTGCTGTTTTCAGTTCCAAAGGTCTGATCATGCCCACACAGCTTGCTGAGGTAAACCTACCTGTGCTCACTGTAGCAGTTAAGATTATGCTGATCTGGACTGCCAAGCTGAGATGATAAGCTGCATAAATTTTAATAGCAACCATCTGGCATCCATCCATGACTGTTCTAAATAGAAAGAGGAAAAAAAGATTAAGCACATTAAAATTGTACAGACCGTCTTGTACCTTGAAGTGAGAAAGATAGTTGCACCACCCACCAGACCTGGCAAAGTCTCTTATACCATTGTTGTTGCTGGGAAGCCCATCACTCCCATGGCTTTAGGGGAAATGCAAATTGCCATCAGTATTACACCTTCAGAGACTTGATCTCCCTCTGATCAGTATCTCCCAGAACATGTAAAAGGACAGTCATGTCAGCCTCAACATCGATTCCATATTTCTATCCCTGCTTCAGAGTCTTCCACTTCTACTTCTGAAAGGCAACAGTCTCAACCACAGACCAGAAGACCTTCCAAAACATTAGGGCAGAAGAAACATACTACTCCTTCTCCTCAAAAGGTATTTTTCTAGTGACTTCGAAGACATGAACATAGATCACTTTTAATTTCTGAAACTGTTGTCAGTGGCAGTTAATTTAAGTAAAATATGTTTTTCTTCCCAATCCTCAAAGACCTGGAAAGCCACACTCTTGCAATGGAATTGTCATGGATTTCACAAAAATCTTGAGATATCAAGATCTTCCTTTAGTTTAGGCACAAGAGCCCATCTGCATGTGCCTGCAGGAGGCATATTTTCAGGTAGTCAATTATGTGGCATTTTTCTGTTGTTTGCTAGGACAGGGATGTAGATGGTCCAGCTCACGAGGGTGTCACCATCCCGTGAGCCACTGTTCTCCATTCCAGATCCTCCTCCTCACAACCACTCCAGAGGCAGTTGCCATATGCCTCTTAATGGGATTTTTATTGATTGTCTGCTCAGTCTGTCTTCCATCTGGAAGCCATGTTTCTGGCTGACCCTGATGATTTTGTCTTGCAGCTGCCATCTCTGTTTCTTCTCACATGAGAATTCAATGAAATCCTCTTTGGATCAGTATTGCACCATTGAAAGGAGTTAGGTCCTTGAGAACAGGTTGGTGATCTGTCACTCTCCCTGTCGAACATTGGTGTCAGTACATTTTTCACACCCAAACCCATACATTCACTGCCATTGATTTTTCCATCTGCTCCTACTTAATCCATTCTTTACATGGGAAAATAAGGACAATCCTTATTAAAGTGATCATCTTCCCATGATGTGTAACATCTCCCATGGAGGGGAGGGGGGACTTGCAACCCTTGAGTTTATCACAGAGAATTGATCAGACTGATTGCAATGACTTTGAATTCCTTTGTGATATCCACCTACAGTCAATCAGCCAACAGCTCATCGGTGTTGCAGTGACAGAGATCATAGACCATATCATCTAAACAGCTGCTTCTATCATTCCACAAACTTTTCCACAGTTGCCATGTTTCCTGAAATTTTGAAGGACTACACTGCAAGTCATAAGGGTCAGAACAAGACTTGGGAGTTGTTTTGGACATATTCGACATCTTCCAATTTTGGAGAATTTAAGTGTGCCATTTCATTCAGCACCAGAGTCAGAAGGAATCTTAGATAAATATACATCTTCTATCACTACATGACCAGCACTTCATATCACAGATGTAAGATAAAGTCCAGAAGATTGGTGTGAACTGTTCATCCCATTCATTATTGATCCTGAAGCACAATTGGCAAACAACTACTGATCCCAAAATAATGACAACATTCTGGGAGAATTGTTTTCCTCCATCTCTTCTTATTCTCATAAATATCTAGCCCCAAAGAATAAGGCCAATTATCCATTAACTTTCCACTTGAATGACTTGGAGTGCTACAATGTGCCATTTACAGTATAAGAGATGCACCTTGCTCTGCACTCTTCTCATGCATCTGCTGTTAAACCAGACAATGTCCATTGTATTTTACTCCAATATCTCATTATTGAGCAATGATCAGCTGCTCCATATTTTTAATCACATTTTTCTCAAGGAGTAGTTTCTGGACTCCTGGAAGAAGGCTATCGTCATGACTTTCTCCAATTTAGGAAAGGATTCCAATATTCCTTCCAATTATTATCCAATAATATTGAGCTGTGTACAAGGTGTTGGGAAGAAGAGTCAGTTCCAAATTTAACTGCATTTCTTACCGACACTCAGTGGGGCTTTTGCCAGCATCAGTCTAACCTAGAACACATGATACATCTTAAAATGGCTAGATAACTTCCTCTGACTGTAGGCAATGCCTTCTTTATTGATGATTTTAGCTTTTTTTTTTTTCTTTTGTGCTTCTTCCGGCATTAGGGTCATTGAGCAATAACCTCAAACTGTCTTGAAAACTCTCTGTTTAGGCAATGGTGAATGGATTTTGAATCCCCGCAAAAGACCTATTGAATGTACTTTTGCTGTAAGGTGATTTTCATTTGCACCCAACTATAGCTTGGGGATGCCTTCCTTCCCATTGTTGTGGAGATCAAATTTCTCGGTCTTTGACTAAATATTACCATTTTACTGCACATATGTCATCTCAGGTCCAATTTCCTGGGGAATGGACTGATGTTCTTTGCCCTTCTTCCATCATGCACTTGTCTGTTTGAAACTTGACTATGGATTCCTGGTTTATGCTTGGATCTGGGATTCAGTGGTGAAGGTGTTGGACTCTCTCTATACTTAAGCCCTCTGTATGTGTTCAAAGGCTTTTCACACCTCACTGGCCCAAAGTCTTTATGTTAAGGCCAACAAACCATCTTTATCTCTTTACCATCAGCAGTTGTCTCTACAGTATTTTTCATATGACAATTCCTTCTGAGTCACCTCACTTTGGACAGCATTTATCACCCAAAGTCGGAAATGCTTTGCGCTAATTGCCCAACTGGTATCCATTCTTTCAGTTTATGTGTCTAACGCTGGCTACCTTCAGATTTTAACATCAGTCTCAATAGCATCAACTAGCTGAACCACTTCCATCATAGCTGCTGTTTCCTCTTCCTGTGATTTTTCTCCTTACGAGATAGGGAAGGTTTACTGCCCAAATACGTGGATCAGCAACTCTTTGCTAGCCACCTTGCTGCACACCCTGGCTTCGTGCCTGTCTTTACGAATAGCTTGAAGTTCAACACATCAGTCAGATCAGATATGGTTTGTTTTGATGTCATGACAGACCAGATCCCACTAGAGTATTCCATCTTCACTATCAGACTTGCCTTGGATTTTATAGCAGCTAAGTATCAACATTGGTGTGATTTTATGCTGGCTTGCTGTAGACTTTGATCTCAGTCAGGTCTCATTCTCACCCTGCTCTCTCAAAATACCAGTACCAGCAGTTGCATTGTCTCACTGTCACTACTATCGTCACGTTTTGTTAGGTGCCTGGTCATGTCGGCATCAGGGGCAATGATGTTGTAGTGTTTTTTTCATTGAACTTCAGCACAGTGGCAGAAATCTTGGTCAGAACTTGGCTGTAATAGCAAACCTTTCCAGATCAAGCCTGTTGTCAAATTGTGGTAATCTACTTTTCATAAAAATCACAAGTAGGAAATTATACTGACTTAGCTACACATAGCTCATGAATTTTTAATGCGTTCTTTTCTTCTTTGGGTGGCTAGCCAAATTATGTTCAAGTTTTGTGATACCATTTTAGCCTTTGTCATATTTCAAACAATTCTAAATGTTGCATTTATTTTAGTGCTCTTCATTTGCCATCCAAGCCCCTTATACTCAGACATCTCTTATCTAATGAACCCTTTTTAGACTCTGTTTTGTGTTTTTAAATTTCTTTGTTATTTTAATCTAATTTAGTGTTTTACCTTGATTTTTGGATTATTGTGCTTTGTTTTTTACCTGACTCCTTTACACCCATTGTTTGTCTTCATATTGTACAATTGTTTTTTTTTTACATGGTCCTTTATACCCATTATTGTTTTGTTACCATGTTGTTGTGGGTTGTTTTTGTTTTTTTATATACTTTTAACTTTTGTTGCATGTTCTATGTTTTTTAACTGCTTTTTTTTTAAATCTTATTTGGTGTATTATAGCCTGAGTTGCTGATATGCCATAAAACCACAAACAAACAACCACTGCGCAGTGATACATGTCTTCTTGAGGCTTTGGCAACCATTATTGAAAATAATTAACTGTTCTTTCCTTGGCAGGGGCACATAAGAATCTGATCCTTACATAACATTTTATGTCGTTTATATTTAAAATGCATTCTTATTTTTGCATGAGGGATGTTTTTATTCTGAAATATTTTTAACAAGTTTTACTTCTTGAATCAAAAACTGAAATATATTTGTAATGCTTGTAAGTAATATATTAGTAAAGAAATATTTGAACTCATGTATGCGCTATAAACCAATCTAGCATAAATAAAAGCATGATTTGTAGGTACAATATATCTTATATACTTGAAAGCAAGACACTTTTATTAGCATGATCATGATTTACAAAGAAAATTTTATCTATTACAGTTATATATGCTAAGTTACTGTGCAAATGTTTTGTAAACTTTGTTTATTTTTAAAGGTCTGTTTATAATTCTATTTATTGTATTTATTCATCAGAATTCAGCATCTTGAAATTCATTGCATGTTTAATTAACTTAAGGAAGCATGGCTTAATATATAGTGCACGTGTTTTATAAAGTTAGTCCAAATTTTTTTTTAGTTAGGTACTTCAAGTTCTGAACTGTGTTTCATGTATTGGACTCAGGAAGTAAACTCCACTTGCCTTACAGTAAGTTGTTCAATATAGTTATATGATATGTAAAATTTATAAAGTTTTCTTCAATGTCTTTATACAGACAATTCTTGCTAAACAGATCAGCTTCTTCAATGTTGGATTTCTGAGACTGTTCAGAGCTGCCCGTCTGATAAAGCTATTGAGGCAAGGATATACCATAAGAATTCTGTTGTGGACATTTATTCAGTCTTTCAAGGTGATAATCTTAATTACTTTATTAAAAATTTTAATCAGTAATTAATCCTCATGGAAAGTGGGAAACTTATCATTTCAAAGAGGAAGAAAATGAAATTAAATATTTGCCATACTCTGTTTTATAGCTTTGTGTTTGTATAATAGTTCTTAATTTTTCATATATAACACTAGACAACAAATTGAAACTTTTTTTATAACATTGGTCAAATAGGATGTTTTTAACTAATTTTGGGGTGGTGCATTCAAATACGGCTGTGAAAAATCTGCAGCACATCCAGTTTTTTTGTTGTTTTTTTTTTCAATTATGGATTGATGTATTTCAAATTTCAATGCATATCTGGATAATGAAAATAAATGTGACTATTTTATTAAATTGCAACTTAAAACTCATTAATTACATGATTACAGTGAAAAGAATTAGAAACATCATAGTTATAGACCACTGAATATAAAGTAACAAATGAAATAATATTGAAACACATAATAAGAAAACATGGGTAAGAATCTTTTATACTAACAAGAAGTTCATTTTTATCTTTTATGTGCTGAGGTATCTTCCTTCTGCAAAAACCACCATCATTGCTTGATCCCACCTGCCTTGGTATCTCTCCTCCTTGGTTCAGATATCTTGGGGAAATCTTTCCCTTTGCTCATCACTGACAGCTCCTAAGTTCTTGGGAAAAAAGTCAAGATGCGAGTGCAAGAAATGGATCTTCAAAGACATTTGGTAGCCAAGATTTTCATAGTTTTTGGGACCAACAAAGATCCCTTCTTTGAGTTTGGTATCACTTAGTTTTGGAAAATTTTCCTTCAAGTGCAAAAACCCTTTGCCAGTTTTGTCCATAGCTTTTACAAAGGTTTTCATAAGCCTCAGTTTGATGTGTAGTGGTGGGAGCAGAACATCAGAGGTGTCAACTATAGGCTTATACCTCATTACTCTTTCCAGGAATAAAAACATATCTTTTGAGCCAGTCTTTTGTTTTGTAGTGTTCCTTTCTGGCCCTATTGTCCCACAAACACAGAAAACAGCAAATTTTGTGAAGCCTCCTTGAAACCCAAGCAAGAGAGATATGACTTTTAGGTCACCACATATTTTCCACTTAAACTGTCATCCACTTAAACTGCCATTCCATTAAAACATTCCACTTAAACTGTCATCTTTTTTAGCAGTGAGTATTTTTTCCATGCTTTCATAAGTTTCCTTCATTCCCACAGTGTGTGTCACAGGAATGGAAGGTTTTTGGTTTCCTTTATGCAAAAGGGGCAGCTTTTAAGCTGAATTTTGACAAATCTATAGACACCACTCAGGGTCGTGAGTTGTTTCAATTTCTTCCATCAGCCCTGAAATATCTGTGCAGAAACACAAACCATCTTGCATCTCGTAATAAGCAGATAAAGCCAAATTTCTCTTTTTGAACAGAGAAACTCTGGCACTCTTGGGCAGAAGATTCCACTCTTGAAGTCTTGAACCTAAAACCTCAGCTTGTTGTTTGGAAATTCCTAGGTCTCAAGCAAGATCATTTAGTTCATTTTTCTTAATCAGATGAGGCTTGTCTAACTTTTTAGGGGTGTATGCAGGATCAGGATCTGTATGTGCCTCAAAGTCCTCTGATGAATGTGAATCCATCTCCTCCTTGTTAGTTGGAAGTGTTGCTATAGGAAGATCTTCTACATGAGGAACTGGCCTTATGGCTGAAGGCACATTTGGGTATTGTATTTTGCTTTTGTTCATTTTTTGAAAAGTCCAACACTTTAGTTAAACAAAAATAACAATCATGCAAGTGACTAGTTGGCTCACACCAAACCATTGGAACTGCAATGGCCATGGATTTTATCTTACCTTTCAACCATTCACTCAGGCCAACAAAGCACGAAATGCAGCACACATGTGGAGCCCATGTTTTGTCCTGATCACCAACATGACATCCAAAATACAAATTATAGGCTTTCTTCACAATCTGTGTCAAAGAAAGACCCTGGGATTTTAAAATATAATTTTCACACACATAACAAAACTTATCTGGCACATTAACATATGCAACACTGCCTTTGTGTCATTTAAATGCCAAAATTCATTCTTCAACATACAGCACATGTTCCTCCTACAATGAAAACAACAAGAATGGCAGCTGATGTTAGGTTACTGTTACATGTTTTCTGCTATTTGACAATCAATGTTGCCAGCCACAAAAAGTAAAATATCTAGTATCCTCCCAGTTGCCTGGAAGTGTTGGTATGGGAGGATCTTAATAGAAGTCAAAATGACCAATAACATAAAAATGTGACATGCTAGCCATTTTTGAAGGCCATATCCGAAATCAGCACCTGAAAAATAGTTAAAGGCAGCTACAATTGTTCATGTTATAAAAACCTTGTATTATATACTGGTTCTGAGAACTAAGAGATAACTGTTTTACCATTCTGACTAATGTTTCAATTAATATAGAAAAATAATTCCAGTTAATCAGTCACATAAAATTGACAATGGCAATGTGGAAACTGACTTCCAAATGAATGTAATTCAAAAGGAAATGTATTAATCAAGGTTTTCTTTTTCTTTTGGATATGTTACATCAGAGGACAGAAATCTAGACTCTACTCTTAGCTTATACAGTTGAAATCATAATTTACTCTTTTATCATACAAGGAAATACTCTACCAATACAGAAGTTAGATTTGTGACATAATGTATGCCCACTGGAACAGTAGCTAGCTCCCTAGCCTATTTCAGGGAAGGCTACTTCACTAGCAATCTGAAGATTTTGCTATTTTTTGCAGGGTGCATAGGGGTTAGGAGACAACATTCTTACATTGCTTTAAGTTACAATAAGAGGAAGTTGTATTTTGTGGGCCAAATTTTTCAATTTAGAAGAAATTCTCTCCCCCATCCTTTTTTTTTTTTGAGGGGGGGGGGGGAATGTTGATGGTCAAATCTTTTTCTTACATCTAAGCAATGATAAAAGCAAACTATTATGTCAAATTTGATTGTCTTAGCTCTTACCTTTTAGGAGGAGTTCTTGATTAAACAGACAAACAAGAGAAACTCTAAAATGTAATATGCATCCAAAAACTAAGAAATTTTACCTCAATATTTCATCTGGCTTTCACGTGCCTTTCAGAATAGCTTGAATTTGATTCCAGTGGCATGTGTGTGTCATTTCCATGTATGTGTCATTTCCATGTATGTGTCATCCAGTGGGTGTTTGAAAGGTGTCTGGTGAAATGTGAAACCATTCCTGTTGCATTGTAGCATGTTCCTTCATGGTAGAGGTCAGTGGATTGTGTGCTCTCTGTCACATTCCATTACAGCCCACAACTTTTCAATGCAGCTCAGTTCAGGCAACTGGAATGGCCAGGCAAGTTGAGTGAATTATCAGTCATGCTCCTCAAACCAGGCATATATCAATAATGGACTATTGCATTATCATCTTGAAACTGTCGATTTCCATCAGGGAAGTAATGTTTCTGAAGTAGATGTGATACATGAGAGGCACATTACCTTACTCAATTTTAACACACTCTTACTCTGCCATTTGTACAAAAGAGTATATATCACAATTCATCTGAACACACAACCCTTTTCCAGTCCTCTACAGTCCACTCACACCTCTTCCAACACCTGAAGCTCACTTTCTAATTTTTGGCTGATACTAAAGGTTTCCAATTAGGGTATCAACTGCCAAACTAAAATTGTCTGAATTTCTCGTAATCATTCAAGTTGTTTGGATTGATCTCAACCTGTGTTGAAAGTTGTTTGGTGCACAGTTGAATATCAGTGTGATCTTATTCTCCTCTGAAATGCTCTATTGTCCTTTCTGTAATATTAGATGGTTTCCATGTCAAGACTTGTCTGCTAATCATCTTATATACACATTAGAGATGGTAGCCTTAGACAGTTCTGTGATTTGCATAGTTTTATATATGGTTGCATTAGTTCATTGAGCATCAGCAATAGCTTCAATGCTTAATAATTTTGGGTGTTTGTTCAGTCATGTGAATAAGTGCATTTTAAAACAAAGGATATGTATTGTATATGAAATCTAACATATGAATCATGGTCTTTGAAATGGATCATTTCCCTTTCACCATGAGGACAGACCACCAACAGATTAAGAAAAGCTCAATGTGGTAAACTAGGGACCCTTGAAGTATCAGGTTTCTGAAACTGGTCTCACTCTGGTGTCCAAGTTCATTTTGAAGTTTTTGATAAATTTCATCCTGAAGTAACTAGGGAAGGGAAATACATTATTGTGTATACCAAAAGAAAGAACATTTAATTGTGATTAATATAATGGTAAAAATTCAAAGAAAAAAGATGATTAAAATTTTTCAATATTGCAAAATGTTACTGTATTTTTCCCATTTTTACTTCAGTAAAATTTTTAAAAACTTCTTTTCCATTTTTGCTGAATCATTTTACTTTTTTAATATAAATAGTTCATAATATTTCTATTAATGCTCAAATCTTTCATTTACACTCATGGACACAAAAATTGCAACACCCATAAAGGATGAATGCAGTGACACCAAATCATTACCTCATTTAATACCATAGGTCTTATGTAAATGATTCCAGTGACAGCAGGTAAGTCAGTAGAATGAAACAGTGCATGTGTGTGTCGTTTAGGCCAAGACAGCAAATGTGAACATCTTATCAGCACCTAGGCATGTTCAAACAGGACCATGTCATGGGAATGCATGAAGCAGATTGGTCTGCCTATACTATCTTTATTGTGCAGTGAGCATTGTGACACATTGTTTGGAGCAGTGAACAAGGACAGGTCACCATGGTTCAGGTTCCTGCAGGTGTACCACACCATGAAAAGATTACTTCATCTGCTGACAAGCAACTGCCAACCCCTGTGCAACATCTAAAGCAATCCAGTGAATGTGGTGCTTGCGAAGTATTCACCAATGTCCAACATGAACCATCTGATAATTACAGGCATGGTATCCCTTGCTCAGGTTGCCTCTGACTGCAAATCATCACCAGGCACGTTGTCTGTGGTACATTGAGTGTGTGTCATAGGAGGGGGAATGGCACCACATCATCTTCTCAGATGAGTCATGCTTCTGTTTGGGTGCAGATGATGGTCATATCAGAGGTTGGCATTGCCTGCATACCTCTCATTCTGGTGTCGGGTGCCATTCATTATGATTCCAGAACCCTTTAGTGTTTGTCCAAGGAACTTTGACAACTCAACGATGATGTCTAAGTGTATGAAACAAAAATATATATATAAAAGCCAAAATTACAAAAACAGTGTATGTTACTTAATTTTTAATTACAAGTTACTAACTAATCATATTGTATGTTATTTCATGTTATTAATCACAAAAATATGTATGTTTCTGTAGCATTATTTGTTAAATAGCTAAATGCCTGTAACTGTTCAGTGTTTCTTTTCCTTCTCTCCTTTCCTTTTTTCATTTCCTTTCCCCAAAGCCAAATGCAAGACATTCACTCGCAGCTTAGCTCCATGCAGGTCGCATTCCCTCTCTCCTCCCCCCCCCCCCACATCCTACATTCCTCAGCATGCACTCTCAATGCAGCACGACCTCCATCTCTCCCAGTGATCTTAATCCTCTCCCCAAGAAGCTAACACACGAAGTACAGATACAGTAAACTTTGACCTTAACCAGTGCAAGTTTAAAGCTCCTTTAACTTCCCTCAATATATAATAACCTCTACTTTAAAATTTAAAAACATAAATTCCATATAAGACCATAAATATCTTCAAAATGGAAATGAATATCCCTTCTTTTACGGCTCCAAACAGCCATTTTTCTTTAATTTTATTTTCCGCCTTTACTTGGATCTACTGATAATCAATGCTTTTTGCCTTATTATTTTATTCTAATACATTATCTAAATTATTCTTCTAAACTTTTCCAGTTGTCCCTACTTCACATCTGATATCTGTTCCTTCCTTTCTGGTCCCATCTCCCCCCCCCCCCACCCCACTGCACTCCCTTCATTCGACCTTCGTCGCGCACAGGAGCTGAAACTTTGCCTGAGCTCACGCTAATCACCCGGTGTCTGTCCCACAGCACGGTTCAGCATAGTTCGCTGCAAATCCCTACTGGGTTGGCGATTGATCTCCCCTTTGGAATGCTTGACCATACTTTTTGTTGTTGTTGTTAATAAAGAAATGTATCAACGTTGGCCAAAATGACATTCACAGAGGATTTACAAATAAGATAGGAGTTGATAAACGACAGAAAGTCTTGATTTATTGGTGTTAGGAATGTAATCCTAGAGTTTCTTTACTTTCTGGTTCAAAATAAGGATTAACAGAGAAATATATATTCGAAATCCAACGGTTTCCAAATGAAAAATATATTGGGTCCTACGCTTAACTGCACGAAATTATAGGAACATACTATAGAGCAATATAGTGCAATTACAATAGATAATAATGTCTACATAAAACACATAAAAGTTGTAAAATTAATGCTGGGTGACTTTTGATTAAATTAAACCACTTGTTAAAATTGTTAAATTGTCTGGCTAATGTTGAATTAAAATTTAACATTAGCCAAATAGAAATGGAATGCTTCTTACAAAACAAAAAATTTTAATATATAAAATACGAAATATCATCAGAATGAATCAAGAAATCTGTTAACATCAAAATAATAAAAACCTTCAGATTGTATGTTCCTTAATGTTAAAAATTTCAAACAAAAATTATAAACAGTGTATGTTTCATAGTAGTATATTTGTTAAATAGCTGAAAATCTGTAACTTTTTATTTTCAGTATCTTTCATTTTCACCATTTCTTCTGCTCTGCCTCATTATTCAGTATCTTTTTATTTTCACCTTTCTTCTGCTCTGCCTGGACCATCTCCTTTTCCAAAGTACAACATTTACGCTCCCAGCAGGCTTACATTCCTTTCCTACCCCCCCCCCCTTACCTCCCTTGGCATTCATGCTCTCCTCACCCACTCTACTTAATCCCTTTTCCCAAAGCCTTGACAGGAAGTGCTCTCAATACACATATACTGAACTGTGACCTCTGTCAGCACCAGCAAAGTTAAACCTTAGCTTCTTCCACTCTTATTTAATATATTAAAAGTAAATATTCATTTCCAGCCAATCTCAAAATCTTGTCTCTATTCCCACTTTATATTAATTCCTAAATTCTATTTTCCGTTTCCCATTTTTAATATATATATTTTTTTCTTTCCTTTTTCCTTCTTCTTTCTCTCTGCTTCCCCTCTTTCTCCCCCCACTCCAAAGAGTTCTCTTCTTACATAAATTCACTAACTCGATCAGTAATTATATCTACCCTCTAAAGCCATTTCTGCTGGCCATGACTGAATTTCTTTACCTTACATTAAGTTTCAGAACTCGGCTTCTCACTTTTACCCCCTCCCCCCAAACACACATTTCACATTTCATTCAGATCTTTATCTCTCTGCTGCCATGTAAGGTGCTTTCGCCCAAACTCAAATATAAAAAAATAAATCTTTAAAAGTGAAAAGGTGGTGAAACAATTTTTATTTTCCCATATTTTTCTTTTTTTATTCGTAAAATTATTATTAACTAAGGTAATAATATCAATATGGTTCTGCACATTTTAAATATGGTCTTTAGGGTTGTTATGTACACTAAATCTTAAAAATATTTTTAAAAAAATAGAATCAAACCTATTTTTAAAATTACAGTAACAGTGTGTGTTCCATAATCGTCTTCTTGTAAATTTATTTTTTTTAGATTATCCAATGTGTCTCCATGTTTCACGTCTTTACAAAGACCACAAGTATTTTTTTACAAGACAGCCACTCTATGCGTAAGCTCTAGCAGGCTTGCATTCCATTCCTTCCCCCCAACTTCCCACTTACCCTTTGCATGCAGTCTCCACAGTCAAGGTCAGATGATGCCTGTCAGGGATCACCTCGACTTGTGACATCCTCCACGTGACTCTCGACCCAAGGACACATCATGCAATCTCTGATATACCACAACTTGCAGAGCGCTAACAGCGTCCGTACCTCATCTCAGTTTGGCGTGGTTCGATGTTCTTGGCTGTACCAATCCACGTCAAGACATATTTTGTGAACACTTTCACTGCCACTCCCCCTTTTACACTTTAGTATACTTCATATCCTTCCAAAATTAAAATTAATTATATTGATGATAATAATAATAATAATAATAATAATAATAATAATAATAATAATAATAATAATAATAATAATAATAAATATTTCTTAAAACTTAAAAGTATTCTCGTGATTGACATTCCAAACCATAAATACATAACAAATTCAGACACTGTCTGGACTTCAATCAAGATCTTATATTCTTTTTTCTATCCACCATCTTTCCTTCTTTTTTTTTTTCTCGTTATTTCCATTCCCCATTTCTCCCCCCTCCCTTTACTTATTATTTTTTAACATTATTATCTTATCATTTTATTCCGTCTCATTACTACTTATTCACTGTTTTTTTTTTTGTTGTTGTTTTTTTTGTCACCATTTCTCTTTTCCTTTTTCCTTTTCTATTTATATTATTCTCTTTTTTTTTTAATGGGAACAGGGGAGGCTCAGTTGGTAGCGTGCCAGGCTCATAACCTGCAATTATCAGGTTTGGGTTCCAGCTGGGCAAGTGTAAAGATTTTTCTCTGCCACACTCCCCGCCCTGCCTACAGTGAAAATAGGGGTCACTGTTGGGCTTCAAAAGGCCACCGCCTGTCGGATGGGATGTTAAGCCGTGGTCCCGTGTCTGGGAGAGACACACCCATGCACGTTAAAGAACATGCTGGATGGTCTTGACGGGAGGCTGACACCCTTTTCCCAACAGCTGTCCAGTGGGTCCCCTCACCCAACCATCCACAACACCACGAGAGCTTCGAATTTGAACATCTGTCCTAAATAACTGATATTTAAGTAGTGAATATCATGTTTTAAACTTAAAAGAGCTCTAATTTACCCCTTAAATAATGGTAGACTTTCGGCACAATTCATGTACAGAGTGGCAGTAACAATTAGACCATAATGCTACCTATCCATATTGGCAATAAATCATCGGCACGGTTCAAAATTTGAAAGTTCCATAATTAGAGATATGAATGAACTGACTGATTTGATAATATTAAACTAATTTAGATGAGAGGTACTCTTCCAGCTGATCTGCAGCCTTAATGTCAGCTTTCCGATAGGCATAAACCAGCACACAGGGCTCAAAATTCGAAAGTTCAAGATTACAGAATTCAACGAATAAAAGATTTCAATAATACTAAAGTAATGTAAACAATAGGTACTCACTCCACTGCTTCGCAGCCTCAATGTTTTGATAGGCCTCAACCAGCACACAAAGGTGGATTTTGGTGCCATCCATAAGATGTAGTACTGTCCTGTATAGTGGAACGTCGGATGGCATCTTTCAATCATATTCAAACAACTCAACGATATGTCAACAACATTCTAATCTTGTGCACAGCTCTCCTGGTGCCATTTTGAAACACATCCCTAAACAATGGATATCCTAAACAATACACATCCCTAACAATGCCTACAGGATATATGTGATGTCTCTGACAGTATCCACAGCCAGCACACACACACTGAACATCCTGCGTCTCCATTTGGAGGAAGAATGGAGGAAAGTGCTTCAGAATACTTTTAGGGACCTGTATGCATTGATGCCTCTACTTCTCGTTGCATGCATGGCCCCAGTCATGCAAATGACTTGTAATCATATGCTTAGATTTTTGGTTATCAGGAAACTAGCCTCAGAAAGTAATATATTAATATAATAATAATAATAATAATAATAATAATAATAATAATAATAATAATAAAAAGTTGCTTTAAAAATAATAATATAATTTAAATAAAAAACAAAAAAAATATCTAAAAAAGAAATAAAGGACAGTGAAAAAATTTAATGAAACTCTTTCAAAGCATTTAAAGTTTAACTGTGAAGCATTGAAATTGAGAATGAAACATTTTAGTATAATGCTGCATAACTGCTACAAAAAAGTTTAATTTTAAAATTGTGTCAGAATATTTTATTAAAAATTGTGATTGCTTAATGTTATTTGGTGTATTTGGTTAAAATGTAATTGAGTCCTAACTTTTTAAACACAAAATAAGTCCTACCTTTTCAAAAATCGTGCTTTTAGGCTAATAGCTTAATCCTACAATTCTTCTGATATTTGCATTAGAGATCATTCATAGTTTCATTTTCGATCATTTCAATTTTTTTTTATAATAATAGTAGATATTTGAGAAACAATGAAATACAATTCTATAAGCATTAGAGTGAAAAAAAGCCTTTAAAATCAAAAGTCTGATAAAATGTTGACCAAAAGTGATGTGCATAGTTCCCAGATGACACAACTTCTGGTAGTGATAAAATCAATATCTCAGATTAAATGTTTGGAAAACATTACAACTCTAGTAGAACAGAAATTAAACCACAATACTTGAAATCAAAATTATTTGATAATCTACATGTAATATAGCAGAATAAAGGCAACTAAATCATCACTACTTAATTCCATTTACAATGACTCAACATGCACATATGATCACTGCATGCTCAAATAGATATTTTTACATTTCATCAATGAATTTTCAGGTGTAATCAACAGACAAAAATATATATCATATACTAAGATGTTATTTTCAACATTTCCTTAGAAACAGTTAGAAAGCTGATTTATTTGGAAAAAATTATTTATCATGCACTATGAAATGGCAAACACTCCTGCACCACCAGAATCTGAAAAAGTGAAAATGGTGAACCCAACTTGGACATACAAAGAGTTAAAAGTCAGATATTTCGTATTGACTATCTGTCTATCCATTCTTCAAAAAAAGATTATATTAATAATACGACTGTTAACTTCTATATTCAAGCCTCTATCTTCACTGTATTCTGCTGATACTGGGTATAAGGGGAAAATTGTCTTGAACTGGGTGGGATCCTAACCCATGACTTCCTGATAACATGTCAGTGCTTGTGAGTTCAGATCCCACTTGTCTCAAGACAATTATCCTCCTTTACCCAGTATTAGCAGAATGCAGCGAAGTTAATGGCTTGAATATAAGCCAATGGATTGCTGTGAATACAAAACAATATGACTGTAATCCTTTTGATTATGTTAAAATCGTGAAATTATGACAATTTTTAACCATTTTGCTCAAATTCTTATACATTGAAATATTTGTCACTGTTTTAAATTTGCTACATTTATTTTTTTTTTCAAAGTCTTATCCAATAAACTAAACTGAATGTGTACACAATTTACCTATGCTGAGTAGTAAAGTATCACAGGAGATGTCATGTAGACATGGAACTCATGAAATAGTAAGCTGAAAAAAATTCATTTTGCTATGAATGGGATTCGAACCCACATTTCCTAATAGCATGCACTCTTGGCCAAGCCAATTTTTTTCAGCATACTATTTCATGATTGCCTATACTTTCTTAGGACCTTTGTTATTATCCTATCCAGGTTAAAGAACACATTTGCTAGATAACCTAGATGGGAAACTTGCACTCAGCTACAACATCTGCTTTGTAAGGAGATGTTGTAGTCTTGAGGTTTAGAGAAAAGTGCTGCACATGGATAAAGCAAATGACTCAACCCTTTGAAAATTTTAATTGCAAATAGATCTATTTATAATCAACAGGAAGCACTAATTATTTTTGTAACTTGATAATTATAAAAGTACAATCTGAAAAATAATTATATCCTTGCATATTTTACAAATTGGAATAGTCTAATTACCAACAACACAATTTGTAATTTTTCTATGCAGTTCCCAAATTTGAATACTAATAATTATTATAAAATACTTATTTAACTAATCATCCAAATGCATAGGTTTCTAAATTGTTTATGTGTGAATAATTGTAATAGAACATTTTGGTGTATTTTGGCATCTTTATCATATTTTTTTAATGATTTCGGTCTTCAGATAAATTTTTTATGATCCTATTAAATACTGTTTACTTTCAGGCTCTACCCTATGTTTGTTTGCTCATTGCCATGCTTTTCTTCATTTATGCCATTATTGGGATGCAGGTATGTATTCTAATCAATTGCAAATTTTATTTTTTTACTACTACTTGTTTTTCATTTGAACTATATTTATTAGTAGCAGTACATAATTGTTAACGAATTTAAAAGAAATTTTAATAAATTATTCCCTTTTTTTAAACTTGCTGACAAACGGAAAAATTTGCTTTGTGCAATTATGATTTAGTGCTAAATATTTTTACAGACAATGAGAATCATAACTATATGTATGTAAACGTTTTTAGCTATTTGATTTCAAAGACTTCTATAGCATTTTGTGTTACAACATTTTAAATGAGTTTTATATAATATGTAATATAATCTCTCAGTTGTCATTTAAATAAGATTATAAAATTTATTTAATTGATATAAGTACTGGTAAAATAAATTAATAATTTACTAATCATTGCAGCATTTCAGCATATTCTGAAATTTTATTGCAATTTTATTGTAACATTGTAATTTTATAGTTAAGTTCTGTTTCCCACCCTCATTTCCAATAATATTTGATCTTGTATTTTTCATTAATGATATGAATAACAATAGCAATTTCTTTATCTAAAAAAGTTAACTGTCACTTAAAGAGGCTTCCTTTAGAATATGTAGGAAACTTACCTATTCTCTGAATAAACTGTAATCTGTTGTGTTTAAAAAAGGTATAGAATCAAAATAGGTGACAAATCAGTGGAGTTAATAGTAGAAAAAAAATTAATGTAAAATTATTATTATTATTGAAAAAGTAGTTATTCTAATGAATAAACTACAAAAGATATATCATTTCTGTTATTCAGATAGTTAATAGAAGCATTCTAATAATGAATTCCTCAAAATCACAAAGTTTTACAAAATAGTTGATTAAATGTATTCCTATATCACCATGTAAAATAATTTAATATTTCTTGTCATGAATAAAGATAATGTTTGCTCAATGAGAATGATAGATATTTTTTTTTTGTTTTGAAAAATTGTTATGAAATACCTATTTGAATTAAAACTTTCAGACATTTTGTAAATGTTAAATGCTCTTTTTAGTCAAAAATCCTAAGTAGCATTGCATAATAATTTTAATGAGCATACATGTTATTATCATTCCTTCTTTAAAAATATTAACCATTTGAATAATAAAAATTGTATGCAATTTTCATTTCTGCATTAATAATACTACCTTATTAATACTAGAACGGTTAAAAATTGAAGTTTCATTTTCATGTTTTGAATTATAGTGACCTGGAAATGAGATATAGGTAGTCCCTAAATAATACAAATCCAATTAACATAAATTTGTTTTAATTCAATTCACCTACATGGAAACCTTCATAGCACATTTGCTTTAATGTGATTCTTGCATGGTAACCATGGTAGGATGAGCCCCAGACATTCCACAAGGAAGGGAAGATACTCATCACATCAGTTCTTTATTTTGCCTTTTGTAGGCTAGTTGTGCATAAGTCTGTTTCATCATGTGCTAACATAGATATTCATCTCTCACAGTTTCACATATCTTTGTTGTATTTTTCATCCATCTTTATGTTTGTGAGTGTGAAAATTAGAAAAATTTCTTTTTTATTTGCATGTTTAAAATTTTTTAATATTAGCACATGCTAAAAATCCACTGTAAAAAGTATATAGGTGAAATGAGCAGGTACTTTGCCATTCTAATCCCCCTCAAGCAGCTGCTTTCCATTGAAGTCTGACAGGAACCTGTCAGTTAATGCACCATAGCAGAAGGTCTATGAGGATGGTGGAATCTCAACAGAAAAACAACACAATCATCCATGCCTTCCTTACCCAGGACTTGAACCCAAGGTTCCTTTGATCAGTAGCTAAGCATGCTATCCACTCAGCCACCAGGATAAGAGTGAGATTCTAACCCTCACACTATCTGGTTTTTTTTTTTTTTTTTTTTGTCACCATTCAACATACTCTTTGGTAATGATTTTAATTTCCTTTTCAGTAAATTACCTTAACAAGTATGATAAATGCACAAGCATAATACATTAATAAAAAATACAACAGTAACCATACAGCAATAGGAATAAAAATATCTTATTGTTAAACTTGGTGAATAACTCCTACTTATTCCGTTATTTCTTATGACAAAAATATAGCCAAATAACATTATTTCAGTTTGCATGATATTTTTCAGTAATGCAACTACCATGTTATTTGGAAATTTACCTGTATCAGTTCTATAGTATAACATTGTAATTTTTTAATGATTATTTTAAATATTTCTAATCAAATATAGGAATTTTCATTTTAAACTATAAGATTTTTTTGTTCATTTCCATTTAAAAAAAGATGCTAAACCTGAAAAAAAAATTTGTGGGAATCTATCAGACTATCATCTTTGCATTATCTGAGTTAGCATCAACCACCAGTGTACATGTGTATACTTTTCCTCTGTTGTTCCCTAAATAGATTTTTGATCTATTTATAGTTTCACACTGCAGACATTCTCAGTTAGATAAAATTACAGTCCTTTCAAAACTTTTAGCAAAAAATGTTTTGTATTGCTTGCAGAAGTTGCATCATGTAGCTATTATGAGATCATTTTTATTTGAAATTTTAGTAGATATTCTAAAAATTCGTAAAATTGTAAAAAGTTTTTACTTTCCTATTTTTAGATTTTTTTAATTGACTGAAAAGAATAATTATTTTGAAACTAGCTTTATTGAAAATGAAACTAAGCAATGATACACATTAGATTTTGCCTGCCTCAAATTGGCAGCTGCCTTGGATAACATCAGGCTACAAAAAAAATTGATTTTTAAAAAATAGGACTTTTAAAAGGTAATAAAATCACTTATATCTGTAGTTCATGATTAAAATTAAGAAATTGTGATTTTAAAATTCAGCTTTTCCATAGCACTAATGTAACTTGATCCAGAAACGATTGACTCTCAATTTCAGTGTGCTGATTTAGCTTTATATGATTTTAAAAATTCTGTTTAATTTTTCTTTAGTTCTTTAGTGATTTTTTTTCTCCAGTTTTTATTTAAATTATCTTGTTTTCAAAGTCAGATAATTTTTATGGTGCTACTTCTTTATCTAAAAAAGTGTGTCAATTGCCAAAAAATCTTAAATACTTGTGCCTCATTTGCTTATGTGAATAAAAAATATATAAAAAGCTAATTAAATTAAGATTTAAGTAATAATAAAAATAGTACAAACTATTTGTATTAGAATGAAAAAATAGTTTCAAAGAAATAAAAAATTAATTTTTTTAAGGAAAATTATTTTTTAAATTTTTAATTTAAAAAAATAAGAAATTTTATTACCAATAAATAGTTTTGTGAAAAAGGTTTAGCTGACATGTGGGATTTGATTCCACAGCTCTCCAAAAACATGCCAGAGTGTTCTAAGACCACTAAACTAACTTCGAGACTCGCCTTTTTCCATTAATATTTATCAATCTTCCCATGATTTCTGCACCTAGGCTTGGTGCCATCATGATTAAGAATGGCAACTATTTCTTATAATGCTGCATTAAGTGAGATGTAAATAAATGATTAAATTACTTTACGCTATTAGCATTATTAATGATTTAATCAATAAATTGAGTTACTTCACGCTAATAGCCTGAAGTGACTTATTTATTTATTTACATCTCACTCAGCACATCATTAAAAGAAGTAGTTGCTATTCCCAATCATAGATGGTGCCAATTCCAGGTACAGAAACCACAGGAGAGAAAAAAGACGGAGCTAACATTAGTGGTCTTAGAACACTCTGGTGTGTGGGGCGGGGGTGGCTCAGTCGGTAGCGCGCCAGGCTCGTAATCTGTAGTTCCCAGGTTCGAGTCCCAGCTGGGTCAGCGTTGAGATTTATCTCCGCAAAATTCCCCGCCCTGCTCACGGTCAGTAGGGGACACCGATGGGCTTGGAAAGGCCGCCGTCCGTCGGATGGGACGTTACGCCGTGGCCCCGTGTGCGGGAGAGCCATACCCTGTGCACGTTAAAGAACACGCTGGATGGCCTTGACGGGAGACTACCATCTGTCTCCCAACAGCTGTTCCAGTGGGTCCCCTCCCCCAACCTTCTCTGAGCCTTCGGGGTCCATGTGACCTGGCCATTTAGCCCATGGTGTGCAAAAAAGTGCCGCTCAGAGGTAAAACAACCCAAACAACTCTGGTATGTTTCTGGAGAGATGTGAGTTCGAATCCCGCATGTCGGCGAAACTTTTTACCACAAAATTATTTATTGCTGTTAAAGTCAACAGTAACTCTGTAGATATTATTTATTGATTAAATTTCATTAACCTTTTTTTTAATTTTGTTATTTTACTATTCACAATTAAATGTCTTTTTTTTTTGTTTCACCTAGTCCAAAAATACTTCAAAATTAGTTTAATACCAAAATGATTTCAGTTTCAGAAATCCAACATTCTAAACATTAGAAATACTTCATAGTTATATATTTGACTAAAATTGCATTTAATATGTTTTGCAAAACTGATTCATTACAAATCTTCATTTCGTAGTAAAGTTCAATATGTTGTTACCTTACTGTTTAGAATATAGAGCTCTATTGCTGTAGTTCAATGAATGCAGTCTGTTTAGTGTGCTTTCAGTCTCTGTTGGATCCTCTTCAAGAAAATATGCAGCAATGCTGTGTACTTAAGAGGATCCACAAAGAAGACTGACAGCTCATGAAATGGTAGAATATATTTATTATTTGTTTAATTTTCATGTAAATAATACATAAGATTGAAGTACCTGTATTACCCAGAGCACAGAGAAAATTGCACAGGAACTTTAGATTATCTCTGGTAGTCATACAGAGTACAATAGTATGTGACATAGCAAACTATATCATATATTATATACATATCTATATATTAAATGGGATTGAACAGTCAATGAGTTATGTATCTTAATATCAAAAAGAGTGAGGCAGCAACTTTTATATTTTATAGACAAGACATAATGTTATATTTGTCTTGTAATGTGTTGAAAAGAATGCATTTTCACATCTACAACTCGGTATAAATTAAATTATTGTACTTCCATTTGGACTGTTAACAGTTTTCAAGATCTTGAGATATGTTTCATAAGGAAACTATTCACACCAGCCACTGAATTAGAAACTTTTATTCAATACTGAGTTGGACCTCTTTTAGTTCAAATTACAGTATGTATGTGGTTTGGCTTAGATTCCACAAGGTGTTGGAGTGCCTTTACATCTCCATCATACCAGGTGTTCACTAGACTGTCCTTTAACTTGCTCAGATTTGACGCAAGAGGACTTTGCTCCCGAATCTGTTATTCCATCATGTCCCATACATTCTCAATGAGGTTCAGATCCGGGCTTTCAGGTGGCTAGTGAAGATGGTGGAAATCACTGTCATGCTCACTGAATCACTGCTGAACACATCTTGTGCAATGGAGTATAGCATTGTCATCCATGAAGCAACTGTCACCTGCTGGATAAAAAGTCAACATTGCATGATGAATTTGATCAACAACAATGTTCAGATAATCCTTGGACACCCGCAAGCTGAAGCAAGCTGAGTCCATTGCTTCATGGGGCTTCCACAAAACTCTACCTACTGTTAGTACAGAACAAGGTTTACCATGACTCATCGGACCACATGACTTTCTTCCAATAATTTTCATAAAAAAGGTGTAAATAAAGGTGTAGAGCGAGTTAAAAGGTGTGAACTTTTCCATCAACTATAAAAATAATGACTGTAGCTGGAAGATAGATCTTTCACACTATATTGCGTATAATAAGCGTGCATTATGTGTGTTACCACAAACCAAGATGATAACCATTATTGCCCACGATAAACTTTCCCTTCAAAATAGTGCTGTTTACATTATTATATTACATTACTAAACTCAGAAATATTAAATGATACATTGATGAACAACGTGATCCAAAGGAACAGGGATTGGCTCAGTCAGTAGTGTGCCAAGCTCAAAATCTGATCATCTTAGATTCCAGTCACAACTGTGCATGCAACAAGAGAAAGATGACTGTGATGAGCTTAGAAAGGCCACCATTTATCAGAAGTGATGTTAAGAAGTGCCATGTGCAAGAGAGCCACATCCTGTGCACATTGAAAACAGACTGCCTTGAAAGAGGATTCCATTTGTCTTTTATCAGTTATTTAGTGGAACGCCTTTCCCAACTTTCTCTATGAGTTCTTTGGGTCCTTGAATTTCTGTGGCTATATACAGGGATGGCCCTAGCTATTTAGCCACCCAGAGCAAACTTGGATATATGCCACCAGCAGCAAACGTGGACATCTGCTGCCCCTTTCTCCAGGTCTGCTCTTAGCTATTAATGGTTAATATAAAATAGAAAAAAAAATAAAATATTCCCTCAAGCAGCTGCTTGCCACAGACTTACAGGAGACTGTCAGTTAATTTGACTAAAATTAGTGTCATTTTTAAAAGTTATTGAGGATCATTTTGTTGAAAAAAGGTCTTAACTTGGCCAACTTTCTACCAACAATGATCATTAGTTTATTTGCAAATTTGCCTTCCCTAAAAATATGTGGCACCAGCTGCACATGCAGCAGCAGCAGCCCTGACTAAATTATATATTAAAATGTTTTTAAGGAAAAAGGATGAGCTAATTGGTCTTGATATTTAAAAAACTAAAATGTTATCTTTTTAGTAATGATCAAGAAGTAATTCAAGTTCTTTAATATGTAAGCAGCAATCATCAGTATTGAAAATACTAAAAGAAAAGTAACATTGAATGCATTGTTACCAGCCCTGAGATTCTATGAACCATGAATGAAATGTCAGAGGAAAAATTTAGCATTCATTGGAAATTTTAACTCTTATTTTATGTTTAGCTTTTAGGTAAAGTATTCCTTATATATATCACACTCTCATTACTATAATGCTAATTCATCTACATTTTTCATGTTTTTCCAGGTAGTGATTGGTCACTACTTTTTATCTTGTATGACAAATTTATGTTATTCTTATATTATCTGCATAAATGATGCGTCTGATGATTTACATAGATGTGGCATGGAATTATCTTTGATTATTTTAGCAATTGTGTTACATCAAATTAAAGAGAACAGAGGACTATAAAGCAACCAATAATAAGGTCCTGGTTTGCCCCTCATATATGCAATCTGAACTAATTTTGGTATCCCAAATGACCAGTTGTGTGACATGCCATCCTATATTCTACATCATATATTATTATAAACACCAAACACACATCAATATTCATGTTGTATGGTAGTAGCATTTTCAAACTTTGCATAACATAGTATTTAATACATTTATTCTGTACGATTGCCATCATCTATGATTTTTATTGGTTGCTAGGTGGCACTGCATCTACTATATATCTCAAAGTTTGGTTTCGCTGTGTGTAAAATAGGCATGCCAATCGGTATGTCATTAATAGATTATAGTATTTTAAGTTTTAGTCTTACCTAATGCATCACTCTATGTAAAACAACTGTAAGAGTGAATTAGAAAAAATACAATATTCCCAACTTTACTATATCTCAGTAAATAGGATTAGTACTTTAACACTAGTAAGCACTCATATAACCATACTGTTCATTAGATATTTAAGTGTTCTACACCAGAAATACAAGATCATGCAGAGTTGAAAGATGATTTTGCATTTTCCATTTAAATGTTTTTAAGGCTTATTGTAGTTAAATAAAAAGTTTTATTGTAGGTAATTAATTTTTTATAAATTTGCACAAATTTTTTGTGATGTATTTATTATACTAAAAGTTATTAGTTCATTGATTGCATATAAGAGTAATAAGGTCTTTATTTGCCACTATGATCACTGTTTAAATTTGTTTCCCTGCATCATGTACTTTTGTAGGTAATTAAGTAATTACAGTTATAGACAGCAATGAAGTAAAGTTAAAATAACTATGGTGACAATTCTTGTTAACCCTTAAAAGTCTGCTGACATATTAACTTTTATACTTGTCAGTACTATATACAATATAACAAGTACGGAAGTTATTATCAGATTTTATTTGTTTTTTCCCTGCTAACTGTATATATGTAACTCAGCCATGTGATAGAAAGTATTTCACACTTGGAATTGTTCTAGTACTTTGTCCAATTTTAGGTAGTTAAATTTGTATAACTATTGCTAGAAGCTTTTGTTCTGAAGAACTTAGTTACACTGAAATCCTTTGATTTACAAGCTATGACAATTAAACGTTTTCCAGTTTCAGGCAGTGATTACACCAAGATGATATGACTATTGCAATAACTTTGCTTATATTTCATGATGAAGAGCATCAACAAGTAATTTGCACACTTCTTGCAAATCTTAGTATATGCAAACAACCCTTTAATGTTTGCTTTCATCTGCTGCTAGCAAACTTACTGAAATAATGCTTTAACCCTCTCTGCTATAAGAGTGATAAGGTCTTTGTTTGCCACTGTGATCACTGTTTAAATGTTTCCCTGCATCATGTGCTTTTGTAGATAATTAAATTATTACAGTTATAGCAGTGATGAAGTGAATTAAAATCATTATAGTGATGCTGATAAATAACTTAGCAGTTTTTACTTAATTCACAAGTCTGATTTTTTGTCCAGCTGAGATGTATTATTGTATTGTCCAATTAAGCTTGAAGACTGACATAACTAGGGAAAAAGCAAATAAAATCTGATAAAAAAAAAAAAACTTCCATACTTGTTATATTGTTTATTGTATTGCCAGGTATAAAAGTTAATTTGTCAGCAGTTTTTACTCTAGCATAGAAACATATGGTAGAAAGGAGAACTTTCTTTCTTATTTTGTAATTTAGAACAATACTACTAATGTTGAATTGTTGAAATGACATTCTAAAATATGTATCAGTTATTAAGCTGAATTTGATAATGTTATAGAAATATTTTTGCATTGTAAATATAATTAACCAGTACACACATTTGATTTTCCTATTACAATATATTTTATGTGCACCTATTTTTATGAATTTCAAATATACCTTCATTACCCAAGGAAATGTCCCTGTATTGATTAGTGTATTCCTTTCACTACTTGCAAACTATGAATAGTTTTAATAAGATGACAGTACATAATATGAGGATACTACTTTGTGCTTTGAAGTGTATGTTTATGTTTGCAGTGTAAACTAATAGTGTATAGGTGGTAATATAATAATAGTGTATAGGTGGTAATATAGTAATAGTGTATAGGTGGTAATATGTATCAAAATAGTGACACAAAAATCCTATGGCCTTCTCTTTTCAGTTACTTTTAGTTAAATAGTGTTAGTTTATTTAAAAGTGGGACCAAAAATGTATGAATTATAAATAAATTGTATTACTGTTATATGCTTATAGAAACTTTACTATAATGTTGCAAAATCTTAAACTGTATGAAATTTCATCAAATTCTTAATAATTTAAAATCTTAGCAGTTTTATAAGTTATGACAATGAGTTACAACTGTTAGTAATGACTTTGTAGTTTAATATAAATAGATATAAAATTTACATAGACTGATCTAGACTTATTAGCATTATCAGTCACTTTAACATTGTTTCGCATAATTTGTTTGTGATTTTAGCTGAAGAAAGTTAAAAGGAATATATGTTTTATAACTAGTTATACTTTTCATCACAAGAGAAGTTTTCTAACTTTTACAGTCATTGACAAAAAATATATCGTCTCCCTCTTGTTACTACATCAATTATTGTTGTATATGTTTATGCCCTTTGATATCTATAATTATCATTAAGTAGATTATAATATTAATGTGAATTAATTTTAAAGTATTGCAGGTTCACTGCACTGAAGAAATATAAAATTGTTAGTGGTGTTCCTTTACTTTTATTTATTCATTTATTCTTTTAAATGTGATTTCTTTATACCTTCACAGAGAAGTTCTTGTATCTATAGTTTGAGAACCCATAAATTACAGCATTTTTGTACAAAATGTTTTTTGCTTAATAATGTAATTTAAGTTGTTCTTGTTAGTGCAAAAATTTCTTTCTATTTCCCATATTTAAGTTTACTTTAGATCAAAATATGTAATCACTTATAAAATGTGAGTTAATTGCCTAGCATAATAAATTCCAAAGAAGTAATAATTTAACTCTAGAAATGATTCATAATTCCATAACAATTGTATTAAGCATTCATAATATAAAAATTGCTGTAATCTTCAGTAGTTTAATAATATAATGAATAAATAATTAATGTATTTGATTAAATATGTATTTTGGGTTTTTATTTGGTTTCAATAATTTTTTATTTATAGTTAATGCTATGACAGTGTGAATAATGAGATATATATGAAATTTTATATAGTGATTGCAAAATATTTACTCTTTGGAATTACTTATTAAATCAGTAAAATACAATGTGATCAGCAGTTATCTTAGTAAAAAGGTCAAAAGCTAAATATACTCTGTTCGAAACACTTGAAAGAGCAACAAGTTATAATTGAATAGTTGTTAGAAATGATTTTATCATATGCGTGTTAGTCATACTAATTTGCCCCTGAAGTTTGACTTTGGAATTTTATATGTTTATTGGGCAGATCAAATTATTATTTTTAGAATCTGTCAAATGTATAATTTCTCTAGCAAAAGAAAAACACCAATGGTATTGTATTTTGATTTCTTGCAAGATGATTTTAAATTCAAGCATTAAGATAATGCAGTTTTAAATCATGTAATTCACTGATTATTTTTCAGTAGCAGGTGCAATAGTAAGGTTTCCAAATATTCTGATTTTTTGATAACCACGGTTATCAGATAGCAACTTTTTATATCCAATTAATATAAGTTAACTGGTAAGTAAAAAGAATATAGGAAATATTAATTCAAATACTGACAATCCCAAAAAATTTATTTATTCAGTCTGAGTTGTCGCAACATCAGCGTCACTCAAAATATTCTTTGATAAATTGTAACAAATTTTATGATCCCTGAACTACATAATTCCTCAAAATGTTGTCAGATCAGTCTGAAATTTCTTTACTTGTGTTCTTGGGCCACCCTGTATGGCTTTCAAAAATAAAGGCTTTCTATAATAAAATTGGAGATGAATGTCAGAAGTCATTTTTATTAACATTCTTATTTTTTTTTGTTTTTTTTCCTTTAATATAACTGGGGCCCCTCACAAATACTAGGACACCAGTTCCAAATTTCTCCTACAGTATTTCCCTGTGCTACCTCATATTAAGTTAAAATTATTTTTAGTTTTTAGGTATAACAGAACCAGATACAGTGTAAGATGGCATTATTTTTTGCTCCTTTTGCTGCTGAAGGAGAAATTTGTGTCTAACCCAACCAATTTTATCAGGTGATGAGCTACGAATGAATAATATATGACCTAAGTGTTTTATTTACATAGAGTGTGTATGCTTTTTCTGTAGAGTCTATTTAAAGTAAAAATCAAGAAAGAATATCCAAAAATTTCATTCTAGATATGACTATGAGCTATATTATATGCAGTATCGGTAATGGATAGATTTGTGTTAGAAATCCTAGTATGTAGGTTGAAACCTCAAAACAGAACTTTGGCTCATAGGCCAAAAGAGATGCACTCTCTTTTGGCCTATGAAGCCACTATCTTCTACCATGGTATCCATCATATATTAAAAATGGAGCAACACATGTTAGTTCTGAATAAGTATGATAAATTTACATCCTACCTTTGATACACAACTTAAAGAGGAGGTACATTTCAGTACCTCACTTGTATTGTATGGAACAAAGTTTGAATTGCAAACCACTTCATATTAAATGCTAGAATTTGTTTAGCTGTTCTGTTTATCTGGTAAACCTATGTTAGGGTGTTTATCTGTTTTCTAAAATATCCTGTCCCTCTTGGATCCAGCCTCACAGTATCATCATTCCAAACAGCAGGAAGCACGTTTTTAAGAATAGCATGACTTCAATTGAATGAGCATCCTACTCTTAACTAATATTATGATGCCATAAACTATAAAAATATGCTGTTCAAAGAACTTTTACATGATTATGTTTGCAAAAACTCAAAAAACGTTTTCACGAGTTAGGGAGGGTGCACACTGCTGCAATAGCTATGCGACTACAAATCGAAAACAATCACATTCATAATTTAATTTTTCCCCTAAAATTTGAATCGACTTCAAAGTACTGATTTATTAGTAGATATTGAATATGTCGTGTTTATTCCATTATTTATCACTAGCATACTTATAAGACATGCTTTCCATCTATATGGCAAAAAAAGCTGCTTGTGGCTAGATTGCCTGAATAGTGCCTATATGTGACATAATAGAAATGTTCATAATGTTAGTTAGAGGAGATCTTGATCGGCGGCCGGTAGCTCAGTGGTCCAGAGCACCTGGCATGTTATCAGGAGGTTGTGGGTTTGTATCCCACCCAACTCAAGACAAATTTTCTTCTAAAATTTGAATCGACTTCAAAGTGCTGATTTATTAGTAAAATATATACCATATTAGACAACTTGTGTATTAGCCACATTGGTATTATTAAACTCCTGCGCAATGGCTTGCCAGTATTATTGCAAATTTCAAATTATTTACATATGTACGTATGTAAGTACATATATATGTATATATATATGCACTTACATACTATATACGTTATACTACCTACAGTATTGTGCAAATTAGTTGGGACAATAGGAAAATGCAGTAACAAAGATACAACAAAAATATTTATTTGTTTAATAGTGAATGTGACCCCCCCCCTTAGCTTTAATTACTTCTTCCACCCTCTCAACCACAGATGCCACTAGCTTTCCACACATCTCCTTCACTTCAGGGTCATGGAACCACACTTTCATGACACTTTCTATCATTTTGGTTTTCATCGTGCAATCCATCTTAGATATGCGCACTTTAATAATGGCCCACAAATTTTCAATGGGGTTTAGATCGGGTGAATTTCCTGGCCACTCCAATACCTTCAAGTGTTGCTGGGTAAAGAAGCTCTTAGCAAGCTTAGAATTGTGGCATGGAACCAGATCCTGTTGAAATACCCCATCACCGTTAGGAAACAGCTTCTTCAGTGTTGGGATCATTTTTGCCTCCAGAACGCCTATGTACTTTTTGCTGTCCATCATTCCTTCAATGGGGTGAAGCGTCTGTGGCTCAGAAGCTGTGAAACATCCCCAAAACATGACCCATGGTGGTTACGAGCAAGTTTAGACTTGCCATCAGTTTAGACTCTGCAGCGGAAGGGACTTAACATTCCTTCGCTTGTCCCAACTAATTCGCACAGTACTGTACCTATATACATACATACATACACACACTGTACATACATGCATACAGACACACACACACACAGCCATATCTGAATAATATGACCACCTACCTAATAATGGGAATAACCACCCTTGGCCTGGATGACAGCGGTGAGATGGCGGGGCATGGATGTGATGAAGCCCTGGAAGGTTGCCAGAGGCACATGTGCCCCCATTCGGACTCCAGCAGAGCACGGAGGTCCGGAGATGATGTGGTTTTGGGTCTGCACACCGAACCTGTTGATCAAAATGGTCCCACAAGTGCTCTATGGAATTGAGGTCAGGCGATTTTGCTGGCCAAAGGAGAATGGACAGCATCTCTGTCATGTTCCTGGAACCAGTCACACACCACCTTAGCGACATGACAGGGCTCACTGTCCTGTTGGTAGACACCATCACCACCAGGGTAAAAGTCCAACATGAAGGGATGCATCTGGTCAGCGAGGATGGACAGGTAGCCATTGGCATTCAGGGACCCATCCAGCGGTCCCAGGTCATACCAAGAAAACATCCCTCAGACATGCACACTGCCACTGCCGGCCTGTACTTGACCGACAAGCATGTCCAGGTGTGTTGGTTCTTGTGTGACTGCTGCCATATCCGCAACCGCCCATCACTTCTGTGGAATAGAAACCTCGATCATCGGAGAAGGCAACCTTTTTCCACTCTTCCACTGTCCAATGACGGTAGTCCCGTGAGAACTGCAGGCATCATTGCTGATGGACCTTGGTTAACATGGGTGCCTTTTCACAGCATCGACTCCGGAGACCCAATGCATAATAAGGTTCACTCTACTGTTATTGGGGACATGTACCTGAGTGCCCCAGTGTTCGAGTGGTCAATTGCTGCACTGTTGCATGTCGATTGCTCTTTACCAGTCGACGGAAGCAACATTCTCCTCTTGGGTTGATGGTCTATGGGGCTCCACAGTTATGACGTCTGGAGGTACTCAGTGTGCCAGCGGTCCATTTTTGGTACACCCTTACTACAGCACCTTGCGAACAGCCCACGAAGTCTGCTGTTTTCGAGATGCTTCCACCTTTGGTGCAGTAGCTGATCATTCCTTTTTGAATGTCCCTCAAATCACTACCTCTGCCCATTGTGCTCATGTTATGCACTATGGCTCTTCTGTCCTGGCTGGCCACTTCTATCTCCGTGTGGTCGACCTTGTCATGTGCACTCTGTGACACACCTGGGTGGGTACACTGTAATTCCGGGTGTAGTCATATTATTTTGATATGACTGTGTACCTATGTGCATGCATGCATACACACACAAAAAATCCTCATTCAGCCATGAGCTAGAGGTCCAACCAGACTGTATAATTTTCCTCTCCAGACATGTCTTTTCTGAGCTACAGCTGCTGCATTTGGCCACTCCAGGCCAATTTTAGCAAGGTCCTGTTTGACATTGTCTGCACATCGCATCCTATGTCTCCCACTTTTTCTTATACCTTTAGGCATACTGTTCATGATCCTCTTTGCCAATCTGCAGCTGTGCATATGGGCAACATGGTTGCATACAAACCAATGCAATCTCTCTCTGCATAATATGCTGCTCGAAAGAGGTTGATGACTCCTTCTAACCTCATCATTACTTACAAAATCAAACCATCTAATGCCCAAGATACTGCATAAGCATCTAGAATCAAAGGCATCAAGTTTCTTGTTATCCTGCTTACAAAGAATCCGTGTTTCACTACCATAACTAACCTTAGAAAGAACCAAACTATTATACAGCCTAATTTTAGTCTTTAGGTGTATACATCTATTTTTTCACACTCTCCATAGATTCTTAAAAGTCCCAGCAGCAATCCCAGTTCACATCATCAGTATCTGTTACATAGTTCCCAAGATAATTAAACTGAGACACTTGCTCAATAGTACAGCCATTCAAAGCAACTGAAGCACCACCTGCCTGACCAGTTTTCATCACTTTTAGTTTTTTTCTCTGTTTATCACCAAACCTACTCAATTACCAGTCTCATCAACAGCTCTAATGAAAGAATTCATCTCATCAAGATCATTAGCCAACAAGGCCAAATCATCTGCATAAGCTAAATCAGAAATTTTGAAATCTCTAGACCATTTAAGGCCAAGATTTTTCCCTTTGCAAAGAATTTTGCATTAATTAATCAATAACTAAACTAAAGAGAAAAGGAGACAAAATGTACCCTTGTCTAACTCTACTAGCAATGCTAAACTAATAGCTGCAAGTCATACCAACTCTCACACATGACTCAGTGCTATTATAGAGAGCTCTCATTACACTAAATAACTTATCAGGTATTCCATATGATCTAACAATCAACCATAAATTATGTCGATCAGCAGAGTCAAAAGCCTTTTTGAAATCTAAAAGCTAGTAACCACAGGTTTCTGAAAATAAACATTTCTCAAGAATCTGCCTAAGTGAAAATATTTCATCAATACATCCCCTACCACTTCTGAATCCACACTGTTCATCACACAGTTGTCCATCAACCAAATTCTTAATTCTATTAAGTATAATCATGCAAAGCCTTACCTGGAACAGAAAGTAAACTAATTCCCCTATAATTATCACAATAACTGTGATCACCTTTTTTAAAAATTTGGACAATGATAATAGCTCTAATAAAATCTTTAGAAACAACACCTTTATCATAAAAAATATTCAAAATTTCAGCCAGCCATATGACAAAAATGTTTCCAGCTTTAAGCATTTTCTGTGGTGATTTCATCCACTCCAGGAGATTTATGTATTTTTAATTTAGAGATAGCCAATGCGACTTCAGAATGTGATATAGGGCCATCATAAAAGCCAGTAATGCATCTATCCTCATTACAAACAATGGGAGTAGAAATAATCACAGAATCCTCACCTTCAAACACCTTGCCATGTTTATTCTTCAATCTCTATATATATGCCTGTATGTTTCTTCCCACATAAAACATTAATAATCTGATACAACCCCCTGCTGTTGTGCTGTCAACTGCTTCCTCTGTTTTGTCATCCAAGCTATCAAGCCAAAAATTCTTATCAGCTGTTAACTGATCCTTTACATGTTTATTAAGCTCATTGTGATGCCTTCTGTTAGAGCTAGTAGGGTGTTGATTCATATTAATCCTGCACTTCCTTCTTTCAGAAATAAGTTTCATAACCTTATAACTCAAATAATTTTGTTTCTTCTGTTCCTTTTTACCCAAAAGAGTACTGTTTGTTTCAAGAAAAGCCTGTTTAAACTGATCCCATTCTTTCTCAACTTCAGCAGTAAGCAAACCACGATTGTCATAATGACTAAGTAGCCTATCATGGTATACTTTGGCTATATCTGTATCTTTCAGGCCTTCAGTGTTGAAGGTAATTTTCTTAACCTTAGCACAACATTTCTTAAGCTTCAGCTGCAATACACTTTTCACCAGATAATGGTCAGACCCAATTTCTGCTCCCCTGTATGATCTGGTATTCCTAACTGCTAGCCCATTTGCTGTTAATTAAAATCAGGTGAAACCCACATATATTATAAATGTCCTGGTGTTTGAAGTATGTATTAGTTACTCGTAAACCATTAAGTTTACTTACCTGTAGGAGACGTTCCCCATTGTCATTGTAACTACCAATGCAAAAGGAACCTAAAACTCCTGCCTAAATGTAGAGTAAGTACCAACTTTGACATTGAAGTCACCTAGAACAAGGATAATATCTCCTTTCTTGACAGCATTCAAAATATCCTGAAGTTGTTCGTAAACCTATCCTTCTCATCCTCATCAGCATCCTCAGTGGGGGCATAACAGCATATAATATTCAAGTCTTTAACACTTGTCTAAAATTTTGCTGTAAGAAACCTTTCATTAATGCACTCATATCCTAGAAGAGCATCACTAGCATGTCTGCTGAGCAGCAGACCCACACCTTGGTGATGCTTTCCATCCTCCCTCCCTGTAAAAAGAAATTTAAAGTTATTTTTTAAGCATCTCACCTTTACCTGTCCATCTGGTCTCTTGCAAGCCTAGAATATCTAGGTTATAGCACTGGAATTCCTGCATGAGGACATCAAGAGAATAATTTCTATGTAATGTCCTCATGTTCCACGTTCCTGCAGAGAGAAAATGATTAGTAGGATTTTTAAAGAAATTAGGTTTATTGAGATAGGTAGCGTCAACAATATCAAACAGCCCCCTATTCCTCCTCCGCTAAAGGCTGATTCCTCCTCCGCTAAAGGCTGAAGTCACTGATGCTGGTAGGAACTTCAGGCACCACCTTTTCAAGTGGACTTTTTCAAGAGCCATATGGTCTGCCTGAGACACATTACTCCAGTTTAGGATTGACGATGCCCAACTAGCCAAGTGAGGTTCAGGTACCTGCGATTGCCTCTGATCAGGATTATCCACCAGCTGATATAAGGTATCCCATGCCTCTGTTCACTTAGGGCTGGCAACCCAGAAGCAAACAGAAAACACAGCAACAGATTCTCCCTCAACAGAGGCCCACCAGTGCAGCATGTCGAGGATCCATAATCAAGCTCAAATCCATAAACAAGTCCAGTCTAGTAGATGTAAATGGTCAGCACCAGGACCCTGTGAAGTTGACCACTCCTCAGCAGGGTCGAAAAAAAAGAAAAAAGTGGCCAAACATGACCTGATCAGTAGGCCATACTGAACTGGCAGCCCTCCCCTTCCGTTCCTTTCCAAAAGAGAATATCTCTTTTGAAAGGTACTAATGGCCTGCACCATGAGAAGGTGGGGTCAGACATTAGGCTCTAGACTTGGTCTAGTTCTGTGTATCATCATTGGGGATTGGTACACAGCTCTCCTTCCAGTTTATGCCTAGCTACCATTTACAGACCAAATTATTTATTTAACTGTGTAAAACTGAGCAGAAATATTACTATATATACTAATGAATAATAGCCTTAGTGTATTATCCATTAATATTATAATGTAATTCTGTCACATATTAATCACTGCATAATAAATGATTACTTAGTAGACTCCACAGTTTTAATACAAATGAAATCCATCTTGATATCATAGTCAAGATTTGATGTTTAAATAAGCAAAATTTATATTCCTAGAAAATAAATCCCAGAAGATTCACACAGTTATCTTGTTAACGATGAGTAATGTGATAAAAAACGATGAAATAAAACTTGCAGAATAATCCAAGATCAAAAACAAAATAGGAGGATGATACATGACCACTTCATTCAAAAACATATCACTCAAATCATTTTCAACAATACTCCAAAGTAGTCACCAGTGCAAATCGCAGGAAAATTGCAATTTTCATGTCACAAGCCTGTCGCATCTCAGCTGAATTGAAATTACTGCAGTGTGTGGTACCCCAGCTTTGTACATCATTTTTAAGAAGCAACTGTAATTACCTCCACATTGCTGTTGCAAATTGCAGCAGTGTGTGCCCTCCCTTAATTTTCTGTTGAAATAACAAAGTCTACCTCATGAAACCAGATGACAGCCATTTAATGGACAACATCAAGTAGCATTCTTGGCCTCACTATATTTATATTAGAAGTAATCACTGCCACAGCACTATCACACTACAAATTTAAATAGTCCTTCCAGGCAGTAAAACAGATCACTAAAATGTTCACTAGGAATTAACAAAATCGTTCATATTTTGTTCTCCATTTTCAAACTGAATTTTATTTAGAACAAATGATACTTTTACCATTTATTATAAAAGCCCACTAGTTACTTAAAATTTGTTCTGCAGTTCTATGTACAGGTATGGAGGGAACTTTCCACAAGAAAGAAACTTTCTTGAGGAGGCAAATTGCAATTTTACTTGGGGCAGCAAAAGAAAAAAAAAGTAAAAATCACTTCATAAAGCTAAAGGTACAAAAATTATTAGTTCACTTTGATGGATCAAAGGCTAAGTTGATTTGGGGAGGCAAAAAATAAATCACTTGAAGTGATAAAGTAGTAAATTTATTTGGGTATCACAAGAAAAATCATTTGAGGCAACAAAGAATAAGTTTGCTTGGCGCAGGAAAAAAAAATTTCTTGAAACATTTAGAGTAAATTCATTTTAGGCAGGATAAAATATCACTTGTGACCATTTATAGGTGACTACTACAAAATGTTTTGAATATATGAGTATTTCCATTTATAGGTCAATTTTTCTCCCTTTCAATTGTGCATTTATTTCTGCTGAAACCATGATTGCTTAGGATGGTTACAAAATCATGTTACATTGTGGGAACATGTTTTTAATTTTTTCCACTACCCATTCTCAATATGAAAAGATACTTAAGGATACTGAGTAATGAAAAATCTCTAATTTGTTGAAGACTACCAATACATTACAGGTCAGAAATGGTTCTCATCAGTTAAATGTGTATAGCTACAGCCAGGGCCATATATCCAGTAGCCACAGTAGGCACTGTGCCTAAGTCTCACAAAAACTAAAAGAAATTTAATAATACACAATTGTTGGCTGTGTGTACAATTAAAAAATTAGTCTTGAGATCGACTAGTATTGCACATTAACGTTACATAATGTTATTTACATAAGAAGTCACTCTGCAACACCGAGATTCTTTCCCTACCAGCGGCATGGAACCTCCTGTTGCATGAACCACCAATCACCCCAGCTGCACAAGCATCCATTAACGTAACTAGAAACTCTCATATAGACTTAACACCACCGTCTTAGATACCTGATGGAGGGCGGTGAAACATGTTGCAGGAAGGATTTTAAAAATTGTTAAATGATTTAATATCCATTTTGAGTTATGTTAAAAACTTAGATTCTTGAGATTGGCACCAAGGTAATGTATCAGCACATGACAGTATAAGAGCTTAGTAGGAAGATATAATTACCAGTTGGAAATACCATTTGACATCTATGTGCAACTGTAGTCAGCATTTAGTGACATTGATATCAACGAATTTCAAGAAAACTGGGACTGGTACATACAGCTGAGGTCACGTGAACATCTGCATCCAATTCAACAACATGTGCACTGAAAAGTGGAAACAAGGGACTGATAAAACACCTTACAGCTGTCACCTACATCAACCAAGCTTAGAATGCAAAGGACAGGTAAATCACTCTCTTATACTAAGCAACTTATAATAAGAAAAAGACCGTTTTTTGCAAATACCATCCAAGCAAAAAAAGTATTGTCATGCAAAAATTGCACTTTAAAGCAATTTAATTACATAAATTAATGAGCAATACTAGTCGATCTCAAGACTAATTTTTTAATTGTACACGCAGCCAACAATTGTGTATTATTAAATTTTTAAGTTATAGAGCTGTGATTTTAATTACTTTAAAAACTAAAGGGCCTATGAAAACATTTTTGTATCTTTTCTTTTTTATCCTTTTTTTTTATCTTTGTGATAAAAACTGTAACTTGTACAAATAGTGATCAAATCAGCTGTTTAAGGCCTATTACATAACATTTTGCTATTAAAAAAAATTCAAATTTTAGTATATTTTGATCCTTGAAATCAGCATACTCATGAAAATGATGTACCAAAAGGTCTACAAAATAAAAGTGCCTAGGGCCAAAGAATCATAATCTGGCTCTGGCTACAACTGCAGCATAAGTGATATGCCTAGTAAAGAACAAGATTTACTTTTAAAATATCTTTATTAAATTTTGTTTGAATTTTATTGCAGTAACAGTAATAATATTTTATAATAAGGATAAGTTAACTAATTTAAATACAAAAATAATTTTATTCTATATATTAATATTTTATTAATGTTTTGAAAAATATATTTTATTTGTAGTCAATTCAAAACATGTATTTCAGTTTGCAAACACTATTGTAGCACACACGATCTAAAATGAGAAGATGTTTACCTGTTATGCACATTGTAAGAATAAAAAAAATTAAGCAAAAAAAGGTTTTTAAAAGCAAAGCTATTAATGCACTCTTAAAAGAAAAGAACTTTGGAACATAGAGTATTCAATATTTTCATAAATGTTTGGGATATGACTGTTGGCTTAAAATGGAAGATTATGAGCATAAAGCACATAATCTCTCATTCCCATATTTGTTCAGTATTTGGAGATATGGAAGTTTGGATATCTAACAACAGCAGTCATAAGAATTTATTTCAAAAGTTAATTGAAACTTTAAAAAAGCATTATTTTGAACTGTTCGATAAGTGTATATTTTAGAAAGTTGTGTGTAAATCTTTCAATATTCGTCAATTTTTTGTATAATTTTCTTGCAGCAGCATTACTACTGTTAAATATTCCCCTTTCCATAACTTTAAATACCTAATTATTATTGCTGAAAATCGAAATTTAGATAAATTTGATTGTGATCATAATTTAAGTCACATTTTACCTAAAAAAATAATTTAAGTCACATTTTACCTAAAAATAAAGAGATGTAAATAGTTAAAAACTCTTTTAAATAATGGTATAAATTCTTATACGATATAGATTAATTTTCTTCTATGCAAAAGTGTGATTATAAAGTCATTTAAGATGAAAATATTTGGCAAAATTTCAATTTAATGTCATTTAGAGATGCTTACCTGTTACAATTCTGAATAGTAAAATGGTCAAAAGCACATCCTTGATGAATGAACTAGACAGTATTGTTAGAAATTGCCAAAAAATTAGCATCATGGTTGTATCATGCACATTGTAAGAATAAGATTGGGTAGAATCATATCATTAAAAAAAGATAGTATAAAATATATTGTGCAGAAAAATTTATGCACAACATATTTTGTACTACTTTCATTTTTTACAATGTAATTCTACCCAACCTTGTTTTTACAGTGTGCATGATACAACCATGATGTTAAGTTTTTGATAATTCCCAACAAATTATCAAATTTGTTCATCATCATCATCATTACCCACCATTCTACTATTCAGAATTGTAAGTGCATTTGTAATGGACATTAAATTGGACTTCTGCCAAATGTTTTCATCTTCATTGACTTTATAATCACACTTTTGTATACAAGAAAATTAATCTACATTTTGTATAAGATACTATACAAAATGTATACTATTTTTATCTCTATTGTATACACACTGAGATTCCCAACTCTTATTTGGCCGTAAAATTTTATTTTTGAAGTTATAGAGCTTCAAAGTTAGTTTCTCATTGATAAACCGTGGGATTGTAACTTTTGAACACCAGAGCAAAAAAGGGCCATTTAGCCCATGGTGTGCAAAAAAGTGCTACTAAGAGGTAAAACAACCCAGAGCAAAAAAGCCAGAATTAGGTCTTCTGGAGCACTCTTTTACCTAGGAGTTCCATTCATAATTAGAATTCTAAGTTCTGGTGTCCATAGGGATGAGTTTGATTTGTCCTTATGTACCAAACTCTTGTAGGAATATGTCATGCAATGCATCTGACATATTACTTTTATTGTCTGAGCATTTTTATTTCACTGGGATTTTGGGACCCTGGTGCAAATATTCTTCTGTTCTCCATTAAATATGCTTTTGCACCAGTATAAATACAATACAAACACTTCAAATAGCATTTCTCTGTTTTCTGCATTAATAATAATTTTTATAAGCACATTTGAACCTATAGTAATTGTCAATAGATGAAATGTTCTGGAATTTTTTTATTTTACAGTCTTTAGCCTTACAAACCTTATTGATCAGTGACCAATAGCTTTCCTATAAAATAATAAGCTAATTTTATTATACTGTCTGCTGTCATATTCATAAACTCGACCTCTATTGAAAAAAAACTAGATTCTCTGAATTTTTTCAATATTTTACCCTGTGTTTTTAAAAAAAAATGCAATTTACCCCTTCTTGCTGTCTTTTTAGACCCCATAAAAGGGATGAGGTATCTCTTAGTTTTTGCACCCTTTCTGTGAATTATCATAATTCTGTTAAGCATAATAATATCAAGTAAATTTATGTCTTGTTTTTTGAATGACTACTCGTATTAAAACAGTTTTATTTTTAATAGCCCGCAGTTATTGCATTTTGTAGATCTGGTACACATAATCTTCTGTTGATGATATAGTCATTATTTTTTGTATAAATAAAATTATGTTCATATTAGTGAACGATTTAAATATAGGTCATCTATTATTATTATTTACTGCAACTGTTACAATTTTTCTTATTGTTATCTATTTTCTACAGGACACAATAACATTCATTACGAAATGTTTAATATCTATAGTGTAAAGCTCTACCATTTGATTTAGCCCGTACCATTATCATATTTATTTCTCATGTTGGCTGATTATAAAAATAATAAATAAATACCCCCTCAAGCAGCTGCTTGCCACAGAGGTCTGACAGGAGCCTGTCAGTTTATATGCCATAGTAGAAGGTCTGAGAGGATGGCAGGACCTCAGCAGAAAAACGACACAAACAGCCATGCCTTACCCAGGGCTCGAACCTAGGTCCCTTAGATCAGTAGCCAAGCGCGCTAACCACTCGGCCATGGGACGGCTGATTATATCGGTTTAAAAATAATAATGATATTCTTAGTAAATTTCTTCATGCTATGTTTTAAGTATCCAATATTCCATATGCAATAATGATGAGGTATAGTAATCATTTATTTTTAGTACGAACATTAGGGGTGAAAATCTGAGTTTAGTAAGTAATCAAATCAAGACAATAAAATGAACAAGAAAGTAGGGTATTGTTTTGACTGTACTTGACTTTAATGCATTCTCTATCAGCTATAATTAAATGCGAATAATGTAACTAAATAATTCTTTGCTTTTCTACAGTCTTTTACAAACATTTTACCTTTATCTCTTTGAGCTCAGAGGGTGAGGCATGAATATATCATATAGCATGTTCAACAATGGGAACGCTGTTGTCTTGAATATATTGTGTAAGACATAGGGTTGTTTTTTGTTTTGTTCTTTTCAGCTGGTATGAGTCAATATGTGTACTGATTAACAAAATAGGCATACTGGTAATTATCTTATACACAGAAGAGCCAAAACATTATGACCAGCACTTTTTTGTGCAAATCAAAGCAACTCCAGGTAAACGACAGCTCATGTGAAGTTCATGAATGGTATAAATAACACCTGCAACTCAGCTCTGTTAATCAGTGTTATTCTTGTTCTTCAGATGGGAAAAGTAGTGGACTTAAGTGAGTTTGACAAAGGCCCAATTGTAATGGCCAGACGACTGGGTCAGAACATTTTGGAGATGGCAAGGCTTGTAGGGTGCTTACAGTTAGCCATGGTTAGTACCTTTGAAAAGTGGTCTGAGGAGGGAAAAAACATGAATCGCTGACAAGGTGTGGGCCGACCACAGATCGTTAATGCTAGAGTTGAGTGAAGACCCTAATTTGAATGCTGGTGATGGGAGTAATGTGTCACAACACACAGTACATCACACCCTGCCCAAAATGGAGCTGCACAGCTGCAGGTTGCTCTGAGTGCCCATGCAGACCTCAGTTCAATGTCGAGGGCAATGGGTACCCCTGCTACTGTCGAAATTGAAAGCAATGGGTACATGAGCATCAAAACTGGACCTTGAATGATTGGAAAAAGGTCAACTGGTCTGATGAATCTCATTTCCTGTTGCACGATGTGGATGACCAGGTACGTGTGTGTCATTTACCTGGGGAGTGTTGACACCAGGATGCACCATGAGATGAAAACAAGCTGGTGGAGGAAGTGTAATGCTTTGGGCAATGTTCTGCTGGGAAACCCTGGGTCCAATCATTCATATGCAGGAAATCTACCACCTACCTAAACATCATTGTAGAACAGGTACATCCTTTCATGGCAACTGTATACCCCTCTAGTAGTGCCTTTTTCAGCAGGATAATGCCTCATCCACACTGCTCGGATTGTTCGAGAATGGTTCGCAGAGCTTGAGGAAGACTTACAAAAATTGCCCTGGACTCCAAATTCCCCAGACATAAATCCAATCGAGTATCTGTGATGGAACAACATATCTGATCTGCAGCAGCTCAACCACATAACTTACAAGAGTTAAATGATCTGATGGTAATGTGTTGGTACCACAGATACCATAAGACACCTTTAGAAATCTTGTGGCATCCATGCCTTGCTGGGTAAGAGCTGTTTTGGCAGCACATGGAGGACCAACATCATATTAGGCAGGTGGTCATAATGTTTTGGCTCTTTGGTGTATTTCACTCTATAACTTGTATACTAGTTCATTCCTCTGCCCATTTTTCTACCTCTCTTTGGTAGTATACCAACAAAAGGTTTTTTAGAAAAAAAACTTTGTTAAGACATACTTAACAGTAAATATTTTAATCCTACCCTACTGGGTGGTAAGAAAAGCTCATAATGAAAGGGCTATCTTGCAAATATTATGTGCACATTAATGTCAATGTCAAGTACACATGGGAATCAGTAGTGACCAGTAAATCTGACATGATTACCATGTCTCTAATAGTGTATTTGAAAATTTGCTGACCTTATCTTCAATATTGTAACCTACCACAAAAAACAATTGCAAAATTGTAAAGCATCATTGTTTTAGTAAGAAACAAAACTCACCAGCTCTGAAACGTGAAAAATATGGATTGAAACAACTTTAGCTCTGTATGGTGTGAAGATTGCAATTCTTCTGTTACCCCTGTAATATTCTTGTTTTTATAGTGTGTTACATGCAAACTGAATGAGGTACATGCTTATTAGTAACATCAGGTACAGCCAATTCTGAATTAGGCTGATGATGTACTTGAAAGCTGTATTAATAACATTTTGCCAACTGAAGAGTTAGCTGAAAGAAATTGAGTTTCAGCAGCTGTGATACTTGAATCTACAACCTTCTCAAGAGCACCTGGCATAATTTCAGCGGTAGCAGATTCAGATCCAACCATCACCTAAACTCAATTTTTTAAATATTTGATTTATTGCATCTTAACCCTTTCACTACAATACCTGCCCAAAATGCCCTAAACTGCAGATAGGAGGTAATGAAGAGGAGGAATAACATTGTTTAAATAAATACCTCCTCAAGCAGCTGCTTGCCACAGAAGTATGGTGTATTAAACAGACTGGAGCCTGTCAGTTTAATACACCATAGTAGAGGAATCTGTGAGGACAAGCAAGTCCTCAGCAGATTTTTTTGCCAGCATAGTAATGATAGTAAAAGGGTTAATGATTGAAACTTGTATATAGTATTTAGGTGTCTAATAGTTATTTTTTTTAAATAATGTTTAGTAATATTTTTCAAGGTGTAAGAATGTTGGGTATGTTTAAATGGCAACTTATAGTAATATTTGATAAATAGCAATTATGTGTCTTTTAAGTTAAAATTCATAGTTACAAAATGTAATGAAATATTTTTTGTAAAACTGATCTTGAAGTTTAAAGTAAAATATGCAGAATATCTAATAATTTTTATGTGCTTGGCTGCAAATCAAAGGAACCTGAGTTTGAACTCTAGATTATAAATATTTCATTTCCTTGTTGTCTTTTTACTGAGGTCTCACCTTCTGCACTTGTAACAATAAAGTGCACCACTGCATATTATACTGACAGGCTCCTGTGAGCCTCTGTAGCAATCATCTGCTTCAGGGATAATAATTTTTTTAATATAATATTGCAATTCAGGTATATCCAGTATTCATGCACCTTGTAAAAATTAGTAAATCAATTCCAGCTAAAACATCCTACACTGAAGTGCCATTGAATTAGGGATAGCAACCTAGTAACGTGTTGGACCCCCCTGACCCTGATAACAGCCGCCACACGATGAGGTAAGGACTCCACAAGCTTGCGTAAATGTTCCACAGGTATGGCGATTCATGCGTCCTCCAGAGCTGTCCACAATTCTCTCAAGGTCATTGCTGAAGGGACTCGGGCCCGAACACTCTGCATGATAGTATCCCAAAGATTTTCGATGGGATTTAAATCTATGCTTCTAGGTGGCCAATTCATTATGTCAAAGTCAGCAGAATGCTCCTGCAACCATGTGGTAGTCAACCTGGACCTGTGAGATGAACAGTTGTCTTTCTGGTAGATGCCATCTCCATTGGGATGCATGATGGCCATAAATGGGTGTAAATGGTCAGCCATGAGTTCTACGTATTGGGATGCATTGAAAGTCATCAGTACATGTACCAAAGGTCCCACAGACATCCAACTGAAGACACCCCAGACCATCACTGAGCCACCACCAGCTTGTACTGTTCCGACCTGACATGCAGAATCCATGGCTTCATGGGGTTGGTGCTATATCTCATTCTCCCATTGGCATGATGAAGTTTAAATCAGGATTCATCACTCCAGGCTATTCATTGCCAATTTTCGAAGGTCCAGTTTTGATGTTCTTATCCCAGGTAAGGCGTTGAGCCCGGTGTCATGCCGTTAGAAGTGAGACTCTCGTAGGTTGGCAGCTCCCGAAACCAAGACGATGAAGTGAGCGTTGCATGGTCTATGCACTTACTTCCTGGCTGGAACTCGTGTTCAAATGGGAGGTGATTTCAGATAATGTCTGGCCCCTATCGGTCTGTATGATGCGCGTCAGATGATGAAGCCCACGATCATTCAATGCTGGTTGTCCTTTGCAGTTTGTCTGGGTGCTTTTTTTTTTTTTTTTTTTTTTGGCATAATTTTCATATTCCTGGAACACTCCTGAAACTGTTGTACGAGAAAATCCAAGTTCGTTGAAAATTTCAGAGATCAAGTGTCCCATCCGTTGGGTACCTATGATCTGCCCTCTGTCAAATGCATCTAAATTCCGCATCTTTCCCATTACACTTCTCATGACGAATGCTTGGGGAAGCCAAAGCTGACAGCTATGTATGACCCGAGTTTCAGCCATGCATGCGTGCAAATGTGGACTTGCGGTACTGAATTTAGATAATGTCTCCCTAATTCAATGACACTTCAGTGTAGTACAGAATTTATTAATCCTTTATGCACAAAATTTTCAAAATATTGCATTTCTTTATTATAACATTTCCAGAAGCAATATCATGGTTAATAAAAGATAGTGTGAATGGTAAAAGGAGACATACACTATATGATAAAAAGTATCCAGAACTCGCTCATCCACAATCTCCCGGTAATAGGAAAGGAATTAATATTTTGTTAGTCCAACCTTTGCTGCTTTCACGCCTCCACATTCTGGAGAATGCTTTCCACTAGATTTTGGTATGTTGCTGCAGGAATTGCTTGCCATTCTGCCGTAGGAGCATTAGCGAGGCCAGTCACTGATTTCAGATGATTTGGCCTTGCTCGCAGTCAGCATTCCAATTCATCCCATAGGTATTCCATGGGGTTGAGATAAAGGCTCTATGCAGGCCAATCAAGTGGTTCCACACCCATCTCATCAAACCATTCCTGCATGGTCCTTGCTTTGTGGATGGAGGCATTGTCATGTTCGTACAGGAAAGGGTCTTCACCTAACTGTTGCCATAAAGTTGGGAATGCAGAATTGTCAAGAATGTCATTATAGGCTACATTGTTCAGATTCCCATTCACTGGAACTAGGGGGCCCAGCCTGAACCATGAAAAACAACCCCAGAGTATGCCTCCTCCACCAAACTTCACAGTTAGCAATACACAGTCAGGCAGATAGTGTTCACCTGGCATCCTCCACATCTAGACTCATCCGTCAGACTGCTAGATGGTGAAGTGTGATTGATCACTCCAGAGAATGCAGTTCCACTGCTTGAGTCCATCGGTGTTGTGGTTTACAACCACTCCAACCAATGCTTGGCATGATCTTGTTGATATTAGGCTTGTGCCATGAAACCCATTTCATGCAGCTCGTGACGAACTGCTATGATGCTTGCGATCCAGAGGTATTTTAGAACTCAGTGGTGAGTGTTGCAACCGAGGACAAGTGATTTTGTCACACTACCCACTTCAGCACTTGGCTATCCTGCTCTGTCATTTTATGTGGCCTACTGGGTTGTGATTGCACTTTTGTTGCTCCTAGGTGTTTTCACTTCACAATAACATATCTTACAGTTGACTGATGCAGTTGCAGCAGGGCCAAAATGTTCCAAACTGACTTGTTGCTTAGGTGGCATCTTATGACCGTGCCACATTGTAAGTCACTGAACTCTGCCGTACGGCTCATTCTCCAATTCATGCATTCTATGAGGTTTTCCAGGCCACAAGTATTCCTTTTATACCTGTTTGGGCTGTGGCATATATGGGCGAATCCACTACTCAGAACTGGTGTCTGGATACTTTTGATCAGATAGTAATAGGCTTTAAAGATATTGTCTAGATATATGTTTATACAAAAGTGATACATATATGCAATATAAATAGGTGGTACTTCTGAGTATCATTGGTATGTAAAGAGTTAAATAATAGGCATCTAAATTCTAAGTACAAATTTAAATCAACAAAAATATGATATTATGTAATAACAACAACATCAAACAACATGCCATCAGACTCAATATATGATGCTAGGTAGCTAAGCATAAAACAGTGGTGCAGGTTTTCAGAATTATTGCATCATTAAACAACTATGAATTAAAAAAATTCTTATCATTACAACCTTCAATCCATTTGTTCTTGATCATTTTTCAAAAATTCTGACAACTGAGCTTGACAAGTTCCAAAATTGGGATAAGATTACATCATATTCTAATTAAGTGAATGGTGATGTAAGAGATTATTTTACACCTTTATCATCATTCTGATATGGGAACTTTTATGAGTTGTTGTTATTAAATATTATCTACTGTATAGCACTTTTGAATCAATGACAGTTATTCATTCATCGTGTATAATGTGCAGACTTGATTTACTTCAATGTAAATATTTGTTTTTTGAAATGTAATTTGGATCATCCTTTTTCATGAACTTATCCAACTCCATTACTACAGACATTTTATAAGTGGTAAATAATATTCACAGAGTTACCTGTTGACTTTAACACCAATAAATATATATATATATATATATTGGGGGGGGGGGGAGCGAATAGTCATATTAAATGGAAAAAGATGGAGCTGGCATTAGTTCAATGGTAGAATACTCTAACATGTTTATGGAGAGACATGGGTTCAAATCCTGTACATCGGCAAAACTTTTTTCCACAAAAGTATTTATTTTATGAGTGTTTAAAAACATTTTGACATCGTAATTTTTTCTATCTGTAAAAACAAGTAGCTCTGAGGATTTTAATGAAACTGATATGTTTATGTAGAACATACCTTAGAGCAGGTGTCTCAAACTCAAATCTAATAGGGGCCAAATTAGTCACTTCTCACTAAATGATGGGCCACATTTTTTTAAGAATTTGTAAGCAAAGCTTATATATATTGTTGTTTCAGTATTTGAATGTTACATACTTTTAATACCAAAACATGAATCTAAATTTTATTTGTAGTGGTTTTGATACCAATGTTAATATTTTTAAGGAAAATAATTCATTATCCTTGATACTGCTATCTAATTAAAATAACAAGTGCCATTTTATCGCTGGTTTGTCAAAAGGACCATTAAGGGCAATTACATTTTGTATTTGTTTTAACATTAAATTATACCTGTCACTCTACTCTGAAGAGCCAAAACATTATGACCAGTGCATCTTTATGCAAATTGAAGCAACTGCAGGTAAACAACAGCATGTGTGAAGGTCATGAAATGGTATAAATAACACCTGATACTGAGCTCTGTTAATCAGTGTTATTCTTGTTCTTCAGATGGGAAAGGCAGTGGGCTTAAGTGAGTTTGACAAAGGCTAAATTGTAATGGCCAGATGACTGGGTCAGAGCATTTCCAAGACAGCAAGGCTTGTGAGGTGCTCACCGTCAGCCGTGGTTAGTACCTTCAAAACGTAGTGTGAAGAGGGAAAAACCATGAACCAGTGGCAAGGTGTGGGCTGACCACATCTCACTGATGCTAGATGTGAGCAAAGGCTATCCTGTATGGTACAAGCCAACAGAAGGGATACTGTGGTGCAACTCGCCCATAATTTGAATGCTGGTGATCAGAGTAATGTGATACAACACACAGTACATTTAACCCTGCTGAAAATGGGACTGTGTGGCCGTAGGCTGCTCCGAGTGCCCATGCTAACCTCAGTTCACCTTTGAAAGCACCTACAGTGGGCACATGAGCATCAAAATTAGACCTTGAATGATTGGAAGAAGTTTGTCTGGTTTGATGAATCTTATTTCCTGTTGCACCATGTGGGCAGCCAGGTATGTGTGCATCATTTATCTAGGGAAGTGTTGACACTAGGATGCACTGTGGGGCGAAAACAAGCTGGTGGAGGAAGTGTAATGCTTTGGGCAATATTCTGCTGGGAAACCCTGGGTCCAGTCATTGTTGTCTTCCACCTACCTAAACATCATTGCAGACCACGTACATCTTTTCATGGCAACAGTATTCTCCTCTAGTAGTGCGTTCTTTCAGCAGGATAATGCGCCATGCCACACTACCCAGATTGTTCGAGAATGGTTCTCAGAAAATGAGGAAGACTTCCAGGTATTGCCCTGGCCTCCAAATTCCTCAGACATCAATCCAATTGAGCATCTGTGGTTTGTGCTGGAATAGCATATCCAATCTGTGGCAGCTCAAACACATAACTTGCAAGAGTTATAGAATCTGCTGATAATGTGTTGGTACCAGATACCACAAGACACGTTTAGAAATCTTGTAACATCCATGCCTCGCTAGGTAAGTGCTGTTTTGGTGGCAGGTGGTCATAATGTTTGGGCTCTTTGGTGTATATGCCTTAGTAAATAGGTCAAGCAGTAAAGTGAGAAAATTCTGAACTTATAATCTGCCCCTTGTGTTATTCATGTTTTAAACATAGATGATAATTACAGCGTTACCTGTTGCTCATTTGGCGTTGATAAATCAGTAAATATTCAGCGGAAAAATTTTTGCCGACATACAGGATTTGAACCCACATCTCTCCAGAATTTTTTTTTTATCAATGCCAAATGAGCAACAGGTAACGGCTGTGATTATCATCTATGTTTAAATCATTAATAACACTAAATAGTGTGATGAGACTTATTTATTTCCATCTCACTCTGTGCAATATTAAGGCAATAATTGTCACCAGAGACCATAGATGGCGCCAATGGTTGGCCCGAAAAACTCCGTGATAGAGTTAAGTCTTAAAATTAGTGGAAAAAAAGACAAGCTGGCATTAGTTCAACTGGAAGAATACTCTGGCATGTTTCTGGAGAGATGCGGGTTCAAATCCCATATGTCAGCAAAAAAAATTTCCGCTGAATATTTATTGTGTTATTCATGTTTTTATTACTTTCAGTGATATCTATATTGTTGTAAACATTTGTGCTTTTCTTTACTGATTCAATGTTTTACCATTTCTTCATTTGTGTCATTTTTACAACAAAAGGAATTATGTAATTATATCCTGGACAAGCCTTTTGTAAATATCATCCATTATAATTAATCCTTAAAATTATATTTTGTGGGAATTAGTATGTATATATATTATTTAAATAGAAGTCAAATGATTAGTTTTTATTAATGTTATATTTCATGATTATTTAATTTAATTTTTTATGACTTAGAAGATGTTTAAAGCATATTTAATACTTTCATATTTTGAATTCATAATGAAATGTTTTAATATAGAAATACAGAAAAACCAAGCAAACAATCAACTCTTGTTACCCACAAGATTTTTAAAGTGTTATTTAAGTGGCCATTTATTCACCTTACTCTCCTTATCTATCTTGTTGCTCTTTTATCTGTTTAGTGCAGTGTACTTAAAATGTACTTTAACCCAGTTTTCTACCCCTTTAAACCTAACTGCTGTGTAACAGTATCTTGTCCTTTCCTTTGCTTTTTCCCTACTTTAATATTATTTTTGAAATATTTGTGAATAATGATTTATTTCATATTTCATTTTTCACTTTAAAATTTTTGTTATTTTTTTCTTTTGAACCAAACTTCTATTTTCTATCATATCTTTGGCCCTCAAGATTCTTCTTTCTTATTGGGTTTTATTTCCTATACTCTTGTTCTCAATCCCATTCTCCCTGTGTTGCTCTCAACCCTCATCCTCGGCCCTTCTCCCAGGTTTTTGGAAATATCAAGTTTGAACCAGATACAGAAATGAATCGTCACAACAACTTCCATACCTTCATACAGTCCCTCATGCTCTTATTTAGGTGAGTCAGCTGAGGCTGAAACACCCAAACATCTTTGTTGTCATTGTTTGCAACACAGCTGATTATTTTGGGCTTTGAGTATTATTATTTTATTAGGAAACAAATTGTTTCCAGTCATATGTATTTGTTTCCTTTGAGTTGATGTAACATCTTTCAAATAAATAAATTATTATACTTATTTTATATTTACATTTATTATTAACTTGATGAGAGTTTGAAATATCTGAGTCACATGGATTATATTTCATTGCATAACAGCTGTGTTTCCAAACATGATAACAAAATTTGCCTCATTAAGGTAGAAATAGTATTTGTTTGTTTCTTTTTTATCTTATAGTAGAGTAGCAGCTAGATTGCATTGCCAGTAGCCCTTTTATTACAGTTATATTGATATACTTTACTTTCTTCTATTCTTACTTCCTCCCTTTTAATATTTATGTAGACTGGAATGAAGATGCAACATCTTGTGGGTCAGTGCATTTTCCCTCCTATTCCTCTAGTTTTTCCCTTCCTTTAACCGATAATGTTATAGTTATAAAAAATGGGGGCACACTGGCAGGGTACTTTAACATCTTCTCCCTCTGCATACCCAGGTGTTTGGTAATATCGCTCTCATCCCTGAACAGCAAATAACTCGCCATAATAACTTCCGTACATTCTTTCAAGGACTAATGCTGCTTTTCAGGCAAGTCAAAATAACAGAACTTTTTCATGTTGTGCTTGGTGTGGAACTTCATTGGCGACTGCACTGCAATTTGCACATTCACCTCTCTTTGCTAAAAAAAAAAAAGCATGACCTGGAGCATGTTTCTATAAAACTTCTGTGGAAACTGTATTACAAATTATTATGAACTTAGTGTATTCTAATTTAAAATATGTTGGTTGCTGGAGAATATGATATATTTCCTCAATGCAAATTAAATTTATTATAAGTGTTTGTTAAATATACATTATACAATACCAACTTTAAATGAAGAATATATTTTTCTAGACTGAAATTGATTATGTAATCTCACCTTATTTCAGGTAACTACTTTCTATTTAGCTTCAGTCAAAAATTGTTTTCTTCATTTGAATATTATGAAACAGATTAGAAATATCTAGATTGATGTTTCACAATAAATATCTAAAATCTGTTTAAATCATTTCATATTCTATATTAAAATGCAAGACTCTTTTTAAATTGGAGTTTTTGCTTTATTTCTAACAACTTAAATTATCTATACTTGAAAGCATTGAACTTATTTTAGTCTTTACACTCTTTATGAGCTCAGTACAGTGGTTTACTTAACATCTTGCAAAACAGATGTGCTACACATTTAGAGAAATGACAGAAATAGCATTTCTTTATTTTTTGTTGCTGTTTTGCTTTTCTTAATGAAAAAATAATATAAACTTAAGTGTAAAAGATATTTCAGAATTATTTGTCAAAATAATGTCAAGAACAAATTTTTTTTCAAAAATAAGGGGATAGTTACATTGCTTGTGTTACAGATGATTTTATAACAAGACAAAATGTAATTTACTGCAATTAATAGAATTTATAATGACAGGTTCAATATATTTATTTACTTTAAAACCTCTAAATACTCTAAAAATAATTAAAAATTTAAAGAATTATTAATATTACAATCTCCTGTTGATAACTCATAAAAGATAAAGTCTTTCAATGCCAGAGGTATAGCCATGCTCACACCGTTTGTTGTAAATAAACTCCCATGTATTTATTGTGGCAGTATGGATCACTGCCATGCTGATCTGGACTGCCCAGCTGAGATGGCACACTGCATGAATTGCAGTAGCAACCATCCAGTGTTCTCTCATGACTAACCTAAATGGAAGAAAAAGTAGGTACAGCTTCTCAAAATGGTAAATAAAATATCATATCCTGAGGCAAGAAAGTTAGTTGTATCACCTGCTATTCTTAGCAAGATATCCTACTAAATGCCAAATTTCATTACCTTATTTCAAAATGATATAGATCACTTTTACCACTGATAATAGCATAGGGAAAGTTTTTTAATAGTTTGGATATTATAAGAATAGCATCTTCAATATATAAGTATAAACACAACAGAAAAAGTCATAATGTGCGTAGGAACAATTGTATAAAAATATTGTATTTGCTAATGCACATAATTTACAGCAGATGTTATCAAACATTGATAACATAAAATTATGTTAAAAACAAGCTACAAGCTACAACAACTCCTTACACATAGTTGCACAATGCAAATTAAATTATTTTACTTTGGATAAACGAGTAAAATTAATATGCAAGTTATGTAGTATCAAATGTGATATATTAAGTATAAGATGCATATTTTTAATACTCAATGTTAATTGTTAATGATCATGCGATATAGATTTTCATATAAAATATTGCTTTGTAGGAATTATAATGAAATTCTCAATGCAATATACATAAATACTTTACCTAAAACTGTATTTAAACTGAAATATACTCAGAACTTAGTAATATATCTCAATAGTACATATTGATTCATTAATGATGTTCTTAATATCCCTACTGCATGGAGAATCTAATTGCAGCAATTCCCACAAAAATAGTATTTTACACAAAAATCTATACAATGATAATTTAACTGATGTATGATCAAGAATTTTCTTCAAAACATATTACTATGAATATGTTATATAAGAATGAAATAATGTCATGTAATTGACAATGGTGAATATTAAATGTGTGCATCATATACTTAATATATCACTTTTGATACTATATGACGTCATATTGTTCTTATTTATGTAAAATTAAATAATTTCAGTTGTAACCTTCATACTTGAACCATCTTTCAATCCAATGACAATAAATGCACAACTATTATTTAAGTGTAATGATTTATAATAACTTGACATCATTTTATGCTGTCAGTGTTTAATAATTTCTTCAGTTAACTATGTACATCAGCAAATACAATTTCATCATACAACTATTCCTAAGGACATTATGATTTTTATGCTGTGTTTATATTTAAGATGCTATTCTTATAATATCCAAAGTGTTAAAACAACTTTTCCTATGCTACTGTCTAAAAGTCACTAAAAGTGATTAATTATATAATTTTAAGCTTTTCTGCATCAATATGGTATTTGAAAAACTATTTGTTGTCACAGCTTATGTGGCAGTGAAGATTATTATCAGTGAATAGTAAATAATACTTTAAAAAAGGGAAGAAGGGACTTCCCTACACACAAAGGATGAAGATAACCTAGAAGCTCTATTGAGCTTGTTCTGGTTCCTCATACAACATACAAACGTACACAGTGACATGCCCACTGGCAGGCCTGGATGTAGAAAAAACTTGGTGGGGGAGGGATATAATGGAGCCAGGGAAAATGTAAGGGGATGGGCTTCGTTTTACTGGTCTTTAAAAATTTCTTCCAAAATGCATGTAATATAAATTAGTTTAATAGCTTTTTGCCTAAATTTCACTTACTAGCATTCTGAAGGGGGGGGGGGGGGGGGGGGGGGGCATGCTCCTAGATTTGGTGATGCCCACTGATTTAGCAGTCAGGTACATTAACAACTAGACCAGATATGAACTAAAATACACAGAATTACCTGTTAACATAGAATACAAGAAATACTTTTGTAGAATAAATGAGTTTTGCTGATAAGTGGGATTCAAACTCACATCTCCCAGTTATATGTCAGGTGTTCTAGACCACTAAACTATCACTGACTCGTTCATTTCTCCCCTAATTCTGACTCTAAATCTCCCCAGTTTTCCTGACAGTGTCACCTTCTGCGATTGGGAAAAGCAACTTTCCAATATTGCTCAGAATAGATGTTAATAGGAATATCACACATGCTAAAGCATTATTAATGAAAGAATCAATAATGAATGCAATAAATACTTTTGCAGAAAAAAACGAGTTTTGCCAATAAGTCTGTTATCAGTGTTTCACCTTCTGAGTTTTTCTGACTGTCGCTTGGTACTTAGAGCAGGTGAAACCACTATCAGAATCAGTTTGACATTGACTCTGGTTTCCAGTTTTGCACCACATCCTTCCGCTTTTGTATTTGCACTCCCTTTCTCAGACAGCTGAAACTTCCCAAACCTAAGGGGCCTCAACTGAGATCACAGAAACAGACTCTAATTATTCTCCATGTATGATGGTTTCTAATCCATGTGTATCAGAGTCTTAAGATATGCATATATGCACACAGACAGACACACACATAAATAATCCTCAAGCAGCCATGGGTTATAGAGATTCGATCAGACTGTGCAGTTTAGTTCTCCAAACATGTCTATCCTAAGATACAGCTATTGTAGTTATCAACTACAGACCAATTCTAACAAGATCCTGATTAATATTGTCCACCATTGCATTCTAGGTTTCCCTCTTTTTCTAAGCCTTTAAGTACTGATCATAACTCTATTTGTTAATCTGTAGTACTACTAATGGGCAACACAGTTTCTCTCTACATGATATGCTGCTCATTGACAGTTGTTGACTCCTTCATCTTACCTCATCATTTCTTTTGTAGTCAAACCACTTAATGTCCATGATACTGTGTAAGCATTTAGAATCAAAGGCATCAAATTACTATTTTATACCCTAATTTTAGTCTTTTAAGTATACACTGAAATGTCATTATAATGAAGTCAAACAGGTGACCAAACATACTACGATAGTTATATACTACAATATAATCATTATGAATGAAATTTACCATGTATTGGAGCTTACTTCCTAAAAAAGTTGGTAATTTTTTTTAACTGTCTGTTCCAACAAGCATCTCTTCGTGAATTCTTAAATTATGTCACAACTCTCCAACACATTGTCCAGAATATCATTGCATGTCACTACAAAATGGCAAAGACTTCAATCCATATTAGCTGTTGATAACAAACTAAACTAAAATACTAATCTAACTAAAAAATAACTAAACTAAAATACTAATCTAATAATTAACAAATATAACAATAACAGAAATTTAATGAATAATAAAATGCATGGATTGGAACTGCTTTGAAAGAACTTTTCACTGATGCTCCCATTACTTGAAATGCGATACAATCAGAGTTGTGCAGAGCTCCAAGTTTGAAAATCCTGTTTTATGCTAGGAAAATATGATAACACTGATTTAAAGCATTATGCTAGGAAGTGTAGGGAGCACCTATGCCATAGTGATATCTGCAAAAATGTATGCCAGGTGATATACAATATAATTGTTTAGATATTTCACAGCTTTTCAATTGCAAGTCCTAATAGAAGGCATTACAGAGAGCTTAATAAACATGTAAAAAATCAGTTAGCAGCTGATAAAAATCTTTGGCTTCATGGCTTGACTGACAAAGCCGAGGAAATAGTTAGACAGCACAACAGCAGTGAGCTGTACCAGATAGTTAATGTTTTGTGTAGTAGAAAAGTCATAAGTATACAGGGATTAAAGGATAAACAAGGTAAGATTATAGAAGTTGAAGATTCTGTCATGACAAGGTGGGCTGAGCATTTCAGTGATATTCTAAACAATGTGGTTAGTTCTACTCCCATTGCTTGTAATGATGATAGATGCATTACTGGCTTTAATGTTGGCCCTATAACACAGTCTGAAGTTATTTTGGCTATTTCTAAAGTTAAACTACATAAATCAACAGGGGTAAATGAAATTACTATGGAAATGTTTAGAGCGGGAATGTTTCAGTCACCACTTGGATGACTGAAATTTTGAATATCTTTTATGATAAAGGCATGGTCCCTAAGCATTTTACCAGAGCTATTATTATCCCAAGCCGTCCCGTGGCCGAGTGGTTAGCGCGCTTGGCTAATGATCTAAGGGACCTGGGTTCGAGCCCCGGATAAGGCATGGATGTATGTGTCGTTTTTCTGCTGAGGTCCCGCCATCCTCACAGACCTTCTACTATGGCGTATAAACTGACAGGCTCCTGTCAGACCTCTGTGGCAAGCAGCTGCTTGAGGGGGTATTTATTTATTTTTTTTTTTATTATTATCCCTATTTACAAAAAAGGTGATCGCAGTTCTTGTGATAACTATAGGGGTATCAGCCTACTCTCTGTTCCAGGTAAAGTTCTTTGCATGATTGTGCTTAATATAATTAAGAATCTGGTTGACAGACAATTCCATGATGAGCAATGTGGATTCAGGAGTGGTAGGGGATGTGTAGATCAGATTTTTTCACTTAGGCAGATTCTTGCAAAAAGTTCAGCATTTCAGAATTATCTTCAAAGAAGAGGTTTAATGTGGTGCAGATAACATCACCTTTGGAAGCAAGTGGGGAAATGTGCTATTCACAGGTAACTCCAGATTCGGTTTGAACACCAATTCTCAATGTGTGTTTATCTGGAGATAACAAGGAACTCGCCACAACTGCTGTAATATCAGAGAGTGGTTGGTTGAGATTTTAGGGTGAGCAGCTAGGGCTATAATGTACCCAACAAGGGTAACATCAGAGAAAGAGACCATTTTGGTGACTATAATATAGTGGTCTGGGTTGGTGTTATGATGACTAGCTGTCCACAAGTCTCATATTGTTGATGATATTTACAGAATGGAGTGGCAGAATGAATTGCAGAATGCCATCCCCCTCTCAGAATCAGCCATGATATCAGATCTACTTTTGCAAAGGAGTTGCCTTATTACCACAAAATCTGATAAACATAATTAGAAATAATGAGGAAGCATGTGAGTTGTATAGCTATCAGGGGTGATTATATGTTTTATTAACATTCCCTTTCTGCTAATTCCAGGCACCACATTATATGAATTTATTCTCTCATAAGCAGCACTCATGCATATTACATGATTTCATCATTATTCCACTTGCTTATACTCAATCATGGGTTGTATTGCTTTACCTCTGAATGACAATTTTTTGCACACAATGAGCTAAATGTCCAAGTCACAAAGACCCAAGGGTTTAGAGACGATTGGATAAAATGATCCACTGGACAGATGTTAGAAGACAGAGAGAAGCTTCCCATCAAGGCATCCAGCATGTTCTTTAATGTGCACAGGATATGGCTCTCCTGCACATGGATCTACAATTTAATGTCCTATCCAATGGATAGTAGCCTTTCCAAAGTCCACTGGTGTCCACTTTCTCACCAAGGGCAGAATGAAGGTTAGTGAAGATAAACCTAAACACAGGCACAGTTGGGACTTGAACCTGGGAACTACAGATTACAAGCCTGGTGTACTACTGACTGTACAACCACCATCCCACTCAATCAATATAACTTTCTATGTGATATTTCATTGTGTTCACTGAAAATCATTTTGAGTTATGTAAAATTTATCCATTACCCTTTCATTTTGAGCATCAGTCTATTTAGCAACAGCATTTCCAGTTGTAAGAATTGACACATAAATTAATTAAAACTTAATAGTTTTTCAAACCTTTAAAAAATGATATTGATATTTAAAAAATGATAATTTTAAAATGATACCCTGCCTGAATCTCAATTTTCAAAAATATCAAATAAACCTTGAAAACTTTTAATATACTGCTCACAAAAATTAGGGGATATTTCAAAATGAATATGAAGCGATGAAATATCCCCTAATTTTTGTGAGCAGTATATTGTATAATTTATTTATAATGTAATAATGTAAAATGTATTTTAGGAGAAAATCGCTTTTTACTTTTAAAAATTAACTAGAGAGTTCAGTTGCTTTTCATGAATATGGAATAGTCCTTTTAAAGAATAAAACTTTGTCCTTTTCCAAATTTAGAACTTATAAAAAGCTGGAAACTATTATAAGATCCTTACAATCCAGGGGGAGGGGAGAATGGGGATTAGTTCATTGCTCTTAGTATTAAATCCCTTGATCATTAAACTTAACCATCTAAATGCTAAATCCCTAGCATAAATTGTTTTGAATATTCATTCAAAATTTGCCATTTTCCACTTCTGGTACCCTATAGCAGTAAAAATTCAAACTATTAAATCATCATCAGCATCCTCAAGCAGCCATGGGCTACAGAGGTTCAACCAGACCATGCAATTTAGTTCTCCAAGCATATCTGTCCTGAGCTACATCTGCTGCACCTGACCACTGCACACCAATTCTAACAAGGTCCTGTATGACAATGTCTGCCCATGGCATCCTAGGTCTTTCCATCTTTCTGAGGCCTTTAGGCACACTGTTCATAACCCTATTCACCAATCTATAATTATCCATACAGGCAACATGGCCAAACCAACGGAATCTCTATCTGCACAATATGCTGCTTTAAGGAGGTTTCCGACTCCTTTGCCTAACCTCATCATTACTTACAAAGTTGAACCACCTAATGCCCAAGATACTGCATAAGCATCTAGTTTTTTGTTATCTTATTTACAAAGCATCCAAGTTTCACTACCATAACTATCTTTAGAAAAAACCAAACTATTATAGTCTAATTTTAGTCTAAGTGTATGTGCCTATTTCTCCACACATTAAAAATCTATGATTTTTAAGTCTTGGCAACAATCCCTATTCGTCTGTTAATCTCATGCTGCACATAACCAGTATCTGTTAATAGCTCCCAAGATAATTAAACTGTGATACCTGCTCAAGACTGCAACCATTCAGATTAACTGAATCACAGCCTGCCTGACCAATTTTCATAACTTTAGTTTTCTCTATGTTTATAACCAAACCTACTCTACTACCAGTCTCATCAACAGCTCTAATGAAAGAGTTCATCCCATCAACATCATTTGCTAAAAGGGCTAAATCATCAGCAAAATCTAAATCAGAAATTTTCTTATCTCCAGACCATTTAAGGTCAAAATAATTTCCTTTGCAGTGAATTTCGCATAACATAATCAAAAACCAAGCTAAAGAGAAAAGGAGACAAAATGCAACCTTGTCAAACACCAGAAGCAACACTAAACCAATTCCTACAAGCCTTACCAACTCTCACACATGACTCAGTGTTTTGATAGAGAGCTTTCATTACGTTAACTAACTTGTCTGGTATGCTGTATGATCTCACAATTAACCACAAATTATGACGATCAACAGAGTTGAAAGCCTTTTTGAAATCAACAAAGCTAGCAACCAAAGGTATCTGAAGCTCTGAACATTTCTCAAGAATCTGCCTAAGTGAAAATATATGATTTACACATCCCCTACCACATCTGAATCCACACTGCTCATCACGCAATTGACTGTCAACCAGATTCTTAATTCTATTGAACACAATCATGCAAAGAACTTTACCTGGAACAGAGAGTAGGCTGATATCCCTATAGTTATCACAAGAACTGCGATCACCTTTTTTGAAAATAGGGATAACAATAGCTCTGGTAAAATCCTTAGGAACCATGCTTTTATCAAAAGATATTCAAAATTTCAGTCATCCAAGTGGTAACAGAAATATTCCCAGCTCTAAGCATTTTCGTAGTAATTTAATCTACCCCTGTTGATTTATGTAGTTTAAGTTTAGAAATATCCAAAATAACTTCAGACTGTGTTATAGGGCCAACATTAAAGCCAGTAATGCATCTATCATCATTATGAGCAGGGAGTAGAACTAACCACATTGTTTAGAATATCACTAAAATGCTCAGCCCATCTAGTCATGACAGAATCCTCAACTTCTATAATCTTACCTTGTTTATCCTTCAATCCCTGTATACTTATGACTTTTCTACCACATAAAACATTAACTGTCTGGTACAGCTCACTGCTGTTGTGCTGTCTAACGACATCCTCGAATTTGTCAGCCAAACCATCAGGCCAAAGATTCTTATCAGCAACTAACTGATCCTTTACACATCTATTAAGCTCTCTGTAATGCTTTCTATAGGACTAGTAGGGTATTGATTAAGGACATTCCTGCAGTTCTTTCTTTCTCAAATAAGCTCAAGTGCCATATCACTCAATTAATTCTGCCTCCTCTGCCCCTTTTTTCCTAAAAGATTACTGTTAGTTTCCAAAAAAAGTCTGTTTAAAACGGTCCCATTCTTCCTCAACTTCAGTAGTAAGCAAACCATAACTGTCATAATGACTAAGTAATGTATCATTGTAAGTTGAGCTATAACTGGGTCTTTCAGAATTAAGGGTGAATTTTTTAGCCTTAGCACAACACTTTTTAAGTTTAAGTTGCAAGACACTTTTAACAAGTTAATTGTCAGATCCAATTTCAGCTCCCCTATATGACCTGGTATTCCTAATAGAAGTAGCCCATTTGCTGTTAATTAACATATAATCAATCATATTCTTATGCACCCCATCACATAAGTACACATGGGTTAAACCCATGTGTACTTATGTATGTCACAGTGTTTGTAATAAGTGTTAGTTATTCTCAAACCATTGAGTTTACTTACCTATAGGGGACTTGCTCATTGCCATTGCAGCTACCAATACCAAAAGGGCCTATCACCCCTCCCCAAAGGTCAGAGTCAGTACCAACTTTGGCATTGATGTCACCTAGAACAAGGGTAATATCTCCTTCCTTGACAGAATTCAAAATATTTTTAAGTTATGCGTAAATCCTATCTTTCTCATCCTCTTCTGCATCCTCAGTGAGGGTAGGCATAACAGCAGATAACATTCAAGTCTTTAATGCTTTCTGAAATTTTGCTGTAAGAAACCTTTCATTAATGCACTTATATCGTAGAAGAGCATCACTAGTATGTCTGTTGAGAAGCAGACCCACGCCTTGGTGATGCTTATTATCTCCCCTCCTGGAAAAGAGAAATTTAAGATTATTTTTAACAATCTAACCTTTATCTGTCCAATCGCTTGCAAGCCTAGAATATCTAAATTATAATGCTGGAATTTTTGTGTGAGGACATCAAGAGAATAAGCTCTGTGCAGAGTCCTCACATTCCAACTCCCTATGGAGAGAAATTGTTTAGTGGGGTGTTTAAGGAAACTGTTTATTGAGAGAGGGAATGCCGACAATATCAAACAGTCCCATAATTGCAGGCATGGGTCAAAGACCCTTTCCCCCACCACTAAAGGCTGAAGTCATCTACACTGGAAGACTTCCTCCAATGTAGAATTTGACGATGCCAGTAGAAGCAAAGAGTTCAGGTGCCTGCGATGACCTCTAATCACTAATCTGGCAGCCCTCCACTTCCGTTCACTTCCACAAGAGAGTATCTCTTTTGAATGGCCTGCTCCACTAAAAGGCGGGGTTGGACATTAGGTGCTAGGCCTGGCTGGTTCTATGCATCATCATAGGGATTGGTGCATAGCTTTCCTTCCAGTGACTACCTAGCTACCATTTAAATTTCATGCATAAAATATGCATGAAATTCAAATCTTAAAGTCTTATTGCTTATTCTACCCAAGAAGAATTTTTTTATCTTTTAAGGCAAAATTTTTAATATTTATAGATAGATAATAAAGTAAAAATAGTATTTTTTTTAAAATAGTAAGCTGAAAATGTTTAAATGCATCAGAAAGATAATATTGTCTAGGATACATTTCAAAAGACAATACTATAACACAAACACATATGAATAAAGAAATTAAGTGTGTGAATGTGGCAGTTTTTGATGAAACCTCACAGAATGTGGGATTAGATCTGTTGAACAAGGAGCCATTTAAGGGTGTTCCAATTATTGATCCAGCAACCTGGAAATTGCCAATTTTGACTATCACTCACTTGCAGCAGATAACGGGAAGGTGTATTGCACTTGCATTGCTGACTTAGTTTTCTGAAGCAAAACACACAAGCTTTCTCTGCACTTATGTAAACCACTATTTTTTGCTTTCCAGCAACAGTTATGAAATGAACATGACAGCTGCAAATCAATGAAAAACTTGAGATTTCTTTTCATTGTCGTGTCATATGTTTTCATTTTTGTGACAAAGTAGTCATATGTGTGATGTTGTAAAGCTACTTTGTAATTACCCTGCATCAATATAAAGTTCTTTTTATATGAGTTGGGTTGGGTTGTTTTACCTCTGAGCGGCACTTTTTTGCACACCATGGGCTAAATGGCCAGGTCACATGGACCCCGAAGGCTCAGAGAAGGTTGGGGGAGGGGACCCACTGGAACAGCTGTTGGGAGACAGATGGTAGCCTCCCGTCAAGGCCATCCAGCGTGTTCTTTAAAGTGCACAGGGTATGGCTCTCCCGCACACGGGGCCACAGCTTAATGTCCCATCCAACGGACGGCGGCCTTTCCAAGCCCATCGGTGTCCCCTACTGACCATGGGCAGGGCGGGGAATTTTGCTGAGATAAATCTCAACGCTGACCCAGCTGGGACTCGAACCTGGGAACTACAGATTACGAGCCTGGCGCGCTACCAACTGAGCCACCCTCGCCCCTTTTTATATGAGTAATTAAAATTATTGCTCAGACAGAACTTTCTGTTAATATTTATTTACTTTGAGAATTGTAAATCAGTGGGTGAAAGAAACCTAAGTTATTTGTTTTAAGTAGCATTAAAACGAATTGCCTTGCTGTTTCGTATATTTATAAACAAGGCAATTAAAATGCATGCTCCAGGTCAGCTCACTTCAAAAATCACAGTGCAAATTGCACCATGGACAGAACATGCATGGCCTTTGTTACTATCACCTGTCACAACGTATTCATGTGTTTAGTGGGAAAGTTGACAGTTGTTCACTATGCATGCACGCAATTTGTAATTAATAGCTAATGTCTCTGATGGCTTCTGCTGGACATCACCTAGTCCATTTCTTTAATGTTGTTTGCATGCTGCTAACATCAGTGGATCGTGTCCATGGATGTAACTTGTGAAATACATAAATAAGTAGTAAGGGTCAGGCTGCCAGACTTTACAGTTACCACTCATGCAAAGACAAATACATACATTTGTATTATACTTGAAATATATGTACAGTAAAACTTCATTAATGCATACTTGCAGTTTGCATTATTTTTTTCATAACTTTTTCATATTAACATTCTATTTTACATTTTATTAAGATTTAATTAATACTTCAGTAAGGTCATTCATATCTTCAGACAAAAGTAGTGTTTTCTTTGTGCTCCATTCAAACTTTGCCCCAATAGAGTCAATAGTTTTATAGCTAGAAGCCAGAATAATAAAATATTAACCTGAATTTATGCAATACATCACGTTAAATGCTACATAAACATATATGTTGAAAATACTGAGGTTTAATCGGTTGCATGTTATTTGCTTTTTATCTTCTTTAACAATTTTCTGCCTTGTTTGCTACAATTTTGGGTTGCCTGTATACCTTCATAAACATGATTTCCAAAAAGGATCTATGATTTTCAACTAGAAATCATGGACAGACCAAAAACTCATTAATTTCTACTCTATTACTATACATATTTTTTATGGGTCAACAAAGATTAAAAAAAGCCTGTTGTATTAAAGTTCTGTAATTTTGTTCAATTGTTATTGCATTTAAACCTGTATAATGTAATAAAATATTCAAATCTCTGCCGAAAAAGAGAAACATCTCTCATGTGAAATTCAATCCATTTTCTTTTTAAGTGACAAGAATATGCACAGAGGTTGAATTAGTATGCGGTTCAACACTAAAAGTTAGTACTGATTGGTAATATGCCATTTTTAAGTAACATGTCTGTGTCCAAATGGACACCCTTTGCTACTCGGTGAACAGACAGCAAATCTGTGTTAGCCTCATAATAACTACCAAAGGAATAAGAAATCAGAAATGAACAGTATTAAAATTAATTTAAAATACTAATAAGCTTTTAATATAAAAGTTAAAATTTTATCTTCTGTAACACTGTAGAGGTTACAAAGCACTTCCTTAAAATCACAATGCCACAATTTAGTTATCAGCATTTATTTGCAAATAAAAATAACATATAATAACAGTGGCCATTACTTTATTAGATACTATGTTACCATACAGCAGGCATCTGGTATAAACATGGGATCATTCGTTGTCATAATAATCATGGTAAATATTTATCTAGAGACTCATGGATTTCTGAGGTCATATTCGCCCATGTTTGTTACTGACACTTTTCATCAAACATTAGTTTTACCATCGAGCCCTGGGCACAGTGGCAGAGATCTTGGTCAGAACAGCTTACAAATAAGCTCTTTGAGATCTAACCTATCATAAAACTATGGCAATCATATTACTACAGGAATCGCAAGGAGGAAGTTGTACTTGCTCGATTCCATTTTGGTCATTCATTTATTACTCATTTGTTTCTTCTACAGGCAGACGGCAAATCTAAGTGTGAGTTTTGTGACACCGTTTTAACTATTAAACTTATTTTAATCAAATGTTCATGTTTTAATCTCGAATGTCTTTTATATTTTAGCTTTCATAATTTTATTCTGAGCCTCTTAGACTCGGACATCTTTTATTTGATCATTGCTTTTTACCACCTGTTTTTTCCTTTTTAAAACATTGTGGCTATTTTATGAGACTTTGATTTTACATTGTATTTTGTGTATCTAACCCAGGTCTTTTACACCTGGGATTATTTTTTATCTTGCATTTCTCAAGTTGTTTTACTTTATACTTATATTGTTGTTCTTTGTTGGTTTATAATGTAGTGTTCTTTTTTAACTTTTGGTTGCAGGTTTACTTATATTTTATCATTTATATTGTCTTTTGTTTGGTGCATCATTATGGCCTAGTCGCCCTTGTGCCATAAAACCCCAATCAACCAACCAACATCAAACATTGCATTTGAACTGTACCTCTTGGACATTCAGCTATCATCATGACCATTGATATTTATCATTGTGTTGTGCCCAGTGTCTACTGTATCATAACATAGTATCTGTGGATAGTAATGCCTGCAGCCACTGTCATTGTGATAATTGTTTTAGTACCTAAATAGTGGTTTACTAAAGTTTAAATAAGGTGGCTAGATTAAAGCATTGCGATTTAAAAAAGTATTTTTTTAACCATTGCATTGTTTTAGAAGGTTAAATTTAAATATTACACTTTTGTATAGTAAGAATATGTGGAGGCTAGCATATTCTTTGATGTGAACATTTCTTAAAACATTCCCTCAGCTGTGCCATAAAACCTTAAACAAACGAAAATTTTCCTTGTAATTAATATATATATTGCCATAGTAAAAAAAAGTGTCTTTTAAAATAAACTAATTAAAATATGGAAAAGGGAAAGTTCAGTTATCATTCCTAAATATCAGATACCAGATTTATCATTTCATGTTTGATTTACATTTGTCACACTGTGCTTTTCACAGTTAAAGAAGTGAAATGGACTATGAAAAGCTATACCATAGAACATGCTGCCTGACTTTGACAAGAGGTTTCCATCAGCCTTTAAAAATTTTTTTTAGATTTTCCCACAATTCTCTGAATCTGAATCCTTATAATTTTGCCATTTATCCCAATTTGTTACAAAAATAAATATTTTTCTGAAATTGATACAAGACATCAATTTTGTTTATACAATGAGTGCTTAGTCAACTAAGAAACTTTTGTATCCTATAATAATATAGCACAAAAATTAAACATGATGAAACAATGTAATAAAAGGATAAGAAAAAACAGAATTTCTTGTTGACGGATTTTCTTTTTATCAGATAATTATATTTGCTAATTTTATGAGTCCAATAACAACCAATCTTGCATATAATGATTAATCTTCACAGAAATGTTAAGAACTATGTTTATTGACAGATGTATGGCCTATATCAGATAGCCCTCTAAATGCAGGCTATCCTCTGTTTAGTCAAATTCCCCATTTGCTAGATGCTGAAGACACTGTGCTGGTTGGAACTCAGACAAATAATGAAGTTCAGTACTTTTCCATTATCTAAACTACCATCATTTTCCCACTTTTCCATTATCTTAACTATTATGTTTTTCACGCTTTCCATTTATCTTGACTATTTTTGTTGTTAGAAGAAGAGAAGAAGAAACCACATCTTAACCATAAATATTTTGACCTTAATCACATTAGTGAATGAGCTACCATGGTAATTGCTTTATTTTTTAAGTAAGGACTTAGGGTTACCAATGAAAATATGGGATCTACCATGTGAAGAGAAGGATGCAATTAACTTTTTACAAGAAAATAACGTTCTGTGAACAGGCCTGGGGGTGGGGGCAAGTGATGCAATCAAGCTGGGAAAATGTAAAAGGATAGGCCATGAGACTGAATTTCCATTGCAATATAACATTTTCCCCCTCTGATTTAGACATCTCTATTAAAATATTTTCTGAAAAAATGCATAACATATGCACAAGTTTAATAACATTTGCCTCTAGTACCCTCTTTTTCATTCTGAGAAGGGAGGGGGGAAGCATGACTCAACTTTGCCACTCTTCTAAATCCAGCACTTTCTGCCACCACATCGTTGTAGGCAAGGATATGATATGACATTATACTTTGAATCCAGCGTATTTTGGAAACACACTGTGAAATCATGTATTCAGAAATAGGTATGCAAGTGAAAAATTCCCAAAAACAGTTGCATCAATATACTTTTTCTAACAGCAGTATATTTCATTTACTGTTAAAGTAAAGAATTCACTTCAATGCTATTCTGTGAATGGTAATTAGATATTTTGCATGGCATCATGATAGATTGGAACATATAACAGTATGTTTCATTTATATAGGAAAAATTGCCAAAGATAATTGGCAGTGATGGACACACAGTAGAGGCAAAAGAGTTTGTTCCCCAATTGGAAAAATAACACCAGCTGGGTTCTTCAATGCAGTGGATATTCAGAAGCCTGGCATCCATAATCTCCTGGACATACCAGGAGAGTAATCAAATGTTTTTGGTGAAAGTACCAGACTGGAATGAAAAAATGGTGGCAGTATAAAAGGCAATATAAAACCCAATTCTACAATTTTCTTTTGAGTGCTAGTGAGCATACAAAACTTGGGAGATGAAAGCATCTGGATTTGAACACTTACAGTCAAACATAAATACAATTTCGTAGACATGACTACATGTACTAACACACACAAAAAATCAAAAGAATATGGGGAATGACTAAGTGAACTAATAATAACAATGGGGGCTAATAAGGAACACTGAGGCACAACTCACCACCATTTGGAGTCATATTTTACCGAATTTATTTGGTGTGTAAAAGTACATAATGCCTAAAAAGAGCCTTTTGAATCTGTTCTAATAATGATAAAGACTTTCTGGAAACAATTATTCCCAGAAAACATAATTGTTTAACCCTTATATTGCCAGGTTTTTTTTCTCCAAAATATGCAACTCAACTTCTGAGCTTTATTATGAAACAACTAATGAATGAAATAGTTTATATTACATACTAAAATAAGGAGCATTTAATTCTGAACAAAAAATATGAAAATTAAAAGGAAAGTAAACAAGAGATAAACATAAAAAAACTGTTGCCAAGTTCTTTGTAGCAATTTTTTAAAACTGATTAATCAGCTTCCGACACTTTGAGGATTAAAGAATGTCTAAACAATTATCTAAACAATAATGAAAAGTTGCAAAATCGACAGTGGGTGAGATAATGGAAAAGAACCTGAAGTTATTTTACATCGAAAAACATTACGCTCTTTTTAGCATCAGAAAGCTGGCATCTGAGACATATTACACTAGTTTAGAATCACTGATACAGGAACTAGTTCTAATGGTTCAGGTGCTTGTGACTGCTTCCGATCATGATCAGCTGATATAAAGTATCTTGTATATCTATTCAGTTGACACTGGCAACATAGGAACAAGCAAAAAACACATATGGAGATTCTTCTTCAAGAGAAACCCACCAATGCCTAAAGTACATAATCCAAAAACAAAATCACAGCCAGTAGACAGGTTGGTTTAGATGGTCAACATTGAGACCCTATAGATCACTCTTTAACAGATGTGAAAAAATTCCCTCAGGTGGTCAAATCAGTAGGCCACTCTGATTCCGTCCTCCCCTTCCATTCCCATTCAGGGGAGAAAATATCTCACTTAAGGCCAGGTTAGCCATGGTCTGCTGTAATCATCATACTGATAGTGTGTAACTCTGCCATGAAAGTGGTCTGTTATGATGACATCACAGCAGACCAGGGCTGATCCCGCCAAAGTACTGGACTTTGAGCTATCTGTGAAGACAGGTAAGAATTCTAGATGCACAGGGCAATGGCTGGCAAAGAGTTTCTGATATACACACAATCAGGCAAGAAAGTCTTCTCTGTTCTGCAAAGAGAAAACTTAATGGTTGGCTTGGGTGTTTCACCTTCCTGAAATTTGTCTCTTTAACACTGATGTTTGTTTAATTATCTTGGGAGTTGTGGGGAAAATGTTGGTAATGTGTAACATGTGATAAACAGGAGGACAAACATCACTGATGGGGTCATAATAATTTTCAGAGATTGTAGAAAAATAGATATATGCATCTGAAGACAATAGACTGTAATAGGGTCTAATGTTATGTAATGTCAGTCCAATGTTACAAACATTAGACTAATAGTTTAGTCCTTTCTAAGTTTGCTACATTAGCAAAATGTGAACACTTTGCAAGGTAGATAACAGGAAACTTAATTTCTATTATTCTAAATGCTCATGCAGTATCTTGGGCATTAGCTGATTAAGTGACTGTGTAAATAAAGATGAGGTTGGATAAAGGAGTCAGCAACCTCTCTTGAGCAGCATCTTGTGTAGGGAGAGTCTGCATTGCTTTGGGCATGTTACCCAAATGCAGCACTACAGAAAGTGAATAAAATTATGAACAATAAACCTAAAGACCTTAGAAAAATAAGGAGACCTAGAATCTGATGGATGGACAATGTCAAACAGAACTTGGTTAGAATTGGCCTGAGATGGCCAAGTGCAACAGCAACCCAGAATAGATGTTTATGGAGAACTAAATTTACACAGGCTGGAACTTAATTACCATAGCTGTGTTAGTAGTATGGATGGATATATGTAACTAAGAATTTCACTTATACTCTTCTGAAATGATATCTTAAATACCAAATCTTGAAGTGAACTTCAGCAGTAATAAAAATAAAATTACATAACAATATATTGTTTGTTTAATATTAAAACCCAAATTCTTGTTTCATTATCAATAATAACATACTCTCCTACATGGCAGCCATTAAGGTTTGTTTACAATCATAATTTATTACCATAGGTAAGGTTGCATAGGGGCATTTAAACATGTTGTGCATTAAAGTGTTAATGTATAGAACTCAATATGATCAAGATTTAATAATGGAGAAAACAGTCTTAATCCTTCCAGGGTCCAGCTTGAAAAACTGGTTTACATCCAGAGGCCAAGCTATTTTTTTCACTATATTTTTTGACTTAATAAAATATTCATTAAATGGGAAAAGTATTTTTCAAGTTCAAATTATGTATTTTTATAAGATGTATGTAAGAAAATTTTCAAACTGCAATTTGCATTTTCAAAAAATTGCAGTTTTATGTGTTGTACTAAAAATGAATAGCCTTTCATTTCAGATTCTGTCAACCCTGGAAGGGTTAAGTATCAATATAATGAATCATCCATAACTTGTTAAAGCCATAATGCAGTAGTTGGAGTCGGTAAACACAGTAAAGCCCTAAGTTCACTTTGAAGAGGATTTTACCATCATCAGAACATCCAACCAGTTCAAGAAAAATTCCAAATTCATATACAAAAGTCATTCAAGTGTAAATTTTATAATTTAAATAAAAGCTGTTTTACTAAAACAAAAAGGAAAATAAGTATGTTATTCTGCAATGTAAAATAAATACCCCCTCAAGCAGTCACAAAAGCTTTGCTTGCCACAAAGGTCTGTGAGGAAGGCGATCCCTCAGCAGAAAGATAACACAAACATTCATGCCTTATCCGGGGCTCAACCCTGGGTCCCTTTGATCATAAGACATGCAATTTTTCATCCGGTGGGCTAGTGGTACTAACCACTTGGCACTGGATGGCTATTTCTGCAAATCTAGTCTCCATTCCATTCAAAACACTTTTTCCAATGGTGAACTAATGGCTGGATACCTTAAGAGAAGAAGTTTTGTGGTTGGTGGTGGAGCCACTTGTGCACCAACTTTAGATCTCTTCATCCAACGAGAAGTGACATTCTCTAGTATTTCTTCTTTCAGTGGCCAAAAAAGCTGTTAATCACTCAATGCTAAGGTCTAGTGAATATGGAGGATGAGATAACACCTCAAACTTCATCTCTTGTATCTGCTCCACTACAGAATATATGGTGTGAAGGCAGGCATTGTCATGTTGCAGACACACAACTGAAGATAACAAATTGCACCATTTCTTCCAGATTACTGACTTCAGATGATTAAGAAGTATATCACAGTACTTGTTGCAGTTTCTCATCTGTCCAGATAGTATTCCGAAACTACCCTTTATGATCCCGAATGCAGTAACACATTTACAACAGATACTTTGGTGAAAATGAAAGCTGATGAGCTTACTTGGATTGAAGAGCATTCTCAACACATTCAATACTGTTCTTGAATTTATCCACCCACGTGTAGTCTTGTCTCATGCATCATCTGCCATATTGAGCCAACATTCTGTGATGAATTTCAGTTGGTTTTATTCCTTCAGCATTCAGAAATTGAATTACAGACTGCATTTGTGTCCTTAGTGCATGATTGTAAACTTGGAAGCTGGCCTCTTTAAGACTGATTGTTTATGAATGATGCCAACAGATAGAACCACACATGCATTCATTGTTGCCAACAGACTTTTAATCAACAATACGTCACAAGATTATCGTTATGTTTTGCATGTTATACATTTTATGATGGTTTTTAAGTTTTTATTTAAATAACCTTTGCATTACAGTTACATAAGGCATAGTTCAAGTTCATAAATAATAAAACGGATCCAGATTTGATTTGCATTAGCACTCTTGATCTGAATTATTATCTATTAGCTTTAATTAATCTTGTGACTTGAGAACTTTTTGCAGTCTATTGTATCTGGATTCTTTCATGATGGTGAGTTCCTTCTGTCAGAAAGCATTGGGAACCTCATCTTGCTTGTTGAGTCTATATGATAGCTTACGAGTCTTGAATTATTTTTATATTTGGTTTATTACTAAGATAATTTGTATATTGAAGATGCCTAATTTAGAAACAAAAATTTTGTGTTCACTGAAAGATTTACAATGAAATAATATATTTGATCTTTTTCTGAAATAATATTTCACCTGTTCTATAACAGATTTTGTTTTTAATATGCTCCTTCCATTAAACTTTAATGCAAACATACTTACTGGCATTTTACATCTGCTCTAAGCATTGATAACTTATTAATCATCAGCTTTAATAAACCTTATATTTAAATTCTTAGTTAACAAAACCAAGGGAAAAAAATGTGAACATCACAAATCTTAATCGAAATGGTTCCAAATAAGGACTGGTGTGACTTTTTGTTTCCATGCTTTATTTACCTCATGTATCCTTAAAGCCTTTTCCACCAAGCTCCTACTATACTGTACTAACTGTTTCGCATAATGAATAATAAAAATGTTATAACCATTAGATAAATATACATTAATTATTTTTACCATCATGCTGTGTAAGTTCGCTTGTATAGCTACCCAGTTTTATTTACTTATTTACATGGAAACACAACAAAATATATGGGGCTATATCAAGAATATTTACAGAAATAAAGTGCAACAAATTACAATCAAAAAGCCATTAATAAACTTCATCTGTTAAAAATGAATCTGATTTAGAGATCCCATGAAAGCAAAATAAATGACAGGTGATTCAGGGGTATGCTGCAGTGGGCTTGCACTAGCACATTATCAACTTCATTCGTTCAATTAAATTCAAATTACATGAATAAAATGAACTGCAAGAAGCAATTTCATTTATTGAAAATTATTTAATATTAAAATATTCAACTTTATAATGCTTTTGTAGATATTGAAGTAAAAATTATATTTAATGCACTCCCTGCTGGCCCATTAATATATTAAAAATGATATTGATCTAATCTCTGACCTGATGATAACTTGCATGAGTTTATTTTTATTACATCCATTTTTCCTGTTCTGTACAAATTAGACCATGATATCTAAGCAGTGAGAAACTTGGATGCTCTAATAAGAATTGATACCATGGTTGGTAACAAGAGAAGCCTGCCAATCGGATAGCTTCAATTCCTTCTTCAGTTGAAAACCTTTGTTCGAAAACTTGCTTTGTTTTAACTAGAATGTACTTCTTGATAATAAATGGGGGCAGGGGTGATAAATTATTCAGTAGTGGTCCAGGCTCATAATCTTCAGTTCCCAGGTTCAAGTCCCACCTTTGCTAGCATTGAGATTTATCCCCGCAAAACTCCCTCCCCACCCTGCCTTCAGTCAGTAGGGTACACCAATGGGCTTGAAAAAGCTGCTGTCCATTGTATGGGATGTTAAGCCATGACTCTATGTGTGGGAGAGCCATACCCTGTACATGTTAAAGAACATGCTGGATGGCCTTGACAGGAGGTTACCATTGTCTCCTAACTGCTGTCCAGTGGGTTCCCTTTTCCCAACCTTCTCCGAGCCATTAGGATCCTTGTGACCTGACCATTTAGCCCATGGTGTGCAAAAAAGTGCTGCTCAGAGGTAAAACAACCCTTGATAATAAATGAGCTGGAGATAGAATAAGGAGTTTTTGAAAATTGGAAATTTTGAGTGTAAAATAAGCTTATATTTCTTGATATTCTAACTAACAAGTATTCTAACTAAAATAAGGACACTGGGTTCAATTATTCAGCCAAGCAGGCATGGTTTATTGTCATTCATAATTGCCTGTAGAGTTGCCTCCAATCATATCTCAATATGTTTTGTGTAGTGACTTTTACTCCACACAGGTTCACAATACTCTGCTATTGAAAAACTAGTTGGGCAGAAAATAGTACATAGCTCTATGCTGAGTAATAACTGGGACTGTTTCATGGGGGCTATTGTGTTTTTGAAATATTTTTAATCAAATTTATATTTGGGCACAAAAATATTTTGCTTAGAGTCCTTTTGGTTCTTGATATTCAAATGAAGAGCTGGAGAAATTTGAACTAGACTAAGGATCAATATATCCATACTGAGAGATGATCTTGTATCTGTAAAGGATGATGCCTGATTTAAATTGCTATATGATCAGCATATATATATATTAGCTATAGCCTGGAAAAACGTTTATGGTGTATAGTTCTTACATTGTCCTCTGCAAGTTTCTGTTAATTTCTCTATTCACAGAGATTGAAGTAAACTTGCAAGCAGTCACAGAAATAAAATTGTTTATAGCACATAGCATAGGAAAGTCTAGAAACTTATCATTCTGCAAATTGATGCCAGATCCCATACAGTAACAAAGCCAATTGAAGTTCAGCATACCATTTATTATAGACAGAGACTTTAATTTTTAATGCAACACAGGGGGCAAAGGGAAAAACCTTTGTAAGAAAAATATTGTCAAAGTGAAGATTGAACTTAGGTAATGTGATACAAACTTATATAGTGCCAAGCTCATATGAAAATACATGATCAAAGCTTTGATATTAAGAACAGATTGAACATTTGATTTAAAACAAGTTAATTTTTCTTTGGATAATTAAAAAAAATCAATTTAAACCTGTAATGGTCTAAAATTGCCGAATTTTTTCTTTGCTACCCTCTACCTTTTTCTTAGATTTATTGAGTGTTAAGGGGCTAAACCAATTCAGTTCAATATTTTTTTTTCTTTTTTTAAATCTTATTGTGAAAATTCTTTTGCAATCCTTCCCATGAGTAGGATTACCAGACACCAGAAGACTAGAAGGAGAACATAAAAAGTAGAAATGGGGAATATGAAATGAGAAATTTTGCTTGTGAAACTTATCATAAAATTAATTAGAAATCACAAAATTTTACTTTATATAAGATTTATTACATTAAATCCATATTTAACATGAAAAAAAGTATTATTAAAAAATGCATTCATCATAATCTTTATATTTTTAAGATTATGATGATATCAGAAGCCATCAGGCCCTTCGAGCATCAGTAGTGTCTGAGACACTACTCCAGTTTAGATTGGCAGTAGTAATGGTAGTTTCAAGGGTTCATAAAATTCAAGGGTTCAAAATGGTAGTTTCAAAATCCAATCAGTGATGGCTTCTGATTGGATTCATCTACCACCAGCTTATATAACTTATCCTGTGCACCATTTTTGCTCTTGCAGGCAACCATCAGACAAGCAGAAATCACAGCAGTAGATTCTCCTTCAACAGAGGCTCACCACTGAAATAGGTCCAGAATCTGAAATCAAAGCTATAGCCAATAAGACAGTCTAGCTGGTTTAGGGGGTCAACCTCAAGATCTTGTGAAATTTACCACTTCTTAGCAAGGTGAAAAAAGTAATATTGGTCACAGATATCCAAATTAATAGGCCAAATTGATCTAACAGCCCTTCTTTACCTCTTCAGGGGAGAGAATATCTCCATGAATGGTAGAAGACGGTCGGACTTTAGGTGCTCTACCTGGCCTGTTCTGTGTATCATCACAGAGAAATAATGCACAGCTCTTGCCTCCTAATTAATGTCTAGATACCATTTACCTCCAAGATTTTGCCAAGTTGCATCAGTTTTGTCAACTCTCCATTGTAATATCAATAATGAAATAATAGTATACCACTCCTTATATTTTAAGGAGAGTTGACAAAAAATTTACAAAATATTACGTCAAAATTTTACAAAAACAATCTCAATTTTTTCAATTCGCCTGTATTTTACCAAGTGGCTTCGAATTTTGCAAATTTCCCAAGATTTTTCCAAGTTACCTCGATTTTTTCCAACTCTCCTTAATTTTACAAAAACCATTTCAATTTTCACAACTCGCCTGTATTTTGCCAAGTGGCTTCAAATTTTGCCAACTCCAATTTAATTTGGGGAAAGCTGCCCCCCCCCCCCTCTAAGGGTTATAAGTGTTATTCAATTAAAACGTAGATGATAATCACAGAGTTACCTGCTGCTCTTTTGGCTTTGATAAATTGTTTGAACATCCAGAATTGAACTTTGTATATTTTCATTAATAGTTTACAACAATGGCAAGGCAATTTTTATTTTTTATTTCTGTGAACAAATTCATTGTACAGTTGCATTTAATGAAAATATCAGTTAATAAATTCAGTTCCTCCTACAGCACTATATTGCTAATGATGTTAAATAAATAATCTTAAGAATATCTTAACTAGCAGTTCACATATAATTTGTTTGAAACTTTTTATATTAAATTATTAATTTGAAACTGTCATATTATTGTTTAAACTTATTTATTAAATCTAATATTAATATGTATACAAATTGTATACTGATTTTTTTAATGTTTACTTCAATAAATAAGTAATGTCAATAGTGAAATAATAGTATACCATTCCTTATATTGCAACCCCTTTTACCTTAGATTATCCGGCAAGCGCTGACCCAAATATATTTCTTATTTGTGTATTGCATTTTCCTGCATGCTTGGAATGTTTAATTTTAGTAGAATTCATGCATGTTGATGTCTGCACGATGCATGTCATTTTAAATGTTGCATGTACATTTAGCTTTGTTGTTAATAATAAGAGGACATAAATAATGTGTTATTTTCTGATGAATTTTCAAAATTATTATTTATTTTTATTGTATGAATATTTTTCATAATGAAGTTAATGATTTAAAAAAAACCTTGACATTAAATTACTTCTGTCCTCAATGTCTGCATGCAAAAGTAGTATAAAATCTTGTATTTCCATATATATTTTATTAATCTAGTTGCATTTGAAAATTTTCTTAAACAGATGTGCCACTGGAGAAGCTTGGCAAGCTATTATGTTATCATGTGTCAAAGGTCAGCCATGTGATGAACGTTCTAAGAAAAGTGGTGATGAATGTGGCAGCAACTTAGCTTATGCATATTTTGTTAGCTTCATCTTTTTTTGCTCATTTTTGGTGAGTGGATTATTTATATATTCAATCTAATTTATTGCCTTTTTATGTCACAAAATATTCTAGATACAATATTGAAAATGTTTGACAGTACTTTCCAATTGTAGTTAAACAGGTGAATATTGATTATAATTCAGATGATTTAAAATGAATATATTTCTGGTTACAATGCTAACTGATCTAGCTTTGAATTTCTGGGCCCCCAGTTTGCTTTAGAACTAAATTATATGAAGTTCCATTTTAGTTCACATATTAATAAACAGATGGTATTCCTAGTCATAGCACAATATATATGCAATTAAATTCCTCATTGCAACTATTATTAAACAGAACCAAATACACCTATCCCTCAGTTTATATGGTACTCTATTTACATAGTTTCAGTTTTACATTTTCAAAAAAATGCAACCAGTTTCAATTCACATGGTGATAGACTCAGTTTTGCATGATCAAGAAAATGCAACCAGTTTTGTTTTATACGATTATAGACTTGGTTTTACATGGTATGGATTGAGATTTGTTTTTGTTTTTTTATTTAGCTATAATATTATGAAGCAGCAGTGACTTTGTAGAATGAATTTTTCAGACTGGTAAAAAAACTCATTTTTAGCAACGAGTTTAATTATGTAGGCTAAATATAGCTGATTCTTAAGTACACTGTTTCATAAAATATATAAATACTAATTTTGGAAAATGAAGCACTAAGTGTTGGTACAGATGCTTAATTTACAATTTATATTCAGTTCATAAATATCCTTTCAAATTTCATCTTTAAATTTGATAGTGTACATCTACATTAATCTAAGCTTATCTGAATTAGTGCAAATAAAGTACACAACCAGTTCTAAGGTCATGTGGGATAAAGTCTGGAAAATGGATAAGAACTAAACCTCCCACTCATTATCAATCCTGGAGCACAATGAACAGGCAATTGCTGGCATGCTGGAGGAATCTTTTTCCTCCATCTCTTCCTCATCTTATTCCCCTGAGTTTCTGGCCCTCAAGAGCAAAGCTGAATGCTCTCCACTGTCTTTCCACTTGAATAGCCTGGAGCTTTACAACAGGTCATTCACAGCAGAGGAGCTGCACCTTGGTCTGCACTCTTCCCATGCATCTGCTGTTAGACCAATGTCCATTATGCCATACTCCAACATCTGTTGCCTTCGAGTAAGGATCAGCTGCTTCAACTTTTCAACCATATTTTTCTCAAGGAAAGTTTCCAGACTCCTGGCAGGAGATTTTTGTCTTTGCCTCCCCAAGCCAGGAAAGGATCCCAAGATTCCTTCCAATTATCATCCCATAGTGTTGACACACTGTGTGTGCAAGGTGCAATAAATGCCAGACTCATCTGATATTTAGAACACCACAACCTACTTTCCCACACCCAAATGTGGCTTTCCCAGGCAATGGTCTACCTTATACCACCTGATCTGCCTCGAATCGATAATCAAGAAATTTTTTTTACATAGAGAGCACCTGTTGTCAATATTTTTCAACATCAAAAAGGCACACAACATGGCTTGGAGATTCAACATTCTTCATAACCTCCATGTCTTCAGCTTGAGAGGTTTTGGCATGTCAGAATGAAAAATTGGTACCCACCAGTGTATTAATTTTAACTTTCAACATGACATGCCTGCGTTCTTCCGTCAAGGTATGTCCCTTTGTTTCAGTGTACAACTCTACATCCCCAAACCCACTGTAGTGTTTTCAATACCAGAGGTATGGTCATGCCTACACAGTTTATCATGGTACAGCTGCCTTTGTTCACTGTGGCAATAAAACTCGTGTTGATCCAGAATGCCCAGCTGAGATGGAAAACTGTTTTAACTGTAGTAACAGCCATCCAGCATTCTCCCACGATTATCCAAAGTGAAGGGGGATAAAGAATCATCAAAACTGTACAGAACATCTCATACCTGAAATCAAGAAAAGTTACTGCACCACATCTGGAAGGATTTCCTATACCTTTGTGGTCATTCAAAAGTCCAATGCAGACTGTGTGAAACTTTCTCACCCACAGCAAAGGGGGGCGGGGGTGGCTCAGTCGGTAGCGTACCAGGCTCGTAATCTGTAGTTCCCAGGTTCGAGTCCCAGCTGGGTCAGCATTGAGATTTATCTCCGCAAAATTCCCCGCCCTGCCCACGGTCAGTAGGGAACACCGATGGGCTTGGAAAGGCCACCGTCCGTCGGATGGGACGTTAAGACGTGCCCCCGTGTGTGGGAGAGCCATACCCTGTGCACGTTAAAGAACACACTGGATGGCCTTGACGGGATGCTACCATCTGTCTCCCAACAGCTGTTCCAGTGGGTCCCCTCCCCCAACGTTCTCTGAGCCTTCAGGGTCCATGTGGCCATGGTGTGCAAAAAAGTGCCGCTCAGAGGTAAAACAACCCAACCCACAGCAAAGTACCTCATGGAGCAAGGTGAAATCAAAGTTGCCATATGCACTGCACTGATGTTAGTTTCCATTCCTGCTTCAGACATAACTCTTGGTAGCAGTTGGAGAGCTGCCAATAGTTAAGTCTCATGCTGTGGATTGTTTCATACAGACATTTGGCTTTTATATTGGCTAGTATGCAGAATAAATTTTCCATTCTGCATAAAGTCCTCCAGGGTAATAACTCAGGACCAAGGTGTCTTATGCATTTTAGAAGCAGCAGATGCATATAAAAAAAAGTGGAGTTGCTTTTCCCAATGAGCATGATTGCAATTCCCCTACCGGCAAAGTGTGGAACGTAGCAATGATTACATAAAAATGCCTCATTGCCACCTGCAAAGGAGGATTAATGATGGCTTAGAACTACAGTTTGGATAATAAATCATCCAAAACTAACCATTGCTGATGCTTCAATAGTCTAATATGTGGCAAGTAGTGTCAAATGTCCACCAGGAAAGGTTACTTCATGCCTGAATGGAATTGCATATATTCCTCAGAATGCATCGAACAATGAGATGCTGTTTACATTGTATGTAGTGATATGCAAATGGCTGCACAGGTTATTTAGATCTGCAAATGCATAGATCAACAGCCAAGTGCATTTTGAAGTTGACAATAAATCCCTTGCCACTGTGACATCCTAGACATTGGTTGTTCAACCAGAAATGAGCATGGCCTTCCTACTCACATGCTCAGTATACACACATCAAAGATCATCTAATGTGTGGAATGATGAGCCTATGGATATCACACAACAAATAGCTGTGCAGCAGTACTGACATTCTGTTGATACTCCCCATAGGAAATCACCATCTTGCAATACTCATGATGCTCATTATAAACTAACACTTAGTGATGAGTTCATTGAAATTTTGTTAAATTAAAAAGTAATTTACATTTATCATAAATGAAATTAAAAAACACAGTATACTGATATTCATATTATGCAATTTTTAATTTTAAGAGTGTAGAGGAATTTTTCTATCAGTTTAATTCTTGAAGAAAAGAGTATATCCCATGTATCAAAAATGTGGAAACAGAAATATAGAAACTATATTTAATAGGGACTTTTTTTACCTAAAATAATTAAAACAATAAATTTTTATGTAGAATATATCTTTGTGTGCAACATAAATACATAATTCTGCATTTCTTTTAAGATGCTCAATCTTTTTGTTGCTGTTATAATGGATAATTTTGATTACTTGACACGGGATTCTTCTATACTTGGAGCACATCATCTAGATGAATTCATACGTGTATGGGCTGAATATGATCCCAGTGCAACGTGAGTTTTCATTTTAACCAAATGTTGTATGATATACATAAAAAATTGTATCTTATTTTAAATATAAAAGTATAAAATATTATGTAAGGAAACAAATATTTTTTATATAAAATATCACAAACAGGGTTTTATTAAAAGGTTAATAATATACTCTTGGGAGAATTTTAATAACTGAAACAGAAAAAATAAAATTGGGAAATTCCAATCTTATTTTTTTTACACTTTTGCTATAAGAATTACAGATGATACTTAGCCAGAATATGGTAGTTTTAGGCCTTTTTGCACTCTATTTGAGGAAATTTTTCCCTTTGAACCAAATTGCTATTTGCTTCTTAAGTGCATTATCCAAATTTAAGTCTCAGTTGGATTTTCGTATTTCTTGTAGATAGTCATGGACAATACTATATCAGGGAAATTAGTTTATTCCAATTTTATATCCAATTAGCTGTGGAACTATTTATTTCAACAACCATATCAATAATAACAATAATATGAACATTCACAACATCAGCTGCTATAATCAACAGCAATAAAGCTAAAAAAATTGATCATATGTTAATTTCTGATCAAAGAAGCAGATTATTTATTTCAGTCATAAATTGACTTTCAGTAACAAAGAGTTAAATATTTAATTAATAATTTTATTGTGAAATAAATGAAGTATCACATAATAGTGAGATAATTTGGCTTGTTTTTTAAGGCCAAGAGAGATAGAGATCAAAGGGAAAGGATCCAGTAACTCACTTGGTTTCTCTTCTTTGGTTCACAAGCTACAGTTAAATAAGAGAGAAAAGCATACATTTTTCATGTAATGCAAAATTACTGTGAAGTGCATAATATATAAAAATATTTTTGAATTTATATTGCAATAATGTAAGTGAAGACAATAATTTGATGCCTTTAGGGATTTTATCTCTAATTCCTTGGCAAAATAAGTGTATATCAGTGATCTGTTGTACATATATATATATTAATATCATGGAAAAATCATTTTAAATGTTGAAAAATGGGGCAAAATTCTGCTTTGCATATTACAATTAAAAATTATTTACTTAGAAATTATATATGCGAGCTTTCAGAAAGCAAAGGCTTTCTGAACAGCTGGAGCTAAAAAGCTTTATTAAAGAGATACAAGTAGCATAAAAGAGATACAACCTGGCACTATTTCTATATATTGTCCCCATGTTTCATAATGCACTTGTCCCAGCATACAACGAGATCCTCTATACCATTACAGTAAAAAACTATGATTTTAAGTGGGGGGGGGGGGCTCAGTCGGTAGCGCATCAGGCTCGTAATCTGTAGTTCCCAGGTTCGAGTCCCAGCTGGGTCAGCGTTGAGATTTATCTCCACAAAATTCCCCGCCCTGCCCATGGTCAGTAGGGGACACTGATGGGCTTGGAAAAGCCACCGTCCATCGGATGGGACGTTAAACCGTGGCCCCGTGTGCAGGAGAGCCATACCCTGTACACGTTAAAGAACACGCTGGATGGCCTTGATGGGAGGCTACCATCTGTCTCCCAACAGCTATTCCAGTGGGTCCCCTCCAACCTTCTCTGAGCCCTCGGGGTCCATGTGACCTGGCCATTTAGCCCATGGTGTGCAAAAAAGTGCCGCCAGAGGTAAAACAACCCAAACCACTATGATTTTATGATTTTAAGATCTCCTGCTTAACTTTGCTCATTTGTTTGAAAATGATCACAGCTGAGGTGTTTCATAAAAGGAGTGAACAGACAATAGTTGCTCTGTGCCAAATTCATACTACAGGGGTGGGGGGATTGCCTATAAATTTTCCAAATTAATAAGCTATACCTTAAGGGAGAAGGGGTGGGGTCATGACTTTCTGCATTATATGAGGAAGTGAAGGGACTCGAGAAGTGTCATTGTGTAATGCTAAAATGCTATAATTATTTCCACAATTAATAATTTCTTTTCCATTTTATGATGACTAAAATCAGCTAATTTGTTATATTATTCATAAGTATGCTAACCAGCATACTTATGAATAATATAACAAATTAGCCCTACAAAAAGGTTACCGTATAAAAAGTATTACGTAACTTGGTGGGGAGCAGGATTGCTAGTCATTGGTAAATTTATTGACTGTCTAAAAAAAATTAGCTGAAATTTGATGTGCCCATAAAAATGCTAAGAATTTTATGTGAAAAATGTTTTATATTGTTTACACGAACTTCAATGCTGTAATTTTTTTGTAATTATGCACAGCAATAATTTTTCATTATCATTTTTGGTTTGAATTTGTGGAACTTAGCAGTTAAAAAAAACTTTTTGAACCAATAATCACCTGTGTAATCTTCTCAAAGTTAAACCACATCGTAATCTCATTGATGCATATTAATATAATATTAAACTTAAAACACTTTCTTATGATCTCCTTTAATCTGTCATTATTTACACTCACCTTATTTTAGAAAATACATTAGAAAACAGTCTGTTATATTGCTGCACAACTGTTTCAGTGAAGTTCACCAACATCAAAAGTTTCGATATTTGAAACACTGAACTAGAGACATAATACAATGTAAGTAACAATAATGATTAAAGTGTGGATAATCTTTAACTAGACAATATTTTAAATATTTCTAAAAGCCAAAAATTGCAAAAATATCTAATTTCAGAGTCTTCACGATTTGAGTCTCTCTAAATTCACTTGAAATGGAAAACATATATTACAAACACCACAAAATTATTCTAATGTCAAAAGAATAAAATTAACTGGTATACAAAATTAAGCATTATTTTTGTGAAGTAATAATAATGGAACTTAAGTATTGTTCAATTTTGTCTGAACCATATTCATTTTTGCTTTGAAACCATTTGGTTTGGAAGCAAAAATGTGTCTATAAAAATATTTGGTTGTCTTTAAATTTTTCCATTCGTGTCTGTAAACATTTTTTTTTTCTAAAGTTGGTAATCCTAGTTGGGGGAGGGGTTTGGCCATCATTATATGGCATTATGTAGGGGAGAGGGTGGTTAAAATTTGGCTAAAGCAGCATTGCATAATTTCTTAACAACCCTGTGACGTGCTTTGTGATCTGTGCAGTATGATGGCTTGCATTGTCAGACAACAGGCATATGCTCTTTTATTATATAGCCAGAACATTTTTGCCTGATATTCTCTTGAACTTTATGAAAGGTTTGGTATTAACCTTTTCACTACCATACTGGCCCAAAACGGCCCAAGCTGCAGGTAGGAGGTAGTGAAGAGGAAGGAATAGCATTGGTTGGGCAAGTCCATTTAAAATATTAGCCATTTTGGGCTGGTATGGTAGTGAAAGGGTTAATGGTGGCATTTTGTTCGAACAAGTGATAAGGCAATTGCTCCTGATTAGTGAGTTCACTTTCACCACATTTTGATCAGTCTGAGACATTGAGGGTCAGTAGCACTGTTTCATCTCCTACAGAACTTCTTTCATTGTTAAATCAATTAACCCACTTATAAACCTTCCACATATTCACCATTTTTTAACTATAAACAGCAGTGAGTTAATGAATTTCACCAAAATTCCAAAAAACATTCTGTTCCTATAGTATTGAATGTCATTTCTACAAAGTCTCTCTGACAGTGCATTTGGCTACTGATCTAAGGGACCTGGGTTCGAACCCTGGACTAGGCATGGATGTTCATGTTGTTTTTCTGCTGAGGTCTCGTCATCCTCACAGACCTACTATGGCACATAATTTTTTGCACATTGTCAGACCTCTGTGGCATGCAGCTGCTTGAGAGGTATTTGTTATTATTTATTACTAGCATAATGTGTGCAGATTTCAACTGATAAAAACTGGGACATTTGAGTAAATGTCCTGCTTTCAGTTTGCTGAAACTGTGAGATTTCTTCTAAAAAGTGTAACTCTTCAGAAAACTTAATTTAGCTAAAGCATTTGTACAGTGGAGCAAATGGCATGGCACATGCATGATGAACAATAGTGGTAGGTAGGTGAAGCAATAATTCTCTCACTATAAATATATTGAGTGCAGATTGAATAATTATTTTGCATAGATTGACAATAAGCCTATGTTTCGTAGATGTGTGACTTTTCTCATGCCATGGGTAATTCAAAGTTCTCATGTGCGATGCTTGTGGTAAAGTTCATACCTTGCTGATGAGAACACTCAACTATGTCACCAGCATACACTGACTGACTAGTGATCAGTACAAACTATGTTATTCCAGAAAAAAAATGTTCATGTAAATTGAAAAAAAGACATAAATACAGTGACTGAGTTATTCCAAAATTGCATTAATTAAATCCTTGTAAATCAATAGCCGACTGTATATCATCATAAAAAAATTGAGACATTTGACATCCCGAAAATCTTTTTGGGACACTGGAACAGTTCTCTAAAATCTGGGACATATGGACACCTTATCATAGGGGAATATTATTGTGCATATTCTGTCATCTGCTATGTACTTTTTCTGTCATATATGTAGAACATCGATAACTCTCACTATGTATTTACTTTCTGAACAACCTAAGTAAGTTTTTATTGAACAGTAATATTGTAAAAGCATCATTTTCAGTTTTAAAAATGAAAAGATTGAAAAATATGAACAAAAACCCAAAATATATATTGAAAGATTTGAATTTCATTAAATAAAAAATAACCACTTCCAAAAGATCATTTTTCAAAATGTTATTCCAGTGTTAAAAATAATGGAACAGTTTACAATGCAATTTTAGCTAATAATATAATTACAATACATTTTCAATTGCTTCAAGTACATTTGAGTTGGAAAGAAAACAATCTGAATAAATAGTTATCACATTGAATGAGCTTGTCTTGATGGTCTCCCAAAGTTATGCTAACTTCCTTGTTGGAATGCTTAACTAATTTGGACTTTTTTTTTTTCAAAAAATAAATTTCGATTTTTGCACACAATGGCTAAATGGACAGATTACAAGGTTGGGGAAGGATATCCACTGGAGAGCTGTTAGGAGACAGATGGGATTCTCCTGCCAGGACAACCAGCATGTTCTTTACAGTGTGCAAAGTATAGCTCTCCTGCACACAGGGTCATGGGTGTCCCTTCCTACCAATGACAGTTTAGGGGTTAGCAGATCCACAATTTAGGAAGAAGTTTATGCAGCATTCTAATTTTACTTTTAATAAATATTGATATTAAGAGTAAATAGTTTACTATTAGCAAAAATTAAAATTCTGCTTATGAAGCTGTGCATTTAAAGACGTTTTTATCTTTACAGAGTAACTCGAAGATGTTTTGAATAAATTCTTAACATTTGAGTAGCAATGCCAATTACAATTTCAGTAGCAATGCCAATGAGGAAATCCATTAAATTGACTTTGTTAGATTTTGATTAAAAATGAGAAAGAAGAGCAATAAAAAAAGTAAACCTCCAGCCTTAAAGGTAGGGTCAGTTGCAAACTTGTAAATCAGCAATCTGTGAAGCTATCTATAGGAGTGGGCTGGGGGCAGAGAACCTATGGTTGTATGTTGGTGAATAGCAACTTAAAGATGGAGTGACAGAAGTGAGAGGAGGGAATGATGGAAGAAAAAGAAACAAAATGCAGTTGGAGGGCTAGGTCAAATTTGAGAATAGTTGATGTGGAAAGCTGTGGAAAATGTGTTACACTTTTCATTAATATGGTATTTCTTGAATGCCAATATGAGTTGTGGTTTTTATTTATAAAATTTATTATTTGTTCTTTCCATTGCAATTGGTAGCAAATTGGCAGGATCACTATTTTTCTTGCATTTTAATACAAATTTTTGGAATGTGTATTTTAACCCTTTGCACCCAAGGGCGCCACAGTGGTGACATCTTGATTTTATCGTAAAACTTGCAAGTGCCATAGTGGCAGCATGCTATGGTCAGTCTGGTGCTAACGTCCATAGTGGATGGATGTGTGTCATATCTGTGCTTCGTATTATTATTTGTAATCATAATTTTTACCCATAAACATGGCAGACAAAATAAATACCAGTGATAAAAGTTATAGTGTGATTTTGATAGCAATGACGATGAATTTGTTTTCAACAACTGTGATGAAAGCTGAAAACATGTTAAAAAATTATAAGTTATAGTTTTTTGTATATGTATATTTTTTATTGTTTTTTTTTTCGTGGTTTGTTTTGTATTTGTTTTTATTTATTTTTTGTAAATCACTGTTATTTTTGTTCCATAAATATGTATGAAGGTCCTTATCAATTAAAAAAGTTTTTGCAGGCAAGTATTTTGATAATATTTATATTTAAAAAAATTTTAAGCTACAATATGAAAAGCCCATTTTCATCAATATTGCTTCAAGTAACTATAACACCTATAAAAAAAAACTTTGAGTGCAAAGGGTTAAGATTTTCTCTGCCAGTGCCATAGTTAATTTCTAGTTCTTGATATCTTTCTTGTTCACTTTTAAACACTGTTGTGTTCTATGGGTTCTTTTGTTTCATTGTTTTATACTCCCCTTTCTTGTTTCTCACATTTAATCAATATCTAGTGAAATCAGTTTAAATAATTTTTACCATTTTGGCTATTTACTAGATAAATAAAGATTTTGCCTGAAATACAGACAAAGCTGTAAAGATAAAGGTTTTTTTTTAGGGGCATATAGCCCCTAAAATAAAATAAAAATATAACTTTGAATATAATAATAAAAATTGAAAATAATTAATAAAAATATAACTTTGTAGCCTTGGAAAGCTGTGTAGAAAACTATTGATTAATTATTTAACTTTTAGGGGTGTAATTCATTACACTGAAATGTATGATATGCTTCGTAATATGGATCCTCCTCTGGGATTTGGAAACAAGTGTCCTTATCGACTTGCATATAAGGTATGTTATTCCAAGATTATTTGCCCATCTGTTTAAAACAGTAAATAAGTTATGTATTACTAATAAAGATTGACCTAATTTTGTGTAAATATCAATATACATATCCATAAAAAAGACAGGTGTTGAATTTAAAAATGTATTATAATATAATACACTAATGGAACAATTTCTGTAAGAGCTATTCTTTTATGGAAGATAAGCAGTGTCACTCTGAGAAATCAGCATAAGACTTACTAATTTCATAATATTATATTTTAATACAGAGTACTCTTAAATATTTCAATATTGCTTTCAACTCTATTCAGCATATATGTTTAACTGTGCAGATTTTATAACATAACACTGATTGCTGTATATTTAGAAACAACCTGAAAACCCATTGGATCTGCTTCATGTGGATCAGAAGATAGGTATATATATATAAACACTGTGCATAAGAATAACAGTTGAAACATAAAATAAAATTTTTAATTCCCAATATTATACATGATACATACAAATGCTAAAAAGGTGAAGGTCAACTGAGATTCCCCAAGTGATTCAATATTGAATGTGACCACCTTCAATATTGAACCAAGAACACATTTCATAGTAATGCATGCCTTGTTGCATGTGACAAAATCATTGTCTCAGGCTGTTTATAAGACTGTCCAGCAGCACTAGTAGATAGCAATCTCCACTGCTTGAAAGCACATTGAAGCTCCAATAGACTTGCAGGAGTGCACCCCATCTCCCAAGAAAAGATGGTTGTCCCAAAAGAAGCAACCCAAATCCCAAGGTTGCTTTCCTGAAGAAAATCTTCGGGAAAGCAATCCATCTCCCAAGAGCATTCCATACATATTCTATCAGATTTAGGTCAGGAGACCATGCTGGCTACTGCATATGGTTAAAAGTCCTAGTCTCCAGATAGCTGTTAACAAAGTGGACAATGATGTAGGGATGCAAGCATTATATTCTTGTAGGAGGTATCACCTAGTATATCCACATATGGTCACATGAAGGGGTACAAGATTTCATCCCTTTACCTGCAACTGGTGACAGATCTGTGTAGCCACCCAAAGATATCCCTCCCCAAACCACTACCACTGTAGGTATCTCATTTATGGATGTTTGTGACATGTTCTTCATTCCCTCCATATCAACTGATGCTGTGAATCATATAAGCCTGCCTCAAAGTGATCTACAGCTTACCACAGTACTTCTGTAAATGAGGTAGTAAATGTATAAACAGTAGTAAATGATGTCTGATAAACACACCGAACAAATCTGTTATCTCAACAAACCCACCTCACACTTAGCAGGAGAACTGAAGAACAGCTTTAAAATACTTTTTACTCTCGACACATTTGCATATACCACTGCCATTCATTTTTTATGCCACACCTTAATCCTGCATTGCATTTTACATCATGACTTTCTTGCATTTCTATCATCAGAGTTTTTGAACATTTTGATTCTTTGAGTTTTATCACACAATATCACTTTTTTTCCCTTAATTTATGGAAACCATTGTATATTTGTTATGTATTTGAAATAATGTAAATTAATACTATACTCAAGAAAAGTTTACTTTTAAGAATGTAATAATGAATTGCAAGATAGGCAAAAACTATTGAAGGCCTGGTAAATCTATATTGTTTATTAATTTAGAGTAAATTTTGATACAATGTTTTGTGGAAAAAATTTTGCCAACATGTGGGACACGAACCCACATCTCTCCAGAAACATGCCAGAGTATTGTTGAATTTTGATATTTACCACTTATTCTTTCTACTTGCTTATTGTATGCATTGAGAGTAGTACCATAACTCTCCCTCTCCCTCAAAATTCCCCACCCTGCCCACGGTCAGTAGGGGATACCGATGGGCTTGGAAAGGCCGCCATCCATCGGATGGGATGTTAAGCCGTGGTCCCATATGCAGGAGAGCCATACCCTGTGCACGTTAAAGAACACAGTGGATGGCCTTGACTGGAGGCTACCATCTGTCTCCTAACAGCTGTTCCAGTGGGTCACCTCCCCTAACCTTCTCTGAGCTTTTGGGGTCCTTGTGACCTGGCCATTTAGCCCATTGTGTGCAAAAAAGTGCCACTCAGAGGTAAAACAACCCAACTCTCCCTCTCCCATGCCCCTCATAGTGAGTTCTGTATGTGGTAAGATGACCATCCAGAGAAGTTCTGCTTATTTGGGTTCCTGAACATTCATGTTTGCCATGCACTGTAGCCTGTGTCCCTGAAAATGAGGACCCTGGTAGTTGTTTGGGCCTCACGTCTCTCTCCAGACTAGTGGGCTCCCATTAGGCCTGTCTTGCCATTGGGGATCCTATTCATCATGGGGCTGAACAGCACTTAGAAGACTACTGCTATGCACTGATTTGATTTCTACTTCAGGTAAGTACTATGCTCTGGGATGCACCCCCCCCCCCCCCCCCCAAGGATCAATTAATTGGTGGGCTGATCATGGTATCAACAATGCAATGCCTGCCCAGTCCAGCCTTACCCAGGTCCAGGTGCATGTTTGCGAGTTTCTTTGCCATCATTATTGTGCAGGACTCTCATTGTCAGTATGAATATGGTGCCTGTGCAACCCTAATGTACAATTGGGCATCCCTTTGTTGGGCTCTGTGGTGGGTCTGGACCAGATCAATGAATCCTCCCAACTTTAATGATGAATTCCTCAAAAAATTCGTCTGCCTGTGCAAAATGGCCCCAATGTGAGAGCTCTTAATCTTTGTTCTTGTCATCTGCTTCTTTAACCTCTGTTTCTTGGGGGAGGGGGGTCGCAAGATTTCTGAAACCCATTAAATGCTTAAGATCATGGAATTTACTGATTGAGTCTGCAGGTCCTAAACATTTGGAACTACCCTTGAAGGTTATGGCAATGGTGGGGTGCCAGTCTCAGTTTCTCCTCAACTGTTACTGAATATTACTCGTGGTGTGGTCTTTAAGACAGGTCTCCTCAATATCTCTTGAGGAAAAGAACCACTCAGAGTTAACACCACAGCAAGTAATTTGTAGTCACACAAATTTCAGCACATTGAGATGATAAATTGGTACCTATTCGAGTAAGCAATTGTCTTTCAACAAGCCAGCTGACCACTATTATGGCAGGTTACCTTCACTGAAAGGTTTGGCTATATATATGCCAAATACTGTATGCTGTTTTCAGTGTCGAAAGTATCGCTATGCCTGCACACTTTGTCAGAGTAAATCCAAATGTGCCCACTGTTCAATCATGCTTATCTCGTCTGCAGTGTTCAGAATTTTATCCTCTAACCCTGTTTTGCACTCATTGAGAAAAAGGACACCAGTGGCCTTGGGAAGGCCTCCATCTGTTGTATGGGACATTAAGCCATGCCCTCATGTGCAGGAGAGTCATCCCCTCTGCACATTAAAGAACACACTTGGTGGCCTTGACAGTAGCTTTCCATCTGTCTCATAACAGCTGATTAGAGTAACTCCTTCCCCAACCTCTAGTGAGCACTTGGGTCTTTGTGACTTGATAATTTAGCCCATTGTGTGCAAAAAAGTGCTACTCAGAGATGCTGAGATGGCAAGCTGCATGAATAGTAGTAGTGACTATCTGTCATTCTCCCATGACTTCCCTAAATGGAAGAGGAGGAGGTTCAGTGCCCCAACACAATAAACTACATTACCTATCCTGAGGTGAGAAAGAACTGAACCACATGCCACTACTTATCAAACTTCTTATGTCAGCGTGGTCATGGGAAAGCTCATCATTCCTATGACTTCAGTGTGTGTTATCAGTGTACCACCATCTGAATATTTCTTACCTGCAGCAAAATACCTCCTGGATCAGGTGAAACCGAAGTCATTATTTGTTTTGATATTGACAATAGTTTCTGGTCCTGCCTTCCAATTCCACTTCTGGAATGATTCCCTTCTTATCACAGATGATGAAACCTTCTAAGCACCCATAGCTGAAGAAACGGACTACCCCTCCTCCTCATTCATATCTTAGATCCTTGTCCCTCAGATAATTCCAAGAACATGGGCTGCCCCCAATTCAATAAACGTTGTTGACAACATTTATTTTTAAAAAGAAATCATTATCCTCCTGAAACTCAAAGACCTGAAATAGCCATGCTTCTACGATGGAACTGTTGTAGATTCCACAGATATCTTGATTATGTGAAGGTTCTCCTTTAGATACATGACCTTATCTGCATGTGCCTACAGAAGATGTACTTGCAGGCAGTTGACAATCCCACAATCTGGCATTTTTTCTCATCCAGTGCTTATCTAATATCTAAATCTAAGGGATGGAGATAGTCCAGCTCATGAGGTATCATGAACCACCATTTTACATTTCAGTCCATTCTCCATCATAAAACTCTATAAGCAGTAGCCATATTCCTTTTTGTGGGATTTTCATTGTCTGCTCCATCTGTCTTCCATCTGGAACTGCCATCTTCCAAGGCCAACCTTTATGACCTTGTCTCAAAGCTGTCATCCACCTTTCTTCTTTGGGAGGTGGAGGCTTAATGAGCACAGTCCTCTTAGAGGCAATACCAACACCAGAGAGAGAAGTTGGGTCTTTAAACATTGGCTTGAGGATCCATTGTTCTCCCTTTTGAACATGGGTGTCAGTATGTACTTTCATTCCCCAACCCACATGGGTGTCAGTATGTACTTTCATTCCCCAACCACATCTTCACTGCCATTGATCTTACCATCTATCTACCAACATGATCTCCATGCTCATTACACTCATTACATGTGAGGTTTAGGATTGATCTGGCTAACTGGAGTGGTTATGAACTCCTTGTGATGGTCCAACCATTCACTTTTACTTTTCCTTAACCAGTTTTACTCTATTTGCGCATTATATTTATCATTTTGTGGATTATCTTCAGTTGTATTTATCACATTTCTCTCTTCCAATCCGCTAAAGGAGTTGCCCATGCGCAACTCTGACTTTTGATTGACAGCTGCTAATGCGTGCGTAAGGACATACCCCCTCTTGTGTCATAGTTAGTGAGAAAGTGCGTGATCATAAGTTTATACAAATGTTTTTTCCCAGCATGAAACTCGTGTGTCAGTTGCACACAGCATGTATACTGAGTCACATTAGGTTACAGAGTCAATGTTGATAATGGAGATTTCCGGCTCGTGAGGCAGCCCAGTAGTTAGTCAGAAATAAGAGAGTCAGTAAAAGGAAGGATGCTAGTAGAGATGTGAGCTTTTACTTGCTCGGACTTTCATATTCATCAGTTTATATGTTGAGTCTTGAATTTTTTGCAAATAAACTTTATTATATGAAATATTTTGACTTTGCTATTTTTTCTCTTGAGCAATGATAATTGATTTTTTTTATTAAGATTCAACTTTAATAATTTGACAATCTTTTGATTTCTTAGTCAATAAGTAATTCCCATACACTTAGTGAACCCTCATTTAACTTTATTAGACAAGTTAATATTGCCTGGCATCTGATACTATCCGGAAAATTTAGTTAAATTTGGATCAGTCAGAAAGGTCCAAAGAGACAGATTTTAACAATCTTTTGGAGCATTACATCATTTGTGATTTAGATATTAGATTAGATTTTCTTTGATATTGAAAAAGCCTATGACACAGCTTTGGATTCATCATTCTTCATGGCTTCCATGCTTTGGGCCTGAGAGGTCACATGCCAATCTTCATCTCCAACTTCTTACCATGTACTTTTTTGTGTCTGTATCAGCATCACTGTTGGAGTCTATTCCTCAAGGCTGTCTTAAGTGTTGCACTTTTAGCTGTCAAAATTATCACAAAACAACTTCCTCTGATTGTAGGCAATGCCCTCTATGTTAAAGATCTTAGAATTTTTTGATCATCTTCCAGCATGATTGTCATTGAGAGACTAATTGTAAGCTACCATGAACAATCCCTCTGTTTTGGGTGATGGTGAATAGGTTTCAGTTCTCTTCAAAGAAGAGCACTTGCATTCACTTTTGCTACTACAAGCAAACACATGGATTCTTAGCTGTGGCTTGGGCATTTTTTCATCCCTGTCATGTCAGAGAACAAGTTTCTTGGTGTCATCTTCAACTGGAAATAGACCTTTCTACTTCTCATGCAAGATCTGAGGTCCAAGTGCACATGGATACACATAATCACCAAGGTTCTCACTAATGCTCTTTGCTCTGCTTGTATTGGGCACTTGTGCTGTTGAAACTGGACTATGAATCCCAGGTATATACTTTTGCCCAGAAATTGGTGATGAGAGTGTTGGACACATACTACCATCAGGCTCTCCATGTGTGCATAGGGAACTTCCACACCTCATTTGGTCAGTCTTTTATGTTGAGGCCAATGAACCTTCTTTATCTATTCACCATCAGCAGTTGTAGGGACAATTGCTGATGGTGAACCTAAATTTAGATTGTCCAGCAGAGATTTCATTTTGCATGAATACTGTCCCTACAGTATTCATGCAAAATGAAATCTCTGCTGGAGCATCTGATTTTGGACTATTTTTCGTCCAAAGTAGGAAATGCTTTATATCAATATATTTAGTAATAAATAGACACTGTTTGAAGTCGATTTCAATTTTAGAGGAAAAATTGTCTGAGCCGGGTGGGACACAAACCCACGACCTCCTGATAACATATCAGGTGCTCTAGACCACTGAGCTACCGACTGCCGATCAAGATTTCCTCTAATTAACGTTATGAACATTCCCTTTATGTCACATGTAGGCATTATTTTAAGCAATTTTTAGCCCTAGTGGCTTTTTATTTTGCCAATAGATGGAAAGCATCTCTTACAAGTATGCTAATGATAATAAATATTGAGATAAACTCAGATAACTCAACAGTTCAACATCCAGTAATAAATACACTTTTTGACGTTCATAGCATTAATTAGAGGAAATCTCGATCCACAGTCGGTAGCTCAGTGGCCCAGAGCACCTGACATATTATCAGGAGATCGTGGGTTCATGTCCCACCCGGCTCAGACAATTTTTCCTCTAAAATTGAAATCGACGTCAAAAAGTGTCTATTTATTACTGGATGTTGAATTGTCGAGTTTATCTGAGTTTATCTCAATATTTATTATCAATATATTTGCTTTTTCCAACTATATTTTGCTTTTTGCTTTTTGGTTTGCTTGTCTGAGGCTAGAGACATGAACATCAGTCTTGATACCTCCACCCAGTTGTCAACCAAGTCCCCTCCACCTTGGTTCACTGTTTTCCCTTTCTGCGATTTTTCTCTGCAAAATGGAGAAATCTTTCACTCCCAGTTGTGTGTATCAGAAATTCTTTTCCAGCCACCATGCTGCATATCTCAACTTCATGCCTGTCTTCACAGATGGTTCGAATTCTGGAGACTTTGCAATATTAGCCATGGTTTGCTATGACTCCTTCATAGCAGATCAGATCTCACTGATGTGTTCCATCTTCATTGCAGAGTTATATCGGTCTGGGGTATTCAGTCATGGGCAATGTATCAGGTGCAGTGACTTGGGAGACACTGTTTCCAGGTTGACTACACTCTGTCTGGTTCCCCATTGTTTGTTCCTTATGTGGATTTCAGGCAATACTTTTCCATTAAGCTCCCTGCACATTGGCAAAGATCTTGGTTCAAGCAGATAAACATCAAATTGTTCGAGATCAAGCCTGTTATCAAACATGGCAGTCATCGTTTTTCAGGAGTCACTAGTCAGGCACTTTAAAATGGATAAATGTATATATAACTCAAAACATTTTCAGCAAATACAATTAAATGTCATATTGTAGGTGATGTGAATGAGTAATGGGAAGGGGGGGGGGGATAATACTAAAATTGTGTAGTTCATAAGAGAGCATGTGTTCCCATAATGGATGTTGTGATGTCACTTCTCTTGGCCATCTGTCCATTGAGATCTTTTGGAATGTCCCTCTGGTTCAATCGCAATATGCGAACTGGTGAAGGAGTCTTTTGTGATTCGAGGGAAAATGCAGGGACTCAATATTGAGCTACTCTTAATAAATTAGTTCGACTCCAGTCTCTAGTTAAACAAAACCATTCTTTATTGCAGTTTGAACACACAAGCATTCACTGAATAATAAAGACCATAATAATGCACATTTGCAATAAATTTTATATCAGCTTACTATGCCTGTTCAGCTATTTCTCCCGAGCCTCAAGTACCATTAGTCCCAGTCGGCACTCACTGCATTACAATTTTGCGTCTTAATGCACTCGTCCTTTGACTTCCTCTCCCCTCTTCTGTTGGTCATTGTCAACACTCCACTCCCTACTCTGACTTCAGACATATGGCCAGGTCACTGACCTCCAACTTCGGACAAGTGGTAGGGTCACTTGTAAGTGAATACCCACAGTAGGTGACTCTCCTCTCATTGACACTGCTACATCGATTAACATTCCAGTTCCTGGAATGGAGGCCTCCCACATCACAGATGCCTCTTGGATGAAATGCCAAATAAAGTACAAAACAAAAAAATATTTAAAAAGGCGTCTAGCCTGACAGAGTTTCCATAATGGATGTTCTGTAATTAGGGTAAGGAAATAAATGTTCATAAAGTATATGATCACCCTAACAACCATAGAATTCACAATTGCATTCATAATGTTTATGAGGTTGTTGATAAGTTTTTATTGTAACAAAGCCCACTCCACTCCTACACAAGGAGATCTGAGCTAATAAGGGGCTGACGCCTGCATTTCTCCTACCCAGGGCATCTACATATGTTCAATTGGATTCAGGTCCTGAGATCTGTCTGGCCACTCTACTCTATGAATATCTTCACTTTCAAGGATGTTGTCAACCACATGAACTCTAGGTGGCATAAATGCTATAGGTGGCATTTATAAAGATGAAATCAAAGCTGAGAGCATCCCTGAAAAGTCTCACATAAGGTGTAAGAATCTTTTCCCTGAATTGCTGAGCAGTCAGATGCATCTCTGAAAGATGTAAAGTTCTGTGCATCCATCACATTACTGCCACCAAAATTATTCCTTTCTTTGATGTTAACAGTTGTAGTGAGTTCCTTGTTTTCTCCATGTGAATACACATTGAGAATTGAAAACTGATTCTTCAAACATGATAATGTCTGCACCATACTAAATGATTTCTTCTGTTGAATGGGGTGAGGAGGACACAAACTGTTGTTCTTCATGCACACAGACTTCATTACAGTATATCTTGATGCTATTTTTTACAAAATAGAAAGCCCAAAATGCCTAACGTTTGTTCTTCTCTGGATGATTAAAAAAAGAAAACCCATGGCAGTTTGCAAAACAGTTGCCTAGCTGTCATTGTCTTGCTATTAACCCTTACAGTGTTAACCTTTACAGTGTTAACCTTTACAGACCCTTACAGTCTTGCTTATTAACCCTTACAGTGTTTCTGTGGTGACTGGATTTATTTAAAATAAATTCCACAACACTCACTGTGGTGACCGGATTTATTTTAAAATGTTTTCAGAAAATAAAATAAACAACTTTAGAACCTCATCCTGAAGTAATTAATGAACAGAAATATGTCATGTTATATACCAAAAGAAAGAGCATTTAATTGTGCTTAATAAAATTGCAAATTTTCGAAGGAAAAAAATGATAAGTTTAAATTTGTTTAAGCGTTTTTTAAAACATTGTAAAATTTTACTCTTTTTGTTTTCCACTTTATCTTTATCCACTTATTCCACTTTTATCTTTAGTAAAATTTCAAATATATATATATTTCCCATTTTTTTTCTATAGTATTTTATTATTCTAATATAAACAGTTCATAATATTTTGATTATTGCTTAAATCTTTCATTTATTTCATTTTTTCTAAATTATTTAGTCATTTATGCATATAATGCATATTCGTAGATTTTTGACGATTGACAAACTCTAAGCCTAAGTAAAGCAGTGTCTTAAAAAATAAATTTGCTTTAAAAACTAAATAATTTAAATTAGAAATGAATAAGAAAATATAAAGAACTATGAAAATATATATATATATGTTTAAAGCATTTAAAGTTTAATCGATGCACTGAACTTGAGAACAAGTTGCTTTATTATAAAGCTGCATAACTACTATGAAAAAGTTTAATTCTAAAATTCCAGCAGAAATTTTGGTTAAAAAACACAATTTTCTGACCTTAATTTGTTTATATGCTTAAAATATAATTAAAAATATTGATAAATAAAGTCCTACCATTTAAAAATCATGCTCTGAGTAATCCAAATGCTTGCTCTGATTGCCGCCATTTTAGATTGCTGAAAGTTTCAATTTCATTCATTTCTAATTAATTGTTGTTTGTAATCGCAGTATCCATTTGAGAAACAATAAAAATAAACTTTCGAAAGCCAATGTACATAGTTCCCAGATGATACAATTTCTGGTAGTAAACAAATCAGTATCCATATGTTAAAAGTTTAGAAAGCATTACAACTCTTGTAGAGCTATAAATAGAAGAAAAGAGTGGGAAATGCAACCGATGGATAATCTAAGCATGGTACAACAGCATAAAGGCATGAACTGAATTGGTGCTATTTGATGCTGTTTGCATTGACTGAACATGCATATCCAACTCAAATAGATTTATTTTCAAACTTTATCATAATTTTTTCAAGTGGAATCAACTGAAAATATATATATATATCATAGATTTAAATATTATTTTTGATATTTAATTAGAAACAGTTGAAAAAATTCAGATTTCTATTCGAAAAAATTTTTTTCATGACCTTGTATTACGGGAGTGAAGCTTCAGTCCATGACCACTAGAATGGGAAAGATGAAAGCGATTCTTCAGGCTGCAACATGGTAAGGGTTAAATATATATAATGATAATCCTAAGCAGTTGTGGTCATGGGATAACCTTGTCCTGGTTTATGACTAGCCTCTCATTTCATGAAATTGTCCCCAAAGTCTAAAGAGATTTGTGGTATACATTTAAAACTTGGATACCTTGGTCTGGGTATTGACCTGCTCCATTGTACTTTCATTCTCCACCATACAAAATCATACATATGTCCAGCCTGAGATTAACTCGGGTAACAATTTAATTTGATTATATCACAAAGATGTCTTGCCTCATGCACTCACTACCTAGCAATGCACAAGACAAAACATTTTTGCAACATGGTGGAATCATATTGATATCCAGTTCAATGCACATAAGTTTTGTTGTTCCACATTGTAAAATTTATGTATACACTACATTTCGTATCATTCCCTTCTATACTTTTTGAAATACATTATCCTTTAATTTTGAGCTCCAGTGTAGTATGAAATAAGTGATACATTAATACTCCACAAAGATAAGAAAAAATGCATGAATTGTAATCAAAACATTTGCTTTTATCATGTTAAATATAATTATGTTCAGTAATGTAAAATGTAAACTGATACAAAAATTATTTTGTAAATATATATTCTTAACCTAGAAACTCATCCGAATGAACATGCCTCTTGCTGAGGATTTAAAAGTCAACTTCACAACAACATTATTTGCCTTGATCAGAGAGAATCTCAGTATTAAAATAAGACCAAGTAAGTATCACCAACTGAAAATGTTCAATTTTCACAATTTCTGACTGATTGTGTAATAAAACTTATTAATACCAAATTCAACCTTTAAAACAAATTAACTTACTGCTTTCTGTTCTTAAAAAAGTATTTGTTGAATGCAGTGTTTTAGCAACACATCAAAAACATTGTGGAATTTTTAACATACAAACACTACATTTAAACTTAGTAGCAGCATTCTTTTTTGCTGTTATTGTTAAGTTGCTTTAATTTCTGATCATAGTTATGAGTAAGTAGTTATTAAAATGGTATGTACTACTGAAAATATGGTAAAAAATTTACATGTTTATATATCCTATTATACGCCGTCCCGTGGCCGAGTGGTTAGCACGCTTGGCTACTGATCTAAAGGACCTGGGTTCGAGCCCCGGAATTAGGCATGGATGTGTGTGTCGTTTTTCTGCTGAGGTCCTGCCATCCTCTCAGATCTCCTACTGTGGCATATAAACTGACAGGCTCCTATCAGACCTCTGTGGCAAGCAGCTGCTTGAGGGGGTATTTATTTATTTATTATTTATTTTATTATACATACATTCCAAAGTATCAAAATAGTGAAAACCAATTTTTTCAGAGACAGTCAAGTCATAAAGATGAGTGAATGAATTTTCACTCTCTGTGTTCAAAATAGATTTCATCTTTAAGTCTGAAACAAAAATTATTATTTATTGTTTCAAAGATACACACACACACATATATATATACCATCATTACAAGTTGTTATGAGCAATCAAGACCTAGCTGATGCCATCTCAAAATTTTTTTAATATAAATTTAGGTAATTGTTCAAGTTAGAAAGTCATCTTGCATACTCCATCCAGTGCTATTTACAAGAACTGAATACACACTGGATTTCTGAAATTACTTATTGAAGTACCTGTTTTGATGGCAATATGGCACAGATTGACTGAAAGATAAACTTATGTTCATCATCTGATGCATTTTAATGACCTATTCCTTCCCATTTCTTTCCCCAGCCTTAAAAAATGGAATAATCCTGAAGGCTTTAATGTTTTAAATTGTGTTCAGCCAAAAATAAAATATAAATTTTAGAGCCTTATTATTGGAGTAACTAGCAAACAAGAATATGTCATGTTATGTGCCAAAATAAAGAGTATTTAAATTCTGCACATCAAAATAATATTTTAAATAAATTTAAATAAATTCTTTTACCTGTAGTTTGGGTTGGTATGGTAGTGAAAAGGGTTAATAAGCATAAAATTTTAGTGATTTTTCATTTTAAGCCAATTTTTCAATTTTTTTTAGTTTTTCTACTTTTTTTTTCAGTATAAATTTTTTATATTGAAAAATATAGGTATTCCATATTATTTCTACTTTTATTAAATGTTTCATTTATTTTATTTAATATTTTTGCTCACAGCAGGCCGTTAGTACCTTTCAAAAGAGATATTCTCTTTTGGAAGGGAACGGAAGGGGAGGGCTGCCAGTTCAGTATGGCCTACTGATCTGGTCATCTATGGCCACTTTTTTCTTTTTTTCCAACTCTGCTGAGGAGTGGTCAACTTCACAGAGTCCTGGTGCTGACCATTTATACCTACTAGACTGGATTTGTTTATGAATTTGAGCTTGATTATGGATCCTGGACTTGCTGCACTGGTGGGCCTCTGTTGAGGGAGAGTCTGCCGCTGTGTTTTCTGTTTGCTTCTGGGTTGCCAGCTCTAAGTGAACAGAGGCATGGGATACCTTATATCAGCTGGTGGATAATCCTAATCAGAGGCCATCGCAGGTACCTGAACCTTACGTAGCTAGTTGGGCATCGTCAAGCCTAAACTGGAGTAATGTGTCTCAGGCAGGCCATGTGGCTCTTGAAAAAGTCCACTTGAAAAGATGGTGCCTGATGTTCCTACTGGCATTGGTGACTTCAGCCTTTAGCAGAGGAGGAACAGGTCTTTGCCCCATGCCTGCGATCAGGGGGCTGTTTGATATTGTTGGCCCTACCAATCTCAATAAACCTAATTTCTTTAAAAATCCTACTAATCATTTTCTCTCTGCAGGAACGTGGAACGTGAGGACATTACATAGAGATTATTCTCTTGATGTCCTCATGTAGGAATTCCAGCACTATAACCTAGATATTCTAGGCTTGCAAGAGACCAGATGGACAGGTAAAGGTGAGATACTTAAAAATAACTTTAAATTTCTCTTTACAGGGAGGGAGGATGGAAAGCATCACCAAGGCGTGGGTCTGCCACTTGAATGTTATCTGCTGTTATGCCCCACTGAGGATGCCGATGAGGATGAGAAGGATAGGTTTTATGAACAACTTCAGGATATTTTGAATTCTGTCAAGAAAGGAGATATTACCCTTGTTCTTGGTGACTTCAATGCCAAAGTTGGTACTGACTCTGAACTTTGGGGAGGGGTGATAGGCCCTTTTGGTATTGGTAGCTGCAATGGCAATGGGCAACGTCTCCTACAGGTAAGTAAACTCAATGGTTTCAGAATAACTAACACATATTACAAACACCGCGACATACATGAATACACATGGGTTTCACCTGATGGGCTGCATAGGAATATGATTGATTATATATTAATTAACAGCAAATGGGCTAGTTCTGTTAGAAATACCAGGGCATATAGGGGAGCTGAAATTGGATCTGACCATTACCTTGTTAAAAGTGTCTTGCAACTTAAACTTAAAAAGTGTTGCGCTAGGGTTAAAAAATTTACCTTTAATACTGAAGCTCTGAAAGACCCAGTTATAGCTAAAGCTCACCATGATAGGTTACTTAGTCATTATGACAGTCATGGTTTGCTTACTACTGAAGTTGAGGAAGAATGGGGCCATTTTAAACAGGCTGTTTTGGAAACTAACAGTACTCTTTTAGGGAAAAAGGAGGAGAGGAGGCAGAATTATTTGAGTGATAATGCACTTGAGTGTATTTCAGAAAGAAGGAACTGAAGGAATGTCTTTAATCAGTACCCTACTAGTCCTAATAGAAAGGATTACAGAGAGCTTAATAAACGTGTAAAGGATCAGTTAGCTACTGATAAGAATCTTTGGCTTGATGGTTTGGCTGACAAAGCTGAGGAAGCAGTTAGGCAGCACAACAGCAGAGAGCTGTACCAGATACTTAATGTTTTATGTGGTAGAAAATGGACAGGCATACAAGGATTGAAGGATAAACAAGGTAAGGTATATAGAAGGTGAGGATTCTGTCATGGCTAGGTGGGCTGAGCATTTCAGTGATGTTCTAAACAATGTGGTTAGTTCTACTCCCATTGTTTGTAATGATGATAGATGCATTAGCAGCTTTAATGTTGGCCCTATAACACAATCTGAAGTTATTTTGGCTATCTCTAAACTTAAACTTCATAAATCCCCAGGGGTAGATGAAATTACTACTGAAATGCTCAGAGCTGGGAATGTTTCGGTTACCACTTGGATGACTGAAATTTTGAATAACTTTTATGATAAAGGCATGGTTCCTAAAGATTTTACCTGAGCTATTATTATCCCTATTTTCAAAAAAGGTGATCGCAGTTCTTGTGATAACTATAGGGGTATCAGCCTACTCTCTGTTCCAGGTAAAGTTCTTTCCATGATTGTGCTTAATAGAATTAAGAATCTGGTTGACAGGCAATTGCGTGATGAGCAATGTGGATTCAGAAGTGGTAGGGGATGTGTAGATCAGATATTTTCACTTAGGCAGATTCTTGAGAAATGTTTAGAGTTTCAGAAACCTTTGGTTGCTAGCTTTGTTGATTTCAAAAAGGCTTTCGACTCTGTTGATCGTCAAAATTTGTGGTTGATTGTGAGATCATATGGTATACCAGACAAGTTAGTTAACATAATGAAAGCTGTCTATAATAACACTGAGTCATGTGTGAGAGTTGGTAAGTCTTGTATCAATTGGTTTAGCATTACTTCTGGTGTTCGACAAGGGTGCATTTTGTCTCCTTTTCTCTTTAGTTTGGTTGTTGATTATGTTATGCGAAATTCACTTCAAGGGAAAGATTTTGGCCTTAAATGGGCTGGAGATATGAAAATTTCTGATTTAGATTATGCTGATGATTTAGCCCTTTTGGCAAATGATGTCGATGAGATGAACTCTTTCATTCAAGCTGTTGATGAGACTGGTAGTAGAGTAGGTTTGGTTATAAACAGAGAGAAAACTAAAGTGATGAAAATTGGTCAGGCAGGTTGTGATTCAGTTAATCTGAATGGTTGCAGTCTTGAGCAGGTGTCACAGTTTAATTATCTTGGGAGCTATGTAACTGATACTGGTGATGTGCGGCATGAGATTAACAGACGAATAGGTATTGCTGCCGGGACTTTTAAGAATCTATGGAGATTGTGGAGAAATAGGCGTATACACCTAAAGACTAAAATTAGACTGTATAATAGGTGGTTCTTTCTAGGGTTAGTTATGGTAGTGAAACTTGGACGCTGTGTAAACAAGATAACAGGAAACTAGATGCTTTTGATTCTAGATTTTTACGCAGTATCTTGGGTATTAGGTGGTTTAACTTTGTAACTAATGATGAGGTTAGGCAAAGGAGTCTGCAACCTCCTTTAAGCAGCATATTGTGCAGAGAGAGACTCCGCTGGTTTGGCCATGTTGCCCGTATGGATAATTATAGATTGGCGAATAGGATTATGAACAGTGTGCCTAGAGGCCTCAGAAGGGGGGGGGAGACCTAGGATGCGATGGGCTGACAATGTCAAACAGGACCTTATTAGTATTGGTGTGCAGTGGCTGGATGCAGCAGATGTAGCTCAGGACAGATATGCTTGGAGAATTAAACTGCGCGGTCTGGTTGGACCTCCGTAGCCCATGGCTGCTTGATGATGATGATGATGATGATGTAGTGGATAAAACGACTGAAAAACAAATCTGCATAAAAGGAACATAAATTAAGAAGTTATTAATGAAGCTTGCCTCTGTGGACAAAGTGCTCTGTCAATTTGTTCAGTTATGCTTCCTTAACATCTCCAACAAAGAAATGATCTGAAGAAGAAATGTACAAGCAATCATTCTGTATATATTCCTTAAGCAGCAGATGCTATGAAGGTTAAATCACAACTTGAATGATAATCTTCCTGGCAATAACAAGGGATCAAAGAAAATTTTCATTTTCTAAATTGTTATCAATTGCATTGTGCCATATTTTATTAATTTACCTGATATAGTTTTAAGACTTATTAAAGGACATTGCAGTATGTTTGCAATACTGTTGTTTATTTTTTTCGTTGTGTCTGCAAGCCAGTAGCTAAATAAAATTCATATATCTCTAATAGATAAGATATAACACTGTTAAGAATGCATCTCCATATCATATACCTTACAATGACTCCATTAAAATCTTATTTGCTGACAGTTTTATCTCCAGGAAAGCACCCCATGTGTTCAATGAGATTTTATTGCATACTAAACTTTTGAAAAATCTAACGTTTCTTGGTATAGCAGAAATTCAGTGCCAGTTGTAACCAAATTCAGATCAATTCATGAAATTCCCACTAATTTTGGCATTTTTCAGCATGAATTGTCCTCATGAACAATTCACAGCCCTAACTATAAGTGTTCCCAATAAGTAAAATAAAATAATTCCATTAAGAAATTTTGCTTAGTCCAGTATTGTTATTTTTCTCAAATGAAATGTAGTATGAGATATCTTACAAATACATATTATTACTGCTTTATAATCCATATTAATTTATTTCTCAGTTCATGAAATGGACCAAGCTGACAGAGAGCTAAAAGAAACAATCAGAAAATTATGGCCATTACAAGCAAAGAAAGCAATAGACAAATTGTTACCTCCTGAAGATGGTATGGAATTATGTGTAAAATATAATGACAGTAATGTTCTATACACACGATTTAAAATTAGGGAACACCAATTTGCTATGTCAATAGAAAATTACATTTAAAATGCTGAAACTTCGAAAATAAGTTGTTGAACAATTCTATAAAACGTTATTATTATTAAGTTTTAAAAAATTGCATTGTACCTAGTGAACATGTTACTAACTGTAAATGTAACTTTTAAGGTTGACATTAAAAATGTAAAAGGTTTGTTGCATTACTTCATTGAGAAAAAAATGTTTACCAAGTTATTGTTTTCTGCTTGTAACAATTTATAATAATGGTACAATTAATATATATGGTACATTTTGAAAAAGTTTTTTCTATTAATAAGTAATTACTTTTTATACTTGTATTTATGTTTATACCTACACACACTGGTAAAAAAATCTGAACCCTTGCTTCAATATGATATTGAGCCTCCACATACCCTAGTGCCAGTTTACACATTTACATTGTGCCATTCCTGTTACAATTTATTTAACAGTTTTATTGTCAAATCAAAAAAAAAAAAACATTCGAGGACACCCTATAAATAGAGCCCTGTACCAATGCAGATATCTGCAGTTTTATCCATGGATATTGACATTTAAAAGCTTTCAGCAGATACGAAATTAATATTAGCTTGGATAACAGATAAGATCAAACTTCTTTTATCATAGTATATTTTTTCAATTGATTATTAATCACTAATTAATAAACCATTTGAGTGAATTCTTTTACTTGCAAACATACATCAGATCTTAAGCATTTGCAAAACTTTGATTGTTATTAAGTAGAAAATGTTTGCAGTGCTAATAAAGATTGTGGGTGCAGTTGTGGAATTATAGATACAGATTCAACTTCTGTTATCCATGCAGGGCTCTATCTATAAATTCTCTATGAAACTGAGGTATAGTAACTATGGCAGATGTTGTATCTCACTATTATCCTTGAAACCACATCCAAATGCATCTACCACAATAAATTGCATTGTTATTCTCAAAAGCCTTCTACTAACTGGATTAAAATGGCAATGATGGAGTGCATATGATAATCTGAAATGCTGAGTTATATTCACTGGGACTTTCTATGCCAAAGTAACTGGTCCTTGGCCTTACCATGTGAACAACTTTACACTATAATTTCATCTGCAGTGGCAGAGGTTCCTAATTTTTGGGCCAGTTCATGAATGTAAAAATTAAATTGACTATTACCACTTTAATTTTCAAATGTTTTAGCTTCTAAATATGAACTTAAAAATGCAATATAATCTAACATGAACAGAAATGAAATTTCACTTTTAGATTTGCAAGGAATAAAAATAACAGTTGGAAAGATTTATTGTGCTCTACTGATACTTGATAACTGGCGAGTATCAAGATTTGGCAAACTCAATGCAAAACCAAACATTAAGGTAAGTAAATTGTAAAAAGTTTTTATTTTGATTATATGCATTATTTAATTTAAAACTAAATTAATTATTATTTTCAATTTAGATATCTTTATGTTTTGTTAAGTACTTAAAATATTAGCAAGTTTAATTTCTTAATTCTAGTGCATTCCTGTGTGTTTACTTTGGTTCCTTCATTCTATGGAATCAGTAATAATATTCCCCCATTAATATTTTCAGAAATTTCTTTTTAAAATAGAATATCACAAGATTTGTTAAATGTTGCTCTAACAATCAGAATTTTAACATTGAAGCAGCTGCTAGTATTATAATAACAACAGCTATATATATTGTCAACAACATGCAGTTGGGTTGTTTAAACTCTGAGCGGCACTTTTTTGCACACAATGGGCTAAATGGCCAGGTCACAAGTATCCTGAAGGCTCAGAGAAGGTTGGGGGAGGGGACCCACTGGAACAGCTGTTGGGAGACAGATGTTAGCCTCCCATCAAGGCCATCCAGCGTGTTCTTTAACGTGCACAGGGTATGGCTCTCCCGCACACAAGGGCCACAGCTTAACGTCCCATCCAACGGACAGCGCCCTTTCCAAGCCCATCGGTGTCCCCTACTGACTGTGGGCAGGACAGGGAGTTTTGCGGAGATAAATCTCAACGCTGACCGAACTGGGACTCGAACCTGGGAACTGCAGATTATAAGCCTGGCGCGCTACTGACTGAGCCACTCCCACCCCAACAACAATATGCAGTAGTAGTTCCTGTAATAAAAACAGGATATGAACACTGAATCTGTTGCTAATATTTTAATTGCACTAGTATTGAAGTTGTAGAATTATGTGTGCATGGTAGATTCTGATAGAAATAACTGTTAATCATGAAAAAGTGGTTAAACTGCAAGTGGAAACATATAACTTAACTGATAAAGTAATTGACATATTAATCCAAAAAATTAACAAAAAATAATTTTTTTAAAAATTTACAAAAAAAGTTAACAACAATACATTACAAGATACATTTTTCAAAAAAAATATAAGAAATACAATAATTTACAATGTTATAATCAGTCTTGTTAACTTATAAAATGTTTTAAAAGAAATTATCAGCCTCATAACTTTTTGCAGTCTTAATTTTTCAAGATTTTTTTTAGGTGTACTGGTTTCCTTATTTTTTTATCATGTCATTGTTAAACAAATTCCAGCAGTTTTAATAATATTTTCTTTAGGATTTTTATTTCTAAATATTTAATGAATAATATATTATCATTATTAACTAAAAGCGCCACTGAAACTCCTGACAGCAAAGGACTGACTGAAGGTATAGCAGTTACTGATAAGATAATCAGTAGCCTGCATATAGGACGTTTCCAAATTGTACTTAGTGTATTTCAAAGGTTATAGTTTTTCTTGTTGAATGCAAAATGAAATTGGAATTTCAGTTGAAAATGGCATTCCAGAGCCTTTACTGAGAAAAATATAAAGAATGAAAATTTGCTCTACTTAATTTGAGTGAATTCTGGGCTCTTCTCATAGAAAAAGCTCTGAATATATTAATTGAATTATTCAGTTCAAAATGTTTCTTGTTAAAAAATACTGTTTTGAAATGAAACCATTAATGTTTTAAGTAATTAAAAATGTTAATCATCAGGTAATTCACTTCTGTTTAAAATTTCCCATTTCAATATACATTATTTTCAGTAGAATAAAAAGTGGATTTGTAGATAAACGAATGAAGATGTATGCTTTATAGTCTCAAATTGTATAATTATGAGAAATTGTAAAAAAATTAAGCTGAAGCAAATTTGCATAAGTGTAGTGATCTGTGTCTATCCCAGTAAGAATGAAATTTTCATTATATTTTGAATAATATTCTGAAACTACATACATGTATATCATGTAATTACATCTAATTAAAATGTCTTTTAATAGGCAATATAAATATACATTTTTGTGTTTGTGTAAATTTTTTGTTAATGCAAAAAGGCATAATTTAAGTAGCTAATTTTAAATCATAGTTTTGTGTTATATGGAATAATCTAAATGTATTTTAGGTTGAATTTTTTGTGGGCTATTTTCTACTTCCAGAATGAAAGTTCAATTAGTCAGTTATTCTTCTTGGTGACGTATATGCATATATGTCACAAGTGTCAAAATTTCTGAAATTTACTTTTCATATACAGAGGGTGGACAAAATAAAAGCTTTTTATGCAAGTGAAAAACTGAATTCATAGAATTGTAACTTCTGAAATATACAATTTATGGCAAAACGTATATGAAGATACATATTTCAGTCTCTTCATGAAACTTGATTTAATTTTTTGTTTAATGTTTAAAGTGTGCATTATAAAAGGTATCAATTTCCTAAAAAAATTCCTGAAAACTGGCAGCAACTGAAAAGAAATCTTATACATATTTCTAAAAAATATATCTGTTAGTAAATGATTTAGTAAAGAAATTATTATTTACATTTTAGTCAAAAATCAAATTTCAAAGAGATTTTATTGTGATCTTTTACTTATCTTCAACCACATTTATCTACAGAGAGCCTATTTTAAAAGTTGCAGAAATTCAAAATGTTTATATGTAATTATAAAATGCATCTATTACAGATTCTAAAAGTTAGAATTGTATAGCCCTGAAAAGTATGTAAAGATTTGGATGCCTTTATTACCACAGTTCTAAATATATATATTTTTAAATCATAGTATGTGATGTCAGGAAAATATGTTTCTAAAATATAAATATGTTGAATTGTTTTAGACGGTGTGTTTTTTCTGCATTCATTTTTATTACAAAATATTTTGATTTGGCAGAACTGTTTATGCTGTCAATCAACAGATTATAAATACATTATGTACAATCTATGTATTAATGTTCAGATAAGATTAGAAAATTTACACACCCATGATTTTCCACAGAGGTAAAAATTTAGAGTTATACTGTTAAAGCAAAAAAAAATAGTATCTACACATTAAGTATAACTTGAACAATTACAGATAGTATCTCAGATTATTGATCTAATAAGCTTTGAATATGCTAATAAGTGTTAGAAATGTTTGTTTGTCTGTTACAGGAAAAGAGCCCAACACCACCTCCAGATTCGCCGGTAGTGTAGATAATATTGACTTATTTTATTCTCATTTAATCATTCACCTTTTCTAAAAACACTTTTTTTTTTATTTTTATTCTTTTAGTAATGTATTCTCAAAACATACTGAAGTAACCATTTGAACTCTATATAGATTTTTTTTTTCTATTTTATCTGCATGCTACATTTCACTTTCAAGAAGTAGTTTCACTGGCATCTTGATTTTAAAATGAAATTTTAAAAGTAACAAATTTAATAATTACTTTTTACTAACTTCACAATACTATTTTTACTGCTACATTTAGAAAGTGGATATTTACAATTCATTAAGAACTCCATTTTGATAAGAAATTTGAAAAAATAACTTTGTAAATATCTTAATTACATTTTTTACCTTTCAAGTTACTGTGATAATGAAACTATTTTAAAGTTTCATATACAATAAGATTAACATTTTTTTTACATGAATTCAAAAACTTATTTGACTTTTTGCAGTTTAAGATGTCAATTAATTAGACAATTTATAAATAAGGCATGATTTGTGCATATATTAATTACTGTGTTTCCTATTGCAACAAATTTTTTAAGAAATTGAATTTTTAATGTGCTTGTTAACTTTTGACTAATATTGTCCATTTCTGTTGGTTCACATGGAAATCAACAAAGTAAGAGCTGTCAGAAAATCGTATTTTGTATATTTATTGTTCATAACAAATATCAAAATTGTGTAGAAATTGTCTGCTAATAGAAATAGGAAGTATCCTGTACAGGAGTTAACTATTTTTTTTTAAGTTTACTGTTTTAAAACTGAGTGATGTTTTTATTAATATTAATTCATGATATGAAAAATCATGAAAACATGAATACTGTTATTTAGTATCGATTTTTCTTTTTATGGTAAGTTTCAGTTTTTAAGAGTAAGGAAGAATGAAGAGTAGATCAGTTTTAGAACACGTGTTTTCTTTTCAAGGAAAAGTATTTCAACTATTAAACTTTTCAATATATTCAGTCAAAGAAAATATCCTTAGCAAGATTACCCATATTATGCCCTTTGGCATTTTGACTTTTAAAAGAATGCCATTCAGTCATCTTTCTGTGCTTCATTGCAAAATATTCACCATAAGAGGCATCTAGTCATATTAGATAAAAAAAATTCGTCTTTTAGAGCATTATTTGCTATACTGTATGTTTTTATTATATCAGCTTTACATGGATGTAATTGTAAAAGTTTTAAATACAGTAACTTTTTAAACATTATTGCTTTGTTGGAGGTACTGTTCTTACTAAATTCCTGGGCATGATACAAATATCTTTTATTACTAATGTATGCTGAGGTTTATTCCTTTAACTGATTTTCTTTTTGTGGTTTGTAATGTTCTTCAACCATACCATTAGTTTCTTGAAGGTTGTACTTTACATACATTCTTGTTGAAACTATGATCATATTTTCGTATAATATGATTTGATATCTAGAAATTTAAAGTATCACTAATTAGTTTAGTGAACTTTATTTGTATTTTTATCATTAAGTAAGGTTTTTCACCTCCAAAGACACAGTACATATAATAATTATTATTTTACCCAAAACTCTCACAATACTTTTATTACACTTAATAGCACTATAATATATATATTTGCATTACCTTAGCACCTCTGTATTTTCTTCCTCTGGTTGTAGAATGTAGGAAATTTAAAATTATAATGTTTTTCATTTTTTTAATGTCTTATGCTTTCTATAGTATTCAAATATTTATAATAAACTTTTATTCTTCAACATTGACCTTTTATATGTTGGAAGAATTTTTTGCTATTTATTATTCCTTCTCTTTTGGCTTGAGTAGCATTAATAGTATCTTAAAGCATGGTCGTCATTTTTTTTTTCTTTCAAAAGAAAAAAAATGGCTTCTTCTAATGTATTTTTAAATGAAATCTGAAAGTTCACATATCAAAGTTATAAATAAATCTGTACTTAATGATTTCCACATGAAAAAATATAGTAAACCTGACAAAATACCAATTGGTGATTTCATCTATCATCCTTTTATCATTTTCTGTGCTCATACAGTGTATTGATGTACACAATTTCATTTGGTGTGTCTTTAATTCATATGTTTTGGAATTAAATTGTTGGCTAAGATTTTTTTCTGAATTACTGCTATTTCTTCATTTTGAATGAATTTTTAAGAAAAAAAAATCAATGTAGAAACTTTAAAACATTTCAAGATCTCTTCATGAAATCTGATTTAATAAAAAGAATTGTTTAATCTTTATTCCTTATATCCTTTTTTAAATCAGTTCACTGGTTTCTTAAATTATTTGGAAGTTACATCTGATATTCAGATTCCACTACTAAATCAAAAATAATTATTATAAAACATCAAATATCACTTTTTTTCCATGTTTAAGTACAATGATATATATTTTATATTTTTCTGTAGCATTTTGAACAGTGTTGATTAATAGGAAAAAATATTTAGTGAACAACCAAGACTAGAAGAAACTTGATAAATAAAATAATGCAATCTGAACAGTTAATAGCAACTGCCATGAGCAGACAATCTAATTTGGAAATACAACAGGCCCTATTTAATTATGGGTTTGCAATTTGTAAAAATGTTCTGAGGTATAACTTACCAGTTTCAACTCAAGCAGTCAAAATCTGTGGTTCTGTCTTACAGTTCACTGAGATTAGGTGTGATTCACCTGCATTGCTCAAATTTTCTCATATATTTTACTATTAAATTAATTGTTGTATTTGAATAACTAGAACAATATGGAATATGATGTGTATTAGAGGTTATATGTACCTCAAAGCTCCAAGAACATTCAACCACAAGCATAACAGGATGGGCCTTAGTGGATGATTGGTGAACATATATGTGGAAGAGTTTTGTGATTTCTATTGGTGAAAAAAATCAGCAGTAGCCTTTGTTCCTCAAATTCTGAAGCAATATGTTAACAGTGACAAATTTTTATTGGAACATCAAATTAAGTTGCAGCAGAAGTATAGGTGTTGAAACAAATATTTTCTATGTAGAGTTCCTTTGCAGTTTGATGGAAACAGCAACTTTTCAGGGGAAATGCCTAGGAAGGTTTCTTTTCAGGGAGGGGAGATTTTGTGAGTGCTGTATTAGTGTACTTAAAATATATTGAATGGCCACTTTATTAGGTTCACCTTTCTCACCGAAAGTAGCCTCCCTTACCCCCATTTTGCCCTCAGAACAGCTTAAATTAATTGGAGCATGGGACTCAATAGGTGTTGAAAGGGTGTCACAGGGATGTTGCTTAGTCGATTCCACTGCTCTTCAGAGTAGAGGATACACCATGGTGGATCTCTACGCTGAATAGCTGTTCCATCTCATCCCACAGGTGCTCAATTGAATTATGATCTGGTGACTGGGAAGGCCACTGCAGTAAGCTGAAATCACTGTTATGTTTCCGAAACCATTCCTGGACAATCCTTGCCTAGTGACACAGAATCCATTCACAGAGGGATACACTTCTGCCATGAAGAGATGCACCTGACCAGGAAAAATACTCGGATATCCTGTGGCATTCAAATGTTGCTCTACTGGTATCAAGGGGCTCAATGTGTCCCACATAGACACTCTCTACACCAGCCTGCAATGTTGATTCTTGGCAGGATGGGTGAAGACCAGAAACTGACCAAAAACCACTTGGGACATGCAGTTTTTTCCACTTTATATCTCCCATCAACATGAAGCAACAAATAGGGAACTGGGATTCATCGCCCAGATGATGTTTTTTCAAATCCTCCAGTATCTGCACTGGTGAAAGAAGGCTGGTATGCCGTACTGGAAAGAAATTATTTGCCAGCATGGCATATACCAGTAATACATTTTTCATTAATGGCATAGTTATTGATTTCTTTTACAACTCAACACCCCTTCAACCAAGCAATGGATTTGATTTTCAATTTGTCACACCGTTTTTGCTGTTCTGCCTCTGCTGCTAATGAAGATCGAACCCAGACAGCTACAGTGAATGTGAATATGCATTGTCTTCCTTACAGAAATAATAAAGAAGAAATATACAAAAATTTAAGATGAAAAAAAGGTAGTTTTCTTTTCCCCCTTATTAAAAAAAATGTAATTTTTAATCGTGTTTCTTGATTGTGGGGTATGGTCGACATTCACCCATTTAATCTTCCTTCTGAATGGCATGTAGTAGGGTAGAAGTAATGAGCACGCCTTCTAAGGCAAGAAATATTTATTATGAAAATTAAAAAGAAAAATTTAAAAAAAACAGAACTGAGTGAGCAATCTGTTTTATGAAAAGGGAATGTGTACCTAATAAAGTGGCCACTCAGTGTATGTACCTAATCTCATTTTTTGCATAAATATTTAAATTTGTGTGTGGGTCAAAGATTTTCTGTTCACAATCATCTTTAGGAATGTAACCCCAACTATCATCCAGGACATACTGTATAATAAATTTGAAACTACAGTGGTTTTAGTAATATATAAGTTATTATATATAGACAGTGCCCAAGAATTAAACAGTATTTTGATAACATTTGTATAGTTGATCAAATATTAAAGTTAAAGAGGGCATTTGAAAAGTTCTTGGCACATATCTGTACGTTTGCACTCATTCTTTTGAGGTTAACAAGATTGACTTGTTTAAAAGCTTGTCTAAACTTGTCATTACATTTTAAAAACAAAGGTCATATCATCATTTCTCACTTTGTTGGAACACAAAATTTGGTCTATAAAATATGTGCATTGTTGCTATGGAGCCTACTAAAGATGGCGAAAGAGTTTACATTTTCAAAAGGATGTAGCTTGGGGACGGAAAACAATTCATGCCAATTTTATCACAAATATATAGGGATCATGCCTGGCACTATTACAGGATGGAAGCACAAATTCAGAGAACAGTAGAGCTTTGAAGACCTCCATCTTACAGTAAGACTGAAGGAGGCTGTGAATGAGAGAACTACTGTGGCTCTTCGTAAACTCATTAAAAAAAACACACACATCACCATTCAGGTAATAAGTTTAGATATCAGTGTATCTTGGCAGTGTGGAAACAATTATTCATCAGCATTTAAAGAGAAAAAGATCTGTGCTAAATGGGTACTCCACCAACTTACAGAACAGCCAAAAAGGTCTGGGGTCTACTCGTCCAAGGAGATGGTGGCAATGTTTGAACCTAGTAGCCCCAAACACCAGTTAACAGACATTGTCACAAGTGATTAAATGTGGTTTTATTAATACAGAACTCCCAGAAAACTTGACAACTATGTTTGTGTTGCAGAAGATGAATTGCCATCCCCAAATCCTCTGACAAAACTTTCACTCAAGGAAGAGGATATGTACAATTTTTGTCAATTCCCAAGGAGTGGTAGCTGTGGACACCTTACCTGAAAAAATGACTATAAATGGCCAATACTACACTAACATTGTTTGCCCAAAATGGTTAAGGAGATGAAGAAGTAGCATCCAACAACAGAAATGTCAAAGCTTCTCCTTCTTTATGACAATGCCAGTGCTCACAAAAACTGGTAAGTTACCACCTATCTGGAGCAGGAAAAATCAAACAGCTGCCCCATCTTGTACCATGTGATTTTTGGTTGTTTCAAAAAATTAAAAAGGAACTTTCTGGGAAGCCTTTTTCAAGGGTGCAAGACCTTGCAAAATGCATTCATTCATTTTTTCAAATTTATTATACAGTATGTGGAGTATTCCCTATCAGGAGTACTTACCAAGCATTTCAGAATTGGTGTAGACATCTGAAACTTTGCATAGGTGCTGGATGGGGAGTATTTTGAAGGACAGTAAAAGTTTTGCTGAGGTAAATGCACTGGTTTTTGTTCTACAGATGCATGTCAGAACTTTTGGAATACCCCTTGTACCCTCTTTTATACATGTTCATGTTTATTAACTTACTAATAAAAAAATGCCTCATCTTAAGGTGATTATCATAATTAACCATAATTACCAATAACTTGACACATACTTTTTTTTGAGGATTTTCGTTTTTTGTGGGTACTGTGCCCATATTTTTTGAAAGCTTGCATTCTCTTCCACTGTTATGGATTCACCCCAGAACTTGAAATGGATTTTAGAAACTGAGTGGGGGAGGAGGAAAATTATTTAATATTGGAAAGAAAAAAACTACAGATTTCTATAAAATAATTTTCTTATTAGATTTGAAACAAAATAACATGGAATATGTAAAAGCTGTTATATCAAATTGTAAGTAGTATTCAATGTAGCCATGTTAAAAACAATTGCCTATTGTAGTGGTTCTCAATGTGGGGTACGCGGTAAAATTTTTTGAGGTATGCCATGAGAGCTCAAAAGTCGCTAGATATATGTTATATATATATATTTTTTATTTTATTCCCTTTTTTATACTATAAGTATAGTTTTATCTATCTGTACAAGGGGTATGCCAGTTACATATACATTTCCAGGGGGTACATGAAGCATAAAAAGTTGAGAACCACTGGCTTATTGAACTAGGGTGCACAATGTACATCACAGTGGGAACTTGTGCAATGGGGAACAGGGCTTGTGCAAGACTTGTTCTAAGCTTCTTCTTTGAACAGTGGCAAATATAATTATACTTTAGAGATTAATTCAGTCCTGAGCTAAGCTCTGGGTTGAAGTAGAACAGACTGCTTTGAGCTCAATAGAGCTTGGGCATAGTCTTAATTTAAATTTCCAATTTTTGTTTGTAAATTGTGAAAAAAAAAAGGAAAATTAAATCTTGTATGATTATAATTTCAAGTTGTTTTTAGTAATTAACATAATCATTATTTAGCTTTTGATTATGTTTCAGTTACTCTCACATAGTTTTTACAAAAATAGTCATTAATAAATCACCCTTAGCATTTCTAACAATGATCCTCAAGAATTTCCAGTTTCTACAAATTATTTTTTATAAAATTATTAAAATTTTCTCTCACTGTAATTGTTGGAAAATCTGAGACAATTGGATGGAAATATTATCTAGAGATTTACCTTGTTTTTTTTTTTTTTTCTTGTTGTGATATCCAACAGGTAGCTTGGTCTATTGTCCTGTGGGGGGTAGTTCAGTCCAGATATAAGTTAACTTATGTTCTTGATTTTTTTGTTGTTGTTGTTGTTGTTGTTGTTTCTAAAATTTTCTAAATTTTGTCAAAAACCTTGCAATATACTTAAACTGAAACGAAATATGTAATAATGACATAACCCCACCACCGTCAGCATGGAAAATACTCCAGTAATTATCCAAAATTAAACTAATTAATAAACACCCCCCCCCCCCATTTACCCCTTTCCTACATGCATACATAAACACAACAACAGCACCACACAAAATATCCCACAATTAGGTATAAATAAAGCCCCCAACAATAAAACTGAACTTAAAATCCTATATCCTGAATCTTAAAATTCTACCCTTCCTAACCCCTCAATAGAGGGCACCAGATGTACTACCACCCACCCCTCCACACAACCTGCTCTAAGCCTAATGTAAACAAACACTGACCACAGCACACCAACATCTGTGCCTGGCATAAACCAACTATTTCACCTGATGATGTATTGGAGCAACAGTGCAAAATGCGTAGCAATTATGTATTGAAATATAGCATTTGCACTTCTGGAAAAGTTGGGACATAAACTAAAAATCTAACAATACATTAATTAACAAGTGCACCAAATCAAGATCAAACTACTACCAGCATTCCCGCAAGGAAGAACAAAAAAAAAATCAAGAACATATGTGAACTTATATCTGGATACCCACAACAGAAAATAGACTCAGCTATCCATCAGATATCACTGCAAGAAAAAGGTAAATCCCTAGATAGTATTTCCATCTAATTGTCTCAGCTTTTCCAACAATTATAGTGATATAGAGAAATTTTTAATAATTTTAAATCAACAATATGTTTTAAACTGCTATAAACTGTCATCCCAAATAACATTGAGATTTTAATTCTGTTATCAAATAATTATAGTTATATTAAAGTTGGTAATAGTTTGAATGAAGAATTGAAAACCGTTTTAGTAGCTTGCATTTCAGTACATGCATTTTATGATTGTTAAATTTTTTTCTCTAACTGGACTCAGCTCAGTAATTGAATAATAAAAGTGCAGAATGAGAAAATCTGAGCCTAGCTCATCTCTATGAGGTTTTTAAACCTCCCATGTTCACCACTACTTTATGTCCACTCAGATTTTTATTCTAAAGAATTTATAAGAACTTTCTCTATATGTTTTGTTATATTTTAACTTAGCTGAATTATAAATTATATTGGTTTGGGTTTTATGGCACAGGCTAAGGCTATAAAATTAATATTCATAATTGTTTATTTTAGATACAAACACTCAATAATCACTTTGTTAAGAACATTTTATGTCAGTAGAAAACTAAATTCGAAACTATGACTTCTTAAACATGCATTTTATGGAAAAATGTAACTGAGGATATAGCTTTCAATTAAATCCTTTTAAATCACAATTTTCAACACTATTCATTTGTTTCTTTAATAGTTATGAAAGCTGAAACAATTAAACAACTTAGTCCATTGCAAAAAAAATAACTGAAATTTGGAGGAGACTGAAATAAATATTACACTAACTTGCTAAAAATACAATTATCCATATTGGTAAAGTTTGATATAATGGTTATGATTTTCTGTGTAAAATAAATTTTTAGATCAATTATTTAAATTGATATTGTTTTTATTAAATTTTCATCTTCCATAACATCTTAGATACTGAATGGATAGTGTTTAAAATTAAGGTTTAGAAATATTTAATTAAATCTTTCATTTATACTCAGCCACATTTTTCCATAGAAAACTCATTTAATAAATTACAGGTTTAATTCTGAGTCTCTATTGACATAAATGACTCCTAATAATATGTATTATGTAACACACATATAATATATACACACATGCACATAAAGTTAGAGTTCCTTCTTTAACTTCTGTATATATAATTTAGAAATCAAAATTAACACCTCCCTTTACAGCAGAAAAAAATAGTTATCAGTAACATTGAATTAAACATATATTTTATTGATAATAGGTTGATTTCCTGATTAAATTAATCAAAGATACATATAATTATGTTTTTTGCTTAAAAATGAGGTGTTAACAACTTTCAATTAATAACTTAACTATATATTGATCTGTATTTAAGAAAATAAATAATGATTTTTATTAATCACACATATAAAGCGACTTTCATATTATCGCAATGTTTATATACAACTTAAGTGCAAAGATTGATATTCAAAATCAATAATACTAACTGTAGTTTAGCTGCAGTGATCAATTTTATTCAAATTAGCTTTGACTACAATGCTTAGTTCATAAAATGCCTCAAAGATTATTTTACAACTAAAGAATCAATGAAAATGTAATCAGAAAGTAATAAGTTTTATACTTTACAGCCAGTGAAGCAGTATTGCATGTGCATGAACACAGTCCATCTGGTTTATCTTGCATCAAACACTTGCACCCTTTTTTTTAATATCTTTTTTTTTATTAATTTTAACTTTGATATATGCATGGTAGCTTAGAAATGCATGTGACTATGGCTGTCATTTACTTTAATTCTGTTTGAAAAAAAAATACATAAAAGAAAGTTATATAAATTGTGTATATAACAGATTTAAATTTTATACTAGAGCTAAATATAACAATTTACTTAAAAGTGCCAATATATATGTGCCAATTTATGTATTTTAAAAAGATAAATATTAAACAAAAATAATTAATTGGAAGCATATAAAATATTTTAATGCATGCAAATTAAATATAATCTTCTTTAAACCTTTTATTTTGTGTAATTTTAAGTTAATGTAAAAAAATATAAACATCTAATTAATACCTCCAAACTTGCCTTTAGTTGTTTTCACAAAGTGGAATCCTATCTAAAGTATTTAAAGGAAATTATTGTGGTAATTTAAAATTTTAAAGCAGAAGCTGCATATTCATGTAATATTAGCAAAGCAGCATTTCTTTTGCTCTTAATATTGCGTATACTCAGCGTCCATCCTTACTGTGTCGCCTGATGGGAGCTGTACGTAACTCCAATTCTCGCGCCAGCCATGCCAGTATCAACATAGAAGATGAGTATGATGATGACAAGAGTCAGTTTTCTCGATCTCCAAGAGGATCCATTCTCCAATCAAATTTCAGGTACATATATTTAATAAATAAAATATTTATCACATGTGATTATCACATTATAGTGGCTTCTCTGTAGATTATTATACTGACACTCTCCTGTCAGACTTCTGTGGCTGCTTGAGGGGTTTTTTTTTCTTATAGCCATATGATGTGATAATAGCTTACATAGCAAATTATGTTGTTTTCAAATTATAGAGAACACATTCATATTTGCCTTAAATTTTTAAATTATGATATTTAATTTGCACAACTAAAAGTAACCAAAATTGAATAATGCAAAATGCAATACAGTAGACTTTTAATCAAATTTTTTTTACAGAACTGCATTTTAAAAGCAAGAAAATATTAAGTATGAATTGTGTTTAAAAATAAGATAATAAAATCAATTGATTAATATGATATTGCTGTATAATATTCATTCACAGGGGCATAAAGCTCATCTGTACACTTTTCACTATGTGGACTCTTAACCACTATTGCAATAGAGATGAAATGCTGAAACATGTTTTTTTCTGATAAGAAATTGAAGAACATCATGTCATATTGCAAGTGTTACACCAACTGGAAATGTTGATATTCTTACCAAAATTGGTGGGCAGATTTAGTGTTGTCATATATAATGTAAAATATTAGTCAGTTCTTGTGATAACTATAGGGGTATCAGCCTACTCTCTGTTCCAGGTAAAGTTCTTTGCTTAATAGAATTAAGAATCTGGTTGACAGGCAATTGTGTGATGAGCAATGTGGATAATGAAGTGGTAGGGGATGTGTAGATCAGATATTTTCTCTTAGGCAGATTCTTGAGAACTGTTCAGAGTTTCAGATACCTTTGGTTGCTAGCTTTGTTGATTTCAAAAAGGCTTTTGACTCTGTTGATCGTCATAATTTGTGGTTGATTGTGAGATCATATGGTATACCTGACAAGTTAGTTAACATAATGAATGCTCTCTATAATAACACTGAGTCATGTGTGAGAGTTGATAAGACTTGTAGCAATTGGTTTAGCATTACTTCTGGTGTTCGACAAGGGTGCATTTTGTCTCCTTTTCTCTTTAGCTTGGTTATTGATTATGTTATGCAAAATTCCCTTCAAGGGAAAGATTTTGGCCTTAAATGGACTGGAGATACAAAAATTTCTGATTTAGATTATGCTGATGATTTAGTCCTTTTGGCAAATGATATTGATGAGATGAACTCTTTCATTCGAGCTGTTGATGAAACTGGTAGTAGAGTAGGTTTGGTTATAAACAGAGAGAAAACTAAAGTTATGAAAATTGGTCAGGCAGACTGTGATTCAGTTAATCTGAATAGTTGTAATCTTGAGCAGGTGTCACAGTTTAATTATCTTGGGAGCTTTGTAACAGATGCTAGTGATGTGCAGCATGAGATTAACAGACAGATAGGGATTGCTGCTGGGAACTTTAAGAATCTATGGAGAGTGTGGAGAAATAGGTGTATACACCTAAAGACTAAAATTAGACTGTATACTAGTTTGGTTCTTTCTAGGGTTAATTATGGAAGTGAAACTTGGATGCTTTGTAAATAAGATAACAGGAAACTTGATGCATTTGACTCTAGATGCTTACACAGTATCTTGGGCATTAGGTGGTTCAACTTTGTAACTAATGATGAGGTTAGGCAAAGGAGTCAGCAACCTCCTTTAAGCAGCATATTGTGCAGAGAGAGACTCCATTGGTTTGCCCATGTTGCCTGTATGGATAATTATAGATTGGCGAATAGAGTTATGAACAGTGTGCCTAAAGGCCTCAGAAAGAGGGGGAGACCTAGGATGCGGTGGGCTGACAATGTCAAACAGGACCTTATTAGAATTGGTGTGCAGTGGACAGATGCAGTAGATGTATCTCAGGACGGACTTGCTTGGAGAACTAAATTGCACTGTCTGGTTGGACCTCTGTAATCCATGACTGCTTGAGGATGATGATGATTAGTCAAGTAAAGGAAAATTATCCATCGTTATGGGGAATTGAACCAGTGATCAGTTGTAAATAGCAGCTGCCCTACTTTTGAGGTGCAGAGTTCTCTCATGCTCTTTATAAGGCTGTCCTGCAGGACTCTGGGTAGTAATCTCCATTGCTCCAAAGCACGTCAAAGTTCCAGGAGGTTTGCAGTAGCAGGATTCAGGGAAACAACCCATCTACTGAGAGATCCCTTGTAAGTTCTATCAGATTTACATTGGGAGATCTGGCTGGCCACTCCATACAGTTATTAGTCTTATTCTCCAGAATGAAATCAACAATGGTGCAGAAGGACACTATCCTTTTGTAGGAGGAAGGTATCACCTATTGCACCTGCATAATGTTACCCGAATGGATCAAAGTTTCATCCCTGTATCTGCACCAGTGATGTAGCTTGTTGGAAGCACATACAGAACTATGCAACAGCCCCATGATATACCTCCCCAAACCATGACATATTGTAGTTGTCCCCTTCACAGATCTTGTGGCATGATAATGTGTTCCAGGTTTCCTTCATATCAATTGATGCCACAAATTGAAGTGGAGGACAAATATCGATTCATCCTTGTAGAGCATGGACTGCTATCACACCTGGGTCCAGTTGAAGTTATCTCAACATCAATTTAGATGGTCCCTTCTGTAGCATTGGATTAGAGGCATGCACACCACTGGCTGCTTAGCCCTCGTGAAGCCTTTCAGAGTACAGTGGTAGCTGATATTGCCATTCCATTCACTGCTGCAAGGTGAAATTGCACTGATGTGGCATTGACATACTGCATCTCTGGGCACATGTTTGCAATTAGCGATTTTCCCTTCAGGTTGTTACTGGTCATTGTCCACTACTAAATCATCTGGATGAATAGTCATTCACTACTGAATCATCTGGATGCATTCTGTCTTTGTTGGGATCTCCTAAACTCTATGGACCACTGAATAACTCACATTAAGCCTAGCAACATCTCTTGACTTAGGCCTGTCTCGAGCCAGACTATAGCTCCCACAGTACTTCTTCTGATAAATGATATCTGGTAAACATACTGAACAAATCTGATATCTCGAAAACTTCACCTCACGCTTTGCTGAACTGGAGAACAGTATCGAAATGCCTGCTTTTAACACTCGACATATTTGCATATACCACTGCCAGCGCCATGCATACCATGAATCAATCCTATGTCATATTATACATACTCTATATGACTTTCATTATTTTTGTCAAAGTTTTACCATATCGTGTTTTCTTTTTTTTTTTATTTGTTTCATAATTTATTACAACTAGTGTATATAGGCAATTGTGAGTGACTGATACAGGACTCATGCTAATTCTAACTATGATGCAGAAGCGATAAAGCTCTGAATATTTGTCTTTGGTGGTAATCCGGGTCATAAATCTGGAAAAAAAACGAAATATAACCTTCATCATGTCTTTCAAGGTCAAGTAGGGAACTGGTAGAGGTCAAATCTTGATCTGCAAAAAACGAGAAAAATTGTGTTTCTGGTCGTAGAGGAAAAGAATTTCCCTAACCTTGTAATTAAAAATTAATTGTATCAAAAAAATTTCCCCAACACATTGTAAAGCATATGTCAAGTAAGGGCATGCCCCTAAACCATATAATTTGTCCTATCGCAGACTATTATAAACTTTAAAGTTCTATAATTATTTAAAGATGAAATAAAATCTTAATTACTTAGAATGAAAAATTTCTAAAAATAATTTGTAGAAATTAAAAAATTCTTGAGTAACATCAATATAAACGTTAAGAGCAATTATTAATAAAAGAGAATTTGGTTGTTTTACAAAGTCCTTTTCTGTTATTCTGAGGCTCGTATTTTATTTTTCTGAATCTCAACATATTTTTTCTCTGAGTGTCATCTTTCACCTATCTGAGTTTCATCTTCTTTTATTCTGAGTCATATCATCTATTTTTCTCAGTCTCAAATTCTCCTTTTCAGAGTATCAACTTCTATTTTTCTGAGCCTTCTGTTTTTCTGAGACTGATATTCTATTTTTCTGAGTCTTAACTTCTCTTTTTCTGGGACGCTTTCCAAAAACTAAATCCTCTTTTCCAAGCCAAGGTACCACACTGTGCAGTGCCCCAAATGTGGTTCCTTTATCAAAACATATTTTCAAAAAGGCATTATTCGTATCACCTACAACCTTCTCCAGAGCGGGCTGTTTTGCCTTTGGGTAGTTTTGCTGAATTATTTTTGAACAGATTCCAATGTCAGTTCTTGTGAAGGCATTCAATACTTAACTTGACCACAATCACTTTTTTTTTTATTTCTAAAATATTCTGATGTGAAATACTTATACTGAGCCATTACAGAATTTATCTCTCGTGTTTGGTAGTTGACAGAAAATGTAGTCTTGTTAAATTTTGATTAAGCAATCCAATTAGAATAGAGCTTTCCCAAAAAATCCAAATTCCAAAGTAAAAATAAAATAAAAAAAAGTCGGAGGTTGGCTCAGTCAGTAGTGTGCAGGGTCATAATCTGCAGGTCTAAGGTATTGAGATTTATCTTCACTAATCTCCATGCTGCCCTTAGTCAGAAAGGGGACACCAATGGACTTGGAAAGGCCAATGTCTTGCCGAATGGGACATTAACTCATTACTCTGTGTGCACGAGAGCCATAACCTGTGCACATTAAGGCCTTGATGGGAGGCAGCCATCTGTCTCCTAACAGCTCTCCAGTGGGTCCCCTTTCCCCAATCTATTCTAAGCCTTCAGGATCCTTGTAACTTGGATATTTAGCCCATTATGTGCAGAAAAAGCACAGCTGAGAGATAAAACAACCCAACTCATCTATTACATACAGTGTGCTGTAATAACTGGAATACGAACTAAACTTCATAGGCTTTCTTACTTGCACCCTCAAAATGTGCTATAACTTGGAAGGGAATTGTTTCTGGTCCATTGTCATAGGAGCTTTTTTCATCACTATGTGAAGTAGAAGACGTTCTCAGAGTTTGACTAGACCTTTTAGAAACTTCCTGTTTATAACTGCTGGATTCCAGCAGTTATAAACAGGAAGTTGCAGGAAACACAGTTGCACAGGAAGATGCAGGAAACAATTCCCTGCATCAAAAATTAAACAAGAATTTCCAAGTCAGACTGTGTAGTCAGAAGGGGAATTATACCCTGGAACAGGTTGTTTAACCCACCATAGGAGTATTTACCATTTAAAATACTGATTTGGGTTTTATTTAAGTGAAATTTATTTTGAAGAAAATCACTCCTGCTATTTTATGACTCTTCCTGAAGCATTCCCCCCAATGACATGTGACTTTTTTTTAGTTCACTTCATATGTCATAGGTCAGAAAGGAATACAGACTACAACTCCTTGATGACTTGAAACCTTGACACAGAGACTTTCACTCTGCTCAGCCAATTAGTTGCTCATAGGAATTTGGGTGTAAAAGAACAATATTAGTTATAAACATAGAAATATTTTGTGAATTCAAACTCCATAGTGTTGCTTATAACTAGCAAAGTTCATTTACAAAGGGAAAAACCCAAAACATTAAAACTATGTGCTTGTGATGATGTTAATGTTCTTTTGTGTTATTTGTGTGTTTGATAAAACTTATTTAATTCTTTACCATAATGGATATTACTATCCCCTACTACTACTACTTTTAGTTTGTTATGCTTTATTAATTATAAAGGGTGTTATATAGGGTGACCAGATATAGGGTTTCATGGACAGTTCCCAGATGAAAAGCTCTCCCTTAACAAATAAATGTTCCCTGAAGTATCCCCATAATTTGTGTTCAGATATTTTTTAAATATTAAATTAACTGTACAGCATAAGCAGACCTTTTACTATTGGATTAGCAGTGGCAACACTGTTATAAAAAATTTCAATTAGTAATGCAAGTGATTGAAAACCTGAGACTAGAATTTTGTAATAAAAGTCATGAATTCTGAGTCATCAAACTACAGTAAATGTTCCCATATCTTTTACTTTGAATCTGGTTACCCTAGTGACCATTACAGTCTGATATGCATATCTAAAGGAGAGATAGAAATAAAATTGATTTATATTTCATTTGCACCTTATTGGTCTAAGTATAAGATGAACATTTAAAAAAAGAAACCAGTTTAGGCTGACCTATAAATGCATTTCTGATTCACAAAAGAATCAAACATTAGCTCTAATTATTATCTTCATATAAATTGCCAAAATGTATCAGCAATAAGTCTTATTGAACTGAAATAGTAGTTTAAACATGATTGGAAAATATAGGCAAGCAGGTCTAAGCCATGAATCCCGTTTCTCAAATGTTACCTAAAAGTTCTACTTATACTCAGAACAATATAATGCGTAAATACACTTTTTTTTTCAAAAATATTGTTTATTTCTTTTATTACTTATAGCATAGATAAAGTGTATGATGAAGAGAGGAATTGGCAACCATCATTTAGCTTTCGTCGACGTGGAAGTAGCCGAAAAAAGCGCAAGGGCATTGGAAATCACCAACAGGTGTGGTGCATGATGAGAAGGTGCACACTGTGTGCATGTGTCAAGTATAGTTGCACTGGTCATTTTGCATGTCCTTATCATCATTGTCCCACATGTTACTACTGGTGTGGTGCACTATCCTTTGTATATTACCCTGAATTGTATTGCAGTTGAAGAAAATAAAATTTTCATGACTTTTGCACTTTACCTCTGTTGTTGTGTGTTTGTCTTTGTTCAAAAAAAATGTGCATTTTATTGCTGTATATTTATTTGAAATTCCTTGCAAAAACTTTTTTGAAATACTAAATATATATTGACTGTAGAAGGTATTTCTCATTGCCATGCCTTTTTTTTTAAATCTGTAAATTTCTTCAGTTCTGAAAATATCTGTCAAATATTTAATTAAAAATATAGGGATACAGAAAAATTTCTGATGAGCATTTTTACTACCATATAAATTATTATTAAAAAGTACAGTATTAAATACTATATATTATATAATACAATATTCAGTATTGAAATAGAAAAAAATCTGTAATTCATGATTTAAAATTTATTAATTGCTGCCACACTAAATATTCCCAAATGCTAAACTACTGAAATATTATTTCTGTTAGCAGGTTGAAATGTAATAGCTCACCTAATCTTTAGTGTTTAAGTTTAGTTTGTTTGTTGCTGTTGTTTTTTAATTATGGAATATCAACTGCTTATAATATTCCACTCCAATGGTAAGTTTCTTTGTATTGTTGTTATTATGTTTGATTGAATTTTATCGTTGTGACAAAAAAATCCTGCTGAACAAAATGTAAAGAATAAGTAAATTCTGTCAAACACAATGAGGACAACTATAATATCATATTTGAGTCCGAAACGTTCAGTTTTATAACTAGAAACTCTTGTGTAGAAAAATGATATATATTAAAAAAATTGAATTATTTTGCTTTAAGGCCTTGTTTCAGAGTAAATACTTGTGGTACTATAGACATGTCACTTGATGATATCACAACAATATCAGTCACTATAATGATGATCAGTCAATAGAGTTCATTATGCAATTTCATCCAAGCATAAAGTTATCTACTGACATTGTAGCAGTTTCATACATATCATGAGTTACATTAAGAATGTACAACCTCCATCTTCAAATGGCCCACAACTGTATCTTACATTTGTTGGTTGCAACAATTAGAGGTAACTAAAAAAATAATGTTTCATTTATTTAAAAGGATATATCCTAACTATGTGGAATGGTGAGTTTCACGATTTTATCAATGAATTTGTTTTGACACACACAATGATTGCACATCATCAACTTAACTTTCAGAAGATAGCACTTCTTGAATGTATCCATGAACTCAGAATTGTTTCTGAGTTATATCATGTGAGGAATTGAAATGGACTGTAAATCAACAGCTGTGCACGAAAAAAGCCATTTCAATTTCACTTGTAGTTAATAATTTAGGCAACAGTTAGTAATACTGCAGATGGATTATTGTGAAGTTCTTCTATATCACTGCAGTTTTTTTTTTAATATAGTGTATTTTTTTTTTTGTCCTTTTTAGAGCCATCATTATCTCTCGCTCTGCTTAATTTCACTCTTAAATTCTAGGACCTCTGGCCCTTGAGATCCCAAACTATTCCTATCCACTGAAATTGAAAGAATCATTACACCAACTTGTAAAATTACATTGATTTTAGTAAATGATAATTGTAATAGTTATTATTTGTGTTTTGATTTACTTTTGAGGTAAATTTTTATGACCAGCAATATTTCAGCTGCCATTATTCTTTAAGCCTTTAACACCCATAATGGCCCAAAACGGTTGAAATTTGAAATGAACTTGTCCAAATAGTGGTATTCCATTGTGTTTACTCTCTACCCTCTTCTGAAATTTCCTGGGCGTTAAAGGGTTAAAAATCAGTGGTAACTTGCAAAGTAGCAAAATACTACATAGTACCTTTTCCTAGAGTTTTTAGAAGGCTGAATTGCTGTAACTCATCAAAAATCTTCATCACATGGTTTAAGTACACTATATTACCAGAAGTAGTAGAACACTTCCATGTCATTTGAATAGAGATCCAAAATCAAAACATCTAACTTTTAAAATAAGATATTTGCATAAAAATATCCCTGGAGTTATCTACTGATAATGCTCTAAGCAGAGATCTTACTAATCTGTGAATCTTATTACAATAATATCTATATTATTGTAAATTTTGTTCTTTAATATTTAAAGAGTTATTGAAATTGGAACATTTAACAACAGATGCTGCTAAAAAAACTGAAAGAATTATTATACCAACTTCTAAAATTGCAGTTATTTTAGTAAGTGCTTTGTTGTAACAATTATATAGTTAAGTTTTGAGTTAAATAGTTATGATCAATAACTGACTGCTAAATTTTTTAGCATCATAACTCTTTATATATCAAATTACATTGTTGAAAATCGAGATTTGGGAGAGCTCTTCAGTTTACCTTTAGTGACATTTTTCTATAAAATCACTTGTTTTTCAATGTTAGCTTTTAATGTGGCTTTCCATTTAAATAACATGGAAATGTCCAAACACTTTTGGTAATATAGTCTATACTAGGATACTAGAATAATCCAAATATAGAACTAAAGGTCTATTCTTCAGATTTATTTGATTTCTTAAAGAAGATTAATATGTATTTTCAATGTTTTGCATACTAGAATGTGAAAATAACTAAGTTGGTCATAACTAATGGCTTATGATGCTTTTAGGTTATTATATTATTATACCTTGCTGTAATACTATTGTATGAAATCTCTTCAAAATGTGAATTATATATTTTTTTGCTTTGTTCATGGATATTCTTGGTATAAATTTAATCTCCTAATGTTCCAATTAGAGATAAAATTGTTAAATGTGTTTATTTAATGTGAAACCTTTTCAGCATTTTTATGGTTTAAAATGAAAATAAAGATTGATGTTGTCTTTATTTGTTAGCTTAGACTTTTAGAAAGATATATTGTTTATCATTCTAAGAAGCTTAAGCCTTTAGTTATTTCAGCAAGTATGTTTATTATAAAGCAGTCTTAGAAATTTAGTAGTTTTCACAATACACAAATTTTTGTTTCCCCACATATTTTTAAAAGTGTCCTTATTACCTACGAAATTAGAAATGAAAAAAATTTAGAAATTAGAATTAGAAATGTTAATGAATAAAATACATCATAAGTACATAGGTATTAAAATATTGTGGAGCACTTTCTTCAAAAAACAGTGGCACATAATGATGCATTTTAAATGCATTTAACGTTAGATGTCACTTTTTAGTTTATTAAAAATCAGTCATTAAGAATTCACAACCTTTTTTCAGCAAAATGTTTTATACTTTTTATGAGGCTGTGGGAAAATAATATTAATATATCAAACATTAGTAGTGGATTTGAAGTTTTGACTCTGTTGATCATCATAATTTGTGGTTGATTATGAAATCGTATGGTATACCAGACATGTTAGTTAACATAATGAAAGCTCTCTATAATACTGAGTCATGTGTGAGACTTGGTAAGGCTTGTAGTAATTGGTTTAACATTGCTGGTGTTCGACAAGGGCGCATTTTGTCTCCTTTTCTCTTTAGTTTGGTTATTGATTATGTTATGTGAAATTCATGCAAGGGAAAGATTTTGGCCTTAAATGGTCTGGAGATCTAAAAATTTCTGATTTAGATTATGCTGATGATTTAGCCCTTTTGGCAAATGATGTTGATGGGATGAACTCTTTCATTCGAGCTGTTGATGAGACTTGGTAGTAGAGTAGGTTTGGTTATAAACAGAGATAAAACTAAAGTGATGAAAATTGGTCAGGCAGGCTGTGATTTAGTTATTCTGAATGGTTGCAGTCTTGAGCAGGTGTCACAGTTTAATTGTCTTGGGAGCTATGTAACAGATATTGGTGATGTGTGGCATGAGATTAACAGATCAATAGGGATTGCTGCCGGGACTTTTAAGAATCTATGGAGAATGTGGAGAAATAGGCATATACACCTAAAGACTAAAATTAGACTCTATAATAGTTTGGTTCTTTCTAGAGTTAGTTATGGTAGTGAAACTTGGACACTTTGTAAACAAGATAACAGGAAACTAGATGTTTATGCAATATGTTGGGCATTAGGTGGTTTAACTTTGTAAGTAATGATGAGGTTAGGCAAAGGAGTCAGCAACCTCCTTTAAGCAGCATATTGTGCAGAGAGACTCCATTGATATGGCCATGTTGCCTGTATGGATAATTCTAGATTAACAAATAGGGTTATGAACAGTGTGCCTAAAGGCTGCAGAAAGAGGGGGAGACCTAGGATGTGGTGTGCAGAAAATGTCAAACAGGACCTCGTTAGAATTGGTGTGCAGTGGCCAGATGCAGCAGATTTAGCTCAGGACAGATATGCATGGAGAACTAAAATGCATGATCTGGTTGGACCTCCATAACACTTGGCTGCTTGAGTAGGATGATGATGAAACATTAGTACTTTTCAATAGTAAAACTGTATATTTTAGTGCTTTTTTTTAATTAAATTGAAGTAATTTCATAAGTAGCATTCAGAATTTATAATTTCTAAGTCAAGTTTTTGCCATTTTCGTACTAGTCAGTATATAATGCAAATTGTTTTGGAAGGGGTCGATCTCAAATTTCAGAGGCTAAAATAATATATTTGCTTTGAAATATTTTTATTTAATTTCTTCTCAGCTCATATCCCCTTTTAGTTTTTTAGTTTTCAGTTGTTTTGAAGAAAAATAAATTTTTGTAATACTGCTGTCTTAGTCTTAGAGTTTACTGACTGGAAAAAAAATCGGCATTGTGAGTTGTTTGCATAAACCAACAATTAATTTTGAAAATATTAAAAAATGAAAGGTTTCAGTAATAATAGAAATATTATAAATTATATATTAAGGTAGATTTAAATTGAAATCTTTACTATAACAAATGACACTGTTAAATGTTTTTAAGCACTTCAACAAATGTTCTGTACTATCAAGTATCAAAAGTTACTAAGGAGAAATTTAAGTACCATACCACAGAAGATGGATAGTAAGAGGAACTTCCGAGATGCTTGCAAGTGACAAGTTTAATCTTCGATGTTCTTGCCATCAAGTGACACCTCAGTAGAGTTTGAGAAGTTGATGAGGGATGCTGATAATTTATTTGTTTAAGGTTCAGTGGGGGGAAATAACCAATAATTGGAAGAACGTAGAAGATTAAATTTGTCACTTGCAAGCATTCCGGAAGTTCCTCTTACTACCCATCCTCCGCTGTATGATACGTAAATTTCTTCTTAATAACTTTTGATACTTGACAGCATAGAACATTTGTTAAGTGTCATAGAGAATTAAAGATTTCAATTTTAATTACTGCACTGTGAACCCCCAGTAATTTTTGTTATATTAAGGCAGTGAAAAAACTTCAGAAAATGTGGCAAAATTATTATTATTATTTTTACTGAATTTAAAATGCACAAAATAAATAAAACCTTGCAATTTTGTTTAAAAATGCTTATAAAATTTTACTTACCTGTCTTATTTTCTTAATTCCAATTCAATGTTTTTCCTTTTGGTATATAATGACCTATTTCTGTTCATTTTATTTTTTAAGAATTTAAAAATTGACTTGTTTGAGGTCGTAGCTAATGAAAAGCCTGGACTTTTCTCAAAGTATGGTACCAAGAAAAAGATTATAAAAAAGAAAGTAATTTTCCTGTTTGAAGTAAAATTTTTTGTTGTTATTTAGAAATAAATAGCCTTTCTATTCATATGCATTATAATTGTTTCTGTGTATTAGGGTTTTTTTAATAATTTTTTATTTGCACTGGCAGATGCATTTTTTTACTGCATGCCTATATAAAAGACCTATTAGAACAAAACTAGTCATCTTTTCTGTTAAATATTTTACTTTAAGAAAATCCAGAATTAAATGTTGATTAATTTGGCATACAAAATGCCATAGTTTCATTCAGTAGTTATTTGGCAAAAATAAGTTCTAAAGTTCTTTTTTTTTGCCTGAACACAGTTGAAAAAATTCCTGGCCACTTGGTACAATTTAGTTTTTCAAGCCTGGCATGGTAAGGGTTAAAATACAAGAAGAATTTTTTTCCATTTAACATTAGTCCTATAGGCCACAACTCACAAATGAAATTTTGAATGTTTTTCTATGATAAAAGTATTATTACTAAAGAACCCTTATTTTCAAAAAAGGCAATCACAGTTCTTGCAATAATTGCAGGGGCATCGATCTACTTTCTGTTCCAGATAAAGTTTTTTGCATGATTGTGCTTAATAGAATTAAGTATTTGGTTGATAGGCAACTCATGATGAACGGGTGTATTCAGAAGTGGTAGGAGATAGCTAGATCATATATTTTCACTTAGGCACATTCTTGAGAAATGTTAAATTCTAAAATCTGCAGTTACTAGCTTTGTAGATTTTAAAGGGCTTTTGACTTTGTTGATGCATCCTAATCTGTGGTTGATCATAATATCATATTGCATACCAGATAAGTCATTAACATAAATGATGGTTCTCTATGTTAACACAGACTCGTGTAAGAATTTGAAAGGCTTGTTGTAATTGGTTTAGTATTACTACTGGAACTTGACTATGGTGCACTTTGTCTCCTTTTCTCTTTAGTTTGGTTATTTATTATATTATGTGGAATTCAATGCAATGGGGAGATTATAGTCTTAAATGATCTAGAAATTTGAAAATTTATGATTTAGATTTATGCTGATTTGGCCTTTTTGACAAATAATGTTAACAAATTCTTTATTAGGGCTGTTGATGAAACAGGTAATAGTATAAGTTGGTGGTAGAAAGCAAACTAAAGTGATGAAAATGAGTCAGACAAGTTAGTATTCATTATGTTTAAATGTCTGCACTTCTAAGCAAGTTTGTCAGCTCATTTATCTCATTTGTTCTTAATGGATGGACATGAGGTAAACAGAATAGGCATGAATATGCTGGTGTTTTTAAAACACTGCAGATATTGTGAAATATCTTAATTCTTAAATAAGTATTCTAAGTACTGTAATTTCCAGCATATAATCCACAGATTATATATTGTTAAAAGTGAGCAAATTGGGATATGCGAAGCTTGTGCAGTGTCCAATCCCCCCCCCCCAACAACATCCCTCCCCCTCTCAACAAGCTCAACCTCTAATTTTCAGGTTCAAATAAGTTATGCCAAGAGAAAGTGGCAGAGATACTGATTGGCCATATTCATTTTAAAGCATTTTGTCCTTGATTGCAGAGTCCAGAGTCTCCATTTATGCTGAACGTTATTCCTAGTCTTGTTAGAATGTATTGTTTCCAACCCCTCTCCAAATGGAATATTGGGAAAAGAAAAATGTGCAAATACACAGCCAGTTTTTTTTTTATTTTAAAGTCGTGAAAAAGGCTTAAATTGTCTGGTATCATGAAGTGGGAAAAATAATTTGAGGTGGACAAAAGAAACATTAATCTTTGGAGAAAAACGGAAGAAAGGCTCATTATAGAAAGTAACACTATTTCCATTAAAAGAACAGGCATGGAAAACAAATGATTTTGAGTTATATGATTTTGAATAAAAGTATAACATATGAAGATTACTGGTATGTATTTCTTTTTGTTGTACATCAGTTTTTCTCCCCTTTCAATAAAGCTGAGCTTTCAGTTAGCTGCTGATTTACTAATTTAAGGTTAAATCCTAATGAAAGGCTAAAGTATTGTTGTTTCCCCCCCCCATTTTTGACAAAAGAAGCGATTTTTACAAAAGAGGGATATGATTAGAATTTTTGCTGTGTATTATGTGCTGCTGCAGATTATATGCCAGAAATTAAGGTAACTTATTAATATTAGTTGTTCAGAGAAATATTTGTAGTGCAATAGAGGTTTAGGAAATGAGTAGTTTTGATTTAATTCTATTATTTTGAAAGTTTTTAAGCAGTGAATAATAATAATTTTCATCACTAGGGAAATAAACTAAATCAAAGTAGCATAACACTGCAGCCAGAAGAAAGTGTAAAAGGTACTGATGATTTCTTCAGTTTAGCCATTTTAATTTGCATCTTGCAGAGTTGCAAATATATACAATTACTAATAGCACTAGATAATATAATATGGGTTATTAATATCAGTTATAATTTAATACATTTTGTAAACATATGAGAAGTGTATCAAGAATGACATTATTATAAAAGCTGTTGAAAGCAATTTCATTATACTTTCTATAATTATTAAAACTTTGCTATAATGCTAAAACAGTTAGATTTTTAAGAAATTTATTTTAAAACAAATTCTAAAATTCTTCAAATTTATTCAAATAATGAGCTTTAAAAATGACATTAAATAAGTTATCCAATATTATTAATTCTCACTTATTGTAATTAAAAAAATTGCACTGTAATCAAATTCTGTAATCATTATAATCAAGTTTATATACATCTATACAGAATATCTACTTTTTCTCACATTATTTACTATTAAAATCACAAAGGAAATGCAAATCCCAGATCAGTTTTTTGATTACATCAGTTAGAATTGCAATTATGAGAATACCAGTACTTCATAAATCATTTTGAGATTTCTAAGTGTTGCTTGTAATTTATTCCCAGCCCCCTCTTGTATCACCATTCTCACTGCATGCCTGTTTGTGTTCTGTGTGATAATTTTGATGTGCCATTTTGGAAAGTTTTCATGACATTATGTCATTTTGTTACCAACAGCTCCATTCCTCATAATTTTTTTCACTATTATTCTTCTGATAATTTAAAAAAAAACAAATATATTGACTTCTTGAAATTTAGCACTCTTCAGTGTTATAAGCAGACTTTTCCTTCGTATTAAACATCATCTATCATGCATGCAATTAATTTCATTCTTTTCCAGACTATGGAACTACTTGGTATCAACAGTTCTCGAAGACCATCTGCTGTCAGTCTACGTGGGTCCCCTGGTAGAGGAAATGTGAGTGTAGTGACTGATTTACCCTAAACATTTTATAGAACAACATTCTTTCATTTTAGTACTTCTTCCAAAATCAGTGCAAATTATAAATAAAAAAAAAAAAATCACATTTTAAGCAGGTGCTTTGCCACAGTAGGCTGACAGGAGCCTGCACTATAAAGCACCATAGAGAAGGTCCATGAGGAAAGCAAGTCATCAGCAGAAGGACAACACAAGAAACATATGCTGTATCTGGAGCTTGACCCAGGTCCAGGTCCCTTTGATCTGTAGCCAAGCATGCTAACCATGTAGCCACCAGGACAGTCAACAAAAAAATCAGTACTTTAATATTAATAAAATGTATTATGTATCTGTGAAAACCTTATTAAATATGCACAAAACAAAATGAAGTTTTGCTTCACCCCAATATCTATGAATGCATATTTCTAATAAAAAAAAACACTGCAAATTAGAAATAAACTCCAAATATATGGAAGGATGTATTTCAGTCATCCAAGTTCATTTTCATGTGTGTGTTGAATTAAATTCCGTGTTTTTAGACCAAATATCAGATTTAAGCTTGAAAAAAATGTTATAGCTTAGGTCAGACAAGCATATTTCATTGCCTATATTAGGGGTTCCCAATGTGGGGTATGTGGTAAAAATTTTTGGGGTACACCGTGAGAGCTCAAAAGTCGCTAGATCTGATTACCCAGTAAAATGTTTATAATTTTATAAGATTTGTTAAATTGTTTATGTCATTTATTGTGTTTATCGATATATGTAATTTAAGAATACAAAATTTAATGTGTGTGTATATATATATATATTATTTTATTCCCATTGTTATACTATAACTATAGTTTTATCTATCTATACAAGGAGTACACCAGTTACATACACATTTCCAGGGGTACATGAAGCATAAAAGGTTGAGAACCACTGGCCTATATGATTCCAATTGTCTAATCTGAGGAAACCACCACAAAACTGAAAACAAACTATGATAAGAAATTCATCTGGGATGAGCTATACAGTATATTTCTGCAATTGTGTAACTCATCTCACATGCTCATTGATAGCAGCAGTGAACTGGGAAATAGCATAAGGGCTCATAGTCTGTCTAGAGAACTTGTTCTACGATTCATATCATTTGCGTCTTAGGAATAATCTCATCACTCTATATGACTAAGTGGGTCACATTAAACCTGGATCTAGAAAAAAAAAAGAGGTGATTGGACTGAAAGGGGAGGGGGGCAATATCAAACTAGAACACCATTCTAGTATACATTTTTCTCTTCATTTTAGTCATTTTTAACAAATTTCTTGAAAAATATTAGTAATTTAGAGATAGTTAATATTTTGCCTTCATTCTAGTTAGCATTCTTAGATTAGTATTCAGCAAAATTAACTCTAGGCATACTTATGGATACAAGAAACATAAAAGCAAAATCAAAGCCATAATATTATATTCTTAAAAGTGGAGGATGCCCCCCAATCTAGCCCTGGGTCACATTATCCCTTTCTCTACCATAACAACAACAAAAAAAAACCAAACAACAGGTAGGAGTTAAGTGAAGAGGGGGGGGGGGGAATAGCATTGATTGGATGAGTCCATTTAAAATCTCGGCTGTTTTGGGCCAGGATGGTAGTGAAAGGGTTAAAGTAGGGCCAGGTCTAGGGGAGGCAATAGGGCCATGCCTTTCAAGCAGAGAGTCTCCCTTAAAATTTTCTACTCTACACCTCGGTTAAAAAAAATAAAAATAAATCATAGTTTTATGAAATTATTTTGGGAAATAGTTTTTGCCTTCAGTATACTGGGTGTTAAGTTTAAATAAATCCTCTGAATTAGATTTTTAGGAGTTGGCAGTCCTAATTATGTAGGAGGTTAAATGCAATTTCAATGAAACCAAATTTTAACAGGAAATATTTGCCTCAATGAAATTATGCATGGAAGGTATTCAGTAAAATTAATGCTAGGCATACCTACAGATACAAGAAACATAGAAGCAAAATCAAACCATAGTATTAAATAACTATTTCATTATTACTTTATCCAAATAGCAAAAAAAAAAATACTTTCGATAGGTTTAGAAATACCTTACATTATGCACAATGCTAAAACTCTGTTTTCCAACTTTTGTGAAAATGAAAATATCAATGTTTTTATTTTATTAAATATCATACCCAGCAGCTCATCTTTCTAAAACTATGCAGAACTGAAATGTTTATACTTTTCCAAATTTGCCATCAACATATTAGGAAATAGTAAGGAAATTTAAACTATCTGTAAAATTAATGAATTATCATATACTATAGGCCTTCAAGAAAGTATATAATAAATTGGGAGTTAAATATCAGTAAGATGATTGGAACTTTAAAGTTGTTACAGGTCATTCTGTGAAAAGCAACTTTGATTTAAGATTTTCATATACAATCACAACAGAATATTTAACTTCACCTTTCCCCCAACTCCATTTTGATAATAGTGCATGTGTCAAATAATTTTCTGATTTGCAATGATTATTCTTCAAATTTACAGTTTATGTTGAACATAATGAAGATTCATAATTATTTGCATTATCATTTATATATACAGGGTGTTTCAAAACTCTGTATAAATTTCAATGGGAGTTAGGGAACATCAAGACAAACCTTTTCATCTATTAATGTATGTCCGCTGATATAATCCTTCAGTGCTAGAGGGTGCTGACAGAAATATTGGTGGAGCTGGTACGCAAATGAATGGAAACAAGTGTGAACAGCATGTTTATTTAAAGGAGGTGCTCAAAGTTGCGACCAGCAAACAGCATTGCAAGCATGACAGTGTCGAAGCATCAATGTCTGGATTCTCTGATGATGAAATGGATGTAACTGCTGCTCATGCAACACTCTCCACATGAGGGTGTGGTTCACACAGGCTACATGCAATAGCTCACGTGCTTGTGCCTGGATTGTCCTCAATCTGTTGTAGGATCTCTTCTTCCATGATGTCAGAAGTGTGCACTATTTTCTCCTGACCAGTGTCATGCATGTTTGCATGGAACGTTCCAGTTTCTCATAGGTGCAAACGCAAATATGTTTGGTGGTTTGCACAAGTCTGTTTGGGAAGCGCTGTCAGTACAACCTCACAGCAGCTCTTCCATTTCCATTGGCAGCCCCATATGCCAGATGCATGTCGATCATCACAGCAGTCATGGAACACTCCATGTTACACATAATATGTCTGATTTACGAATACTGATGGCAAACACAAGTCCATTCTCCATTCCCACTTCGCCCCTCTAGCCAATTGCGGTACCGCCAAACAGTGTCCTTTAGCACCGAAAAGTTATGTCAGCAGACATACATTCATAGACGAAAAAGGTTTGTCTTGGTGTTCTCTATCTCCCTTTGAAATTTGTACACAGACTTTTGAAACACCCTTTATATATATCCATTGATCAGCCAAAACATTAAAATTACCTACCTCATATGATGTAAGTTTTCCTCTCGCCACCAAAACGGCTCTCACCCAATGAGGCATAGATTCAACGAGATGTTGGTAGGTGTCACTTGATATTTGGTACCATGACTGCAACAGGAGATCCCACAGTTCCCGTAAATTATGTTGTTGGGGTGATGCTGCTTGTACCTGTTTCTCCAACTCAAACCACAAATGCTCGATAGGATTCATGTCCGATGAATTTGGGGACCATGGCAATAAATGGAATTCCTCATCATGTTCTAGGAACCATTCCTGAACCTTCTTCACAGTGTGATATGGGAAAATGTTGGAAGACACCATCTGCACAAGGGAATACAGTCGTCATAAAGGGGTGTACTTGGTCAGCCATGATGTTCAGGTAGGTGACAGCTGTCAGAGTTTGCTGTACAGGGATAATTGATCCAAGTGTTCCCCAATAAAATATTGCCCACACCATCACACTCCTTCCAGCTGCCTAGATTCGACCCATAATGCATCCAGGTGAGAAGGCTTCTGTGGGTAAACATTGCACATGAGCTTGTCCGTCCACATGGTGTAACAGAAAACAGGATTTGTTTGACCATGCACCCTCTTCCAGTCTCCTATGGTCCAATGTTGATGATTATGTGCCCACTGCAAGCGTTGAAGATGGTGAATGGCTTGAGCATAGGCAAACGAATGGGTCTGTGGCTGCGGAGACCCATATCCAAGAGATTATGAAACTATGTTCAGACACATTGGACCCTTTACCATAATTGAAATTATGGGTAATGTCAACCACAGTAGTTCTCCTGTTGCTGCAGACAAGATGAGATAGCCTGCACTGACCTCTGGCAACAATGAAGCATGGCCGGCACATGCCTTGTCGATGGCTTGTAGTATCACCTGTTTCGAACCATCTTTGATAGGTTCTAACTACTGCATAGTGTGAGCAGCCTACCAGCATTATTGTTTCAGAGATGCTCTTACCAAGGCACCTTGCCATAACAATCTGGCCTTTGTTGAAATCAGATAAATCCTTTGATTGGGTTGTTTTACCTCTGAGCGGCACTTTTTTTGATAAATCCTTTGCTTTTCCCATGTTGAGATGAAACGAAATACTGCCTACGAGAGCTCTGACCAGGTATTATATATATATATATCATTTGCAACCTTGGCACGTGATAAGTAGATTGGCTGCACGGGTGCTTCTTTGCATAGGCTGATCGGTGTATATCCTAGGCCAGATCTAGAAAAGAGCCCCCTTGGGCTCTCCTTTCTAGATCTGCCCTTATTTATTTTTAGATCTCAACCTTTCTAAGATCTCTCTTAGAAAATTCTCTGACCCTTACACAATTAAAAAACTCTCTGACTTGCACAATGTCACCAGACCAATAACAGAACTATTGTTGTCATGGAATCCATGAATAATATGTGATGCACATAAAACTGTGGTGTCATAAAATTTACTTAAACCACACAGAGTGGCAGAAAATTGACAGCTTAGAGCATATAATAGAAAAAACTGCAAACACAAACATTATGAATTATACTTTTTCTTAAGTTTCTACATGTGATGCAAGACAGACAGAACTCTATATATTATACTGTAGCCATTGATAATCAAGCAGTTTGCTGATTTATATGATTATAATACATTCTCTAACTCTTAGTAAAGGGGTGATGAGAAACTAAAGATTTATATCTTTTAATATCAGTAGTTGTCATTAGGGGAGTTTTATATTTCTCTTGCCAAGAACTTCTCATGCCTCCCAATTTGAAAACACCTGAATTTATCTGTTAATAAAATTTTGAAATGTAGCATTTTATTATATTTTTAACTATAGATTATCAAATGAATGTCATTATTTTGTTTAAAATCATTATCTTAGAAAAGCTCAGAGATAAATTAAAAATTCTCTTTGTTTCAACAGGTATTGACGAAATATGATTTGCACTTTCCGAATCTCCCAAAAAATTTTAATTGCACCCTCTAATGGTAGAAGTACATAATGTTCAACAAAATAAAGTCAAGAAATTGTAATGTCTTCTTAAAAGTAGCATTTTTGTAAATTTTTCATTTTAATAAAATTTGGTATTACATCTCGTTTAATTTGAAGTTATTGTTAAAAAATTTTAAATTTGATTTTTTTTTATTCTGCACAGTTGACTAGACTCTTCTCAAAGTATGATAAATATATGTAATAAATAAATACCCCCTCCCCCTCAAGCAGCTGCTTGTCACAGAGGTCTGCCAGTTTAATACGTCATAGTAGAAGGTATGTGAAGATGGCAGGACCTCAGCAGAAAAACAATACAACATCCATGCCTTACTGGGGCTCAACCACAGGATGGTACTCAGCCAAGAAAAAAATTACGAAACAAGAATAATTTTCTTGTTTTGTATAATTTTTTTTTTAATTATTATTCAGAAATAAATAGTTTTTCTATTTATGTGCATTATAATTATTTCTATCTATTAGGGTTTTTCTTAATAAATATTTATTTGCATTGCCAGATGCATTTTTTTACTGCATGACGAAAAAAGCACTATTAAAATAAAACTAGTCATTTTTTTATTAAATATTTTTTCAGAAAATCCAGAATTAAAACCTGGTTGGCCGTCCTGTGGCCGAGTGGTTAGTGCTCTTGGCTACTGATCTAAGGGACCTGGGTTCAAGCTCCAGGTAAGGCATGGATGTATGTGTCATTTTTTCTGCTGAGATCCTGCCATTTTCTCAGACCTTCTACTATGGCATATAAACTGACAGGCTCCTGTCGGACCTCTGTGGCAAGCAGCTGCTTGAAGGGTTATTTATTTTTATTTTATTTATTAATTTGGCATATGATATGCCATAATTCCTTTCATTAGTTATTTGGCAATAAAAAGCCAATAATTATTTGTTAATATATATATATGTGGCTGAGCATAGTGAAAAATTAATTGGGCTTCTGGAAATAAACCAGTTTTTCAAACTGGACCCTGGGAGAGTTAATTCAAATTACTACCTTTAAAGGGCACAAAAGTTAAAAAATGTAAAACTTCATTCTCTTTGAAAACAAGCATCCCTTTTTTTGCTAGAAGCGATATCTATTCTTTGACTTTTATTTATCTAATTATTATATTAAAACTACAGTATTGTGTATTATACTTGATGAATTTTCAGCATCTCTCTTTCCAGTGTATGTCTAGCTACCAATTTCAACCACACACAAAAAAGTGACTTTCACACTCTGAGTCAGCTTGTGTTAAAAATAGGAATTTTTTGGTGATGCATTGTTTTATTGATTCTTTCTTGATTGATGATATCTTGATTGCATGAATCATTGTATGTTATATAAGCCAGTTTTAGTTTGATCTGTTTTTCTAATTTGAACATCACATATTCATATACTTTCATTTTTTCCATTAGGATATTAATGATCATCTTCGACCTAATAATTATGGATATCGAGCAAGGTCTAGGTCTAGGTCAAGATCAAGGTCAAGATCTCCATCACCAGCTAGATTCAGAGGTCGCAGTCCAACTCCAACAAGATTAAGAGGTCGCTCTCCAACACCTATTGGACGATCTCCCTCACCACATAGAGGACCACATGACATTGGTTTTTCAGATGCTGTTAGTGATGTTGTAGATATAGTTAAATATGAAACAAGTCGACGAGGCAGGGCCAAAGGTATGAAAAAACTTAAAACAATATATATAAGCAGTTAATATTAGATAGCTTTTTATCTCATAGAAATTAATGCTGAGTCTTGTTTTCAATTATTTATGAAAATGCACAGAATACATATATATTAGTGTGTAATGATGATATAACTTAAAATTCAGTTGAACTTCTACACATAGTTCTTCTTTATCTAGGATTAATTTTAATTACTCCTTACAGTTTCTTATAAGGAGCTTAAACAACAATGCTTCCCAAACAAGTTACAAAATAACTCAAAAATATTAATATCTTATAATCGTTTGTTGCATACAGTGCACTATTTAAGTATCAGTGCATTGCACTGAAATATTAACTTGTTGATCATCAGTTATTCTAAGGTCAGGTAAATTTTAATCATACATGTATGAACTTGCTTATCAAAGTTAATGTACCAAAAATGTTAATCCTTTCAACATTTTTGATGGAAAATTCTTCCCAGTTATATGCTTTCTACATTATGTAGTAGCAAATACTTTACTAGCTCCATTCTAGTAACTATAAATTGCACAACAAAACAGCAGTTTTTTTATAGGGAAATTGATACCCAATGTTAAAATGTTTATGCTTTAGTAAATTAGTGATCACAAATATCTTAGCTATGAAAGTTAAAAAGATATGTTTTGGTCTTAGAATCGAACATGATTCCCAAATAAGAGCTATGTCTCATTTATTAGTAGAGCTATGATATATATAAACATGTTTTATTTCAAATACTTTTAACCAGGAATCCCCAACCATAGGCCAATGGATGTCCTTGGGCTGGTTCTCTGCAGCCTCGGTCACCTTTAGAAAAAAAAATCTTATTCAATAATTTTTGCTAATTGATACTGTGAAATCACAGATAAATTCTTAAATTTAGAAGAAAAATTTTTATAAGCAAGTTGGATATGAACCCGTGACCTGATAACATGTCAAGTGTTCCGCTACTGGCCACCAATCAAATTTCTCCCATTTAACTGCTATAAAGTTGTACTATATAATAAAAAGATTTTGAGTACAATTGAAGATGATTCTTGGCTTGGTGCATATATTTAGTCACACTAGAAGTGGCATTATTGTTATAGTCAACCACACTTAAGCATTGTAAATAATAAGTTTAACTCAGCTGTTGACAATCTTGGGTCATTGCAAGATTCGATGGGGTTCAATGAAATTGCTTAAAGTGCCAATACTTAATATTCAAATATTGTATCTTAGTGAAGTTCCTATTCGCATAAAATTATACAATCTAGAGCAATGAATATCCTTTAATTTTTATCAATAATACCTGGTTGGTTACATGACAAACTATACAGTACCCAAACTTTACAACAGATAATTTTAGGTTAGCATTGTGTATCATGTGCTTGAAACTGAAGGTGATTAATAATTGATTGTGCAGTAATAGGTTTTTTTTTAGTAACAATTCATTAATATTCAGTACAGAAAAACTACAGGTTTGCATGATAAAATGAATTGGTGTACTTTCAAAATTTACAGGGAAAGCTGAGGAGAGTGGGTCGCAGTGGCCTCAGTGTCACTCACAGACCTCATACCATTTAAGATAGTGGGCTGGAACCTGCAAAAGGTTGGAAACCACAGGTTTTATCCTTAATGTATCATTTATTTCATAAACATAAATACATAATTCATTTCACATTTATATTACAGTTATAACATTAATTCAGTTAAATAATCTACTAAGCTACATAAAAAAAGATTGAGAGATAAAACAATTGCTTTTCAAGTGTCAGCTGTGAAGAAAATTTTTATGTAAATTATCATCAAATAGTTAAAAATAATATGTGCTATGATGTAAAAGGCCAAAAAACATTAATAATATTCACCATAATACTGTTTGAAAAAGTTAACCAAGTTTACTAAAGATAAAAAATATCCAAATTAAAATGCTGAGAGTTCCATTGAGTTCAATTTCATACCAAAATCATAACAATGTAGTGCAATCCATGGCATGAGTCAATACTTCAATCCATATTTTCTATTAATGTTCATTATTAAGCAAACAGTGAACTGTACTTCTTTTTCATCATAAGCAAAATGCAGGGGACTGCCATATGGAAACAACATAACATAGTGGCTAGACACACTGTTGTAACTAAGCATCAAATTGACAACAAAATAAAGTTTGATCAATTGGTTCCATTATTCAATAGCTGATAACTTGCATCTGCTGAGGTGTAGTTATCAATAATGAATGTAAAGAGGCTTTGTTGACAATCGAGCACATCTGAGACATGCAATTACCAACATACTTCATTCATGAAATAATCAATCAATAATAAATTCAAAGTTACCTGTTGACACAGAAGTCAATTAATCAATAAATGATTTTTGTGGGAAAAATGAGTTTTGTTGATCTGTAAAACTCGAACCCAAGTCTTTCCAGATTCATGTCAGAGTGTTCTATCCACTAAACTAGGACCAGCCCGTTATTTTTATTAGAACACTTTAGATCGTTATTTTTATTAGAACACTTTGGTATGGATCTGAAGAGTTATGGGTTCAATTCTCATGGATTGGAAAAACTCATTTTTTCCACAAAACTATTTACACTTTATTCGGTTCTGATTATTTTCAAACTTCACAACAAAGTACATATTGCATGTAGAGGATATTCTTCAGAACTCCATTCTGTGTTTCATCCTGTAGCCAATGTTCGTAGTGATTATATACACACAAACTAAATGTTCAGTTGTATGAGTATGTAACTTTTATAATTTTTTTCCTCCTAATTTCTCTTAACTACATTCACAGTATAACTGTGATATCTAACTCCTTTTAGAGGTACAATTTGAAAGTTATTCAATATTCAAATTTCCATTGTGTATTTGTTTGCAAAGGGAAAAGGAGTGGGAGTATGATCATAGAAAAATGAGAGTAAATTAATCCCAAAAGTGCACATAATCCAAATGAAGATTCAAGTTGTAAACTCATCTCATTTGACATGTAAGTCAAAGCTAATATTTTATCTATTTTATTTATAGCCAAGAAAACTAATCTCTCTTGAATTGCTGTGGACATTAGTGGCATATCATTTACAGTTCATTGTTTTGCCAAAATTAATACGTTTATTTTTTTATTGCCTGAATTCCTTGAAAAACATTTTTTGCTAAATTTCTATTTTTGAAAACTCCAATATATTATTACTTAAGTTAAAAGACTTCATCCATTAATTTAAAAATTCTGAAACATTATGATTGTTACTCATGAAATAATAAGTTGGAAAAAATTGGTTTTGCCATGAGTGGGGCAAAACCAATTTTTTTCAGCTTGTTATTTCATGAGTTCCATGTCTACAGGACACATTCTGTGATTCTTTACTATTGATTTATTAATTTAATGCCATGACTGTGAGTGACAAACATTAAATTCCATCTCTAAAGTGACAACACAGTTGTCCACTTTCCTGGATAGATGGTGCCACTGTTGCAAATCAAATGAATAAAATCCTTAAAGTTTATATGGTCACACAAGCTGAGAAAAGCTTAGCCATTGATGGCGTAGTGGTTAGCATAACTAGCATATCTCCAGGAGACATGGGTTCGTATCCCACTCATGGCAAAACCAAATTTTTCAGCTTATTATTTTCTGAGTTCCATGCCTACAGGACACATCCTGTGATCCTTTACTACTGAATTATGATTGTTATATTCTTGTTTCAGGGGCGGGGGTGGCTCAGTCGGTAGCGCGCCAGGCTCGTAATCTGTAGTTCCCAGGTTCGAGTCCCAGCTGGGTCAGCGTTGAGATTTATCTCCGCAAAATTCCCCGCCCTGCCCATGGTCAGTAGGGGACACCGATGGGCTTGGAAAGGCCGCCGTCCATCGGATGGGACGTTAAGCCGTGGCCCCGTGTGCGGGAGAGCCATACCCTGTGCACGTTAAAGAACACGCTGGATGGCCTTGACGGAAGGCTACCATCTGTCTCCCAACAGCTGTTCCAGTGGGTCCCCTCCCCCCAACCTTCTCTGAGCCATCGGGGTCCATGTGACCTGGCCATTTAGCCCATGGTGTGCAAAAAAGTGCCGCTCAGAGGTAAAACAACCCAAATTCTTGTTTCAGATATAATTGCAAGAAATTAATAATTAACCTTTCTGTCTATATTTAAATACTCAAATCACTAATACAAACCTATACATGATTAACATTAAAATGCATACTTTTTTTTATAAGTATTGTGCAATTGTGAATCATCATTTCCTAAAAGTTACTGCTAGTTTCTCACACATTGAATCTGTTTCTTAATTTCACATTATTAGTATTAATAATAATACTCCAAACACCTCTCCTGAGCTACATCTGCTGCATCGGGCCACTGTACACAAATTCTAATAAGGCCCTGTTTGACCATTGCATTCTAGGTCTCTACCTCTGGTTGAGGCCTTTGGACACGCTATTCATAACCCTATTTGCTAATCTATTATTATGCATATGAGTAACATGGCCAAACCAATGGAGTCTCTCTCTACACATTATGCTGCATAAAGGAAATTGCTACTCCTTTGCCTAACCTCATCATTACTTACAAAGTTGAACTACCTAATGCCTAAGATGCTGCGTAAGCACCTAGAATAAAAAAGCCTCAAATCCCCTGTTATCTTGCTTACAAAGGGTCCAGGTTTCATTACCAAACTAGTATACAGTCTAATTTTAGTCTAACATAATGAAAGCTCTCTATAATAACACTGAGTCATGTGTGAGAGTTGGTAAGGCTTGTAGCAATTGTTTTTGCTTTTGGCGTTTGGCATTCAAAAAGGGTGCATTTTTGTCTCCTTTTCTCTTTAGTTTGGTTATTCATTATGTTATGTGAAATTCACTGCAAGGGAAAGATTTTGGCCTTAAATGGTCTGGAGATACAAAAATTTCTGATTTAGTTATGCTGATGATTTAGGCCTTTTGGCAAATGATATTGGTGACATGAACTCTTTCATTCGAACTGTTGATGAGACAGGTTGTAAAGTAAGTTTGTTATAAACAGAGAGAAAACTAAAGTGGAGAAAATTTGTCAGGTGGGCTGTGATTCAGTTAATCTGAATGGTTGCAGTCTTGAGCAGGTATCACAGTCTAATTATCTTGGGAGCTATGTAACAGATGCTGATGATGTGTGGCATAAGATTAACAGACAAATAGGGATTGCTGCAGGGACTTTTAAAAATCTATGGGGAGTGTAGACAAATAGGTGTATACACCTAAAGACTCAAATTAGACTGTATAATACAGGGCCCCCCACATCCTGAAGTGGGCCCCTAGGCCAGGATCTTTGGCGCGCGCACCCCCCCCCCCCCCCTACCTACCGCTAAGGTTAATGGCAGCGTGCTGCGCTACAGAATATAGGATAAAAGTCAGTTTAAATAATGACACAAAAGTGAAATTTATATTTATTAAAAAAAACTATATGGATTTACATAATAAAAATTTGCAATAATATCAAAAATTATCCCAAAATATATTTTCTACCTTTGGTCATAGCAAATTTTTCAATAACTTCAGTAAAATCAACTTCCTTAGCTAAATCATTTTCGATGCACAAAATTGCTAGATGATTAAGTTGCTCTTGACTAATTGTGCTTCTTTGCCATGTTTCCAATGAATTTGTCAGTCTGCTGAACGATCTTTCAGCTGCAGAACAGTAACTCATCATCATCCTCAATCAGCCATGGGCTAAGGAGGTCCAAACAGACTGTGCAGTTTAATTCTCCAAGCATATCTGTCCTGAGCTACATCTGCTGCATCCAGCCACCACACACCAATTCTAACAAGATCCTGTTCGACATTGTCTGCCCACTGCATTCTAGGTCTCCCCCTCTTTCTGAGGCCTTTAGGCACACTGTTCATAACTCTATTCGCCAATCAATAATTATCCATACGGGCAACATGGCCAAACTGGCGGAGTCCCTCTCTGCACAATATGCTGCTTAAAGGAGGTGGCAAACTCCTTTGCCTAACCTCATCATTAGTTACAAAGTTAAACCACCTAATGCCCAAGATACTACGTAAGCATCTAGTTTCCTGTTGTCATGTTTACAAAGCGTCCAAGTTTCACTACCATAACTAACCCTAGAAAGAACCAAACTATTATACAATCTAATTTTAGTCTTTAGGTATATATACGCCTAAAGCCTAAAACACTCCACAATCTCCATATATTCTTTAAAGTCCTGGCAGCAATCCCTATTCGTCTGTTAATCTCATGCCGCACATCACCAGTATCTGTTACATAGCTCCCAAGATAATTAAACTGTGACACCTGCTCAAGACTGCAATCATCAGATTAACTGAATCAGAGCCTGCCTGACCAATTTTCATCACTTTAGTTTTCTCTCTATTTATAACCAAATCTACTCTACTACCAGTCTCATCAACAGCTCGAATGAAAGAGTTCATCTCATCAGCATCATTTGCCAAAAGGGCTAAATCATCAGCATAATCTAAATCAGAAATTTTTAGATCTCCAGACCATTTAAGGCCAAAATCTTTCCCTTGAAGTGAATTTCGCATAACATAATCAATAACCAAACTAAAGAGAAAAGGAGACAAAATGCACCCTTGTCGAACACCAGAAGTAATGCTAAACCAATTGCTACAAGTCTTATCAACTCTCACACATGACTCAGTGTTATTATAGAGAGCTTTCATTATGTTAAGTAACTTGAATGGTATACCATATGATCTCACTATCAACCACAAATTATGACGATCTACAGAGTCAAAAGCTTTATTGAAATCAACAAAGCTAGCAACCAAGGGTTTCTGAAACTCTAAACATTTCTCAAGAATCTGCGTAAGTGAAAATATCTGATCCACACATCCCCTACCACTTCTGAATCCACATTGCTCATCACGCATTGACTGTCAACCAGATTCTTAATTTTATTAAGCACAATCATGGAAAGAACTTTATCTGGAACAGAGAGTAAGCTGATACCCCTATAGTTATCACAAGAGCTGTGATCACCTTTTTTGAAAATAGGGATAACAATACCTCTAGTAAAATCCTTAGGAACTATGTATTTATCATAAATTATATTCAAAATTTTAATCATCCAAGTGGTAATCGAAACTTCCCAGTAATTCATCTACCCCTAGGGATTCAGGAAGTTTTAGTTTAGAAATAGCCAAAATAACTTTAGATTGTGTTATAGGGTCAACATTAAAGCCACCAATGCATCTATCATCATTACAAACAATGGGAGTAGAACTAACCACATTGTATAGAACATTACTGAAATGCTCAGCCCACCTAGCCATGACAGAATCCTCCCCTTCTATAACCTTACCTTGTTTATCCTGCAATCCTTGTATGCCTGTCCATTTTCTACCACATAAAACATTAATTATCTGGTACAGCTCTCTGCTGTTGTGCTGCCTAACTGCTTCCTCAGCTTTGTCAGCCAAGCCATCAAGCCGAAGATTTTTATCAGCAGTTAATTGATCCTTTACACGTTTATTAAGCTCTCTGTAATGCTTTCTATTAGGACTAGTAGGGTACTGATTAAAGACATTCCTTCAGTTCCTTCTTTCTGAAATACACTCAAGTGCCTTATCACTCAAATAATTCTGCCTCCTCTCCTCCTTTTTCCCTAAAAGAGTACTGTTAGTTTCCAAAACAGCCTGTTTAAAATGGCCCCATTCTTCCTCAACTTCAGTAGTAAGCAAACCATGACTGTCATAATGACTAAGTAACCTATCATGGTGAGCTTTAGCTATAACTGGGTCTTTCAGAGCTTCTGTATTAGAGGTAATTTTTTTTAACTTTAGCACAACACTTTTTAAGTTTAAGTTGCAAGACACTTTTAACAAGGTAATGGTCAGATCCAATTTCAGCTCCCCTATATGCCCTGGTATTCCTAACAGAACCAGCACATTTGCTGTTAATTAATATATAATCAATCATATTCTTATGCAGCCCATTAGGTGAAACCCATGTGTACTTATGTATGTCGCGGTGTTTGTAATAAGTGTTAGTATTCTGAAACTATTGAGTTTACTTACCTGTAGGAGACGTTGCCCAATTGCCATTGCAGTTACCAACACCAAAAGGTCCTATCACCCCTCCCCAAAGGCCAGAGTCAGTACCAACTTTGGCATATGATATACATAAGTACACATAGGTGAAACCCATGTGTACTTATGTATGTCGCGGTGTTTGTAATAAGTGTTAGTATTCTGAAACTATTGAGTTTACTTACCTGTAGGAGACGTTGCCCAATTGCCATTGCAGTTACCAACACCAAAAGGTCCTATCACCCCTCCCCAAAGGCCAGAGTCAGTACCAACTTTGGCATTGAAGTCACCTAGAGCAAGGGTAATATCTCCTTTCTTGACAGAATTCAAAATATCCTGAAGTTGTCTGTAAAACCTATCCTTCTCATCCTCATCGGCATCCTCAATAGGGGCATAACAGCAGATAACATTCAAGTTTTTAATGCTTGTCCGAAATTTTGCTGTAAGAAACCTTTCATTAATGCACTCATATCCTAGAAGAGCATCATTAGTATGTCTGCTGAGAAGCAGACCCACGCCATGGTGATGCTTTCCATCCTCCCTCCCTGTAAAGAGAAATTTAAAGTTATTTTTTAAGTATCTCACCTTTACCTATCTATCTGGTCTCTTGCAAGCCTAGAATATCTAGGTTATAGCGCTGGAATTCCTGCGTGAGGACATCAAGAGAATAATCTCTATGTAATGTCCTCACGTTCCACGTTCCTGCAAAGAGAAAATGATTAGTAGGATTTTTAAAGAAATTAGGTTTATTGAGGATTGGTAGGGCCAACAATATCAAACAGCCCCCTGATCGCAGGCATGGGGCAAAGACCTGTTCCTCCTCCGCTAAAGGTTGAAGTCACCGATGCTGGTAGGAACTTCAGGCACCACCTTTTCAAGTAGACTTTTTCAAGAGCCATATGGCCTGCCTGAGACACATTACTCCAGTTTAGGCTTGACGATGCCCAACTAGCTAAGTGAGGTTCAGGTACCTGCGATGGCCTCTGATTAGGATTATCCACCAGCTGATATAAGGTATCCCATGCCTCTGTTCACTTAGGGCTGCCAACCCAGAAGCAAACAGAAAACACAGCGGCAGATTCTCCCTCAACAGAGGCCCAGCAATGCAGCAAGTCCAGGATTCATAATCAAGCTCAAATCCATAAACAAGTCCAGTCTAGTATGTATAAATGGTCAGTACCAGGACCCTGTGAAGTTGATCACTCCTCAACAGGGTTGGAAAAAAAATAAAGTCGTCATAGATGACCAGATCAGTAGGCCATACTGAACTGGCAGCCCTCCGCTTCCATTCCCTTCCAAAAGGGAATATCTCTTTTGAAAGGTACTAACGGCCTACACCATGAGAAGGCGGGATCAGACATTAGGTGTTAGACCTGGCCGGTTCTGTGCATCATCACTGGGGATTGGTACACAACTCTCCTTCCAGTTTATGCCTAGTTACCATTTACAGTAACTGGACTGTACAAAACAGTTTAATGGCGAGGCACATATTGGCAAATATACCTTGCAGTTTTTTGTCATAAATTGCATTCAGAAGTCTAATCGGACTTCTTTCAGTGCCGAAAACTGTCTTGTGAATACTTTTAAGGTGAAGGATTTCGTGCAGTAAATCTTCTGACAGATCTTTTACTTATGTATTTACAAGTTTTGCTGCTTTTGCGGTAAGCTGACCATCGTCTAAGTTTTGGAAGTTCAAAACGGGTGAGAATAAAAAAAAGCGATTGATTTTCTTTTTAAATGTATCAAAACAGGCATGTGTTGTCCATTGGCATAAATAAGAGTATGAATGGCGATAAATCACAAAGACGAAACAAAAAGTCAGTATGATGAGAGGATAATGTAATGTGCCTAACAAAATATTTAATTTTAGTTTGATGGACAAAAGTCAATATTTTATAAAGTCACCTTTTGTTTTCTGTTCATCTCACTTAGCTGGCCAACCTGCAACGCCAGGCCCCCCTAATCCTAGGCCCCCAGGCTAGAGCCCTGTCAGCCCTCCCCTTGTGGGATCATGGTATAATAGTTTGGTTTTCTCTAGGGTTAGTTATGGTAGTGAAACTTGGATGCTTGTAAATAAGATAAAAAGAAACTAGAAAATCTTTGTAAACAAGATAACAAGGAACTAGATGCTTTTGATTCTAAGATGCTTATGCAGTATCTTGGGCATTAGTTGGTTCAACTTTGTAAGTAATGATGAGGTTAGGTCAGTTTTTCTTGTGATTTTAATGTCTAGAAATGCTATTTGTTGATTTTGCTCGGCCTTTTGGGTAAATTTAATAGATGGTATTATATTATTAAATATTTTTATTAGTTCGTTTAACTTGCCTATAGGGTGAGGCCAAAAAATAAGTATCTCATCCACGTACCTCATATATAATGTAGGTTTGAAATTAGTTCGAGCTAAGAACAACCTCCTCGACATGTCTCATGACATTGACCATGAGTCCAGCTAAAACAAGATTTTTATTTCATTTAATAATTCTTTTCAGTATGGTTTATTTTAAACCACATTGAAGGCCAGCTTGGTGTTTTACCTGTGAGCAGCACTTTTTTGCACACAATTGGCTAAATGGCCAGGTCACAAGGGCCCCAAGGGCTCAGAGAAGGTTAGGTGTAGACCCACTGGATAGCTCTTGGGAGGCAGATGGTAGCCTCCAATCAAGGGCATCCAGCATTTTCTTTAATGTGCACAGGGTATGGCTCTCCTGTACATGGGGCCATGGTTTAACGTTCCATCTAACGGACAGGGCTTTTCTATGCCCATCAGTGTTTCCTACTGACCAAGAGCAGGGCAGGGAGTTTTATGGAAATAAATCTCGACACTGGTCCAGATAGAACTCGAATCTGGAAACTGCAGATTACTAGCCTGGTGCGCTATCGGCTGAGCAACCCCCTCCCCAATAGGAGAATACGTAAACCCCTTTCTCCATAGAAAAAAAATCATATATATGTACATAATCTTATAATCTTATAATCCTGGACTTGCTGCATGGTGGGCCTCTGTTGAGGGAGAATCTGCCGCTGTGTTTTCTGTTTGCTTCTGGATTGGCAGCCCTAAGTGAACAGAGGCATGGGATACCTTATATATGATTTTATACCTTATATATGATTTTATACCTTATATATGATTTTATATGTTAATAAGTAATTATTATAGTGGAGGGGCAAAATACTGAATTAAAATAGAAAGGACAAAAACCCCTTTCCAAGTTTTTTCCCAAATTTTTTTGTTAAATAATGTGTTTGAGAACAGATGAAAACCAAAAAGAATATATGCATTGTGGAATGTCTTCTCAATGTGGTTCAGTTCAATTTAATATCAAGTATCACCAAAAATTTCCGTCCTGCATCTGGGCCCTACCTGTACTAGTCAAAGTGCCCCACAAAAAATTTTTAGTCATGAGCTGACTTTGATTATAGATAAAATATTTTGCTTTATTGTTTAAAAATGTAGAAGAAAAATATTTGTCTCATCTTTTGATTCATGAAATACTGTTATTAATAAACTTTTTTTTTCAGCCAAACTACGTGGTGATGAATATCTAGTCCACCCACATGATTCTCCTATTAGAGGAAGATCTCCAGTACGATGCCCAAATAAAACTGCATGGCGCACTTTATCACCAACTCCAGGATGGAGCCGTAGTAACAGCCCTGAATACCGTACTGCATGCCTTGGCAGAAGGTCCCGTAGCCCAAGCCCCAAACCTACACCCACCCATAGTGACTACCATTATCATGGAGGTGCTACCCACCATGAGCACCATTCTCGCAGTCCAAGCCCATCCTCCGCCCACAGCCTTCCCCTTCAGAGGCGGCCAGGGGGAAGGAGATTGCCTCCTACCCCAAATCAGCCTTCCAGGCTGCGGTTTGATGTGCGCTCAATGGAGGGAATCAACTTCCCGATCCCAACCCATTCTCCTTCTGTGCCACAACATCGTGGAGTGCTGAGCATCATGAATTTTCCTCGTTTAAATCCTTCACCCTCTCATTTGCCAAAGCTTCAGATGCCACCACTATGGCGTGAACGGACGTCTCCATATATAGGAATTCATGGCCCAACCTTTGGCAGGGAAGGACGGGCCACTAGTAGCATTAGTTTGCCAGGGCAGCCACCTCGCCCAAGAGAGCGGGAACATTATCAATATCCTGTTCTATCATACCATGACCACCATTTAAGGCATCATCATGAAGAGCCCCTAAGTTTCGAAGTTGCAGCAGCCATTGGGAGAGGGTCTCGTCAACTTCCATCACCACTCCCTAATGGCTACAAGCCAGGTCAAAGAGAAAGACTACGCAGAGAACCTCCATTGCTTGGATTACGGACAGGTCACATTGGATTCAGGAGAAGTGATTCAGATGAAGACGATTGGTGCTAGCCAATCATGCCATAGAACATTTGGAATTTAGCAACTTTAGAATTGTAAGGTCTTTGTCAGGAACATCCAAGAATCCGCAATGCGGACCACCCGTCTCATCTCCTGACAGAAGCTCCAATATACAGTGTATATATAATTAGAATTCTTTTCAAATTGTGATTGCCATTATCAGGCCGTCGAACATTTTCTCTAGTGATGTAGCTGCTTTCCTAGCTAACCCTACTTCTTGTCATATCGTCTAGTTACCAACCCATTTTGTCTTTCATGCTAAAGATGCTGTGATAGCACGGCTTCTGAAAAAAATACTCGATTTAACATTTTTCAAAGAAGTATGGGTAAGGAGCACCAGCATTGCTTTTTCTGAGCAATTTCCCTACTTCACAGAGCTGATTTTCGCTGTCCAGAAAATTATATTTACACAACGAAGTTGAATGTATTAAACAAGTTGGTTAACAAGAAAGCATATTCCAATTTAGATATGGTTTCCTAGAAGTTCAACTGCCATCTTTTGTAAATAACATTTTCTTGCAAATTAGTCCAATGAATATTGAATGAAATGCAAGCCATCATTCACATTGCACTCTGCTATAGTATTTTGTTATTTCCATAAAACTTCCTCTTGTTCTACCAACCATGTTGTTAAATATTTCCTTATATCACCTAGGTTTTTTTGTGACCTTTCTTTTCCACTTCATTGTAAAATAATTGCTGGGAGCACTGTTGCTGGCATGCATTTTTAATTTTGTGCAGATTATTTTTCATTGTGTGTTGGTATTTTGAATGTTTCAGTAGTTTTACAAATTAAGAAATTTGTTTTTGATTTAGAGCTATTTAGCAGTTGCAATAAGGTGTGACATAAAACCGGCCATTTTCAGTATCTTGAGAAGTGACCTGACCAAGCTTTTATCTTTCCTTCATGGCAAACCATCTGCAAAGAAATATAGTACATTTATAATATAAACAAATTAACTTTCACCTTTCTAGTTATCTCCCACGAATTTGTGCTACACCATACCAGTAAGCTCAGTTGTATTCCATTACGGGTTTACTGATACAGTATTCGCAAAAGACGGATGAATATACAAGCAGTGTACGTTTGTTACTATGTTCCTCTTTTCAGAAACCTTGCCAATTTGACTCCATTGTTTACCAAGATGCTGCTGATATTCAAACTGTCATGCCAGAATTTTTAACTCCTGATAAAACAATATCCCTCCACAGAACAAGATATGCCGTGTTTAAGCTGTTCCGTATTTTTTGAACCAAATTAGGCACCAGATGTAATATGCTGACTAATATTAGGCACTACTATATATATATATTGCACAGATACTAGACTTTATTGTAGAAAAACAGTTTTAATTTAATGTTTTCTTTTTACTGTATAATATTGCTAGGTTTGCATATATTTTAACATTTAGATAAGTGGTGGAAACAAATGTTCAGTACATGTATGTATTTTTATAAAAACTGGTAATCTACTCACAATGCCATTTTTGCTGTTTTCTGCTGTGATCAAAGGCATTTGCCATTTTAAGCCCTCCTTGCACTCAGAATAATGTACATTTGCAATGTGTGTGTTATGTTATCAGAACCTGGAGCTTTTTACAAACCCCCTGTTCACTCATTTACAGCATTTCCAGATATTTAAAAAGGTATTAAAAAGAAATACAGTAAAGTGTTCAAATATGCTGGTAGAACCCAGAACAAATAAACCAGAAGTCACTTTAGTGCATTAACATTATATAGATGTTCCTTCTTTTCTATAAGCCTTACAGTGACAGTGAAATATTGATTTAAGTTACATTGTCATTATTGCCATTAAACTGCAATGAAGATAGCTCACAGCATGCTACTTATATACTTCATGCATTCTGTGTTACAAACATATTTCATACGGCATTTTCTTAACAGTGTTTCTTATATGCAAAACCGAAGTCAGTGGTGCTTCGGTAAAACTCTCTGGAGTTCCAGTTTTCTTGTTTCATACCATCTGTACCAGCCAAGACTGTTACTTGTCCTGTGTTGGTGAAATATGTGTTCACTCTTAACCTGCCCCCTCAGGAATCAAGAGATATGAATGATTACGTGATATACGTGTGTATATAGGAAGATATTCTTCCAAGGCAATGTCATATATAAAGCTGGAAGTCAAAGAGAAAAGTTTAATTGCACAGCCATGTTTCAAAAGTGCAAGAAGGAAACCCATTCCTATACAGTGTAAGGTGTGCTTCAAAATTCAACGTTTAGGTTTTCAGGCATTGCATCTCTAGTGTAGTGATTTTCTAATCTCGAAGTTTCTATATTTTCTATGCAAGTCCATCCCATTCAAAGTGAGAACTTTTAAAAACTTGCAGCCACATTATTCCTTCTTCGTCCCTTAAAATAAGGGAAATGACATTTCTATATATATGTGCATGGGCGTTTATTTTAAGTTTTCACCTTTGAGGTGTTTACTCATGTACTGAGAGATGTTCTCTCCCATTTGTACATAATACAGATTAAAGTGAAATCAATCCTTGTTCTGAAACTGTGTAAAAGGAATTGCTCCTGGTAATTGAAAATGTTGGTTATCATAAAAAAGTTTTCTGTTTCAGAATTTTAATAATCTTCTCATCTTTACTGCACAATAAACCCTAAGATATATATATACACCAGATTTTTTCATGAGAAATACATTTATGAAAAAGATAAATAATTAATTTGACTTTATTGTTATTTTCAATTTCTTTTGTGTGTGTGATCAGTCCCTCTCTGCTGCGCACATTGAAAATCCGATCAAATTAGTATGTACTTTCATTTTTTATGTGATGAACTAGACATGGTTATGGATGTATTGTACTGCTGAAGTGCCAAGTGGATATATTCCTTTAGTCATCAAATTGAGAGCGGTGTTGAGTGAACAGGTTCTGACTGTGACAAGATCAGATTTTTTTAACCTCTGTAAGTAAGTCAAGGTGAAGAGGCAGACTGAAAGTTATAGGAATGTTGTGCCTTATTTATGTTTGAGTGAATGACATCTCTTTTGTCAGTTGTCTTTATTCTGTTATCCATTAATGTTTGTATATGCCTCTTAGATGGTTAAAGTTAAGGAAGTTTGCAACGAATAAATTTTCTTCGCTGGAAATCGTTTTATGCAAATGTTTTTTACTGTCATTATTTTTTAATTTACCATTATTCACCTTTTTCAAAGAGTACAAAATTTCAACAGCATGTATTTGAATAAAATAAATTCTCACATATCTAAAATTTTCACCAAAATGCTTATGTCAGTTAAGTAGTGGGTTTAATGCATCCCTGTGCATTAAACCCACTAATAAAGAACCCACCAAATAGAGTGAATTTAATTATGTTTATAGAATATGATGGCTCTAATCCATATATGGACTTAGTGCACCACTGCACTTTAATCTAGTACAGTGTCAATTCAGTAATCCAAAATGAATTTGAAAATTGCATTCTTAAGCAAAACAGATTCTCCATCACAAAACCAGTCTTTTCATTGTTTTCCAGTTTTCCGTTTGCCCTTTAGCACTTAGTTCGGTCCCAAAGGCTCCAGAAGAGGCAATACTTGTCTCCAGGGGTCAGGAATGTGTTACTATAAATTAAAGTGATGGGGATACCTGTTGTTGAAAACTCACTATTTATATATCTATGTATGCAAAATGGGTTGGGGGTAAAAATGAATTTGCATAAGTATCTATTGGGTAAAATATTTATATTTTTTGCTTGTTAAAAAAATAGTAATATTTTTATTGAAATAAAGTAATCTTTATTTAAATATCTTATTTTGAGAACTGGCTTTATGAACCCAGTGGTGTGGTGGGCCAGCAAGGGATCATGGCAAACAACCCCCTCCCCCTTTTTTTAACGTGTAAAAAAATATTTATATAATAACGATATATTAAGAAAAAAAATGGCTGAAGTACTGGACCAGGATCAACATATCCCCTCAGCCTCTCTCGACACCTCTTGAAGGTTCCGCAAAATATTTGGAGCCGCACTGTTTGCGAGTAAAACAATCCTATCGTTTATTATTGACATAATTGATCGAAAAAATATATTGTGATAAAGAAAAATGCCTATACGTTGGAAAAATATGCTTTACTAAATATTAAATGAAAATTTGCTTAAATCAAATTTTACTATTTTAAATGCAGTTATCAGTGCTTATGGAACAAATTCCTTTTCATTACCCGGTAATTACCCTCTACTTTCCATTATGCGAACTTCATGATCACCAACACGACTGAAATTTTCACATATTCTAGTTTTCTATGTAATAATCCAATAATTATTTTTTTTCAATTTATATTGTTCTTTGTCAGCATTACTTCTGATGTTCGACAAGGGTGCATTTTGTCTCCTTTTCTCTTTAGTTATTGAACATGTTATGCGAAATTCACTGCAAGGGAAAGATTTTGGCCTTAAATGGGCTGGAGATACGAAAATTTCTGATTTAGATTATGCTGATGATTTAGCCCTTTTGGCAAATGATGTTGATGAGATGAATTCTTTCATTCGAGCTGTTGATGATGAGACTGGTAGTAGAGCAGGTTTGGATATAAAAAGAGAGAAAACTAAAGTGATGAAAATTGATCAGGCAAGGTGTGGTTCAGTTAATCTGAATGGTTGCAGTCTTGAGCAGGTGTCAGTTTAATTATCTTGGGAGCTATGTAACAGATACTGGTGATATGCGGCATGAGATTAACAGACGAATAGGAATTGCTGCTGGGACTTTTAAGAATCTATGGAGAATGTGGAGAAATAGGCGTATACACCTAAAGACTAATATTAGACTGTATAATAGTTTGGTTCTTTCTAGGGTTAGTTATGGTAGTGAAACTTGGACACTTTGTAAACAAGATAACAGGAAACGATGCTTACGTAGTATCTTGGGTATTAGGTGGTTTAACTTTGCAACTAATGATGAGGTTAGGCAAAAGAGTCTGCAACCTCCTTTAAGCAGCATATTGTGCAGAGAGAGACTCCGTTGGTTTGGCCATGTTGCACGTATGGATAATTATAGGTTGGCGAATAGGATTATGAACAGTGTGCCTAAAGGCCTCAGAAAGAGGGGGTGACCTAAGATGCGGTGGGCAGACAATACCAAACAGGACCTTGTTAGAATTGGTGTGCAGATGTAGCTCAGGACAGACATGCTTGGAGAACTAAATTGCACTGTCTGGTTGTACCTCCGTAGCCCATGGCTGCTTCAGGATGATGATCATTTGTCAGCATAAAAAGAACGATTCTTCACATAGGATAAGTTCTTTGAAAGTGAATATCATCATTGAATTTTCAAATCAGGTTTCTTTTACCATTATATATAACAGTTTTTTACTAATGTCATCATCTCCTCACGCAGCCAGGGGCTACCGAGGTCCAACCATACCGGGCAATTTAGTTCTCCAAGCATATCTGTCCTGAGCTACATCCGGCCACTGCACACCAATTCTAACAAGATCCTGTTTGACATTGCCTGCCCATCGCATCCTAGGTCTCCCCCCTTTTTCTGAGGCCTTTAGGCACACTGTTCATAACCCTATTCGCCAATCTCTAATTATCCATACGGGCAACATGGCCAAATCAACGGTGTCTCTCTGCAAAATATGCTGCTTAAAGGAGGTTGCAGACTCCTTTGCCTAACCTCATCATTAGTTACAAAGTTAAACCACCTAAATCCCAAGATACTACGTAAGCATCTAGAATCAAAAACATCTAGTTTTCTGTTATCATGTTTACAAAGTGTCCAAGTTTCACTACCATAACTAACCCTAGAATGAACCAAACTATTATACAGTCTAATTTTACTCTTTAGGTGTATACGCCTATTTCTCCACAATCTCCATAGATTCTTAAAAGTCCCGGCAGCAATCCCTATTCGTCTGTTAATCTCATGCCGCACATCACCAGTATCTGTTACATAGCTCCCAAGATAATTAACGCGTTGACTGCCGTTTGAATCATATATGATTCGCACTTAATTTGCTCCTGAGGCCGCATGTTCATCACATACAAATTTGTAGTTCAAGGCTCGTGAATCAATTGCGCTTCACACTAGAATGCATTGTTTATGGATAACAGAGGAGTGTGGCCTGAGGAACATATCCATGGTCTTAGCGCGGCGAAATTTTAACTAAAGTACATTGTAGGGGTCAATGAAATAATCTGACATTTTGTACTTTATTGAATTACGGCGCTAAATAAAATAAGAAAATACTGTTTATTTACTAAACAAAACGGTGTATTCTGAAAATACAATCTCAAGCAAATATTCTAAAACTAAAAACATAGAAATTTAACATGTATTGTTATTTTACTTCACATATGTCAAAAATACTCGAATATTAAAATTTATAAAGTTTATTCGTGTAAAACAAGGAACACAATAATATTTGTCGCATTGGAAACATTTCCAGCGAGTCTGTGTTGCTTTGGAAGCTGCATATTTTCTATTATTTCCTTATTTCACATGGCTTATAGGTCCTGCCATCCTCTCAGATCTTCTATTGTGGCATATAAACTGACAGGCTCCTGTCAGACCTCTGTGGCAAGCAGCTGCTTGAGGGAGTATTTATATTTATTATTTATTTATAGATAAAAAAAAATTGCGTGCTCAGGCCGCGTGAAGCACACGTGATTCACACTTTCAAAGTTTGCTTTTAAGCAAAAAATTTATGAAAAATTATATAAACTGATATTGTATAGCAATTTAAGACCAATTTTGGTTGATTTAACAACAAAAAGAAGACGGCCCGAGGAATCGAAAAAATTTTAACATTGCGGCAGTCAACGTGTTAAATTGTGACATCTTCAGATTAACTGAAACCCTGGGTAGATGATAGACTATTTTACGGTCCTCAGCCGACAGATGGCATTGCACAAGTGGCGTGTAACGCCTAAGTGTAAAGTATGACGTAAAAACGTAACTGTTAGTGGTGTTACGTGTGTGATTTGACGGGAGTGTGAAGCAAGGAGTGTCTAAGGGAGAAGAGGGCTAGATTCCATAGACGTAATGTAAACTTTTCGATTGCAGCGCCCTCTAAACGTGGCAAATTCTTGCATTGCAGTGAAGCCAGTTCCTTGCGTTATTTTTCCACCGCCCAGCAAGGTTTTCAATGGCTTGCACCACGTGACTAATTTTACATAAAATAACTTTTACTCTGTTCAGAGTGTTCATTTCTTAAATTTTACCACCATGATTTACTTTTCACAAGGATTAGTTAAAATTATTTTCCTTAATAAAATCCATTTTGTAAAACAAGTAGTAGCTATGCTCAACATAAAAATTTGAATATTTTGAACATTCTACTATATTTAATATATTATAATAAATTGAAATTTATGGCTTAATGCGAGATAACATGTTTTGTTTAATTATATTTTATAGAATTTAGGATATTTTCAATTAAATTCACATCGAGTTTCTTACTTGTATAAACTGTCAATAAATGGCAGCAGGCACTTCTCGTATCAACCATCAAAAAAATTACTATTAGAACAAACTGCAGACACCTAAATATGTCGATATGCTCCAGGGAACACAAAACTGCAACATACATTGACTTACATGTTCGCAAGATGATTAAATTATTAATTTACATATTAATTTTAAAAATTCTGCAAAATTACTCAAAATAAACATACAACGGCTTTTCCAGGTATCGTAAAATATACTCCTGAACGGGATAAAATACTCACTGAATAACTTTAGGGTCAGCTATCACTATGCCAAACAGTCATGGGTGTTATACAGGTTGAAACACTGATTAAATCGCAATAAATATACCAAGAGTAAGACAAACCACAGCTGCAGTGGACTAAAAATGATTTCACTACGCATGCGCAGATCGCCCCTTACAGTTGTTTTTGTGCATGAACATCAATTTGCCACTTTCAGTTTCGGTAAAATTCCGCAGAACGGTGCCACTTACGCTTGTGCGAAGCTAGCCTTCTCCTTAGACCTTTGTGTGAAGTACGTTTGATTTTTTTTTCGCCATTTTTGCTTTATAATTCGTTTGGATAACATGCCTGTGCGGTTAGAGGTAAGTGCGTATGTATCGTATATTTAATGAGGGATTTTTAGTGATAGCTAGAATACAAAAAATTAATATGTTCCTGTTATTTTTTAGTAATTTCATTACTAACTTGTGTAGGGGGAATGTTTTTGTAAGTTGTTTGGAGTGAGGGGCATTTGAAGGGGAAGGGAGGAGTGGTGAACCAGATAGAATTATTTTAAATATTTTGTGTGTTTAGTATAGTAATATGAGTTTTGTTGTGAGTGGAAGAAAATGCCAAAAGTTTATAATGTGGGATAATTATTAAGTTTCAAAAATGATAATTTTTAAGGGATGTTAGGGTTTTAGGAGAAAGTTTTTGATGAAACGTATAAAGTGGGTTGGGTTTTATCACTGAGCTACACTTTTTTTCACACCATGGGCTAAATGGCCAGGTCACATGAACCCCTAAGGTTCAGAGAAGGTTGGGGGAAGGGACCCACTGAAACAGCTGTTGGGAGACAGATGGTAGCCTCCCGTCAAATCCATACAGTGTGTTTAACGTGCACAGGGTATGTGCAGCACTCCCGCACACGGGCTACGGTTTAACGTCCCATCCAACGTTTGTGTCCGCTACTGACCGTGGGCGGGGAATTTTGCGAAGATAAAACTCAACGCTGACCCAGCTGGGACTCGAACCTGGGAACTACAGGATTACGAGCCTAGCGCGCTACCGACTAAGCCATCCCCCGCCCCCAAAGGATATACAGTGAGTTTTCAGAGGATTCTAATGAAGTGGGGTGGAGTATGCTTGGGGTAAAGAATATTGGAAGTTTTTTTCGTGTGGGATGAACATTTTGGTGGTAACGAACACTGCATTTCGTTATAGTAGTTAGGGATGAATTGAGTGATTATTAGCTGTTACGTGTAGTATGGTAATTATTAGTGTATTATAGTGATTAATTACTTTTGTTAGATATTTAGGAGGCTTTTAAAGTTATTAATATATGGAAACGTTTGCGGCTTTTTGATGTAGAAATTATGGGTATTGTAGAATTGTCGGTGTGGGAAAAAAATGGCAGTTTTTGATGGAGTCAGGAAACTTAGTGAATAATTTAGGGGAGGGTTATTAGAGCTATAAGATGTTTTTTTTTCTGTTGTCTCTGGTGGGATTATTTGGTTTCGGGAACTTTTTGATAATTCGGTCGGCGGTGCACTCTTTCCGAATTTCATGTTTTTCGGTTTGTGTTGTTTGCGAGGACATTTAGTTTTGGGGGCTTTTTTATAATTCGGTCGGCAGTGTATTGTTTACGATTTTTATGCTTTTTGGTATGTGTTATAATCGTTGAGATTATTTAGTTTTGGGGGCTTTTTTATAATGGCGGTCAGCGATGCGTTGTCGATTATGTTTTGAGATTGGTGTTCGATTTAATTGTGGTGATTTATTTAGAGTTATTATTGTGTTTGTGCGTGAATTTATTAGTTTGTGAAATATATTTGTGGAGTGTTTTAACTATTGGGAAAGGGGGGGGGATATTTCAGGAATTTGTAGTATATGGGAAGGCAAATGTGTTGTAGTTTCTTTGTTTATGGGGTTTTTTGTTATTTTCTTTTGATAATTTTTTTACTAATTCGTAGTTATGAGGGATGTTTTTTAGTGGAATCGTAGCTATGGGGGGAGGCCCCCCCACAAAGTAAGTCGGAGTTGTCAAAATTCGAAACGACTTCGTAAAATCTAGAGTTGTGAAAATTTGCAATCTTTTTTTTCTAAAATTAAGGGGAGATATCAAACTCGAGGCAACTAGGCAAATCTACGACAGTTTGGAAAATGGAGAAACGCACATTTTAGAGCAGTTGGCAAAATTCGAAGCCACTTATTAAAATACAGGTGAGTTGGCAAAATCTTGGGGAGTTGACAAAATTCGGAGTGACGGCAAAATCGTAGGGAGTGGGCAAAATTCAGGTGAGATATAAAAATTGTAATCTTTTTTCTGTAAAATTATGGCGAGTTGGCAAAATTCGAATCCACTTGGTAAAATATAGGGCGATTTGTGAAAATTGGAATTTGTTTTGTGAAATTAAGGAGTGTTGAACAAATCGAGGAAACAACAAAATGTAGGGTAGTTGGCAAAATTCGAATCCACTTGGAAAATACGGGCGAGTTGTGATAATTGGGATTGGGTTTGTGAAATTAAGGAGAGTTGACAAAAATGAGAAAACTTGGCAAAATCTTGGGGATTGTTTTGTGACTTTATCAATCTTGGGGACTTTGAAAATTTCAAAGTGACTTGGCAAATTTAGGAGAGATGTAAAGATTGGGATTGGTTTTCTTGCCACAATTCAGACGAGATGTAAATATTGGGATTATTCTGTGAAATTATGGCGACTTGGCAAAATTGGAAGTCAAATTGCCTGAACCCTCCTCCCTCCCCCCCCCACGGAGCGAAAATCTAGATAAAAACTTTAAGAGACAATATTTGCTCAGTTTGCAAAATTTGATTTTAGAATTTGAATTTCGAAAATTTTTGATCCCCCCCCCCCCCACAACCCTTCGCTACGCAACTGGTTGTGGGAATCAAAGAAAAGAATCGTTTAGTTACGTTGCGTCAAAACAAATGATAGTGATCTACTACTGCCCCAGTTTCATCAACAGCTCGAATGAGAGTTCATCTCATCAGCACCATTTGCCAAATGGCTAAATCATCAGCATAATCTAAATAGAAATTTTTAGACCTCCAAATCATTTAAGACCAAAATCATTGCAGCGAATTTCGCATAACATAATCAATAACCAAACTAAAGAGAAAAGGTGACAAAATGCACCCTTGTCGAACACCAGAAGTAATGCTAAACCAATTGCTACAAGCCTTACCAACTCTCACACACGACTCAGTTAACATAATGAAAGCTCTCTATAACAACACTAACTTGTCTGGTATACCATATGATCTCACAATCAACCACAAATTATGACGATCAACAGAATCGAAAGCCTTTTTGAAATCAACAAAGCTAGCAATCAAAGGTTTCTGAAACTCTAAACATTTCTGAAGAATCTGCCTAAGTGAAAATATCTGATCCACACATCCCCTACCACTTCAGAATCCACATTGCTCATCACGCAATTGAATGTCAATCAGATTCTTAATTCTATTAAGCACAATCATGGAAAGAACTTTATCTGGAACAGAGAGTAGGCTGATACCCCTATAGTTATCACAAGAACTGCGATCACCTTTTTTGAAAATAGGGATAACAATAGTTTTGGTAAAATCCTTAGGAACCATGCCTTTATCATAAAAGATATTCAGAATTTCAGTCATCCAAGTGGTAACCGAAACATTGCCAGCTCTATTTCCATAGTAATATCAACTATCACTGGGAACGGTTAAAATAACTTCAGACTGTATTATAGGGCCAACATTAAAGACAGTAATGCATCTTTCATTAAAAATAAGGGGAGTACAACTAACCACATTGTTTAGAACGTCACTAAAATGTTCAACCCACCTAGTCACGAGAGAATCTTAACATTCAATAACCTTACAAAACATTCACTATCTGATGCAGCTCTCTGCTCAGAGGCGTAGCTAGGCTTTTGGGGCTCTTGACAAATTTGCAATTGTTCGCCTTTGTTCAGTTATTGTTCAAAAAAAATACATGTTATTTATATATATTTATTGTCATTATTTTAATACAGTTACGTGAATAAATATTAATTGCAAAAGAAGTTGCAATTATGGAAGTGATTATTTTTTAAAGTAAATTAATTTTTCCTACTTTTTTGTTGGCAAAATCGTTAATAATCTCATCAAAAGTAATTTTTTGAATCAGTTCTCGCTCGACTGATAAGAAACAAAATGATGATGTGCCCTCCTGTCCTGATGTTGAACTTAAACAATCCCGGGGTGTATAAACATAATAATTCAATACAATGTTCAAATTTTGAACTCCCGTTCAAAGAAAAAGATACCTATATAACAAATTTTATTTTGTAACAGTACGATTTGTAAAAGCAATATAACAGTTCGAAATTCCGCCTTAAAGCTGTTTTATGGCATGGGCGGTTACAGGGGGGGGGGGAGGATTGGACGCCGTTTTGTTGTCTCTCAGATTGTTTCGCGTGCATAGTTGAATGATATTATAGGGGGGGGGGGGGCTAATTGTCCGCCGATAAAAGAAAAAAATATATTTTTGTAGGAAATAACGGAAATTTATAATATGCTCTTTTGACGATACGATCGTATAAACAATACGTATTAAATTCAACGAACTACGGGTGGCTAATCATTCGATATTATTTTTGCACATAAATGTCAGATATCGTGGAACGGCTCGTGCCACCCCAGCACCACCCTATGATTCAGGCGCCCTTGGCAACTGCCCCGGTGCCAACACGTACCTACGCCTCTGTCTCCGCTTTGTTATCCAGGCAGTCGAGGATTATTAACAGCTGCTAACTGATCCTTTGCACATTTATTAACTCTCTGTAATGCTTTCTATTAGGAGTAGTAGGGTATTGATTAAGGATATTCCTGCAGTTCTTTCTTTCTGAAAGAAGCTTAAGTGTCATCACTCAAATAATTCTGCCTCCTCTGCTCCTTTTTCCCTAAAAGAGTACTGTTAGTATCCAAAAAAGCCTGTTTAAAATGGTCCTATTCTTCCACAACTTCAGTAGTAGGCAAACCATGACTGCCATAATGATTAAGTAACCTATCATGGTAAGCTTTAGCTATAACTGGGATTTTCAGAGCTTCAGTATTAAAGGTAATTTTTTTAACCCTAGCACAACACTTTTTAAGTTGCAAGACACTTTTAACAAGTAATGGTAAGATCCAATTTCAGCTCCCCTATATGACCTGGTATTCCTAACAGAACTAGCCTATTTGCTGTTAATTAATATACAGGGTGTCCCTGAATTTATGGCCCAAACGTGAGGGGATGGTAGTGCAAACCAAACCCACCAATATTCGTCGTAGAATATGCGGCCGCAAACGCAGTGAGGAGTCGGAAATGAGTGACATCTATTGGATTACAACAACAAATGCTCAAACGTCCTCCCATGAACGTTGATACAGGCGGCACAGCGGTGGAGTAGCGATCGGCGTACCTGCTCGTAAACACCGGGCTTGCGCACATCGGCCACGGGATGGGACCACTGCGCCCAATCCATCGGTTCCCAAATGTGATAGGGGCGGGGTGGCTCAGTCAGTAGCGCACCAGGCTTGTAATCTGTAGTTCCCAGGTTCAAGTCCCAGCTGGGTCAGCGTTGAGATTTATCTCCGCAAAATTCCCAGCCCTGCCCAAGATCAGTAGGGGACACCGATGGGCTTTGAAAGGCCGCCGTCCATCGGATTGGACGTTAAGCCGTGGCCCCGTGTGCGGGAGATCCATACCCTGTGCACATTAAAGAACACGCTGGATGGCCTTGACAGGAGGCTACCATCTGTCTCCCAACAGCTGTTCCAGTGGGTCCCCTCCCCCAACCTTCTCTGAGACTTCGGGGTCCATGTGACCTGGCCATTTAGCCCATGGTGTGCAAAAAAGTGCCGCTCAGAGGTAAAACAACCCAACCCAAATGTGATATGTCCATGCTGAAATGGGTGGGTGCCCCATCATGCTGGAACCACATCCTGAAGCAATTCCGGCACAACCTGTTGCAGAAAAATACGGTACGTTCGCCTATCGAGGCGGTCTGGCAGTAGGTAGGGTTCAATTAAGGAGTCCTGCAAGATCCCCGCCCAGACATTGATGGCGAACCATTGTTGGTTCGCCATCAATGTCTTCGCCACAAATGCACATTCACTACGCCTTCACGTGAGAATGTTGATTCATCCGTAAAGAGCACTTGCGCGGGGAAATCGGGATGTGCGACACTTTGCTGTAGGAACCACTGGACGAAATCCATGTGCAGGGGATAATCAACAGCTGTCAATGCCTGCACTCGCTACAAGTGATAGGGGTGTAGCCCTTTTTCATGCAGTACTCGCCAGACACTGTTCCGATGCACACCGTCTCTGGGTGGGGATCGTGTGCTTGTACCTGGGTTATCTGTCACCATACGCAAGATGTCCTCACTCATTGCTAACGTTCTGACCATCCGTGCTCGTCTGGCATGTCGACTGACGTGGAAGGTGCCTGCCTCAGACAGCTGGTGGTGCAGTCGCGCAAACATTTTATGATCAGGCACACAGCGCATAGGATATCGCTCACAGTAAAGTCTTTGTACCTCTCTACCATTGCCCCCGGCTACGCCATACATCAGGTGTATATCGGCTTTCTCTGCATTCCTAAATTGCTCCATCTCATGTCCGGTCGACACTGAGAATGCCGGGGTTTGGCCAATCCAGCGCTTTTAAGCGGTGCCGCCTCGTCTGCGCCACCTACTGGCACCGGGCTGCGTTTGCGCCCACATATTCTATGACGAATATTGATGGGTTCGGTGTGTACTACCATCCCCTCACGTTTGGGCCATGAATTCAGGGACACCCTGTATAATCAATCATATTCTTATGCAGCCGATCAGGTGAAACCCACGTCTACTTATGTATGTTGCAGTGTTTGTAATAAGCGTTAGTTATTCTGAAACCATCAGGTTTACTTACCTGTAGGAGACGTTGCCCATTGCAGCTACCAATACAAAAAGGGCCATCACCCCTCCCCATGAGGGTGGGGGTGGCTCAGTCGGTAGCGCACCAGGCTTGTAATATGTAGTTCCCAGGTTCGAGTCCCAGCTGGGTCAGAGTTGAGATTTATCTCCGCAAAATTCCCCGCCCTGCCCACGGTCAGTAGGGGACACCGATGGGCTTGTAAAGGCCGCCGTCTGTCAGTTGGGACGTTAAGCATTGGATTGTTTTACCTCTGAGCGGCACTTTTTTGCACACCATGGGCTAAATGGCCAGGCCACAAGGACCCCGAAGGCTCAGAGAAGGTTGGGGGAGGGGACCCACTGGAACAGCTGTTGGGAGACAGATGGTAGCCTCCCGTCAAGGCCATCCAGAGTGTTCTTTAACGTGCACAGGGTATGGCTCTCCCGCACACGGGGCCACGGCTTAACGTCCCATCCGACGGACGGCGGCCTTTCCAAGCCCATCGGTGTCCCCTGCTGACAGTGGGCAGGGCGGGGAAATTTTGCCCTGCCCACGGTCAGCAGGGGACACCGATGGGCTTGGAAAGGCCGCCGTCCGTCGGATGGGACGTTAAGCCGTGGCCCCGTGTGCGGGGAAGCCATACCCTTTGCACGTAAAATGGAATTGACGGAAGGCTACCATCTGTCTCCGAACAGCTGTTCCAGCGGGTCCCCTCCCCCAACCTTCTCTGAGCCTTCGGGGTCCATGTGACCTGGCCATTTAGCCCATGGTGTGCAAAAAAAGTGCCGCTCAGAGGTAAAACAACCCAACCCTCCCCAAAGGTCGGAGTCGGTACCAACTTTGGCATTGAAGTCGCCAAGAACAAGGGTAATATCTCCTTGAAATAATTCATAATATCCTGAAGTTGTCCATAAAGCCTATCCTCCTCATCGGCATCCTCAGTGGGGCATAACAGCAGATAACATTCAAGTCTTTAATGCTTGTCTGAAATTTTGCTGTAAGAAACCTTTCATTAATGCACTAGTATCCTAGAAGAGCATTATTAGCATGTCTGCTGAGAAGCAGACCCATGTCTTGATGATGCTTTCCATCCTCCCTCCCTGTAAAGAAAAATTTAAAGTTATTTTTAAGTATCTCATCTTTACCTGTCCATCTGGTCTCTTGCAAACCTAGAATATCTAGGTTATAGCGCTGGAATTCCTTCGTGAGGACATCAAGAGAATAATCTATGTAATGTCGTCACGTTCCTGCAGAGAGCAAATGATTAGTAGGTTTTTTTAAAGAAACTAGGTTTATTGAGATAGGTAGGGCCAACAATATCAAACAGCCCCCTGATCGCAGGCATGGGATAAAGACTGAAGTCACCGATACTGGTAGGAACTTCAGGCACCACCTTTTCAAGAGCCTATGGCCTGCCTGAGACATTGCTCCAGTTTAGGCTTGACAATGCCCAACTAGCTAAGTGAGGTTCAGGTACTGCGATGGCCTCTGATTAGGATTATCCACCAGCTGATGTAAGGTATCCCATGCCTCTGTTCACTTAGGGCTGGCAACCCAGAAGCAAACAGAAAACAGCGGCAGATTCTCTCTCAACAGAGGCCCACCAGTACAGAAAGTCCAAGATCCATAATCAAGTCCAGTCTAGTAGGTATAAATGGTCAAGTCGACCACTTCTCAGCAGGGTTGAAAAAAAGAAAAGTAGCATAGTTTTCTATATAAGTAATCCACATTAGTCTGGCAGCTCTCCTGTTCCGTTCAGTTCCACAAGAGAGTATCTCTTTTGAAAGGTACTAACGGTCTACACCACGAGAAGTCGGGGTCGGACATTATGTGCTAGGCCTGGCCGGTTCTATGCATCATCACAGGGGATTCGTACCATTTACAGACCACCCTAATAAACAGGAATCTCTTTTGTTGCGATCTTATGCAACCACGGCAATTCCCGGTTCCGCTTGTACAGCACTACCTGGTTATGAAAAGCCGTGCTTATCTAGAGCCGGGGGGCAAGGAATACGCCCTATAGGCGCACCTCAACCCCAGCCTCACATGGCAGCAGTCCTATAGAAGGATAGCTGACCACCGGAGGAAACCTTACTTTAATCTATTTCCAGGTTTGCAAATGTACAAGGATATATAGATCCAAGTTCGATCGGCACCCGGGGTGGAGACTCTTAGTAAGACCCAGACTTTTTTGACAGCTCGTGCCTACAAGGCGGGCTCAGACCTTTCGGCAGAGCCGTCGAACAGACCACCCAGGTCTCCTGATAGGTGAGGTCTCCGATGCCGTCACCATCCGACCGGCAATCAAGCCGGCCAGCAGCATTTTCAACCTCGGTTGGCCTTAGCCATGTCCAACCGGGGCACCAATCCGGTCGGCACAGCCTTCAGCCGGGTTGCTGGGCCCTAGGCATCCCCACCACGACAAGGTGGTCCCCTATCGGGGGAGGGGGGGGGGGGCGTATCGGCGGGCCCTATTGTGGCGTCCCCAATATCATCGGCTACCTCAAAGACAACTCCAAAAACGAGGAAAAATGTGGTCGATGTTGATGAGTCATATAATCAAATGAAAGTTTTTGAAGGCAGGTGTTTTTAGTGACAAAGACTAACTATAAATTAAAAAAATACCTATCTTCCTGATTGGCCCTAAAAAGTGGAAAATAGACCTAAAGCATATCGATGGTGGAATCACAGAGTTCGTATTCACTTCAATGGAAGATAGGACGCCTGCAACAGGAAGAGAGCGCGCAGACTTAAATCGGCGAGCGATCTTCCTTTGAAGTGAAGACGAACTCTGTACTGATTGCACCATCGATATTCTTTCGCTTTATTTTCTACATTTTAGGGCGCGTATAAGAAGATAGGTTTTTTAAATTTTTTTGTCTTGTCTGGTAGTAATGATAAGTTTTACAAGAAAAACGATCTTTATACAAATCTGCTTTCACCCCTAAACAGGAAATATTTTCCAGATAATGTGAAAAATACTTGAAATTCAAGAAATAGACCCAGAAACAGTTCTAAACAACTGCAGAAACATTCCTGTTTCATTTTTGGATGGAGAAAATGCCAAGGTAGATGAAAGCCCCACCCCCTTTATTTTTCTAGATCTGGGTTAAACTATAGTAGTTTAATTAAATATCAAAATTTTCCTTAAAGAGGATCCTTTTTTTTCTCTATTAAATGCTGTTGAAAAAGCATTAAAGTGAAGTCGTTAACTGCACCACAACTGAAAAATGTTTTATCGATACACCATACCGGTCTACTACAAGAGCTAGCAAAGTATATTTTCTGAATAACGTTAATGGGAAGTGAGGATTTCGGCTTGGGTTCTTTTACCTCTGTACACAATGGGCTCAGGGGTTGGGTTGTTTTACCTCTGAGCGGCACTTTTTTGCACACCATGAGCTAAATGGCCAGGTCACATGGACCCCGAAGGCTCAGAGAAGGTTGGGGGAGGGGACCCACTGGAACAGCTGTTGGGAGACAGATGGTAGCCTCCCGTCAATGCCATCCAGTGTGTTCTTTAACGTGCACAGGGTATGACTCTCCCGCACACGGGGCCACGGCTTAACGTCCCATCCGACGGGAGGCGGGCTTTCCAAGCCCATCGGTGTCCCCTACTGACCGTGGGCAGGGCGGGGAATTTTGTGGAGATAAATCTCAACGCTGACCCAGCTGGGACTCGAACCTGGGAACTACAGATTACGAGCCGGGCTCAGGGGAAGAGACTCTCTGGACAGCTGTTAGCCTTCCATCAAGCGTATTCTTTAAAATGCAGAGGGTATGGTTCTCCTGCCACAAGGGCCAATGCTTAACGTCCCATCCGACGGACGGCAGCCTTTCCAAGTCCATCGGTGTCCCCTTTCTGACAGAAGGTAGGGTGGGGGTTTAGAGGAAATAAATCAATGCTGGCCCAGGTGCGACCCGAACTTGGAAACTACAGATTACGAGCCTGACAAGCTACTGACTGAGCTCCCTTCACGAGGATTTCTTTAAAAAAAAAATAGATATAAAAGCTTTGCCAATGCTTCTCTGGATTTAGGTTTTTTTATGCCCCTTCGCTCCCTTGAGAATGCAAGTAACTGGAAAGGAGAAAAAATATAAACCATATATATATACATATAACCTGTATTTTTCAAGAGATTTATAAAGACTACCAAAACGAAGGGCAAAATGTAAACCAGACAGTGACGAAACAGTAGGGTAGAATTGGTAGCAAAATGTTACGTCCTAGGGCTTCTGGGAAAACACTCATTACCCAATTCACTACATGAAATTAAAAAATAGATATCATAATTGTGTACTTCTATTTTTTTTCTTTTGATCGCCTAGATTACGGCGAACAGGAATAAAATCATTGATGATTTTGTAAAAGTTAAAGAAGGGTTGGTTGTTTTATCACTGAGAGGCACTTTTTTTACACACAATGGGCTAAATGGCCAGGCCACAAGGACCCTAAAGGCTAAGAAGGTTGGCGGGGGAGTCACTGGAAAACTGTTATGAGACAGATGGTAGGCTCCTGTCAAGTACATCCAGCGTGTTATTTAACGTGGCCAGGATGACTCTCCCACACAGGGTGCCACGGCTTAATGTCTCGTCCAACAGAAGGCCTTTCCACGCTCATCGGTGTCCCCTAGAGACCGACGCAAGCTGGTGAGTTTTGCAGAGATAAATCTCAAAGCAGGCCCAAGCGGGACTGGAACCTGGGAAATGCAGATTACGGGCCTGGCGCACTCCGACTAAGCCAACCTCGCTTGAAAGATGAAAGAATTTTAGAGTATTTTTTCACATTAATAAATCTCGTTCTATATTTAGCAACACAGATTCTGTATGTGTATTTCAATAAACTACTATACTTCATTTCAGGTCCAGTTCTAGAAAAAAAAAGGGGGGGGGGGGTCAAGTGACACAATCGAGCCGAAGAAAAAAGTGTAATATTTTGCCTCAGTTTCAGAAGTCTTTAAAGTGTGTTCCGAAAACAATTTAGAAATCATGGGAAATTTAAAGAGTTCGAAGTCATTTAAAAAATTTTTATTACTTGTCATCCAGTGTGATTAACTGTTAATTTTTTTACAGTAACTCAACCTAGTTACAATTGGGCCGGATTAAAAATGGAGTCATGGTTTCAATTTTTTTTATGTCACTTATTTTAGAAACTCCATTTTTTTATTACCTCAATCAGCGATTTTACATAGTGTAGTACAATATTCATTACATTTTATCATAATGTTATAAACAATGAAATTGAATCGTAGCTCCGCGCACACAGTGCCCAATTTAGAACTTGGCTCCACGGCCCCCAATTTCTTAATCCGGCCCTGGTTACAAAAGTCTCTTTTCTTCGAAGATATTAGAAATAAGCTTTTTGTTTTAGTAGCAGAAACCGTTCAAATATTACTTAAGACAAACTGAATTGTGGAGGGATTAGGGTAATCAAGCCACAAGCAACACTTTCTAGGGGCCACATCTTTCACATTATATTAATTCAAATATTTATGCATTATTATTTGAAAAAAACTTGTGTGTCAAAATACATATTAATAACTTAATTGGTTCTTTGCATCCTTTTCAGAAAATGACGATGAAATTGTTGAATTGTCATAACTACGCTTCTAACAAGATTTCACTGTAATAAAAACTACCTAATTTTGCAATATTCTACTTCGTACAACTCTACTAAATATCACTGACTACTTCATTAAATACATTTTACCTATGACGTAAACAACAATCAATATTGGGCATGAGCAAGTGCAACAATTGTGTGCAAAACTTACAAAACATTAATAACCATGCACAAATCACATTCAAAAAATACATTTGCATATGTGGTGTAATATTCATCGAAATTAATTATCATTATTTACAACATGTAAAACCTTCCTTAACAAATTTTTCCTTCGGTACAAAATGCAATGGAATGAGATGCTTTGACAACATCAAAAGCATATATAAATTTATAAAATAGAACAGAGAGGAAAATATTGGTCCACAGTGATGTTAATAACAATAGAAGTTATATCAAAGATATTTAGTGACCTTACAAAAATTTGCATCACTATAATTCTAATTTAAAAACTTTAAAATATTTTAATTCACACATTTATTCACATATAAAACACATTTTACATATAATATATATACATAAAAAAAACTTAAAAACTGTAATTTTTAAATTTTTGGTTTTAAATGCATATATTAAACAATAAATATATTTCACAAAAGAGTTCGATTAGTTTATAAGAATGGACAATATACTAATACATATCTTTTATATACACAATACTTATTACAAGAGGTAACAAAACTTCCATTACAAGTTATACATCTTGTTCTAGATATACCCTCCAGTATGTATTGGGCACTTTCGTGTTATTTGAATGGGAAGCCATATTCAGGGCTACCTAACTTTGGAAATGAAGCGAGAGAAACCAAAGTGTTCTGTAAAATAAATTTTACGGAAAATTTTTTCGGGAGACAAATCCAAGATTTTAAATTTGTCCAAATTCCGATTTTCACCACCATATAACAGCGGTGTTGCTGGTCATAGGAATATACCTCTACAGTTAATTAGAGCAAGAATAATGCTGTTATAACAAATTGTTCACTAAAATAAATGCAATTAAGAAGTTTTTATAATCGGACCTGGATTTAGGAAAGAAAAAAAAAAAAGAAAAAGGGATGGGGGGCAGTGGCAATATTGAGTTGGAAGACCATTCTAGTATAAAATTCTCCCCCTATTTAGTGGTCTTTAAAAATATCCTGCAAAAAAATACATGTAATATTTATGTTTAATTTTTTTTCTCTCTCGTTCACTATATGTAATGGTTCTATTTCATCGATTTTTTAAAAAAAAAAGTGATTAGACACGTGTAAGTAGATTCTGTTGATAAATGTTCCAGTTTCAATATTAAACAAATATTGATGAAAATCGAGATTTCACTCATATCAATTGATTAGCAGTAACATTATGTTGTAACAAGCTTGGTTTCAAATTTATGAAATTATGAATGACTTTCCATTCACATAACACAGGAGTATACTATATATTTATTATTTGAAAGCAAAATATTTATAGATATGAAATAATTTAAAACTCTATATGTACAACTAATACTATGTGTAAAAATAATTTAAAAATATGCAAGCATTTTTTTCTATGCAAAACTTCTTGGATTCCAAAAAGATTTTTTTTATAAAGTGAGTGTTTTTTATAAGAGTGGTGCATTTATTTTATTAGTATGGAAAACAAGCTTCTGATCAGTGTTTTAGAATTCAGTATTACGAAAATATCTTGGAAGTTTTTTTTATGTAAATAATTTATAGCAGCACTGATCCGTAAATATTTGTTCCTATACTATTTAACCTAATGAAATTATTTTTCAAGAGTTATTTGTAAACCATAATCTGGTTCTTAAATCAACAAACTTTTCAAATGCAAAAAGGAACGCCTTTTGCAATGGTTTAAACAAAACTTGAAAACATATTACTGACAGATAAGTTTATTAAAAATTCTTCAAATGCATACTCACACAAATTTAAAAAATGTTGGACTTTGTAAATAATATATTTAATTTTTTTCATGTGCTTTGAGCACTTTTATTTTGCAACAAATTACTGGGTTGTTGTTTTACCTCTGAGCAGCACTTTTTTGCACACAATGGGCTAAATGGCCAGGTCAAAAGGACCCCGAAGGCTCAGAGAAGGTTGGGGGAGAGGACCCACTGGAACAGCTGTTGGGAGACAGATGGTAGCCTCCCGTCAAGACCATCCAGCGTGTTCTTTACCATGCACAGGGTATGGCTCTCCCGCACACGGAGCCATGGCTTAACGTCCCATCTGATGGATGGCCGCCTTTCCGTGCTCATTGGTTTCCCCTACTGACCGTGGGCAGGGCAAGGAATTTTGACAACAAATTACTCAGTTGCAAATACTTTAATAATAAATACAGAATTTCCTATGCATTTTTATCATTTATTTGAAAAAAAAAATGTTAATATTTCGTGATGTAAGGAAATGCGAAACTTAAACTATTGGATAGTGCAAACAGTGTATGATTCGATAATCACAACTGATTTTCGTATAAACCTAAAGCATATTCATCACAAATACTGAAGCAGCTAGCCAGAACATTACTTACACCTGATTTCAAAGAGTTGGGTTGTTTTACCTCTGAGCGGCACTTTTTTGCACACCATGGGCTAAATGGCCAGGTCACATGGACCCCGAAGGCTCAGAGAAGGTTGGGAGAGGGGACCCACTGAAACAGCTGTTGGGAGACAGATGGTAGCCTCCCGTCAAGGCCATCCAGCGTGTTCTTTAATGTGCACAGGGTATGGCTCTCCCGCACACGGGGCCACGGCTTAACGTCCCATCCGACGGACGGCGGCCTTTCCAAGCCCATCGGTGTCCCCTACTGACCGTGGGCAGGGCGGGGAATTTTGCGGAGATAAAACTCAACGCTGACCCAGCTGGGACTCGAACCTGGGAACTACAGATTACGAGCCTGGCGCGCTACCGACTGAGCCACCGCCGCCCCTGATTTCAAAGAGATATGTGATAAAATAATACATAGTATATTGATAAAAGTATCTGATAGCATTTACTGAAAAAAAAATATATTATAAGTTGAAAGAAGATTATTTGAATTCTGGAGGAAAGATAGATAGGGATGGTCGGAAAAGTGGAAAAATTACTAAAAATAAAAATTCGTGTTTTATTAAAATAAACCAAAATTGCCAATCGAGCAGCTCCTAGCTACAGGTGTGACAGGAGTCTGTCAGTATACCATAGAGGTCTGTGAGGAAAGCGAAACCTCAGCATTCTCATTCTTTTTCCAGCAAGAAACATTGTACTTTATCTGGGGTTTGAACCCAGCTCCCTTTGATTAGTAGTCAAACACACATAAAATATAATGCCATCCCATGGCAGAATGGTTCAAGTTTTCATTAATACTCTACTATGTATATACATAATGTATGCATGAACATACTTCAGTAATTAATGCCAATTATTGGCTGAAATTACAGTGTACAGTGAGAAAAAAAAATTTAAGGATCGAAACAATCCTAAATGATTTATTGATTTAACTACCTACTATTGATTGTTTGGATGGTCAGTAGTTGGATAATTGGTGTTTTACTGTAGTCTGAATGCATATGTAGTACATAATTATTATACCAACCTTTAAAGAACTAAATATATATATATAGGGTGTTTGAAAAGTGACTTTACACCTGTGGAAGGCAATACAATTATTTTAAAGAGAAGTATTTGGGTATGTGAGATGGAAATGAATAGTGCAAGGCTTGAAGTTGATTTGTGGGCAAAAATTACAGGTGCAGAAGTCCCAACATACATAATACACATTGCACCTAGGAAGAAATTCATTATAGGTCAGATATCTAGCATGTTACATCTAAAAGTCACATCGAACTGTCACTCTGATACATCTGACAAAACTTGATGTGTTTGGCTTCATTTCTATATATTTGATTTGTATTAATTATATACATCCTCTAAAAGTTGTAAACCTACTTTTGAAATACCCTGTAAAGTTGTTTTTATAATCCGAAATAATTTCTAATTTTTAAAACATTTAGACACTAGATGATGGCACAAAATGAAAATAATACTCGAAGTACTTTTGATCTTTGAAACGTTTTATCTTCCTTTTCTAGGCCTCTGTGCATTTGGAAAATTTTAATATCACCTGGCTGTGCACGTTTTCTGGATTAATTGTTTATGAGAACTGCTTCTTATTTTGGCGACCCTTTTTACAGAGTTTAAATGATCTTTTCATCCTGTACTATTTCTAATACTGATGCACTAAAGCAAGGCGTTCATACTTAAGGACGAACCACAAAAATATTTTTAACACTTAAATGTTACTGTTTCACTTAACAGAGCAATAATTTCTCAGCAGTGCTACTAACATATTAGGCAATTCTAAACTCCCACTATTTTACCATACGACTGCTAAGTTTTAAACTCATGCGATCCCATTCACTTTTTATAACTTAAAAAAATGAAATAATCAAAAATAGTAGTGTTAAAAGCACAGAACTGCAGGTTACAGTAATTTTGTTTTGACAGTTAAACCATTTTCTGTTAAAAACAATGATTTTGCAATGGATATTCAGGTAATTATAATAACTTGATGAATCTTTTGATGGGGGGTAACCTCTTTTCAAAAGTACTTTTAAAATCATTAATTTAAGAATATACATTAAAAAATATTTATCCTCTTTTACCTAAAATTTTGCTATGCCCCTGAGAGTATTGTACAAACTTTAAAGATAGGATTGAATTAGCTCTCAATGGTACTTTTGTGTATATAATGGACAGGAGCTTAGAGAATGTTGGGAGAAGGGGAACCCACTGGATAGCTGTTAGGATTCAGATGCTAGCCTCCCAACAAGGGCATCCAGCATGTTCTTTAATGTACACAGGGCATAGCTCTCCTGCATACGTGATGACAGCTTTACATCCCATCCAATGGACAACAGCCTTTCCAAGCTCATCTGTGCCCCCTTTCTGACCAAGGTTAGGGTGGTTAGATATAATTCCTAATGTTTGCACAGCTGGAACTTAGAAACTAAAGATTATGAGCTTGGCACACTACCAAATTACCCCACCCCCACCTCTACTTTAAAAGTAGATTCATACAGCATATACAGCTGTTAAGATTTGGTGTCTTAACATTTGTTTGATATTTAAGCAGTTTGAATAATTTCTGAAGGGCAAATATGAATCTTATCACTTGAATGGAATAAAAAAAAAACAAGTATGATTATTTATACAAGTGCACATCAACTTACAAACATTGAAGTTCCAAACAATTTGTATTTACAAAAATTCCCCATACTTAAGAATTCAGACTCCTTATTCATTTTATAAAAATAACTCCTGCAGTTACAAATGTCCAAAACTGTTCAAATATGAAATACTAGTTATTTTCCTCTCTGCTATTATTTCACGGTCAGTGTTGCCAACCTTAAGGATTCTTGTACCTACTTGCATAGAGTTCCGCTAAACCCAAAAGTTGCTTCCCCAATTCTTACAAATAATGTGCATAAATTCCTTCCAAAAGTATTGTATTTACTGTACATGAAGCCAATTTATTTTTCATTGATAAAGAAGCTTAATCTAAGTTGGAATGGGTTATTTTACCTCTAAGTGGCACTTTCTCTGAGACCTCAGGGTCTTGTGACCTGGCCATTTAGCCAGGTCATAAGACCCTGAGGTCTCAGAGAAGGTTTGGGGAGGGGGGAGACTCATTAAACAGCTGTTGGGAGACAGATGTTATCCTTCCATCAAGGCCATCCAGAATGTTCTTTAATGTACACAGGGTATGGCCTCCTGCACACGAGGCCACAGCTTAACATCCCATCTGATGGATGGCGGTATTTCCAAGCCCATTGGTGTTCCCTACTGACCAAAGACAGGGAAGGGAGTTTTGCAGAGATAAATCTCGATGCTAATCCAGCTGGGACTCAAGCCTGAATTGCTACCGACTGAGTCCCCCCCCCCCACCCAAGTCCATTTTCTTTTACAACATTTATAAGAGCAAAGTTTATTTTTGGTAGTGATGAAGGAACCTACTAATTGATTTAATATTATTTCTTGTGGGAAAAATTATTTGGACTTGGCTTAATTATGTTACAATTTATTCAATGTATGAACACATTTCAAAGTATGGATTAAATTTGTAAGTTGGGGTCCACCTATACTCTGAAATTAGACAACTTACTATTAAGGAATTAGTTGGAGGTAATAGTATATTTTGTGATTTTTGATCTCTACAACTGTAGAACTTATGCAGTGGCATGAGTATCAGACACTTTTAAAAACATAGTTTTGTAATGCAATGGATTCTAAATTTCCTCTTTTTTATTTGCAACATGTAAGATAAAGAAGTATTCCCAGAACTACTCCTAGTTTGTACAGGTCTTATACAAGGGCATCCCATTAAGACCAAAGTCACTGCTGATCCTGTTCCAATTGGAGCAAACAGCAAAAACAACCATGCCATCCTTGAACTCAAATTCAGACACCAGAAGTTTCAGTGTCATTACAAACCAAACAATATCACTGAAAACGAAGGTTCCTAACACTTAAAGTGTCCAAAGAGTGTTTACTGTTTCTTGAAAGTTTTTGGCTTCAGCAGCATTAATTTCAATATGAATTTCTGTTATTATTCAGAATGAAATTATCTTTCATATGGTATGTAAGAGAACTTATATATATATGTCTGTTAGTCACTATAGGATCAAGTTTTAGTTATGGTTATTTTTGGGGCAAAATAAAGCAAAAAAATTATCTTGGATTCATAACATACATTGTGAGAAACCTGACACTTTAAGGGTTAAGGTTACTATACTTGTAATACAAAATGTCTCAAAGAACTGAATTAAGGAAATGCATAAGGGGGTGGATGAGAATAGTTATATTGTTTTAGACTACTTAAATGATTAATAATCAGATAGCCAATCACACATATATATATTATTGTTACAGGCTACCATACAATTTTTTAACTTGTTCATCAGACATATAAAATTCTGCATCTAATAACAAAAGTAAACTGCCACAAATTTATTAAAAAATATATTTTACCTTGAGTTTTATATCTTGCAATAAACCATTGCAGACAATATTTTAAGAACCATAGCTGTAAAATAGGTACAGTGCAAGAAAAATGTTTATAATCTTTCAAATTATAAATTGATACATAATATATTGATACATAAATAAAAAAACACATAAAAGAAAATCCAGCTATGCTTAAAATTCAAATACGTTGGTAAAGAGACCATGAACTTTATAAATTAGAGACTGCATTCTAATTCAAAATTAATTTTCAACTTAATAGTTCATTTGTCAGTCAATCAATAATATAATATTTTTAAACATAATAATCACAACTTTAATATTCTTCTCTTACTTCAAAGTAAAATCTATGACTGGTTTATTTTTTAATTTAACAATGTCACACAGTAAAAAGATCTATAACAAATCAGGCTAGAGTAACCACAAACTATGGATTATGAAATAGTTTTAAGAAATATCATTTAATCTATTTATCATGCAAAAGATCCTCGTTTGGTACAAACTATATTTCACTGGTTGCTATTTTTTAAAGTTGATAGCACTCATATTAAAAGATAAATGCTTATATTTGTGTGGTTGCAAATAATTAATGTATAATGGTCATAACGAAAAATAGTAATAAACAAAACTTTTTTTGTGTGAATAAAATGCACACATTTCATAATAATTATGCAGAATTCAAAACATCAGTGCCACAACATATTAATATTATAGCCATGAATTTGGGGGGGAAACTAAATTATAAAAACTGGTATCATACAGCACATGCATTAAAGTAACAATGGCCAATTATGTACTTGTATAAAAAATTAATTTTATTTTACTAAAAGAAAATTTTTCTATTTCATTCATTACCAGCAGAACTGATATAACATCTAAGGTATACGAAACTGAATGAGAAATGACTACAATTGCTGAATATATAGTGTGAAAAATTAAGAAGAAAAATTTGTAGAGAAATAAATATACCTAAAAAAAGTTGATTTAAAAATGGAACCAAACTTTGGGTAACTGAAATAAAATTTAAATTATTCATTTAACACTTATTTTAGTTTGAATTCAAATTATTTTTCCATATTGGTTATGTATACTGCCATTTTAATATTTTAGGGGTACAATTTTATAACAGAATAGCATGTAAAAAAAAATGCTTTACAAAGATTGTTATTCGCTCAAGATCATTCGAGAATACAAAAACTGAACTAGAATATTAACAGGAAATTAGTTTATTAAAACAAAAAAAACAAGAATTATAATCACAACATGCAAATAAGTTAGTGTTATATTGACTAGAAATACTATTTGTTACAAGGGAACAATAAAATGTGAAAATGTTCAACAAATAACCCTGCAAACAACTCAAAAGGGCAAAATTGTGATTTTTAGGCAATTTTAAGAGATCACAAACCATTAATTAATATCATTCAGTTGCCCTTTGGTCATATTATAAAAATTTTCTTCAAGTAAGATTATGTTCTTTTCAGTTTCAAAAAAAAATTTAAATATTATAGAGTTGTCCTTTCATTCAAGATGACTTCAACTTCACTTTCAACTAGAGAATCTGTATCTTTGTTCAGCTGTGCACTTTGACTTCTGTTCAGTGCAATAGCTGCAGCAATATCACTTCTCATACGATTCTTTCTCTTCTTACAGTAACTGGCCTGAAATAATTTTATTAGAATAAATTATGCTGAGAGCAAAATTCCAAGTTTTGGGATGAATAAAAATATTTTTAGGTAAACAGAAATAAAATATTGGCATTTTTAAAGTTTAATATACCGTGACATATAAATATTTTTCTTCAGTTATTTAGCATTTTTAAATTCCACTAGAAATACAAGTTTTCATTTTTCACTTCAAAACAGTTGCATTTTTCACCCACTTTGGGGGTTATGTGACAACTTGTTTCATAAATAAACTAAATATTTGTAGCACTAAATTGCTGATATGTATCAAGTAAGATTTTATGCCTACCTAAGTTGGGTTCACAATACTGGGTTATTACAGCCCATATGATTATTACAATAAAAATGAAAAATTTAATCAATAATTGGAATGCTAATATCGGAGATTAAAAGGGAAATTAATTTTAAAATGTGCTTTTACTGAAGTTTAAAATCAGATGAGTAAATTTCTTGCCTTTATTGAAAGACAAGAACAACATATGGCACCTCTGGTGAATTATAGGAATCTTGTTTTCAAACAGAATGAAGTTTTATTTTACCAACCTTTGCACTCTTTAAAAGTTCTCATTCAAACTATTTCATGATTGGAGAGAGGGGAGGGAGATATTTTACTAGTACTTATGCAACATAAAAAGTTTAACAAATTTTAATATTTAAATGTTCAACAATAACAAATTTGTCTTTCATTCTTTAAATTTAAAAAGTTGATTTCTTTTTTACACCCCTCTGAGAAAAGGGAGCAGATTGTGACCTTTACATTCCACCACCAAAATTTCGAATTTCTAGCATAAATACATTGCAGTATTAGTTTTAACTTTTCCAATTTTCCTCTGTTAGAGGATACAACTGAAATTTTTGGGTGATTTGAAAAGTGTAAATCATAATATTTCATCAATACCTATATCTAACACAGAAATAATTTTTAATTTATATCTAAAAATAATTATTTCTTAAAACAAAAAAAAGTCACCTTTTCACACCCACTCTTATGGGGGTAAGTGGCAGAATCACTGTTGCCAATATAAACCTCATGGCATTCACAACACAAAAAAAAATTATCCCTCAAGCAGCTGCTTCCCACAGAGGCCTGACAAGAGCCTACAATTTAATATGCCAAAGATCTGTGAGAAAAAAGAGACCTCAATAGAATGACAAAAACACAAACATCCATGCCTTACCCAGGGCTTGAACCTAGGTCCCTTTGATCAGTAGCGAAGTGTGCTAACCCATCAGTCACCATTACACCACAGCAATTTCAAATTTCTAGCATAAATTTCTTGTTTGCAATATTCTTTAAATATTTTTAAATTTTCAACTTCTTTCACCATTAGAATGCACAATTTGAGAGCAGGGAGATACATTTTGGGAGATTTGGAAAGTGCAAATCATACACCAAAGGGCCAAAACCCCAAGAATGCACAATTTGAGAGCAGGGAGATACATTTTGGGAGATTTGGAAAGTGCAAATCATACACCAAAGGGCCAAAACATTATAACCTGCACATCTTTATGCAAATCAAAGCAACTGCAGGTAAATGACAGCGCATGTGAAGGTCAAGAAACGGTATAAATAATATCTGATATTGAGCTCTGTTAATCAGTGTTATTCTTGTTCTTCAGATGGGAAAGGCAGTAGACTTAAGTGAGTTTGACAAAGGCCAAATTGTAATGGCCAGATGACTGGGTCAGAGCATTTCTGAGATGTCAAGGCTTGTGAGGTGCTCACGGTCAGCCATGTTTAGTACCTTTAAAAACTGGTTCGAGGAGGGAAAAACCACGAATCACCAGCAAGGTGTGGGCAACCATGGCTCATCGATGCTAGAAGTGAACAAAGGTTATCCCATATGGACAAGCCAAAAGAAGGAATACTGTGGCGCAACTCATCCATAATTTGAATGCTGGTGATGGAAGTAATGTGTCACAACACACAGTACATCAAACCCTGTTGAAAATGGGGCTGCATAGCCGCAGGCCACTCCGAGTGCCCATACTAACCTCGGTCCCCTGTTTAAACTGCTTACAATGGGCACGCGAGCATCAGAACTGGACCTTGAATGATTGGAAGAAGGTCATCTGGTCCAATGAATCTTGTTTCCTGTTGCACCAAGCAGATGGCCAGGTATATGTGCGTCATTTACCTGGGGAAGTGTTGGCACCAGGATGCACCATGGGACAAAACAAGCCAGTGGAGGAAGTGTAATACTTTGGGCAATGTTCTGCTGGAAAACCCTGGGTCCAGTCATTCATGTGGAGGAAATTATGAAATCTACTACCTATCTAAACATCATTGCAGACCAGGTACATCCTTTCATGTCAGTGGTATGCCCCTTTAGTAGTGCCTTCTTTCAGCAGGATAAGTGCCACACTACCCAGATTGTTCAAGAATGGTTCACAGAACATAAGGAAGATTTCCAGGTATTGCCCTGGCCTCCAAAAACCCCAGACATCAATACAATCGAGTATCTATGGTTTGTGTTGGAACAGCATATCCGATCTGCGGCGGCTCTACAACGTAACTTACAAGAGTTCAAGGATCTGCTGGTAATGTGTTGGTACCAGATACCACAAGACACGTTTAGAAATCTTGTAGCATCCATGCCTCACTGGGTAAGAGCTGTTTTGGCAGCATGTGGAGGACCAACATCATATTAGGCAGGTTGTCATAATGTTTTGGTTCTATTTTATCAATATCTATCCAACCCAAAAAGAATTTTAATTTATCTAAAAAAGTTGAATCTACAGACAGGCAGAAAGATGACAAAGTGGAAAGAAAAGAAGGTTGGTAGGAGGAGACTCACTGGACAGCTGTTAGGAGACAGATGGTAGCCTCCCATCAAGGTCATCCATTGTGTTCTTTAACATGCAGAGGGTATGGCTCTCCCATACAAAGCTTTATGTCCCATCCAATGGATGGGGATGTTTCAAAAGCCCATCAGTATCTCCTTTCTGACTGTGGGCAAGGTGCAAGTTTCACAGAGATAAATCTCAATGCTGGCCCAGATGGGACTCAAACCTGGGAACTGCAGATTATGAGGGGTTTTTTTATTGTTGTTGTTAAAAACGAAATAAGGGAGAAAAAAATTAATTTCTTACATCAGGATTTCTATTATTTTTATTATTCGAAACAATTTGCTCTTCATTTTTGTACATACATGACAACTCTGCTTTTTAGTTAATTCAAGATAAGGTTCCAGATTCGTTTATATTTAGCTCAACAGGGTTTTTAAAAAAAGGCTAGGCTTCCAGATTGATACCAGTTTTACAGCCTGGGTACAGGAAATGTTTAATGTGTTATTTATAAATAATTCATCATATCACAATGTTCTATTCGAAAAATGTCATATTTTTAATTCTAGGCAAACTGAAATACTGTAATGGCTTAAATATAAATATAAAAATAACCCCCCCCCCCCCTCAAGCAGCTGCTTGCCACAGAGGTCTGACAGGAGACTGTCAGTTTATATGCCATAGTAGGTCTGTGAAGATGGCAGGACCTCAGCAGAAACATAACATGAACATCCATGCCTTACCTGGAGCTCAAAACCATTCATTCTGCTGGTAATGAATGAAAAAATCAGATTTTTAATCCAGGTCCTTTAGATCAGTAGCCAAGTGCGCTAACCACTCAAAAACCACTAAAACAAATTTAATAACATTTTCTACTGATATGATAAAAACTGAACTATATGAACTAATTAAATATAAATCTATATCTGAAGAATATTAATTAGATGAACTAGTGATAGAACTTGAAAATAAACTTTTATGACTACTCCTTTTGATACATGCATTAATGCAGTGTACCTTGAATGGAAAAAAAAAGGAGCATATAGCTTACAATGTATCATTCAAATGTTGATTCTACAAGAAGTTCTGATGAGAGTTCTAACAGGTGTTAAATTTTTTCACTTGCAGAATAATCATTACTTTGGAGTATACTGTGAAAACCTATCAAATTGTTTTTGTTCAAATTTCATGTTAAACAGAACGTATATATTCACTCTTAGTTTCACATAAATTGTGATCCCTGCCAAGTTATCCCACTTGGGACTATGTTTTCAGTCCTCAGTGGGAAATGCTTTACTTGAACTGCCTGACTCTCATTTCTTTTGGGTTGTGTCCAAGGCTAGCACAGGGACCTTAACATCAATCTTGGTAGTGTTTCCCTGCTGACAGCTGAGCCACTTCCACCGCAACTTTACTTTTTGCATGAAGGGGAAGGACTTTACATCTGCATAGGCAGATGTAAAGTCCTTCCCCTTCATGCAAAAAGCAGCTCTTTGCCAGCCATTGTGCTGAGCACATGACTTATTTTCCATCTTCACACATGGCTCAAAGTCCATGATGTCTGTGGGATCAGCCATGGTCTGCAGTGAAACTATCATTGCAGACCAGATCCCACAGCTGTGTTCCACCTACACTGCCTAGTTCTACACTATCAAACTTGCCTTGGATCACACAGTGGCAGATTCTTCATCTGCAAATGCTTTATACCAACTCAATTAACTTACTATAGGCTTTGATCTCAGTGAGGTCTTGGCCTCACCCTGTTCTTTCCAAGATCAGCCATCAGCTCCATTGTCTGCCAGCCATTACCACCATCCTCTTCTGTTGGGTGCCTGGTCATATTGGGTCAAGGGAAATGACTTGACGTAGGCTGCTGTCAAGTTGACCATACCCCTATCCTGCTCCCCACTGCTAGTTCCATACTTGGACTTCCACAGGAGTTTTTCCATTGAGCTCTGGGCACAGTGGCAATGACCTTGGTCAGAACAAATCGGTAACAAACTCTTTTAGATCAAGCCTATTGTCAAACCAAGGAAGTCATGTTTTTGCAGGAATAGCAAGAAGGAAATTATACTTGCTCAGCTCTGTTTATGTCATTCATTACACATTCGTTTCTTTATGGGCTGATGATGAACCTAAGTGCAAGTTTTATGACACCATTTTAACCATCAAACATATTTCAATTGCATGTCCTGCTTTTAACTGTGAATGTCATATTTATTTTGGTTCTCATCACTTACCGTCTGAGCCCCTAACACTCAGACACCTTTTAAATGACTCGTTTTTAACTCTTGCTTTTGGATTTTTATGTTTTACAGGTTATTTTAACCATTTACAATATTTTTACTCAGTGTTATGGATTTTACACTTGTTTCTGCTTTTTGCATGAGTTCAATACACCCATTGCTGATTTTTGACTTATATTCTTATTTGTTCTTTTTAACCCTGGTTTTTATACTCATTGTTGTTATACACTTTTCACTCCAGTAGCATCCTTTAAACTTTGTGTGTTAATTTTAATTTTGGTTGTGGGTTCAATATCTTTTACCTTTTTATTTATCCTTGTTTGGCACAACAGAGCCTTTGTTGCTATTGTGCCATAAAACCCAAACAACCAACTTAGTTTCACATCAATATCAAATATAGAGCAAAAATTTTCTTGAGCTGGGTGAGATATGAATCCATGACATCCTGATAACATGTCAGTTATTCTGACTGCTGAGCTACCAGTCACCGATCAAGATCTCCTCTATTTGATGATATCCTTCCTACCTGCAGTACATATATCTGTCTCTTGAAGGTTATCTTCGCTATTTAAAAACAGCATCCTGAAGTAGATGGCAATATGTCATTCTAGTTCAATGCTAATACTACAACTAGTTCAATCACTTAATATTAGTAAGTGAGTAAAATAAAGTGCTATTTACAAGTGCTAGTTGGCAATTTGCATTATATATAAATTATATGTAGGTATAGGCCCCAAGTTGCTATTAATTTTAATCAGAATATTCCAAGACCCTATCCTATTGTATAATTAAAAAATTTATAAACTGCACCAATCACAAAATTAAGGTGTCCAAGGTAAAAAAATATTTTGCATCATTTAAATAATCATATAAAATAGTCTTCTAAAAAGTAAAAATGCATGTTAGTTATTTACCAAAAGTATTATAAAATTTCATATTTTATATTACATAAAATAATTACTACATAAAATTATTACTAATTATATATTCCATACTATATGTAAAAAAAGCATTACCCTTTGAAATAAGTCATAATAACAGTCTCCAGTAGATAATGGACGCAATGTATAGTTGCTCCATGTTAAGCTGCTTGTTTTGAGATCCATTTCAGACCCCATTTGAGATCCACAGCTATACAAACTGTGTTGATCAAAGTTACCTAAATAACATTAAAAAAATTCAGGGTTAAAAATAAAAAATAACTACAGCAAACTTCTGATTATCCAGGGTGCAATTTACCAGTGTTCATGTGGCATAAGCATGGAATATAGGAAGAGCTAACAAACAAAAATTTATTATATATTTATGTCTACTCCAAATATATATATATAATTTCACAAGAATGCAAGTTTCTGCTCTTTTAAATCACTTTTATTAACACATTTTAGATTCGAATCCATTAACAATTATTACTTCATTACCTTGATCTACTTGGAGAAAACATATAAACAACAATTTTAAAATTATTTTATTGGTTAACATTTTATTTCACAGTAATTGTACTATACTAATAGTTTTTCCATTGAAATTCAAAAGATTCTTGAAATGCAAAAATAAAAGTGATTAAACTCAAACTCTGTTTCTATCAGAGATAAAGATTCGATATTTTTAAATACAGCATGGTATGGCACAGGAAAAACCCACAGGAGAAATTTGGGACCAGGTAGTTAGTTGAAAAATATTTTGTTTTGGTGTGAGAGTGATATCCCATCATGCAAAACAAAACATTTTCAGCTATTTCGTGAGTCCTTTGGCTACAGGAAATCTCCTGTGATGCTTTACTACTGAATTTAGATAGTTATTGGGAAGGGAACATTTTGGAACATACAATTTATTTCAAAAGTTTGGAATATTTTAAACTAATGTCAGGAATCAATGGACTAACTCCAGATAAACTCTTAATAAAAGCATATTGGTAGCCAAATTTTTCATAAGTGTCACAACGTTGATTAGAATTCCATTTATTTATATCATCAATGATATTTTAGTTGATGTAAGATAATTTAAAAACATGAGCCAGTGGTCTGAAAAGATGAAAGAGAGTGGGCAGTTACATATTCAGCAGAATACTACCAGTCTAATCTGGCTTGATAAAATTCAGACCAAAAAATTTGTGAATCTAAGATTAGGGGCTTAGCAATCAGATTTAAGTTCAAGCTCAAATATTTGATGCCAATTAGGGGAAAAAAATTGACACACTGAAAAATATAAAAATAGAAAGCATTCTACTAAAACATTTTTAAGTTATTATTATGGGTTATTACAAACTTTAAATAATTAAAATATTTGATTATAAATTTCAATGTTATTCAGAATAAAAAGCGTTAGAAATAAACAATAAAAAAAACCTTCTTGCTCAGAAATTAATTAAAATAACTTAAAATTTTCTGTCATTGAGAAATATTTTTTTTTATTTATCCTTCAAACTATTTGCATATTAAAAGTTTTTAGGAGTAAACTCAGAAGCTGTTTGGAGCAAGGGCAGCGCATCTGTTTTTTCTAACAGCTGTCCAGTTGGCTCTTTCCCCCAATCTTCTCTGAATACTTATGGTCCTAGTGACCAGCCATTTAGCCCAATGTGTGCAAATAAATGCTACTCAGAGGTAAAACAACCCAACCCTTGGAGAAAGAGTGCAAATTTCTGCTATCAATATAAACCCTTGACCACCATATTCTACCATCAAACAAATTGCGTATGTGTGTGTCATTTAAAGTTTTGACACTTTCTAACTTTCATCATCATCATCATCATCATATTCCTCAAGCAGCCATGGGCTAAGGAGGTCCAACCAGACCACACAATTTAGTTCTCCAAGCATATTTGTTCTGAGCTATATCTGCTGTATCTGGCCGCTGCACACCAATTTTAACAAGGTCCTCTTTGACAGTCTTTCCACCACATCCTAGGTCTCCCCCTCTTTCTGAGGCCTTTTAGCACACTGTTAATAACCCTATTCGATAATCTAGAATTATCCATACGGGCAACATGGCAAATCAATGGAGTCTCTCTTTGCACAATATGTTGCTTAAAGGAGGTTACCAACTCCTTTGCCTAGCCTCATCATTAGTTACAAAGTTGAACCACCTAATGCACAAGATACTGTGTAAGCATCTAGTTTCCTGTTATCTTGTTTACAAAGCGTCCAAGTTTCACTACCATAACTAACCCTAGAAAGAACCAAACTATTATACAGTCTAATTTGAGTCTTTAGGTGTATATGCCTATTTCTCCACTCTCCATAGATTCTTAAAAGTCCTGGCAGAAATCCCTATTGATCTGTTAATCTCATGCCGCACATCACCAGTATCTGTTACATAGCTCCCAAGATAATTAAACTGTGACACCTGCTCAAGACTGCAACCATTCAGATTAACTGAACCACAGCCTGCCTGACCAATTTTCATCACTTTACTTTTCTCTCTGTTTAAAACCAAACCCTTTACCAACTGTCTCATCAACAGCTTGAATTTGCCAAAAGGACTAAATCATCAGCATAATCTAAATCAGAAATTTTCGTATCTCCAGCCCATTTAAAGCCAAAATCTTTCTCTTGCAGTGAATTTCACATAACATAATCAATAACCAAACTAAAGAGAAAAGGAGACAAAAATGCACCCTTGTTGAACACCAGAAGCAATGCTAAAACAATTGCTACAAACCTTACCAACTCTCACACATGACTCAATGTTATTATAGAGAGCTTTCATTATTTTAACTAACTTGTCTGGTATTCCATACGATCTCACACTCTCTCCATAGATTCTTAAAAGCCAAATAGGCTTTTAAGAATCTATGGAGAATCTATGCACAATCAACCACAAATTATGATGATCAACAGAGTCGAAAGCCTTTTTCGAAATCAACAAAGCTAGCAACCAATGGTTTCTGAAACTCTAAACATTTCTGAAGAATCTGCATCAGTGAAAATATCTATCTACACATCCCCTACCACTTCTGAATCCACATTGCTCATCACGCAATTGACTGTCAACCAGATTCTTAATTCTATTAGGCACAATTATGGAAAGAACTTTACCTGGAACAGAAAGTAGGCTGATACCCCTATAGTTATCACAAGAACTGAGATCCAATTTTTTAAAAATAAGAATAATAATAGCTCTTGTAAAATCCTTAGGAACCATATGTTTATCATAAAAGATATTAAAAATTTCAGTCATCCATGTGGTAACTGAAATTTTCCCAGCTCTAAGCATTTCTGTATTAATATCACCTACCCCTGGGGATTTATGTAGTTTAAGTTTAGAAACAGTTAAAATAACTTCAGACTGTATTATAGGGCCAACATTAAAGCCAGTAATGGATCTATCATCATTACAAACAATGGGAGTAGAACTAACCACATTGTTTCGAACATCACTGAATAGGTGGAATCCTCACCTAACTTTAGCATTCTTTAAAAATTGTGAAAACAAACTATCGAGAAATTTGGAAAATGCAAATCCCATTATTTTATTAGTACCTATCCAATCTAAAAAAAATTTTTCATTTATCTCTAAAAACAGAAAATTTGAATGTCTACAGATGGACAGACTGTAAAATGAAAACAATAACTCCATTCTTGAAAATAAGCAAAAACACTAAAAACCCAAATACTAGATCCCTTTGCACTTCTGCAAAGTAAAATGCTAAATGTTATATTTGCTTTAAATAAAATAAGACAAAGAATAATCGAGACTGCAAAAACAATCAATTTTGTAGTAAGAGAGTAATTAAATCCTTCTCTAATAATTAAATTTAACAAAGCTTTAAAATAATTACATAAGTTTTTGATTGGCAGACACTTTTAACACTGATTCGTTAGTTTAGTTTAGTTGTTTAGGGTTTAATGGCACATTAGCATCTAAGGCTATAATGCGCCATACGAATGTCCAAAATGTAAAAAGATAAAAGTCATGAAACCCTCAACCAATTTTTAAAAATAAACTACAAAGCCAACAACACAAATGTAGAACAATAAAATGACAAGCAGTAAATAACAATAAACAAATGTAGAAATATGTTGTAAAAATAAATAAAAGTAACCCAGGTGTAAGCAACCTGGGTTAATCATATATATAATAAACAGTAGAGTAAAACTATAGACGAGTAAAATAACCTGTAAATTGTAAAAATTGGAAGACAGTGTTAAAATAACAAATGTCCGAGTGTAAGGGGCTCGGACATAAAATCATGAAATGTAAAATGCAAACAACGTTCTAGATTAAAACATGGGCAATGAATTAAAATATGTTTGATAATAGTTAAAATGGTGTCACAAAACTCACACTTAGGTACATCGTCCGCCCGTAGAAGAAACGAATGAGAAATAAACATGTGACCTAAGCGGAGCCAAGCAAGTACAACTTCCTCCTTGCGATCTGCGATAACAAGACTGCCATGGTTTGATGATAGGTTTGATCTCAAAGAGCTTGTTCGTAAGCTGTTCTGACCAAGATCTCTGCCACTGTGCCTGGAGCTCGATGTTAAAACGTTGCCAGAAATCCAGATATAGAACTGGCAATGGAGAGTCGGACAGGGGCGTGGCTGAACTGGCAGCAGAATCTGCCAAATCATTGCCCCTGATTCCAATGTGATCAGGCACCCAACAGAAATGGATGGTGGTTGTGGCTGCCAGATGATGTAGCTGCTGGCAGATCTTAGTAAGAACTGGGTGAGGCCGATGCCTCACTGAGATCAAAGCCTGTAGTGAGCTAAGCAAGTTGGTGTAAAGCACACACTGACGATGATGCTTAGCCGCCACATGGTCCAAGGCGAGGCTGATGGCATGCAACTCTGCAGTGAAGTGTAACACCGATTCATAATCAAATTTGCAAGAATTAACTATGCAAAACTACTACTTGCAATGTGATTGAACTTCGCAATTGTGAACTACTGCTGCTGACTAAGCTAAAACTCCTAGGTAAATCAACTCATCCTACTTCTCAAGTGCATTCCATACAGATCACCTCATTATATTAACAAAGTTTTATGATGACAGATTATTGCTATAGTTCATGTTTCTGCCACACTATGTAAGTTTTGAGATCAGCTGATAAAACATTAGAGACAAAAAAATACATACACTTAATTATATCGAATTATTATCATTGGATCGACTTAAATATAAAATACTGATAAATTACTTACCAGAATAATATGTGCGATGAAAAAATGCAGGAGTTCCTTGTAGAGAACTGTCACATTGCACAATAACAGATGGTATTACCATATTATTTGTGGCAAGTTCTTTTTCTTTCATAGAACATGGCATATTATGAGATTGTTCTTGTAGCACAGATGTTACATTGCTTTGATGAACAGAAGCAGGAAGCTCTTTATTGCAGGAGTCTAAAAAAGTTTTGGCTTCTTTCATGATTACAGACTCCTGCAGATTGGTAGGAGGTTCAGGAGATTGAGCTGACATGATGCTGTGCAGTGGTTCACTGTATGGTCTCTTTTTAGAGTTCTTCAATTCCTTAATATCAAAATATTAACACGAAATTTAGTTATTTAAATTCTCCATATAATTTCTTCAAATAGCATTTTAAAACTGCATTAGCCAAATGCAGAAGAAAGGTAATAAAGTCAAATCTCAATCATCTGAGAGTGGATCAACAGTTTCTACATTAACTATGGTAAAAGATATTAATCCATGCATCTTCAACCTTTCGGTCATTTTCTTGTTAAGCAATTTATGTAGTGATTTGTGTTCATAAACGATTGTGCTTTATTTTTACACTTTTGGAGGATGTCTATAGAACAGTAAATATGTTCCTAAATATTAAATGCAATTTTATACTGAATAAGTTTATATTAAATTCATTTTGTACCAGTTTTTAACTAGTTTGGTTTCAACCATGATTTTGGGTTATCTGTGCCTTCCCAGTTAATTGAGAATTGACTATAACATGAAAAATACATCAAAATTAGTCAGACACATTATTTATTTCAAAGCATATCAGAAATGGAAAAATATTACACAGCATATATTTACTTTCTTCTACTTTTTGTCTATGTAGCACTTCCACTTAAAAAATTTTCTTACCATGGAATAGCTAAATCAAGCATTAAACTACTTTCAAAACTAAAAATGCCAAGTCCATTTGAGAATATCAAATTAACAATAAAAGTTGAAGAGGAAAGAAACCTACTTTTTCTTAAAAATAATGTGTCAATAGTTAAGCAACTGAATGCTTTATTTCTACATCTTACGTTCCCCCCCCCCCCCACATAATTTTCATTTTTACCTTTCTAGAGGGGGCGGGGGTGGCTCAGTCGGTAGCGCGCCAGGCTCGTAATCTGTAGTTCCCAGGTTCGAGTCCCAGCTGGGAAAGCGTTGAGATTTATCTCCGCAAAATTCCCCGCCCTGCCCACGGTCAGTAGGGGACACCGATGGGCTTGGAAAGGCCGCCGTTCGTCGGATGGGACGTTAAGCCGTGGCCGCGTGTGCGGGAGAGCCATACCCTGTGCACGTTAAAGAACACGCTGGATGGCCTTGATGGGAGGCTACCATCTGTCTCCCAACAGCTGTTCCAGTGGGTCCCCCCCAACCTTCTCTGAGCCTTCGGGGTCCATGTGACCTGGCCATTTAGCCCATGATGTGCAAAAAAGTGCCGCTCAGAGGTAAAACAACCCAACCCAACCTTTCTAGAGTCTAATATCATCACTTTGACATTTTCAAGCAAATGGTTATTTTTGTGTCACAAAAGTTTAATTGAGTTGAAATGCAAATACTATTGCAACATTATCATCAAACTTCCACATGACAATTGCACTACATGTACGGAAATATCTAGTTTCTTTGGCACATTGTAGGTGGAATACTAATAGCTTTGGCAATCAATTGGCAAGTAATATTAGTGGTTTAATATCAAAGGCATTGCCTTTGTTCCAGAAGCCACAATACTTGCAAAGAAATTTTTTGTCATAAATTTATCAAATTTTGTCATTAATTATTATTGTCCCAGGATGGGTGGAGGGGCAAGTGGAGAAGTTGCCTATTCCAGAAAAAAAATCGTTTCAAAAATTTATGTTGAATAATTTCGGGTGTACCAAAAAAATTATCTTTCCTTAACAAAATATAATCTTGATATTGAACTGATTAACTGAGATTTGATCAACAGATCCTATGATAAATTTTTAGCATCAATTAACAACTTCAGCATAATTTTCAATCTTGATAATTATGTTACTCCATGCTAAAAATATGAAAGAAAATACCCTAACTTACTTCTTTTACTTGCAGAGACAAAGGTTTCGTGAAGCAGCAGTCTTCAGATTTCACTAGTTTATGACAGTCATATACTTGAGTTGGTTTTAAGCCCAAAAAGACCACTGAATTGCTATTAATAACAATTTAAATAAATGATCAAATATCATAATTTGAAAAATCAAAATAATTATTTCATGAACTAAATTTTACAATTATGTGTTTACTGAAAAATAATTTCTTGTAAATATTTTGATCAAGTTTCAGTTTTATATTGCCATCCATCCTACTTTATTCAACAGTTAACAGTTTGTGCTCACTTCATTTAGCAGCTGCAGTTGTTTTTCAGTAAGAGATATTTTTCAAAGTTATTCACTGGAACTTTAGCTGGTACTCTAAGGAATTATTTATTCCAGTTGTTTCATCATAATATTCTCAAAGAATGCAGAGAAAATGGTTAAAATTATGTTCCCTTCACATAACAATGCTCCAGTGCAAAAGTCTTGGAAAATACAAGATGCTGTGAAGAAATGTGTCTTTCAAAAACTTAACTGCCTACTATGCAAACCTAATACTTAGTGATGACTTCTTGTTCTGATAGGGGTGGGGGTTGACTCAGTTGTTATCGAAACAGGCAATCTTCAGTTCACAGGTTTAAGCCACACCAGGGCCAGCATCAAACTTTATCTCTGCAAAATTCCCAACCCTATTTTCGATCATTAAGATATACCGATGGGCTCTAAAGGCTGCCATCAACTAGATAGGACATTAAGCTATGACCCTGTGTACAGGAGAGCCATACTCTGTGCACATTAAAGAACACAGCTAGATGGCTTTGACAGGAGGCTACCATCTATCTCTTAACAGCTGTTCATTGAGTCCCCTCACCCCAATATTCTCTGAGCCCTCAGTCTTTTGTGACCTGGTCATTTAGCCCACTGTGTGCAAAAAAGCCACTCAGAGGTCAAACAATCCAACCTGTTCTATCTGAAAATGTCTTCAGAAAATGATAGCAATTTGTTTGACTCAAAATGATTGTCACTGTGCCCAAAGCCTGGTGGTAAAGAAGAATGCTAGACAGTATGCAAACAGTATAAGCACTGAGATGTTGGACTGAGGCAAAAGAAGATTTAGCAGCAACATCTGGTTAAAGCTGTAAAAATGACTGGGAGTGCCAGATAAATGCAATCATCTTTTGCATCCTTTCTTGATGATTCTTCTTCTTATGTCAAATATAAAACCTCAGTTTTCTACAGAATATTAACAATGCCAAGGTTCTTCAAATGAATCTTTTTTTTTAAACATAGAAATTAAATGCATCTAATCTATGTGCTTGATGCAGGACATACATATGAATTCATTAGCAAAATTTAATGCAATGTATAAAGAAAACAATCATTTTAAAAGAAACAAACATTAGTTGAAGTGTTATTATCATCTGAAGTTCAGCAAGACACTAACAGCATTCTAATAACATTCTAATAAAAATTAAGTACTGTTACCAGAAAAATTAAACAAAAACATCTCGGTAATACAGGGTGTCCCTGAATTCATGGCCCAAATGTGAGGGGATGGTAGTACACACCTAACCCACCAATATTCATCATAGAATATGCAGCCGCAAATGCAGTGAGGAATCAGAAATGAAGGACAGACACAGAGGTTTCCAGAATGACATTTATTGAAGATCATTACAACAAATGCTCAAACGTCTGCCCACCAATGTTGATATAGGCAGCACAACGGCGGAGTAGTGATCGGCGTACCTGCTGGTAAACACCGGGCTTGTTGCGCACATCGGCGGCTGCGACAGACAGTTGGGCTACCAGATCCTCCACGGACTGCACAGGCGTCTCATACATGACACTCTTCAAATGTCTCCACAGAAAGAAATAGATACAAGAAAGATCGGGCGATCTGGGGGGCCCCTGGGATGGGACCACCGCGCCTAATCCACCGGTTCCCAAATGTGGTATGAAGATGCTGATGCAAGTCGATGAAATGGGCAGGTGCCTCATCATTCTGGAACCACATATTAGCGCAGATTGTGGCTGGAACATTCTGAAGCAATTCTGGCAAAACCTGTTGCAGAAAAATACGGTATGTTCACGCATCGAGATGGTCTGGCAGTAGGTAGGGTCCAATTAAGTAGTCATGCACAATTGCAGCCCAGACATTGACGGCGAACCATTGCTGGTTCGAATTTGAACGTGTACCATGGAGGTTCTGTACCGCCCACAAATGCACATTATGGACATTCACTACATCTTCACATGAGAATGTTGATTCATCCGTAAAGAGCACATGTGCGGGAAATCAGTATGTGCGGCACTTTGTTGAAGGAACAACTGGATGAAATCCATGTGCAGGGGATAATCAACAGCTGTCAATGCCTGCACTCGCTGCAAGTGATAGGGGTGTAGCCCTTCTTCATGCAGTACTCACAGACACTGTTCCAATGCACACCCAGGCTCTGGGCAGCGGATCGCATGCTTGTACCTGGGTTGTCACCATACGCAAGATGTCCTCGTTCATAGCTGGTGTTCTGTCTGTGCTCTTCTGACGTGGAAGGTGCCTGCCTCAGACAGCTGGCAGTGCAGTCGCGCAAGCATTTTATGATCAAGCACACAGCACATAGGATATCACTCATGGTAAAGTCTTTGTGCCTCTCTACCATTGCCCTCGGCTACGCTGTACATACATCAGGTGCATATAGACTTTCTCTGCATTTGTAAACTGCTCCATCTCGTGTCCAGTTGACGCTGAGAATGCTGGGGTTTGGCTGATCCAGCACTTTTAAGCTGTGCCGCCTCGTCTACACCCCCTACCGGCACCGGGCTGCGTTTGCGGCCACATATTCTATGACGAATATTGGTGGGTTCAGTGTGTACTACCATCCCCTCACGTTTGGGCCATGAATTTAGGGACACCCTGTATAATGTGGAATAGAGCTACTGGTGGAATATATTGCATACCTCTTATCAACAATGAAAAGAGATGATAGCAATGATAGTTTTACTGAGCATTTAATCACTATTAAGCTGTTAAAGTAACAGGATGAAGATGGGTGTAGAGGAATAATTGTCTTGAGCCAGGTGAGATCTGACCCACAACCTCCTGATGACTGGGGTCAGGTGCTCTGACTATTAAGCTACTACTAACTGTCATCAGGAGATCATGTGTTCAGATCCCACCCGACTCAAGACAATTTTTCCTCTACATCCATCTTTATCCTGTTAAACAGCTTAATAGTGATTAAATATTTAGGTAATCAACGATGTCATTGTTGTTGCTGTTTACCTCTGAGAGGCACTTTTTTTCACACAGTGGGCTAGTCACAAGGGCCTGGAGGGCTCAGAGAAGGCTGGGGAGGGGGGGGGGTGACCCACTGGAAAGCTCTTGGGAGACAGATGGTAGCCTCCTATCAAGGCCACTCAGCATGTTCTTTAACATGCACAGGGTATGGCTCTCCCACACACAGGGCCATGGGTTTACATCACATCCAATGGACAGCAGCCTTTCCAAGCTCATTGATGTCCCCTACTGACCAAAGGCAGGGCAGGGAGTTTTATAGAGATAAATCTCAAAGCTGGCCCAGGCGGGACTTGAACCAGGGAACTGCAGATTACAAGCCTGGCATGCTACTGACTGAGACACCCCCACCCCAAATCAATGATGAGCTGTGGATTCATTTATCTAAATAGAAATAATGGTAGTAGAAAAAAAAAACATATAATGGAAGAAATAATTAGTGATTGTAGATAGGATAGATACTAACAGCCTGCAAAAACCGATTTGTCACAATGATAAACCATCAAATCCAACTATTCCTAATTATCACCACAATCATTGATTCTTCAAAAATAATCTTCCAGTTAAGTTAAGAGAATTATTAAAAATATCATAATAAAAAAAGGTGCTTTAATACATTACTGATCCACTCATCCCATGGAAAATCTTAATTCAAGACAATCCATCCACTCACCCACCCCATTTATCAAAATTATCACCAGTATTATGAACTAACAATGCAGTAAAAGTGAGCAATGCTCCTTAGGAGAAATAACTAAAGTAAGTAGTAAAGTCTATTTTGTCAAAAGAATGCAATAAAAAATAGAGAGTAGTTCATTTCAGCATGGAATCAACAGTAATACTGAAACTTGTTATGCATTTCTTTGCAATATATACAATTAAAAGGACCTTCTTTCTCAGAAATTAATTAAAAATAACTTAAAATTCTCTGTCATTGAGCAATAAAATTTAAAAGTTTATCCTTCAAACTATTTGCATGTTAAAAGTTTTTAGGAGAACTTTGCATTAGCTTTAATTTTTCAACATTTCTTTTTATCCAACTCGGTTGGGTTGTTTTACCTCTCAGTGGCACTTTTTTGCACACAATGGTGTGGATTTTTTCACACAATGGCCAGATCACAAGAACACCATTGTGTGAAACCTGAAGGCTGACACCTGAAGGCTCAGAAAAGGTTGGGGTAGGGAACCCACTGGTAGCCTCTTGTCAAACCATCTAGTGTGTTCTTTAACGTGCACAGGATATGGCTCTCCTACACATGGGGCCACAGCTTAACATCCCATCCAATGGACAGAAGACTTTCCAAACTTATAGGTGTCCCCCTACTGACCATGGGCAGGATGGGAGTTTTGCTGAGATAAATCTCGATGCTGGTCTAGCTGCAACTCAAACCTAGAAACTGCAGATTACGAGCCTGGTAAGCTATCGACTGAGCCACCCCATCCACCTCAATTATGTTATTTATGTCCATGTACCATTGAAGTCAATAGTGGTATAAGATATAGTTTCACAAAATATATTTTTTCCTGAAATGATTTCAATTTTACTGACAGTGCTCTGGAATTAAGATTAGAAAATTAGAAAACGATGGTAGTGCAAGATAATGCTGTTTGAACAGAAAATATGAGAGATAACCCTGTACTATTATTAATGTCATAATTAAAAAAGTATGATCAATGGATTCCTTAGAAAAGCTATCAGCAATGGGCTGAACTATGTTTTTTTTTATAAAACAGATTAGACAAGTGCTGAGAACTATAAAATAAAGAAGAGGAAACAAATAATTTAAATGAGCTAATGATTATTAACCCAACAGCATATGTTTCTTTAGTTTTTTAATGGAGGTAGATATAAAAGGGAATCTAGAAACTTGTTCGCTCGTTCCCAGAAATCCTAAACGTACCATTGTCTAAGACAGGGATTCTCAACATAGGGTATGCTGTTGGAGCTCAAAGGTTGCTAGATCTAGTAACAAAGTCGCTAAGTTTGCATTATTATACTATAACTCTAGTTTTATCTATCAATACAAGGGGTACGCCAGTTACATACACATTTCCAGAGGGTACGTGAAGCATAAAAGGATATATAACCACTGATATATATGTTATACTACAATTATAGTTTTATCTATCTATACAAGGGGTACGCCAGTTACATACACATTTCCAGGGGGTACGTGAAGCATAAAAGGATGATAACCACTGATATATATGTTTTATTTTATTCCCATTGTTATACTATAACTATAGTTTTATCTATCTATATAAGGCCAGTTACATACACATTTCCAGGGGGTAAGTAAAGTATAAAAGGTTGAGAATCACTGGTCTAGGAGTATTACTTAATAAAAATCTGCCATGTTTCTTGGGCCAAATATTTAATTAAAGTAGGCTGTTATGGTGAGTAAGTGGATAGAATGCTTGGCTGCTGATCAAAGGGCCCTGGATTTGAGCCCCAAGTAATGCATGGATGTTTCTTTTCCTGTACTGTCTTTCTGCTGAGAGGTCTCACCTTCCTCACAGAACTCCTCAATGGTATATTATTCTGGCAGGATTCTGTCCGACCTTTCTGACAGTTAGCCTCTTGAGGGGTAATTTCTTCATTTTTTATTTGTTGTGTTGCAAATAACAATGTCACCAGATCAATAAAGTAAAATTTTATAATTGTCTTTTAAACTCAGCACCATAAAACAATGTAACATTTAGAAGAAAAGAAATGTGTAGAATGAAATTTTTATTGTAGACAAAACATTGAAAACTAGTATCTTAAATTGCACCTACTGAGGATATTTCAAGAAGCAAAAACATTTATGGGTATTTTCTTCTAGAAATTCGCATTGTTAAGCAATTTTTATCCTCTACACCGTGATGCAAAAATACTGTGGCTCACAACTCCTCAGAGGATCATGTAAAAAAATTCAAGGAGGGGATACATGCTGAAAAGTTTGAGCTATTGCATCAAGTTAATATTTTAAAAAAAGATAGTTGCAGTTTTAAAATTTTGTATAATATTGCTCAACACAATGGATATCCAACATGCAGCCTACTCAAGATTAGGAGGGGGGGGGGGCTCAGTTGGTAGCACACCAGGCTCATAATCTGTAGTTCCCAGCTTGGTCAGCATTGAGATTTATCTCTGCAAAACTCCCCATCCTGCCCACGGTCAGTAGGGGACACTGATGGGCTTGGAAAGGCCGCCATCTGTCGGATGGGATGTTAAGTCATGGCTCTGTGTGTGGGAGAGCCATACCCTGTGCACATTAAAGAACACACTTGATGGCCTTGACGGGAGGCTACCATCTATCTCCCAACAGCTGTTCCAGTGGATCCCCTCTCCAAACCTTCGCCATTCTTGTGACCTGGCCATTTAGCCCATGGTGTGCAAAAAAGTGCCGCTCAGAGGTAAAACAATGCAACCCAACTACCCAAGATTTATAGCAAAAACATGATCTAGTAGGGACTAATCACCTGCTTTTCACTACCACTGTGCAACTGATTCGACATTTACTCGAATTTAATTCCACTACAACCATATGATGAACATAAGGCATTATGTATTACTGACAAGAGGAAAATAAATATAAATAAAGCCTCCACACACATGGATTTCTGATTATGTGACCAACTATTGAAAGAACTTGAAGTCCCTGATTTACACATTATACATTAATATTATGCAATACAATCAGTTTAAAAACAAGTGATGTAACTAACACAAAAGGTTTTAATACAGCAGCAACATGACAACTAGCAAATTCGATTATTGATTGCTGGTAATCACATTTCTTTGTATTAAGTCTAAAAACATTCACATTTGCTATAGACAGCTTCTAGTAACACTGGAAATTTTTATTCATCTAGAAATCATTTAATGTTAGGCGGCATTTATGCAATTAGTACTTGATGAACAGGAAAGTATGCTAATCATAGCATGGGAAACCAAGACTTTTTAATAAAAATGCTACTCCTTTTCATGGTCACTGCTATTGTATCATCAGTGCACACTGAAATATATTGGCAATTAAAATTACTTAATGCCCACAGTTGTTTCATAGCATTCTCCAACTGAATAGTCTAACATTTCTTTGCTATATAGCATCGATTCAAAATATTATCTGAAATGAATCTATGAAGCGTCGTATATATATAATAATAATCTGTTGATTCCCCCAAATATCAAAGAAAGAAGTTTGCTTCCCACTGTGAAAGAGTTGTTTGTGGAGATTACCATTTAATGGTTATATTTTTAACTCTTACAGTGTTAGGTTTCTTTTTCTCTCAAAATGCAACTTCTCAGCTTCACTATGAAACTAATTAAAATTGAAGTTATTTAATTCTCTATGACACTGTTAAATTTTTTTAAGCACTTCAACACATGGACTATGCTATCAAGTATTAACAATTATTAAGGCGAGATTTACGTACCATGCCGTAGAGGATGAGTAGTAACAGGAGCTTCCGGGATGCTTTCGGTGACAAATTTAATAATCGACATTCTTGACGGCAAGTGACATCTCAGTGGAGATTTTGTCAGTGAAAGCATCCCGTCAAGCTCCTGTTACTACCCATCTTTAATATTGTTGATACTTGATAGCATAGTCCATGTGTTGAAGTGCTTAAAAACATTTAACAGTGTCATAGAGAATTAAATAACTTTAATTTTAATTACCACACTGTGTACCTCTACTCTAATTTATGAAACTAATAGATGACATGGTTCACATTACATACCAAAAGAAAGAGCATTTAATTCCGAACAAAAAAATATAAAAATTAAAAGGAAAAAGATGGTAGGTAAGCATAAAAAAATACACTTTGCAAGTTTATTTGCAGTAATTTTTGAAAACAGATTAATCAGCTTCTGACACTTAAAAGGGTTAATTCTTTGGCATTTAAATTCAATTATGTGGTTGCCATGGTAGCAACACAAGAACAAGATCTTGATAATGATATACTTTGTCAATTTTCATAGCCAAAGTCTGTTTTTATGATGCAGAGATGACATACTTGTTTGAATTAATCAAATATTTCATTCTCATTTGTTGATCAGACCATAGCCTTTTATTATTAAAATCTGTTCCTTTAAATTTCTGTATTCAGCTTCTGGGTTGTGAAAGGTTTGATGATTTGATACTATTTGTGTTTACCAACATAATACATATCATCTTCATATAATTATTACTGTTACTGGAAGGGTAGTTTATTTAATTGAACCTCTGCATACATTACATTTTCTTTCACAGCATAAATTTGCTAAAATTGTGGCCTTAAATGACAGGAGGTATAGGAAAACAAACTTTCACTAGTGATTAATGAAATATATCTATTTCAATATTCAAGAGTTCCAACATTTAAAAATACAATAAAATAAGAATAAAACATCAAAATATAATAAGAATCTGAATACATGATAAATCTATTTAAAATGATCTTACAGCAATATTTAATTTTTAATGTTATTCTTTTATCTCAGTTTACATTAGTTATAAACTGGTATTTTTACTATTAACAACAGAAGCTTTGAGATTTAATAACTTATAACTATCAGTATAACTATCAGTAAAAATTTACCTTTGCACTACAGTTGAAGATGACTGTTTCTTCTTTGAATTAGCTTTATCTTTAGGATTCAGCCCTAAACAATAATGAATTACTCTACATTTCAGTCCAAAAATTTACACTTAAAATTTAATTTTATTTATAAGAAATAATGTATTCAATGTTAAATTCACATAATGAGAGTAATAACTTCAATTGCCCCCTGAGCAGGGCCATCTTTTGACATAGGTAAAGTAGACAAATGCTAGGGGGCTGCGATTTTTAGGGCCCACTTTCATTACCACATATTATGACAAGAGGGAAAATTCCTGCATATGGGAGGCCCATATTCTACTTTTGACTAGGGGCCCAGGTAAGGTTTAAGATGGCCCTACCCTTGAGAAGGCAGTGCTTTATTAACATTAATCATGCTACATAAATAATAATTTTATCAACTGCTAATTTACATCAATTCAGGGTTAGCTGGCACTTTTTTTTTTCTGGGAGGCAACTATAGCAGGTAGGTTCAGCTGCTTAAACATTTAACTGCAATATTTTGCAAGATTTCAATAGTTATTCAAGTGCTATTTCTTACTGCTTAAAATATATTTTCCCTCCAATTCTACGGAATTACTTCTAACTTCATCAAAAATTTCCTTCACAGAAGGTATTGCATCATCTTCAGTTGACAATGTGTTCTCTCAAACAATACTGATGTCATACGTGTCTCCTTATGTAACAATTATACAACGTTTAAAATAAGAATTATTATTCCAAAAAAAGGCTTGCAGTTCTATCAGAGCGTGGGATGCTATAGTACCCAGCTCTCCTTGTCAGTCTATGCCTGCATGAATTAATACACTGCTTTGTAACACACAAAGCAACAGCAAACTTATGAAGGCAAAACTTTAATGTTATATTCTTCAACCATTATTAAAATTGCTTCTCACACAGAAATACATAGTTTTTATATAAACTCCATAAAACTAGCTAGTAGCATCATTCATATCAAAAAAGTACAAGTAATTTTCTAAGTTGTTATTTCTACAATCTATATTTACCAGTAACAAGTAAAAGAACTGTTAGTGCCACAAGGCAAATCTATTTTTTTCTGAAGTTCACATATATACTTTTATACATTATCAAGTTTCAAAATGTTTTGTATGGAAGAAAATTGTGCAACTGAATCGGAATCGATCATTAATGATTAGTTTCCTAAGAATATAATGTGGAGAATTAGATGGCAGAACTGCAGGAAATTAAAGATTTTAAATTAAAGAACTTTTGAAGTAAAATGTAAATAGACATGAGTGTGCACTGAAGGATAAAAAAATGAAGCCTCCTCTGCCCCTGATGTGCAAAAATTTATTTAAAATGCAAATTACTCAACAGAAAGCAATTTGTGATTTTTCAAATCATTACATGGATATATGTCACTTTAAACTTAATAAGAAATATGTAAAATTAATCATATAATATTATATGCATATAAAAATAATTTTGCTTCCCTTTGCCAAAATCCTTTGCAGTCCTTGCTGTTTGGTACATTATTTTACTCTTAGGTGCCAAATATAATATTAATAAGCAGTCTTGGTACTTGAGTGGCTAGTGTGCTTGGCTACTGATCAAAGGGACATGGGATTGAGCCCCACAGAAAGCATGGATGCTCCCTTTCTTGTGTCTTCTGCTGAGGTGTTGCCTTCTTCATAGACATATATGGTGCTTTATATTGACACACTCCTGTCAGATTGTCTCTGCTGCTTCGAAGATCTTTTCTTTTAAACTTTAAAGTACTTTACATAATTATAATTTTAAATTACTTTATATAATTATGGTATCTCAAGGCAAATATCCTACAGAGCAAGGACCATGCAACCTATGGCTCATGGGCTGGATACACCTCATGAAGCATATTTGTTTGGCCCACCAATTAAACGTACAATAAATTTTTATAAATATTTATTGTACATTAATAGTGCACATTAAATTTAAAGTAGTTTATCCTTAGAGTGAAACTGTATGAAACCTTCTGAATTCAATCCACACACAACAGATACAATTAGCTTTCATCCTGGCTGACAATAATTATAATTAAAAATGCAGTTGGGATTTTATTTCAAACATTTTATGCAACTTCATATGTATAGTGCATAAATGTTATTGCCCAAAAGTTGCCTTCATTATTGAAATATGGCCTGCCAGTGAAAACAGTGAAATAATGAAAGTTAAATACTGAATAAACTCAATACATTCAGTATACACCAAGGAAGCATCAGTAACACCCAGAGCACCTGTCATGTTGTCAGGAGGTCGTGGGTTCATATCCCACCTGGCTCAAGACAATTTTTCCTCTAAAAATTTCAATCGCCTTACAAAATGGAAATTCCTTGATAAATAATGAAGTTTTCTCACAGCAAAAAATTTCAGATAAGCATTAAAGACTTGAATGTTATCTGCTGTTATACTGAGAATGAGAAGGATAGGTTTTACGGACAACTTCAGGATATTTTGAACTCTGTCAAGAAAGGAGATATTACCCTTGTTCTAGGTGACTTCAATGCCAAAGTTGGTACTGACTCTGACCTTTTGGGGAGGGGTGATAGGCCCTTTTGGTGTTGGTAACTGCAATGGCAATAAGCAACGTCTCCTACAGGTAAGTAAACTCAATGGTTTCAGAATAACTAACACTTATTACAAACACTGCGACATACATAAATACACATGTGCTGCATAAGAATATGATTGACTATACACCAAAGAGCCTAAACGTTATGACCACCTGCCTAACATGATCTTAGTCCTCCACGTATCACCAAAACAGCTCTTACCTGGCAAGGCATGAATGCTACAAGATTTCTAAAGGTGTCTTGTGGTATCTGATACTAAAACATTACCAGATATACTTTAACTCTTGTAAGTTACATGGTTGAGCCAACACAAATCACAGGTTTGATTCTGGGGAATTTGGAGGTCAGGGTAATACCTGGAAGTCTTCCTCACGTTCTGCAAACCATTCTCGAACAATCCAGGCAGTGTGGCATGGCACATTATCCTGCTGAAAGAAGGCACTACTAGAGGGGCATACCGTTGCCATGAAAGGATGTACCTGGTCTGCAATGATGTTTAGGTAGATGGCAGACATAATAGTTTCTGCACATGAATGACTGGACCCAGGGTTTCCCAGCAGAACACTGCCCAAAGCCTTACACTTCCTCCACGGGCTTGTTTTCATCCCACGGTGCATCCTGGTGCCAACACTTCTCCAAGTAAATGACACACACGTAATGGGCTGTCCACATGGTGCAACAGGAAATGAGATTCATTGGACCAGACAACCTTCTTTCAATCATTCAAGGTCCAGTTTTGATGCCCACGTGCCCATTCTAGACACTTTCGATGGTGAACCAAGGTTAGCATGGATACTCAGAGCAGCCTGCAGCTATGAAGCCCCATTTTCAGCAGGGTTCTACTGTGTGTTGTGACACATTACTCCCATCACCAGCATTCAAATTATAGGTGAGTTGCACCACAGTATCCCTGCTGTTGGCTTGTACCATACAGGATAGCCTTCATTCACCTCTAGCATCGATGAGCTGTGGTTCGTGGTTTTTCCCTCCTCAAACCAGTTTTTGAAGGTGTTAACCATGGCTGACCGTGAGCACCCCCACAAGCCTCGCCACCTCAGAAATACTCTGACCCAGTTGTCTGGCCATTACAATTTGGCCTTTGTCAAACTCACTTAAGTCCGCTGTCTTTCCCATCTGAAGAACAACACTGATTAACAGAGCTCAATATCAGGTGTTATTTATACCGTTTCATGACCTTCACACATGCCGTCATTTACCTGCAGTTGCTTTGATTTGCATAAAGACACACTGTTCATAATGTTTTGGCTCTTCAGTGTATATCAGTTAACAACAAATGGGCAAATTCTGTTAGGAATACCAGGTCATATAGGAGAGCTGAAATTAGATCTGCCCATTACCTAGTTAAAAGTGTCTTGCAACTTAAACTTAAAAAGTGTTGTGCTCAGGTTAAAAACATTACCTTTAACACTGAAGTTCTGAAGGACCCAGTTATAGTTAAAGCTTCCATGATAGGTTACTTAGTCATTATGACAGTCATGGTTTGCTTATTACTGAAGTTGAAAATGAAAGGTACCATTTTAAATGGGCTTTTCTTGAAACTAACAGTACTCTTTTAGGAAAAAAGGAGCAGAGAAGACAAAATTATTTGAGTGATGGCACTTGATTTTATTTCAGAAACAAAGAACTGCAGGAATGTCCTTAATCAATACCCTACTAGTCCTAATAGAAAGTATTACAGAGAGCTTAATAAACATGTAAAGGATCAGTTAACTGCTGATAAGAATCTTTGGCTTGGCTGACAACGCTGAGGAAGCAGTTAAACAGCACAACAGCAGAGAGCTGTACCAGATAGTTAATGTTTTGTGTGGTAGAAAACAGAGAGGCATACAGGGATTGAAGGATAAACAAGGTAATAGAAGGTGAGGCTTCTGTCATGGCTAGATGGACTGAGCATTTCAGTGATATTCTAAACACTGTGGTTAGTATAAACAAATTATTATTTATTATAAACAAATTATTCTAAACAAAGTGTATTACTGGCTTTAATGTTGGCTCTATAACACAGTCTGAAGTTAAAACCCCAGGGGTAGATGAAATCACTACAAAAATGCTTAGAGCTGGGAATGTTTCAGTTACCACATGGATGACTGAAATTATGAATATCTTTATGATAGAGGCATTGGTCCTAAGGATTTTTACCAGAGCTATTATTATCCCTATTTTTAATAACTGATGATTGCAGTTCTTATGATAACCTTAGGGATATCAGCCTACTTTCTGTTCCAGATAAAGTTCTTTGCATGATTGTATTTATTAGAATTAAGGATTTGGTTGACAGCAATTGCATGATGAGCAGTGTGGATTCAGAAGTGGTAGGGGATGTGTAGATCAGAAGTTTTCACTGAGGCAGATTCTTGAGACATATGCTGCTTTCAAAATGAATATGAAGTGATAAAATATCCCCTAATTTTTGTGAGAAGTATATTTAGAATTTCAGAAATCTTTGGTTATAGCTTTGATTTCAAAAAGCCTTTTGACTTTGTTGATCATAATAATTTGTGGTTGATTGCGAGATCATGTGGTATACCAGATAAGTTAGTTAACATAATGAAGGCTCTCTATAATAACACTGAGTCATGTGTGAGAGTTGGTAAGGCTTGTAGCAATTGGTTTAGCATTACTTCTGGGTGTTCGACAAGGGTGTATTTTGTCTCCCTTTCTCTTTAGTTTGGTTATTGATTATGTTATGTGAAATTCATGCAAGGGAAAGATTTTGGCCTTAAATGGTCTGGAGATCTAAAAATTTCTGATTTAGATTATGCTGTTGATTTAGCCCTTTTGGCAAATGATGTTGATGAGACTGGTAGTAGAGTAGGTTTGGTTATAAATAGAGGAAAAACTAAAGTGATGAAAATTGGTCAGGCAGGCTGTGATTCAGTTAATTTGAATAATTCCACAGTCACAGTTTAATTATCTTGGGAGCTATGTAACAGATATTGGTGATGTGTGGCATAAGATTAACAGACGAATAGGGATTGCTGCTGAGACTTTTAAGAATCTATGAAGAGTGTGGAGAAATAGGCATGTGCACCTAAAGACTAAAATTAGACTGTATAATAGTTTGGTTCTTTCTAGAGTTAGTTATGGTAGTGAAACATGGATGCTTTTTAAACAAGATAACAGGAAACTAGATGCTTTTAATTCTAGATGCTTATGCAGTATCTTGGGCATTAGGTGGTTGAACTTTGTAACTAATGATAAGGTTAGGCAAAGGAGTTTGCAACCTCCTTTAAGCAGCATATTGTGCAGAGACTCTGTTGGTTTGGTCATGTTGCCCATATGGATAATTATAGATTAGCAAACAGTGTTAGCAATGCGCCTAAGGATCTCAAAAGAGGGGGAGACCTAGAATGCAGTGGGCAGACAATGTCAAATGGGACCTTGTTAGAATTGGTGTGCAGTGGTCAGATGCAGCAAACATTGCTCATGACTGATATGTTTGAAGAACTAAATTGCACAGTCTGGTTGGACCTCCTTAGCCCATGGCTGCTTGAGGATAATGATGATGATGATTTAAAGGTGCCATTCCAGCTCTTTATAACAGGATAGTTTAGCAGGAAGAACATCTGATGATTTTCTGATAACCTATCAGTTTGATTCCCACTCTTGCCAAAATTAACTTATATCAGCTAATTCTTTCTTATACCGATTATTTTCTTTATGATCAACAAGTTCTTTTGCAATGAGCCACAAGCTGAATAGGCCTATCTTACATTATTTTACTGATCAAAGAAATGTGATTGAATTGACCAACATACCAACCCTTGGTTCAACTGCTAAACAAGTGTGAAATCAGTAGAATATTTTAGTGTGCTTTACAGCACTCACATATATTATTATAATGAATTTTTTTTCAGCATATAATTAACAAACAATTCTTAATGGGGATGGATATATAGTTTTATCTAATTTGTGTATTTAACAATTCTATCATATTAGCATTTAATGAAAAAAAAAAGCAAAAGATAAAGAATACACAACACTTACAGTATTCTTTCTTTTTGTTCACAAGTCGCATTCTACAACACTTCCACAAGGCTAAGGGCAGCAGAAATACTGCTGCAATTAAAACAGATGCACCTGCAAGACAGTTTTACAAGAAATTCAGATTAAAGTAGATAAATAAATTTAAAGTAGTGTGCCATATCACAAATGATAAAGAATAATTTGAGCTTTGTAATGTTTTTGAATGGTATCATTATTAAATGTGCACATAGTTAAAAAGTTACAGATATTGGCAAAAAGGTTTGTCACAGAAATAACATGCATATTTTTTTTGTTCATTTCAGTGAAACTAGAGCTGGGTTGTTTTACTTCTGAGAGGCACTTTTTTGCACACAATGGGCTAAATGGCCAAGTCATAAGGACCCCGGGGGCTCAGAGGTTGGTGGGAGGGAATTCCCACTAGATAGTTAGAAGACAGATGGAAGCCTCACATCAAGGCTATCTAGAGTATTCTTTAACACGCACAGGATATGGTCTTCTGCACACGAAATCATGGCTTAACTTCCCAAGCCCATCAGTGTCCCCTCCTGATCGAGGGCAGGGAAAAACATCAAAATTGGTCCAGTTGAGACTTGAACCTGGGAACTGGAGCCAGTAAAGTTAGAACAGCCATGGGAAAATGTTTTACCTGAACAGCCACATGGAAAACTGAAATGGAATTGTGGCAGCCAAAAAAAAAATATAGTCAATGTATAGCCAATGCAAAAAAAGTGACAAAAGTGAATTTCCTGTCCTATGCACATTCTTTTTCTTTTTCACAAATTTAATTTATTGGTCATCAGTAGCTCACGGGTCACACAAAACAAGATGATGAGCCACAGTTTGCCCAGGTCTGGGCTAGAGGATCGCCCATACATTGCAAAACACTGTGAAAAGAGGAGAAGGTTAGTGATTAATTACATCATGTACACAAGGAAGAATAGTGTCGAAATGGTATCACGCAATGTTAACATTTTTCCTGCAGTTAGTAATTTATTTTACAAATTGTGATGAAAAAAATTACTTAATACTCACTTGCTACGCTTATTAACATACCAAAAATGAAGACTTAAAAAAAGGAAAGTGTTTGTGAACACGGGGGAAATCGGGGGAAAGTGTTCAAAAAAGCCCAATTGTGATCTAGAAGAGAGTATGCCTTTAAATTCCGCAAAACAGCATTGCATAATTTATAGATTATTTTCCCCCAGTAAGAATATATAATATGAAGAAAATATATAATAATGTTAAAATAAAATCTGGTTATATTTTATGCAATGACCCTTTTGAGATATAAATAATAGAATTATCACAGCTCAATTAGAAAAAGTCTGAACTTGCAATAATTTTAGTCTTCAGATTGGGGAAATAAAGAATATAATTTAGTTATTTTTCTAAGGCAAGATGTTTATAAAAACTGAACAGATTGAGACCATAGTAGTGTAATCTGTAATATAACATGGTATTATGATGCTTGTTGATTACAGGTTGAAGGCAGTGATGGATTTAACACCCCAGGCATTGAAATTATTTCAAGGTGTCTCAAGGGAAATTTCATGATGAAATTTCTAAATTCAAATATTCTGTTTCATGTAAATTGTATGCAGAATATAGAGATAATATATATATATTTCTGTATATAGAGAAAATGTACTAGAGATAATATATTTACTACTATGTATTCTTAACTTTCATTGTAAATTTTACATAAGTGAACATAAAATGCAAAAAAATTAGGTAAAATTCAAACAATATGCAAAATATATACTTACAAAATTCAAGTATCTTTTACTCAAAATCTGACTAGCAAACACATAAATTTAATGACCAAAATTGAAATTTTAAATATCACTGTTTTCAATAAATAGTAAAGATAAATGCTGTCTAAAAAAATTGCAGCCCAGTGCAGTTGCACCAGTAGTAGCACCACTCCTACCTATTCTACTTTAAAAAATATTCAATTTATTCATAAAAATCAAAAAAATATATATTTTCTACAGACAGACAGATAAACAAATGAGAAAATGAAAATATTAGCATGCTTTTTTTTGGCAAACAAAGTTAAAATGAATGGCAGGTGATCCCTGGGGGGGGGGGGTCCTCAGGGGCAATTCCAGAGTATTTTTAGCCCGTGGCAAAATTTGTTTTAGGCTCAATTTTGGCTGTATGGGCCAATTTTCATGCATTTGCCCAGGCTGTTTTTTGCTCCCAATCCACCCCTGTTGCAGAGATTAATGCTTGACCAACAAAAATGTTTCAGACATGGGATAACAAGAATTAAATTACAATGGCTGCTGCCAAATATAAACTTAAATTTTTTCACAGATCTATGAATAGGTTATATGCTTCTCTTTCAAAACTGTCATCACTTTGTTCGGGTAGTATTCAAATATCCATTAAGTTCCAGGGTGTAATTCCTAGAACATTGCAAAAACTCCTTTGCTGGAGAGAGTCTAGTTAAAAGCCAACAAAAGTGATGCTAATAAGAATTACACTGAAAATATCTTTACTACAATAAAACAACTCTGATGAATAAAATCTGATGTATTTTGGCATAAAATAAGAGTACAAAATTGCATTAAAAGTTGTAAAATTTCATAAAATTTACAACAGACTTTCTTCTATGTAAAACAATTCCTAAAGAAAACCTATAATTTTCAGAATAATATATTTACTTAATTTTTCCTCACATACTGAAGAAATAAAATCTCAATATTTCCTCAAAATAATCCTTTTTTTTTAAATAATAAGGGAGTTGCACATTTTTCATTCTCTTTATAAACATTTACCTTATAAATCTTAAAATTCACTAATGCAATCAATTAATTCTTATACATTTTTGTATGTAAGAATGATAAGTGCCAAGCA